>JAPQWV010000052.1:0-1388000 GCA_027422505.1 Craterostigma plantagineum | reverse complement strand
CGAATATAGAGCAGACCATATGGCCGCGCGCCGCCGCAGCTGCTGGTAATTAAGTCGCGCGATGCGCTTTTTTTTTCTCTCTTCTTATTGCGTCCATTTTAATTTATTGAGTTTCGGTCGGGGAATTTTTTAGAGAGGCTGTGGACGCCTTACGACAAGCTTGCAAAAAATCCCGAGGAAGCGTATGGTAGGCTGTCGTACTTTAGGTGCTTGTTGAATCAGAGAGGAGTTGCTGCTGCTCCTTTGTACGGCCTCGGCCGATCTGCCCCCATAGAGCCTGGTTCTTGCTACGTGCAATAAGTTACACTGTCTTAATAAATCACTCAGATGTTTTTTTTTATACACACTAAATTAAAGAGTTGAAACTACTAGTCTTCAACTCATGTCACATGTCTCCTCAAAAAATTTAAAATGAGATGCAATATCTACATATACAGTGAATTAATGGTGAATTGAGACACTATTCTTGGCACTGCAATGGAGAAACTAAAGCTACACCAAACCTCGCCACAAACCGCGGACAACACACCAAACCATAACCACGCTCCCATTTATATATACATAGCTCTCATCTACGCCAACTAAAATCATTTATCAAAAGTACAAAAAAAAAAAAAATGAGCAAGCAAAGGCTACTACCACCCTCGGCCGCCGCATGGCTCTTCTTCGTCGGCCTCGTCCTCGCCGAGGACCCATACGTATTCTACACGTGGGAAGTCACATACTCCACTCAGTCCCCCCTCGGCGTGGGGGCCCCACCACAGCAGGTGATCCTCATCAACGGGCAGTTCCCCGGGCCGAGGATCAACGGTACGTCGAACAACAACGTAGTCGTCAACGTCTTCAACAAGCTCGACGAGCCTCTCCTCTTCACGTGGAACGGCGTGCAGCAGAGGAAGAACTCGTGGCAGGAAGGAACCCTCGGGACGAACTGCCCGATCCCGCCCGGGACCAACTACACCTACAAGTTCCAGGTCAAGGATCAGATCGGGAGCTACTTCTACTACCCGACCACCGCCCTCCACCGGGCCGCGGGCGGGTACGGCGCGCTGACCGTCTACAGCCGAGACCTAATTCCCGTCCCCTTCGACTGGCCCGAGGACGACTACGTGCTCCTCGTCGGCGATTGGTACGCAAAGGGACACAAGGAGCTGAGGAGGATCCTCGACGGCGGGCGGACCCTCGGGCGGCCCGACGGGGTTTTGATCAACGGCAGGCACGGGAAAGGGGACGGGAAGGACGAGCCCATGTTCACTATGGTCCCCGGGAAGACTTACAGGTATAGGATATGCAACGTGGGGATGAAGAACTCGATAAACGCGCGGTTCCAAGGTCACTCGATGAAGCTCGTGGAGGTCGAGGGGTCCCACACGGTGCAGAACGTGTACGACTCGATCGACGTCCACCTCGGGCAGTGCTACTCGGTGCTGGTCAGGGCGGATCAGAAGCCGAGGGACTACTACTTCGTGGCGTCCACGAGGTTCACCAAGCAGGCGCTGACGTGCACGGCGACGGTGCAGTACGTGGGCGGGGAGGTCGGGGCCGCCTCGTCGGTCCTCCCCGAGCCGCCGGTCGGTTGGGCTTGGTCGCTGAACCAGTTCAGGTCGTTCAGGTGGAACCTCACGGCCAGCGCGGCTCGGCCCAACCCTCAGGGCTCGTACCACTATGGGAAGATCAACATCACTCGAACCATTAGGCTCGTGAACTCCGCGGGCTCCGTGGACAAGAAGCTCAGGTACAGTATAGATCAGGCTCGTGGACCGAGACCCATTGGGTCCTTTTTAATGGGCATTGTTTTGATAGGTACGCGGTGAATGGGGTGTCTCATACCGACCCCGAGACGCCCCTGAAGCTGGCCGAGTACCACGGCGTTGGGGATAAGGTTTTTAAGTACGACCTTATCTCCGACGAGCCGGGCTATGGCGTGGCGAACAAGATTGTGGTGGCACCGAATGTGATTACGGGTACTTTCCGTAATTTCGTGGAGATCATATTCGAGAACCATGAGAAGAGCGTCCAATCATGGCATCTGTGCGGATATTCCTTCTTCCCAGTTGCGTAAGTACTTTACATAGGATATATGCTAACTAGTGAATGGTAGGGCGCCTTTTTTTCGTCGTGCTATTGAATGTTTCTTTTGTCGTGGTGGTTGCAGGATAGAGCCGGGGAGGTGGGACCCGGACAAGAGGAAGAAGTACAACCTCGTAGATGCGGTGAGCAGGCACACGATACAGGTGTACCCTAAGGGTTGGGCGGCTGTTATGACGACCTTGGACAACGCTGGGATGTGGAACTTGAGGTCTTGTATTCCCGAGAGGAACTACTTGGGGCAGCAGCTTTACGTCAGCGTTCTCTCGCCGGCGAAGTCGCTCAGAGATGAGTACAACTTGCCCGACTATGTTCTCCGGTGCGGGATAGTGAAGGACATGGCAAATCCAAATCCTTACACCATATGACGACTGTTTCTTAGGTGGGATTTTCTTGAAGAGCTGCAGGCATCAGACATACAGAGTTTAGCAAGATAGAGGAATAGGAGTAATGATTAAGCAGGGTTTTGAAAGTTTTGATGGAACCTAACTTATTTCGGCTTCTTACTCAGATTTTTTTCCAACAGCAACTATGTTATGATCTCAGAATGCCGACCACGGAGACCTTATGTTAAAGTCGATGACAAAAGATCATTCATTGTACCCTAGCTGGGTAAAGAGACGACATACAAAACTTTATACATCTCTTAGCCAAGTCAAGATATAGTTACCACAATACATGAACATGAACGTAACTGCTATACATGTTTGAAAGGATAGAATTTTGATTAGGGCCCTACACAAGTTCCATGCCTTTCTAGGTTGAGTTTATGAAATGTTGTAGAAGGAGGCGAGAGACGGCCGGGACTGAGCTCTTTCAATGATGGCCAAGAATTACGATTGGAGCGTCCCCACAAGGGCATATCACATGGCTTACTCACAGGCAAGGAATTGCTTAAAGGATTTAAAAGAATTCAGCATGACAACTCAAATCTTCCGTGTGCTCTTGATAGCAGAAGACGTCAAAATTTCTCAGAGCAACCTGATAAGAATTTAGAAGAAAAGAGATAAATTCAGCCATGTCATTGTCAAGAAGAAGAAGAGGAAGTTAATTAACGAGTAACGACCCAAAGCTTACGAGTCGGAAGGACTGGAAGGATAATATGTCGGATGTTAAGGGCCTCAATGACAGAAATAATTTCATCACTACCAGTGGCGACAAACAAGGTTAAAACCCTCTCGTTCAATTTCCCAGCTTTTAATGTTCTCTGCCAATAGAGAGTGCATATTCATAGAAAATGAGTCCAAGCAAAATCAAGTCAAGAATGGATAGCAGGATTCAAATGCTTCCATATCCAGCAATGGCAAATAATATTCAATACTATGAACAACTTGATCAAGAAGCCTATGCAACGCAGAATAATATATAAATAAAAAATCAACTTTGGAAGCTACCATTTGTAACAAAAAAAAAGGTAAAAAAATTGAACCCTCGTAGCAATAATCGGAACTAAACCTGATCAATGATCATATCATAACAAGCCCTGAAACGAGGATAAACGTGATCAAGCGAACTCACAAAAAATCAACAAAAAATTAGATACTTGAAAAGGCCCAAGCGAAATTAGATAAAACAACACATGAGAGACAAAATAAACATGCGAAAAAAATGTACACAAATCAAGAAGAGCATAAAAAAACGTACTACGAACAGTTCCAGAAGTATGTGCTCAGGCAAAGATGAAAGGTCAGATATGCGAGCTAGGTTTCTAACGGCAGAGCCAATGGAGAGCGAAAGAAGCGTAGGTGGATTTCTCATTCATATAAAACTACTCGAGCTAAATTCCCTCAGGAATCTGTCTGTATATCGCAAGAAAAAGAACGAAAGAATGAATCCGCCACCAAAATCCGTGCAATCGAACGCTGCTCTTGTGTTGTTGGATTAGTCTAAGAGTCAAAATTTGGAAAATGGATACGCTTTTAGTTTTAAGAACAAGTCCTCCTTAATTTAGTTATTTTGTGTTTGCACCCCCACAAGTTTCTAATTCGTATTTCAGTTATTAATAGTTGCAATTGCAATTAGCGACAGCGGTGTTGTACTTCCCGCTGAAGTCGGTTCTCGGCGTTTCCGAGGCGCGCGCACACACGGCCGCAAATGACGAAAGCGAGCGGCGGAGCACTGTCAGCGACTTGTCCGACCATTCTTATCCCCAAAACGGCGCCGTTAGGGCGGCGTCGGCACCGCACTTTGACCTTCGATCTCAGGCCACCGAGGCTACGTCCCTTGCGATTCAGAGTTTATGCCGATGCGACGCCGTCTCAGAACCAAAAGGCTGCCGCGTCTTCGTTAGCGGACGAATCTCTTGTTACGACGGCGGCTCAGCAGCAAAGCGACGATTTGTCGTTGGGAGCGAATGAGTCGCTGAATGGTGAAGTTAGAAGTCCTTTTCTTTCTGCTAATTTGTCTTCGGCCCCAAAATTGAGCTTGAACGATCAAGCTGTTTTGCTCATGACATTCATTGCGTGCACAGTGAGTTAATTTCCTCTTTCTTTGTCTCTCTTACTGGAATCATTTTTAGCTTAATTGAATGAACTTCTATTATTCTGTTTCTCCTACGTGGGTGTATCTGTGTCGGACTCGTTGTATCATATATTTGTAATGATGAATTTCCGCTCGTTCTAACGATTGTACAAGGTCACTTTGATAGCAGCAGAACACGAAACATTGTACTTTTTGGTTATTTAGTATTGCATTTGTAGTAATAACTCGGAGATTGGATATATGTTTGTCGACGGATGTAAATGATTCGCGGGCCTGATAAGTAGTGATATCAAGATTGTAATAACTATGACTTCTATTCGCTGATATGCAGACCTCGGCTGCATTCATGGGCCTTGTCTTCGCGGCTGTACCTACATTATTTGTAAGTACTGTTTTGTTTTTGATGCTAATATAATTTTATTTGCTATGAAATTTTCACCTTGAATGGCTCTGCTACATTCACATGTAAGAATTTATTTGCTACCTTCACCTTAGTTTATGAGTACACTTGAGTCTTCCTCATACAACATCTCTTTTGATTTCCCTCTTCTTTGTGTCATAGGCAATGCGAAGGGCAGCATTATCTCTTGCAAGATTAGCTGATACTGCTCGTGAAGAGCTGCCCAGCACAATGGCTGCAATAAGGCTCTCGGGCATGGAAATCAGTGACCTCACTTTAGAACTGAGTGATTTAAGGTCCGAAGCCCATTTTTTTTCTACTTCAATCTACTCGTGTCCTCCTAGAAATCAAATGTTTTCTATGACTATTTCATTTGTGGAACCGATGACATAGTTGGCCTATGTGATACATTAACTTAAAGCTGAGATAGATTAACTTAAAGCTGAGTTATAAGTTTGTGAATAGGAGGCTTATATGTCTTCTACCTCTTAAACTGCTAACTAGAGAACTACCTGAAGATAGGAAAATCTCTGTTTTCCCCGTATCCTTTTCCTTCTTCCCCTTGACCCTATATTGATGCTTAACATTGTAACTTCAGTATATTTCTCGTAAATAAAGTGCTGCTCTTCGTCCTATTTTCAGCCAAGAAATTACAGAAGGGGTAAGCAAATCCGCTCAAGCAGTACAAGCAGCTGAAGCAGGGATTCGTCAAATAGGTTCTCTTGCCCACCAACAAACCATGTGTAAGATAATTCACTTATCTAACTCAATCGTGCGTTCTCTTATTCTTGATCGAACTATTTCATAAAATCAATTTTTTGGGTGTGAAAAAAAAACAGCCATGATTCAGGAAAGGGCTAGTCTCCCCGTCGTGTCGCTGAAGCCAATGGTCGCCGGGGCCGCGAAAAAAACTTCCCGAGCCGTAGGGAAAGCGACCAAGTCTCTCTTAAATATGATCTCACGAGGCGATTATAACTTAGATGTTGAAGAGGGCCGCTCGTTGGACCAGCCTGAGAGCTGAGACGCCCATCGGAATTTCTTTTCTTTGCATTGCGAAGTTGATTTGTCCTTGGCTTTCTCTGATGTTCATATACCATAACGATCATACAGGACATTTTTATGCTAAGTTGTTTTGGTGTCTTATTGTTTCCCAGGTTTATATTTTTGTCACCATGGGCTGCAGTAAATCAAGGAGGAATGAAAAGTTGCTACTTAATAGTAAAACTCACATCACTTGAGCCAACGAACCTATGTAAACTACAGCATAATGTTATGTCATACTAGATGATAATGAAATGGACCAAAGATATCTCCACGAAAATGGTAATAAATAAAACAAGTGAGGAATATTAGTTCGGTAAGAGTTACCCTCGGTGGCAGTAAGTTATGGATATTTGGGGTATGACACGGTTTTTAGAAAACTTAATATTTTAAAAATGTAGTACAATTAAAAGGTAATAAAATATATATTTTGACACGTCTCTTAAGAATATTTAATATTATTATATTGATTATTTGTGATCGTTTTTTGCTAAACAAAAGATATGAAACGTCCGATTTAGTAAAATGTACAAAAGATAGTGAGATGGAGGATGAAGTATATTTTTGACTTATTTATTTATTTTTTATTCCCCCATTATAAGTCAGAGAGTTAGACCATCTCCACCCGGTGCCTAATTTACCACGCAAAATAGAAAAACAGCTCCAATCGGTACTTAAAGCCTGACGCAAAATGAGTTTACATAATTTTCTCTCTCCTCTATACCTATATTTAGGTCTGTATTATTTATTTACTTACAACTTTTGAACTCTTACAAAGTCACCCTCGTTAAGCTATAAATTAACTTTTACTATTTATAATATATTTATTTAACTTGAAAATAATTCAACTATATATTTATTTAACTGAACAGTACTGTCCTAATTAAATATATCTTTCAGTTGTACTAATATATTTCAATATTTATTTTATTAAATGTTTTCTCATTTATTTTTGTTATTGAATTTAAAATAATATTATTGTACTGATTTGTGAAGTTGTAAAATATATGGATAATATTGAAAAGTTGTAAAATTTAGTGTGAAAGAGAAATTCTAATAATATTCTTTTGAGTTTGAAAATGGGTTGAATGGTTGGAGAAGAAGTACTGTGACTGTATTTTGGGTTTGAAATAGGTTTTTCGTTGGTGATGGCCTTAGTTGTCATTTTTTTGTGTTTCCCAAACGGTAATAGGGATTAGGGAAGACGTGACGTGTCGTGTCGGGTCGGATCGAGTCGGGTCACTGCTGTTGGTCAGCTTCAGCTATGCTGCTTTCTTAGCGAGCTGAGTTACGAGTCGGCTTACTCGAAACTAAAACCCTAAGGCAATCTCTCGCTTTATCTCAATGGCCACGTCCAACGGTACTAATCCGATGGACTTGCTCTTAGCCGTTGCTCCGTCGGTCTCGACGGCGTCCACTAAACGTCGGATTCAGATCTTTCGCCATCAAATCTTACCATTACTCAATACTTCAGGTATCCTTCAATCTTACTTCAGGTATTTTTGCGAGGTTGGTGTTGTGGATCCTTGCAACTGTTGGGTTACCCAACCAAATCGCGAGATGATTGTCAGCTGCCTGGCAAGTGTTGGAAAATCGGTCCTGAAGTTTCTCCTTGGACACGGGTTTACCACCATGGTTTTTGTAGATGCGTGTGTACGAACTTTGTGGACGACCGGGCGCTATAAATGCCTGCTTTTTTTTTATGTTCGGTTGATTGATGAATATTTTCATTATCAAACTTTATGGATGGTCGGAGGAGTCTTAAAAACATCTCCTTTTATTAGCTGCTAGTGCCACAGGTGCTTGATTAGTTACAGGTGTGGTGTGCAAAATGCCATTTTGTTGTTTTCGTCCAAAATTGTGGTTTCACTGTGGGGCATTTTCCTTTCCTCTTAAATTTTGAAAGCCATCTTTCGAGCAGTAATAATTGTAGATTCATCTGTCTTGCTGCCTGGTTAACCAGGCCTTACACATACACCCTCGTCCCAGTGTATTCACAGAAAACCATTGCTGGTTTATATCAAAGTGTACATGATGTTGCAAGCTTCTTGATGTAGGAACCCACTCTCTAATTACTTGATTTGACTTTTTGTATAAAGAAAAAGGTTGACAGTGTCTGATATCATCTAGCTCTCTTTTTTAAATAGACATTTCATTTTCCGTTCAATGTAATGGTTGAATATCTGGCAAACTAACACGTACTACTTTTCAGACAATAATAAGAGGACAGCGGAGTTCTCCTCGGTGCTGATTGATATAATCTTCCAGACATTGTATTTATATGATGACCTTGGATCAAGGAAAGCAGTGGATGACACAATTATTAAAGCTTTAAGTGAAGCTGGATTTATGAAGACGTTTGCAGCAATGCTTGTGCAGGCCATGGAAAGGCATTCAAAGATCAAGTGTCAAACAGGAGGATATAGGCTTCTGAAGTGGTCTTGTCTCCTTTTGATTCATAGTGAATTTGCTTCAATGTCGAAGAATGCATTGTGTAGAATTGCACAGCCCAAGCTTCGTTACTTCATATTGTCATGGCGGCGTCAACTCGGTTACAAAAAGCGTGCAAACAAACGTTTTTTAGTTTGTTCATTAGGGTATTCCTTTTTTATCTGAAATATATTGGTTGAACTTCTGTTGATATTATGTTTGTTGATTCGTTGTGGTCTCTTTTTTAATCTTGTTCATATGTTCTTCCAGTCTCCAGAAAGCTACAAAACATATCTTGAGGAATTCAAGGATTCAAGGATCCCATACAAAGAAAGTCCGCAATTGTTATTTCTAATAATTGAATTTGCAAATTCAAGTCCTGCCTCATTTGAACAGCGGAAAGTAAGGGCCTTTATATATCATATTATAAAGTATCTGCTTGATTTGGTTTTTAGCTTTAAATTTTATGTTGTGGTTGCTTATTGGTTTTCTTTTCTTTTCTTTCTTCCTTTTCCTATAGGAGATATTCCTTGATTTGTACATTAAATCAGTTCTAAATGCTAAAGAGAAACCAGGAAAGGACCTCAGTGATGCTTTTATTTCGTTATTTGCTCGCCTGTCACATGAAGATTTCAAGAACATTGTACTCCCTTCATCTATCAAGATGTTGAAACGAAATCCTGAGCTGGTGCTAGAGTCAATTAGGATTCTTCTGGAATCTGTCAACTTGGATATGAGTAACTATGCTGCCGAGCTTCTCTCAGTAATATCACCGCAGGCTAGGCATGCTGACGAAGGACGAAGACTTGCCGCTTTAGCCATAATTAGGTGCTTGAGTGAAAAGTCTAGCAATCCAGATGCTGTTGAAGCGATGTTTGTTGCTGTCAAATCTGTTATGGAAGGTGAGTGGTTGTTCGCCTCTACCCTTGCATAGGTGGTGATCTGACCTGGCTGTTGTGT
Source organism: Craterostigma plantagineum (assembly GCA_027422505.1). Classification (NCBI taxonomy): domain Eukaryota; kingdom Viridiplantae; phylum Streptophyta; class Magnoliopsida; order Lamiales; family Linderniaceae; genus Craterostigma; species Craterostigma plantagineum. The sequence continues at coordinate 1,378,600 of JAPQWV010000052.1, read as the reverse complement.
CTTCAACTTGCAATTAGCTGATGGCTATATATGGTATACATACTAATATATTTAGGGGCATAAACAGGTTCAGAAGGCAGACTTACATTTTCGTACCAAAGAGTTGGCATGATCAATGCACTACGAGAAATTTCTAGCGCGCCTGATGGAAGATACTTCAATACTTTGTCACCAACTGTTTGTGGCTTCTTATTGTCATGTTACAAGGACGACGGTAGGTCTTTGGTTCCATGATTTCTTTATTTTTGTAGTTCATATGAACTGTGTTGACCGAACATTTGTCTTATTAAATCGCATGTATGTATAAATTTACTACTTGATTCCAAGATAATGCGAGCTCGCAGCTGGTTGATTACCTTTCTTTCCCCTGTTCTGGATTTATATGTATAATATTTAGGGAATGAGGAGGTGAAGCTCGCTAGTTTGTCTTGTTTAGCTGTCTGGGCTGTAAAATCTGCTGATGCTATTTCGCCGGATCTTATTACATCCATTGCCTCTGGGCTAAAGGAGAAAGAAGTACTGAGAAGGGCTCATCTTCGTTGCCTCAGAATAATATGTAAAAATGGTGATGCAATCCCGAAGGTAGGTGGCAGCTGTGTTGATGGGCTTTTTAGTTCTCTGTCATATGCTGAAACTTTTGTTGTGTGCTCCAGATGATTTCTTTGGTGTTGCCTCTGCTCCAATTAGTCAAAACTGGTTTCACAAAAGCAGCACAAAGATTGGATGGTATATATGCACTGCTCTGCATTGTGAAAATTGCTGCAATTGATGTCAAAGCAGGTGGTTTCTGAGTTTCGGTTACATGTCTGCATCAAGTCGGTATTTCTTAGTTAAAATCTCCATTTTCTTATTCCTGATCTTTGTAGATGAGACAATCTTCAAAGAGAAAATATGGCAGCTGATATCGCAGAATGATCCTTCGGTGGTTCCGATTTCCATGGTAAGCAATCATCCGTCGTTCATAAGTGAAGATTAACAACTTATAGCTGAAAATTCGAGAAGGTGATATGAGACCTATATGCCTTTTTAAGATCTGTTTTCCTGTATTTTGTTAAAGTTGTCAATGTAAAAATTAGATAGATCTTTTCTACTTTATATGCATAATTGCATATAATTCTAAAACAATATTAGTCAAAAGCTCTGAAGATAAATGCCATACATAGTAAGTTAGAGTGGATTAGTAGGACTCATTGCATGTCCTGAAGGCCTGAAGATCTAAGTTTGTCTTGTTATGCTTTTGCAGGCATCAAAATTATCGGTTGAGGACTTAATGGCATGTATTGACCTTGTTGAGGCTCTATTTATTGACTATCCTCAAAGGTTTGCCTATATATTCTATGAAGTTTGAGTGCAATTTATTTACAAAGATAACCAATCTGTTTAGAGTGCCAACTTGATCGTTGATTAGAATGATACATAGAATTATCTTTCATTTAAGGTCTATATTCTAAGTCTAGTCTTTTATGACAAAAAAAGGATATGTATTTAGTTGCTTTACATTTATTTTCGAAGTATAATCAAGGTGCATTGTGAGCAATTAGTGTTTGTGGTTCAGTTTTAGTCGTTTGACTATGATTTGTTGCGGGTGAATACTATATTCGGTCATCAAAGTTATGATGGACAAATTGTAAGTTCTACAGGTAGATCGTAGCTGTCATGCTACTGTTTCACAAAGTAGAGCACCTCACCACTATTAACTCTTTTTTGTTATGCTGCAGACCATGGGATCATTTTCCTTCCAGAGGAGTCCTGCAGGTGAATATTGTGATGTTTGTGCTGTTATATTTTTCACTGGAGTTGCATGGTTAATAATTACGTTTATGTTTTAGCTTGTACTGTTTTTGTTGTGCCACCCAAATTGGGATATAAGAAGAGCAGCCCATCGCTCTGCCAGGAAGATTCTTCTTGCGTCTCCCCAGTTATCTGAATCCATCTTGGGTGAATTTTCAACTTATCTTTCAGTTGTTGGAGAGAAAGCTACTCTTCTCAAGATGAGGTGGAATTACATGTTTGAACAGTTTCTACCTCTTCCTATTTGTGCGTTTAGCCTTTTTATTTACTTGTTTTTGGAATTCAGTGATGCAGAAAATTCATTGGATTCACAAGTTCCATTCATCCCGTCAGTTGAGGTTTTGGTGAGGGCATTAGTTGTAATTGCATCTGCAACATCATCAAAATCTCCAGGTGCTTGTGTGCAGCTCATGTTCTGTTCACATCACCCATTCATCACTGGGACTGGGAAAAAAGATGTTGTATGGCAGGTATCTTTTTCGACCAATAAAATCTACTGTTGTCATTTTCATTGATCAAGTTGGTGCCTTAGTTTTCTGCAACAATTTGGACATGATCACTCTACTATTTCATATAGGAAAACGATACTCCTGTTGTGTGCGCCGTCTTTCAAACCCATGTCATTATTTATTCTTTCCCTAAAGATTGTGTTAGTTAACTGAGTCATTTGAGAGTTTTTTGACTCTCTATTTTCGAAATTATCTTTTACTTTCAGAGGGTGGGAAAATGTTTGAAGAAGTTCGGCTTTGACGTCATCAATCTTGTTTCCTCCAACATTGGTGAGCTATGCAAGGTGAGAAATCCAATTTGGAATATGAGTTGGATGTTTTCTTTCAGAAACTTAAGGTGATACTCTGTGCATTTTCCTGAATATTCTTATTTTGCTCGTGAAGGTCTTATTAGGTCCTAAGGGATTGATGAGTCCTAATGACTTTGAACAAGGAGGGGCTATAAATTCCTTATCAACATTGATGACCATTGCACCTGGAGATGCTTACTCGCAATTTGAAAAGGTTGAACATTATTTTCGTCTCCTTTCCATGTTGATGAATATCGTCAGATTAGAATTTAGAAATTGTTCACATATGCAGCACTTCATCAGTCTCCCGGATCGTATTGCGCATGACACACTCTCAGAAATTGATATTCAGGTCAAGTTATATAACTTTTTAAAAGCCGGCTTTGTGAACATTTTGTTAGAAATCTCTTTATTATAGACCTATTATGAGTTTTTCATTGTTTTGTTACTTTGTTTATTCTTTTAGTGCTTCGGATCTTTATTAAGTTTGTTTTTCTCTTAATGCCACTTTCTGGTTAGGCAGCAAGATTCATCATATCTCATATCTTGTTTCGAAGTACAGTTTGTGGTTGCTTTTTACGTTCATAACCTTTTTTATTTTATTATTTTTAGCAATAATTGGTAGTTTGAATCTTCAGTAAAGTGTCAACTTGCTTATACTTTTTCTTGGTGACTTTCAATCCGTGCTCAATATTCACATACCATATGTTTCCTTCATGTCAGATTTTTCACACTCCTGAAGGAATGCTTTCAACGGAGCAGGGTCATAGTTACCTAGTTTGCATCCACGATCCGGATCGCATGTTCCAGTTCGTGGTCATAACGATATCGTGTGGTACGGTGATCCAAAACCTCATGGTACGGGATCTGAAACATTGGTACGATCGAAACACCTTGGTACGAGATCCAGTTCATTACATTTGTTGAACTTAGTTGTTGGATCAATAACAGTGAATGTGAAAAGTCATTAATATGTTGTTATTTTATTGAAGAGTAATGTGGCCGAGGTATAACACATCTTCTGAAATATGAGCATTAAATGTGTCTCATCATGTAGAACACGCTTAAAGTTGTACTTGTCTTTATATACATACAATACAACTATATTTACATGGTTAGATATTTAGAGTCTTAGATATTCCAGCAGAAAATAATATAGGTAAAATGTTTTTGGCAAAAGAACTAGATGATCGATATGCTAAATGGTATAACACAGAGTCTTCATGTTATGTTTTTGCTATGACAATGTAAGACTATTTTTAATTACTAGTAAAATTGTCTTTTCTTATATATTTGAGGTACATCGAACCGAATATAATTTTTGTACCGAAATTGAAACACCGTACCAACTGAGTATGTACCGAGTTCCGGCATAGTGCCGCTTACCCGTAGTACCGCGACCCGGATCGTACCGCGTTCCAGTAACTATGAGCAGGGTGTCTATGTTGCAGAGTCTGTTTCATCTAAGAATGTGAGACAAGCAAAAGGGCGCTTCAGACTATATGATGACACCGTGGTAATAGCATGTGAACTTTTCCTGCGAGTGTAGAGATGTGAGTTTTCCTGTTTCTTAATGTGTACAAATGGATCAGGATCAAGATGTCTCTAATCACTCTTCTAGACGGGGTGAACTAAAGAAAGACGTTGGGGTTGCTGGGAAAAGAGATGTTGCAAAGTCAATAAAGAAACCTGGCAAGTGTTCTCTAGTTAGTTGTCATGGGAAGTCAATATATGTTTTGGTCCTGCTTAGTTGATCTGTTTTTTCTCTTGATTCTTCCAGAGAAGGCAAAAACTGCTAAGGAAGAAGCACGTGAGTTGCAGCTTAAAGAAGAGAGTATTATTCGCGATAAGGTTATGTCAATTCAGCAAAACATATGCTTGATGCTGCGAGCTTTGGGCGAAATGGCTGTGGCTAATCCGATATTTACTCATAGTCAACTTCCTTCTTTGGTCAGTTTTATCGCATTTACTACTTTCTTTGGTCTATCGTATTCTTGTTGTAGCTCTGGGCATGATTAATAGTTAAAAATGCAGGGTAAGTCTTTCTACATGGCACGAAATATTCTCGTTCAGTTCAGACTTCTAACATACTTTTAGTATAGGCTGAGTACTGAGCCTGAAACATAGGCATATCATTTTCTTTAACGTTGGTTGCTATTTATTTGTTTCAACATATGCAAGGTGTGCAAGAACAAGTTGATGTTCTTTCTTGTTAGCCTTGAAAGTTTAATCTCGCTCTTAATTAACATCCTATTATCTTTAAGTGCATTTAGAAATGTATATTGGCTATAATATTGATATGTTATTTGATTATCAGGTAAAGTATGTCTATCCCCTTCTCCGTTCGCCAGTTGTCGATGATGCTGCATTTGACACTACAGTGAAACTCTCGAAATGTGCTGTCGATCCTCTCTGCAACTGGGCCATGGAGATTGCAACTGCTTTACGATTAATTGTAGTTGAAGATAACAATGTCTTGGGTGAGTTATTTCCACCTGTTGACGAAGGTGAAGGAAATGGAGAGCCATCACTGGGCCTTTTTGGACGTTTGGTCCATGGCCTGAAAATTTCCTGCAAATCTGGACCACTTCCTGTGGACTCATTCACATTTATTTTCCCGGTAAGTCTTTCGTTTTGATCGATCTACGTATAGCTCTTACTTTCGTGAACGTGCTGTCTCTGATTGCATTTATTTTTCATTTTCTGCGCAGATAATTGAAAGGATACTTCTTGCCCCTAAGAAGACCGGTCTTCACGATGACATTCTTCAGATACTTTTCTTGCACATGGATCCTATTTTGCCGCTACCAAGGATCCGGATGTTATCAGTTATGACACCGAAGTGCATGCTGCATTCAATTAGTTACATTGTTCACAGTTATTTTCTTACTCATGATTTGGCCTGCAGGTTTTGTACCATGTTCTGGGTGTTGTCCCGGCTTACCAAACATCTGTTGTCCCAGCATTAAACGAATTGTGTCTTGGTTTAAAACCTGATGAAGTAGCACCCGTATGTTGTCTTATCTTTTCTCAGTTCAGTTGGATGGCAAAATATATCCATGTTTATTTGGTTTGTTTTGTATTGTGCAGGCTTTATGTGGTGTTTATGCCAAAGACACTCATGTAAGAATGGCGTGCTTGAATGCTGTTAAATGTATTCCTGCAGTGTCCAATTGTTCAATTCCACAAAATTTGGAGGCTGCAACCAGCATATGGCTAGCTTTCCATGACCCTGAAAAGGTGTAGTGCTTTTTATTCCCCTCTTTAACGGTTACAAGCTTAAAGAGTACTCTTTCATTTTAAATAAATATCATGTCGATCGAGTTTACTGGTTATTGAGTTGTGAGTCCTGTGTCTATTATGCGATCTTCTGATATTTACGACCAGCCACAAATGCAGCACAAAAGTTACAAATACTCAATAGAATGTTCGATTTAGCGTAGTCATTTTGTTGTCACTGTTATTTAAATATTTCACTTTGGTTTCAGTCTGTTGCGGAAGTGGCTGAGGATGTATGGGATCGTTACCAAAATGACTTTGGCACTGACTATTCTGGACTCTTCAAGGCACTTTCGCATGCTAATTATAATGTTAGAATTGCAGCAGCAGAGGCACTCGCTGCTGCTTTAGATGAAAACCCCGACACAATACAGGTGCGTTCATTCTCGTTCTCCTAGTTGTGTGATAAACGGTGCTTGGCTATTTTCATTTTACTCACGACCAGTGTTTCAGGAAACTCTTTCAACATTGTTCTCTATATATCTCCGAGATGTTGGATTCGCTATGGAGAATGTAGACATTACTTGGCCAGGCAGACAAGGAATTGCATTGGCTTTACTCTCTGTGGCAGATGTTCTTCGAACCAAAGATCTTCCTGTTGTGATGACTTTCCTGATATCACGATCTTTGGTATTTATACGACACCAGTCACTATCTAACTTCGCCTTTTCATTCAGTTCCTGATGAATATGAAGATGCAATGACACAGTTTTTTGGATACATTTTTTTCGCTTTCAGTTACACACTTATGTTTCTATATATGATGGGACCTCGGCAATTTTTTATTGCAGGCTGACCCTAATGCAGATGTTCGAGGAAGAATGATTGATGCTGGTATTATGATAATTGACAAGCATGGGCGGGATAATGTCTCCTTGTTATTCCCAATATTTGAAAACTACTTGAACAAGAAGGTTGGATGATGTTGCTGCACAGTTTTCATCTTCACATTGACTCCATATCAATAGTTATATTCAATAATGCTTGTAGATTGTTTTTTTATCACGTCTATTAGTAGAATTTGGTTGTTGCTCTAAGTTATTGCTGAACCATATCATGTTATGTTGTTTTGTAGGCTTCTGATGAGGAAAGGTATGACTTGGTACGAGAAGGTGTTGTCATATTCCTAGGCGCTCTGGCAAAACATCTGGCAAAGGTCATCCTTCTAAATGATTGCTACTTCGCTATTGGATTTTCCCTGAACTTTTTACTTATGCCGAAATTTCAGGGTGACTCTAAGGTTCAATCTGTTGTGGAGAAGCTTTTAGATGTATTAAACACCCCTTCTGAGGCTGTCCAACGAGCAGTTTCAACCTGCCTTACGCCGTTAATGCAATCAAAGCAGGTACCTGGAGATCTCATTTATGTTTCCGTAACGTTTTTGGCATTTTGGTTACTTCGTGTTTGTGAGAGTTATACTAACTTAACTTTACGTGTAATCCTTCAGGAAGATGCTGCAGCTCTAGTTTCTAGAATGCTTGATCAACTGATGAAGAGTGACAAATATGGCGAGCGTCGTGGAGCGGCCTTTGGACTGGCTGGGATGATCAAAGGATTTGGACTAACATCTTTGAAGAAATACAACGTCATTACAGTATTACGAGCCGGCCTGGTAGACAGGTTATCTAAAGAATATTTAAAGACCATTTTCTTTTGCATCTTTGGTGGGGGTGAATTTTCCTATAGTTTATTCTTTTTAAGTCTTTAGGGATGAAATTTTCTTGTATTGTGATGTCTGCAGAAACTCTGCAAAAAGCCGTGAAGGAGCCTTGTTGGCATTTGAGTGTTTATGTGAAAAGCTGGGCCGATTGTTTGAACCGTAAGTGTAGTCACTTATAGACGATATTCTTTGTTATTGTCATAACAGAAAGTTATTTGGATAATCCATTGCCCTTGTTACCTTTTCAGGTATGTTATCCAAATGTTGCCCCTACTCCTGGTATCTTTCTCTGATCAGGTTGTTGCTGTTAGAGAAGCTGCTGAATGTGCAGCTCGTGCAATGATGTCTCAGCTAAGTGCTCAAGGAGTCAAACTTGTTCTTCCATCCCTGTTGAAGGTCAGATATTACATAAAGTTCTTGTTTGTTTCTCTGAAGCTGACATACACGTCTATAATTTCAGATATTAGGCATTTGTAGTTTAATTGTTACTATATTGTTTTCTGTGGAGTTCTGCGTTCTTTCAAAGGGAAAGATGCCCCGCTACTGATTGTGTGCAGTATGTAATTCATATTGCTGATGTAGGGCCTCGAAGATAAAGCCTGGAGAACAAAGCAAAGCAGTGTTCAGCTACTAGGTGCTATGGCATATTGTGCTCCAGAGCAACTGTCTCAGTGTCTTCCCAAGATAGTTCCAAAGTTGACAGAGGTATTTGCAGTTGAACGCACCCTCTCGGTGCCTAGTTATTCATTTTGCAAAATGTCACATCTATATGCTGCATGCTGAACTTCTGTTTTTACTTCCTGAAATCTATGTTAGGTTCTTACTGATACGCACCCAAAAGTTCAATCAGCAGGGCAAACAGCTCTCCAGCAGGTAGTATAAATGGTTTTTCAACTTTCACAGCTGCATTTGGATTAAACACTGTATGATAAGTAGTCCCTCAATTAGGTTGGAAGTGTTATAAAAAATCCGGAAATATCCGCGCTTGTCCCCACTCTTCTCAAGGGTCTTACTGATCCCAATGAATACACAAAATATTCTCTTGATATTCTTCTACAGGTAAACTCTTCTAACCACTTCCATTTCATGATTGAGGGTATCCACTGTATCTGAATAGAGTTCTTTTTTACATTGTAATTTTTGCAGACAACCTTTGTTAATACTGTAGATGCTCCTTCTCTGGCACTTTTGGTTCCCATAGTCCATAGAGGGCTGAGGGAGAGGAGTGCTGAAACCAAGAAGAAAGCTGCCCAAATAGTTGGAAATATGTGTTCATTAGTCACGGAACCTAAGTATATGATTCCTTACATAGGTTTGCTTCTTCCTGAAGTGAAGAAGGTAAGAATTGAATATTAAAAAATGAAGGGAATACTTGAACTTTTATTTAAACTTTGGTACTCGTAATATCAGGTCTTGGTTGATCCAATTCCTGAAGTTAGGTCTGTTGCTGCCAGAGCCCTTGGTTCTCTTATCAGAGGAATGGGAGAAGAGAACTTCCCGGACCTTCTTCCATGGTTACTGGATACTATTAAGTCCGATGGTAGTAATGTTGAGCGTTCTGGAGCTGCACAAGGCCTGAGTGAGGTTAGAACTCCCTCTGTGGTCGTTCTATTTTTTCTCGTTCTATTTCTTTGTTGTGCTGATATATTTTATTCTCTTCATGGTTGACACGATAAGGTTCCCAATATGCTGTTTTTCGTAATACTCCAACTCCGTATGAAGGATAGAAAAACTTCTGTTGATACTCTTCATAAATAGGTTTATTTTAAGCGTATAACATTTCGAGCAAATACTGCTGAATCAAGAAGTCTATCTTATCATGATATCTTTTTCTTCGTAATTATTTGTTCTTTCACTGCCTGGGTGAAGGTCCTTTTTTTAGCAGGAGCCCAAGTTTCTTTTTATATTTGTTTAATAAAATGTGTTGTTATGCTGCTTTCATCTTTAGGTATTGGCTGCACTTGGAACAGATTACTTTGAGGGCATACTTCCTGACATCCTTAAGAACTGCTCTCATCCAAAAGCTTCAGTTCGGGACGGTCATCTGGCACTGTTCAAGGTGACTGTCAATTGAAACATTGTTCAGCTGTTCTCTTTTACATTGTTTTCTTATATGCATTAGCTTGATGGAATTGCAGTATCTGCCTAGATCCTTGGGTGTTCAGTTCCAGAAGTATCTTCAGCAGGTTCTACCTGCCATTTTAGATGGTCAGATGAAATTCGATTTCTTTCACATGGAGTTATTCAGTCAATTATTTATTTTGCCTCAAATAGATGCATATCTGAAGCTTACCTCTTATTTCCTGTCAGGTCTCGCTGATGAGAACGAGTCAGTACGAGAAGCAGCTCTTAGCGCTGGACATGTTTTGGTTGAGCATTATGCTACGACGTATGTGGTTACCTCCATTGTGTCCTTTTCCTTTTTTGGTTTTTTTTTTTCTGCATAGCCGATCATATATGGTTAGATGATATTCATAGTATCTTCTCTAGATATAATTAGCTACACTGTGAGTCGCATAGTTTGTACTTTGTAGACTGTCAATTGAGGAATCCGTTAGAAATTAGGTTGCATTGACTGTGAGAATCGTGGAGGATCCCTTGAGACAAAAATAAAAATATCCAATGCGATGCCCTTTCTTGCCCTGTGAACGGATGAAATGCTAGTTACGTAGTCACTAATGCTCACTAGGGTGCACCCATGGTTAAAGGCTCACACCGTCGTCCCTGCATGAAAATATCGTTAACGATAATTGTATGATTAATCTGTCCAACATTAACATTTGCCCTTGATCATCGTCAGATCTTTGCCTCTGCTCCTGCCTGCTGTAGAGGATGGTATATTCAATGATAATTGGCGTATCCGGCAAAGTTCTGTGGAGTTACTGGGTGATCTTTTGTTTAAGGTGGGGCAGTCCTCGTATCTCTTTGGGATCTCTCTCTTCTTTCTTGATATCTCCAAGATATTATCCAAGCATCCTTTATACTTAGGTTGCTGGTACGTCTGGAAAATCACTTCTCGAAGGAGGTAGTGACGATGAAGGTGCCAGTACTGAAGCGCATGGAAGGGCCATCATTGATGTACTTGGAAGAGAGAAGCGTAATGAGGTTCTCGCGGCATTGTATATGGTTCGTGCAGATGTTAGTGTAACGGTTCGTCAGGTATTATGATTACATACAATTGATAGTACCGTCTTTTCTCAAGATGTTTTTTCACCCTCACTATACATTGACTCCTTACTCGTCAACTAGGCTGCACTGCATGTCTGGAAAACTATAGTGGCAAATACTCCAAAGACTTTGAAGGAAATAATGCCGGTTCTCATGAATACATTGATCAGTTCGCTGGCTTCATCTTCTTCAGAAAGGCGTCAGGTTTGCCATCGACTCCAGTCCTAATGTAACTATATGACTAGTTGTGTAATAAATAAAGCCTAACGATATGTTACTTCTATATTTCCACAGGTTGCTGGACGATCACTGGGTGAGCTTGTTAGGAAGCTGGGTGACAGAGTGCTTCCTTTGATTGTTCCGATCTTGTCGCAAGGTCTGAGTGACCCAGATCCTAGTATAAGACAAGTGAGTTATATATCTACGTGTGTGTGCTTCTATGTTAGTACTGGATCGGGTTTTACTTATATTGCTATTGACTAATTTCCCCACTTGGTTGTTGAAAACTAACCTCTAAAAATAAACAAAGTTAGCGTGGTTGTATGAATTTTAATTTTCTTAACTATAACTAGCCATTATAAGATTACAGTCTCGTTCTCTCTCTAACTCACATTCACTGGCATTTTATCCCTCCTTGAGAGCTATTCTGTAATTTTTTTTTTTTTGGAAATTGGAATGCAGGGTGTGTGCACTGGGCTAAGTGAAGTGATGGCTACGGCCGGAAAGAGTCAGTTGCTGAGCTTCTTGGAAGAGCTTATCCCAACTATTCGAACTGCTCTTTGTGATAGGTTTGTTTCTCGGAGATGTTTCATCTATGTGCTAGCACCTATAAATAACCGCTCGCGTTTGTATGTTACAGCTCGCCGGAAGTGCGGGAGTCTGCAGGGCTAGCATTCAGTACATTGTACAAGGTATGTCATTTCAGGAATAGATAAGATGCTCCCTCTCCCCTTACTCGGATTCCTGAACTCATACGGGAGAGCTTTTTTGTTGTGTAATTTAATGTAGAGCGCTGGCATGCAAGCAATTGATGAAATCGTTCCCACACTTCTTCATGCTTTAGAAGACGAGCAAACTTCTGACACTGCCCTTGATGGCCTAAAGCAAATTTTGAGGTTTATTTAAATTTGTTTGCTTGGTTTATCGTATATAGTTTCTCTATCGTGGATAATTCTCTAGTCTTGTTAATTATAGTGTCAGGACCAGCGCTGTGCTACCTCATATCCTGCCTAAGCTTGTGCAACCCCCACTATCGTAAGTTCAAACTTTTCCATGTTGCCTGGTATTATGAAACTATTACCAAGGTGGTAAGTCTTTTTTTGTCTGCCTACAGTGCATTCAATGCACATGCTTTGGGAGCTCTAGCTGAGGTTGCTGGACCTGGTCTTAATTCTCACCTTTGCACGGTGCTTCCTGTTTTACTTGTTGCGATGGGTGATGATGATGAGGTATGTATAAACACTCTCTCTCCAGGAACTATTCAAACGAAAAGCTGAAGCTCATTAGTAGGATTAAGCATGGAAAAGAAATTGATATGTTTCATTCCAATTCCTAGGGAATGGCACTTGAGGCATAGTAGATTTCTTAGTGTCTATAACTACGTGTCTACATGTTAATGAAGTAAGATACTAATATTTCTAACAATACTTTGAAACTGTGTAGGATGTTAAGCAATTGGCAAAGAAAGCAGCAGAAACAGTTGTCTTGGTTATTGACGAGGAAGGCATCGAGTCTTTGATTGCAGAACTTCTAAAAGGAGTTGCAGATAATCAGGTAAGGGTTTTGCTTTATGACCTTTTAAAATGTCCCAGCACCAACTCCCCCCGGGGAGTCTAAATGAAAATTACTTGTTTATTCCAGGCTACAGTTAGGAAAAACTCCGCATATCTCATTGGGTTCTTCTTCCAAGCTAGCAAGTTGTATCTAGATGACGAAGCACCAAATATGATATCCACGTTAGTAATCCTGCTCAGCGATCCAGATTCAACTACAGTCGCGGTATGCCTGACTTACCTTTGTGTCATTTCCAACTTGATTCTGTGCCTGACCAGTTTTCTACAGGTTGCTTGGGAAGCATTGTTGAGGGTTGTTAACTCAGTACCTAAAGAGGTTCTTACTTCATACATGAAGCTGGTTCGCGATGCAGTGTCAACCGCTCGTGATAGAGAGCGCAGAAAGAGAAAGGTAAAGTTCTTAGTGTTTCCAACTTTCAGCTCACATAAAATGAGAAAATTGCCGAATTGATTTGTTTGCTATCGTTCTGTGGCAAAAATAATTTAAGCTACTCATATGATTACAGGGAGGACCTGTTTTAATTCCTGGATTTTGTCTCCCAAAAGCCCTTCAACCTGTACTGCCCATCTTTCTCCAGGTATATTAATCGTAAGGGTCTTGGCAGCAAATATTTTCCTAAATAAATTCACGTAATAATTGCAATCCATCATTGGTATATGCTTATTTAACTAGAGTGCAAATTCTTGCATTCATTGATGTTTGGGACACTAAACTATAGGGATATGTGCTACTGTCATGGTTCTGATAGATTCATCACAGATGTTGAAGGAAAAATTTCCTACCTTGTTGTCACTGTTAACATTTTTCCAGGGCCTTATCAGTGGATCAGTTGAACTGAGAGAGCAGGCGGCGTTGGGCCTGGGTGAACTGATTGAGGTGACAAGTGAAAAGGCACTAAAGGAATTTGTCATTCCAATTACTGGGTACGTGATGATAGCGCATAATTTGTCTTGTGTGCTACCATAAACTGCTAGTTCTAAGTACCTGATACTTTTTTCTACCTGGTGCACCATTTGATAAATTGCAAGTTGTGCCGAAGTTACTTTTGTTGGTCTTTGGCCTCCGTTTTTGTAATGATTGATTAGGTTTTTTTTCAATCTACTAGACTCTTTTTCGAAGAGCCATTAAATTGTTTTCTGATTTTACCTCATAGGATCCAAATGCCTGTTGAAGATGAAACATAATCATTTAATTTTGAATTTCTTATGAATTATCTGTGTTATGCCAAGTAACTTTATTTTCGTTTTGTTATCGAGATGATATTTTCTAGACTTCTAGGACAAGCAATTCCTGACACGATTCTCCTCTACAGCCCACTCATTCGAATCCTAGGAGACCGATTTCCTTGGCAAGTAAAGAGTGCAATACTATCTACTCTTACCATCATAATTCAGAAGGGAGGGATAGCCCTGAAGCCATTTCTTCCCCAACTTCAAACAACTTTTGTCAAGTGCCTACAGGACAATACAAGGTAGTTTGAAGATCCCATTTACAACGTGTTCTTTTGTGGTTTTCAGAATATATAAATCAATAGCATAAGATGCACTATTGTTCCTGTGTGAAATTTGTGTAGGACCGTTCGGTCAGGGGCCGCTGTTGCTTTGGGGAAGCTTAGTGCCCTCAGTACCAGGATCGATCCGTTAGTAGGTGACCTTTTATCTGGTTTGCAGGTGAAAATTTATGCATTTTTATTTCTACATTTTTGTTATCTGGCTTCGAAGTTTAGTTCTGAAACAAGATGTGCGCATTTATGATTACTTACCAGGCATCTGATACTGCGATTCGTGAAGCAATGTTGACTGCCCTGGAAGGGGTGATAAAGAATGCTGGAAAAGGTTTAAGTGCTGATGTTATTAGCCGTGTCTACACTCAGCTTAGGGACTTGATATATAGCGAGGATGACCAAATACGAAGTTCTGCAGCAAGCACGTTGGGAATTTTACTGCAGGTAAATGGTCTCTTCTTTTTAAACACGAGTTGCCCCAACTAATGTTACGCTAGCTTATCTTTATTCGCAGTGTTTATCGTTTTCGACGAATGGTTTTAGCACATGCTGAGCGCATTGATTGATCTGTGAAGCTCTGATATAAGCAGACAATATCTACCGATTATCTTGAATTGCTTTATATTGTTGATAAGCGATGTATCTCTATTGGGTTGCATGCAGTATTTGGAAAGTGACCAAATTTATGAAGTACTTGGAGGAGTTGTTGAATCAGCGTCGTCTTCTACATGGACTACAAGACATGGTTCTACACTGGCCATATCGTCCATGCTAAGGCACAATGCTGCGATAGTTTGTGCCTCTGCCTCGTATACTGCAATCGTTGATTGTCTGAAAAGTTCATTGAAGGACGAAAAGGTTACATCCTTCTCTCTCATTTGATGTCCGTTGTCACAAATGCTGAAGTTATAACCCTGATAATGTGCACGTATGTTCTGAAAATTTCTTCTATAGTTATATACATATACCTAATGAGAACATTTATAATAAAAAAATGGCTCCCAACTATCTTTAGTTAAAGATTTTCAAATAACTGGCTCTATCAATGCTTATCTTGGTTTACCCATAATCACTTTCTGCATTGAAAACGTTTGGTTAGCGCTTGAGATGATATGTTTTCTATCCCTTTCTTGATTGAAAATTCAGGGAGTAATGCTTTAGACAAAAGTTGTGAACGGTTTTAATGTGTGTCTCCATGCAGTTCCCTGTACGCGAATCTTCAGTTCGAGCACTGGGAAGACTGCTGCTCTACCAAATCCAAAGCGATCCGTCGAATACAGCATCTCATTCGGCAACGTTAAACCATCTCGTCCTTGCAATGCAAGATGACTCGAGTGACGTCATCAGAAGAAGCTTGAGTGCTCTGAAGGCAGTCGCCAAAGTACATATATTATTATAATACTCTCAGAATGTCATATTTATTATTTCCTTTCACCATCATATCAGCCCATAAGCAAATCCCAATATTTTTGTAGGCCAATCCTCAAGCTATCCTAATCCATGTTTCTTCATTTGGACCCGCACTCGGTGAATGTTTAAAACACGGTTCTACACCTGTTAAGCTAGCTGCTGAAAGATGTGCTCTTCATTGTTTCCAACTTTCGAAAGGTACAAGCAGTTTAATTATCTCTATGACTTGACACGAGTAAATCCATTTTCTGTGATTCGTAGGTTTCACCAACATTTTGCAGGAATTTTGCGCCTTTTTTTTTCGGTGCTGTTACTAATTGTGGTTCTCCTTCCGTCTGTGTTTTAGGTGGAGAAAACGTTCAGGCTGCACAAAAATATATGACTGGTTTGGACGCCCGAAGAATATCAAAGCTCCCTGAGCACAGGTCAGCCAGAAACTCCTTTCCCTTTTTGTTGTCTCAGTATTCTTCTGTTGAGCTCATTTTATTATAAAGGCTATGCAAATCAATTGCTCGCATTATCATTATGTAAATTTTGCTGAAAGCATAAATTGACTATCGACTGTAATTGTGTGAGACATTGTGCCTACTCAATGTAAATCCAATCCCTGTGCTTGACATGGTTTCTCTTTGCACAGTGATGACAGTGAAGATGGTGAAGACCACCGCACTAAGAGCGGCTGATGAAATATCGATCGTTGTTGCTATTTGAGTTTTTTTAAGGTTTTCGGAGACACACATAAGCAGCTCATAATACGCAAGGGCACACACATACATAAGCAGCTCTCAGTTTTGCAAACTCATGCTGAGTTTTTGTTTTGAGGATTTAATTTTTAAAAAAAAATATTGATGATGGAAATTTAGCTTTTGCTTTTACATCCTCGACAAAGCTAGCTTATCCTATAGATAGGCTACGCAAATAGCTTCAATTTAAAATCTTATTCAAAATTATGAAGAATCAATAGTTCTATTTTATTAACTGGATTACTATTCATCGTCTCCTTTTTACTTGTTATCACCCCTTAAAGGGCTGGAAAAGGACGTTTTTGCCCTTATGATATTTAGATTAATTTAAAAAGAAAAACTAACGTGTATACAAAATTCTGGTACGAAATACTGAAAATTATACACGCAAATAAATTCGAACGATCTTCGGCAATGGATCGAAACGGAAAAAAAAAATCGATTTTAACATTTTAGGGCCGATCAATTAATATTTGTCCCTGCAGTGCAGGGGTCTAACGAATTATTGTAAAAATCGTTCGTACGTAGATGAATTATCAAACACAGGTCGGAATCGTTGAAAAAAGTCCTGATCGAACGAAATTTCCAGCCGGCGCACGGCACGGCCGATCGGCATTTTCGGCCGGCACAAGGCGCAGCCGAAGAACAACGGCCAGAACAGTTTCGCCCGAAAATTATTTTCGGTCGGGACAGTTCCGGCCAACCGGAATTTTCGGCCTGCACGCCTACCGGTCGGAATTTTCGGCCGGCCATGGCACGGCCGAAATTGTTCTTTGGCTGCGCCTTGTGCCGGCCGAAAATGCCGATCGGCCGTGCCGTGCGCCGGCCGGAAATTTCGTTCGATTGGGACTTTTTTCAACGATTCCGACCCGTGTTTGATAATTCATCTACGTACGAACGATTTTTACGATAATTTGTTAGTCCCTGGACGGCAGGGATGAAAATATCGATCGATCAGCCCTAAAATGTTAAATCGAATTTTTTTTTCCCGTTTCGATCCATTGCCGAAGATCGTTCGAATTTATTTGTGAGTGTAATTTTCAGTATTTCGTACCAGAATTTTGTATACACGTTAGTTTTTTCTTTTTAAATTAATTTAAATATCATAAGGACAAAAACATCTTTTTTCAGCCCTTTAGGGGCGGTAACAAGTAAAAAAGGGGCTGTGAATAGTAAGTCCCTGTTTCACTTCGAAGATCGATCTGAAAAATGCATCCAAAAGGATAGAAAAATATCATAATGTTTGTCCCACTTCACATGGAAACCGTTTTTATGAGGAAAAGAAAAAGGACAACTCCTTTTCTATTGGCTCTCAATCAACAAATATGGCTTCTTCGTCTACTGCTCTTGTAGCTCTCAGCTTCCCTTCATCCCCTTCTTCTCCCTCCAAGTTATATTGCAATTATGCCATTCACTTCCTCCGTAATTCCATCAGCGTCCACCGTTTTCCATACAGGGTAACCCTCAGGCCGAAAGCCCTCAAGAAGGTTCCATTTGCCCTCACAGAATCGTCGGACTCGGCGGGTACAGCTCAACCTGACCCGAAAATCCTCTTACAAGAACTTGCCGTATGTACAGATAATACACATTATATTTAGCTCGATGATGTTCGTATGATGATTGTGTCGAGTTTGTACGCGGGGTAATGAAGATGTAAATTTTTTTTTTCTCCTTGGTCCTTTTAGGATTGTTTTTCTCTTCCATCGGACTTTTTTGCGCAGCTGCCGCGAGATCTTCGTTTGGATGTAAGTTCTTAATTACAAAGTACGCTCTCTGATAATGCAAATGTGTGTGATTGCGAGCTCTTTCTTTTTTGCCTTGGAGGCTTTGGTATATGATAGGATTCATCACACTATGCAATTTTTACCCCAGTAGTTATTATGAGTTGTGTGTTTGTGTCTAGCTAATTTGTTCTAAAAATGTTTGAAGCTGAACGATGCGGCTTTTGATCTTTCAAACGGGGCGGTCAAGGATGAGGTCAGTTCCTTGCCTTTCCTACTTTCCGAATGATGGAGAGAAATATTACATTCTATGAAGGTTGAGTTTAGTTTAGTACTAGTCTTCTCTTTGTAACAAGCCACCAAGTGAGAAATCTTGGTCCTATGCTATATGGTGATGCTATTCAAATCACTCTTTTTTGTTCAGAATGTAGGCTTTATAGCATCACCAACACATTTTGCTTGACGAAGTTTTTTGTATGTGTTTGATTGTATATGGCTTTGTTGATGTTCTATTTGCAGTTTGGTGAAGAACTTGGTGATATCTTACTTGATATAAGTCGAGCATGGGAACGTGGAGACACATCTACTTCAGCAAACTTAGTGCAGAAGCTCCCCTTGCTATCAACCTACCTCACAGGCAGTAATAAATCAGGCAAAGCACGCGAATACATTTCTCCAACACACTTCCCCTTTTTTTTTTCCAAGTGCAATGAATTGCTTCTCATCGATCTTGGTGTTTCGTTAGTTAGCGCTTGGAAGGCGCTTGGTAGCTGCTTCTAGAAGGTTCCAGTCAATGGGGCAGTATGGGCAAGGAGAACTGCAGAAGGTGGCACTTTTTCAAGAAATTTGTTATTTTTGCTTTTCCCATGTCCTAAATTCTAATCGCGACGTTTTTTTACGACCAGCATAGATTGCAAAGGTAATGAATCGGGCTGGAAAGTTATTGCCTGAAAGTCCGGCGACAGAAGAATACTCCAAAGAACCCAAACAAGAAACCAGAATGTTTAAGGTGTGTGTTCTAGTTCTTGCCCAATTAACCCACGGTATAGAATTTCGTCATTACAAGAAATCAGCTGATGTAACACATGCCATTTACACAGTTTGGTGAGCTCCAAGTAGCACTAACGCCTGAAAAAGCATATATTGGTGCTGCCATAGGATTTGTTTTCGGGTAAGTAAGCTCTTTGTTATGTAGCTTCAATTTTGAACCCATATGAAAAAACCATTATCCCCGACAGATATTTAACTCATTTTTCTCACCGTTCTTGGTGGAACGTGAATTGCAGGATTCTTTCGTGGCAAATAAGTCAGGGCATTGAAAGCATACCAGAGAGCTCGTTGGAATACGCAAATGACAACGCATTGCTTCTTGCAAAGGTGCCATGAATGAATACTGGCTCATTTCCAGCGTATTGATATTGAACGTCTCCTTTTTATCTTTTCTTACGATCTATATAAGAAAGAAAACCATCTAAAAACCTTCACAATGCAGTCGCTTCGTGGAGCTCTTCTGTTAATTTTCTATGCATCGACGATCCTATCTGCCTTCGCTACTATTGGACTCATCCTATATGCTAGAGAACTGAAATCCGAAGGGAAGTGACATCTTGAATTTGTGTTACTATCAGTAAAGTGTTTTGACACTGTATTTTTACATTGTATAAGACCAGACCATGTAAGAAGATTCAATTCAAGATTGATGATTATAGAGCTGAGATGAGAGTTAGCAACATACAAATTGGATCTAAATTGTGATATTTTCGAATTAAGGCATAACACAGACTATTCTCTAACAGGCAGCTAAACTTTCATTGGAAGCTAGATCAGATCAATTTCAAGGTATACCTAAGCAGTGCACCTGGTTCCTTCTGTACAAGGAACACATGTCTGAAGCCACCTTGTCATTCTTGTTTGAAAAGTAATCCACTGAAACCAACCCTAATGGAATAGGGAGAGACATGAAATCTGAGAGACCAAGTCAGATAAATGCTTCATCTCCAGTTTGATCAAAGCAACTCATTCATGGATCGAACACTCCCATTTGAATCATCCCCAGGCTGATATCAAACGATGATGTTCTTTCTCAGACTATATATTCCCTAACAGCCTGGTCAGAAAACTCGAAAGGGCAAAAGGGCTGATCATCAATCTGATGATGGAGGAGTGTCATCCTTCACACTCATGTCCCTCTTCTCAGCTCTCGCTCGAGTTCTTGGTTCTATTTCAAGCTCATCCCAGCCACCAAAATTTCTCTTTTCGTTTTCAGCTGTGCAGTTATAGGAATCTACCCATGACATATAATCCCCTACCTCTTTCTCCGTTCTCACTCTTCTACGATATCTCGTCCGCGCAAAAGGCCTTTTCTTCTTCGTCGTCTTCTTCTTCGACTTTGGCCATAGAGAATCACTTCGCCTCCCCCAAATGGCATCATAAAGTAAAGAAAGCGCAGTCTGGGCCAATGGCACAGCTAAGGCCATTACGGTGGTCGAATCGTGGTGCTCTCTTCCAATCAACAGAGACATGGCTATAGCTGGAATCATCCACCCAAAGGCTCGAAATACCTGCAGAACTCCCATTTCTTCTTCAAATCCCAAATAATAAACTAACGTCAAAAAAAAATTCGTGAAACCACGAGCATGAATTACCTCGGAGAACAGATTGATTCCAATTGAAGCTTCGCGAATGCCAAATCCTTCATCGACGTCGTACTCACTATCGCCATCATCGTCATCATCGCCGTCGTCATACCACCAAATTCTCTTGCTCGGCGCGTTCCTGAATCCATAACCGTCGTCTTCATCACTGCCGTCGTCGTACCTGAACCGTTGATTTCGAGGTCCTTGTTTCACTTCTCTTTCCCAATCCTTACGCGATCGGATTGACGAACACAGCTTACGCCGACGTTTAGTGAAATCGTGCAGAATCGTGACGGGGAATTGTGTGGAGATTCGAGCTGTTTGCGACCCCATTAGAATCAGTGGAGCTCGATTTGAGAGAGGAGCTCCATGGCAGTAAGGTACAAGACTAGCCAAGCTTGACGTACAACTCTTATCCTCTAAAAAGTCTGTTAATTCTTTTTCCCACTATTTCGTGCTGATGATAATAACTAAGCAAAGCGAGCCCCTTAACTAGGCCCAATATAACATTCTTTCTTGCAATATACGAATTATTCGATACAATATTAAATAGACCTAAAATTGGTGAAGTAACAACTGTTGATTAATCTCCACAACAAACACATATCAAAACATGCTAAAAATTGTTTTTTTTTTCTGATGTAAGAAGAAGACGAAGAAGAAGAAGAAGAAGACGAACAGCTCTTCTCATCAAGCCGAATTAGCTTCGCTCGACTTATTGTTCTTCCTCCTGCTCATGGTCCGCCCGTTCGGTTTGACCCGACCCGGATGATTGCTCGCCCCGCAAACGATGGTAAACTCAATCCCATAAGCATTTCCGAAGCAAGAAAACAGCCCGCCGTCGGATTTCCTTCTAGAATGCCTGCCGTTCATCTCCGACGACAGATCTGACTCGCCGCCGTCGCCGCCGCAATTCTCCTCCATCCTCATCCACCTCTCTCTGTTCGCCGCCGCCGCCCTATTCTGCTGATTATAACCCTTCGCCTTCGCCTCCTCCATCGTCAAATCCTCCAAGATCGAGCTCCCTGTCTCCTCGTTCGCCCTGTTATTGTACTGCCTCGCCGCCGCCACCACCTTCGGCGGGCGGCTCTTCATCGCCAGCTCAGCCGCCACAATCGACGCCGACGGCCCAATATCCGAGCACAGCTCTGACCCGTTCACCATCGACCCGTTTACCAGCGACCCACCGCAGCCGTGTCCGTCGCTGTTGACCTCCGACCCAAGGCTCAACGACCGCCAAAGCCCAACCTTGGCCTCGGATTCCTTCCCCGGGTCGTGCCCGCGGGTCGTCGGGTCGTCGGCGAAGACCTCTAGTGGCATGCTCCTCATCGTACTGTCCAAAAGTGACACGCCCATGTTCAAGATTCCCTGTGGGTTCCCCGAGGCTCGCCGGACCTGAAGGGCGACGAACCTTATGCTCTTTGGGTGGTTCATCAGCGGCGTTCCGTTGGGCGGCGATAGGAGGTCGGCGACGACGACGCGGACGGTTCCGACGAGGACGTCCCTGAACCAGGAGACGGCGTAGATCTCGACGGTGAGGGCGGTTTCGTCGGAGAGGAGGGAGCGGCTGTCAAGGCGGAACATGAGCTTCTCGTTCCAAGTGGGGTAGCCGTGGCCCTGATGGTCGGTTCGGGTCGTGAGTTTTCGGGTCGGGCTGATCCATGCGGTGCAGTAGGTTCGCATGTGGCCGGACTTGCTGGCGGCGGAGGTGGTTAAGTCCTGAGCGGAGATGAGGCTGATCTCTAAGAGCTGAAATGGCGTCGGCGGCGGAACTTGGGAGGAGACGGAGGATGACGTCACCGTGGAACATGCGGTCGGGGTTGGGATGGTGGGGTCCATTCTTTCCTCTTCCTCGACCGTACGATGTACGATGATGTTTTTTGTTTTTGTCGTCTTCTTTGTGTCGTTCTTTTTTTTTCTTTTTTTTGGGTTATGAGAGGAGGAGGTGGGCCAAATGGTTGTTCGGGAATTTTTTATTTTTTAGGACGATTTGTTGCTGTGATTTGGATTTATTTTGACCGTTGTTTTGTTTTTAATATTATTGTTTTCTATGTTGGGATTTCTTTTGCATTGGTTGGTTGGTGTTAAATTGAGTTAAAGAACATTGGTTTTGCTTTAGGAACGTTTAGGGATTTTGGTCTAGCTAGACGAGCGGAGACACCAAAGAAAATTTGACTAAATTTCTTTCTATATGGATGAAAAGGTAAAAGTCTTCTTATTTATGTCAAGTTGTATGAGCATACTCTTGTAGAATTAAATATGTGAAACAAATGACGAAATATAGAATTTTAATCAATGGCATGATGCATGTGAAACCGGAAGGAGTACTTATTGCGAGTTGCAAAAAACATGCCATCCTTTTAATTCCTTTGGGTGAAGGCGTATTAAATTGCATCAACCACTATATGGATAAGCCTATTAATATGACATCATCCTTTAATTCACCAACCTTTTAATATGAGGCTACTTTAGAAGATGAGATAACGCTAACTACGATGTCGAAGACATGGTCAATGTCTTTGGCCAGTTCCTACTTTGGAGTTTGGATTATGCAAAAGTACAGAGAATCTGAAGTCACGTGATGTAATGATACTTTCAACGGTCTCTAATAATATTGTCGATATTTCCCAATTATTAGGGAAAATCTAAAAAAAAAAAATCTTTTTGCCCTAATTATTTACTACATCCGTCCCACTTATTTCTTCCCATCTTTCTATGTCGGGCATCCAACATAATTCTTCCCATTTCTATTTTTGGAGAAAATTATCCCACTAATTAAACTAATTACACCTTACTATTAAAAAAAGTCTTCTTGATTTGCGTGTCTACTAATAACTTTTTTTCTCTATACCTCAAAAGGTGTACTATAATATTAAAATAATGTGATTTCTTAATCTCCGTGCCCACTAATCTTTGGGATGAAATAGACAGGACGGAGGAAGTATTTCATCTTGATATCCCCATCTTATGTATATATCATCTACTATTTATTTTATGATTGTAATCCCTCGTTGAAAAACTAGCCATCAATAGTCGCTAATAGGATCGTAAGACTTATGCGAATTCATTAATGTGACATCTACGCATAAAAATAAAATTTTTACAGATAGGTACCATGTCAGAAATTTTTACAGATAGGTATCCGATTTAATGTTTACCAGTTTATTCAGTCAAGTCGTACCTTCCTGTGCGTATATGGCGTACTATAACACGTTGATTATAGGGTACCTAAATGTGTTTATACGGCGTACCTTATGTGTTATAGATTGCGTACCTAAATGTGCTAATACGGCGTACCATTTTCTCAATGTATAACATACCACAATACTTTGATATAGGGTACCTAAATGTGTTGTATGGCGTACCTGCGGCGGATCGGGTACCTATCTGCAAAAACATTATTCTACCAGGTACAATCTGACATAATACTAAATTACAAGTTTTTTTTCCTAATGTATATTTATGTGTAAAGATCACTTCATTAATCA
Organism: Craterostigma plantagineum; assembly: GCA_027422505.1. Taxonomy (NCBI): domain Eukaryota; kingdom Viridiplantae; phylum Streptophyta; class Magnoliopsida; order Lamiales; family Linderniaceae; genus Craterostigma; species Craterostigma plantagineum. The sequence goes on along the minus strand of JAPQWV010000052.1, from coordinate 1,354,607 downwards.
TTGTTTATCAATGTAAAGTTTATATTAAAATAACGAAGATATTAAAAGGGAAGAGGTGGGCTTGTGATATTAGCTGTCAAAAGTTCTTCTCACTCTCACAAGTCAGTTCCACATCTCCCTAGACAGCAAAGTACTTTCTTTAATTTTAGTTGCCCAAACTGTCCTCATCCGTTATTTTTGCCCACGTTCAACGGCATTTCTTGAACGTGTAGTAACTTACCATTAAAGACACGATTCTTGCCCCAATCTCTCTTATCTAAACCTTTTTCTGATAGTTTTTTGTTGATAGGTAAAGGATACCGACCAAGAAAATGAAGATAAAATATGTTCTTTTAGGTATCAAAGAAGACGCGCATTGACAGATTCACTGTTTGCTTCTGCAATTTCTGCGCTTTTTTTTTTCAGGTAAAAACTATGCAGCTTCCTTCCTCGTTAAAGGGCTTAATCCTTTACTGATTTTATTTTTCTTACGAAGGAGCTTTGGGATGGTTGGAAAGCATCACTCCATTTTCTTGACTGCTATTTTCAGTTTGTAATATCTTTTTATTTTCCTGATTCATGAAATTGGGTTGGGGGAGTGGAGTTTTATCTTCTCGCCCCTTTGTGGGTTTTTCCTTTTATCTTTCAACCTTCAATTATTTTCGCTTTGTGTGATTATCAAAAGGGCAAAGGATGTGTAATAATATATACGTCTAAAATGTGTTGGAACATTCAAACTAATCCTGAAATCACTGGTCAAGCTAAGCATGGATGCACGTTTGTAGACAGATCCGTCCTTTTTCTAGCTGAAAAGTTGGAGATTTTTATCAAGTCAAAACCAAAAAAGAAAATGTCAAGGAGATGAAAAGTCTTTTACATTTTTTTTGCTGCAATAGACCTTTATTAAATCCCCTCTCCGTCTTGATTAAATATTCGGTTTATTACATTCAAAGCTTCAACCTTTATTCTCATCTCCTTCGTGTAAAGATCATCGCAAATTCCATGGGAAGGAGAAGAGGTTGGAGTTACACCTTGAAGAGAATCTTCAGCTGTGAATCTTCAGAAAACAGAAGAGACAACAAGGTAAGTAATTAGCTGATTAACTGCACAAAAAAAATCGATACTCTGTAACTTCCATAAAAAACCCTTTTTTTTCTGTAATCAGAAAAATCAAGAATCGAACAAATGGCGCGAGAAGCAGACAAGCCCAGATTCAGATCCTCAAAACAACAACACCATAACAGTTCCTTCAAGAAATAACCCTCGTTTGGAGGAAGAAGAAGACGCCAAGCTAATCGAAGCAGAGGACGAACAGAACAGACACGCTTACTCCGTCGCCTTAGCCACCGCCGCCGCCGCAGAGGCCGCCGTAGCCGCCGCCCACGCCGCCGCCGAGGTGGTCCGCCTCACTCAGAGCTTGGGCAGCAAAACGAAGGAAGAGATGGCTGCTATCAAGATTCAGACAGCTTTTCGTGGCTTCATGGTATCCTTATATATAATATAACATGCATGTTTATATTCAGTTCAGTTTCTCTCAGACAAAAAATGTTCCTTTTTAAATGATGATGATAAAACCTTTATCTTAAGGCAAGGAGGGCATTGAGGGCCTTAAAAGGGCTCGTAAGGCTTAAGACGTTGGTCGGCGGGCAATCAGTGAAGCGCCAAGCCGCAAGTACCCTGAAGTGTATGCAAACTCTGTGTAGAATGCAGTACGAAGTACATACGAGGAGAAGCCAAATGCAAGAACAGAGTTTGTCCCTTCACAGACAAATCAAACACAAGCATAAGTCCAGAGAATCTGTAAGCTTTTCTTATCTTTACTATCAGCATCAATGAATTCGTTTCTATGCACAGCTCGAATTAAAACTTTTGATAGATTGGAGAGAATTGGGACGACAGCATCCTATCCAAAGATCAGATAGAAGAAAACCTACGTTACAAGCAAGAAGCTGGCATGAGGCGCGAGCGAGCCCTCGCCTACGCTTATTCCCGCCAGGTAATAAGTAACACATAGAAAAGGAAAGTATAATCTTCTTCACAATCCATCATTTCTTCAAGTCATCCAATCATCAGACATGGAGGAACAGCGCTTCGAACCCGACGGCGAACCAAACGTTCATGGATCCAAACAATCCTCGGTGGGGTTGGATGTGGTTGGAACGATGGATGCCGACCTCAGACCTTCAAGCAGCAACAACCTTAAAGCAGAAGACAAAGGCAGCTGTAATAAACAGTTATGTCTCCACTAAAGGAGACAGCAAGACAACAACAACAACAAGGAGCCGCCGGCCTCAAAGCAGCAGCGCAAGCAGACAATCTCCTTCGACTCCTAAATCGATCAACAGGGCCAGAAACGATTCGAAGAGCGTAAACAGCGCTCACTCGGAGAGGTGCCATAGGTATGGGGGAAGTATCGGTGGTGGGTCGTCGGCGAGGGACGACGAGAGCCTATACAGCTGTCCTTCGGGGGCGGTGAGGAGCTACATGGCGTCGACGGAGTCTGCTAGGGCTAGGTCAAGATTGTCGAGCAGTCCATCGATGGGAAGTGGTAGGAGAGTCGGGACGCCTGATGGTGGTGTGGGCTCGGCGAAGAAGAGGCTGTCGTTTTCGGGCACGCCGGTTGGTCTGAGGAGACATTCTGGCCCGCCGAGGATTGAGGTCGGTTCTTTTGGTAAGGACGGTGGTGGTGGTGGTGGTGGTGACAAGCCGTGAAAAGGAGCATAATATATTTATATATCTTTACTTATAAAAAAAAACATTAGAACTGTGACTTTTAGAGAGAGAGAGAGTGAGAGAGATTGCGTTTGTGTTGATTATTTATTACGTCTACGCTTTTGTTCTTTCAAGGAGATGCTGATTGGAACGACGACTTTTTTTTTATTTTTACATATCGTTTGGTGCAGCTTTGATTATTGTTTCGGGGTGGTCGCGAAATTTTAGTTTGACCTGGAATTTAATTTGAATAGATTTCAATCATTTTTTAGTTCGTAACATTAGCATCATGTTCCTGAACAGTCCATTCATATTTTAACGTATCATCTATATTTCTATATTGTGCGAGTGAATTCAATTCTAAAACGTGCTTATAATATCATGGAATTCTTTTGTCTTCTCCCTTCAATTAATGGGCACTGTAAGAACATCAGATATCAAAACATATCAGACATAAAAACGTTATATTATTGCACCAAAAAACACAAAGTTCTCCACCAAGAAACGAACACAACATGTTAAAACTCTTACACAGCGCCGCCATTGTAATACACCATCAATCAATCATCAAACGCCATTCCTTGAGGCACCTCAAGCTCGTCCCTATTAACCCAACCATACTTCTCCATGTAAGGATTCTCAGTGCTCTTCAGAGGAAACCTTTCAATCTCATCTCCCCAAACATTCCCATCTTCCAAATCTTCCATCACCTCCCAAACGGCGCTGTTACACTTAAAACCAGTCCCAAAGCTAACCATCCACACCTTATCTCCCTTCTTCAACCTCCTCTTCGCTTCCATGTACCCCAAGACGTACCACAAACTGCTCGCCGACGTATTCCCAAATCGATGGAGCGTCATCCTCACGGGTTCTACGTCGTACTCTTCTAGCCCAAGGCTCTTCCTCACCTCCTCGATCACCGCCGCCCCGCCTGGGTGGATGCAGAAATGGTCCACGCCGGCCTTTATGTTCAAGATCGCCGCCGCCCCTTTTCCCAGGAGGTGCCTAACCGCGGCGTAGTGGATGAGGTCCTTCAAGGGCAAGATCTTCGCGGCAAGCTCGGCTACGTTTCTTGTGAAGGCCCTCGTCGCCGTTCTGGGCAGATTCTTGCCGAGGTAGAACCCTAACCTCCCTTCTTCGTCCTCTTGCTGCATTCCGCAGGTGTAGGCCTCGTCGCTGGCTCCTAAATGGGTTCTGACGAGGTGCTTCAGCTTCAATTTCGCTCGATTTCTGAGAGCCCTTTTGTTCGTCAGAAGCACGGCGGAGCCGCCGCTGCGAAACAGGCAGTTGGTGAGCATCATCGACCTGTTGTTGCCGGCGTACCAGTTGGGAGCTATGGACTCGGTGCTCACCACGAGGGCAAAAGCGTCTTTTCGCGACCTGAATATGCTCTGCGCGAGGTCGACGGAGATCAGGCCGGCGCTGCAGCCCATCCCGGTGATGTTGAACGACCTAACGCCGTCCCTCATTTTGTAGTGGCGGATGATTCTTGAAGAAAGCGACGGAGCACCGCCGAGGAGGGCGACGTTGACAACCAGGACGTCGATCTCTTGGGGAGAAACTAGGGCTTTCTCGAAAAGCCTGTCGAGGGTCTCCGTGAAGAATTCTTCCATTTCTTGGACGCCGTCGGCGAGGGTGGGCGAATTCTCGCGGAGTTCGAGGATGTTTCTCGGGGCGTAGGTCTCTTCTCCGATGCCTGAGTTAACGATGGCGCGGAGGAGGAACTTGTAGTCGGCGTGGCCTAGGGTTTTGTTCCGAGATATGATTTTGCCGCAGAAGTTGGTGTCGATCTTTCTGTCGTCGGAGGGTTTGTGGCATTCGTAGTGTAGTACGTAGCAGCAGTGGTCTTCCTTCTTCTTCTGCAGAAAATGTTTGTAGAGTAAGAATAGAAGAAGAAGAAGCATTGGGACGACGTAAAGGGAACATAGCATGAAGATGCTGAGAGGCTCCATTGTTGTAATAGATTTGATTTGCTTTTCTGTGTACGTTATGACGAGAAAGTGAGCGAGGGCGACGCCGACTATTATTTATGATAGAGGTTGGTGACGACAGCAATTAATGAGCAAGTAGAAGTTCAAACCTCAATTAGATACAAAGATTAAAGTACCAAATGTCTCAGTGCACACTGCGAGCTTTTTTCTTTTTATTGGAACTCAAAAAGTCATAGTCGTGACGTAATAACTCGAAAAGAAGATCGTACATAGATAGATAGGTAACAGTAATAGGCCATGCATGAATTATCTCACAAGTATCACACTATTTTTGGATTGATAGTCCGTAGATTAACAAATTTTCGAAAGTAATACATGAGAAAGTAGCCTTCCTTTTTTGAATAAAATCATACACTCTTGAAGTTACCGATCACTTAAAAGTCGAAACGGTATATGTGAGATGGGATTAGCTCGCATTTAATTTTGTAATTTATTACATTCGGCTTCTCTCTCAACCTCCATCTGATACGTTGAATTATTTGACAGCTAATTCAGGTGAAATCAATGTATTCTTTTTGAATTCTGTTTCACCTTTTGCTAAAGCCGGGAAAATGGTGTGTGCGTCACTTGTTTCTCAAGAAAATATGGCGATGGTTCCCCCAACTATCATTCGCTACACCCAATATTAAGAAGCTAACGAGTTAATAACGTTTCGTTTGCCCAACATGTTTTTAGTAAACTGAAAGACACGTGACATCACCATAGTCAAGTTCCACCAACACGGAATTATTAGAACTACAACCGAAGATAGTTGGTTTTTAAACTTCATCAAATTCTAAGTAATGCGAAATTCTATATAGATCGTCAAGTTAACACAGAAACTAGCTAATATAAAAGATGTGTACAACATATAGAAGTCCAGGGGGTCGAAGATGATGTTAAATTCATCCACATATCTCACTATGAAGAAGTAAGAAATAAAACTTCCAATATCTATCTGCTTCTTCCCTCTTTATTACTATCGAATGTTGTAGTAAGAAAACCAAAAGGGTGGTCATTTGTTAAGGACACGGAAAGCACTCGCCATAGGTAATTTCTGTGCTCTTGATTTAGTTGTTGTAGGGGGCGAGAATCCTGATGATGCTGCTGCAGTAGACCAACTTGAGTTTCCCATAAAATGAGAACTGATATTACCCGCTTCTCTTATTACCTGAGGTTTATCACAGAAAGAAAGAACAATGTCAAAATCAAGAGTTTCATCTTAAAACCAATCTGCAACAATACGCCAAGCGAGCTTCTTCTTTAACTGCTGCAAATAATCACCTTATCGTTTGGTGCGAAACCAGCAAAAAGACCACCACATGGCCACACGGGAGAGTATTTAGCCAAAGCAGAATTACTGGTTTCAACCTGCAATAAGATGGAGATATTGGTTAGGTTGCAGACAGTCACAGTTAAGAAAAAAGATCTTTTGTTATTGTTGTGAGCAGCAGCAGTGGTACCTTCACTCTATTTCCGTCGCTGAGCCCAAGCGATGAATAGGGAGAATGCAAACTTCTGTTCGAATCTTTGTCATAAGACGACAAAGACATTCCAAGGTTGAGGTCAAGGCTGCTCTTGATACCTGCGTTTAACCAAGATCAGCCCACAAGTTTGAATGTATTGATTATTGAAGAAAGCATAATATATATTTTTTTACCTCCATCTTTCAAAGACATTTTCATGTCCCTGCAACCATAGTTGCTGATGACTGCTCCATCGTAAGCCCTGAAACAGAATGTGGAGTTGCTATGAAAACACACTAACAGATAATAATGTGCAAGTTATCTCTCTTAAAAAGAAGAGAAATGCTAATCATCTTACGTCCTTCCAAGGGATCGGCCGTACTTCTGAATGCCTATGCCTCTGTACTTGGAACCTCCACCACTGACTTGTCGACGAAGAACTTGAACGAACTCATCTTTGGTCAAGTTCATCATCTGCTTCATGTCCTCTTCGTAATCACTCGTGCTGAAATTGATGTCTGCATCGACTCCTCGGAACTTGATCGCAGCACGATCATAAGCTCTGAATAATGATGATGGTTGAGATAGGATTCAATCGATAATAATCAACAAACAGCCATAATTCAGTGGAAAAACAAGTATATAGAGATTGCATCTTTCCAAATCAGGTTATTCTTACCTAGCTGCAGCATGTGCTGTGTCAAATCCCCCTGAAACGAACCCAAGAACCAACAACTTCAGCCAAGAATATAGATAGCTATTGACAAAATTTCAATAAAAATGATAACAAGCTCACACTTACCTAAATACACTTGTTTCCCACAGTCCCTGCACACAAAATATTCTTCAAGTCAATACAAATTGGCAACATCTTGACTAATTTCGAACACTACGACTGCTCATAGACTGAAATCTACAATGTTTCCAACTTTATCAAATTATTGCCCAATAAATGCAAGTATATGTACTCTACATACGAACACTGCATATAATTAGAATTGCTAAAAACATTAGAAAAGAAAGAGAATTGTTGTTGTACCATATATGAGACTCCCATCTCCCAGTTCTCCTGTAGAAAGTAACACCACGGTACTGAGAACTCCTGGAGCGGGGCCCACGCCTGCTCTTCTTCACCTTCGTCGGCAGCACCGCCTGACCACTATGAATTACCGATTCTGCCCCTAATCCAATACTCTCCCTCACGGAAAGATCCAGCCAGCACTTGTAATCCCTCGCCGCCTGACGCGAGTAGCCCTGACCGGCGGAGGCGGCGGCCAACGGAAACAATTGGAGCTCGTTTTTGCCGGAGAAGACGCCGTCGTCGTCTTCCTCGACCTCGATCAGCTCGCCGTCGTTCATCCCGGAGTTTTTCAGGATGGAGAAGCTCAGAGTCACGCCGCGCGTGGACTCCGCGTCTTCGTCGGCGACGGACGTCGCGGTGGTGGTGGAAGTGACGGATTCTCCTCCCCCGCCTCCTCCTCCGATGGCGGTGCTGGCACTCGAGCTCTCTGCGTCTAGATTCAGATCCAGCATCTTTCTTCACCTCGAACTTCGTGTATTACTGTTCCTTGACGACTCTAAAAAAGAAAGGAATTCAATTCAAACAAATCCAATCCGCTGTAAATTCTTTGAATGCGTGAAGGTGAAGCGAAAATGGCTTCTATAGGTAGCTGAAGATGGTTACTATCACGAGCCTTGCGTTCTACCACGCGCGCGCGTGTCTATGGTGTATCTATATATTGCTGTTGTGCGAAGGTTTGCATTTTCAAGAAGCTGTTGTAGTTGTTAGTTGTGAAGGTTTCTCATGATTTCGTGTTATATATCAGAGAAGAAGGACCAGTAAATGTAGAGAGAGAAGAAGAGAGCACCTTTTATTTTAACAAACTAAAATAAATGTACATCTCTATGTTTATGTCGTACGTAATATTGATGTTGAAACTTATATGTAAAAGAAGTATTATTTGATTTTATGATATATTTAGGCTTTTTCAACGTTGCAACTTGTAGTGTATTAACTTACCCATACTAGCTTAGTTTGGCTTTTCACATAACTCTCTATTGACTTTGAGGCGCTTTTTATGAACATCAATAGTACGGCAACGTCGAACAAAGACTTAAGTCGGGAATTTATTAGGAAAATGACATTCGTAGAAAATAAAACATACTTCTTTTCATACCGTTGTTTAGCAAAGTTAAAATACGAAAGTCAAATGTATCTCTAGTAGGGAACTAACTAATAATCTACTTACCATTTACAGGCCTATTCTAGGTTCGACGTGGCCTTTTCTCATTGGATGATAGTACTTTAAGATCGACGGAGAAAATCTCTTACAGAAGGCAGAATTAGTATCGTCAATTGATCACGTGGTGCAAAATTTGACAACGTACTAAAAATAGATGTATTCTAAGGTGGACCAACCTTACCTTGAAATATTATTCCATAATTATTTTATAATATTGGTCCCCTTCGTTAGGGAAAAAAAACTTCTTTTGATAATAGCCACATCAAATAAATATCACATTCCTAACCATCGACAATTATATACGTAACCATGAAATAATGCGTAATTATATATAAAGAAAGTTGTTGAAACAATAAGAGGTAGGCCTTGTAGAGGGAATATTCGGGTAAGTAGGTCCTTGGTAATTCAAGTTTCGAACATAATCTATTCTATTATCTATGCTCTCTTATATATAATTTGGGACTAACTGAGCTCGATCGCCTTCGTTTTAATATTTACTATGGGGTATATTGTTAAGGGCTTGGTAACTCGCGACTATAAAATATTCTTTAGCAACCTTAGTTAAAGCAGTGAATACATGCTACTTTCACAAGTTTAACTAAAAAGAAACGAAATGTAATAAAATTAGCACGTGATTTCGCAGTTGGCACTTGCGTGTGAAATAAATTGTCGTCGTATTCGTATTCATTATTTAACCAAGAGTTTTCATTTAATAAATATATTTAAAGATTTCGATTTATATATATATAGATATTTAAAGATCCCAAAGTTGAAACAAACAAATAGTAGACAGTCGTGATAAAAATAGATAACTAAAAGCTGAGATGTCAAATCAAATGACTCATACGGCAATATATGATCTTTAACAAATATAACATTCCACCAAACACTTTCTCCTTTAGGTTGACATATTTTTTACCATAATAAGCAATAGAAAATATCTTTCTTCATCACATAAAAAAAGATGGGTTGTATTGTATCGTGTTTGATTCGATTTTTACCCTATCGGGGCCAGGCAATTTGTATCCAATGCAAACATGCCACGTCAGCAAAAGAATCGCCGGTTAGATGCTAACTATCACGCGTCATGTGCGCGCGTGAGCACACCTGTATGAAGAATCAATAATGTTCCTTCTAAAGTTCGCCATACCTAGAAATGGCTACACAAGACATGAAATTAAAAACGGAAAGAGAAATATTCAGCACGTTTCTTAAAAGATAGATAGACAACAGCTCACTCATTTTGGGGCCATTACTTCTTCAATGCTATCTTGCAAGCATCTAACGTTCTATATTTAAAGCTTAGAGTATTATAGTAACGTTTTTTTAATGATATAGAACGTGTCACACCTGCAACCTCAACGCTCGCAATTTTTTATTTTTAATAGCAAGTGGGTGTACTAATAAGTGATAATGATGTGGGCTGCGTTGTATTCCATTTACTTCAGAAAAAAAATCAAGGAATAAAATAGAAGAAAATCGTGAACAGGGTTTACTTGCCGGCAAGGGTACGAGGTTTAATGCTATTAAGCTGTCAAAGACGACGTGGCATCCTCTACACTTTATGCTCTATTTTTTTATATTAAATTTCCCACAATGCCCTTCATTTATATTTGTTTGTTACAATAATTGGATTAAATAAAGTCGGTAAATGGTCACACTTGCTGTCCAAGTCCAACGTATGAACATATCTTCTATAATCAACTTGCGGCTCGTTTCATATGAGTGTATAGAGGGTATAGGTGGTTACGAGATGTGCATGAATAAGTTACCACATATTTGTTATCTGTGTATAGCCACATATCCTTGTATGGTTATACACGTCTATTACAAGGATTTTTGATTATAGGGATTGTATATGCATACTCACATCTAAGGTGGTTATGGGTGTATATCACTAATCCGTACACACTTATACACTTCTCAAACACATCTATCAAATCTAATTCATATCATTACACAAATAATTAATACACGCATATCAAATATGTTAAAATACAAGATCAACAAAATCCGTGTATACCCATATACAAATAACTTATATCCATGTAATCGATTAATATGGTTGAAACGACCCCATGCTGACATTGAATTTCAAAAATTATTTGGGGCTTCATTTGTTTGCTTGACTTGAATTGTAGAAAATCATTTTAGGCTTCTATTTATTAATTGGGCTTCTAACAATTTGAAAACATGAGGACAAACTAAGGTAAAAAGAGTCGCGACTTCACCAAAACTATTAGCGATTACGACTAACGACTTTACCTGAAAAGGAGCTGCGAAGACGAATCAGAAACTATCGTTAGCTCGCTCTTACCTAAGGAGCCATTTGCTTCTCTCAGTTCAAATTCGCCAAGCAAGTCCATCAAATTTGTTTTTTTATTGTCTGTAGTGCATTTTTTTGGGAGAGATCGGAATTTTGGTGAAGCTGAATTACAATGGACGATTACGCTCGAGAGATGATGGATTTAAAAACCCTAGTTACCCGTACTCTGGAGAAGAAAGGCGTCCTTGCTAAGATCCGTGTGAGTATCAATGCGATGTTTTAATTTTGTATTCCTTTTCCGAATTGGATTTTGATTCGAGAGTTTCTTTGCCTTTTTTTTCTTCTCTAATAGCATGGGATTAGGTGTGTTGAGCTCTTTCTGGCTTCGTATGAATTTGTCTTTTAGACAGTCTTGTAGTAGTTTTGCTGCTAGGATTTTGATATATTTAAAAAAACATGTTTTTTCCCCTGTTTTTGAATGTGTTAATAAGCTTAAATCTATGGTATTTATTATTTCTTTTATGATCTTTATAGCTCTGGCGAATTTCTAGCAAATTAAAATTTTATAATGAGCAGCCTTCATGTATTTGTTCCTTTCTTTTATTGGGTTGCTTGGTGTCTGATTGATCTGTTGGTCGTTGAGATTCTGTTGTCATATTGGTTTATTTGTGTTTCCTTTGCAGAGGCTAACTAGTTGCATGAAAATCTGAAAAGCTTGGATGGGGTTTCGAAATATTGTCCTGGGACTTACGTATGTATTGATATGCTATAACAAACTCTGTAAAATCTAATCTTCCTTTGTTATTAGGCCGAACTGAGAGCTAGTGTTTTTGAAGCCATCGAAGAAGAAGATACAGCTCTAGAAAAAGAAGGACTTCCTCCTGCGCTTCTGGGTAGTTGTAATGATCGTGCCAAACAGCTTCACAACTCTCCTTCTGGTACTTTTGGCTTAAACTGTTGTTCTCTTATATGGGGAACTTACGACTTCTAGTACAACTGTCTGATAACCGAGTTTTTACATGAACGAACACCTCAGGCTGTTTCTTACTACATTCTGATAATATCTTCCAAACATCATGTGCTTACCTTGGTATTACTGGTACATCCTTGTTGTTAATTTGAAATCTATGACAATGTCAATTGCAGGAAGGCTTTTAACAGCATTGATATGTGAATACCTTGATTGGGCTCAGTTAGACCATACTTTAAAAGTTTACTTGCCAGAGTGTAACTTGGTATGTTCTTCTAACCATTGTTAAAAAGTTCACATTTATAATGATAATTATCTGTTCTGCATCATTCTTTCGTGATCTTCAGCCCAAAGACTCCTGGAAGTCCGAGTTGAAAGAGTTTAGCAGCAAAAACGGATACGATCTCAATCGGAATGGAGACAGTGGCCCGTTGCTTTTGGATGTTCTTGAGGGGTTTCTGAAGTATGAGGTGAGAACTCGCTTGGTGTCAAAGTTTTCTAAATGTTTGTGTTCACAGCATTAATATTTTTCTAAAGGTGATAAAATAACTCCCATTACGATCGATGCATGTTTTTATAGAATTTATCACAAGGAAGGGGTACCAGGAGATTGCCTGCTCAGGATGCTGTAGTATCCAACTTGGAAGCTCGGAATGCTCGGAGGCCTTCACCTTCATCATCAGTCGCTGGCGGTCTACCTCCTTTAGGAAGGTACGTAGCAATATTCATCTTGTAACATTCTGTCCCTGAATGATGTTTTTTTACAGTTCCTAACTTCATTTATATTTGACTTTCAATGCAGGCCTTATCCGGTTTCACAATCATCTGGTATGTAGACTTATCTTAGTTGGAAGACGGTATATTACGATCTCAGTTAAAATAAGGTGTGCTAACGTTATGATTAGATCGAAGAGGTGCATCATCAACATCTACCTCTAGGAAAGACGACTACAATTGGAGATACGACAATGAAGAACTTCCCGAAGATGTAATGCGTGCTTCGACCGCCCTGGAGAATCTCCAGTTGGATAGGAAAGCTCGTAATCTGACTAGTTCATGGAGGTATGATTCATTCTAGACCTGTTTTTTGTGTGTGTTTCAGAGGAAAACTAAAGGAACTATTCCATATTCATCAAACTTCGGAAGTCGTGTGAATGTGTCATCTGATATGCTGCAATATTTTCACTGCAAAGCATAGGACAAGGAACATTATATCCTACAGCAGTAGTAGTTAATTGGCCATGATATAACTCATCATGCACTTATAATTGTTGTATGCTTCTCTTTCAACAACCGAAGGAAATAAGGTATCGGAGATTGACATTCGTTGTTGCAGGCACGGTGGGGGTGAAGAAGAAGGTTGAATTGCATTGCAACCTACTTCCCTATTACGATCCGTGGGTGTGGAATTACCCTTCCAACTATATGTAAGATTCATAGGTTTCTTGTTCAGTTTGAAACTCTATTTTTTATCGAATCCGTGTGTGTCTGTTTTTTCATCCCCCTCAACTGTTACAATTTCATGGCCTTCTTTTCCTCCTGTAGAATGTGAACTTCTGCAATTTGACATTGTTTCTGTATGCAACGACACTGTTTTCTCACGAGGTTAACTACGTTTCATATGCCCAAATAATTCAGACATGTTTGTTTCCTGGCATAGTCATAAACAACATTTGCTTCCCCAACCAAAAAAGCTAATTCGATCCTATACATTTTGTTCTCAGCCAAAATTCAAAAAGAAAAAAAAAACCAACTCAGATCAAAGTCATCTTTATTAATCAGGCAAAGAATGCGACTCAGGCAGCGTTGAAACCTCCTTTAATCGATGCAATCGGCCCTCGAAAAGAACTCCGACTAATCAACTGTGAGTCTAAGAAGAGAACGATCACCGTTATATCGTCGTGAAAATGCCTACGAATCCCGCTTTCGATCTTCTTCAAGTCCGAATATCTCATCTCTCTCTTCTTCGCTGCTTCATGGAGCGCTGCCTTCACAAGTTTCCTCGCAACGCCCTTGACGAACATTAGAAGAAGTTTCAGTTTTGTTTATTACATCTAACGTACGGATTGCAGAAACCGAAAAAGACAAAAATTTATTACATTGCGTGGCGAGTTGTGAACAATTTCTACGGCCTCTTGGTTGCTGAGCTGTTCCCAAAGCCCGTCCGAAGCAAATATGAGAAAATGGTCCTCTGCGTTGAGTTTCTTGACGTTTATCGATGGCTCGGGCGAAATGAGCGGTTTCTCAAATGGATCTCTAACTCTAAATTTCGGTAATAAAGGCGGCCTATTGAACTCTTGCCTCTTTAGGTAAGCGTCGCCGATCGATCTTGCAATCTGAAACAGAACTGAAACTTGGTAAGCAAAGAAACCAAACTAAAGGATCTTTTTTACGGCGAAAGAGAAAAGCACTTATTCACCTGAATTATGCCCTTCACTCGCCAGACAGTATGCTTTAAGACGACGATTTCTGGGTCGTTGGGGTGCAACGATTTCAACTCTTCCCTAACAGAACTCAAGTTTGCGTTGTGTTCGGACGATAGCTGAACTGCTTCGATCTGTTTGTGGGTCCCGCCGAATCTTCCCAACACCACTCGGGAATCTCCAGCGTTGGCGATGTACAACACCCCATCGCATATAACGCCGACCAAACAGCACGAACCCACGGAAGCGATTTGAGGTTTTATTTCCCACTGCTTTCTTACCATCGAAAGAAATTCATCCTCGGTCGCCAGGTAGGCGCTTTTTATTACGTCGGCCGACATTTCTCGCTTCTCTGAAGTGAAATCTGCATCACGGAAAGCTGCCCAGTCGTAAATGTGTACGCATCAGCATTTATCTTGAAAATGAGGCACCAAGAAAAAGGCTTTCACATGAAAATATATGTATATGAAATCTAATATTCCATCCCAACTAGTTCAAAACTTTATTCCAGCGTTAAAATTCGCAAGTAGACGAAAGAATCTCCATCCATTATTAAAGCTCCTTCTCCAACTTTGACTACAGATTCTTACTTCAATAATCGTCGCATTATTACTAAAAACTCCACAATCACAACGCACGAACATACAAAGAACTAACATTGACGAAATACGTACTCTTGATATGCTGGAAAAGATGATTGCTTATGAACCGTGAAGCTTCAGGGCCAGCGTGCCCATCGTAGACTCCGACGAACGTTCCATGAGGGCCCGAATCGTTTGAACTCATTGGGCCCGACTCAAGTTGACTGTGATCTTCTAACGAGAAATTTGCTTGAATTACAGCCATCGAAAATTCTCCGTAAATATGCTGTCCTAAATCTTTGTACCACAACAATCTATCGACGCCGTCGTTATTATCATCGTTTTGTCCTCCCCCTCGACTGCTTCGATTCTCATCTACGCTGTCCATCGATGGCCTCCAACAAGGAGTGACGAGCTTCTTCCATGTAGGGGTCACCATCTCACTTTTTACATATGATTTATGAGAATTATCACACTCAATGGTTGTTTTGTCCTTGTCACAGAATTAAACCTGAATTAGGATGATTGAGGTTGTCTACTCATCCAATTCTCAATTCAAAACTTCACATGTAACCAAATAATGAGAATTTAAAACTTGCTAAAACTATTAATGGTATTACTTACCCAGAAATGAAAATTGGTTATGAAAACAAAGAAAGGACTAGAATTGAAGACAACAAACACTTTGTAAAGCAAAAAACGAAGGACCCATAAAAATACAGACTTCTTTGGTGAAAAAAAAATGAAGAAATACCGGGATCGGCTGAAGCACCTGAATTCAGAATCGTTTAACCAAGAATGATAGAATTGAACGAACCCACTAAATTACTTTTCAGATAATGAATGCCCGGAATTGAGGTGTAGTGATTTATGTCCCCTTGATTGATAAAAATCCGTTCTTGGGGAATATAAATTCAAAGAAAATGGGAAAAATAAATCGTAAAAAGTGCAAAGGAAATGCTGGGATGGCGATGGATTCAACCAAAAGTTTCAATGTGCAACCAAAATGTAGGGTTGGGTATTTTGTTGAAATTGTTTCATTTCGTTAATATAAATACAATATATAGTGCAGTGAAGCTGAGGGGTTATGGCTTTGACCAACAGCAAACCACATTTTAAGGCATATTTTTCTCTTCTATCATTTACTAATAAAGAATAAATGAAATATTCCTTAGTTTTTAATTTGGGGCAATTTGATGTCAGGCCCCATCATAAGTTTCATTTAGATTTCGAGCTCTGTCAGAAAATTTTTAGTTTTAAGGATCCGATACGATTCAGTGTCTTGCAGTACCACTTCATGGACCTGTAGTACCACTTCATGGTTCTGCAGTGCCAGTTCATCGTTCTGCAGTACCACTTTGTTGTTCTGTAATAACACAAAACAATAGATCGATACCAGTTCATATACAATGTATAACACTTGCGTAAATTTGATGTACTTATCTCTAAATTTTACAAAAAATCGGATCCTAAAAATTTTCTGACATAGGCCTGAAACCTAACTTAAAAAATGTTTTGGGCCTGAAACTTAATTAGCACTACTTTTTAACAATATTTCTTTTTTTTTTCTCTTTTTCAGTTTAGTACCATTTCACGACACACATATCGACACGCGTCTTCACACTATTTGCGGACGCGGTTCATGACATAGAGCTTACTCAGACATGGCCTGGAATATTTACTTTAGCATAAGTTTTCATATATGATTCGACAATTATATAAAGAACGATGTGAATGAATGCTGGTACACGAACTAAACTATAGTTGACTTGTACATCTCGTAATAGTGTATATCATCATAACATAAATAATGGATTTTTATTTTTTGAATCATATCATAGTGGATATATATAAACCGTTCAACGAATCCACGTTAGAGCGGCTTCTATTAAACTCGGGGGCTAATTGATAAGTAGGCCGTCGAAATAATAAAGGAAATAATAGGTGTATCTATGCTACAACATATATGTGGATTTCTTTTTATGTAAAAGTCAACTAGCCATCATTAAAATTATTACAAGTGGACTCTTTTTCGCCTTTCTTTAAAGACGACATCTATGCCCAAAGTCGATATAATATATCAAATCATTAGAAAACAGTAGAGATTGTTATGCGATCAACATCTATTTGTCATTTGCCAACCGTACCTTTTGATATGTACCTTTGGTTTTCTACTCAAAACATCTACTGTCATACTCATTGGTCCCAATGGTTTAGCTTAGTTGCTAAGGCACTTGAGTATCCCACAAGGTAATATTAAAAAGCTCAAATAATATTAAAATAACATAAATTGAATTTTTTGTAAAATAGTGAGGGGCGGGGAATCCCTGCGAGGATGGAGACGGGACGACGTGTGCCTCGCGGGGATGGGGATCAGATCCCCGCCCCGAACTTCCCCGTTGACAAGCCTAAGTATAGGTAGAATCAAGATTTTTTTCTTTTGGACCAAACATTTATAATAGAGCCCAAATTGGCCACAAAATCAAGTATGGCTCAGAATTTATGGCCCACATAGCAATATGGCCCAGATTTTAAGGCCCACATAGCCCAACATAAACAACTAATGTACTTTTACTTCACTACTTGTCTTACTCTTGTCCCTTCTTGACCATGAAATTAACTGCCGTGGATTATGGAAAGGGTTTTTTGGCTGTTCGTACTTCATAAATCATAGTTCATACTATTCATAGTCAAGCTTTACAATAATTTTTTTTTTTTTTGTAAAATAGATAAGTACTTCAACGATCTATCTATCCTCTATTGCAACCTCGATCTCCGTTCTATGCTAACTAAAACCCGCCATTCTCTTCCCGTGGCGCACCTCTAACCGCCAATCGCGGCCTTCCACGTGTCAGATCTCCGCACAGAAGACGATGAAGTGTCTGTGGATTCTCCTCGTAACTTCACTTTCTTGTCTACTCCTCTCTACTGCTTCGATCGAGGACGAAGACCTCGCTTTCCTAAAGCAGCGCCAAGAACACCTCGAGAGGAACAATGGCGCGCTCCCAGACTACGAGAACTACGCCGATCTCGAGGACGCCGGCGACGACGACGTCGACGACTTCCGCAGCGACCTAGGCGAGCCGCCGATCGACGAGACCCACGTCGTCGTTCTGACTGAATCGAACTTCACCGATTTCATCGCCAAGAACAGGTACGTAATGGTTGAGTTCTACGCGCCGTGGTGCGGGCACTGCCAGGCTCTGGCGCCGGACTACGCCGCCGCCGCGACGGAGATGAAGGAATCCGACGGGTCGGTGGTGCTGGCGAAGGTCGACGCCACGGAGGAGGCGGACTTGAGCCAAAAGTATGACGTGCAAGGGTATCCGACGATTTACTTCTTCATCGATGGAGTTCACAAGCCTTACCCTGGTGTGCGAACAAAGTGAGATTTCATTTCTGTTATGTTTCAAGTTAGTTACTGAGATGTAATGAGATCTGCTGGGGGAAAATAGGAAGATAAAGATAATGATGATAAAATGTATTATTGCAGAGATGCCATTGTTTCTTGGTTGAAGAAGAAGACAGGCCCAATTCTGCACAATGTCACTACAGTAGAGGAGGCCGAGCGTATATTGGTCGATGAGGAAAAATTAGTTCTTGCCTATGTTGAGAGTTTCGCGGTATGAATCGCTTTATTTCTTGCATAGCTCGGCGTATGTTTTTGTGAGAAATTTACTGCTAAAACAATGTTCTTACAATGATATCACGACGTGTAATGATTTCAATAGGGGCCTGAAAATGATGAACTAGCAGCTGCTTCAAAACTGGAGGATGATGTTAGTTTCTATCAGACAACCTCTTCAGATGTGGCGAAGCTCTTTCACATCGATCCTAACGCCAACCGTCCATCCTTGATTGTTGTAAAAAAGGAGGCTGAGAGAATTTCCCGCTTCAGTTAGTTCTCCCAATGTCGATCTTTTTTTCTGTAAGACTTGGATTGGCTTTGATAGCTTTCTTCATATAGGTGGCCAGTTTACCAAATCGGCTATAGCTGACTTTGTGTTTGAGAACAAGTTTCCCCTCGTGATAAATTTCACTAAAGAAAGCGCGCCGTTAGTGTTTGAGAGTCCTATAAAGAAACAGGTATCTCCACTTATTACACTTCTCTTCAATCTCTCACTTATACCACTTCGCTTGTTCAACGATATCATTGTGTGGTTTTTCTTTTTATGATTGCAGTTAATACTGTTTTCCCCATCCCATGATTCGGAGAAATTTTATTCAATCTTCCAAGAAGCAGCAAAGGCTTTCAAGGGAAAGGTGAGATATGTAACTTATCTGTTGAAATCTTATTCCTCGTACCGTTGGCGTACACTTCTATTCTATCCGAGACCGATGCCATGCGATATGATCTATAACTGTTCTTTATCAGATCTTTTTTTTTTTCACACTGTGATCATTCAGCTAATTTGAACATTTTTCCATGTTGCTAGTTGACCGCTTATTAGCCCTTGTTTTATCTTTCCTGGATTATGTTACAGCTCGTATGTGTTTACGTGGACTTAAACAACGAAGATGTCGGGAAACCAATATCTGAGTATTTTGGAGTAAGCGAAGAAGCTGTGACAGTAAGTTCTTGGTTTTCATCTCAACTTCCGTATGTTCGCTAAATGTTTGTGTATACATTCGTAGCAACCGCATAATACGAATGACAAATGCAGGTTCTTGCATACACAGGAAACGACGATGCGAGAAAGTTTAGATTGGATGGTGACTTAACCACAAGCAATATCAAGGTTAATTAATCGTTTCAATTCTATCCCTCTCCCTTTTTCTCCTATAAAAATGTTATGTGAGCGATTCCCTGTTTTACTTGTGCAGTCTTTTGGGGAGAATTTTTTGGCAGACAACCTTAAGCCCTTTTACAAATCAGATCCTATCCCCGAAAAGGTAAATTTTTTTTTTCAATTAGCTATCGATGAAATTGCAGACTGTGATTTTTTCAATTCCTTCCATTATAGAACGATGGAGATGTCAAGATAGTGGTGGGGAACAACCTCGACGAAATCGTGTTGGACGAGTCGAAAGATGTTCTCCTCGAGGTTGTCTTTTTTCACGAGTTTTCATGGATGGATTTCTATATTTATTATTATTATTATCCTGAAAAATGTAAACACAGATATATGCTCCTTGGTGTGGACATTGCCAAGCATTAGAACCAATATATAACAAGCTCGGCAAACATCTGCGAGGTATCGAATCCCTCGTCATTGCCAAGATGGATGGGACGACGAATGAGCACCCTCGAGCAAAGGTTTTTGTACCCTCTTTTTTTTTACTGCTACTCATTTTCCCGACGAATAATTGATCGATTTATTTCAGTTTCGTCGCATTTCGCTATATTGTTTTGTCTTTCTTGTCTCAGCCTGATGGTTTCCCGACGATTCTTTTCTTCCCCGCTGGCAACAAGAGCTTCGACCCAGTTCGTATTTCCCTCGAGATAATACAGTCTTTGCCGATTGGCGTTTTTCGGTGTTTTTTTCTTTTTTTGAATTTTTTTGTTGCAAAACTTATCATTGCAGATTACTTTCGAAGGGGACCGCACTGTAGTGGAGTTTTACAAGTTCCTCAAGAAAAACGCAGCTATTCCTTTCAAGCTTCAAAGACCTTCCAATGCTGAGAAGAGCAACAACAATGTGAAAGATGAACTATGACTGAGTTCTTATGATGCATACAAGAGATAGGGAAAGCAAGATATATATATAGTATATCAGTTTTCACAGTTTTCCAGGATTTGAACAATTTCTCTTCTACTATGCCTTTTGTCGTCTTTTTAACCTAAATAGCTAATATATAAAAAAAATAGGGTAAATGCCCTATCAGTCCCTTTCAAGTTTAAACTTCCTCTTAAATACCCTTCGAATTTTTTCTTCCTGATCAGTACCCATCTGCGAAAAGTTTCCTGTTTAATACCCCAAATATTGAAATGATGGAAATAACATTTCTTTACAATTGCAGAATAATTTTCAGAATATTATACCATGAGACGCGAGTATTCTACCAACAAAAGATGTTATTATACCACAAAAGAAATATAATATTATACTAATAGACATAGTTATTACACCAACAACGGACATTATCATATCCGGTTAAATTTAAGAGTATTATACCAATCGATGCCAAAATTATACTAAGAAAAAAATTTATCATACGAATTGATCTTTCCACATTACACCCACAAAGACGAAAATTATACCATCAAAATCCAAAATTTTACCAACATAATATTGAAAATATTATACCTAAAAAATAGTTAATTATACCACATGTTACCAACATTATACCACTAAATAATTTAATTTAAATTTGTTGTTAAATCTGAAATACTCAAATTATACCACAAAGACCGACAATTATACCAACAAACTCATAAACTTCACCATAAAAATATTCCGGAAATTATACCAGTAGAGCGTAATATTATACCAACAAACCAATTTATTACATTATGATTTTTCAATCAAATTTCTGAAAATTATACAAACAGAAGTTTATATTATACCAACAGGTTTCGCTATTATACTTTAAAACATTTTATGTGGAATTATACTAACAGAGGTCAGCATTACACCAACAAATCAACTAATTATACCGAAAAAGAAATACAGAATTTTACCATTATAGGTAGAAAATCATACCGAAATCCAACTCATTATACCACGAAAACCTCAATAAAATTATACCACATGTTATCAATATTATTCCAGTAAATAATGTAATTTTAATTTTTGTTAAATCTAAAATGCGCAAATTACACCACAAAGACCGACAATTATATCAACAAATTTGAAAATTTCACCATAAAATATTCTGAAAAATTATACCAGTAGAGCGTAATATTATACCAACAAACCAATCTATTACATTACGATTTTTCAATCCCATTTCTGACAATTATACTAACAGAAGCTTACATTATACCAACAGCTTCCGCTATTATACTTAAAAACATTATATGTGGAATTATACTAACATAGATCAACATTACACAAACAAATCAACTAATTATACCGAAAAAAATACAGAATTTTACCATTATAGGTAGAAATCATACCGAAATACCAACTCATTATACCACGAAAACCTCAATAAAATTATACCACATGTTATCAACATTATACCAGTAAATAATATAATTTTAATTTATCGTTAAATCTGAAACGCGCAAATTACACCACAAAGACCGACAATTATACCCACAAACTCAAAAATTTCACCATAAAAATATTCTAAAAAAATTATATTTAGAGCGTAATATTATACCAACAAACAAATTTATTATATTATGATTTTTCAATTCCATTTCCGACAATTATACTAACAGAAGCTTATATTATACCAAAGCCTCCGCTATTATACTAATGTGGAATAATATTAACAGAAATCAACATTGTACAAATAAAGCCGATAATTAAACCAACAAAGGCGATTATTATCAAACAAATATTCGATTATATACCTACTGATTTCACTATATTGGATACACAATGTATGATAGTGTTATAACATAATGTTCATTTTCTAAAAAAAATTATGATGGACTAACGTGTAGTATTTCTAATATTATAAACCACAATTAGCATAATTTTTAAAATGTCATTTCCGTCATCCTATGATATATCTAGGGGTGGTAAACAGGTCGGGAAGGGTCACCTTCGGGTTCAACCCGTTTAATAAACGGGTTGAAAACTTCAACCTTGACCTGACCTGTTTACTTAAACAGGTTGAAAAATAAACCCAAACCCAACCTTCTTAACCCTAACCCAACCCGCCAACCCGTTTAAAATTAAAAGAGAGAAGAAAAAAAACAAATTTAGAATTATAAATCCAAATTAAACAAAAAGGAGAATTAATGCAATTTTTTTTCTGAAAACATCATGTGTGAGCGTGAGAGCGGGTAGAGAATTAGGGTTAATCCTTTTATTTTATTTATATTAATAATATGTTAATAATATATATTATTCGGGTTAAATGGGTTGATTTCAGGTTGATTCCGGGTTGATTTCGGGTTGAAAATCCGAACCCTAACCTAACCCACTTAATAATTGGGTTGGGTTCGGGGTTTACCCATTTACGTAAACAGGTAAAATATGCTAATCCGAACCTGCTATTTCGGGTGCGGTTCGTGTCGGGTTGGCAGGTTGGGTCGATTTTTAATAGCCCTAGATATATCATACACTTTAGGTCATGCGATCCCTTTATTTGATGATAAAGGAATTAGACTAGATAAAAAAATTGATATATGATATCATATGCTTTAGGTCTATTCTAACGGTTAATAATGTTCATGTTCTTTATGCTGTTGGTTGCTTATTGGTGATGTCTGGTGATGATCTTACTTCAACCAATTTTATCGAATCCTTTTTCAGTGAAGATTACATACATATATATCAATCCTTTGATGATAGGAGTTATAAGATGTTCTTCAATTTTATATCATATTCGGAGGAATATGTGAAAAAACATAAGGGTAGAACTGTTTATTTACATATTTGTCACAATTTGACGGTATTCTCGTTCTTAAGTATTATGCTATTTGTGGTTCATAGTATTAGAAATGTATTATGCTATTTGTGGTTCATAGTATTAGAAATATGAGACGTTAGTCCATCATAATTCATTTTTAACGAACATTATGTTATTGTGCATCCAATATAGTGAAATCAGTAGGTATTTAATCGAATATTTGTTTGGTAATAATCGTTTTTGTTGGTACGATAATCGGCTTTAATGGTACAATGTTGATCTTTGTTAGTATAATTCTAAATATAATGTTTTTAAGTATAATAGCGGAAGCTGTTGATATAATGTAAGCTCCTGTTAGTATAATTGTCATAATTGGATTGGAAAATCATAATGTAATAAATTGGTTTGTTGGTATAATATTACGCTCTACTGATATAATTTCTCAGAATATTTTTATGGTGAAATTTTCGAGTTTGTTGGTATAATTTGAGTATTTCAGATTTAACGATAAATTTAAATTAAATTATTTACTGGTATAATGTTGGTAACATGTGGTATAATTAACTATTTTTAGGTATAATATTTTGAATATTGTTGGTGAAATTTCGGATTTTGATGGTATAATTTTCGTCTTTGTAGGTGTAATGTGGAAAGATCAATTCGTATGATAAATTTTTTTCTTAGTATAATTTTGGCATCTATTGGTATAATACTCGTAAATTTAACCGGATATGATAATGTCCGTTGTTGGTATATTAATTATGTCTATTAGTATGACAATATATTTATTTTGTGGTATAATAACATTTTCTGTTGGTAGAATACTCGCGTTTCATGGTATAATATTCTGGAAATTATTCTGCAATTGTAAAGAAATGTTATTTCCATCATTTCAATATTTGGGGTATTCAACAGGAAACTTTCGCAGATGGGTACTGATCAGGAAGAAAAAATTGGAAGATTATTTAAAAGGAAGTTTAATCTTGAAAGGGGACTGATAGAGAATTTACCCAAAAAAAATAAAGGGCCTTTACACATAAATACTCCTACGCAAAAAAACTTAATTTAGTATCGTGTCAGCATTTTTTTTATATGTAGGTACCTAACAGAATAAATTTTTTGCACATAGGTACACGATCCCGCCGCAGGTACGCCGTATTAGCACATTTAAGTACCCCATAGCAACGTATTGTGGTACGTAATACGACGCCGTATTAGCACATTTAGGTACCATATAGAACCGTATGAGGTACCGTATAAAGGCGTGACATGGTACGCTATGCACACATATCAAGGTACGGTCTTCACAATAAACTGGTACAAACAGTAAGTCGGGTACCTCTCTGTAAAAATTTCTGACATAGGTACGGATTTTTAATTTTTTATTCAAGTTGGTATTTATGTGTAGATTACACAAAAATAAAATCATTACGGTTCAAACTCGTTTATCCTTAGGGTAAAACTTAAAAGGTCGATTAGTTTATATTATGAGCCAATTTTCATTCAGGCCCCTGTCAGAAAAAATTAGTTTTAAGGACTCGATTTCTGCAGTACCACTTCATTCTTTCAGTACCACTTCATTGTTATGCAGTGTCACTTCATTGTTTTGCAGTACCACTTCATTCTTTCAGTACGAATTCATTGTTATGCAGTGTCACTTCATTATTTTACAGTACCATTTATTGTTCTGCAGTATCACTTCATTGTTTAATGCAGAACAAGGAAGAGCAGTGCATAACAATATCGATGCGGTTGAGATTTATGATGGCCATTAAATAATAAAAACGAAATACAAAATCTATCTCGTTTCTTCATCCGGGGAGTCCCAATTCGGAGCTGAAATCGAGCTTTCCGTTACTCGCAATCCAATGGGCAACAGCTCGTCTATGTTGACACAGTACGACATTGAAGAAGTCCAGCAGCATTGCAGCCATGCCTGTAATAAATACAATCCGACCTAATTTTGTTTTGTTTTTTTTGGCGTTTTCGCGTTCTAATGTGGCTTTGGATAGTTTTCTCACGAACAGCAATCGTATGTATTTGATATTGTTTTTCTATGATTCTTCAAATCAATTAGCTTGCCCGTATTCTTCTGGTGTGTTATTAAATTTACCCATCGTCATTCGATCAGAAGAGAGTCTAGTCTAGCAACGCACATACCTTCGTGATTTTTTTAGTGCAAAAAAATCATAGGTTTCTGCAGTACGTTAATAGGTTAGGTGTAATGGTAACTTTTTTCTTTTGAAGCTTGAGTGTTTATAAAAGGGGGTATTGATTTTTGGTGTTTCTTTGTAGTTTCTCAGCAGGAGATTGTTTCATTGTACGAAAGGTTCTGCCAATTGGATAGGAATGGTGCAGGCTTCATTACTGCCGATGAGTTCATGTCTGTACCTGAATTTGCAGTCAACCCTCTCTCTCAGGTATGCGCTTTAGCTTCGCCTTAGCATTGTAGAGACACGTACGATTTGTACGACTCTGTAAGAACTGAGAGGTGTCTCGGGTTTTCTTGCAAGATGTTATATCCAACTGTATCATTTGCAAATGTTCTGTCTGAAGTAATGAACTCAAATTAAAAGTTCGCGTATGTTACTTTGATCATAGTGATTCTCAAACTTTGCTTGCCCTTTTGTTGTCTCATCTCAGAGATTGTTGAGGATGATAAACGGACTAAATTTCACTGAGTTTGTGACGTTCCTGTCTGCCTTCAGCTCTCGAGCAACCTTGCAACAAAAGATTGAGTGTAAGATTTGCAAATGACACTTTTTCTTGTATTGTGTATCAATTAATTCCCAAACTTTCGTTTCGAATGAAATTTGCTGAATTGTATACACTGTCTCCTTTACACAGTTATTTTCAGGGTTTATGACTCAGATGGGAATGGGAAAGTTAGTTTCAACGAAATGCTGGACATTTTGCAGGATTTGACAGGACAATTCATATCTATACAGCAAAGAGAGGTTGATAACTTTGCCGTTTAATGAATAATAATCTGAGACACCTTTGAACTGCTATCGACTTGACTCTTTTCTTCGATTAATCAACTCGATAACCCTCGTGTCTCTATTTGTTTCAAACAGAAAGTTCTTACCCATGTTCTCGAGGAAGCAGGCTACACAAAAGATTCTGTGTTGGTTCCATCTGACTTCATGAAGGTATTAGCAACTTAACTTCTCTCTTTAATCTAGTTTGGACAAGCTTTGAATAGCCAAAGAGTGGAAGCTTCTATGGAAGTTAAATATGAAGCATGTTTTGGCAGATTCTTGGCAACTCTGAACTCAAGATGGAGGTTGAAGTCCCAGTGGATTAGATTGAAAGACCATATCTTTTTTAAGCTTTGTTTCAACGACATATCATTATTACATGTTCGAATTATTACATCTTTTTTATTGAAAGTCTTTTTATTTATATTAGATAGAACTTCAGGAATCAAGATATAACCACTTGTAAACTATCATAAAAATATTAAGTTAATATGACAGTGTTCGTCATCTAGCCGTTCGAAACGGTCTCTTAACGACTTTTTTCCAATAAAAAAGTCTTTTTTTATTTCTTACTTTTCAAAGGTTAATGTTGAAAACCCTACGTGTAATACAAGCCCATGATCAACCACCATTGTCAATATTGTATAATTGAATGTCACTCTTGTATTGAAAGAACGAAGCATAATCATGTTTTAAAGTTGTGTGGCAGGTTTTCTTATTAAAATTAAGGCCGCAAAACGAAAAAAAAAGAGAAAAAGGACACCTATGACCTATGACTATGAGAAAATAAAAGAAAATTAATATAAAACTACGCTGTATAATCTAAAATTATTTTGTACTCCCTCTGTCCCGTGATTTTTATCACATTTGTTGGTCGACACGAATATTAGGTTTTATTTTTATAATAATATAGTACAATGAAAAGGTAATAAAGTGTATATTTTGACACGTCTTTTAAGAATATTTAATATTATTATATTGATTGTTTGTGATGGTTTGTTTGCTAAATAAGGAAATGTGATAAAATTAGTGGGACGCTCGAAATGGTAAAATGTGATAAAGTTAGTGGGACGGAGGGTGTACATAATTTCATTCAGAGGCATATCACCAACCATCTATCTCACTTATGTTAATATTATAATTAAAGCATATACCTAAATGTACTTTGCATCTGTGTTGGATTCTCTTGGAACGTGTATGATTTCAGGTATGGATAATTTCGTCTACGTAGTAATATGCCTAATTGAATAAAATGAACTAAATAACATAGAGAAACAAACTGCAATATCATGATTCATGTCATCTAGGAAGCTGTACTCATTTTTGTATTTGTTGCGCTACTGTTTGGTTTTTCATCGGAGAAATCGTTT
Organism: Craterostigma plantagineum; assembly: GCA_027422505.1. NCBI lineage: Eukaryota > Viridiplantae > Streptophyta > Magnoliopsida > Lamiales > Linderniaceae > Craterostigma > Craterostigma plantagineum. Next base: position 1,327,174 of record JAPQWV010000052.1, on the reverse strand, counting down.
TCCAATCTTAAATTGACATTCATGGAAATTATGTATAATATATATAACCTTAGAAAGGTGATATTTATTGCTTTAAAAACATGCACTGAATTGCAACACATCAGCAAAATCTTTATCAAATATAGGAAGACGTGACATATTACAGTATTTTATGTATATCGTTACTATTTTTCAAATGACCAAAATTTTCGACGTAAAAACACGCGCACTCAATTAAATTCAAAAGGTAGTTCTTGCTTCCAAGAACATCAAGAGCATTCTCCTCCAACATGGTTTTCTCAGTCAAAATCAACTGAAAACGAAGTTCACTTTATTTATCTCGTCTAGAAGAAGGAAAAATTAAAAATTCTAATATGATCTTTCTTCTCTATTTTATGACATTAATGTAATTAAATTGTGGGCTTCATTTCATCTTTCTTGTAAGCCTCTCTTTTCCATATATACATCTCAATCTGTGTAAAAGAATTGAGAACCTTTTGCTTCGTTTTTCTTCCCCAAATCTACTTTGTTCGATCATTCAGCAGGGAATTAGGTATAGTTTGTGTAAATTGAATTCCGTTTATATGAATTGAGCTTCTGGTTAGTTATTATATGCTTGCTGCCATAATAAGAAGCAGATTGTTGATTTGGGACCGATCAAAGAGATTGCATCCCATGTGTTTGATTCGAATACTCAGACAAGAATCGAAATCCAGCAAGTTATGGCCGACGATGATGTAATCAAAGAAACACTGCAAGCTCAACAGAAGCTCCTTCAGAAGCTCTATGAAGAGCTCGAAGCAGAAAGAGAAGCCTCAGAAACTGCAGCGAACGAAGCCCTTTCTGTAATACTACGCCTGCAAGGCGAAAAAGCTGCTATAAAAATGGAGGCAGAGCAGTACAGAAGGCTATCCGAAGACATAATCAGTCAAATGGAGGATTCTTTAGCAGTAATGCAAGAATTGATCCTTCAGAAAGACATGGAGATGACTGCTTTGGATCGCCAGGTCCATGCTTATAGGTGGAAGCTGTTGAACATGGGATGCTTCGATGACCATCATAATGATGCTAATACATTAACTCTTGAAGATGACCATACAGAAAAGGCGGGCAGTTCTTTGTGTAATAAGCCCTCAGATTTCGTTGATTTTGCTTCTGAAGGTGCTTTCGATTCGTATTGGGATATGATTAAGGGGTTGGATAATAGGGTTATGGATATAGTTGGAGTGGACTATCCAAGTTCTTCAGATACTCAGTGTGCTGTCTCAGACAAGGCAGAGAATCTAAAGAATCGAAAAGATCGTTCGAAGAGCGTTCACGACGTATTTGAGGTCCCACAAGTTGAAAAGAGCCGTGTGATAGTTGACGATGTTCTTCGATCAACGTCGAATTGCTGCGAGGAAAACTTACCTGGGATCATCAAGAATGCTCCTTTAGAACGACCTCGATCATCAGATCATCGTAACGTTACTTCAGAGATTGAGAGGGCAGATGATAGTAAAGGAGAGGAGCAGCTTATACTGCTGAAGCAGATAAAAGAGCAAGTAAGTTCTTTGCAAGACCAAGTTCGGAGATTGAAAGCAAATCGAGTGCCTATTAAGGTTAACGACGATGAGTCGCTGAATACTCTTAGAGAGGTACCGTTAAGACTCCTTTTTTTTTTTTCTAGTTTTTTTCTTTCTTGCAATGTGCATTGCTGTTCCATAGAATCATGTTAATTTGCTCATAAATTGTTATTTTTTCTTACACAGGCAATGCTTTACTTCTGGCTTTGATTGAGATCTGCTACAGAATGTTTGTGTGTTGTGAAGAAAATTGTGCCTTCTTTGTACATTCATGTATTTATTTGTATTACTTGTGTTACTATAAAATAAAGCCCTTCAGCGTCTTAAATAACGAAAGCCGAATTCAAGAATCATTGCCAAGGGTAAAATTGATAAATCAATATAGAGAAGCATTAATGGCATCATCCTCCTCGTTCGGACAATTTATTTTACTGGAAGCATTAAACATTAAAAGTATGTTATTTTACTCATAAAATAAAAGATATGAAGGACGAAACTTGAAAAGTCAATAATCAGCAGCAATACAGAGAAAACAAAAATTAAACAAGTAGTTGCAGAAAACAAATCTAATATTCCTGATATATATTATAATATTGTGTTGTAATCAATTGGGATGGGACTGAGGATGAAGATCCTCAAACATTGTTAAATATTCCTCACTAGCAGAAAAACAGCTACACGCACGCTCAGGGTGTATCTCTGTGTGTATTTTCTTTACGAAGACCCAAGTTTCCCACTTCTCTCAGTGGTGTGTGACTTGCAATTAAAGTTTAGATTTTTAAGGTAGCTTGTATCGGAATTTTCACAACCCTTTCTTTCAGCTGTTGCTATGGTTTTTCATGTGGGCTGCTTTTTACTCAATTTCGGGGATGCATTTCATTACACTCGTGAATTTAGTTCGATTTTCTTTTTTCCTTTCTTTATTTCTTTTACAGACACACGGGATAGAGTTTTTTGGGTGGTTTTGTAAATAAATACATGGTGTTTGATGTTAAGCGGTCATCGGTGGAGATTGGACTTTTGCTTGCCTATTTATAGGAATATATGAGGTGGGTTTGGGGTATCTAAGGCCAAGCACATACTATAGATTTTGTGTGAAGTTCAGCTGCTGCCATCGTTATAAATTCTGGGAATTTCCCTTTGATTACAGAGTGTTAAAATAAGTTTCCATATAAGCAGTGAATTTCCTATCAAAGGTCTTCTTTTGGGTTAAGGTTTGTGAGTGAATGGGGAAGGTGGTTCTTCATATTGTTGAGAATGGCAACTCTCATGTCCTCGACTGCGACGAATGTACGATGGTCGAAGAACTTCAAAACACCATCGAATCATCTTATGGAATTTCAGTCAGCAATCAGCTCCTATTGTGCTCAAATCAGAAGATGGATCGTCAAACTCCGCTCTCAGCTTATAACCTCCCATCTGACGAAGGTGAGGTGTTCTTATTCAACAAATCTCGAATGAGGAGCAATTCGCCAAATCCCGACCCTGAAGAAGTTTACCTCGTCGAAGCTCCCAACCCTCCATTTGTATCCTCGTCTCAGGCCCATCACCCTTTGGATGATGCATCAGATCCAGCCTTGAGAGCCTTGCCTTCTTACGAGAAAGAGTTCAGACACCACTTTCAGTGTGGTAAAGCTATTTACAGCCGTGCCATGGCGAAGTTCGAGGCTTGTGAGGGTCTTTTGAGGAAGAAAAAGGTGCAGGAGAGGGCTTTGGAGATTGCTCGGGGCAACGTGGACCATTTCTTTAGTATGATCGTGAAGAACTACAATGATTTTGAGGAATGCTATTCGCAGCAGTACAGTAGTCATACTAATCTTCTGAAGAATTTTCAAAGGGATGTGGATAGGTTGAGGACTATAAAACTTGTCCCGTCCTTGCAAAGGGACGATCGCAGGTGTTTGTTGGATTTCTTGAAGGAGGAGAGTTTGCACAAGGCGGTGGTGGATTGTAGCAGCTCTCTTAAGCAGTTCCATAGCAAGGTTTTTGAGTTCAAGCAAGAGTTTGGAGATTTGAAGCTCAGAGCAGAAGGGTTGTTCTTGGAAAGACCTTTGTCTATGGAAGGCTTGGATTCGTCGATAAAAGAGCACCAGCAGCATATCAATGATCTGAAGAGAATCATGCATGCATTGAGGTAGGTCTCTTTATATCCCTTCTTTCCTTTTCATTCTCATGTTAAGGATTACTGCAATTTCTTACTCCTTTATGTGAAAATGCAGTTTCTTTTTTCTGCTCATTCGACGTCTTTGGTGGTTCGTTATGTTGCATGCAAACCTATATTTACTCTAATAAACTAACATTCCTTCTGTCGCTCAGTGTGTTTTAGTTCTCCTTCACACGGACGTTATCCATGTCACAATTAGGGCATTGTCAGGTTGATCGTTTCTTTATCTATGATCAATCAACAGTCAAAAGAGGAAATTATGTTACGTTGTATGTTCTTTATCTCTATTTCGAGGTAACGACAACTCTTCGCTTTTATGTTTCCCATAAAGCCACGTCAACTGTCAGAAAACAAGATTTTTCTTTCAGTTTGAATCATCTGAGATCAAGAGATTTGCTTCTATTATTAACATTGTGCATCGAGTCGACGTCGTCGAAATAATCCTTTTTTTTCCTTAATTGCAGCGACGACGTAAACAAGGTGAAGAAGCTCCTAGGCGAGTGTGTTTTCCCCCAAGTAGCATATTCCCTCCGTCCCCACGACGCCGTTTCAGCGTTGGGCCCAATATACGATAACCACAAACACAGTCACCTTCCAAAAATGGCAGATTGCGAGTCGTCAATCTCCAATCTGCTAAATCTCTTCTTGGCCAAGAAGAACGATATGAACCTCTTTGTCCATAGCTACCTCCAAAAGGTGGCCTGCATTCAGTACACAATGAAGGACGTTCGCTACAAATTCTCTGTTTTCAAAGAGGCTCTGAAGCGCCAAGACTCTCAGTTCGAGCAGCTGAGGGTTGTTCGGGGCGTGGGCCATTCTTACAGGGCGTGCCTAGCCGAGGTTGTAAGGAGAAGAATGGCTACGAAGATTTACTTGGGCAAGGCTGGTCAGCTAGCCGAAGAACTCGCTGCTGACCGAAACGCAGAGATTAGGGCAAGGGAGGAGTTCTTGAAAAGACACGGTAATTTTATCCCTGGAGATGTTTTGGGATCTATGGGCTTGTATGACTCGCCGAGCCCTTTTGATTTCAAGGTGGTTCCTTTTGATGCGAATCTGCCCGACATTGACGTTGGTGATATTGACCGTTTTGCCCCTGAGTCGGGCTCGGGGTTGGTGGAGATTTCTGGGACTGAAAAGCTTGAGGTTGAGAACATGGTGTTGAAGGCTGAGCTTGCTTCGAAGATTGCCTTCATATGTTTGATGAAGGCTGAGATAGATCATGAATCTCTTGACAGGGGCAAAATGGACGATCTGTTGAAAAGTGCGGCGGAGAGGACTAAGCAAGCTTTGCAAATGAAGGATGAGTATCAGATGCACCTTCAGGTTTTGCTGGAGGAGAAGAAGGCGCTCTGCGATTCTTACGAAAAGCGAATTCAAGAATTGGAACAGAGGTTGTCTGATAATTACACCGAAGGGCCTAAGCTTTCAGACGATGACATGTCTAGCTTTCATGGCAAAGGACATGAGTTGGATGGTAGAGAGGAGAAATCGAGCGCATTGAATAGTTCTGAAACTAAGATCGTGGAATTGAGTGATGAGATAGCCAAGCTTAAAATCGAGTTGGAGGCGAAGAAGAAGCTACTCGATGAATCCCAGGTATTGCGTACTACCTAATAAATAGACCCGATTTCTGTACCTTTTTTATACTTCTGCGTTGGTAGAATGCGAACGAAATTACATGAATTATGTTCTTTTATATGTTGATGTAGACGAACTGTGCTCATTTGGAAAAGTGCCTGAACGATGCTAAAGAGGAAGCACATAGGCATCTCTCGACTGCTGATCATATAGCCTCGGATTATAATAATGAGTTTCGTGTATATTCCGATAAAACGCGTAGCCTCTTCGATTTGCTAAAGTCCTCTGTTTCATCATCAGCTTCGGCGACTGATTTCGCCCATTCTCTGCGCAGTTTAGCGAGGTAATAAAATGCATAAGTTGCTGTAAATTACTCTTAAATATAGAATATCTGAGCTCTGAAAATCGTCTGCTAATTACATTGTGTTCGTCACGTTATTACATTCTTTTTGAAGCTCTGTGAACGAAATCGAAGATCAGAGCGCTACTGCTGAGTTTCTCGAATGCGTTCGACTACTTTCGGGCAAAGTCGATTTCCTATCAGCGCAGCGCAAAGAATTGGTCGAAAGATCCTTAGAGCTTGAATCCTCAAACGAGCAGCTGAACAAAGAGCTCTACGAAAAGAACGATTTGATCGACAAACTCTACAAAAAGCATCAGCACGAAAAACAGGTCAAGATTCCATCTTTACACGTACATATACACACGCACGCACACACAATATATAACACCTCGCAATCTTTTTCTTCTTTTTCGTTATTACAGGCGAACAAAGAGAAGATCTCCTTTGGTCGTTTACAGCTCCATGAGATTGCAGCTTTCGTACAGAACTCGTGGGGACATTACGAGGCCATCAACCGTAATTGTCCTTACTATTACCTCTCGGAAGAATCCGTGGCTTTATTCTGCGACGAATCATCGTCGAGTCGCCCGAAGTATGTCGTCGGGCAAATTGTACATATCGAAAGACAAGTTATGAAGCTACTGACATCATCTTCAGACGGAGGAAAGAACACTGTAGATATGGCGTTGACTTCAGAAACTGAAGCGTTGACTTTGACTTTGAATCCCTACGGGGTTCCCTTGGGTTGTGAATACTTCGTAGTTACCGTTGCGATGTTGCCTGATGAGGTAAACGGTAGTCGTTCTTCGGCGGCGGTGCATTCTTCTTGATCTAAAGATATGATGGGAGATGTAGTGTTTTTTTTTTTTTAATTTTATTTTGCCATGAATGCTAGTTTGTTTGTTTTTTTTTTCTTTGGTTTAGTGTTTTGAGAACAATATGTTTTCCATTTTTAGTGGTAACCGGAGTTATTATGTACATATTCGAAGTCCGAAGACCATTTTAATGCGGTGAAACTTCACTTAAATCCTTATTAGGAAAACTTTCTATCAGATAACTTCCTTGTTAGAAAAATATACTCCCTCTGTTCAAAATGTTTATGGACATTTGGGAGGTGGCACGAGAATTAAGAAACTGAATATTTTAATGATATAATACAATTATAAGGTAAAAAAGTGTATATTTTGACACGTATTTTAAGAATATTTAATATTATTATATTTATTGTTTGTGAAAGTTTTTTTTTGCTAAATAAGGAAATATACAAAAGACGTGAGGCGCCTGATTTAGTAAAATGTATAAAATGGTTTGGGACGGAGGGAGTATCACTTAACTTCTCAATTTACTGTTTGTACCAATTTCTCTAGTAATAATGTATCTTTCTATGTTTCTATTGTGTACCACAATTTGTTGATAGTGTACCTAAATGTGTTTGTATGGTGTATCTGCGGCGGATCGGGTATATATCTGGAAAAAAATAGGTACGCTGTAACAACACATTTAGGTACATTATATCAACGTATTGTGGTACATCGTTATTTAAGAAAGTAGTACAAACAGTAAATAAGGAGTTAAGTGATATATTTCTAAAGACTAGGGAGTTAAAGTGACCGAAAGTTTGCAAATAGGAATTTAAGTAAAGTGTCACTTTACTCTATACTATACATCATATATATGATTTTCTTATAAATCAAATTAAGTTATCAATTAAAATGCGTCGGAGTCTTTAGCTTCCTGTTTGCTTTTTAGGTGTCTTGCTTGAGTCTTTATTATTTTCCGGCTTCCTTGTCTGTCCTGTCGGCCTTGATGATATTCGTGGCGTATTTGTGAATGAAAGGGGTTCATACCCTCTGGTCTCAATTTTGTTTGCTTCCCCGTATTCAGTGTCATTTTTGGTATCATTCCCTTCAACAACGTTCTCAAGAATTCGATTAATACCAATGGCAAAGTCCCTTGCCCAAGGTCAGGGGCGTCCCCCTGAACCCATGGGAAGATTGTGAGCTGCCTCTCGCAGAGGGATTCAGTGTGCGCAAGGTCTTCTCTTCCCTTGGGGAAGATTTCAGCCTCTCGCAGAGGGGTACAGTGTGCGCGACGTTCCCGAAGGGAACAGTGAGCTGCCTCTCGCAGAGGGATTCAGTGTGCGCAACTTCTCTTCCCTTGGGGAAGATTTCAGCCTCTCGCAGAGGGATACAGTGTGCGCGTTCGGTTCTTGCCCTGAGGGCTATTTCTTTTAAGGAATAAATCTTCCACCCGGGTCTTCGTGTCTTTTAATTGTTTTAAGTTTTCGTCCGGATGGTCCTCGTATGAAAAGGAAGAAGGGAAATTGCATTAATAATAATGTCTTAACTTACACCCAGGTAATAAGAAAGCAATCTGGGTTGAACAATACTAAAAACTTAATAAAGAGATACAAACATGCATAATGAGGGTACTCCCCTCTAAGGGTAATATTTTCGAAGCTTGCGAGCGTTCCAAGGTCGGCTGAGTTGCTTTCCTTTGGTGTCTTCAAGATAATAGGAGGCTTCTCCCGTCTTCTTGGTAACACGATAAGGGCCTTCAAACTTCGGCTCCAACTTCTTCCGTCCTTCCTGATTGAGGATTTCTTTCATCACTAGGTCTCCCACTTCATATCTTTTGTTCCGAACTCGGCGACTATAGGACTTAGTCATTCTTCTCTGATAAGGGACCATCCTCAGGGCGGCTCTTTCCCTTCCTTCCTCGACCAGATCGATGTCTTCATCCCGAAGTCGAGTGTTATCTTCGGGGTATGTCAGGATCCTCGCGCTATCCATTCCAATCTCGGCGGGCAGAACCGCTTCGCTTTCGTAAACTAGGCTGAAGGGAGTTTCGCTTGTCCCCTCCCGAGGGGTTGTTCGATACGACCAAAGGACACTTTGGAGTTCATTGAACCAGGATTTATCCAGGCCTTCCAGTCGGGTCTTTAGTCCTTGGACGATGGTGCGGTTGATGACTTCCACTTGGCCATTGCTCTAGGGGTATGCCACCGAGGTGAAGACTTGTTCTATTGCGAGTTGCTCGCACCATTTCCTTAGCTTCTTCCCACTGAACTGTCTTCCGTTATCTGAGATTAGCCTTCTAGGGATCCCATATCGGCAGATTATGTTCTTCCATATGAAGACATGATGGCCGCCTCGGTGATTTTCGTCATGGCTTCGGCTTCCACCCACTTCGAAAAGTAGTCCACGGCCACCAGTAGGAATTTCTTTTGAGCTATATTCCCTGAGAAGGGACCGACAATGTCCAGACCCCACTGGTCGAAAGGGCAGGGAGAGGTTACCGACTTCATAGCCTCCGCAGGAAGTCTCTGTAGGCTGGCGTGCCTTTGGCAATTGATGCATCCCCGAACTACCTTTACCGCGTCTCCTTTCATCGTCGCCCAGAAGAAACCGGCGAGGAGTGCTTTCCGTGTCAGCGCCCTACTCCCGATGTGGCTCCCACAGATACCTTCATGGATCTCGCGAAGGACATATTCGCCCTCCTCCTTCGATATACATCGTAGTAGTGGCCCGGCGTAAGATCTTTTAAACAAGATTTTATCCATCAGAGTGAAGCGTTGGACCCTCCTCAAGAGCTTTCGGGCTAAGGCTTTATCTTCGGGTAGGAGTTGGCAACTCAGGTATTGGTATATCTCGTATCTCCAATCCCCTGAGGGAATGTCTAGATCGGGCATGATCTGATCTTCGATTTGCCAAATGGAAAGGGTCTCCCCTTTTTCCTCCGGGACCCCTATGGCGCTTGCCCATTTAGCTATCTGATCCGCCTTCTCGTTTTCTGCTCGAGTTACGTAGACGATCTTGAGTTCCTCGAAGCCACCTTTGATTTCTTCAAAGGCGTTAACATATTTCTCTAAGTTTTCTCCCCCGACTGCAAAGTTTCCTCCTAGTTGCTGAACGACGAGTTGAGAGTCTGAATGTACTGTTAAGCGGGTGATTCCCATCCGACGTGCTGCTCGGAGTCCTGCGAGTGATGCTTCGTACTCTGTTTCGTTATTTGATGCTTGAAGTCTAGCCTGAGGGCTAGGTTGGTTTCCTCCCCCCATGGGGATATAAGCAGTATCCCGACCCCATTTCCTGTGCTACACGAAGACCCGTCCACGAACATTTTCCACATCTCGTCTGGAAAATCTCCGACTAGTTCCACCATTGACACGCTCAAATACTACCAAGTGTACTAGGTCGTGCAAGTAGTATAAAACGGACGAAGTCCGAGTATCGATCCACGAAGATAGCTTGATTAATTCCAAGATATTAAACCTAATTCTAATTTAGACTAAGAGACTTTTTATATTTTTGATGATTTAATTAAAAGAATTAAAAGACGCAAATAATAAACTAGACGCAAATAAAATAGATGAGATAAAAATCAATTAAGGACGAACGTGATCAAGGCACATACTCGGCACGGATTAATCCTACGTATTCATGCAATCAATATTTATTTAATCAATATAAACTAGTCAAGGTAGAAATTCCTAATATACGCGCTACCCGTTATTCACGTAACTAGCGACCCTATGCAATAATGATCAATCTATATATTTCTATAAGACTGCAATCACTTCACACGCCTTCCGCTTTATGAATTTCCCCGAGTTTAGACGCTTTCGGCGCCTAAGGTCTCGAAAACCACACGTACGAAACCGAATTCCATCTCTGGTCGGTTTTACGCCGCGGTGTCCTATATTTATTATTCTAATCGGTCTAATCACTTTTTCAGTCTCATAAACCAATCAAAAATCATGCACATGGTGATCAAGCATACGCAAGCATTAAACTCAAATATAGAACACGTAACTAAATTCATACGATTAAATAAAACACGAATAGCATTACTACGAATTCATAATCCGGCCTAATACGGCCTCAATCACAAAAGAATCTACGCTAGCATATTAATAAATAAAAACACAAAATATTCAATGTCAAAATAATAGAGAAATAATATGCTTATCACGGAAGGAACGCCTCGCTAGTCGTCAATCGTCTTCTATCTTCCCCGCAAGTCTGCTCTTTATTTCCGTCGCCAGTTTTCTCTTCTATTCACTGCTTTTTATTTTCTCCCCTCAAATCGCCGCTCAAAGCTTCGCTGTTCTCCCCTCTATATAGAAATAATCATAGCCGACCTAAGCAACCCCGTCCGATCTTTTCTCATATTTGAATATATATTTTCCTAAATTGGTTGCTTTCTATTTCCTTGTATATGTCACGTGGCATATCATACTGAACCTTTGACTTATTCTTCAAATCTCTCCATGCTCTTCACGTTAATAGCTGCCAAAAATAAAGGAAAATCTGGTAAATTGCATGGTTGTCCCAAACTTTATAAAAATTTGCAAGAAAATCCCTAAGGTTCAAATTGTTCCAAAAGTGCCCTTATTTTCCCTTTGTCGATCTCGTTTGCTCGGAAATTTATCATAAATGAGTTAAAGCATAAATATAGGATATTCGAGGGAATTTTTGGTAAGTAACGATCGGGAAATGCACTTTTATGGGTAGAGAAATTATAGAAAATCCTAACTTATCAACAACCCCCAAACTAGCTTCGATCGTCCTCGATCATAAAAGCGGAATAAAACTAAATCAAGTTAGGATTATAAAACATCAATCAATGAATTTCTCCCGTTTCATCTCAGAAAACGTAAAAGCATATAAAATCGAGATAATCATCGACTAATGAACGATCTGATCAAAACACGAGGCATGAAGTGACAAGTCGCAATCTTATCATAGCATGAAAGACATTTCTAGAATTATACCACGCATCAATCCACAACTCTCACAATGATTGCTCAAGTCGCTCGAAGTTTTTTTTTTTTTCAAAGGGTACTGTATAAAGACGCTCAATGCACGACATGAAAAGATATTACTCTATGCTTGCAAATATATCACATCATAGTCACATAGTAGAAGTCATGCACGAATCAAAGGGTCTTTCATCAAAGGTTGTAATGGGGCTCGGGTTTTGAAAGGTGCGTCATATAGGAAAAACTGAGCTAAAAGTATCAAACGTGTCAATCATCGACTCGCTCTTCTCACCACTTATTTCGCATTTCTAATGCCGTGCTTATTTTTCACTCGACTCATCCTTTTTCCTTTTCTAGCTCTTCTCGCTCGTTTTTTTTTCTTCTTTTTCTCTTTTTTTTTCTTCTTTTTTTTTCTTTCAGAACCAGCCCCTCCTTTTTTTTTGTACTTTTTATCGAATGGAGAGGTTTCTAGTCTGCTGCAATCCATATCATAGGACGAGTTCACAACTAACATGCATCGACGATTAGCTCCTTCTCTTTTTCGCACACAAAAATTCCACATAGTAACCATTGACATGCATAACAGAGCAAGTTCGAAAATATTCAGTCCATGCGTGTCACACAAGAATAAACACCGAGCATAATGAGTTGCTCTGAATTAATCTCTGAAGGCTCAAAAACTCACATATATAGCTGGGTTTGTGCTTCATGATACGCAATACTCTCCTAAAGCAGTCAATATAGCCAAATAATCATGCTAATATCACGACAATGCAACATGTAAGACTATCTCACTCAATTCACCGAATCATATCACGACACGTAAAATTTAAAAAATTTTCATCATTGACAGGAGATTCCACAGATGACATTCAAATCCCGACCTTCATCAGTTATACCCACTAAAAGACCGAAGTGTATCGATACCTAAATATATAAGCATATTAAATCTAGCATGTGTCACATCCCACCCCCAAACTAAATAGCACATTGCCCTCAATGTGTAAATTAAAGTAAAGAGAGAGTAGAAGTGACACTGCCCTGAATTTTTCGTTGATCGATGTATAAGACTTTTTTTTTTTTGATTCGCAGTAAGCAAGTATCTCGAACGGCAACCCCCAAACTAGTTATGAGCCTGCGAAACAAACATGACTAGGCGCACCGTGAAAGCAAGTTTAAAAAAAATAATTAGAATAATAGGACTATAATATATGCATCGATAATACTTGGGTTGCCTCCCAAGAAGCGCTGTTTTTAAAGTCGTTAGCTCGACTGTCGAGACGATCAGGGTGGCTTGGTGTCTAGGCTTGCTTTGGTGTTCTGGAGGTCCTTCAGCTCGCTGGTATTCTCTCCAGACGAGGTGTCCCTGAAAGGCACAGAACAACTAGAAGCAGAAAAGTTAGAAATTATGGGTTCCACAAGATATACCGATGTTGTTTCGCCAATTTTCCCTTCGTCATACAGCTTTAGCCTTTGTCCATTGACTTTGAGAGAGTCTTTTCCGTTCATAAGGATTTGCACTGCTCCGGATGGAAAGACTTGCTCTACTATATAGGGTCCGCACCACTTACTCTTTAATTTACCGGGAAATAGGCGTAGCCTCGAATTGAATAAAAGGACATGATCGCCGACTTTGAACTCCCTTTTAATGATTTTCTTATCATGCCACTTCTTTGTTCGCTCCTTATACAACTTAGCATTCTCATAAGCATTCTGGCGAAATTCCTCCATTTCGTTCAGCTGAAGCAACCTATTTTTACCTGCTTCGGAACAATCAAAGTTAAGCTTTTTAATAGCCCAATATGCACGATGTTCTAACTCAACAGGTAAATGACACGCTTTTCCATATACTAGACGAAAAGGCGAAGTCCCTATTGGAGTTTTATATGCGGTGCGGTACGCCCATAGTGCGTCATCTAGCTTCAACGACCAATCCTTCCTTGAGGCGTTCACCGTCTTTTCCAAGATCTGCTTAAGCTCCCTGTTGGAAACCTCCACCTGTCCACTAGTTTGAGGATGATACGGGGTAGACACTTTATGCTTAACACCATACTTAGATAGCAAATTATCAAACAATTTATTGCAAAAATGTGTACCCCCATCACTAATTATTGCCCGCGGTGTACCAAAACGACTAAATACATGCTTCTTAAGAAAACGAATGACAACTCGAGCATCATTAGTTCGACATGCTTCAGCTTCTACCCACTTAGACACATAATCGACCGCAACTAGAATATACTTATTAGAGCATGAAGTAGGAAACGGACCCATAAAATCAATGCCCCAAACATCAAATAACTCTACTTCTAACATGACATAGGCATCTCATGTCTCCTAGATATAGTACCAGTACGCTGACAACAATCGCATGAAGCTACGTATGCATGGGCATCCTTAAAAAGAGTGGGCCAGAATAAACCTGATTGAAGTACCTTAAACGCTGTTTTGGTTGGTCCGTGGTGTCCACCCGTCAAACCAGAATGACAATGAAATAAAACAGAGCTTACCTCATCGATGGGAATACATCGTCGAATTACCTGATCAGAGCAAATTTTATATAGGAATGGATCATCCCACAGGTAGTGTTTCGCATCAGAGAGAAATTTCTTCTTCTGATGAAAACTCAAGCCTGAGGGAATCTCACCTGTAGCAGCATAATTCGCAAAATCCGCGTACCAAGGTAATGATGTATCAATTAAAGCAAATAGTTGTTCGTCAGGAAAATAATCGTCAATAGGTAACTCCTTATCGTGCTCATGTGAGTTATCTAACCTAGATAAATGATCAGCTATCACATTCTCAACACCTTTTTTATCACGAATCTCTAAGTCATACTCTTGAAGTAGTAAAATCCAGCGAATCAACCTAGGCTTAGCATCTTTCTTAGCAAATAAGTATCTAAGTGCAGCATGATCAGTGTAGATGATTACCTTATTCAACACTAGGTAAGAATGAAATTTATCTACTGCAAATACCACAGCTAGTAACTCTTTCTCAGTGGTAGCATAATTTCTCTGTGCATCGTCCAGAGTTTTACTAGCATAGTAAATAACCTGGAATACCTTATCCTTGCGTTGTCCTAGAACTGCACCTACCGCACCATCACTAGCATCGCACATCAATATAAATGGGAGTGTCCAGTCAGGTGCGACCATCACTGGGGCGGTGGTGAGTTTCTCCTTTAAAGTTCGAAAAGCCTGTAGACAATCATCGGTGAAGTTAAAAATAGCATCTTTAACAAGTAAATTAGATAATGGCTTAGCTATTTTTGAAAAATCCTTTATGAAGCGTCGGTAGAATCCCGCGTGTCCCAAAAAGCTTCGAACCCCCTTCACTGACGTAGGTGGTGGCAACTGCTCAATCGCGTCAACCTTGGCTCGATCCACCTCAATTCCTTTATGCGATACCTTGTGCCCGAGAACTATACCTTCCTGTACCATAAAATGACACTTTTCCCAATTTAAGACAAGGTTAGTCTCTTCACACCGAGATAGAACAGATGCTAAATTATCAAGGCATGTATCAAATGTAGACCCAAATACAGAAAAATCATCCATAAATATTTCCATAAATTTTCCAACTATGTCATGAAAAATAGCAAGCATGCATCTCTGAAAAGTAGCTGGTGCATTGCATAATCCAAATGGCATGCGTCTATATGCAAAAGTACCATAAGGACAAGTAAAAGTAGTCTTTTCCTGATCCTCGGGCGCTATAGAAATCTGATTATAACCTGAGTAACCATCTAGAAAGCAGTAAAACTCATGTCCAGTTAGTCTTTCTAACATTTGATCAATAAAGGGGAGGGGGAAATGATCCTTACGGGTGGCATCATTCAATTTCCTATAATCTATGCATACACGCCACCCCGTAACAGTTCTCGTGGGAATCAACTCATTAGAGGCATTCTTTATAACGGTCATACCTCCCTTTTTAGGAACAACCTGGGTCGGACTAACCCACGCGCTATCAGAGATAGGGTAGATAATACCTGCGTCCAAAAGCTTAATTACCTCCTTTTTCACCACTTCTTGCATCGCTGGGTTTAGGCGTCTCTGTGGTTGTGCGACCGGCTTGTAAGAATCTTCCATCAGAATCTTGTGCATGCAAACGGTCGGGCTTACTCCCTTGATGTCAGCAACCTTCCACGCGAATGCTCGTTTGTGTTCTCTTAGCACCCTCACTAGCTTTTCTTCCATTAGATCTGTCAAAGTGGAAGAAATAATCACTGGTAAAGTATCAAGGGCACCAAGGTAAACATATTTAAGATGATTAGGTAAAGGTTTAAGTTCTAGAATCGGAGGGTCCTCGATTGATGGTCGAGGTTGCGTGGCTGATGATCGATCGAGACGCTCTAGTTTTGGCTTGGCCGACCTCCGATAAGGTGGGTTCGCTTCTAAGCTTGCTACGGTATCGGTCATCTCCTCGGACTCGTCTCCGACTAGGCATGCTTCCAAGTTTTCCCTATTCCTGAAAGTTTTAAAATACTCTAGAGCACATGTGTCAATACTATCAATAAAGGAACAAGAATCATCATCTGGAGGGTGTTTCATTGCTTTATAAACATCAAATATAACTTTCTCATCCCCAACCTGTAGGATGAGCTTACCATTACCAACATCAATAAGGGCTCTTGCCGTATTCAGAAACGGTCTTCCTAAAATAAGAGGCATGTCGGTGTCCTCTTCCATGTCTAGTACCACGAAATCGGCTGGGAAGTAGTGCTCTCCAACCTTCACTAACACGTCCTCCAATACTCCTCGTGGGTATGTGATCGATCTATCCGCTAGTTGGAGGATCGTAGATGTAGGCTTTGGCTCACCAATTCCTAGCTTTTTCACAAGTGAAAAAGGTAATAAATTAATACTTGCTCCTAAATCACAAAGAACATTAGTAAATGATAATGAGCCAATAGAGCAAGGAATAGAAAAACTCCCCCTATCTTTGAGCTTTGGTGGTAGCTTCCTTTGTAGCACCGCAGAGCATTCTTCGTTAAGGGCTATCGTGCCATATTGCTCTAGCTTGTTCCGGTTTGATAGCAACTCCTTGAAAAATTTGGCGTACTTCGGAATCTGCAAAAGAGCTTCACAAAAAGGAATGTTAATTTCTAACTTCCTAAAAATATTAATAAAGCGCTCGAAGTGTTTATCCGGTTTTCCCCTTCGTAATGCAGCGGGATATGGAGGTCGAATCTTGACTGGTGGGAGCGGGTCGACCTTCTTTTCCACCGTGAGAGGATCCGGCTCGTCCTCGACTTCTTCGGCTCGCTGATCCTTCCTTTGCCCGTGATGAGCTGTGTCAGTGACCGTGATTTTGCTCCCATCGTCGTTTCCCGTCTCTTTTGCTTCCTCCACTTCCTCGGCTTCCTGAGTTGATTCTAGCGTCTTCCCACTCCTTAGCTTAATGGCCTTGACGTACTCCCGAGGGTTCTTTTCGGTGTCGCTTGGGAGTGTGCCTGGTTTGCGATCTGATACTGTATGTGAGAGCTGTCCCATTTGCATTGTTAAGTCCTTTATTGCAGCCCGTATATCATGGAAACCTTCCTGAACTCTCCCTTCTAGACCCTGGAGTCTCTCCTCCGTCTTGCGATTTTGATCGCCTTGAACCGCCGCCATTTTCTCCAAGGCTATCTCCCAGTCGGCCTTTTGCTTTCTTGGTGGCTCAATTTGTTGATTCTGAACTCCTGGAGGCTTCAAGTAGTGCGAGTTGCCATACGACAAATTAGGATGGTTTCTCCAGTTCGGATCGTATGTGTTGGAGTATGCATTCCTTTGCCTATTGTGGATGTGATTGACCGTCTCAGGGTCCTGGGAGTGTATCTGGTCTAGCCTTTTATGTATGGCTTCGAGCTGCGCCTCCAACGAGCTACTTATCTCATGTACCCCAGCCGCCCGTCGGTCCAGATCATGCTCAGTATATCTCGCTGGGTAGGCTGCGATTCGCTCGATGGCTTGGAGTGCTTCCTCGTCGCCTAACTCCATAAAATTTTGTGTGCACCCGCCATCGACGATTCTTTTATTTGGCGTGCTCAGCCCTAAAAAGAATGACTGCATCTGAACGCTCAGGGGTATGCTGTGGTTCGGGCATTGTCTCAGAAGGCTCTTGTATCTGCTCCATGCATCGCTCAGAGATTCGCCACCTTCTTGTTTGAAGTTTACTAGCTGGCTCCTAATTTCGCTGGTCCGTGACAGTGGGTAATATTTGCCCAAAAAGCACTCCACTAGTTGCTCCCAACTAGTGATAGATGCATGTGGCAATGATGAGAACCATTCAGAAGCCTTACCTGTCAAAGAAAAAGGAAAAAATGTTAGTTTTATCACTTCTGTGGAGACGCCAGGGTACTTAATAGTTCTGCAAATTTGAGTGAATTTCAAAATATGTGAATTTGCGTCCTCGTTTGTAAGCCATGAAACTGTGCTGAACCCGTCACCATCTGTATAGTAACGGGTTTAATCTCAAAATAATTATTTGGTCCTGGCGGAACGGCAATCGGGTCGCTGTCGTCGAAAATTCCTGGAAGCGCTCGACTTAGTAAAGTGGGCCGTGGCGGAACCATCTGTTCTTCCTCGTGTTCTTGATTGTCCATTCTCAGTCTTCGATTTCGATTGTTTCGCCGACACGTCGCTTCAATCTCTGCGTCAAATAGCAATGGAACGTTCCTCGAGCTTCGTGTCATGCACTAATAGGAATTATCTGCAAAAGATGAAAAATCAGCGTAAGCGAATAAAAATAATAATAATAAATAATAATATAATAATAATAATAATAAACGAGAAATAAAACGTCTAAACTAAAACTCAGAATAAATCCTAAAATTAATAATATAGCTATCCCCGGCAACGGCGCCAAAAACTTGACACGCTCAAATACTAGCAAGTGTACTAGGTCGTGCAAGTAGTATAAAACGGACGAAGTCCGAGTATCGATCCACGAAGATAGCTTGATTAATTCCAAGATATTAAACCTAATTCTAATTTAGACTAAGAGACTTTTTATATTTTTGATGATTTAATTAAAAGAATTAAAAGACGCAAATAATAAACTAGACGCAAATAAAATAGATGAGATAAAAATCAATTAAGGACGAACGTGATCAAGGCACATACTCGGCACGGATTAATCCTACGTATTCATGCAATCAATATTTATTTAATCAATATAAACTAGTCAAGGTAGAAATTCCTAATATACGCGCTACCCGTTATTCACGTAACTAGCGACCCTATGCAATAATGA
Organism: Craterostigma plantagineum; assembly: GCA_027422505.1. Classification (NCBI taxonomy): domain Eukaryota; kingdom Viridiplantae; phylum Streptophyta; class Magnoliopsida; order Lamiales; family Linderniaceae; genus Craterostigma; species Craterostigma plantagineum. The sequence goes on along the minus strand of JAPQWV010000052.1, from coordinate 1,308,542 downwards.
TCAATCTATATATTTCTATAAGACTGCAATCACTTCACACGCCTTCCGCTTTATGAATTTCCCCGAGTTTAGACGCTTTCGGCGCCTAAGGTCTCGAAAACCACACGTACGAAACCGAATTCCATCTCTGGTCGGTTTTACGCCGCGGTGTCCTATATTTATTATTCTAATCGGTCTAATCACTTTTTCAGTCTCATAAACCAATCAAAAATCATGCACATGGTGATCAAGCATACGCAAGCATTAAACTCAAATATAGAACACGTAACTAAATTCATACGATTAAATAAAACACGAATAGCATTACTACGAATTCATAATCCGGCCTAATACGGCCTCAATCACAAAAGAATCTACGCTAGCATATTAATAAATAAAAACACAAAATATTCAATGTCAAAATAATAGAGAAATAATATGCTTATCACGGAAGGAACGCCTCGCTAGTCGTCAATCGTCTTCTATCTTCCCCGCAAGTCTGCTCTTTATTTCCGTCGCCAGTTTTCTCTTCTATTCACTGCTTTTTATTTTCTCCCCTCAAATCGCCGCTCAAAGCTTCGCTGTTCTCCCCTCTATATAGAAATAATCATAGCCGACCTAAGCAACCCCGTCCGATCTTTTCTCATATTTGAATATATATTTTCCTAAATTGGTTGCTTTCTATTTCCTTGTATATGTCACGTGGCATATCATACTGAACCTTTGACTTATTCTTCAAATCTCTCCATGCTCTTCACGTTAATAGCTGCCAAAAATAAAGGAAAATCTGGTAAATTGCATGGTTGTCCCAAACTTTATAAAAATTTGCAAGAAAATCCCTAAGGTTCAAATTGTTCCAAAAGTGCCCTTATTTTCCCTTTGTCGATCTCGTTTGCTCGGAAATTTATCATAAATGAGTTAAAGCATAAATATAGGATATTCGAGGGAATTTTTGGTAAGTAACGATCGGGAAATGCACTTTTATGGGTAGAGAAATTATAGAAAATCCTAACTTATCAACCATGAAATCCGCCAGTGCCTGAGCCTTGATCGCAGTTCTAGGTCTGTATTGGATGTCATACTCCTCTAGCTCCGTTACCCATTTTACAGCCCTACCCGATATGTCAGGTCGGGTAGCTATCTTCCCGATTGGTTGGTTAGTCAACACTACTATGGGGTGCGACAGGAAATATGGGCGTAGTTTCCGGGCGGTGACAAGTAGGGCCAGTAGTAATTTCTCGCAATTGGTGTACCTCGTCTCGGCGCCTTTTAGTACGTGGCTTACAAAGTAAATCGGCCTCTGCACTTTTTCCTCTTCTCGGATCAATACCGAACTGACAGCTCGGGGCGTGGCCGCCAGGTAGATCGTCAATTCCTCTTCGGGTAAGGGCTTATTGAGTGTCGGGAGTTCTTTCAAGTATTCTTTTAGGTCCTGAAATGCTTTCTCGCATTCGGGCGTCCATTCGAAGTTTTGAACTTTGCGCAGAACTTTGAAGAAGGGCAAGCTTCGGTCTGCGGATCGGGATATGAAGCGAGAAAGGGCGGTTATGCGGCCCATCAATCTTTGCACTTCGTTCAGGTTCTTAGGGGAGGTCATCTCCATCAACGCCTTGACCTTTTCGGGATTGGCGTCAATTCCTCTTCTCGTCACCATGTATCCCAGGAACTTTCCCGACTTGACTCCAAAGGTTCACTTGCTGGGATTCATCTTGAGGTTATACTTTCGGGAGGTCGAGAAGGTTTCTTGCACATCGGCCAGGAAACAGCCTTGTTCTCGGGATTTTATCAGTATGTCGTCCACGTACACTTCCACGTTCCTTCCTATCTGGTCCTTAAAGATCTTGTCCATTAGCCTTTGGTATGTAGCGCCGGCGTTTTTTAACCCGAAGGACATGACGGTGTAGCAAAACGTTCCCCTAGCCGTGATGAAGCTTGTCTTTTCCTGGTCTTCTTTGGCTAAGAGGATCTGATTATACTCTTGGAAAGCATCGACGAAACAAAGCAACTCATGTCTCGAGGTGGAATCTACCAGTTGGTCGATTCGGGGTAGGGGGTAGCAATCCTTTGGGCATGCCTCGTTCAGATTCCTGAAATCCACGCACATGCGCCATTTGCCTGAGGACTTTGGGACGAGAACCACGTTCGAGAGCCAAGTGGGGAATTGGACCTCTCGAATGTGCCCCGCCTCTAGCAGTTCCTTCACTTGCCGTTTGACCTCGAGAGACATTGAGCTTGTGTTCGATTATTCCTCTGTCGATCCCTACCATATCCTTGGTCGCCCAAGCGAACACATCCGAGTTTCCTTTCAGCAGCTTGATGAGGTCCTCCTTCAGGTCCCGAGGTAAGTCCTTAGAAATTCTGACCGTCCCTTCTGGTGGTCTGATCACCACTTCTTTCATTTCTTCCTCTGTTGTCTTCTTTTGGGTCGTCCCAATGTTGTATAAGGTTTTTCTTCCCTTCGGGTAATCTCCGCTTCTTGCTTTCGACGATTTAATTTCTACTCGGACTTCTTCAACATAGCACTTCCGAGCCATCACGCCGTCTCCCAACACTTCTCCTACCTTGTCTCCTACTGGAAATCTGATTTTCTGGTGTAGTGCCGAGGCGACCGCCGTGAAGGAGGTCAATGCGGGCCTTCCCAGGATAATGTTGTAAGGGCTAGATCCGTTGATGACCATGAAAGGCGCTATCCGGGTCTTGCTCAACTTCCCCTCACCAAGGGTGAGCGGGAGATGTAAGATCCCCACTGCTTCGACACAGTGTCACGTGAAACCGAAGAGGGCGGTCTCTACTTTGTCCATGGGGTAAGATCCTATGTCCATTTGATCCAGCGCCCTTTTATAGATTATGTTGACAGAGCTTCCATTATCGACGAAGACTCTCCCGACATCGTGATTGGCGACCTCGGCCCTAATTACCAGGGCGTCTTCATGGGAGTCCTCCCCTCCATGAAAATCATCTGGTCCGAAGCTAATCACCGGTCCGGACCTTTTGCTTCCCAACTTAACTTCGTAATTCTCTAGACGTCTGACCCCCGCCTTCCTCGCTCTGTTAGAGTCTCCCCCAGTAGGTCCTCCTGAGATTATGTTAACCTGCCGAGGTGGTAACCTCTGTTCGGGGGACTTTCGTTGTTCCCGGTTGTCCTGGCGTCCACGAGCGTCATCCTCTTCTCTCCTTTGACCTCTTCTTTCCTCCCTCTCTGGCGTCCTCCCTTGTCTTTCCTTGCGGTTGGGGGCTTGATTATTTGGTCGGGGATTGAAGCGATTTCCGGCTCCTGGGTATCTAGGCTTGGTCCCAAACCCACCGGATCCGCCTTCCCCCCTGTCAGCTTCGCCCGTGCTTCGGGATTGGATGCGATCAATTTGTCCAACTCGCGACCTAGTTGGAAACAGCCTTCCGTCGTGTGCCCGTACTTATGATGATAGTTACAATAGGTGTCATACATTGGCCTCTTGGGGTTGTTGTCGATGTAGGGTGGCCTGCGAAGGAAGTCGTACTCATCACATATTTCCAATGCTCGGACTTTGTTAACCCGCATCCTAGGGTAATCCGCCCGCGGCATAGTTGGAATCGGAACGGGGCGATCGTCTCTTCGGGGAGGAGGCCTATGACCCTGATCCCTGGGCGGGCTCCTTCTACGATCTCGAAGCGGGCTCTTTATTTTTGTACTCAGGCTCCCTGGCTTGAGATTCTTCAACTCGGACGTATTTTTCCACTCGGGTCACCAGTTCTTCCACTGTCGTCGGGTACTTCTTGACTAAGGATCTGAACAGCTCCCCATCTCGAAGGCTGTGATGGAAGGCCCCAATGAGCAGTTCGGGTGCGGCGTTGGGTTCCATCTTTATCTGGTTGAACCGCCGAAGATAATCTCGCAGGCTTTCTCCCTCGACTTGCCTGATATTCAACAGCTTTACGGCTGAGGATGGACGCCTTCGGCTACTCGAGAAATGCTTCAAGAAAAGGCTTGTCAGGTCTTGGAAACTTTTAATCCCTCCTGGAGGTAATAGCGCAAACCATTACTGGGCTCCTTTAGTTAACGTCGTGACAAAAAGGCGGCATTTGACAGTGTCGCTTAGTTGGTATAAGGTTGTGTTCCCTTCGAAAGCGGCGAGGTGGTCCTCGGGTGGCCCAGTTCCGTCGTATTTCCCCATTTCGAAGGTGCGGAAGTGCCCTGGCAGGGGGGCTGTTAAGACGTCGGGTGAAAATGGAGAGGCTCGGGGAACTAGCGGCGCTTTTGGCAGATTTGCTAAGTCCTTGAGCTTACGGATCTCCTCCTTCAGATCTTCCAGTTCGGCTTCTCGTTGCCTAGCTCGCCTCTTCTTATTCTCGCGTACCTCCCTGAACTCTGAAGCCAATGTTCGATTTTCGTCCTCTTGCTCAACTGCGTTGGATGATGCTTCATGCTCTCCGTTGGGTCCTGGCTGATGATTCTCTCCCTCGTTTTGCCCAGGCGGGCGGTTTTCTCCTCCGTTTTGCCCGGGTAGGCGGTTTTCTCTTCCAGTCTGTCCAGGTGGTTGTTGTCTCTTCCATTCTGTCCAGGTGGGCGGTTATCTCTTCCATTCTGTCTGGGTGGGCGGTTTTCCCGATTCCTCTCCGCCATGAGTATCCCCACGTCAGTTGCTATCCTCCTCATTTCTTGCATCGTTTCAGCCATCACCACAACGATTTCGGACAGGGTCGGCCCATTACCACTGGGCGGTGCTTGGTCGTTTTCGACAGTCACCATATTAAATTTCTACTAGAGAGAAACTATAGTTCCCACAGAAGGCGCCAAATTGATGTCGTCAAAAATTGACCTACCGCGAAAATGGACAGCGGCCTTTTTCCCGTCTGAGTTCCGCCGTGTGTTGTGGCCGGAGACTGTTGAAACAGGGTGAATTTTGGGGGATTATTGGCCCTCTTGCCTTAGTCAAGAGGGTCGTGCCGTTTTAAGGTGGTGTAATCAAAGGAAAATAGTGCAGTGTAAAAATGGCAGAGTAACGGTATCAATGTGAAAAACGTACCTCGTGAAGATGATGTTTAACGATATTTATAGGATTGGGGCAGAACGGAACCGTTTCAGGGCAGTTACCACCCACGTTCAGTGCACTTAGGCGGTTTTCCCCGCATTTGATGCATCTTGGACGACCACTTGTATGGAAACGGTTGAAGCCATGATCTGCTAGCTTCGGGCATTTACGTGGGGTGCTTCCCTTCGGACCCCTTTTAGGGAGGACCTCCCTTCGGGCCTTCGAATACTTTAGGTCGGGGAGCGATCCCGAGCCCACCTCCAGGTTGGAGCTTAGAGATGTTGCCCCTACTGGGGAGAGCCCTCTTCCCAGGTTGGATTCTCAAATCATTACCCCTAACTGACGAAGGTTCCTTCCCCGAATCGGAGTTTTCCTGACGCCGTTCTTAATGGGCGCAGTCCTCCAGGTCGGGCCTTCAGGTCATTGTCTTCAACTGGACGGAGTCCCTCGCCAGGTCGGGGCCTTTTAAGATATTGTCCCTAACTGGATGGAGCCCGACCTGGATAATACCTTTCAGCAGGCGGGATGAGGTATTGATTTATGACGGGAATGGATTGGGTATTTTGCCACGTTAGGGTGAAAACCTGAGGGTAACAGTAGTTAATATCTTATTTTATATTTTTATATAAAAAATATTATCAGTCAAAATGACCTTGTTTTGGTTGTATTCATTGGCATGATATGAAGTTATCTTCCCTGCAATAATTAAAGAAAATAAACACTCATGCTCTTTATATGGAAGAGTTCTTTATTATGTTGCGAAAACGGGAAGAAAAACAGAAAAATTAGAACGCAATGTTTCATCTTCTGTGGAAAAAAATGTTTTACCAAAGAAAAAATATTTCAAATCTATTGCATATTATGTATAGACGTCAGCATAAGATTTCAAATGTATTGCATTTTTACTCGATTCATTCTATAGTCTCCATCACTTTCTGCTTTTCATGTGTACTGAAATGTGTAATTTCAAGGAAATTAAATTTAATGTGTAAAGCTGTTTTCATCCTTTTCATCTGAATATCTGATCATCGGGTAATGAATACTTCAATCTTTCGACAGTATGATAAACTGTGTATTTCACACTGGTAACTTAAATATAGAACATCGTAATACAAATGTACCAAACAAAAGTGCAAATTAACAAAAAAAAAATTTATATTTGAGTATGTTTCGTAGTTTTGCACACATTGTGTCTGGTGACAGTCTCGAAAAAAAAATAAAACAAAAAACAAAGTCATCGGAATTGATGCTTGTTTGGTCACCGTAAACCTGTCAGGCTCCACTCCCACCCCATTTTATTACAAAACAAAAAGAAAAAAAATAATAGCATATCTGAAAATAGTACAACAACGCAGGGGGGCCTAATTGGAATATGTCAATTGTTAGGGGTTGAGAAATAAACTTATTTGCGCAAATCTAGCAAAACACAGACATTTCTTTAGCTGATAGCTAATAAATACACGATATTACTCAAAGCATATGTGGGATGGGATATGATGTTAATGGTCATACATTGTATGTTTGAGTAAAAAGGTAATATATATACATTACTTACATGTATAAATATAGCCAAAAGAGTAGAAAGAAACATCAAAATTCTTACTTGGCCACATTATGTTGAGACACTGTCACTAGTGCAGTAAGAGACGCACAAGGCAAGGTACTGCTCTGACCCCATATTATGTATATTTTTTTTTCCACATTAATAAGACAAGAATACCCCATCTAAAAAATAAACCTTTCGTATTTCTTGAAGATGAGAGGATAAAAAAGAAAACCCCGTGTTTTCTTTCATTATTTTTCAATTTTTTAAACCCTTTTTTAATGATTCTGCAGTTGTCTTAAATGTATGGCAGAAAAAAATGAAGTGGCTTATAATGGAGGAGGAAGAGGAAGAAGAAGTTGGGGGGCTTTTTCTTATTACATAGTGAGAAATGAAGAAGAAAACTCCAAGAAAATGGAGGCGTGGTATGTATGAATATGATGATGATTTTAAGAACATTTACTAGTTTTTTTTTTAAACTATTATTGTCTGAATGCTGACATTATAATTAGCTGGTCGTGAGGGATGGTGGTGCTGTGGTATTGGCGTGGGACGGCTCAATCTGAATTTATTTTTGGATTATTTTTCCTTCATTTTTTTTTTCTAGGTTGCAGCTTTTTCTTCATTACAGCAGCTTATGTTTTTGAACTTTCGAATCATTACAAGAATTAGAATGTAAATTATGTGCAAGCTGTTATGCGTAAATTTCTGTAAATATTTTTTGTGGTTTCGTCTGTTTTTTCCTTTTCTTCCCTTAATCATTTTGGACCGTGGGAAGGAACCTCGCCTTTTTATTATCCTCTTCAGTTTAGTTCAACTAAAAGATTAGATTAGAAGCATAATGCACTTGAAAATACAAGAAGTAAGCTATCTTTCTTGGTAATCGCCCATAATTGTATTATTGTATGGGAATTGGGAAGAATGTTAACTATTTGCATAGCGCGATAGTTAAACAATCAAGAATGTTCATTAATTTTTTAATGGTACAGAGGTTTAACTTTGGCCTTCTTTTAAGTCCGTATGAGCAATATTACTGAGTCGTTGAGCAATACATTACTGAGTCGTCGTATCTTATATTTAGATTTTATCATAATTAATGTGGTAGAGAGTACAAAGTATGGTATAGTTTACTTTCTTGGATTGACTCCTTCAGTGTGATTGCTGATATTTGCATCTTACATTTAATGAGCTTCGCGTACCATATTTATGAATGAAATCTCAAAGTTTTCCAAGATAAAATCGGTCTTGAGAATATAAGAAAATGAATTCTTATTAATAAAAGTAAATTTCTCCACTTTTATTTTATTATAATACGTAATAATGGGCTGGACCCAAGAGTTTTGATGGGCTAGTTTAATGTTGTATTGGGCTTCGTGAGTAAAATGTAAAGCAAAAAAAGTCAACTACAATGTGCCAAGTATGATCCATCAAAGGGTATACACGTCATTATATAAAATAGTGAATGACGAAAGAGCCCACGAACCAGAGATCTAAATCTGAAAACACACACCTTCAAATCCACGCGACACAACACCATCGTTGCTTTCCTCGCCCAATTTGGCACAACACAGAACATGCAATTTCAATTTATATCGCTTCGCAGAGGAGAAGGGTGGTAGCGAAAATCAGTGATTTCATTTCTTTATTGATTCCGTGATAATATAGCCTGCCGCAGTGTTCGAGTTCAGATCCAGCTTATGTAAGCTTATTCTTGCGTTTATTATTGATCTGTTTCAATACTTGTTTTAAATTTACCATCCGGTATTATTGATTGACATTTTTTTTGTGTTTGGGGTGATTAAATTGTTCGCCTTTGTTTTTTTTTTTCCATTGGATCCTTACGTTAAGTAGGCGACTTTGATTAATCGCTTGAAAACTTTTTTTTTTTAATTTGACGAATCTAATTAGTTTCTGAAATGCTCGCATCTACTCATGCGGCACTTATTTGATTGGGATTTTTAGCTTGATAGTTATCCGTATGTTGTAGAGGATTGTGTTTTTGGGCCTGATCTCAATGTCGATACATTCCGCATTTATTTTTACAAATGTTCAGAAGGAAATGAGAGAATAAAAACACCAAATTCCTTTTTTTACTTATATATTATTAAATTCCCGGTTTTGCATCGATGAATTTGTCTGAGGAGGGTTGGGCTTGGAGTATCAGATCTATTTATTAGTTAGATCGCTAGCTGTTGTTGATTTTCTATTCATTTCGATGTTCAGTATATTGGAGTGCCTCGTCAATTGTTATCGCATGAAATAATTTCCAGCTTATTCTTTATCTGTTCACATTTTCAGTTCCCTCGCCCGAACAATGGCGTTACCTCTGACCATGAGAAGGAAATTCTGCTCCACTGTTCTATATTTGGCTGTCTTATGTCAGATGTGTAGTAGCTTTTATCTTCCTGGAACTTATATGAATACATACTCAACGGGGGACGAGATATATGCCAAAGTAAACTCTTTGACCTCGATTGAGACAGAGCTTCCCTTTAACTATTACAGTCTTCCTTACTGTAAGCCTCCAGTTATCAAGAAAAGCGCTGAAAACCTCGGTGAGCTGTTGATGGGAGATCAAATTGACAATTCCCCATACCGCTTCAAGATGAACGTGAGTGAGTCCCTGTACCTATGTACCACTCCACCATTGAGTGAGAATGATGTTAAACTCTTGAAACAGAGGACACGAGATCTTTACCAAGTGAACATGATCCTTGACAATCTTCCTGCTATGAGATTTACCTACCAGAACGGTGTTAAGATTCAGTGGACTGGTTACCCAGTTGGATACACCCCTCAAAACAGCAATGACGACTACATCATCAATCATCTCAAGTTTAAGGTACTGATTCACGAGTACGAAGGCGCTGGGGTGGAGATAATTGGTACTGGTGAAGAAGGTATGGGTGTCATATCAGAAGCTGATAAAAAGAAGGCCTCTGGTTATGAGATAGTTGGTTTCGAGGTAGTCCCATGCAGCGTCAAATACGATCCCGATAAGATGGAGAAACTCCACAGATACGACAGCGTCCCATCTGTGAGCTGTCCCCAAGAACTTGACAACTCTCAGCTCATCCGAGAGAAAGAGAGGGTTTCCTTCACATACGACGTCGAATTCGTGAAGAGCGATATCAGGTGGCCATCTCGATGGGATGCGTACTTGAAGATGGAAGGCGACCGCGTACACTGGTTCTCAATCCTCAATTCCCTGATGGTGATCTTCTTCTTGGCAGGCATCGTCTTCGTCATATTCTTGAGAACTGTGAGGAGGGATCTGACTAGGTACGAAGAGCTGGACAAGGAGTCTCAGGCACAGATGAACGAAGAACTCTCTGGGTGGAAACTAGTGGTGGGAGATGTGTTTAGAGAACCATCCCATTCGAAGCTACTATGCGTCATGATTGGCAACGGAGTTCAAATCAGTGGAATGGCGGGCGTCACTATCGTCTTCGCAGCCCTCGGGTTCATGTCCCCAGCTTCCCGAGGCATGCTGCTCACAGGAATGATATTGCTCTATCTTTTCCTGGGAATTATCGCAGGTTATTCTGGCGTACGTCTGTGGGCAACCATCAAAGGCTCATCCGAGGGCTGGAGGTCGGTTTCTTGGTCCGTAGCATGCTTCTTCCCTGGGATTGTATTCGTGATTCTGACGGTTCTAAACTTCATCTTATGGGGAAGCAACAGCTCAGGTGCTATTCCAATCTCCTTATACTTCATAATGTTCTTGCTTTGGTTCTGCATCTCCGTCCCGCTCACCCTATTGGGAGGACTCTTGGGCACACGGGCCGAGCAGATTCAATACCCCGTCCGAACCAATCAGATCCCGAGAGAAATCCCAGCTCGAAAATACCCTTCGTGGCTCCTCGTTCTAGGTGCTGGGACTCTGCCCTTTGGAACCCTATTCATCGAACTCTTCTTTATCCTCTCGAGCATATGGTTGGGAAGATTCTATTACGTCTTTGGTTTCCTTCTCATCGTCCTTGTTTTGCTGGTGGTTGTTTGTGCTGAAGTCTCGGTGGTTCTAACGTACATGCATCTCTGCGTCGAGGATTGGATGTGGTGGTGGAAGGCTTTCTATGCATCGGGCTCGGTTGCTCTTTACGTGTTTCTCTACTCCATCAATTACCTCGTGTTTGATCTAAGGAGCTTGAGCGGGCCGGTTTCTGCTACTCTTTATCTTGGCTACTCGCTGATAATGGCTGTCGCGATTATGCTATCGACTGGCACCATCGGTTTTATTACGTCGTTCTACTTTGTCCATTACCTCTTTTCATCCGTGAAGATCGATTGAAGGAGCGATATTATAGAAGATACCTTTGCAGCAGCATATCATCAATATGTAGGGAGCTTCTCGAAAAGTGGAACTCTGTCATAAGTTGTTATGTTTCTTTCCTTGATACAAAGATGTTGTGGTAGTTCTTCCTACGTTTGTTTTTGTTTTGTCTTTACCTTTTTCTCATGGATTTCTCTTATGCCTTTTTCTCATGGATTTCTCTTATGCATATGTGCCATTTTTTGTTCTGAAGACTTATCTTGTGTTGCATACTATCTTTTGTTCAGTGCGAGTCCCAGACTAAGACATATAAAAGACTGACGTGCAGGAACTGATGTTTAACGATGTTTTAACAGATGTCGAAAGATCCATGATCACAATTCATCTGAGTCTATGAACAAGGGCATTATAATCTCTATGTGATGATAAGCGCAAAAAACCGTATAAAAGGCGTACATCGAAATATTTGGGATAATTGGCTATTCTCATCATAACTGAACCGTGGCCCCGAAAAGATTTCCAAGTCTGTCACTTGGTTCTGGTCTTGATAAATTTCCCTCTTGAAGCTCTTTTCTCCATCTTTTCTCTCTTCTTCCTTGTTTTCTCATCTTCTTCACCACCCTGTAAGATCATTCAAAATTCTAGTGAAAAAGGACCAAAAAAAATACCTAGAAACAGTAGAAAAGAGAAAAGAACAGTGTGTACCTCTCCACCATGTGATGAGAGAAAGCCTTTCGCAAGACTGGAGAGCTGGTAAGCAGCAAACCCTGGAATCTGCAAGTGATAAATATCACATTGATCAATCGTCGACACTCGATATATAGGTATTGATTTTCAAAGCACGAATGCTTCTCTTAGGGAATAATGTAGGTTATCATTTTCCAATCCAGTACGTAATCACCAGCATCAGAAAATAATAGAATCTTCTCCATTTCACTCCATGTAAGCCGCTTACGCATTAAGAAAACACAAGTAATTGGCTTTTACGAGGACTATTGTATGGAAATAACAGTCTGAAAAGAGTCGACCTATTAAAAACGTGGAAGAGAAACTTACCACGAGATATACGTACCAAAACTTTCCTGAAACAATGGAACCGAGCTGGACAAAGCACGTGATGTAGATAATATCATGCAGATATCTGCCATAAAGAAAAACAATCACCACTTTGAACAAAAATTACAAGTACCATACAAGAATGAAACTTCATAGATACATATTATAGTGAAGCATACAGCACAGTGCTGCTCATCAACAATGGAGAAAGCACACAGATGTAGAACTGAGAAATCATATGTATGAAGTTGCAGTGGTTCCAAATCTTGTCAGTGTGGTACTTTAGCCTCCAAAAACTGCCTTAATTGAGGAATCTTCCCCAATTTTTTTTTCAATTAATTTTACAGGAATTTAAAGTACAGATTCCTTCAATGAAGAATCGATATGGCTTACCCGCAAATTCCACCAGTGCTCATATCAAATCCACCATCTATGAGGTCACCGTCGTCGCCATAACTCGGCCTCGCCATCGCGTCGAGCTGCTTGTAGGGCACGTAATAAGCCAGAGAGGTCAACACAAGCCCTAACCAGTGCTTCCAAGTGAAGCTCGAATGGAATATTCCCAATCTCACAACCACATAGACCGCCTATCGAACATCACACAGTCGCCTCAATCAATAAGAAGGAAAAAAAAAACAAAAGCTGAAAAATATAATCTTCAATTACGTTGGAGATGACGATTAGCCACACGAGGTTCCTCATGTGCCGAGCGTTCTCTTCCTTGCGCTTCTTCGCACCTTGATTCGCCATTTTCGGTTAACGACGACGTCGTTTTCGATGGATGTCTTGAGGAGAAGCGAAGGTAATATGAATGATTACAGATGGGAAATTACGATGCAAGTCCAACGATAAAAGTAAAGTATCATTTTACTTCTCTAAATTTTATAAAGTATTAAAATCTTTTTAATCTTATGGTTCATTGAATTTCAAGCAACCACCAACCATATGATATCATGACAAGAGATCAGACTAGTCTTCAAATCCAATGCAAAACAAAATCCAAATGAGTTGGCTCAGAATCTTTAATTTTTGTCCGATTACATATGACTTAATTTCAGATGATTACATGTGAAAAAAATGAAATTGGAGACTTTCATTGTCAAACACACGTGGCGAGGTTTAGAATAATCTTAGGACGTACTTATTAGTGTCATGTTGTACTTTATTTCGAGTCCTTCATAAATAAATAAAAACGAAATGCGAACCGTAAAAGAACGGACATCGTTAATAGTTGGAGCGAACTCAGCTCCCAACATTAGTGGATGAATGGCAAACGTTGTATTGAGGGCGTTCTTGGTAATATCTATGTATCAAATGTAATTATGTTCTCTTGCGTATTTGTTTGACAAACCCCCTTATATATAACGATCATATTTATTATTTTTTTTTCATCTCTTTCTATCTATCTATCCTATCAGCTCGGCTCGTACTTTTTCCTCATCAGCTCGTTCGATTTTCAAGAATTCTTTCTGTGCATGTAAAACTCTTTTAGAATCAGATTCAATCTGAAATCTCAATTCAATTGAGGTAGCTTCGCCCCTTGATCGATTTTCTGGGTTTTTTTTGCCGCATCATTGATCAGGTTTACGGAGTTGACCTTTTTTTTCTTTTTAGTGATCTTTTTTCATTATTTAAATGATGAATTGATTAGATATATGTGAGAGGTGAAGCATTGATTTTTTTCTTTTGGGGCATCTCTTGGCCAGCCTTCCATTCTTTTTCGTGGTTCTGTTCTTCTATATTGCAGGGCTTCAGAAACGTGCTTTATTACTATTAATTATTGTTGGTAGGAAGAACACATCCAATGACTGGAGAAATAGGAAAGATTACTCATGGTTTTTTTTTATTGATGGGTCACTCTCAAAAACTTTTGTTCAACACGATAATTAATAAAAAAAGTAGATTCTTTAATGAACAGAGCACTCAGCAGCACAGTCTCTCATTATCTGATGTAATAGTTACTTATCTTCTGCAGTTTGTTTGTGAGATTCTGTTCTTGAGATGAGAACGGTCCTAAAACGATTCAGACCAGCTTTTGCATATGGAGGAAATTTCGTTCGTTATGGATCTTCGAAGGGACGAGATTTTCGATTCAATACGAATCACCGCTCTCTATTTGGACTGCGAAGCAATGCCCATCTCCATAGCTGTGGTTACTCGTCGTTTTTGATACAAAGAGATCTTTCGACTGATGCAGCTAAAGTTAGAGGTAAGTTGTGAAAGATAAAAAGTATCCCGTTTCAGATCTTTTTTAAGGTTTCTCAACTGAGGTTTTTGTTGTTTGAAATTAATCAGAAGTAAATGGCAATGGGCCTCTTATCGAATACGAGCGGAGAATTGCAGCTGGGGAGCTCGCCGACGGAGATGCTTGCCAGGCATTTTTCTTTATTTTACCCTTCGTTTTCTTCTTCTTCTTTTTTTTCTAATGATTTTGTATTTCGATTGTGTGAAATCATTGTAATAATTCTGCAGATGAGTACCTTAGGTGAGCTGCAAAGACTATACGACGAGCTTACGGATAATGCAAAAGCATGCCGTTTGGATCGATATACTGCTTCGGAGAAATCCGCGAGGCAAATTTCGTAGTTTTATCGTTTTTATTTTCTCGCAAATTCGTATTGTGTTCTAACATATGAATGTCTTGAATTTATTACATTACCAGGAGTAGGTGGCTTTGGTCTCGTTTCGTACCCCAAGCTTCGTATTCTCCCGTTAAAGGACTTTATCTTTACGGTGGAGTTGGCACTGGCAAAACCATGTTGATGGATTTGTTCTATGATCAATTGTAATATATCACATTTCCTCGTACTCCTTGTTTTCTTGATTCGAATCGATTATTAAATAATTTTTACTAATCTTCTCAGGCCTTGCAACTGGAGAAAGAAGAGGATTCATTTCCATGACTTCATGCTAAACGTTCACAGCCGCTTGCAAGTACGTTACGAAAGCTTCTCTTTCGATTTCTTATGTTTTCCCTTTTTTTTCTTACACGTCTTCAACGACGTAGAGGCACAAGGGCGTCTCGGATCCTTTAGAGGTTGTAGCGGGGGAGATATCAGATGAAGCAATATTGCTATGTCTCGACGAATTTATGGTATGTATTAGTATGTATCGCTTTTTAATTTTATTTTTATTTTTTTCTCATTACCATTTTTTTCTTCTCGTCAGGTTACTGATGTTGCAGATGCCTTAATCCTTAATCGCTTATTCGGACACCTATTTCGCGGTGGAGCTGTATGTAGTAACATTCTCTAGCTACCCTAATTTGTAAAAAAAAAAACAGTTTTGGATTTTAAGAGCGATGAACGAATGAATAGATTCTCATATCGACTTCGAATCGAGCTCCCGATAATCTGTACGAAGGAGGACTGCAAAGAGATTTGTTCCTTCCGTTTATTGCGACTTTGAAGGTACTTTTTTCGGCGATTGGCGCTTTGAAATATGTATTCTTACATTTCTCCTTAACCCTTCCTTCCGATATAGGAAAGATGTGTGGTTCATGCGATAGGCTCGTCTATCGACTACAGAAGGATGACTTCGGTAAGTGATTTTTTTCGAGCATCTCAATTCGGATTTTAATTGAAGATTGTATTTTCGTCGTCTTTTTAGGCAGAGCAAGGTTTTTATTTCGTCGGGAGACATTTATCGGGACTTCTTAAGCAAAAATTTCAACAGCTGGTCGGAGATAGCGCCGTGCCCGTCCCGCACGAGGTCGAAGTTATCATGGGAAGGAAATTGCAGGTACTACTTTCAATCTAAATTTTAACCCAAAAAAAAATTTGGGACTCGAGATTATATAATTCAAATATTTTATGATTATTTGCATTATAGGTTCCGCTCGGTGCCGAAGGTTGCGCTTATTTTCCCTTTGAAGAACTTTGCGACCGGCCTTTAGGAGCCGCAGATTATTTCGGGCTATTCAGTTAAGTCGTCGATCTCTAAGCTTTGATCCTTTTTCAAGGGCCGCGCAGATCGAACCCAACTCTTACATGTTTTTATTAAATCGCTCAGAAAAATTCCACACGCTTGCTTTAGACGGAGTGCCGACTTTCGGGCTCTCCAATAGGACTGCGGCGTATCGTTTCGTCACTTTAGTCGACGTAAGTCATTGTAAAATTTTTTTCCAACTATCGAAAGAAAAAAACTTAATATTTTTCTACGGTGTTATTTTTCTTTTCGATTAGGTTATGTATGAGAACAAAGCTAGGTTACTATGCACGGCCGAGGGTTCTCCAATTGAGCTCTTCGACAAAGTCGTTACGGTAGCAGAGGCCCAGCAATTGGCCCCACGAACGTCGTCGAGATCCAAGAAATCTGATAGCTCGGACATTTGCGTCGATAACGAATTAGGTTTCGCTAAAGACCGAACAATTAGTAGGTAAGAGAAAAAAAAGGACTTTAATTTCAATCCCTTACCGAAAAAATCGAAATTCATATACTTCGTTTATAAATCATATACAGGCTGACCGAAATGAACAGCAAAGAGTACTTAGAGCAACACGCCGAGATGGTGGCGGAGATTGAAAGCGGCGGCGAAGAAATACTGCACAGTTCTAAGTGATTTTTCAGTCATCATTCTACATTTATCAGAAATAATAAGGCAATTTTTAGTTGGATTTTCATGATGTTGGTAAATAATACGCTGAGAACGGTTTATAGATGAATGACATTGCTAATAATGGTATCGCACACATCGGCTAGCAGCGAGTAATAGTACACGCAATATACAAGAAACTATTGGGGGACTGAGTTCGAAGAGCAAGAGAACTGAAGGTAAACCAGCCCATTGATACTTAATCAATCAAATGTTGCAAAAAAGTATCGGGGAAATATCTGCTAACGCTGAAATGAGATAGAATAGGAACCAGTGTTTGGATCTTTGACAGCTTTGAAGTTGTCTACGCTCATACCAAAACGCCCAAGGATGTTGTTCCCCAAATCTTTCAATTTTCCTGCAGTAAACAAACATTTGCATCAACGAATTGCGAGGGAAGATGTGATGCTGGTGTAAGGTTCATACGACGAATCAAGATTTCTTGATCTGTAATCATTGCCCAGTTGAGTAATTATGATCATGGTCTAGATTATAGAACATGGTAAAGTTAATCTGTCGAAAGTGGAGATATCTGCTATCATAAGCTCGGAATAGGGAAGGAACGATATTACCATTAACATATTCTTCCTATTCAGCATGCCATAGTCGGATTCAGAAGAAAATACAAACATTAAATGCTTACACTCCTTACCCATCATTTCTTCTTTCATCTTTTCACGCTTCTCATCTGCCAGTGGCTTCAAGCGCACGATAGTCCTTCTAGCTTGGTTATTCGACGGGTCCAATTCTAAGACCTTAGTCATGTCTAAAAGAAAAATGACAGAAACAACTCAGGAGACTCAACAAGCAAACAAATTCAGTTAGATCTCCATGAAATGAACGAAACTGAATAGTTACAAGTCCACAGACAAAATTATCTCGGGAGAGGAAGAAAGTCTCATTGTCACAATAGAAGTAGCATCAATAACAAGTAACAACCCCTAAACAAGAAGTACCTACTTGAATCAACTACTTTACCTGCAATCGACTCTTCATACTGTTCAAGTTTTTCTCTTGCTTCGGCTCTTCTCAGTAATGCCTTTAAGTATGTGGGATTCAGGTCTAATGCTTTTGTACACTCCTTGATGGACTCTTCATATTTATCCTAAGCAACAAATTGGCTCAAAATCAATCAAACACTAATGGAAACGACCCGTGACAGCATAAAAACTGGCTTAAGAAACATAACTAGTTCATCGAGTTTCCATCCACGAAAGTACCCTACCTGCTTTGAGAAGCATGCAGCTCGGTTTGAGTAACAAATCGAACGGACTTCAGCAGACGAATCTCCATCAGGAGCTGCTTGTATTGCAAGCTCATATTTTGACAACGCTTCTTCATATGACCCATCCTTAAATAGCAAATTTCCTTCGATCTTCAACTCATTTGCACGAGATAAAGCTCTCTGCTTAATGATAAGAACAAATGTCCAAGAGATAATTAGACGAACATTGTAGGCGTTTGAAGAAAAATCCGAAAATAATAAACCGTAGACAATCAAACACATATAACACGACCGTATTCAAACAACGCGCCATAAACCGTACCGATGGTAGAAATTAAGCAAATCTTCACAATCGAAAACAGTACATAAGTAGCAGATTTCATGTTTTACCAACAGCGGCCGCCCATGCCACACTTTGGCCAAAGTCAAACCACATCACGTCTGAGCTTATTATTACCTCGTGCGATTCATCTTCGACTGCCTCAGATTCGGTAGCTCTGAGTTCACTGTCGCTGGCCGTTTCATATCCATCGGATTGATTATCAGCCGCTGGTTGATCAGATTTTTGTGTTTCTTCTTCAATCACAGCCATTTTCTGCTTCCGAAAGAGACAATCTCGAACCTTCCTCGCGATATTCTTCACCTTCAAGACAGCTTTATATATTTCTTCGATTTCTAGAATCAGAGCATACGACGTCGTTGCGAGTGATAGGTAGTAATGTCTGGGCCAGCCCATTTCCATTGGAACAATGGGCCTGCTTATAGTTGGGCTTATTTGTATGGGCCAGTCATACTAATAGCCCATTATATGGAAAACTAACTTCACAAGTTTAACCTAACCAATATAAGAAATTAAATGTCATTTTTGAACTTGGGAAAGTGTGACAGTTCATAGATCTTTACATTGAATGTAAATAAGCTGGGGGCAAGCAAATGATTGGAGAGTACATTATAATGTTCTATCTTCTTAGGACGATGTTTTGGCCCCTCCATGTGTGCACACATGCATTGTGTTGTGTGTAACGCATTATAAATACATGAAATTTTAAAACTTTACGATAAAATAAATCTATATTATAAATTATCGACGTAAGTATCAATCGGCTAATTTCCTAACCTTTAATTACATCATTCAAGTCTATATGTGTCACTATCTATCTTGCTACATGCGCATGCACTTGATAACATAAAATAACACTCAAAGGTTAGCCGCAAATCTCGGGTGTTTTCATCTGATCCAAAGTGGTTCATCACTAAACTCATCGAAATCCATATGCTTTTTTACGTGTTCGACGTATTTATTTTCAATTATCAAACAAATATATGTTTATTACATTTAATTTAGGTCAAGAAAATATTATATATGCATGCAAGAGGCCAAAAAGAATCCTAAGAGTTTCGAAGCAATCCGAGTTTTCAGTAACTTTGAGAAAGCTATCATCACAGCTCAACGTTTAGTGGTCATGCACTATAGTTTGAGGATTCCATGTGATGACCATGTTACTCATTTCTTTTGCATTCTAATTTATATATGCCCTAATTCGTAATATCTATCATCTCCGTGGTTTGCGGATCATAATTATATGTCCCACTTCACATTATGGTAACAAACATAAAAACAGAATGAAAATAAATAAAATATGTATTGTCACAAAATGGGAAAGTAGCAAGAAATGTTAACTTCTTTGCCCCCTAACTTTCATTTCATAATGTTTAATGTGATTGAAATTCACACCATGCTAAACATATACAAAACTTTGACTACTTTTGCTCCTTATTTATGCTCCGTGTCGTCTGTCACACGAGAACGCTACAAAGGTTAGGTTTGCATCGCACATCAATAGAGTGTAGACTTAATAATAATATTTGTCTATGTATGAAAATATAATATGCAAAAGGAAAACGAAAATTCAACATTATATTATTCTTTCTTTAGGTTTCGTAACATGTGGGACATCAACTTCCATGTGATTGCATGTGCTGTGTCTTTTCTCTCGTTGTCCCACACCATCATCTCTCTCCCTCTCTCTTTATATTCAACCAAAATAAATAGGCTTTAATATACGCTTTGGTTGTTTTCTCGTTCTACTTTATTTTATTTTATTCTTCTACCCAATTTATATCCCTTTGTTTCCACTCTATTATATATTTTTCATCCCAAGAAATCTCCTTTCTTTCTCCCTCTCTCTCGCCTCTTTCCGAGGTTCTCTCTGAATTTATTTCCATCTTGGAGGGTTTTTATCTTTCCTTATAACGTCAATTCGACAATGAAATCAAGGTATGCATGGCAGTGTTTTTTTTTTATATGAAGGTATGCATGGCAGTGTTTGTAATAGATTCTTCGGTTGAATTATGATTATTCTAAGTTATTCACTCAGTTGAGTTTATGAGGAAGAATTTCTCAGTTCCTCGCTTGCTAAAACATATTGTATGCAATGTCTCTTTCTTGCACCTTGCCTCACATTTCAATCATATAACGATGTGTATACATAGTTCGCTCACTATTTGAGATCCTTTGTGAGTGTGTGTTTGTTATGATAATACCTTTCTAAATCATATGCAGATGTAATTATGCATCGCAATCAACGTTGCTGAGACAAGAATTCCTCAAGAAATGGATCAAAGGCCTCTACATATACACAAAGCATCATCCCAGAAAGAAAAACATGACCACTTCAGACCGTAAAAATGCCATAAAACTATCTGCAGATTTGGCCATTGCTTATACAAGAGATCCCAAAACCCTATGGAGCCAATCGTTAATCTCAAGAATTGCCGCAGAAGACGACGATGCATTGAAAGTCGTCGTTAGAAAAATACCAGAAGGCGAGGGCATGGAAAATCCCAGCAATAGTAATAATAATATTATAATCAACTGCAATAAGAAGCCCTCGACGACCTCATTGTGCACAATGAAGAAGAAGATCTTGAAGAGAAGCAGATCAACATCATCGAAGCGTGTAGTTAAAGCGAGCTCCATAGCCAAAAGACTGTTGAAGAAAAAGACCAAAGTGCTCAAAAGTCTTGTCCCTGGTGGAGAAGAGATTAAAGATGGCTTTACTTTGATCAAAGAAACCCTAGATTACATCGTATCCCTTAGAGTTCAAGTTGATGTAATGAGGCGCCTTGCTAATGCTGCTGAGAGATTGGATTCTTCTTCTTCTTCATGATTTTAAGGACAAATGGTAGTGATTAAACTAAATTTGTGTTTTGTCTTAATATGTTTGTTACTACTTTATTCAGACATGATAATATCTCTAAAGGTATGATGGAGTGATTTAGTACCGTATTTATGTACAGACGAAGGAGATAATGACTCTATTTTTATTGAAGCTGTTAAATTTAAATGAAAGGTTTAGTATAATCTTGAAGATTGGAGGCTGTTAGGATTAGTTTGGTGTAGACAGTATGTATGAGGAAGAAAGAAAAATACGAAGTTGTAATGAATAGGAACTGTCTGTAACACATTTTATTGTTGAGGGGAAATTATGATCTCCATAAAATTGGGGGGAATTATTATCTCCTTAAATGAAGATTTACGGTTGTTTCTAAACGTAACTCAATAAGCTTTCACTTTCCTTCGAGAGGATTAATGATCTTGAAGATTACAATAGGAGAAGATAGAGACAGTGGGTTATTATTTGATATATTTATGTGTGGAGTTTTTCTGTTTAGTGTCATTTTCTTAGATCATAGAAATGGGATTTCTACAGGGATGCAACTGTAACGTGTTTTTGACTATTAGTCAACATATCTCTGACATATGCCGTAAATGGTTCAAATATTAATCAGAACCTTTTTCAAGAATGTCTTCTTCGTGTAGAGTAAGATGAATATATAATTGCTCATAATTCTTATTATTGGAGAGAACTATAATAATTGAAAAACTCGTATTATCGTATAACTAAGATGCCATCTAAAATATAAAATGGCCACTGTATGTTGGATAGAAGGCCCATTGTTCAACCCAATTACAGAAGCCCATTCTCAGATTTTGAGTTTAAACTTTAATAGTCTAACGGTTACAACGAATTATTATAGGAACAGTATCTACAGAAAAAGATATACTATTTTTTTTAGGTATAAAAATTCTAACGACTTAAACACTTGCTTCAAAACGGTATACCGGTCAGTTTTAAATATTAAATTATGATTTATTATATAACTTATACATAATGTATTCTCCAAATATAATAGATAACACTGACGACCATTTAACAATGCTTATATAATTATTTATATACCTACATGTTGCATTTAATATCATCCAATAAGGTTTGGCCAGCCTTTGATTTGGTCAAATTTCATGTTAAGCATCTTCTGAGATCTGATTAGTTGCATGAGTAAGATTAGACAAAATTATAAAAATGGGTCACTTATACCATTTTTTTTTATTTTGGGTCACTATGTTTGCCTGTTACAAAACTATAGGTCACTAAGTATTTATATAGTAACAAAATTTGGTCATTAGTTACAAAACTATGTCACTAAGTATGTATATAGTTACAAATTTGGGTCACTAAGTATGTATATAATAAGACAAAAGAGGTTAATGATCAAAATTTTGTTACTATATACAGTGATTTAGTTTTGTAACTGGCAAATATAGTGACCCAAAATCGAAAATTAAATACTTAGTGATCCATTTTTATAATTTTTCCCACTAATATTATATTAATGGTCGTCTCTCATTAAATTTAAATTGCAACAACTATAATATATACCAAAACAGCGAAACAAAAGGAGATTTCATGGAATCCTACCACATGGGATGAGCTGACAATTGTGCACCAACAATTTAATTGCTTGCTGAATTATTTCGTCGTATTAATTAGATATTACTTATCGATAATATAAGAGGAAACATCATTTCCCACTTCGTATTTATTATTCTAGACAATATTTGAGCTCATCCACGTGCCATTGACCTTCGCAGGGGCGGATCTATTCATGGCCGGGGCGAAAATTTTCGAAATTTTTAGTACTATATATGTATTATATAGTGTTAATCCGTACAAATATGTTTCTCTTTTATAAAATATAGTAAAATATCATGTGGCATGGTGGCGAGGGAACTGTTTTCCACTTTAGTGGTCGAGTGTTTGATTCGGTGCTAGTATCAATATTTATTCTTTTGTTTTTTTATATTACTTTTGTGTTTTATTTTGTTCTTTTTGTCCTTAGCGGTTAGGGCCGGGGAAAAATATCGAAATATCGAAATACCGTCCTTATCGTATCGAATCGTATCGAAAATATCGAAAATTTTGGTATACCGAAGTTTTTGGTAAGGAATGATACCGTACCGAAAATTTTCGATACGGTAATGGTATGAAAGTTTTTAAAATTAGGTATACCGATTATACCGAATACCGAAATTCTAAAATTTTTAATATATTATATATATATATATATATATATATATATATATATACACAACTGTATATATTATATTATTTCAAAAAATATAAAATGAAAAATTAAGGATCTTCATAAACTTATTTAGCCCATAAATTATTAACTTATACACAACTTTCTAATATTAGGCCCGCCATATATTTTACTAATGTAACTCAAATAACGTTTAATTTTTGCCTTTTTAATGTTTTTATGATTTTGAAAGCGTGAAGATGCAATGCAATTACTTTTTGTTAATCTTCACTAATTTTTTAAATATAGCCGTTTCGTTCTAATTAATCTGTATATAAAGTTGTATTTTGTGGTTATGTAAAGTTTTATGTCTTACTAAGGAGACTAGCTAAAATATGTAAATCATTTAAGGTTAAAAGATCTTTTTCATTTTGAAAATTTTGGTATTAATAATCTATCTTATTGGGGTCTAAGGAGTTTGAATTGATTAAAAATACCAAAACAACTAATTAAAGAGTCACGAGACATGCATGGTAAAAAACCCTCCGTATTAATGGTATAGAAGGTATGATTCCGATACCATACCGAAATTTCGGTATGATACCGTATCGAAATTTAAGGTATACCGGAATTTTGGTATGGTATTGGTATGATTTTTTGGATACCGAAATTTCGGTACGGTATAGGGTATCACAGTTTTGGTACGGTATACCGTACCGAACCACCCCTATTAGCGGTGTATAACTTTTAGTTTTCTTAATTCTCACCTTTATATTCTAATTTTATTTCTTAAGACATTTTTTGTGGTTTACTGTTTCTTTTTAATTCTTATATTTTTTTGTTTCTAACCAAAATACAACTAAACTAATTATAAATATTATGATTTGTTTCTTATTTAATATCTAAGTTAATTCTTTTTTCACCATTTCTAATTTCTTTCATGGTCCATTTAAATTTTCATATTCCACTTGCAATACAAACCTATTTAAAAAATTTAGACAAATTTTAATTACTGACCTTATTAAAATTAAAAATCACTTGCCGAATAAAAAATGGTATTAAATAAAAAGTTCACGAAATATTGCAATTTATTACAATGTGTAAGATTTTTATTATATCGTAATTTCATATGTTTTGCTAGAACATTTTAGCTTCCTTTATCATTTTTTGTCTTTATTTTTCTAATTATTTCACCATATGATTAAAGGAAAAATAAAAATAAGTTTTTTTTTTGTAGAACTCTAAACATAAAGACTATAATTTTTGCATACATAATTGACAAATCCATATTATTGAAACCATATTATTTTAAAAAGATAAGATGAATATTTCTTATAGCCCCGACCTTCTCGATAAAAATTCTAATTCCGTCATAGACTACCAAATTTAATTGGATGAGCCTTTATTAAAATTAAACAATTATTTGACTTAAAAAAAATTATCAAATAAAAAAGCTCAAATAATTATTGAAGTTTATGTACGCACAACGCATGATTTATGTTATTATCTCCTATATTTTTTTAATTCACGTTATGAAAATGAGGTTTCCAAGCATAAAAAAACCATAAAAATTGTTTGGCGCTTCGCAATAGATCATGATGCACGGATCAACATCTGATCCTGTATACATCAATACTACGGCCCCCCAATAAAAAATTCCTGGATCCGCCCCTGGACCTTCGGTTTCCATATTTTGTCGTTATCATAGCTCATGTCATAGGATTAAGTTTCATACCTATCTTAATCTCAAATTAGTGATGAAATATTAGTAACTAACAATATGATATCTTTTTTATTTATTTTTTGAGACGATGCAATAGATTAAGATATAGTGGAAAGTGGGATGTCTCAGTCCACAACCAAAAAATCAATATAAATTTACTTAAATGTTCATCGGATTTGGCGATTCCTTATTACTGCTCCCAACTCCCAAGTCAACCAAAAATAGCTATAGCATTTACTAAAATCATTAAGTCGAGATCATCACCATCTCTCCACCATTATTTAATTTTATTGATTAGCCATATGCATGCATTGAAATGCTTTCCGTTTTTTTATTTCAAAATATTTCCTAGTTTCTTCAGATCCGAACATTAATGGCGGTCTGCTCTGCCCCGTTGGTTTACAATCTGTAATATTCATTACAGCAGATTTTAAGATCTTAAAAACATTATGTCCAAATCACAGCTGTTGGAGAACTAAGCCTCTCATCATAAAAGAAAATAAACATGAGTAGGCGAATTCTTCTTCAAACCAAAGAAAGAAGCAGAAGCATAATCATGTCTTCTTCTTCAACACAGCCACCGTACTCAACCTCTCCGCCGCCGTCGCCTCCTTCCCCGCCGCCGCCGACGCAGAAGACTGAATCAGGTTTCAGCCTAAGCAACAAGGTGAGCCCAAGCGTACTAATCATCATCATAATCCTCGCAATAATCTTCCTCATCTCTAGCCTTCTCCACCTTTTAGTGAGGTTGCTGCTAAGAAATAATAATCCCAGCCGTAGAAACCCTAATAGCGATGAAACTCAAAGCGTAACTGCCTTTCAAGGCCAGCTTCAGCAGCTCTTTCATATGCACGATTCTGGCGTTGACCAGTCTTTCATCGAAAGTACGATGCCTACGTTTCCTTACAAGGCCATCGTAGGCGTGAAAGATCCCTTCGACTGTGCAGTGTGCTTGTGCGAATTTGAGCAAGAAGACAACCTCAGACTCTTGCCAAAGTGCAGCCATGCCTTCCACATAGACTGTATAGATACTTGGCTTCTGTCTCATTCGACTTGTCCCCTTTGTAGAACTTGTCTGCTCAGCGATGACTACTACTCTCCCAACCCTAATAATGCTTATTCTACGATGGTCTTTGTTCTTGAATCTCAAAGTGAGAGCTTTAGAGAGATTAGTTCATCAGAGAGAGAGATTGTTGTTAGAGAAAACTCCCATTTGAGTGCTCATTGTGATGATGAAGAGGGCAATCATGATGATGGTGAGATTGAGTCAAACGAGGACAGCAAACAAAGGGCGTTTACGGGCACGGAGGAGAAAATCGTGTCGGTAAAGCTCGGGAAATTCAAGAATGTCTGCGATCAAGGTTTAGAAGACGGTAATAACGTTGAGGATGACGTTGATTCTAATGCAAGGAGGTGTTTTTCGATGGGCTCCTTTGCTTATGTAATGGACGATAGCACATCGCTAAGAGTTTCTGTCGTTCAATCCTCTCGAAAGAAAGTGTCTAAGGCCAAGAAGTATAATAATGGTGATCGAAGGGCAGCTATGTCAGAATGTGATTGCTACTCGGCGAGAGATTTCAATGGTTTTGAAGCGTTTAGGATTCTTGATGAAGCTCAGTCCAAAAATGAGAAGAGTGTTGATAATCATAGTACTGTGAATACTGATGGCGGCCCAGGTTGTAATAAAAGCGCTAGGTTTTCGATGTCGAAGATATGGTTAAGAGGAAAGAAGGATAGTAAGATGGATGCAAATGCTATCATAGGTTCTTCGACTAGGCGATCTTCTTCCTTTCGTGTTCAGACAATGGAGTTGAAGGCTGAGAATTGCAGAGAGGCTAATTTGGACAAAGAAGGGATTGAGTTTAGTTTAGATGATGAGATTATTAAGCAAAGGTGTTATAACATTTTGAATGAAGCTGAGGCAAACGTGCCATCATTCGGAAAGAGGACTCTTGCTTGGTTTATGGGAAGGGAAAGTAAGGATCTTCAAACAAATTCATACGGAAATGTTTAGCTTTTTTGTACTTCTGTTTGGAATTAATTTATGTGAATTTTTTTTGTCATTTTTTCATGAAAAGAAAAAAACGACAATCAAAATTGTACGGCTAAGATACGGTCGGACGGGATGAACTCCGATCAAGGTTTGAGACCGATTGGAATGGAATATTTATCTGGGTCGCAATTGTATGTGGAGAAAGTATCAGGGACCAAACAGCAATAAAATGTTTTGGTTTATCTTCACCTTTTCCCATAAACTACGTTCTGTTTCGGTCCAACGGCGCAACAAAAAATCACAATCACACCCAGAAAAAAGGGGGAGCAATTATCACGCAGATCAAACCCATGTCCGTCTCCACCACCTTCGAATCGAATCCTTCCCTGTAATAAAATCGCATCGATCCACACGAATCAAACGATCCCATCGCTAGAAAAAAAAAAGGAAAAAGGGAATAAAAAAGGAGACTTTTTTTTGCCCAAGTATCGAAATAAATGCCGGCCATCACCCGCCGCCGCCGCCGCCGCGTGAAGCCCGTCTTCTGCGTCCTCAAATTGGCGATCATGGCGGTCATAACGCTGATCTTCCTATTTTTCATGGGCTTCGCCGCCGTAATCCTCCTACACTTCTTCTTGATGTCCAACATTACGAAATCGCGGCCACGTGTCCGCTGCCTCAGCCGTCCGATGCTCCCCGTCGCGGCGTACAAGATCGAATGCCTTTCCAAGGTAAGGGATTGCGCGATATGCCTCGACGGTTTCGAGGAAGGCGACCTTTGCTGTGAGGTGCCAGTTTGCGGGCACTTGTTTCACGGGTCTTGTTTGGATAAATGGATCGGAAAAAACCCGTCTTGCCCCGTTTGCAGGAGTCGGGTCGATCTGGGCGGGTCGATGGATTGTTCTGGCGTTGACTTGAAGAGAGTGTTTAGTAGTGGCGTTGACCAAGGTTCTTCTTCGAGTTATTGGAGTGTATAGAGAGGAGGACCTTATTTGTGGTGAGGCCATTTGCTTTGAACGGCCTTTGCAAGGCTCTAGCTTTTTGCGAGGCTTAGCTTGTAGTTCTTGAAAGTGTCCGTACATGTATATAGTAGCTATTGTCGTGAAACATGGTAATCAGTTGTGATTAAGTAGAGGATCAAGATGTTTCTTACATGTGCATAGACTGTACTGTAAATGTAGTTATGAGTGAAAACAGCAGCAGCAGCTGCTTTGGTGATAGGTTAATGTTATCTTGTAGCAGATGATTATTATTCAAATGAACGGAAGCCAAAAACTTTTGAGGAATTGTTTCTTCTGAATACTACTTGATGCTTATCTATATCATCTTATCTTACAATGGTCTACCTATATTGAATACTAGGACGGAAAAGGAAAATTACTAGTCTTGCAAGAAAGGATATGCCAGATTTTTTTTAGGGTTGGACTTGGATCAAGATCCATCTTCTTACAAGGTGACGTGTGAAATTTTCTTTTTTATAAGACAAATTGATTGTACACTAATCGTTCTTGAGCAGAAGGAAATTGCAACACAACTCGTATTAGTTTAGTGGATAAGAGCACTTCAACGTTCCTATCCTGATATCCTTGAAAAAAAACGGGGCAATTTCAGACACACAGAAAACACACACACACACACAGAGTCGCGAGACGTGAGTTCGTGAGTACTTGGAAGAATGTTTTGTTTGATACAATTGCAACCCACTAGCTGTGGCAGCACCGCGTTATCAGCGCGCCAATTATCTTCGTACAGCATTCGTTCTTACTCTGATTTCAGGTAAAAAGTCTCTGAAATAACAGAGCAAACCTCCCTAAAGATCCGATTTTTATTTCGATCGCTTTTTGTTGTAATTTGAAGCAAGTGAATATTCGGTATCCGTACTACTATTTATTGTAGAATTGTGGGTTGGTCCTGTTTCATTCCTCTAGTAAGTGTAGGAATTTTTGTTAACAAGATTTACCACTTATGAGTCCTAGGGAGCTCTGGGACAAGATGCCATTGTTAAGTTTGCTGTTGAAAAGATGGTGACTCATCTTTTGGCGATTATTGGACTTGCTTGATGCTGTTTAGCTTTGCGTATATAGCAGTGTTTGTGTGCAGAGATGTGTGGTATTACAGCAGAAATCGATCGTCCTTTTTGGGTTGAATTGAGTAGCTTACATCAGGCCATAGGTGAATCTGATGATGTTAAACTTGAAAGGGCTATGAACTGATTCCAGGAGAACATGATTGCCTTCATTAATTTTCTGTACATCTGTTGATTTCAGTACCATTTTTGTGCATCTTTGGCTTGAAATTCATGGGAATTGCTTCAGTGAGTGTTCAACTGCATTATCCTCTTCAGGAAGGAGCTGTATCGAGGACAACTTGTGAAGCCATTACATGGAAGAAGACGAAACTATGAAGTCCGTGTCTTGGCAAATCCAAATGTATGAATCATACATCAAAAAAAGCTATCTTTTAGGTATGATTGAGAATAATGGCATGAAACCATTGAGTCGCCATATAGGGAAAGATCGATCTTAGCTCGAGTGATTACATCCCATTCCATAGCTAGCTTGAAAAAACTCAGTCCCAATTTGTTTTCTTTCTTTCTTTCTTTCTTGAAACAATATTCATCAGAGTATTAGTTGTGTATAGGCATCTCCAGACAAAGGAAGTTCGAAGAAAGTAGTGATCATGGTAGATCCTTTAGAAGCCAAGAAACTAGCTGCAAAACAGATGGAAAAAATCCAAGCAAGAGAGAAACTTAAAGTAAGCGATTACTGAGAAATATGTGAAGCGAGAGAAAGAAAGTGATTATGATCATCATCTCCTTATATGCAGAGGCAACGTCAGATTGAAGCAATCAACGGTGCATGGGCCATGATTGGAATTACTGCTGCGTTGGTCATTGAAGGTCGGACTGGAAAGAGCATTTTAGAACAGGTGAAAAAAAAAACTGATTTTTTTACCAGGATTCTATTTTCGAACATGAATCTTTTATCCTAAATCATATGACCTGACTTTGTTTTACTTGCAATCATGCTCATGTTACAGTTAGTCGGATATTGGGACGCTTTTGTTCATTTCTTCCTCGGATAACCACACCGCCGAGATTCAAGATTGATCAAATACAATGGAAAGATGTTTTATCTCTTTGTATGACACTGATCATTCTTTTGTAGTAATTCACTGAGAATGTAATCCCATTACAGAATTCATTCGATGAGGGTATCCTTCCTAACATTAATTTTCGATTTGATCAGACTTTGGCTTTGAAAATTCAGGTGCAGCAACTGTGATCAATATTTTCTTTTGTAAGAAATATCTATCCTTTCTAACATTACATGATAAACAACAGCATAAGATCAAGAATTGGATTCCTCGTCCATTTTCGGCTTATTCATCTTTCTTTTCGCCACGTTCTGCCGTTGAAGCAACGATATCTCCATGGCCATTATTGAAGACTGAATTTGAAGCTTTCGGAGAAGCTAGCATAGGTCAACTCGGCTTTTCGAAGAAAATGTTGGGTCATATTCGCAAAATCCAAACGTGTAGGGGTAAAATTGAAATCTCCTTGAAAGAAAGTATAGAATGCATTAGAAGGAGGACACGTCACCTAGCCCAAAAGTGAAGACACGCTAAAGTTGTGCGAAGTTCAACGTAATTGTGATCACCACCCACGTTTATTACTTACTATATATACAATAAGCTGTGATGAAAAAAAACAACGATCTTTTTTCCCTTTCCTAAGCTCAACGCAAAAGCTGACGATGGAGGAATCGTAATCGACGAGGACGACGGAGATAAATAAAATAGTCGACATTCCACTGGCGAGCGAATCCACATGGACTCTCCCGGCACGCCGAGCCGAGTTTCGCTGACTCGGCCGTCGGTGATAAACTCGATACGCGGATGCACGTTGTCCGCCGTTCGGATTCCCAAGGACGGCCTTCGGAAGAGGATCACGTTCCCCGAATACCTCAGGGTCGCCGTCGTCACCGCGATCCGACTGAGGGGGTGTTTCGACGCCGAAGCCGCGTTCGCCGCTCGCCTCACCGATGCTGAGCCGCCGGAATCGCCTCTGGTTGTTTTCATAAATCCAAAGAGCGGCGGGCGACACGGTCCCGAGCTCATGGCTCGTCTTCAGGAGCTCATGAGCGAGGAACAGGTGATGATCCTCAAACTTACGCCGTTTCGCAGTTGGACGATTCGATTTAATAATCGACACATTGCTCTCGCTCGTATCTAGGTGTTTATGAGTGAAATAGTACGTAAGCCTGATGTTAGATTGGTTTAGGTCCCAAGCTAAACGCATTAATGCTGAATAGTTATATGCATGTTTGTTTAGATGATGAACGCCGGTGTCATTTCCTAGCAAATTTGAACATGATGATTTATCAAGTTCATTACGCTGAAGTATATGCTATCGTCAGGTCTTTGACCTTTCAGAAGTGAAGCCAAATGAGTTCGTTCACTATGGGTTGTCTTGCCTGGAGAAGTTTGCTAGCCTTGGAGACGACTGCGCCAAACAGATTCGTGAAAGGCTTAAACTTGTGGTAGATCCCTTTCATCCTATCAAATCAATCTTCGCTTAGGTAAAGAAGTGATCGAATTGAAGAACCGTTGAGTCCTTTGTAGGTGGCTGGAGGGGACGGCACAGTTGGTTGGGTCCTCGGGTGTGTTGGAGAGCTTAACAACCTCGGTAGACTGCCCGTTCCACCGACTTCAATTATCCCACTTGGCACTGGAAATGATTTGTCCAGGAGTTTTGGTTGGGTAATGTTTTCAATCATAATTTACTTACTCTGTTGTCTTGAGAAGCTGACCTTTTGATACTTTTCTAGGGAGGCTCTTTCCCCTTTAACTGGAAATCAGCCATTAAAAGAACTCTCGACAAGGTCACAAGTGGTCCAATTGCAGGTCTCGATAGGTGAGGTATCAGATTTCATTGCATTTGAACAACCTACACTGTCACTTGATAGTGCCATGAAGGAAGAAGACCTATAGATATTGTTCGTTGTGTTTTTCTAACTTTAGGGCTTCATGTTCTTGGTGGTACATATGTTGTTTACTTCCCGTCCAATATGTTCACCTTTTATCATATATGCAGTTGGCACGTTCTATTGTCAATGCCTGCTGGAGAGCCATTGGAGATAGCATACTCTCTCAAGCAAACAGAGGAAACTCCACTTGATCGGGTAAAAAAAGCCAAGGCTTGTTGTCTTTTAGCCCATTTTTTCAAGTAGGAGGCATTTAATAAGCTTTTGATATTGCAGGAGCTGGAAATCGAAGGGGATCTTCCAGCTATGATTTCCTGCTATCAGGGCGTTTTTTATAATTATTTCAGCATAGGTCGGTCCATCTTTATGTTTCTTATTTTCATACAGTTATATTCTGTTTTTTTCCTCTGGATTGGATTGTTATGTTACATCATGTCCAGGAATGGATGCTCAAGTAGCTTATGGTTTTCATCAACTACGTAATGAAAAGCCTTATCTCGCTCAGGGTCCCATCTCAAACAAGGTATAGATGGATAGGATTTAGACAAGGATGGTTTCTTAGCTGGTACTTTTTTCTGTCTTCAAGGCGATAAGTTGGCCTTTCTGATGAATTTGCAGATAATATATTCAGGATACAGTTGTAAACAAGGATGGTTCTTTGCACCGTGTAGTAGTGATCCAAGTTTAAGGTATATAAGACGACGTTCACATCAAAGAATCCCTATTGATGCATTTAAAGATTAGCCAGAGAAGATTTTTATTATTTTTCACAAATGCAGGAGTTTGAAGAACATCTTACGGATTTACTTGAAGAAGGTTAACTCTACGGAGTGGGAACAAATTCCCGTCCCTTCAAGGTTGGGCTAACCTTATTTCGTCGAACAATGTTCACTACATCTCCATTGTTTCTCTTCTATCTAGCTGGTCTGACTCCTTCGTACTTTCCTAGCGTGAGGTCTATCGTTGCCCTCAATCTTCCCAGTTATGGAAGTGGTAGAAATCCTTGGGGAAATCTGAAGCCAGATTATTTGGAGAAGGTATAGAATCTTTCAATATGAGCAATGAGACAATCACATCATTTTTTTTATCATTTGCCCGACCGATTCTCAACAGAAAGGGTTCGTAGAGGCCAACGCAGACGATGGTTTGCTCGAAGTATTCGGTTTCAAGCAAGGATGGCATGCTTCTATGGTCATGGTCGAACTGATACCCGCAAAACACATCGCCCAGGTAATAAATAACATTGAAAGGAAAACTGGCAAATACAAAATCATGGTAATTTCTAATTCTGTAATGAAGGCGTCGGCTATTCGTTTTGAGCTGAGAGGAGGAGAATGGAGCGAGGCGTACATGCAGATGGACGGCGAACCATGGAAACAACCTCTGAACAAAGACTTCTCCACCTTCGTCGAGATAAAACGGGTACCTAACCGCTCCCTCATGGTTAGGGGAGATTAGTTTTGATTCTTTTATACATCAATCATTTCTTTCTTTCTTTTTTTCTTTTTTCTAGCAACTGTTGTACTACACTGATCATTGCCAACTATTTCTTTGGCATATTTGTATCCAAACATTGCTGTGTAAGGAAAAATGATCGAGTCCCACTTTTCAGATCAGTTGATTTCCAGAATTTTGTCCTCGATACTAAATAATTTCTACATTCTGAACCATATTTATCAGAACCACAGTAATGCAGCATACTGGTAGTAATTAATGTCCATTATATTTACATATATATGAGTCATTTCTAATCTATTTTTGGAAGAACATGCGACGTGGTAAGGAAAACGTAATGTGGTGTTTAGTTGATTAATGCAGTTGGCAGAAGCAATTGAGTGCCCAGTTTGGTTCAACCAAGGATTTCAAGTTTATCAACATAATGACCCTCATCATCATCATCATCCTTTTTTTTTTCTGTTTTTTTTCTTTTTCTATATTATTTTCATCTCGTCGCGAAGTTTTTTGCGTGTAAATATAAAGTGGTTTCACATTTATTTCATCTACCAAACCCACCCATCTAAGTTAGAAGAGAAAGGAAGAAATAGTTAAGTTTTTATTATATATCTTCGTATCAGGACAAAGAAAGATGGAGAGAACAAGTCTTTTGTTTGTTTTGGCTTACATCACAAGACAAATCATCATCACATGTCGCCTTTGCTTATACCCCAAAGCACCCCAAACCCACTTATCAATTACATTATTTCAATCTATATTCTTCGTCAATCAGTGCATTTTATATGTATGCCCCCTAATGTTACTGCAATGAAACCTTATTTTTTCCATTTTGAATTCTTGGGTCTTGAATAGTATATTTTGTTTGCTTATTGAGTAAGAATATCTTTACACCACCAACCTCCTACCAAGACTGGCTTCACTCTGCTTACTCATATCAGCTTCTTCTTCTGTACATATATGTGCTCTCATTTGTGCTGCAATCCAATAATCGTCAAAACAGAGTGTTAAAAAAAACAATTATCAACGTCAAAGTCCCTTCCTTGTAATAATATCTCAAGCCAAGACAACAGAAAAAGAAGGCAATGAATGATAATAATAAGAATAATACGCTACCTTGTAAGATTCTTATAGGCATATCTTTAGATGCTAATGACAGTAAAGAGCTGCTCGGCTGGGCTAGCGCAGTTCTTGCTCGTCCCGGCGATACAATCGTCGCAATGCACGTAATAGGTAAAGCTCTTCACTTTTTTTTTTTCCTGAAGCTGAACTATGACACTTTTTCTGTTGTTTGAAATGTAATAATAGCTTCTATGCAAAACAAGAAGGGAAGCAATGGCAATGGTAAGGAATACTCGACGACGACGATGAAGAAGCATCAGAAACAGTTTCTTCAGGCCAAGTCTTTCGTTATATCTGCAATGGCAGATATGTTCAAGACTTGTCAGTCCCATGAGGCAAGAAATAATAAAAATGCGATTTTTATGGGGGTTGAATTAGTTAAAATGTGGGCTTTATAACGTTGTAAGTTTCAAATTTAATTTCAGGTGACTTTAGAAGCTCGAGTGGGATTGAGTTCGAGCGTCGGCAAAGGACTCATAGAAGAAGCCAAGAAAATCGAAGCAGATTACGTCGTCATTGGTGGGAAAAGGAACAGATCAAACAGGTTTCAGTTCAGACAATATAACCTGAAAATTTAACCGTTCGAACGCCGAAAAGTTGTTACATTTTTAACCGTTTATCATATCTCCAGAGCTCCATCTGCTATATCGAGATACATCTACGAACACGTCCCAGTTCGGTGTTCCTTAATCTTGGTTCGAAGAAGCCAAGAACTGAGGCGGGATTTTCACGAAAACTCAGCTCCCTACCAAGGTTCTGTTTTTTTTTTCTTTTTTTCCCATCCCTAAATTGTTTATATTCATATGATTTTGTAAGCTGTGCATTATTACATCGTATATGTTATGCATCAGAATACGATCATCAGTCGAGCTCTAGCTGGTCAGACAAGAACTCTTCTTGCCTGGAAAACTCCTTCTCATCGCTGGAAGAAATCGACGTTTCCAAGAAGAGAAATTCGTCGCCAAGAACTGTGCTCGACATATGCGAGGAAGATTCGCAGAGCAACAACACCGATGAAGGAAGCTCAAACTCCTCCTCGATCACTGAAAGGAAAGAACAGAAGCAGTTAAGGAGCAAGAAACAGCCCTCGTCGCCCATCAGGCGAATCTCGTCGTTCATTCGAATAATGTCCTTCGACTGGAAACTGCTATGCAACAAGAGAAAACAGAGGAATACGAAGCACTCCCCTCTTCATTGCTTCACCTACGAAGAAATCGCAATCGCCACCACCCACTTCCATCAAGGTATTAAACTTCGATCTTGCTCCATTACGAATTCTCGACCGCAAACTGAACTGTTATGGCAACTAATTTTCAGACAACTTGGTTGGAAAGGGAGGCTATTCGGAGGTGTACAAAGGGGAACTTAAGAGTGGAAGCAACATAGCAGTGAAGCGCTTGACGAAGGAAAGCAGCAACGCTGCGAAGGAGAAGGAATTTCTCACGGAATTGGGAATCATAGGGCACGTAAATCATCCCAACACTGCAAAGCTCGTCGGCTGCTGCATTGAGAATGGCCTTTATCTCATCTTCCATCTCTATCCCAATGGGACTCTCTCCTCTGCATTACACGGTATTTAAGTCCAGTTTTTTCCTTATTACATCATAGTATGTATGTCTTTTTCGAAGGCTGCTTTTATACGCTTTTTGCATTGAAATTTAGGTCCAAGAAACGAATCGCTCGATTGGGCGGTGAGGTACAGAATAGTGCTTGGGATTGCAAAGGGTCTCCATTACCTTCACAAGTGCTGCAAGCATAGGATCATACATAGGGACATTAAGGCCTCTAACATCCTACTTGGTCAAGATTATGAGCCTCAGGTACTTTTTTTTCATAGATTCTTGAATGTATATTTTACGTATTACGACAATCTTTTTTTGGCGTAAATTTGATCGTAGATATCGGATTTTGGACTGGCGAAATGGCTCCCTAGCAAATGGACACACCACGCAGTGATTCCAATCGAGGGTACGTTTGGATATCTCGCGCCCGAGTATTTCATGCATGGAATCGTTGACGAAAAAACCGACGTCTTCGCATTTGGGATACTTCTTCTTGAGATTGTTACGGGCCGGAGGCCCGTTGATTCGGCCCGACAGCACCTTCTTCTGTGGGTATGACTTGAGAGGTTTTACGTAGTCTTTTTTTTTTTTGTAATTTCTGATTTTATTTTCGCAATATTAAGACATTGAAATCTTTGTAATGATACAGGCGAGGCCATTGATGGAATCTGGGAAATTGGAAGAACTTGCTGATGCTAAAATGGAGGGGAGATATGACATGGAGCAGCTGTATAGAGTGGTGCTTACGGCGTCGTTTTGCGTAAGGCAATCTTCGATATGGAGACCTTCCATGACTGAGGTAATAAAGCAATTATGGTCGGAAATATTTATTTTTTTATTTTTAATTTTTTGAGCAATTATTTTAATTATTTGCTGTTGTAAATTAAGGTGCTGCAACTGCTGACGTACGGTCAAGATTCGGGAATGGTCAGAAGTTGGAGGATACCCAAGTTCACAAGTGATGAGATGGATGATTACTCAATGATTTTTGGATACAAACTCCCATCTGATTTATCTTTGGATGACATATGACGTCAATAATTAATTTTTTAGCACTTATATATTTTATTTCAATTTATTACATTTACTAGGAATTAGGATCCCGATTCCCGTATGACTTATGGCATTGTTTTTTTTACATCATTAATATAGTAAATTTCTATTGGCACCCCCTCAACCCTCTAATTATTATGGAGAGTAGTTGTATAGAAGTTTTCAATTATTTTGGCTAATTTATTCAACTTCATTTATTACTTATATTCCCACACATTATGATATATAAATAAAAAATAAAACTCACGTGTGTATGTTAGTGTACATATATATATATATATATATATTATATGGTACTTTAATACCCTAATTTTAAGTTGATATTGTGGTTTTATATATGAGTAAACACCAAAAATGGTGCTTGAACTATACCACAGTTTCACTGTTGGTGCTCAAACTTAAAATGTGCCGTTTTGGTTCTTAAACTTTGCAAAACCTGTTATTATTGGTTTCTTGACCTAAAGAACAGGTAAAAGAACTAAAAAGGAATATTTTTGCAAAGTTCAGGAACCAAAACGACACATTTAAAAATTTAAGTACCAAAAATTAGTATTTTTTTATATATACATGATATTGTG
Source organism: Craterostigma plantagineum (assembly GCA_027422505.1). NCBI lineage: Eukaryota > Viridiplantae > Streptophyta > Magnoliopsida > Lamiales > Linderniaceae > Craterostigma > Craterostigma plantagineum. The sequence goes on along the minus strand of JAPQWV010000052.1, from coordinate 1,271,028 downwards.
TAAAATTAATATAAAATTCATATTTGATTACTATGAGATTTCTTTTTAATTTTTTTATTTTAAAATGTATCTCAACACAATTACACCGTAATATGTATGCCTCTTGAAAAAATATAGAAGTTAACAAATGTAAAAAAAATTAATTGTTGTTGGTGTTATTGTAGTGGTATGCCTCGTGAAAAAAAAATGGAAAAAATTATTGTGGTGATCGATCGAATTTGAATATATTCGATTACTACGAGATTTTAATTTTTTATTTAAAAAAGTATCTCAACACAATTACACCTTAATTATGTATGCCTCTTGAAAAAAAGAAGTTAAAAAATATGTAAAAAAATTTAATTGTTGTTGGTGTGATTTTGTTGGTATGCCTCGTGGAAAAAATTCGAAAATAATATTGTGGTGATCGAATATGAATTTTATATTAATTAAATTAAATTCTAATTATTATTAAACTTTTAAATGTGCCGTTTTGGTTCCTGAACTTTGCAAAACTGTTCCATTTTAGTTCTTTTACCTGTTCTTTAGGTCAATGAACCAATAATAACAGGTTTTGCAAAGTTTAAGAACCAAAACGGCACATTTTAAAGTTTGAGTACCAACAGTGAAACTGTGGTATAGTCCAAGCACTATTTTGGCCGTTTACTCTTTATATATTATGTGTGAAATATATTATAGAAAAATCAATACTCTTATATGATTTTATTCGATTATAATAGTGACTGCCAAGGAAAGACGTAATATACTAGTATTTTAAGCACTATGCATGTGCAATATATAATATGGCTATATTACTTTATATTATAAAGTTCATTTTAAATGAAGTATTAATTTAATTTTTATATTTATAAGTATACATGAGAAATTTGGAGTTGATGATATAAGAGTAATGAACTTAAATTATGAAGATTGAAGAATAAAATTGAAATTTGAATTGACACACCAATTGATTGAAAGATAGTTACTATGTGGTGTTGAACAATAATAATATAGATAGATTAATATTTGAGAAAATATTGCTACTAAAATTTCATGTCTAATTATCTAAATTAATTATTTACGTTAATTAATAAATAAAATAATATTGAAAAGTTAAAATATTAAATTCTGGTAAGTTAAGTGTATAACTATAGATAAATACACTATAAGCAAGGAAATGATGGTGCTGAAATCAATGTACAAATATACAATAAATTAATCAATTAATACTTATGAAAGTGACAAGCTAAATTTTACGGTTCCAATGTACGGAAAAAAACAAAACCAAAAATGTTAAAGAGAAAATAGATTACTAACTTCAAGGAAATTATTTCATTTATGAAGGGGTACAAATAGCATTTTTCATCCTAAAGGGGGTCTCAATAGTAGCACCCTTAATATATTACTTCCTCCGTTCATTTAATACTTCCCAAGAATTAGTGGGCACGTAAATTAAGAAACCATATTTTTTTAATGTTATAGTACACTTTTAAATCATGGAGAGATAAAATCTATTAGTGGGCACGCAAATTAAGAAACATTTTTAATATAAATGGTGTAATTAGTTTAATTATTGAAATAATCTTTTACCAAAAATAGAAATGAGAAGAATTATGTGGAATGTCCGAAATAGAAAGATGGGAATAAATAAGTGAGACATTATTAATTGACAAAACTAGAGGAGTTTGTACACCCACGTACGTTTATAAGTTAGCCTGCAAAAATAAATAGAACTTTTGAAGAGTCAATAATAATAATATATTCCAATTACGAATTATCAAATCCATCACTAGTAGCATACGGAATATAGGTTACATCTTGCAAGAGAACGGAAGCCACAAAAGAATGGCATCCAAAAAGGAAGGAAACAAACACATACCAATATCCAACGACATAATAAAGATATGACATATAATTATCAATTTAGTAAGATGAATGAATCAGAAAGAAGGGACAATAAAGTTAGCCGCCGTCCCAAACTCTGCATCATAATCAAAATCAAGATCAGATTGATCATCATCATCATTAACTGGTAATTTCTTTGCGAACCTCCCTTTGATTCTTGGCCGCGATTCTGCGTACGCCTTCCTCGATGCATATCGAACCGTCTTTTCGAACTTTCTGTTCTTTCTCTTCTCTCTGTACCTCTTTACCTTCTCCTCTCTAACATCCTTGGCCGTCATTGCATGGCTTCCATGGCTGCTCATAACGTCAACAAAGTTGCTGCTATGTTTTGGAAAGGAGCTCCTCGACATATCTGAAGATATCATGGTGCTTCCCTCAGGCACGATTCCAATGTCTAACGATGATGATGATGATACCTGTTATTAAATAACATATCTTAAAATTTAAGAAGTCGAGGAATTATATTGTAATATAAGTTTACGTACACTGAAGGACGATGGAGTGTTGAAGCTGTTGCAGTAAGAAGGTGTGGGGTCGTATATCTCGAAGAAATTATTCTCTAACAGATGATTTTCATGGGCAGCTGTTGTAGTTTGGATAGAGATTAGTGAAGAAGACGACAACAACGATGAAGTCTGTACGGGGACAATGCTGTCTTGATCATAAGTACTTAGCAATGGATCGAATTCGAAGGTCTGATGATGATCGTCGTCTATGTCGGAAAACGGCAGATTATCCATCTGAAATGACGACAGTAGTAGTGATTTCGCGTCGGCTGTCTTAATAACGTCGTTCGTCGGAGCCTTACTGCCTGAGAAATAGCAGCCGTGCGGTGCATCGTTGTTCAGGTATTGGACGCCGTCGCCGGCGCCCATCAGGTGATCGGAGGTTGCCCTGAGGAGCAGCAGGGACTCCGCCGTATCGTGGAACGGGACCGCCGGGACGCGCTGGTGCCGCAGCGCAAGTGGGTTGGCGGCGTGGATGTCGCGGTCGCAGGCGAAGCATAGGGCGGCGGCGTCGGCCTTGCAGGTGACCGCCGCCGGGTTCTGCTCGCAGACGTCGCATACCCAGCTGCGCTCGTGCATGAGGATGCGGCCGTGGTGGCACGCGCCGTCGCAGGACAGGCACAGGAAAGCGTTGTGTGCACCGCAGAACAAGACCGCCGGCGAGTAGGTGCAGTGGTCGCACCGCTTCGCATCCGCTGACCTCCACCCTCGTCCTCCTCCGCCGCCGCCGCCGCCGCCTGTGAATATTCCCATCCCTTCGTTCATTGTGCTGATTGTGATGATGTGTGCGTGGGGCTTCGAAAATGAGAATGCAAGATGGCGTCTCAGATATAGTATTGCGAGTTTTGCAGCTGACACGTGTAAGTGTTTTCAGCCACAAAGAAAGGTATGAGTTAGATATGAGATTTTCAGTTCAGTAAAATCAGTAGCAGTCAATTATCTGTGCCTACGTGGTTTTGGATTGACCTGTAACAAGGTTACGTTTTAGGCTCCAAGTGAGATTTTATGATTTTAAGATTGTTCGTTGGATTTAAAATTAAAATTATTGTTTTTTGCAGCGAACATGCGATGCGAACCTAAAAAAAAAGGCATTGTTAGACTATTCGAGAACTTTCTATTATTAATATTACAAAATCAAGGAAAAGAAACCATAATTAATGCGATAGTAAATAAAGCACACGAGAAATGATCACGAGAAGTAATTTGCTCGATAGTAAAGCTTGGACGATTGGCTTTCACCGAAATGAAAAAAGCGGGTGCTTTTCGTAATATTATATTATTTAAACGTTACATATTTTGTATTCAATTTTTATCATTAGGACATGCATTATATTTAATTCAAGGATTTATTAATTAAAGATTATATATAATAGGGCTGTTATAGTCACGAGATGTAACTTGTTAAATGGAAAGTCGAAAGTCCATATAAAGATTTGAACTTGTGATTCAAATATTCACGTGATAAGACAAAAGTAACATATAATGGATGGCCGAAATATCATTAAACCAAAACATTAGGTGACCTAATTATTAAGATATATGTATATTCTGGCTCCCATCAACCTTTGAGTACGTTTTTAAGTTACAAGAATACCCCTTGTTGAGCATCAGCTTGACAAGTGTCAGCAGCCTATGAGAAATTTGAACAAGAAAAAGGAGTTTGGCAGCTAATTAATTTTCTGCAAAACTTGTCTTCGATTGACTCCCATGATTCTCTAATAATGACACGCGTCGCAAAATGGTAGACGAGGAAATTAATAATATATCACATGCCTTAGGACATGGAGATTTTCATTGCTTTGGATATGTCGGGTCAATTTTAACTCTTATTTCCTTTTTCGATGTTTGACTTATTCTAAATTTTTAATTCAATAGAACTCCAGTCGCGATGAAATATGTTTTCGCACAATGCATGTGGAATATAATACAAGTATGTTCAAAATCATGACGTTTTGAGTTTGATGAGCACAAAAAGAGGATAATTGTATCACTTGGAAAAATTAGCAATAGACATGCCATAAATAGCGTAATTGAAGATATGATACTTTTTATGCCAAACGCGTTATTGAAGTTTTTTGAAAAGATTTCTAATATTTCCCATCAATTGATTTCTTTCATTCATATTAGGACGACACATGATAGAAAGTTAACGGAAGGGAACATTATGCAGCATAACCCTTTGTCGGCTTTTTAACCAAAGCTGCAGAACAATCAAGTTAATAATTCAATGTTACGCCATACGGCTATCAAGTGCTGTATGAAATAAAAATCAAGAAATTAACCCATTACATCAGAAAAAGAATCCAATCCAAAGTTTATTACACACTCTCCTCCCTCAATATGCCAAAAACATATCTACCTTCTACTTGCTAAAAATCTGAGAAGGCTAACAGCTCGGCCAAAAAAAAAAAAAAATCGAGTCCCAAAGATATAAATATAGCATATGCTTATATGTACAAAAGTCTTCGAGCCCAGAAAACAGAGAGAAAGAAGAGTTCATACTTCATACCAAAGAGCAGCAGCCAAAAGTCCTCTTACACACTTCAGTAGAATCAAATGGCCTGAAAAAAAATATCGACAACTATTACAATCAACAAACTGAGAAAAACCAACGGCAAAAAAGAGTTCCTATAAATCCAAAAGACTTACTCTCTTGGTTAAACAGCAGGTCTCCTGGCCTTATGTTGTTACACAAAGTAGAGAGTTTTATTAGACGCTATAATTATTTCTGTTCCACGAATAAAGAGAGACCATGATAATACTATCATCCATTCATTCATGGATACTATGCTATATTATTTATATGCAAGGATCATTTGATATTCATGGGAGCAGCCATAGCCCTCAATTTCTGAGATATTTCTGAGAAAGATGGCCTCTCAGTTGGATCATCAGCCCAGCAACTCTCCATCAGTGATTTCCATTCGGGGTCGCACCACACTGGTGTTTGAGGGCGCAGCGTATTACTCACGATCCCTCCTTCATTTAATTTTTTTTTCATCATTTACATGAACTTATGGTTATGATTCACCAAAGACGAAAAAAGAAAAAGACATACCGATTATAGAACCACCGTGCATGCCTGCATAGGGCTCGTCGCCAGTAAGCAACTCCCACATGACGATAGCATATGAGTAGACATCGATCTGCCAGCGTCCCAAGACAAAGTCAGCCAGACGTATAGGGATCAAAACGAGTGTGATTGATACCTTTTCTGAAACCATGTTGCACTTTCCATTCAAAAGTTCAGGTGCCATCCATGGTAAAGTCCCACGTACGCCTCCCGACACTAGAGTTTTGTGCCTTACCTTTGACAGTCCCATGTCGCCAATCTATATTGTTTTCGAGAATAGAATAAAAGGAAAGCTAAGAACGATTAAAAAATGATGAGCCCAGAAAAAAATATGACTTGAATCTACCTTGCACACTGGGCGATGAGGGTCTCTCATGTTTACAAGCAGGTTCTCACATTTCAGGTCAAAGTGGACGATCTTCTTCTCGTGCAAGTACTCCATCCCTATTGCAACGTCCATGGCGATTATGAGCCTCTTACGACGATCGATTGTACTGTAAAAGGATATATCATATTTATAGTCATTGGCATACATGTACTAATGACCATGTTCTTCTTATGGAGAAATACCTGTTCTTCTTCTGAAGATATTGCTTCAGTGATCCATTGACCATGTACTCGGTCACTGTTGCCAAGGATCCATCGGGGCCATCGCGAACGACGCCATAGAAGGAGACAACATTTGGATGGTGCAAGGAACTTAACAGAAGAGCTTCCTTCCAGAAATCAGCGATCTATAGATTACAAATACGATAGAGACAATGAGATAGGATCATCTAAACTTTTTCAAATAACCTCTCTCAAAATAATAAAGGTTTCAATTAAAATGAACAATGCACATGGAGAATTAATAGAAGGTACAATGGAAGAACAAGAAATGAAAGCAATTCACAAATAGCATATGCATTTCCACTGTGAGAAAAATCTATTTCGTACCAGACGTTCCCTCTCAGATGGCCTTGCAGCAAAGCAGCTGGCTTTTATTTTCTTTATTGCAACATCTGAGCCCTTCCACTTACCGTGGTATACAGCACCATACGTGCCCGACCCTAACTCCCGAATCTCCTCGAGATCTCCATATTTTATTGTCTACAATGATAAAAGATATAAAAACGTGAAATAATACCGCGAGAGTTAATAACAATGAGGAACGAAGCACATCTAGAATGTGGTCCAAAATAAACTATGCTCTCAAGGATACATAGATTAAGAAAGATTCCACAATAAAACAAGTAAAGACGTGTCAAGAATGAATCATCATCGAATAGAAAAGGTATGAAATGAAAGACTGAGCAAGAACCTGCAATCCTCGTTCAATTGCCTCTGCCTCAGCTTTTGTAAGCTCAATCTTGGAGTTGTTAGCATTGTCATTCTCAGGGTCTAAATCTACTACATCAACATTACCCTCCTATAGAACAAAAAATATGAAGAATGACAATGATCACAGAAGTCCAGGAAACAATAGCAGCATTGTACCCATTAAGATACATACCACACCATCTTTGTGAGCATCCATTTTCACATCATCGGCAAGATTTATTTTAGTTTCTACCTGCACTTTCGCTTTAACCACTTTCAAACTCTGCAAAGTAGCTTCTTTAACCGATTCAATCAATTCAGGCAAGAAGTCCAGTCGATCATCAGGTGCCTCATTGGGAGCAAAAGCACTATTTTTCTCTACATTTATTGCAGAATCATCAGGCTTAGATTGTGGAACAGATGAAGTGATTGACCCGCGAGGTGCAATAGCATCTGCCTCTTGGTTAACGTTACAACCAATAGTAGAATCTTCAGCCCCCATCATGTTCCTTTCTTTCATCCCATCCAGCACATTTCCATTCATCCTAGCTGATTTACCAACTTCAGCGCCTTCTCGGAGATTTGCTTCAGATGCAGCAACATTTGCGCTCAACGCATCACCAACCAATGGTAACACTTCAGAGGGATCGTTGAAAGTTGCAACACCCAATGATATAATAGGTTGCTCCACTGCACAAGGTTGCTGATTCTCCATCACGTATGCGTTGGAAGCCAACTTCAAAACTTGGCCATGAGAATAATCTGGTACATGAGATCCATCAAAACCTGCAACTCTCTGCGATGGATCGATCCAGTGATTTTGATAATCCAAGCCACTTTTCAACCTAGGGCTGCTCTCTCGAACGAACCCTTTGGAGGTAGAAGGGCCATTAACAACTTGAGATGAACTCGACGTTTCGTACGTGGGACCTACAGGGACTGGGTTGTTGTGCACATTTCTCCATAAAGCTTGCGATGGCATATGAGCAGCGCCCGCCACCTGGCACACGGCGTCGTTTCCATACATATAAGGAGGATTCAGATACCGAACGACACGTTCTTCCACGCCTTGCATGTGAATATGCGGCCTGGGCTGATCTTGAATCATCTGAGCGCCATAATCTACGCCAGAATGAACGTAATGGTGTTCTTCATGATGAACGTAATGGGGCTGCAAATGATGCGAATCGCCGCCAGCATTTCCATGCGTAATGGGAATACTAACACCATTTTCCACAATGTAGCCAGCAGATAACGGCGGCCTCATTTCCTCCGCCCAAGGGCTAGGCTGATGTGGCGAAGGCGAAACCCATCCCCTTTCATGACCGTGCGCCTCGTGGTAATGATCTCGACAGTAGAGAGGAGGGTGAAGATTTGCGTCGGGGTTCACTACGTATATCTCTCTATTCGCGGGCGATTCAACGCAAGAATTCGAACCCGAGATATATCCTCCATTCCCCATATTCGGTGCATCTACATGTGGATGTTCGTGAAAAACCTGATTCTTCTGAAAAGCCATTCGACAACAATCGCAAATGCTATTCCCTTCGTAAAAGCCATTCGACCCTTGTAGTATATTACCAGGAAAACCAGCCTTGTCACTAACGACAGGGCTCGGTGGAACCACAACCACGTTTTCTTGATACTGAAGCTGCTGATCGTGTATGGGGTGAATACTAACTGGCGTTCTGTTGTAATCTTCGGTTACCCTGTCTGAAAAATCCCCAAAGGCCATTCTATACCGAGAAGACGAGGGCGAAATGGGAAATTCAGGCATAGGTCTCGGCTCAACATTCCCTGCATGCCTTGGGGAATAATAGGCAGGACTCCATGGAGCTTCCATGTCGTTATACCTCTGAGCGACAGGCTGCTGTAATTGCCCTGAACCCAACCGGGGAATCGTTAGCTGTCTTAAATTCATCTGAGCCATTGGTAAGTCCATGTTCCTCTGTCCATGGATGCTTCCCTCAAAGCTCATCTGACTGAAGTACTGCTCAGCTCCATGAACGTCTTCGAACGAACCCACTAGAGATTCGCTCTGTTGCCTCCTAAAATCTGGCGACTCATTAAGGCTGTTCAAAGCATCGACGTACCTCCTCTCGTTATCCCTTTCGTCTCCATTGACGAAATGCAAGGAGCTATCCTGGTCGGGATGTGAGAACAAGAATATCCTCAGCCTAGTAAACCCATCGCCCGAACCCAATTTATCATACTCCTCCATCATATTAGTGACATCATCGTCATTTACGACTGAGACGAGGGCGTCAAGATCTTCGTCGGGCTGCTGGTATTTTAACACGTTTGCCCCTTCGTAGAGCTCTCTCATCTTCGACATGAGTTCGTCGTAGGTTATGTCTCGTGGGACGCTGACGATGCGCGTCTCGCCTCCAACGTATCTGAGCTTGCTGTCTTGGGGACGAGGCAATATGCTGCCCGAAAAGCTGCACAAGAATTTGACACGTGTCGCTTCGTCATTGGAGCTCGGGGCAGAGCACGAATTTGCGGTGGGGCTGTTGTCCATCGAGTGGGTGAATTGCTGATGGTGGTGTTCAAGTTCTAGTTTGTCTGAACTCGTCATTTCCTCAATGTTACACATCGAATATTCCCATTCACAGCTGAAGAAGATCCTTGTTTTTTGGCTCGGGGCTTTTACACTGGAAATAAAAGGAGAAAAGCAAATCCCCCAATCAAGAAATCGTAAAGCATGAAAACGGAAAATCATACTTCGAATCGTTCCAAAACGACAACCCAACAAAACACAAAAAATCCAATCTTTATTCAGCCCCAATACATTAATCAACCCCAACAAATCAACAACTGACGCCGCCGAAAAGACGATCGAAATGAAGCTAGGTACCTGAGATTCGAGATTCCTGCAACACCACAGCCGTTGAATTCACCTCAGACCTCAAATCACGAAAAACCCTTTCAAACTCGCCAAAATCCAAATAGATCTCTCTCTTATTTAACATATAACCTTAATTGGCCGGCCAGGATCCACTCTATTTATTTCAATTTCTCGATTTGCAAAAAGTAAATTGTAAACGTGAATCAGGGCATCTCTGGGATAAAAATAAAATTGATTTATAGTAAAGAACGTTGGAGAGAGAGAGATGTAGCGGCCATTAATGAGAGGTGCTTCGGAGATGGGAGAGCTGCCAAGTAAAGAGACACGTGGCCACTTTTCGATTCTTGGAAAACAAAAGGCATCAATTTATCTCATGTTAATATACTATTCTATGGCATAGCATATTCCCTGCATATGTTTCTCTAAATTATTACCTTTATTTTTATGGAGCATTATATTATTTATTTAGGAAAAATAGAGCTTCGAATTGACTCGAGCACTTTCACTTTTGTTTGTCTCTATTCCCACTTCACCTTTCCTAGTATGGTAGAAACTTCGTATTAATGGGACAGCAAATTTCTTTTTCTCCAAAAGAAATAATTTTTATTTTTTTGCAAATTTTACAAATGCTTTTTCCCATGATTATATTTAACTATCAACACCGATAGAAAGGGATCTTGATAACTAATTGTCTTAAAATAACCTATAACTGGATTGATTTCAATTTAACACAACATCGTAAGATTATAAGTTTACGTTCAACACATGATTAAAAGCATCCTTGTCTCACTCCACGTGGCAGTAAATAATTATCATGTACGAAGGTTGGTGTTTATCATTAATGGTTATGATTGATTAAATAATAATTCCACGGATCTCAAGGTTTTTTGGAAATGCCATGCCTCCTTCCCAATTCATTAATATTTTCTTAGCTTCCAGTTCTAAAAGACCGTTCATGTCCGAATACACAAACAAGTTTTCTTTCCTTTTTCTTTTTTAATTTAATCGTACTTCTCATGTTGATTGTTTCCTTTTTTTCTTCTAACAGCAAGATTTTCTTCTTGATGGGCTGATATCGGAAAAAGTAATTGAGCAATGGGCTTTTCTTTTTCTCAATTACTTCGATTTAAATATAGATATATGCCGTAAACTTAATTTCGTATCGAATGCAATTCATCCACAAGCACCCAACACTTGTGGGAAACCATCCCTTCTCATTGAGCAAGAAAAAAAACAAAAAAGGAACGGCTCTAGTTTTAAAATTCTGTTATTGCGACAAACGCAACACGAGAAAATATGGATAACACATAAAGAAATAAAAAAATTTACCTGCATTCTCCACATGAAAAAAACATGTTAACAATAAGTCGAGCAAAACATATGGTGGACGTATCCTTTAATCAACGCCGACGACGACTCAAAGACACCCTTATTGTGCCCGAATTTCAAAGAAGATTATTAAATCCGAGGATAGCTAACTATTAGCTAACAGTTCGTTATGCCACCGAGGGTTAATAATTCGAATCAACAACCTCCTCATTCTAACAAACTTCTACCCTATTTAGCATTCATCATATTTTCTGCCATTTTCGTCTTCAAGGTATGAAATATAACTTCACGTTGTTTCGATTCATCTTGTTATTTACATGTATCGTCATCATTACAGGTGGACGTAATTATTTCAAATACTATATACTCTACGGCCAAAATAAAGAACGAGGAAGAACAGCTTGTAACCTCAACAAGGTATTGTATTGTATCTCATCATGACGAGTTTACAATGCATTTTATATTATATGTATCATCAAACAATGTTCTAATTTTCATAATGCAGTAGTAGTAGTAGTAGTCCAACATTAGCCATAGAAAATGGAACATTTCACCGAAATTTCATAATTTCGTGGGGCGAGCAACAAACTCGAATACTGAACGGAGGCGAGCTTCTAACGCTTTCCTTGGACAAGTCGTCTGGGTCGGGATTCGAGTCCAAGAAATCCTTCCTATTCGCCAAAATCGACATGCACATCAAACTCGTCCCGGGCGATGCCGCTGGCACCGTCACAACTTATTACGTAAGAAAAAACGATTAGATTTTTTTTTTCAATTTCTATTCAGTCTTGCCGGGGTGTCAAACCATAGTCTCCTATCGAATAACTAGAAGTATGATGAGCTCTTTATAAGCTTGTGAGCTAACTCCCTCTATTGCCAATTGGTTTTAGAAATGAACTCAAAACAAGCTTTCTTATGCTTTGGTTTGAAAATTAGTTGTCGTCAGAAGGCGACCACCACGACGAAATAGACTTCGAATTCCTCGGGAATTCGAGCGGGAATCCTTACACCCTCCACACGAACGTTTTCAGCCAAGGGATTGGCGATAGGGAGCAGCAGTTCTTTCTTTGGTTCGACCCAACATCAGATTTCCACACCTACACAATCCTATGGAATCCCAAGAACATCATGTAAGAATATAACTACCGTATTTAAAAGGGTTCATCTTCCTTACAATGCACATACATTTCTTACTCATATGCACCTCTCAGATTCTTCGTGGACAACATACCGATAAGGCAGTTCAAGAATGCTGAGAAGGTGGGCGTACCTTTCCCTAAGGAACAGCCAATGAGGGTTTTTTCGAGCCTATGGAATGCTGAGGAGTGGGCTACGCAAGGCGGAAAGGTTAAGACGAATTGGACGTTAGCGCCTTTCACTGCTTCTTACAGAAACTTCTCGGCAGATGGTTGCACTTGGTCTTATCGAACGAAGAGCTTATCGTGCGCCGAAGGCGCGGAGGATCGAATCCTTACGGTGGAGCTCGATCAGAGGAGTACGATGAGGATGAGGAGGATACAGAGGGATCATATGGTTTATGACTATTGCAGAGATAAATGGAGGTTTCCTAAGGGTCCTAATGCTGAATGCAAAATTAATTAATTCGTTATTTTCGTTAACTATGTAAGTAGTCTGTGGTGCGTTTTTATCACGAAACCCTATAACATAACATCCAAACTACGTAGGAGGACTTTCGATTGAATCGAAGTTATTGGTCTCTAATTTTGACAAGCAAAATAGTAAGGGGCTATACTGTAAATACGTAGTAGTTTTGGGCTGAATCTAAATTTCCGGCTAGCTTTATAGGTCATATGACTAAAATTGCCCAATATTGTGACGTAATTACTTTTCTCACCCTCGAGGGATTAACTTTCTCGCAACAATCATGAGGCTCACATCACTACTGCTCCGCTCAGTTCAGTACACAAGCGGCCGAACTATGTCCACGTCATCATCGGAACCCATCGGGCCATCGACGGCGAGGTTAGGGTGGATTGGTACGGGCGTGATGGGCAGGTCCATGTGTGGCCACCTCATCAACGCCGGCTACGCCGTCACGGTCTTCACCCGAACCCAATCGAAAGCCCAACCGCTCATCTCCATGGGAGCTCAATGGGCGGACTCCCCCAAATCCCTAGCATCCCAATCCGACGTCGTTTTCTCCATCGTCGGTTACCCCTCCGACGTCCGCCAAGTCCTCCTCGATCCGAACTCCGGTGCGCTCTCCGCGCTCCGACCGGGAGGCGTCCTGATCGACATGACCACATCGGAGCCCTCCCTCGCCGAGGAAATCCACCGCGCCGCAACCGAGAAGAGATGCTCCGCCGTCGACGCGCCCGTTTCGGGCGGAGATCGCGGCGCGCGCAATGCGGCACTATCGATCTTCGCCGGCGGCGACGAGGGCGTGGTCGCGCGCGTCACCCCCTTGCTGTCCAATTTGGGGAAGGTGTACTACATGGGAGGTCCTGGGAAGGGTCAATTCTGCAAATTGGGGAACCAAGTGACCATCGCTTCTACGATGGTGGGGTTGTGCGAGGGATTGATGTACGCCCACAAGGCTGGCCTGGACTTAGGGAATTTCTTGGACGCCATCTCCACCGGCGCCGCTGGTTCGAAGTCGCTGGATCTGTACGGCGGTCGGATTCTGAAGAGGGATTTTGAGGCGGGATTCTACGTGGATCACTTTGTGAAGGACTTGGGGATATGTTTGACTGAGTGTCAGAGGATGGGATTGGCTTTGCCTGGATTGGCTTTGGCTCAGCAGCTTTATCTGTCTTTGAAAGCTCATGGCGAAGGAGGAATGGGTACGCAGGCTTTAGTTTTGGCGCTTGAGAGGCTCAACAATGTATCGCCGGACAAGAAACTGTGAGTTTGTTTGTTATAGTTCTTGGACCTTTGTTGTGTCTCTCGTTTCTGTTCTGAGTCCTATGTATGGATATGTTGATCACTCGTTGTTCATGTCTTCCTAATGTATGTTGGTTAAAATTTAGATCTGTGAAGTGTCGTTAAGAGATACTTGCTGGTTTTCAAAATAACTAAGTGCTGGTTTGGTTCGTATGTTTATATTTAGGAGGGTTTAAATAAGTATGAGTTTATATAAAACAAAGTAATAGGTATAAATAAAATGTATGTTTGGTTAGTGGGTTTACTTGATTGTATATATTTGGATAAATATGGGTTTAATAAATGGGTGTTTGACAAAAGTACATTTATACCCTCAATTACTTTGACATTTTTTTTTCGGAGGACGAACAAATCTGATAAGAACTGCAACGATGCACTGCTTTATCTGGATTATCAGATGCAAGAAAAGTAAAACATAGGTGCTGTGAACTAATCATACAAATGCGATGCTTAGACCCATCTCCAACCGATAAACGCATTCCTAAACTCAAACGCATACTCAAACTCAAAATGCAGTAATTTTTCTCCAACCGTTCAACTCATTCTCAAACTCAAAAGACTATTTTGTAATATTCAAGTTGTTATAAATTTCAAACTACCCACGTAATTTATAACTTGATAAATTAGACTATAAATATTATTTCAGATTTAATAAAAAAATTAATTTAATATAAAAATCATCGATTAGTTGTCTTCCCTTCTTTTTATTTTGACCCAAATTGCAGAAGAATAAAGCAAATGATCCATATCGCCTTGAAGTGTAAACAATTTGAACAAACTCACATCTCAAATTAATTGGTTTCCAAGCAAAAAGATCGAACCCTAGTTGAAAAGAAAAATCAAGATGCTCCAGGAAGTCGATGATATGACTCGACCCTCGACGAGATGCTCGGCCATTCGAATCCGCATTATTGCAGAGTGCTGAGGGAAAAGATTGCGATTAGAGAAGCTGCGGAGGAAGCTTTCGAGGCTCGAAAATCTGCTATGGTCGAAGCTTCTTGGTGCCGAATTCTTCACACAGCTAGGTATCATCAATTTGGAGTAAAGAAGCTGAAGCCAAGCTATTAAAGGCCAAACAAAACGCTGCAGGAGCTGAAGCCAAGCTCTTAAAATCCCATTGTTCAAAAATTTGTTTTGGGCATAATACTGTGTTTGTGTTTGTGTGCTTGTTGAGGCCTTGAGGGAGAGAGAAGCAGACAAATAAGACGCCACTGTTGCGAGTAGGACTTTTTGTAAAGCGGTCTATTTTCCTCTGACACAAACCCAAAGAGAAAAAAATAAAGTGCTTCAATGCAATTAATAGTAATTCAGACGCATATCAACCGCTCGAAACGCAGACATGCGATTTTTTTGGAGAGAGAAACGATAAATTGCATTTTGAGTTTGGTTTTGGTATCCATTGGAGTAATTTTACCACATTTTTTTGGGATTTGCAGCTCCATTGGAGTTGCTCTTAGTCTCCACTTTCTGCAAATTAATAATCAGCTCTACTCAATTTCAATGCTCGAGACATGGTTGGACTAAGAAACTACTTTTGAAATTCCAGAAGTTGCCAAAAGGAAAGAAAAAAAAAATTAAAAATCACGTCCTTCCTCTACGATTTCTTCAGTTCTACAAATTACAATAAAAACTCCTTTTTCTTTCAATATATAGATCTTGAAATTCAAAATAATTAAAAAAATGAAGCTGCACCTTTGAACCTCTTGAGTCTTGATTGCTGCGCAACTCTCTGTGAAATAGCAAACAAAAATATATGAACAGTGAGATGTAACTGACGAAGCCGATCCCTTGCCAAAAAATAACTTGCCGTCGTGTGTATGTTGAGGGACATTAATGTAAATTAATTAGGGGGTTTTTAATAACCCACCTCACGTATGTGTTTATTTAAACCTTCTGTGGGTTTAAACCTAGTTTATATAACTATGAACCAAACATATTAGTATACTATAAACCCATGTTTAAAATTATTAAACACCCCAACTAAACAAGGGCTAAAAGATTATGTCTTTGTGGATATCATGAATTGTCTGATTACTATGAGAAAGCTTCACATGAGAGACTATACATGTGAATGGAGTCTTCCGTTGCTGAGAAGCAAGCAGATATGATATGGTGAGAGAAGCTTCCAAGATGATTTTTTTTTTCCAATCAAGAAATCTACAGATTCCAGCTCCAGTGTATAAGTTGCAATCTATTACCTATTCGTTTAAATACAGTATGTATGTGAGTATGTCCACCACACAACACAATCGTTATCCTAAAGTTAGTTCCAGTTAATACCCAAACGAAGTTGGACTCTTGAATTTCGTAATTGTGCCGTAACTCAATCATTATCTTCAATAACCAGTTATTCAAAGCTGGCCGTTCAACGAAGGACAGCTTTGACTGTGTCATTACAGTACGCACCTTTTCTCCGATTCTCACGTGTGACGCCTACGATACGACCTTTCTTTCTTTTCTTGGTATTCTTCTAATAGTTTTTTTTTTTGTTTCCCAAACTTTCCCGGGAAAAGAAGAGGACATGAAATCGTGGTAATTCCGTTCTTGAGAGTTAATTGAACAAGCTAATCGTATAGTAAGTCAGGAAAAGAACCACGAGCTCGAGTTTAATTATACCAACGGATTGTCTATTATAAATGAGAATTAACGTTTAAACATGATAAAATAATATATTGCAAAATGAAATTTTATATTTTTCTAATAAATGTGAACCCATTTTTTCATATTCCCCATCACGTTAGTTACATTCAGTGATGCAGAATCCATAGACCAATATGCTATTTCACTTTCATTTGCACCTTCCTCGTTTGTGCTTTGTCCGTGTACATGCGACTTCTCGAAGCTCTTTTTCGCTTTTATTTAATTTATATTTCTAGAACCACATCGCTTGCAGGCATACTCTTCTCTTCCTGCCTACTAATAAATTGCTGGGAGCCCACAGCTTTAACAATGAGATAAACGTTAGCTTCACTATCAGGTTACCACTTTGCTCCTCAAATAATTTAAACCAATAATAATGATCTCCCAAAATGATATGACAAACATATAATAAACTCTGAAACAGACGTCTTCTAGAAAGGTACGCGCGGAAAAAAGAAATATAAAATAAAATCTCAAGAAAGCAAACACTCAACTCAACCACCCAACATAGAAAGAGGCTTGAAGCTTCCAACGATGATAGTCAAAGTCAACATGATGCTGTTGCTAATGATAACGATGATGAGACCTTCATTACATAACAATTCCTTCCTTCGACGACAGAAAGAGCATTAATCACCCTTCCAATTTCCATATCCATGCTATAGCCCATCAAGAAATGACCTCATCAAAGTTTCATTACATCATCGTCTTCCTCTTGATCCTACGGCCCTTCAATGTGAACACGCAGAACGCCGACAACCAAGAACGGTCCACTCTCCTAAAGCTCAAACAGTTCTGGTCGGACCCGCCGCCGCTCAGCCACTGGTCGCCGTCGTCGAGCCACTGCTCGTGGCCGGAGGTTGAGTGCACCAATGGGTTCGTCACAAAGCTCGAACTAATCAACCTAAACATTTCTGGGCCGATTCCATCCTTCGTTTGCGACCTCAGCAACCTCACGCATGTCGATTTTCAGTTCAACTACTTCGAAGGTTCTTTTCCGACGGCTTTCTACGGCTGCTCTAACCTCCAATACCTCGACCTTTCCCAGAACGTCTTCACCGGCGCGTTGCCGGCGGACATCGACCGCCTCCCGCGCCAGCTTTCGTTCTTGAGCTTGGCCGCTAATAACTTCAGCAACGATATTCCGGCGACCGTAGGGAACTTGACGAGCCTCGTTTCGTTAGAGCTGACGGCGAACTTGTTCAACGGTTCTTTCCCAGAAGAGATCGGTAATTTGTACAACCTCGAGAAACTCGTCTTGAGCAACAACGAATTCTCGCCCCAGCCGATTCCGAAGAGTTTCACGAAGATGAAGAAGCTCAAGTATCTATGGATGACTCAGACGAATTTGATCGGAGAAATCCCTGACAACGTCGGAGATATGGCCGCCCTTGAATTCCTCGATTTGTCCGTAAATAGCTTGACTGGGAAAATTCCCAACAGCCTCTTTCTTCTACAGAACATAACCCAATTGTTTCTGTATAAGAACAGATTATCTGGCCCAATTCCTCAGACGGTCAAAACCCTAAATTTGCAGGTCCTCGATCTTTCCAACAACTCATTGACCGGTCCAATCCCTGAGGATTTCGGAAATCTCACGAGCCTCACTGGTTTGGCTCTGTTCTTCAATCAATTATCCGGCGAAGTACCTCAGAGTATAGGCAGATTGCCGGCCCTTGAAGACGTCGGATTGTTCAGCAATAATCTCTCCGGCGTATTGCCCCCTGATTTCGGCCGATACTCGATGCTCCAAAGATTCCAAGTCTCCGATAACCAATTCACAGGCCAGATTCCTAGGTTTTTATGTCAGAACAAGGTTTTGATCGGTGTCATAACCTTCGATAACCGACTGACCGGCGAATTGCCCGAAGATTTCAACGATTGCAACAGCTTGCAGATCGTGCGCATCCATGACAATCAGCTCTCCGGCCAAATCCCAGGTGGGTTATGGACGGCCACGAATTTAACTTCGTTGATGGTTAGCAATAACGCTTTTACAGGTGAGCTGCCGAGTAAAATAGGCCTGGGATTGTCCACGCTTGAGCTGATGAATAACAAGTTCTCAGGTCCCATCCCTACTGAAGTATCTTCATGGCAGAAATTAACTGTGTTTAAGGCGACCAACAACATGTTCGAAGGATCGATACTTCAAGAATTGACTGCCCTTCCTTCGTTGGAGACGCTTTGGCTCGATGGCAATCGATTCTCGGGTCAGATTCCGTCGAATATCATATCGTGGAAGTCTCTTACAACCTTGACTCTGAGTAATAACAAGCTCTCCGGCGAAATCCCTGCATCACTTGTGCTTCTTCCTCGTCTTTCGTTCTTGGATCTGTCGATGAACGAGCTATCTGGGCAGATCCCTTTGCAGATCAATCAGCAGAGGCTCACTTCGCTGAATCTTTCAGACAACAAACTGTCGGGGGAGATCCCATCTGAGTACGACAACACAGCTTTCGACAAGAGCTTTTTGAACAATCCAAGCCTCTGTTCTGACAATTCATTGTCTGAAATCAGAAGCTGTAGCAGTGCAAAGGCTCGGAAATCGGGCAGAGATAAGTCTCTCCTCGCCATTCTCTCGAGCATTGCAGCAGCAGTTTTAGTAGCAGCAGTTTTGTACGCCGTCTACGTTTGGAGAAATCACAGACGGATAAAACATAGTACGGACACGAATTGGAAGCTTACTTCGTTTCAGAGGCTGAACTTCACCGAAGCAGAGATCTTGTCTGGACTGAACGACGAAAACCTGATAGGGAAAGGCGGGTCGGGTCAGGTCTACCAAGCCCGTCTGACCCGTTCGGGCAAATCCGTCGCCGTCAAGAAAATTTGGAACGGCGCAAACTTAGATCAGAGGGTCGAAAAAGAGTTCTTTGCAGAAGTCAAGATTCTGGGCAGTGTAAGACATTCCAACATAGTGAAACTTCTCTGCTGCATATCGAGCGAGCGATCGAAGCTGCTAGTCTACGAATACATGGAGAATCGAAGCTTAGACCAATGGATTCATCGAAGAGGGAAACCCTCGACGAATCACATGGCTTTGAATTGGCCCAAGAGGCTGCAAATCGCCATAGGAGCAGCTAAAGGGCTTTGCTATCTTCATCATCACTGCTCTCCTCCAATCATTCACCGCGATCTGAAATCGAGCAACATTCTCTTGGATTCTGATTTCAACGCAAAGATCGCCGATTTCGGGCTAGCAAGGATGTTGATCAGACAAGGCGAGCCCAATACCATGTCTGTTATCGCAGGTTCCTTCGGCTACATGGCTCCAGGTAATAAATGAGTCCCATCCATTACGGTTTCCCCAATTCGGTATCTACAATATAACCTTCGTTCTAACGCGGCGAAATTGTCTGTTATTATTTTCTCAAGAATACGCACAAACGAGGCGAGTGAACGAGAAGATCGATGTATACAGTTTCGGGGTGATCCTTTTGGAATTGATAACTGGGAGAGAGGCACACGATGGGGACGAACGATCGTCGCTTTCAGAGTGGGCTTGGAGCCACGTTAGGGAAGGAAAGGCGATCATCGATGCAATGGACGAGGAAGTTAGGGATATCTATTACGTGGAAGACGTAAGCACTGTGTTCAAGCTTGGGCTGCTATGCACTAGCACTTATCCTTCGAGCAGGCCCGAGATTAAAGATGTTCTTCAGATATTGCTGAGGTGTGGCGAGAAGTTGGAGTACGATGAGAAGAAGATAGGCGTGGGCAGAGTTGAGTACGACGTTGCTCCTCTTTTAGAAGGTTCTAAGAAGCAGAGGAAGTCTACGAAGGACTGTGATGATGATGATGATGATGACAGTAGTGTCTTCGATTCAATCGTATGATAAACAAAACTGTATAATGTAGTTAGGTGTGTGGAGATCAAATACACAGTAGAAGTGAATCTTTACGTTTGTATGTAAGGTTATAAAAAGGTTGCGAAATTATAGATTTGCTGCAACAGAAGTATATTAGTCGAAATGCAAGCGACACAATCATAAAAGTTATTATTAATCAATAATGACCTTTTGATTGACAGTTATACCACTAATCATGAGTGAGTCAGAGAAGGGTTTGATTTTCTTGGTTATTTTTTTCTTTCAAGAGAGTGAAGGAAGAATGTGAAGGTGAAGCACATCGTCGCTTTGCTCGATCGAATATGTCGCTGCTTCAGACAAAAACAAAGACGGACACACACATTAACATACACACTCACGGGTAACAACAACCTAAAAGTTGACATCATACGAAATATATAATAATCCAAAAGAAAAGCTGCATTTTCTTGAAGGTATTTGTGGCCTACATTGTTTTCCTTCTTGTGAACCTTTTTCTCTTCTTTGGACATACATACACGTAAACAAATATACATATAAATGTCAGTTGGAAGCACCCGTGACCTCTCATATACTTTAAATTAACACAAACAAGATATAGCCACATTCCTTATAATATTATTGTTGTTGGAACAGAATTGTTTCGAAAAAGTTCCCTTTTTATTAAAATGTGTATTAGTAGTACTCATGATGAAAAGAAAAGTCCCTCTCAACTTATAACTTAAACGAGTTTCAGCAACTTTCCAAACAACTTCTCTAAAACATTCCAATTTCTCGAAATTCTTCTCACCACCACCCAAGGAAAAGTCATCACCATCCTAAGAAAGAAAGAGAAAATGTCCCCTTCACCGAAGAGACGACGACCAATTATCACTATTACAGTATCCGTGCTTGTCCTTGTCGTGAAGTGCGTGACGTGTCGCCACCACACAAAAGGTATGACGCCGGCCGCCGGCAAAGGGACGACGCAGTGGACTGTAAACATGACGGAAGTTGAGTACTCAGAAGAGCAGTTCATGAAGTGGGTCGACTTCGTTGGGAGCTTAAAGCATTCTGTGTTCAAGAATGCTGAGAATAAGGTTTCTCCTTCTTTCATGCTCACCGTCGACAAGAATCCGGCGTACGGTGACTTCACGTCTATTCAAGACGCCTTTGACTCTCTCCCCGAAGTCAACCTTGTTAGAGTTCTGATCAGAGTCCATGCAGGCGTATACACGTAAGTAATAAACCAAACAAGTTATTCATGTTTCATCATTCGAGCGAGAGTACTACGAGCATATGTGTGTGTCCACATTCAGAGAGAGAGAGAGGGAGAGGGAGAGGTGAAAAGCTTTGTTTCAAGGAAACGTCTTTTCACGTATCTCTTGCAACAAATTTCAAGCTTTTCTCATTATTACATAAAATTCGCAGGGAGAAGGTGACAATACCTACCTACAAATCGTACGTGACAATAGAAGGCGCAGGCGCAGACAAAACCATAGTTCAATGGGGAGACACGGCTCAGACACTTGGTCCCAAAGGCCAGCCTCTCGGCACCTATGGCTCAGCCACGTTCGCAGTCAACTCACCCTACTTTATAGCCAAGAACATCACTTTCAAGGTTAGATAGGCCTTAATAACATAATCTATGATTATGAATTCTTTGTAGCAGCCACAACCTTAGAGTATTACAATACAGCCCATTATTATTACATACACACACATGTATGTAATATGTATGTGTATTATAGAACACAACCCCAGTCCCAGCGCCGGGAGCAGTGGGAAAGCAGGCGGTGGCATTTAGGATATCAGCCGACACGGCGGCGTTCATTGGGTGCAAATTCTTGGGCGCGCAAGACACCCTCTACGACCACTTGGGAAGGCATTATTACAAGGATTGCTATATCGAGGGATCAGTGGACTTCATCTTTGGAAATGGGCTCTCCTTGTTCGAGGTATATTCAACGCAGCAATGTAAAGCAATCATTTTATTCATTCATAATCATATTATAATGAACTATGTAAGAATATGTATTTTGTTTTTATTGGGGGCTAGAATTGCCACGTACACGCAATAGCACCAATCATAGGTGCGGTGACAGCGCAAGGGAGGAGCAGCATATTAGACGACAGTGGTTTTTCGTTCGTGAGCTGCAAAGTCACGGGCTCGGGCGCATTGTACCTTGGGAGGGCTTGGGGTCCATTTTCAAGGGTGGTCTTTGCCTACACTTACATGGACAATATTATAATACCAAAGGGTTGGTACAATTGGGGCGATCCCTCTAGAGAAATGTAAGTTGATGATGATGATGAGCCTTTCTTGTTTGCCTTTAATTTTATTTAATTTCGTGTATTTATAGGTTTTAGGAGAACATAGATAACAACATTGAGTGGCCACAAATTGACCTATAGGCGTGGGCCGGTGCCGTCACCTCTACAACATATCATTCTATAATTTTTTTAGGCTCATATATGTATATATTTCCCTTCATGCATAAATAAAATATAACTTTATTTCAATCAAGACCAAAATGGAAAAAGTTCGAGTTTAATGGGATCTAGTAGGTTCTTGCTTGCGTTCGAGCATCTTCATTTTCCACTCGTCCTTTTAAGCCTATTTCGTTTATTTTTCGTTATCTGTTGCAATAAAGAAGCTTATCGAGTGATTCGCTAATGTTGTCCCTATATGTTTTTTGTCCAACTAGTGATTGATCTACCTGGAATGCACACACATAACTAACTGTCGATTAAACCCACCCCACTATGAATGAAGTGCATTTGTTAAGACCACAACCGCAAGTAAGTTAGGGGTTTAGGTCTATAACGTCTTTTTTTTTAAGGATTATGCTCTGTTTTTGTTTTCTTTTACATGTTAATCTTGATTTCAATTGTCCTTTCCATACTCAAATGCTAGATAGATTTATTACTATATGTTTGATTTGATGGGTGATTAATGAATTGTTTGTTGTTAATAGGACTGTGTTCTACGGGCAGTACAAGTGCACAGGCCCAGGGGCAAACTTTGCTGGAAGAGTATCATGGTCAAGAGAATTAACCGATGAAGAGGCTAAGCCCTTTATTTCTCTAACATTCATCGATGGTTCTGAATGGATCAGGATATAATAATACTTTGAAATATGTTTCCTTTGTTTTATTATTATTATGCTGTAATAAAATGAGGGTAACAAACTAATTTTTCGTTGGTAAACGGGCATATAGTTGAGTTTCGTCAAGGAAACAGAGGACCTTAAACCAGATGAAATGCAAATTGTAGAGACGAGGGAGAAACTGAAGAAGAGTGCCATCCCATTTTTGTAATCAATATATATAATATATATGTCTATAAAATCAGACCATCAATCAACCAAAGGTACAATCTTTACTCACAGCAAATCATAATAACAACACTCCTCCAAAGCCATTGCAAGAAGAAAAGGAGAAGAACTCAGGAATAGGAACCAATCTCTTGCCAGTTGAGATCGACAACCCACAATACTTAACACCTTATATTATAGGGGCAAACAACGCTGCAAGAAGTTTGACCAAAATGAGCAAGAAATAACAAGGTCATAAGCTCAAATGTCCTAAGAAATTCCCAGATTGAAAGGAACTGTAATGAGATAGAAGCTCACCAAGAAATTAAAGACCTTGCTCGAAGAGATAATCACCAATCCTCTCAACGACCATGTTGCATTGTCCTGGAGTCATTGGTTCGTCGTAGATGCCAATGATTAAGGCCAGGTTGGTCTTTTTCACAGTAACACCACCAGCTCCCTATGACCAAAAGTTTCGATCAAATTAAACAAGCTTCCAAAGACAGAATCATGAAACTTCCATCATACTTAGCCCCCAATTAAACACCCTATTCTACTTCTTGCAGTCATCACAATCAATTCTGTAATATGTTATACAAATTAACAGTGTCTTCTGCAAAAAAGGATACTCCTAGGTAACGATCAAGGAAATAATCTAAAGAAACATTAATCAGACCATGATAATACCTTCTTCCCTCGAATAACGGCTCCTGGCTCGCCCTGAATCACCATATACTTGGTGCCACCAATATACAATCCAGTAGGAGCTAAAGTGCCGGGATTCTCAAAGTCAGACATGATACCGCTAACCTCCTCGGGCTTCAGCTGCACCACCGTTGAGAATGACCATCAAACAAATCAAGATCACTAATTAGGAAGCACGATCAGAGAATGGATACAAAAATTACGAGCTAGGCTATTCATTGCAACAGCTAGAAGGAGAAGACAAGTCGAATCGACAAAAAAGCTGAGTAAAAGCAACAGTAGAATCGATCTAAATGAATCGACTCAAACCAGTCCGAGGCCAGATAGAATGACGATTAAGCAACAAAATAACGGATCTATCCAATCGGAAGCACAAGGTATATCAGATCCTTGAGGAAAAAGCTTGATACCTGAGGGAAGTCGGTGCTCTGAGCCCAGACGCTGCCGTCGTGCCCGACGATTGCGGAGGCGGTGAGGTGGTTTCCGTCTATATCTGCCATCAAATGATCGTCGATGTACGATTGCCACGACATCTTTTCGATCCTCGATAATAATCCAAGAAAGAAGATGACTCAAGTTGACGAGTGAATGAGGACTATCTGAAGACAGCGTGAAATCAACGGAAATCCGTAGTGCGATCTTCTCTCGCTTTTATGCTTGCGGTCAGAACCATTCAGCACATAAAATACCTATTTTGCCCCTGAGAATGTTTTTCCCTATTTCTAACATTCGTCACCTCACCATGCAATCACACTAAATTCATTAGAAAAATAGTGAATTAAAAACTAAATAATCAAATAAATCAAAAGCTAATATAAACAGTAAAAGCCATTCTCTTCCCAAATTTTCTAGAATTCAGGACGATTAACAGATAGAGATTGTCCACGACAGATTGGAATATGGTTCACTTTAATAAATAAAACGTGACAGCACGTCTGAGACAAGCAATGGAAGTATATTAGTTGGTATATTGTGATTGATTGTCTAATGCCCCCATAAATAAAGTATGAAAGAATAAATTAAGAGAATGCGTGTAAGAAAAAGGTTCTGAAAAAAAAAACACGTACAATTTTATATAGTTTAATAACGATATAGAATTGATACGATCAATAAGATGGGTATTGCTAAATTGTTTTTTACAAACCGTGTAAAAGAAATCGAGCCTGATTTTAGATATAATTATATATATTTTGTGCCTTTACACATAAATACCACTCTGCAAAAAATTTTGTAATTTAGTACCATGTCAACATTTTTTATATGTAGATACATAACTGAATAAATTTTTTGCACGTAGGTACCCGATCGTAGGTACGCCGTATTAGCAGATTTAGGTAACCTATAGCAACGTATTGTGGTAGGTAATACGTTTAGGAAATGATACGCCGTATATAGAAAAACTGTAGGAATCAAAGATCAAATTATCCGATTCAAGAAAGCAACGGAAGAAAACAGAGGAACAATTGGCGGGAAAAAATATTTCGTTATATTCAATGAATAGAATGTTAGCTACAGTGCACTTAATAACAGAAAACCCAAGGAAGACGATAACTTATAAAAACGCTAAAAGGAAAAATGATTTACTAACTACAAAACTAAAACAGAGCACTAAGGCGGGTAAAATCTGCTGTATTTCTTCAGCCCCTCCTCAAGATGAGCATGATTTGACCACAAGCTCATCTTGGACAGAAAATTGCTGAAGACAGGAGATGAAAGTGGCTTGGTAGAAAGGTCGGCGAGATTGTGAGCAGAAGAGACTTTTTGAGGAATGACAAAGCCTTTCTTGTATTGATCACGTACGACGTGACAATCTATCTCAATATGCTTGGTCCGCTCATGAAATACCGGATTAGATGTAATATGGATGACTGCTTGATTGTCACACTTCAGAGAGATGGGAACTGAGGTAGGCACCTGCAAAGCTGTAAGGATGTAAGAAAGCCAGAGTAACTCACGAACTGTGGAAGCCATGGATCTATATTCTGATTCTGCTGTCGAGCAAGAGATGGTGGTCTGCTTCTTGCTCTTCCAAGAGATCAGACAACTGCCAAGGAATATGCAATAACCAGTTAGTGAATGTCTGGAAGTTCTGCAAGCACCCCAGTCAGCATCACTGTAAGCAGTGAGCACAAAAGATGAGGTACTGGAGTACTGGTAGCATTTAGATAGCGAAGAAGATGATGAGCTGCCTGCCAGTGAGATGTGTGTGGGCAATGAACAAATTGACCGAGTTGCTGTATTGCATGAGTTAGATCAGGCCTTGAGAAATTCAGGTACAATAGCCTGCCTATCAAGCGGCGAAACTGAGATGCATCATGACAAAGAGGAGTGGGAACTTTATCTTCAGACAGGAAAACATGACCACCTGGTAGAGGTGTTGCACATGGAGAACTGTCTAGTATATGAGTGTCTCAAAGAATGTCCGTGACACACTTCTGTTGGGTGATGTAAATTCCTTTATCTGATCTTGCAATCTCCATACCAAGAAAAAACTGTGCAGGCCCTAAATCCTTGATGGTGAAAGCACTGTGAAGGAAATCTTTTACCAGCTGAATTTGATCATCACCAGAACATGTGATTAACACATCATCAACATAAACCAGCAGAAAGATCTGAAAATCTGGCTTGATCAAGGTGAAGAGGCAATGGTCATGAGAGGACTGACAGAATCCATATGACTGCAGCTAAGTGGTAAATTAACATTCCACTGACGAGAGGCTTGTTTCAAGCCATAAAGGGACCTTTTTAGCTTGCAAACCTGATTATGTTGAGCCTTGGTATAGCCGGGGGAGGCTTCATGTATACATCTTCATCGATGAAACCATGCAAAAAAGCATTGTTAACATCCAATTGCTGTAAAGGCCACCCTCTTACTGATGCAACAGCAAAGATTACTCGAACTGTGACCACTTTAGCAACTGGTGAAAATACTTCACAGTAATCTTCCCCTTCAACTTGAGTAAAACCACGAGCTACAAGTCTTGCTTTGTACTTGTTCGCCGATCCATCAGCATTGTATTTAATCCTGTAAACCCACCCGCAACCAATAAGTTTCTTACCCTCAGGCAGAGGTGTTAGCTCCCATGTGTCATTATCTTCAAGGGTCTTTAACTCGTGGTTCAAGCCTCTATCCATTTCTCATTAGTTCTAGCCTGATTATAAGAGTAAGGTTCGTGGTATGTAGACACATTTGCCACAGAAGTCTCATGTTCATGAAAGAAAGGAAAACTGGGAAAAGGAAAATTCTGTTGTGAGAAACTTTAGCCCTAACATAATCTCTCATCCACCCAGGTTCATGCCTGGTTCTAGTACTGTGTCTTTTGGCAATTGGAGGTATGGCAGTATTGGGTACAGAGGTTTCTGGAATTTGGTCTGTGGTGATATCTGTGGCAAAAACAGGGAAGGCATCATTGTTGAGACCAGTAGATTCACCTGTCATTATTGGGGAGGTTTGGACAATATCTGGGGTAACAATGGGTTCAAAGGGGTCTTCTAGGTTGACAGAAGGTAAGACCACAGAGTCATCTAAGGATGATACTGAGGGAAAAATGTTCTCAAAGAACTTTACATCTCGGGACACTATGACCTTTTCAAGGAAGGACAATAAATTTTGTAACCTTTCTATCCCACGGGATATCCCACAAAGACACCTTGCAATGACCTTGGATCAAACTTATCTCTGGAAGATGCAGTGTTAAGTGCAAAGGCAAGACAACCGAAGTTTTTGAGATAAGAATAGTCTGGTTCTGTGTTTTTGAGTCTCTGAAAAGGAGTCTTTCAGCTAAGAAGCTTGGAAGGTAACATGTTTATGATATGGAAGAGGTAAGCACTGACTCTCCCCAGAAATGTTTGGGTAGTTTAGACTGAAAAAGTAAAGCTCGGGCTATTTGGATGATGTGCTTGTGCTTCCTCTCTACCACTCCATTTTGCTGGGGAGTGTAAGGACATGTCTTTTGGTGGACAATGACCTGGGTTTTCAAGGATATTTTGGGTGGCTGTACAAATAAATTCCCTGCCATTGTCAGTCCGAATGATCTTGACATGACCATCATATTGATTTTTGATGTAAGTGAGGTACTTGCTGAGCATTTCTGGTACTTGGGATTTGTATTTGAGTAGGAAAGTCCAGGTGAATCAGCTATAATCATCAACAATGGTTATGAAATAATGGCATTGGTTCAAGGTGGGATATCTGTAAGGCCCCCAAAGGTCTATATGCAATATAGTAAAACATGCACTGCTATGAATATGACTGATATGAAACTGGTTTTTGTGCTGCTTTGCAAGAGAGCAAATTCCACAGTCATTAACATCCACATCTATAAGATTGCTCACAATAGAATATGGTAAATGTTTCATAACTCGAAGAGAGGGATGTCCCAATCTTGAATGCCATACACTGGCTGACAGAACAGAAAAGGAACTTCTAGCAGAATGAACAGAAGGTCTGTTTCTTAGGTGTATGAAATGAGAAGCATATAGGTATTGTGAACTTCGGATAGCTTTATCAGTGAATGAACTTCTATCAAGGACATACAGCTCCTTCTTTATTTTTCCAGCTGTTATCACTCGATTATGCTACAACTCAAGCAGTAAACAGAAATCAGAAAAGAACTTGAAGTAAACGGGCTGGTCTTTTGTGAATTTTCTCACTGGGAGGAGATTGAATTTAAAGGAGGGAAGATGCAGACAGTCACTCAACATCATATTTTTGGGTAAGGGAACATGGCCAATGGGTAATTGACTGAATGGTTCCATCAGGAAGATATATTGGTGTAAAACTTTCAACTGGTTTTGGTCTGGAAATGAGGTTCATGTTTTGACACATATGACCAGTGGCTCCTGTACAAACCATGACTCATTCTCAAATAAAACAGGACTAGCACTCATAAGAGGGAGAATAGAGCTACCTGCAAAGTCCTCAAAGTGTGCAAAGTTTGCGAGGTTCTGACTTTCTCCTGCTGGTCCTTTGCCCTTCATCAGTCTAGCCATGTCAGTCTGAACCATCTGCATCATCATTGATTGGAGAGATTTCATATTCATGTCTTCAGGTTTATTAGGCGCCTCCTCATCTGCAATTGCTTCAGATACTGAATTTGCCTTAAAATTCTGGGAGCTCCACTACTGCCCACCACTGTTCTGAGCCTTCCTTTTTGCTGCATTTAGATGCCAATTTGGAAAACCAATTAGCTGGAAACACTCCTCCTTTAGGTGCCCATTTTTCTTGCAGTGATTGCAAAACAGATGACTCCTATCTGTTCTCACAATTCCTCGCCCATTGAAATTTGTCCTTCCTGCATTCTTGGCTGAATAAGTCTTACTCATGCTTTGGTCATGTACCATCAGCAGTCTCTCCAGGAAAACTCATATTTATTGAAACTTCTCTGTTTTTCTCAGCCTTTGCAATCATTGCGTACACCTTATTCACTGGTGGCAATCTGTCTAAGAACAGCAGTTGATTGCGTTCAGACTCAAAAGCATCACCAAGCCCCATCAAGAACTGCATTGACCTGTCTTCCATTTCTCGATCATCGACTTTAAGTTGGGTTGCCCCTTCAGCTTCAATTGCAGGACGCAATTGTTCCAACTGATCCCAGAGATTTCTCATCTTGTTGTAATAATCCACCACAGTCGTAGAGCCTTGTTTATGCAGAGCTATCTCACGCTTGATCTCAAACACCAAGGACAAATTTGATGTTCCATATCTTTCTCCAATTTCATTCCATAATTCTTCAGCGTCGTGTATAAACATAAAGCTGTTAACTATCTCCTTAGAAATCGAGCTCTTAATCCAGCCGGTCACCATGGTATTAACCGTTCTCCATTTCCTATAATTCTGCGAACCAATTGCAGGCCTCTTGTAGGTTCCGTCAACAAAGCCAAGCTTCATTTTGGCTTCAAGAGCATCCATCATAGAGCTCTTCCAAATCACAAAATTGTTTGCAGTCAGAGGTGTTGAGACAATCATCATACCAGGATTGTCTGAACCATGAAGTTGATAATCTTCTTCAATTTCAGCTTCAGTGCGATTAATTTCTCCATCGCCATTTTGCTGAGGATCCATTTCAGTCGACATCTTCGAAATCAATTTCTTGATTGAAGAATAGAAACGTTCAAATGATCAAATAAACCTGCTCTGATACCATGTATGAATCGAAGATCAAATTCATCCGATTCAAGAAAGCAACGGACGAAAACAGAGGAACAATTGGTGGGAAAAATATTTCGTTATATTCAATTAATAGAATGTTAGCTACAGTGCACTTAATAACAGAAAACCCAAGGAAGACGATAACTTATAAAACGCTAAAAGGAAAAACGATTTACTAACTACAAAACTAAAACAGAGGACTAAGGCGGGTAAAATCTTTCTTCAACCGTATAGAGTACCATATAAAGGCGCGACATGGTATGTTATGCACACATAGCAATGTACGGTCTTTACACATAAACTGTACAAACAGTAAGTCAGGTACCTATCTGTAAAAATTTTCGGCATAGGTAATGATTTGCAAGTTTTTCTCGAGTAGTTATTTATGTGTAGATTACACTATATTTTGCAATAAGATACTACCTCCGTCCCATTAATTTCTTTCTATCTTTCTATTTCGGGCGTCCCACATAATTCTTCCCATTTCCATTTTTGATAAAAATTTATCCCACTAATTAAACTAATTACACCATTAATATTAAAAAAAATCTTCTTGATCTACGTGTCTACTAATAACTTTTCTCTCTATACCTCAAAAGGTGTACTATAATATTAAAATAATGTGATTTCTTAATCTCCGTGCCCTGGAAAGAAATAGCCGGGACAAAGGAATCATAATTTAACAATATAAAAACATTTATCTCATTTCTTTTCTTATTTATCTATCGGTAGCGCTGTACATCCATCCAATCATTGCGTCGCTGGTTGAATATGAAGATGTGGCTCGTACTAATCCCACTCTTCACTGTCGTTTTCGCAAATCCCAAGGCCACATCGGCGTCTCAGCTCATCAGATCGATGACGGACCATCGCAAGGCCGCCGGCCTTGACCTGTACTGCGAAGCGTGGAGGTTCACGGTGGAGACCAACGATGCCGGGAAATGGGAGCAAGTTTCGCCTAGGTGCGTTGACTTCGTCAGAGACTACGTTTCCGGCGACCGCTACTCCATCGATTCCGATGCTGTGGCGGAAAGTTCGATCGCTTACGCCGCCGGCGTCGCGGCGGAGGAGAAGCTTAATGGGAAGATGGCTTGGGTTTTCGACGTTGACGAGACTTTGCTGTCCAACGTGCCTTACTATGCCGATCATGGATACGGGTAAGTTGGGACTTGCGTATTGACACTGCTTTCTTTAATTTCCCCTTTTTTTCCTATTTTAAGTAGATTTGGATGGCGTTGACTGTGAGTGAGAGCTTCTTCATTTGTTGTAAATGGCATTGAGGTCATGGTATTGAGGTTTGTTGTTGGTGGTAATGTACTTCCTCACATTTGTGGTATAGTCAATTCGTAAATGGTATAAAATGGTTAGATGAGACACTGCAACCAAATTGATCAATTGGTATTCTTTCTCGGAAACATTATGTTAGCAATAATTTCTGGGACCTTTCTGCTTACTTGATAAAGAAATTTATTGGTACATTTTTCTTGTCTTCCTCATTCTTGAGGTGCACACTACAGTTTTAGCTTGCATTCATGATTAAGGATTGATGATGAACTCTGATCAACATCTTAGGGTACTATATTTCAAGTAAGCTTCAAAATGAGGTTGCTTTACTAGGTGAATCTACAAGAATGGTCATAAAATTGTATAGTAAAGTGCGTTAGAAGAGTTTCTTACACTGACTTTTTTTTTCTGTAAACGTCGATGACTTGAGTTGATTCTAACTGGCAATGCCTATTTGATCGTTTGAATTGAATGTTCTTTTGGCGCCGCAGGTCAGAGCCATTCAACGAAAAAACCTGGAATTCTTGGGTTGTTTTGGCTAAGGCTACTGTTCTACCTTCAAGTTTGAGATTATACAATGAGCTTCAGAAACTTGGATTCACTATATTTTTATTAACTGGAAGGGATGAGTATCAAAGGAATTTTACAGAAAGTAATCTTCAATCTGCTGGATACAGTAACTGGAAAAGGCATATCTTGAGGTAAGTCACACGATGATACATATATACAAAATAAATATGTACAAAATGAGTCGCTTATGATTTTGTGACCTTTTTATTAAAACAGGGGATCCTCAGATAAAGGCAAGGCAGCCACCATATACAAATCTGAGAAGAGAAAGGAGATTGAAGACGAAGGCTACGTTATCTATGGAAGTTCGGGAGATCAATGGAGTGACTTGACTGGTTTTGCTGTTGCCAGGCGATCTTTCAAACTGCCAAACCCCTTATACTTCGTTCCCTAATCTAGCTAGCTAGCCTCACCATTGGCTCCTCAATTATTTCAGACATTATTCTTCATTTATGGGCATATGTCCAACTCTTGAAGAATACGCAGCTTTTAGACGTTTAAGTGTGAGTATTGTCTCTTCCCTTTGGGATCAAATTATTTATTACATGCTCGTCGAAACTGGGAACATGCAGTGCGTTTGCAATAATGGTGAAGACGAACGAAATAATGCAATCAATTGGACAAAACATTACCATGTGGGGTAAGGTCCCATTCCCAACCCACAAATCATTCTACTGTTTTAAGACTGTTGTTACTCTCTTTCTTCCATCTATGCAAAGCTTAGAGGCAAAGCAAATTTTGTCCCCCTTTTAGACATACTGTATTACTATACAATACCAGTTTTACACAAGCAAACAAATGATTAGCTAGTACTTATGGTATGGTACACTCACGAGAGGAAGCTAAATTAAACTAACCAATATTCAAGAAAAAGAAAAAAGAAAGAAGAAAAGGAGAACGGAAATTGAAAATGATTGACTTCCCTCGCATGGACTGCAATTAATGAGCCACAGCTATTATCTTCTTCTACAGAGCAGAGGGGAAAAGAAAAAAGAAAGAAAGAAGAAAAAAACAATGGTCACTCACAACATGTAGCCCCCTTAACTACAACGTGTAATACCCCACCATGTTGAATGGTTGAAAATAATTTCTTTTTTTTTTCCATTTTTCCATACATTAATTTTTTTTTCATGGAATTGGATTTACACCGATCTCTACTCCAACTCCGACCTCAACCCCAATCGATGCGCCGCAGACCAGCGGCTTCGCCGGCGATGGGATCCTCATACAGCTCAATCCGCCGCCGGGACTCGCCGAGCAATCTTGTTCGGGCCTCTGCATCTGCTTCCCGGGAATGCAATTGAAGGAGAAATCGAACCCTAGATTCGATTTATCGCCGCATTCCTGTCCGAACCCAGAGAAGAAATTGGCCGCAACGGTCAGATTCACGAGGCTCCTCAGAGTGCAGACCAAATCTGGCAAAACCCCCGACAGCCTATTGTGCGCAAAGTTGAGAACTTGAATGTCGCTCAAGCACGAAATAGAGTCTGGCAAATGGCCTTGCAGTGAGTTGAAACTCACGTCCAAGACTTGTAAATCGCTCCACATTCCG
This sequence comes from Craterostigma plantagineum, assembly GCA_027422505.1. Taxonomy (NCBI): domain Eukaryota; kingdom Viridiplantae; phylum Streptophyta; class Magnoliopsida; order Lamiales; family Linderniaceae; genus Craterostigma; species Craterostigma plantagineum. The sequence goes on along the minus strand of JAPQWV010000052.1, from coordinate 1,237,163 downwards.
ACACCTTCAGGTATGCAGCCAGTGAGCTGATTGTTCAAGAACAATATTTCCTTAATACCCATGTAGCTCAAGCTCACGGGTATAGTCCCAGACAACTTATTGTTAGCTAAGTTGATCACCGAAGCTGGTGAGTTGCCTAAATTCTCAGGGAGCTCGCCTGTTAAGAGATTGTTGTTGAGGAAGACGGCGTCTAGCTTCTTGTTGAACAGATCTTGAGGAATGGGGCCTGAGAAACTGTTGAATCTGAGGTCTAAGTAGACCAGGTTTGGTATGTAGAGGACTGTCTGTGGAAATGGCCCTGAGAATTTGTTGTTGCTTAGGTCTAACTCTGTAAGAGAAGACAGTTCTCTGAAGGAAGGAGGTATAGTGCCGCCGAATCTGTTGGAGTTGAGGTGAAAGATTGATAAATCTGTGAGAAAAGAGAGCTCTTTAACAAGAACGCCTTGTATGTAACCATGGTTTAGATCCACAGCAGCTACGGTCTTCCCCGTTGGATTTCCAAACATATCGTGAGTGTCTGAGCAGAAGATTCCCTTGTAAGAACACACATTGGGGCCGACCCACGTCTTTGTAATCCCTTGTGGGTCGTCAGTTATGGATAGTTTCCATGCTTGAAGAGCTGTGTAAGCCCTCGAAAGCTTCGACGTGTCTGCACCAGTGGGAGTGTTCGGAGAGTTAAACCCACCTCCGCCGCCGCCTCCTCCTCCTCCTCCGCCGCCGCCAATCCAGACGCCGCCGGAGCCTCCGTAGCCGCCTCCAATGCCAATGCCGACGCCTCCGCCGGCCGCTAGAGCAGATTCCGCGACGGTTATGGAGAGGAGGAGATGCAATAATGCAAGAGGTAGACAGCTAAGGTTATTGTCCATGTTCGTAGTAGTGAAATGTGAGGGTTTGTCGTCTGATGCATATTTGATGCTGCGTTTCCTCTTATGTGTTTGTAAGGAAAGTTAGGTTTGATGCATTGATAGCGAAAGATGGTGCTGTGGGGTTAAAGAATAGTTTTTTTTTTTTTAGTTTGCAACTTATATCTATTTTATATCCTTCTATCTCCTGGTTTGATTATTAATTTACCATAAAGACCAATATACCCGTCTTACATAATATATGTTTGTATAGTCAGACGGTGGCATAAATAATGTTATCTAATATTCAGAGAAGATAAAAGGAAAAAATAAAAGGGAAATTTTTGTTCAGTCGCCTGTCAGGGTCTGAAATTTTAGTTCAGACCATGTCAGAAAAAGAATTAGTTTTAAGGACCCGATTATTCAGTAACAATTTATTGGTCGGCAGTAACAACTCCTGTCCTGCAGTAACAGTTCATTGCTCTGAACATAACAGAAAACGATCATCTGATAACAATTCATAAACACTTTATAACAGTGGTCCTTATCTTTAAATTTTAAGAAAAATTAGGTCCTTTAAACTAAAATTTTTCTTAAAGGTCCTGAAAACTATATTTAATCACTTTTGGGGCCTGAATTTTAATATACCCAAAATAAAAGTGGTCTTTACACATAAATACCCTCCCTATAAAAACTTATAGTTTAGTACTCTAAGTATTTTTTTTATGTAAGTACCCGATCTGCCGCAGGTACGCCATACAACACATTTGAGTATCCTATATAAGTACGTAATACGTTTAGAAAATGGTACGCTGTATTACTACATTTAGGTACGCCCTATTTACACATTAGGTACGTCGTACAAACACATTTAGGTACCCTGTATCAACGTTTTTGTACGCAATACACACACAGGAAGGTACGACATGACTGAAGAGACTGATACAGATTAAATCGGATAGCTATCTGTAAAAATTTCTGACTTGATCTGTACTTTTTATTCAAATAGGTATTAGATACTCGAAAATAAAATAAAAGCTGCAAAATAATGTGGCCACAGTATTTCATGGTCAAAATTATGTAAAGGTGTTATGTTATGATGCATGCGCTCTCCTTTGATGGGCTGATAACGTTTGGGCCTAAACACTTTTCAGACTATTAACCGTTTTATTGGGCTTAAAGATTGGGCTTCCATCCTTAAAGAGTTATAGATCGGCCCATTTTTGGGTTACTTTCAAATATGTGTAACCAAGAGCGTATTTTCTTATTATACCTGACATACATTGTAATTTTTTGAGTATATTTGTTGGAATCCTAGGTAGAGTTCTTTTCCAACAAATCCATTTGATTAATGAAATACGGTCAAATTGGAAAAAGATGAGATAGAGCGGAAATGGGTATATGTATTAACTATTTCTTTATTATTGAGATAAAGGAGAAGCTATATAATTGGGTATTTTTAATTAAATAAACAAAAAAAAAACAACCATTAACAAAATAAATGAAAAATCAGATGTATTAATAAAATAGCGACTTTCGTACTTCCAGCGTACGAATTACTAATTCGTAATCTGGGAGTACGAGTTACGGGCCCAGCTGGCGCGTGCGCTTACCTGGACTAACTCGTACTGCCAGATTACGAATTAGTAATTCGTACGCTGGAAGTACGAGTTAGATCTGGTTTATAACGAAACCCTCGCGACGAACTGACACGACGAGCAAGACGAAGACGACGACGAAGCCGACGAAGACGACGCCGAATTGCTGCCCCAGCCACGCCTTGCGCTGCCCGGCGTCCCGCCCGACCTCCTGCCCGCCGCGCCTGCTGCCCCGCCGCGCTCCCCGACGCCACGCCACGCCACGCCCGACTGAGACGCGACGCCCCGCCGCCCCGACGCCACGCCGCCGCCTCGACGGCACGCCGCCGCCCCGACGCGACGTCCTGCCCAAGCCGCGACCGCTGCCCCGCCGCAACGCCCTGCCCCGCCGCCCGACGCTGACGCTGCGACCCGCCACGACCGCTGCACCGCCCCCCGATGCTGCCCGCCCCGACGCTGCCCGCCCCGCGACGCTGCCCGCCCCGCGACTGCTGCCCTGCCGCGACGCCCTGCCCCGCCGCCCGACCCTGCCGCTGCGACCCGCCACGACCGCTGCACCGCCCCCCGACGTGTCCCGCCCCGCGACGCTGCCCGCCACGACCGCTGCCCGACCCGACGCTGCCCGCCCCGCGACGCTGCCCACCACGACCGCTGCCCCCCGCCGCCCGCTGCGACCCGATGCTGCCCGACGCTGCCCGACCCGACGCTGCCCGCCCCGCGCCGTCCGCTGCGACCCGACGCTGCCCGCTGCGACCCGCCTCCCAGACGACGTCATACGTGCGATTAGTTCGGGTACCCCGCGAAATACAATTTTGCGTTAATTTCGTCATTATCAAATGCTTTTATTGATTGGTGATTTGTTTGTTTGTTTGTTTTTTTTTTAATGTAGAATGGATTCCGATTCTACTTACGGGCCTATTGATAGTTCGGTGTTGACGATGCAGTCAAATCACCGTAGTAGGGCTTTGTTGTTAGACGAGACAGCAAAAGATAGAAATATTAAGATTAGGGCCTTAGAGAATGTAGTGTGGGGTACTAGAGAAGCACCGAATATCTTACACGATCGCTTATTAGGGAAGTTGAACGATATGGGTCTATACAGCGTCTACAGCTGTATGTCTCAGAGGGTTGACCCTCATTTGATTACAGCTTTGGTAGAGCGTTGGACGAAAGAGACCCATACGTTTCATTTTTATGTTGGGGAGGCGACCGTCACTTTACAGGATGTAGGTATTTTGTGGCGTTTGCCTGTAGATGGTAGTTGTGTCTCCGGTGTGATCGTTCATAGAACGACCACACAGTGAATGGACGATTGTGAGCAGTTGCTTGGTTTTAGACAGCCTGCTGATAAGATTAGGGGGTCATCGCTATCGATGAAGTCGTTAGCGAGTTGGTTGTTGGACCATCCGGTAACGGATGATAGTGATGAGGAAGAGGTCGAATGTTCAGCACGGGGTTACGCGATGCTGCTCTTCGGTGCGGTGATGTTCCCCGATTGTAGCGCCAGCACAGTATCATTGACTTACCTTCAGCTGTTGGAGGATATTGAGGAGGTGCGCACATTTAGTTGGGGTAGTGCGGTGCTGGCATTCCTATACGGAGAGCTTTGTTCGGCAATCGAGCCGAACAAGCTAAATATAGGCGGACCCCTACGGCTGCTGCCGGTAATTATATTGAAATTTTGATTAAATATAGTGTTATTTTTAATGGAGATAATTTAGAACAAGTGATATGTTTTAGGCTTGGGCATATGTGAGGATTTTGCCATTTCAGCCAGTACGGGGTGTTAATCGTATCACGATGGAGCCCCGAGTAGTCGACGAGATTGTCTTACCGGCTCCGCCACATGCTGCGAGGTATGGTTGTTCTTCCATAAGTTGGAATTTTTTTACTCTTACATTTATAATTGTTGTTTAAATATTTGACAGGTGGAACGCAACCTTTGATTTCACATCTTCGACGAATTCGAACGTACGCACTATACGCGCCGGCATATCCAAAGAGAACATTACTGAACCCTGCCGTAACTGAGGCAATGTCGGGAAAATCCGTACAAGTGTAACTCGAAGAACCAACTTCAAAATTTCGATGAGGCTCTTCGTTCAAATCAAAGTTTGAATTTTCAACTGTTTCAACAAAAACCTCGACACAATTGTTTTCTGAATCGGGATGTATGAAAAATTGTAAATCGTTGTCGTTGGAGATTTGAAAAAGCTGATGAAAATGGCGGGAATGTTGAAAGTATTCATTTTTGGCACGGATAATCAACGAACAACGACTGCTATCAGCACCCGTAATTTCGAACAACAACGAAATAAACTCGGAAAAACTGGTAGTGCGACGAATTCGCCTATACCCAACAGGGCGGATAATATGTTTGATGGTAGAATCAGATGACTGAATTATATCGCCGCCGAAATATACTATGACTTGTACGCGACTCGACACCATTGTTTGATTTATTAATATAAATTGAGAAGGGCTAATGATATACGAGTCATTCTGGGCGAGGGGGGATTTATAGGAACTTAAATCGTATCTTGGAGATACGAGTTAAGTAACTCGTATTCCGGGCATACGAGTTACGTGAATTATTGTAATAATTAACGTAACTCGTATGCCCGAAATACGAGTTAGGGAAATTATTGCCGACACCTTGCATGGCCATGCAGGTTGGTCGGCCACACACTATAACTCGTAACCTAAGGATACGAGTTACTATCTCGTATACTGAGAATACGATTTAACGCGCCATGTCATTGCCATGTCAGGGTCAGCGTGGTCAACATGTAATTCGTACTCCTAGAGTACGAATTACTAACTCGTATGTCCCTGATACGAGTTAAGCCGACGTGTCGGGTCAGCGGGTCAACGGCCCAAACGTAACTCGTATTCTGGGAGTACGAATTACTCCCAGAATACGAAAATCGCTATTTTATTAATGCTTTTTCTTTTCCGTTTATTTTGTTAATGATTGTTTTTTTTTGTTTATTTAATTAAAAATACCATATAATTGAGGGTAATATTCCTCACAACACTAAAAATAATTCCTTTGCGAATCCGAATGTCGTATTACTAATTATTCGTCCGTAAAGCGAAAGATTTGATTTCTCAGCTTTATGGATTGAACGGAACTTCAGATCTCGTTCTTCTTTTCAATTTTATGTTATGCTTCAAATTAGTTTATCCCCTTTTGAAGTATTTCATTATTTCTCTAGTCTCACACTTTGTATATTTGTTCTCACTTGAGATAATTTAATTCAAGAAAGCATTTTTGAAGAAAAAAATAGTAAGACAAAACAATTAACAAAAACTTAATGTTGAATTTAATATCTTGGCGACGCCAATATGTGGTTTTTGAAAAGACAATGTTACATTCAATGAAGCAAATCATAAATACAGAAAAAATAAAATAAAAATTTCAGAATCAACACATCGTCCTATAATCATCCCAGTGATGATTATCTAGGACAAAATTAAAGAACTTGGATTTAGGGCAAGCATTTCTTTCTTTTCCTTTTTCTTTATGCATTTTCTTCTTTTCTTCTTTATGCTTCTTTCTTCTTCTTGCTTTGCTTTTCCAACATGCATGTTTGGAGTTAGCCCACGAGATTTTAGGACCATATCCTTGATTTCAGAGCTCAAAAGGGACAAACAAGTTGATATATGGTCCCTAATATACACATAACTTAGCCTTGCTTGAAAAGAACCTTCTTCATGTGGTAATGATTACCACTGTAATGAGTTTGTCTCTTCTTCCTTTTGACATTTGTACCTTTGTTTCTATCCATGATGATCCGGGTTGTGATCCGGGTCGGGCCAAAATGTGGAGTATTTCAACCATTCTGCTTCTTGCTGAGGATTATTATTTGCCACTATGGATGATGAATCCTAGTATATAATAGTTTTAAATAGGATAGGAAAAACATTATATTTCTAAATGACGAAGATAACAAGAGAATTTCAAATAATGAGATGAACTACTATTTACCAAACAACCTACTACTAATTTCCAACCTAATTCATAATAAAACTTCCTTATTTGTTCCATTTCCAACCTAGGATTCCCCTAAGTTACGCGTTTAAATAAGTACGGTCTTTATTGTATTATGTCTCATGGACATATTCTGATATTACTATAAGCTTCCCTCATTAGTTACTTATATTTATCATAATAAAGTATATTGCTTTAGTACTGTTTCAGAAAGAAAATTTTCCAGTATAGATAGGTAATGAAATAACGCAAGGTTTATGATTGTAATAATATAAGTAATTAATATATAAACATACTTGTTTATTAGTGTCGTGAGTTGAGGTGCATCCCATGATTAATTCTTCCAAGCCAGACGCAGACCTTCCTTCCACTTTATGTTGCTGCTCATGCTGCCCAAATAAAATATAAAATATAATAAAAATAACAGCCTTTTAATTATGTTATATATTATCAAAACCTTAAGACATGAATAGCACAATCATTTATATGATGATCATGTATTGTCTGGAAAACATGAGGGCTACCATAATTACTTTGTAAGCATTGTGCAAAACACATAAAATGGCCGCGGATCATGCTTCCATGTGAAGAACTAGAAAAGGCAACTTATTTGATGGATAACAGATATAACAAAAAGCTCACGTCTGTTTTCATTGACATTTGACTCGAAACATAGTTGTCATAATTGGGTCTTTCCCACCCAAAAAAAAAAAAAAAAATCGAATGGAGCTTTTTGTACTATGATCACATATGCATGTATGTATATCTGAAAACCACATGAAATTAACATAAATTCGACTAAAATAAGCATACCTGAAAGGGTGGATTTGGTATCTGCATGATTTTAGGGACATGAAATGAGTTATCAGCTTCCTCGATCATCATAGGACTGTGATGATGATGTACTGAGACGACATTTGAGATGGAATATGAAGGCCTATTGATATGATATGCCATTTGATGTTGTTGTTGCTGTTGACGATGATGATGATCTTCATGGCCCATAATCATCTGATGATCATGTGCTTGGCACGTGACAGTGTTGCTTGAAGCCTCTCCAACATTCTCCATTGGCCCAGCCTTCAAATATTACAGACAGATTAATCTTAATTATATGTAGATGACAAGTCCCTTGGCAAGCAATATGCTCTTATCAAGAAAGTGTAAGATGGTTTTCAGCATTATATTATGTTTTCTTTCTGCTGAAGCAATAGATCAAATTCAGTAAAATAGCACAATATACCTCGTGAAAAGTTTTCCCAAAAGGTAGATAGCTTGCAAAGCTATCAACCTTCATCTGCTGCTGCTGCTGCTGAATATGGTGATGATGATGATCCAAAGAAACGCTATAACTGGGAATAATAGGATGAGGGGCACAGACATTATTCAAAGCTGGGACGCCAGAAAAATCATCTGTTTGCGTAATAATTTCCTTCGACGAAGAACAGCTTCCACTTCCTTCACCGCCCGACGCACTAACAGCAGCAGAATTATTACTATTCAGACTTTGTCTGGGCTGAGTCTGATAGAAGATCTTGGACACTACAAGCTCTCCTTCTTTCTCTTCTTCATTCTGTCCTAAATGGTACTGATGCATCACCCAATTCGTCTTCTCGGGCTTTCGATTCTTGCCGAAATTCGTGTAGAGAACCAATATCTTCTTACAACCTTTTTGCCTTCCATTCACCATGACTGGCCTAGTTTTCCCAGTCTTGTGCCACCTTGTGTCCCCGCCTTGTAGATCGGTTTCCGTCTGAATCTTTCTTCTCTTTCTTGTCCCAGTCGTATAAGCTTTGGAGGGCCTGTGGAAAAAATGTCTGCTCAGTCCATCTCTTGTTACACCTGAGAAAGATAAAGAGGTACAAAAATGATATAATGGATGTGCAATAAAATCAAAGTTAGGTGCATCAAATGCATGACTTAATATATAAGGAGAGAAAACCCTAGATGGATAACTCCATTTCTTTTTCTTGTGGTTGTTCTATCTTCCGAGGAAAAAAGAGGATCGTATATGCTTGGACCTAACTTGTTGAAACAAGCAACATATGGTCGTAATACCATCAATCGTATTTAAATTAAATTCTTATTACCTGGAAGTTTTTCAGGATGCGTATAACAAATCCCATCTTCACCTTCAATGGTAGGTATGAAACCATCGATCAAAGGGTGTGACTTTGATTCTTTTGCTTTTACCTTAGCTTCGAGGTGTTCTATCAGCTCTTGGTCAGTCGGGTCAAACTTAACTCCGGCGGGTAAACCGACCCAGTCCTGTAATAAAATCAAAACAATCAAATCAGAAAAAAGAAAGAAAAATAAAACACAGCAAAAGCAGCAGATTGATAAAAAGCTCAGAGAAGATGAAAGACTATTAGAGAGGAATATTTGAACCATGTAAATACAGATGTCTACTTTTCTTTATGCAATGTGAAAAGGGTTTGGCAGGAAGCATATTAACCTTATTATCTTTTGAGAAAAACTGATTCTTTGACAGCAAAAAGAAATAATTATCTTGCGAACTAAGGCAAGAATAATATCAATCATAAAGGGAATTTTCATTTTACTGAAGATCCTACTGACCGGTTTTGTTTCGAGCTTATGGCCGCAACCAGGGCAGTGTTTGGATCCACATAGTTTATGCTCCTCAAGCTTTGCATCGATGAGATCAGAGCTGCTGATAGATCCTTGCTGGGTATTCTGATTCATGGCACAGACCAAACGGGCCTTCTCTGTCTATCTCTTTATTTTCGCACAACCCTAAAACGTTGTAATAATCTTGGAAAACTCTAATCTCAGTTTCTCGATTTGTTCAGTCTGAGGTTTCTTCATGTCTTGTATATCTCCACAGTGCTTCCCACCAAGAAAGTATATTATTTCCTGAGGAAACAGAAAACGAACCAAGTATGCCCTTATGAAGAGAGGATATATGTCTTGTATATATATACATACACATATTGTATTAGATATATATGCAGAAAAAAGGAAATAAAGAGAACCAATCGATTTTTCTTATGGGCTCATAGTACTGTGCATGAACATGAGAAGTGAATTCTTGGCACGACACGTGTGCAGCGCATTGCTATACACATCAAAAACTGTTGCGTCCTTGAGCAAAACTACAATAATTTAGAATTTTATCTTTTTCTCTGAAGAAGATAAATGAATGAAAAAGAAACTCGAAAGAGATGATCAAAACCTAAAGAGGATAATACACATCTGTGAAGCGGTGTGTGTGTGTCCGAAGCAAAACCAGCTTCAACTTCAGAAAAGACACAACATACAGCAGAATTTACGCTTGCTTTAACTGAAATAAGCCCAGGTTTAGAGTTAGATATAAAGGTAAACTATATGTTACCTTTATGTCTTTGCTAATTTAAGCTCACGGCCTCATCTCATCTCATGTATACTCAGAGAGAGAGAGAGAGATTATTTACTGTTTGTTTATTGAATAAATAGATAAAGCGAAGGCGCTCTAAGATGAGAATACTGATCGCCTACTAAGCTTTGTATAGTCTCAAGAGTCTTCTTGATTGGTAAAGAAAAAGTTAGCCAGCCTTAGCTGTTTTAGTTATACACTCAATGCATACACAATATTAGCAAGACAAGTTACTTATGCTTACAGATCGTAGATTTTCTTATCTCACCTGCATTGGAGAGGGTTGATTAATAAATTACTGAACGGTGAATAAAATATGTTTATCTTCAGTGGAAAGAAAAATAAAAATTTATACAAACAAATTTGTATCTTTCGAAAAATATATTTCTGCTTGGAAAGACATAAAATCATGAAAAGAATGGTAATAGTCACATGGGTTTTGAGCTTGGAGTGCTGATCATGATGCTTTTATCATGAAATTACGGAGAGAGATGTAAATACAAACAAGCATTGCTTGATATGCAAGGCAAAGTGAAGTTACTCGTATTAAGTAAATATGGACCATCTCCATGGTCTCTAATAATTAGATAGTCCCCACGTTTTCTTACATCATCTAGTAATTTGTCTATTGTTAATATATATATATATATATATATATATATATATATATATATATATTAGCGTGTGTGCTCTTTCCTTCTTATTTGTCTTAACAAACAATTATCTAAAATTTTAATGGACGCATAAGATATGGGGCTAAATACTATTGAATATTCTTTCGTCAACGAACAAAATCGCCTTATATATACATGAGAGATTTTCACATGCAATCGCCCTCTTCTGCCACATGCACCATTATGATATTTTTTAGTTAGTAACCGTAATTTTTATAATATCAATTAATTCTTTCTATTCTTTGTAAACCTTTGACATCCAATATTTTTGTTTCGTAATGGTTATGCATGGGCAAAACAGAAGTAGAACATACACTTTTCATAATAATCATAGTTATGTAAGGTAAAAAAGGATACGGATAATGAAGCCTGCGTAGTCATGTTCGGCAAAGCAATTATTACGTGTTAATGTGTTCTTTTTATTAATGTTTTGCATGCAAGAGATTTTTATTAATTATGGTATTGTCATCCCCAGTGACATATATTGAAGTTAGGCATAGCATTCGGCATGTAAAAAGAAAAATAGATACTTTATGTCAGTATCTATACTCTTTAATTAAGTTTCAAGGCCTTGCTTAAACCGTTCAATTTGGTATGTAATTAAGTCTAAAGAAAAAATATATTAAATCAAACAAAAAGAAACCACCCACTAACATTACTTATTATTTTTTAGTTAAAACCTTTAATTTAATAATATATGATATCATAGCACACGCATCTGAGTGTGCAAAACTATTAGTATATATTAAATATAGTGACATCTATAGATAAATACTCAATTTAGTAAAAAAATTACAAATAAGTACATATGTTAGAAATTTAGATAGGTATCCATTTTACTATTTGTACCAATTTTCTAATTCTTTTCGTACCTTTTATGTGTGTATTGCGTAACACATCACTCGTTTGTACGGTACCCTACACGGTTACTATATGGTACATTAATGTGCTATATATAAGGTACCATGTTCTCAACGTATTACGTACCACAATACGTTGCTATATGGTACCTAAATGTGTTATATGGCGTACCTGCGGCGGATCGGGTACTTATGTGCAAAAAATTTATTCTATTAGGTACCTATATATAAAAAATACTTGGTACTAAATTACAAGTTTTTATACGGATTTTTATATGTAAGGACCCCTTAAATCTGTACATAAAATAGATTTCCATATGCAACGTGGTGAAGGTTTTTTGATATATTTGTATTCCCAATAATGATTGCTACCAATGACACATTAGGAAAGGAAAATAAAATAAAAATCGACAATGTAGATGTCAGCATTTTACTGATGTTATCGTCCTGTCACAACCAGCGTGTCTTCTGAAATAAAGAGGTCAACTACAAAATTATTCATACTCGCTTTTATATTTGATTGTAGTAAAGATATGTTATTATATCTGTTTTATTTATACATATTGTACATATTAAGCGAGCTTAAATATATGTTGAAATCAGTTTTTTTTTTTTTTTTTGTATTGTATGTGAAGCACTGTTGTAAACTCGGCCTAGGCGGCCCTATCTGAGGCGTTTTTTCGGCTAGGCGGCTGATTAATCGGTTTCGGCCTAGGCGGACGATTAGGCGGCCGACTAGGCATTTCTTTTTTGTATTTTTTTTGAAAAAAAATTAAAACAATATTTTTTGCGAAATTCTGTTATAAATACGAAAAAAAAAATTATTAGGATTGACATTATTTATTTAAATAGATCAATTTGATATAGCTTTACTTTGGTATATTAGCAACAAATAAAATTTGTAAAAAATCGGTATACCGACTAATTTCCGCGTAGAAACCGCTTAGGCCACGTCTAGCCCGCCTAGGCTCTAGTGCTTAGCGAGTTTTACAACATTGATCTGAAGTGAACTTGTATATTTCAACTTCAACTTTTTATCCCGTCAACCACTAATTTAACCCTTCAAATCAAAATAGCAAATGTAAAATGATATAAATATAAAGAGTAGTTATAATGCTAGTATGATCAATTAACTTGGCATTCTCTGCATGCCTATGCTTCTCTCTCTATATATATATATATATATATATATATATATATATATATATATATATAATATAGTTGAGCGTGACAGAAGAGTGTGGCGTGCACCAACCAAAGACATGGATGGGAAAAATCCGTTTTTTTTATTATAACAATTCGGACCAAATGGTTGGGTCCATAAGCAATGAGTCTACATATGTCGTATGTTCTCCAAATGGGAACTACGAAATATATGGGCTATGATTAAAAGACTCGCTCTACAAGACAGTGAAATATCATAACTATATATGATGATATAGTCATATATTTCATTCTGGGCTCGTCTATCTGACTCTTTAGCCCATTGGGTTGCTTAGATTTAACATTATCTAACTTATATTTATTAAAAAATAAAAGAAAATAAATTTTGTGGCAAGAATAAGGAAAGAATAATTATGTGACAGATGCATCGAGTTCGTTATCCATGAAGAATAATAATCCGAATATGATAATATATATCCTATCAATAGATAGTGGGCAGACAGTACAGAATCTGTCTATTGGCACACTGGCAAGTGTACAACGCATTTTAAATTGAATATAAGATCTCACCTTCATTGATATATAAATGCATTTACCCACACCCGTCTAATATTTCTATCTCTGCAATTGATACATTTGGTTCGTTTGAGATGCTCGTTTACTGATAAAACCCTCGTTTTCCAACTTGACAAACGGAATAATAACATTCTTGCATTATTTCAAGCTTATCTTATTTATTCTCCATTCTCCAACTCCCTACTCTTCCATATATATAAATATATATATATATATATATATATATATATTATACATATATATATATACACATACACACAACTCAGTTGAAACTCATTGTCATCCGAGCATCACATTACACAAAAACTAATGGCATCAGAAACAGTACTCTCTCATCATCATCATCATCATCATCATCATCATCATCATCATCATCATCATCATCATCATCATCATCATCATCATCATCATTATCTTCCAATTTTTCTAGGCCGACGATATAATAATAAGATCAAGAATGCTAATGGAATCACAACTTGCAAGAGTAAGCAATCACCATATATATATATATATATATATATATATATATATATATATATATATATATATATATATTTATCATATACACCCTTGACTCTCCATGATCAGGTTTATTACCGAAGAAGATGGTCAGGACAACTATACAAGGATGTGACATTGGTCATAGAATCAAGAATAATAATAGTGTTGTGCATAGGAAAAGAAGTGTTGTTGTTCAAGTTCTTTCACAAGAAGACATAATAAGCAGTGTTAGTATTGCTAACAATGCTTCTATTGAGATATTGAATGCATGGAACGACGAATACAATGGGATCATCATCGATTCGACAAGCTTACCCTCGAATTCGCAAGTTTTCACATCTATGCTTCGAAGGTCTTTGTCTTTATGGAAGTCTAAGGTTGTTTAAGTTCTTCTACACCTACTAACTTGTAAACATCGAAAGGACAAAGAATAAATTGTTAACATATTACATATAAACACAGGTACTAAAACTCTTTGATGCAGGGGAAGAAAGGAGTGTGGCTAAAACTCTATAAAGATAAAGCAAACCTCGTACCCATAGCCATCGAGGTAATTAAATGATTGTTGCATAGTGCGCAAGCAATATAGTTTTTCACTTAAACTTCGTTTATTTGATAGGAGGGATTTATGTACCATCACGCAGAACCTGGACATGTTATGCTAACGTATTGGATACCCATGGAAAAGGAGGATGAGCCTTGTCTATTACCCCAAGGTCCTTCACATCAAATAGGCATCGCTGGATTTGTTGTCAATGATAAGAAAGAGGTCAATATATATAGATATAAAATGTTAATTCCTATCTTAATGATGTTTCTGAAGTAATTGAACTGTTTGACTCAGATCCTTGTAGTGAAAGAAAAGTGCTCTTGCAGTTGCTTTGGAGTGTGGAAATTACCAACTGGATATATTAACAAGGCACTAAATTATTTATCCTATGGGATTATGTTTATTTTTGTCGAAAATGAATTTTTCAATCAGTTTACATTTATATTTGGCGGCTTATATATGTTTGACTTTGTGCAGTCCGAGGAACTGTTTTCTGGCGCTGTCAGAGAAGTGAGAGAGGAAACTGGTGTAAGTAAACTTTGTATGACCACATCTTAATTTTTCTTCCCCTTTTTTTTTTTTTTTTTTTTTTTCTGAAAAATATTGAAATGGGGAATCTAATATATGAAACACGTATGTATAATATGTGTTTCAACCTTTGCAATATGGTCTCTCTCTCTAAAATTCTCTGCCTTCTCTCTACAGAAAATTAAAATAAAATAAAAAAGATTAAACAAAAAAAAAAAGTCAAGAAACCCGTTGGAATAGAGAAAGAGGACAAGAGCGACTCACACGTAGCCCTCCGAGCTACCACCCACCGCCGTCTCCGGCCATCCTGGCCGGCCGGTGGGTGCGAGCATCACAGCTGTCGCCGGGAGCACCTTTGAATGAGCGACTGCACCCCAATTTCTCGGTCACTTCTTTCAGCCCTACATCAAATCGTTTAATCTACTAGCTGCTTCCACCTCGTTTTGCTTCAATCGTCGCCGCTTAAACGACACAGCTTCGGTCGCCGATTTTCTGGTTGCCGGGTGCGAACTGGCCTTGTTGCCTCCTGTGCACCATCAACACCGAGACCCTCTATTCAACCATCGTTACTGTTCAAATTGACGTAGATCTGGACGGCCGAGCCGTGTCGACCTACACCACCATCCTCAGCTGCCAAAGAACTGATCTACGATGGACGATTCTTCGACTATCCCTTCATCCCATTCAAAATGGGATTTGAATGGCATCCTTGAAGCGATTTGTGAGAAATACCCTGAGTTTGGGAACCGTTTCGACGCCGAGATATTCGAGGACCTGATGCGGCGCGTGTATGGGGCTGACGATAGGGAAGGAAGACAGCAGGGCCTGATTGGTAATGAGTTAATGATGGGTAACTCTAAGAAGGTGGTCTCCTCTCATGTCCCGTTAACCTCTGAAATGACGGGTACGATGGGATGTATGAACAAGACGGAAAATCCTCTCGAGACCTATGGTAGTTTTTCGACATTATTGCTCTCTCAGATGGGATGCGTTCCTGCAGCTGGATCTCACATGAGCTCTTCATCAATACCTGCTGGGGACGGTTTTTCGGCAGTGGTTGCTCCGAATGTGACGGCGGCTCCTTTATCGGAGTTTGCGTTCATGGAGGCCGGGAAAGCTGTCTCGAACGTATCTTCTGTGAGCCAAATGAGAGGACTGTCCAATCCTACTCTTGAACAGCAAATGGAAGTCCCTAACACTGCTGTTAGATTGAATGGGGCTGAATCTTTGTGTCGTGTGAATGGTGGCGGCGCTGCTATCGCTGCTAAAAAGCCGATCAAAAGTATCCTAAAACGACCTTATAGACCAGGCACGCCACCGCCGCCGAAAGGCCTCGTTACCCAATCTGTGACGACGCTTAAGAATGCTAATCACGGGGCTGTTTTGACAAAATTGAGGGTGGGAGCAGACCTAAGTGATAAGGCGTGCACCAAACATACCTTGACTGTTTCTGCGGCTGAGGTGAAGACGATGGAACGCAACCCTGCTGATGGTATGGCCACGAACAACGTATCGCCTAACTCTCATACAATGGCCACCAGTCCGGAGTCCCTCTTACATTCGAAAGGGCAACAAAGACAGATTAGT
Source organism: Craterostigma plantagineum (assembly GCA_027422505.1). Taxonomy (NCBI): domain Eukaryota; kingdom Viridiplantae; phylum Streptophyta; class Magnoliopsida; order Lamiales; family Linderniaceae; genus Craterostigma; species Craterostigma plantagineum. The sequence goes on along the minus strand of JAPQWV010000052.1, from coordinate 1,220,916 downwards.
GGACCAAAACTGAGTGGACTGAATCTGGACAGTAACATACCCACACGAACTGAGAGTATGGGTCATGCTGTACCATCTTTCGCTAAGGTGCTAACCCACGGAACGCGACATGCAGCTCTATGCCCCATAGGAAATAGAATACAGCTGAAATACACGGCCCCGACTTGCGTTGATGGAATCATCGAAGTTCAGCCATCGGCGGAGATAGCCGAATTGGGTCGTGCAAGATGGGCTCATACTTTGGTGGGTTACTTTCTGGGGAAAAAACCGTATTTCCCCCACGTCGAACGCTACTTTAGGAATTTATGGCCGCAACTTGTCGAAGTCAGGGCCACGCCCAATGGTTTCTTCAAATTCCGTTTCAAGGACGAAAACTCAATGATGGAAGCTTTAGAAGGTGGCCCGTGGTTGCTTAATGGACAGCCCCTCTTCCTCGAAGAATGGCGTATGGGCATGACTCTTGCGTGCAAACAACACACGGAGGTTCCCACCTGGGTGAGATTTTATCATCTTCCGTCTGAATACTGGACAGAGGAAGGACTTGGAGTTGTTGCAAGTGCTATAGGCAAACCACTATTCCCAGACACTCTTACCTTATCGATGGAAAGGATTGCCTATGCTAGGGTATGTGTCATGAAGAACTTGAATGAGCCTTATGTTGAGTCTTTTAATTTGAGGTTACCAGCTTCAAAGAACAAGGAGGCAAACGTAATTAATATACCGATCGAGTATGAATGGCGACCACCTCGGTGTACCCTATGCTCAATAGTGGGTCACTCTACTTCGTCATGCCCAAAAGCCTCAAATAAAGCGCCTAACATGTCGAGACCATTGAACAAGACCTACCCAAAGAAACAAGCTGCCCCTACGCCTAAGCCCACTCATCCACAAACTCAATGGCGCCGGATCGAAAAAGGAAAATGGTTAGGGACGATGTGCAAGTGACGCATAGCATAATGGAAAAGGGTGAATGCTCACACACCACGCCTCCGATTAGCGAACAGACTCCTCTCCTCAGCACGTTGGATGGCCCCACACCCACACCTAATTTGGACCAGACCCTAACACGAGAAGAAAACATTAATTTGGTCCATGTTGAAGACGTGAGCATTGACACTAATCCCTTTAATGCACTCGCAGGTATCAACGACGAAGGCGAACCTAACCGGGGTCCTACAGCAACCCCTTCTCCACCCCATTTATGATTCCACTAGGCGTATGGAATGTTCGAGGTCTCAACAGAAGAGACCATGCGAGGGCTGTGGCCGATCTTATTTCAAAACATAGATTACTACTTATAGGTCTTCTCGAAACTAGGGTGGCTGAGTCGAATGCCTCCCTTATCTCTGAGTCTATTCGTTCTCAATGGAAGTGGTTTTTTGATTACAACTCTGAACCCGGTAGACGTATATGGATTGGTTGGGATCCAAGATACATTCGTGTCAATATCATTGGAACTAGTTCCCAAACTATTCACTGTCAAGTCTTCTCACTTGCACGATCTGAGGAGTTTTATGTGACTTTCGCTTATGGTCTAAACACTAGGGATGAAAGGAAGGAATTGTAGGATAATCTTATTGTCACATCGGCGGATAGATTAGAAGTTCCTTGGCTTGTATTGGGTGATTTTAATGCTGTTCTCTACCGCAACGAAGTTCGCGGTGGTTCGCCTGAACCATATGATTTCCACGACCTCCAAAGTTGTCTTGTTTTAGCGGACCTTCTTTCTCTTCCATTTACGGGCTCTTGGTTCACATGGCATAACCAGAGGTGTGGGGATGCTGGGATTTGGCGCAGATTAGACAGAATGCTGGCTAACCCACACTGGTTCAACACATACGGCGATACTAAATACAAATGCGAACTCCCTGCTACTTCAGATCATAGCCCCCTCATCCTTGAGTCGGCTTCTGATACGCAACCACGAGGTACGTATTTCCGTTTCGACAATTTCCTTGCATCTGATGTGCGGTTTTTTCCCCTTGTGCAGAAAATATGGAACACCAACATCACGGGCTTCCCCATGTTTTCTGTGGTTTCCCTCTTAAAGATGCTGAAACCATATATAAAGGATTTGAGGCGAGCTAAAGGAAACCTACAAAGGAATGTGGCTGAAGCTAAAGAACTCCTATCGACATGTCAGGCCCTATCGACCAGCTATCCCCAAGACACGGCCCTACACCGCTTGGAACGTATATGTCGTAATCTATATTCTAAAGCAGTTCACATGGAGCAATCAGATTTACAACAACGGGCAAAGCTACACTGGCTCAAAGATGGGGACCAATGTACATCCTACTTCTTCAAGAAAGTGCAAACAAGACGCGTCACTAACCGCATCTTCAGATTGGAGGGCGAAAATGGCACCATTTTTGAGGGCGAAACTCATGTCAAGGGGGAACTGATACGATACTATTCTGAACTCCTTGGTCAGTCTTCACCATGCGCCACTTCTTACAGCCTTGGCCAATTTCTCCCGCGGAAACTTTCGGACGGCGATGCTGCTTTTATGACTAGACCTATTGAAGATGCTGAGGTAAAGAAAGCGTTATTCTCTATTGATGATAATAAAGCACCTGGACCGGACGGTTATTCGGCAGCTTTCTTCAAATCTGCGTGGCCTATTATCGGGGTGGACCTCACTATGGCGATTAAGGATTTCTTTGCTTCTGGGCGTCTCCTCCGGGAACTTAACACTACGATCATATCTCTTATTCCTAAGATTGACCAACCTCTGAGAGCTTCTGACTTCAGGCCCATCTCCTGCTGCAATGTACTGTATAAGGTGATTTCGAAAATTCTGGCGAACCGTATCAAAGACAGCTTGGCAGACCTCGTCCACTATACCCAAACGGCCTTTATTCCTGGGCGCTCGATCAGCGATAACATCCTTTTGGCTCAGGAACTCTGTCATGGCTACAACAACAAGAGTCTTCCACCTCGTGCCACCTTCAAAGTTGATATCGCCAAGGCGTACGATAAGGTTGAGTGGGATTTCATCATTGCTACCCTACAAGCAATGAATTTTCACCCTCGTTATATCGATTGGATCAGGAGCTGCATCACTACACCGTGGTACTCCATTAATAACAACGGTAGAGCTGAGGGATATTTTGAAGGCCGACGTGGCATCAGACAAGGGGATCCCATCTCTCCTTATTTATTCACTTTGGTAATGGAAGTTCTCTATGGTATCCTTTACCAAAAAATAAGTACAGACGGAAGCTTCAAGTTCCACTGGCGTTGTGAAACGACGGGCCTCTTCATGATCTCTTTCGCGGATGACGTACTCCTATTCAGCCATGCAAATGCACAGTCGATTGCAATCTTAATGGATGGCCTCCGCGATTTTGCTGCCTTTTCAGGACTTGCTGTGAATCCCCTGAAGAGTGAATTTTTCATCTCTAAGAGGGCCGTTGACCTCGCTAACACTATAGGTTGTATTACGGGTTTCTCTATGGGTTCTTTACCTGTCCGCTACTTGGGAGTCCCCCTCCTCACATCTCGTCTCACCATTAATGACTGCACCCCTCTTATTGCCAGAGTTGAGAAAAGAATAGGATCTTGGCTGAATAGAACACTTTCATATGCTGGGAGGACACAACTGATAAAATCCGTCCTTACTTCCCTTTATGTTTATTGGGCTGGGGTTCTACCACTTCCTAAAGGAATTATTCATGAGATTGAAGCACGACTACGAAAATTCCTTTGGAGTGGTACGGCTGCTAAGGTGGCTTGGTCTGACATTTGCCTCCCGCGTAAAGAAGGCGGCCTAGGGATTCGCTCACTCTCCAGCGATAATCAGGCCCTCCTTATGAAGCATCTATGGAACCTCTCTAAGCGTCAATCCTCTTCTGTTTGGGTTGACTGGATTACTCGCACTCGCCTTCACAACAAGTCACTCTGGACCATTGCGCCTTCCGCACGTGCTTCTTGGAGCTGGAAAAAACTGATGAAGATGCGCCCCCGTTTCCTCCAGCTCGTCCGATTTAGGATTGGTGACGGCTCTACATTATTGCTTTGGCAGGATCCTTGGATGAATGGCAGGCCACTTATTGATTCGTACGCGCATGGCCCATCCGTCATGGGACTGCCTATGGATAGCAAACTCTCTATCGTCATCAACAATGATGGATGGCATTGGCCTGGCCAGAATACGGCTGAATACCCCGATTTCTACCAGTTCTTACCTCCTGTCTATCCTAACGATCATGATCATATTATTTGGACAGGTACACATAGTGGCCAGTTCACTGTGGCCTCTGCTCGTGATGCCATCAGAATCCACCAGAACCCACCTATATGGGCACATCTCTTTGGCGGCTGCCTCAGCATCCCCAAAAATGAGTTCATTCTTTGGATGGCATTTCGGGATAGACTGCCTACGAGGGACAAACCTTGGATTGCGACTCAGGCGAATTCTAACAATTGTATCCTTTGTGATGACAACACTGTTGAGAACATTAATCATATTTTTTTCCAGTGCCCTTTCTCTAGTGGTTGCTTGCAGATTCTAAAAAACAAGGTGGAACTCCGTTGGCCGAACAGAAACTGGCGCACTGATGTGGAATGGGCCGCCCATGCTTGGAGGGGAAAGCATCTGATCAACCTGTCCAACCGCCACCTGTTAGCCGCTCTTGTATATCACATCTGGATGGAAAGAAACAGGAGGTGGCGTGAGAACGCCCGTAGAACCCCAGCCATAATTGCGGATGAGATCATTGCTATAATTCAACTTCGCTTGAAGACTATATCCCCGATATACAGCCTTCACATGTGCGCCCTGCGCCGTTTATGGCACATTGCCTGGTAACCCTGCGGCACTACACCTAGTGCCAGAAACCTGTTGTTTGATGTGGTTCGACGTCCTACCCTAGCCTTTGTTTCGAATGTCTTTTCTTTTCTTTTGGCTTTGGTCTTGTAGGGACTTTTGTAGGATATTGGGTTGATTGGTTTGTTGTGCTGTCTGGCCGGTAGAGTAATACGGCTTGTTTTCCGTCATGTGCGACATCATGAACGTTTTTTGTAACTCCTGTCTTTCTTGTTTAGTGAAATTTCCAAAAAGAAACACGTATGTATATCTATTTTTTCGCAACAGATAGAAACAACATTCATGGAACTGTTGGCTTTCAGGTACTTGATAAAATCGTATGTGATATCTGGATATATTATTATCATTATTATTTTAACATATTATTTTTATTTTTCTGTGAAGGCATGTGCACCAAGTTTGTTTTGAGAAATCTGATCTGCTCTTCGTGTGCATGCTCAAGCCACAATCCTTGGAAATTAAGAATATCGACGAAAGAGAAATTCAGGACGCAAAGGTAATAAATCTGAATGAATGGGTTATTCGTCGATTTCTTAATTTACGGCTGGAAATTAGTAATTCATATGTTTTTTATGATATCATAATCAGTGGATAACAGCGGATGAACTCTTAAGCCAGAAATACTACGAGGAAGATGAGATGATGCGAAAGATAATAGAGATTTGCATGGCGAGGAGCAATGAAGAAGAAGATAATGAGTATAAAGGATTTATTCCACGTCAGATTGCATCAAAGTTTGATGGAAAGATTTCTAATTTGTATTATCAGAATAATGCAAATTACATCTAACATGCAAAACATCTATGAATTGTAATAATACATGAGCTGTATTGTACTATTATCACTATCTACTACTACAAATAGTTACATACAGGCACGAGACAGTTAATCATCATGCATTTTTACTTAAATTACAAAGATTAACTAATAAGCACGACGCTAATATATGTAGGTGTCTTTCTTCATACATCGCGAGAATAGCGCTTTTTTCACTGTGGCAATTTAATTACCACTTCAGCTTGGCCGGAAAATACTGCAGCAAAACCATAATTAACAACTTTATTAAATCATTATTACAACTGCTATAGGTCTCAACTAAAAATCTAATCATACAGTTATTACCTTGTCGATGAGGGAATGGGCCGCCCATGCTTGGAGGGGAAAGCATCTGATCAACCTGTCCAACCGCCACCTGTTAGCCGCTCTTGTATATCACATCTGGATGGAAAGAAACAGGAGGTGGCGTGAGAACGCCCGTAGAACCCCAGCCATAATTGCGGATGAGATCATTGCTATAATTCAACTTCGCTTGAAGACTATATCCCCGATATACAGCCTTCACATGTGCGCCCTGCGCCGTTTATGGCACATTGCCTGGTAACCCTGCGGCACTACACCTAGTGCCAGAAACCTGTTGTTTGATGTGGTTCGACGTCCTACCCTAGCCTTTGTTTCGAATGTCTTTTCTTTTCTTTTGGCTTTGGTCTTGTAGGGACTTTTGTAGGATATTGGGTTGATTGGTTTGTTGTGCTGTCTGGCCGGTAGAGTAATACGGCTTGTTTTCCGTCATGTGCGACATCATGAACGTTTTTTGTAACTCCTGTCTTTCTTGTTTAGTGAAATTTCCCAAAAGAAACACGTATGTATATCTATTTTTTCGCAACAGATAGAAACAACATTCATGGAACTGTTGGCTTTCAGGTACTTGATAAAATCGTATGTGATATCTGGATATATTATTATCATTATTATTTTAACATATTATTTTTATTTTTCTGTGAAGGCATGTGCACCAAGTTTGTTTTGAGAAATCTGATCTGCTCTTCGTGTGCATGCTCAAGCCACAATCCTTGGAAATTAAGAATATCGACGAAAGAGAAATTCAGGACGCAAAGGTAATAAATCTGAATGAATGGGTTATTCGTCGATTTCTTAATTTACGGCTGGAAATTAGTAATTCATATGTTTTTTATGATATCATAATCAGTGGATAACAGCGGATGAACTCTTAAGCCAGAAATACTACGAGGAAGATGAGATGATGCGAAAGATAATAGAGATTTGCATGGCGAGGAGCAATGAAGAAGAAGATAATGAGTATAAAGGATTTATTCCACGTCAGATTGCATCAAAGTTTGATGGAAAGATTTCTAATTTGTATTATCAGAATAATGCAAATTACATCTAACATGCAAAACATCTATGAATTGTAATAATACATGAGCTGTATTGTACTATTATCACTATCTACTACTACAAATAGTTACATACAGGCACGAGACAGTTAATCATCATGCATTTTTACTTAAATTACAAAGATTAACTAATAAGCACGACGCTAATATATGTAGGTGTCTTTCTTCATACATCGCGAGAATAGCGCTTTTTTCACTGTGGCAATTTAATTACCACTTCAGCTTGGCCGGAAAATACTGCAGCAAAACCATAATTAACAACGTTATTAAATCATTATTACAACTGCTATAGGTCTCAACTAAAAATCTAATCATACAGTTATTACCTTGTCGATGAGGGAATGGGCCGCCCATGCTTGGAGGGGAAAGCATCTGATCAACCTGTCCAACCGCCACCTGTTAGCCGCTCTTGTATATCACATCTGGATGGAAAGAAACAGGAGGTGGCGTGAGAACGCCCGTAGAACCCCAGCCATAATTGCGGATGAGATCATTGCTATAATTCAACTTCGCTTGAAGACTATATCCCCGATATACAGCCTTCACATGTGCGCCCTGCGCCGTTTATGGCACATTGCCTGGTAACCCTGCGGCACTACACCTAGTGCCAGAAACCTGTTGTTTGATGTGGTTCGACGTCCTACCCTAGCCTTTGTTTCGAATGTCTTTTCTTTTCTTTTGGCTTTGGTCTTGTAGGGACTTTTGTAGGATATTGGGTTGATTGGTTTGTTGTGCTGTCTGGCCGGTAGAGTAATACGGCTTGTTTTCCGTCATGTGCGACATCATGAACGTTTTTTGTAACTCCTGTCTTTCTTGTTTAGTGAAATTTCCCAAAAAGAAACACGTATGTATATCTATTTTTTCGCAACAGATAGAAACAACATTCATGGAACTGTTGGCTTTCAGGTACTTGATAAAATCGTATGTGATATCTGGATATATTATTATCATTATTATTTTAACATATTATTTTTATTTTTCTGTGAAGGCATGTGCACCAAGTTTGTTTTGAGAAATCTGATCTGCTCTTCGTGTGCATGCTCAAGCCACAATCCTTGGAAATTAAGAATATCGACGAAAGAGAAATTCAGGACGCAAAGGTAATAAATCTGAATGAATGGGTTATTCGTCGATTTCTTAATTTACGGCTGGAAATTAGTAATTCATATGTTTTTTATGATATCATAATCAGTGGATAACAGCGGATGAACTCTTAAGCCAGAAATACTACGAGGAAGATGAGATGATGCGAAAGATAATAGAGATTTGCATGGCGAGGAGCAATGAAGAAGAAGATAATGAGTATAAAGGATTTATTCCACGTCAGATTGCATCAAAGTTTGATGGAAAGATTTCTAATTTGTATTATCAGAATAATGCAAATTACATCTAACATGCAAAACATCTATGAATTGTAATAATACATGAGCTGTATTGTACTATTATCACTATCTACTACTACAAATAGTTACATACAGGCACGAGACAGTTAATCATCATGCATTTTTACTTAAATTACAAAGATTAACTAATAAGCACGACGCTAATATATGTAGGTGTCTTTCTTCATACATCGCGAGAATAGCGCTTTTTTCACTGTGGCAATTTAATTACCACTTCAGCTTGGCCGGAAAATACTGCAGCAAAACCATAATTAACAACGTTATTAAATCATTATTACAACTGCTATAGGTCTCAACTAAAAATCTAATCATACAGTTATTACCTTGTCGATGAGGGACATATAGTATGGCTTCAGTTTCTCAACATCAACTCGAACTTTGCTCTTGCTGTACAGATCATACTTACTGCAAATATATGTCATTGAATAAATTAGAATGAAAATAGCAGACCAATGTAAGAAAAAATGAGGATATGAATATATATATATATATATATATATATATATATATACTTGAATATCTTAAGCCATTCCAAGTTCTGCCTATCCTCTTCATTCATCAAGTGAGTATACGCCCCAGCTCTATGCATAGCTGTGTGGAATAACAATCAATTAAATCTCCATTTGTTTTTGCCTAAAGGAACTAAAAAATAAGGTAATTCGCATCGACGAATGCTTACGGTAAAAAGAGTGGTAACGGATGATAAACATCGCAGGGGGCGGTAATGTGCTTCCGTTTTCCTTGGCAACCTACATAAAAGAAAAATAATAATAACCCAAAACGACCCAAATTATATGAACATGATCTTAGTTAAGCTTTCCAATCTTACCAAGTGCATGTAATCGTCATGTCCCCACGACATGTAAACGTTGTCCAAACCACATCCTTCTTCATAAATCCCATTCTTGGTATTGTACTCGTCCCTCTTAAAATCAGGGTTCTCCTTAAAGTACTACAACAACATTATTACAAAAAAGAAATTCTTAAACATCTTATATATTAGAACAAGAGATATACAAGTCTAATAATAATAATACACCTTATGATGCACAATGGACTCATCGAAAGCACAACCGAGAGGATAAGTATCGCCCACAACAGCCCATTGAGGCAAGCCCCCAAAGCTAGGAAGTGTAAGAACTTTCCCAAGATCTGTGCAAAATTTATTCATTCCATATAATATATGATCATTTATTTACATCAATGTTTTGATGAACGTATAATACAACCGTGGATGAGGGCGGTCAAATGAAGCCAATCTTGGTCGGGATAATCTTTTCGAATGGCTTCGGCGGTTTGCAGCAAGTGTTCAATCTGAGGCTCGTCCAAGTCGGGGTCGCTCTCGTCGACGACTTGGTTAAGGAGTTCGCAGCATTCCCAAATGCTCATTTCAATTTTGTCCAATTTTCCGTATTCTTCTCTCATCTTCTTTACGTAGTCCATTGTCTGATTTACGTGGTTAAGGCGATAGTGCTCCTCCACGCCGTCTTTTCTCTGGCTGTTGCTCTCATAGTCCCTGTTAGAAATAGATTATGAGGACTATATGTTATAACACATGATCATATTGTTGGAAATGATAATATTTTTCTAAATATTAATGTTGGAGTTGTTTTAATTTAATGTTTTGGTGCATTAGGTTGTTTTTTGTTAATTGTTGTATTTGGTTGATGTGCTTGGTTTATGTTGTATTTGGTTGATGTGTATTAGCTATGATGTATTAGGAGTGTATTAACTTGTAGTATATATATGATGTGTTGTGTGTGTGTTAGTATGTATGGATTGTATGGAAGTTTAATGTATATTATGATGTTGTGATTTTTCCCTCTTCAAAGCTATAGCCATCCCTACAATATTATTTTTCTTATATACTAAGATTAAAAACCAACACATATGTATATGTATGTATGTATGTATGTCCAAATAATAATAAAGTGAAGAAACAATTAGACCTAAATGTGTGACCGAAAGCGTTTGTTTCAGGTGCTTCGAATCCTCCTCCTCCTCCTCCCTGGGTTTTCTCATCTTCTATCTGGCGAGGCTCCACAACCGTAGTCATTTTTTCTTTATTACAAAAATAAAAATAGTAATAAATGTAAAGAATGTGTGATCAATTATACGAGTGTAAAAATTGAGACGGTAAAGGAGGATGGTACTTATAGATATTGTTTTCCTGAAAATAAGGAGATAGCTGTGTTTAGTCAATGAAAGTTTCATTGATTATTTGCTGGCTGATCTTTTTTATCGCGACGCCAAGTAACGGTTGAACGTATATCTTATGTGATCAAATTCATAACCATGGAATCGTTAATGATAAACTTGAAAAACAAAGAGAAAAAAAGAACAAAAAATTCTATGACACGAAGAACGTGGAAATCTTAAGTGTTATATTTGGGCTTTCTATTTTGAGCCGTAAAAATATTTACAGTATGATAGCTCCATTTCCATATAGCAAGTTATCCCAACGTTTTCGAAAAAAAATACTGAACTGAATTGAATCCAATATGCATGCAGAATAGTAATCAAGTAATAAAAGCTTCACGCCTTCACATACGGAATATCAAGAACGCCCTTTATATATTTCTTGTAGCTAATTATTACATTATTTATCTATTAACGATATATTAGCTTGATGAGCGCACTAGGAAACTGGAATTATTAACTGTTTCGTTTATGAAAGAACTTTTCAACCGAAAATAATAAAGTTTTAGGCTTTAGTTGAAGCAAGTTATCGATGAAAACGATCGTTGATTAATTGTTTGTCGTTGTACTTCGCAATCACATGAATAAAGCACAAGATCTTGTAAATCTCATATATATTGACAGACCCCTAAATATTTTAAATAAGTAAGATATGTCACTTCCCAATATCTAACCTTTGCTAGTGTTACTAATTACCTCTCAGACACACGTATTATACCCAGCTCTGTCACAAAGATCGTAAATTTAAATTGCTTTCGTTATCAGTAAACGAAAATGACCCACTGAGCAAAAGTCTTGCATGATGACCTATGGATGTTACACCACTATATATATTTGGATTAAATAACTTCTTTTAATGTCTTCAAAACTTATCTCAATTTACCTTCAACCAATAAAATTGAGAGCATGCAGGACCTTCCTGGCTTTAACCATTCATATATTGTCGATCGACATGAGCAACTATCGATAGATAATATAAAGTATCATAAAAAATATCCCCAAGAATAAAAAGCATTCGTGCTTGATTGCATTGTAGGATATGCTTGGTGTAATTTATAGGCCAAAATATAATTTTAGGTCACTAAGTCACATGTTTTCGTTTTTGGGTCATTATGTTTTATAATTGCAAAAATAGGTCACTAATTATGTATGTTAAAACAAATTCGAGTCACTCTCTCATTTTTGTGTCACTAAGTATAAGTGTTTTCAAATTTGGGTCACTGAGCATACGTGTTTTAAATTTTTTGGTCGCTATATTAAATCCATTTTCGCATTCATAAAAACATAGTGACCTACGAAAACATGTATACTTAGTGAGTCAAATCTGAAAGGGTGACCCAAATTTGTTTGACATATTTAGTGACCTTGCAATTATCAAACATAGTGACCCAAAAACGAAATTATGTATACTTAGTAACCTAAATAATCCCGTAAGTATGATGATCGACTATTACAATCAAAAGAAGCTTTTATATGATTATAAAATTTTAAGAGAAGGCATAAAAATAAAAGGCAAAATTAAAAAAAAATGGGTCGCTAAGTATACCATTTTTTTATTTTGGGTCACTATGTTTGCCAGTTACAAAACTAGGTCACTAAGTATTTATATAGTAACAAAATTGGGTCACTAGTTACAAAACTAGATCATTAAGTATGGATGCCGACCTCCGCCTACGCCAGCCGAGGAGTCCGTCCGCCTCCGCCTCCGCTAGCCGCGCTTGCCTCCGTCGCCACCAGCTACGTTTGCAGGCCCGTTTCTTTGATCGGCTCACCTGGCGCCTGTCGCCGACAACACCACCCACCGCTCGGTCGTTTGTGTCGGGCGGGTTCTCCTCGGAGAGACACTCTTTTTTGGAGTATTTTCCCCTTTGTAGGAGTTTGTTCTCCCCTTGTGGGAGCCTATCTCTCCTCTCGTGTGAGTTATTTTTCTCGTCTTTGGGGCTTTGAAAACGAATATTATGCTATCACTGGTCATTTACGCAATAGAAATAGTTAATTATGTTGTAATATTTGGTTATTGCTCTTTTGTATCTTTGTATCCTTTTTGGATTTATGAATGAAATCCTTCTTCTCAAAAACAAAAAGCATATATATGGTAACAAAACTAGGTCATTAAGTATGTATATAGTAACAAAATTGGGTCACTGTTTGTTATTATATACATACTTAGTGACCTAACTAGCAAACAAGTAACCCAAAATTGGACTCATTTTTTAGTTTTCCTAAAATAAAACTAGATTTTTTTCTCGTATTCCAATATGAGCCGCAATTTATCATGGGGAAAATAGTGGCAAGTGATTTACTATTTTTGTTCTTATTCCTCGTGGAAACTGTGCTACTCATTTGACGTATGGCTATACGGTTGTTAACCGTTGAAGTTATGCGTCCCATGATATCTCATTTCATGTCTCACTTTATTAAAAATATTTTATGATTATCGAAAAAAATATGGATATCAAATTAATCATCACAAAAAAGGAATAAATTGAATGTGTTTATTTATTTTTATCATATAAATCAATGAAATAACAATGATTTTATGATTTGGTTGAATAAATGATTAAAATATAAATAAAAAGAAATTTTGCCAACATTAGAATTTAAAATTCAACGGATAGAGGGTGATATAATTGGTGGAGATATGATTTCATGCTTTTGTTAACCGGCCAACATCGAAATCAAAAGTAAAAGGGCAATAATAAGTAAATTTTATAAATCCCGAGGTGACATTACTCAATTATTCTTCAAATTTTACTACCCTCAATCGAATATTTTTTTTTTATATATATATTACAATTACACACCACATTTTAACTCTTTAGGTTCCTTCCTTGGCCGTTGATGTCGGGATAATTACATCTTGCAATAAAAGAATGTGGAGCCCACATAAGGCGAGTGATAGAGCCAAGTGTATGAAGATCCATCGCACGTGTTTTACATCTAAATACAAACCCCAAAGGCAAAGCGAGGATGGAAAAAGACTCACATGATATGTCATGATACGTGTAAAATTTAATGATGTCTTATTCAAACACTATGCGTACTAACCCATTGAAGAGTTAGATAGATAGGGTTTCCCTTATTCATTTCTTTTTTTTTTTTAAATGTTCCCCTGATCTACCGGCATTTCTTTATGTAACGTAGTACATTCTTCCATCATCTAATCTAACACATTATATTATTCTTACCATTTTTGACCAAGAATTTCTCACATGCACCATCGTCTCCACTCACGTGCTTCCTTGTTCGGACTGCAAATGTGTCGAGGATTCAAATGAATTCAAAGTTTTCGATGATACGCGTCGATGAATAATGCATGCAATTATCGAGACTAAACCTAATATGTAATTAAAAAGAGGAACATATTCTTAATTAGTAGTTTGGCATATAAATGCATCTACGTGTACTGTACACGCGATCGGCGGTCTATATAAAATATATAAGTAGGTGCGGTTTTTATTAAAACTCAGTACGGTGTTAAGTCGCTGAATTATTGCAGATATAAAGAAGCCTTAAAAGTGCATCTGTCAACCTAGTTTTTTTTAATTATTTAAGTTTTTAAATAGGTGAATCTACTTGAAAAATATCCATTTATATAAAAATTTGTAGTCAGGACCCCTTCAGATTTGTTATAAGTACTCGTGACATACTTTTTTATATGTGTCATACGTATCACGTCACGCGTCTAATGGTACCTAAATGTGTTATATGATGTACAATTTCTCACTGTATTATGTACCAACGTGTCTCTATGGTACCTAAATGTGTTCTATGACATGCTTGCGGCGGAACAGGTACCAATTTGCAAAAAATTTATTCTAATAGGTACCTACATATAAAAAAATTTGACAGGGTGTTGATGTGCGAATTTTTTTTTTATATAAATTGGTATTTTCTGTAGATTCGCCTTTCAAATAAATATAACAACTTTTAGAATTTGGTACGTTTGTATAACAGAAGAAAAAATAACAAACGTTTTTCTAGCATTTGTTAATCGTTTTATGTTTTTTCCTCCGAAGTGCATCTATTTTCCTAATTCGTTAAGGTATCATACCGAAATTTCGGTACGGTATCGGTATCATACCTTCTATACCATTCACACGGAAGGTTTTTCACTATGCGTGTCCCATAACTCGTTAATTCGTTGTTTTCGAATTTTTAGTCAATTCAAACTCCTTATGTTTTTCATTCTGTCTTCTTTGTAACAGATTTTCAAATATTAGTACCACGTGGTGAAGATAGATTATTAATACTAAATTTTCTAAAATAAAAAGATTTTTAATTCATAAAATAACCTTAAATAATTTACATATTTTAGGCAGTCTCCTAGTAAGACAAAAGAACTTTACATAACCACAAAATACAACTTTCAATTCAAACTCCTTGTTTTTTTAATGTAAGTAAAATATGGTGGGTCTCAATAATCTTATAAAGTTGGGTATAGTTAATAATTTATGGGCTAAATAAATTTGTGAAGATCCTTATAATATTTTTATCCATTATATATTTTTTTGAAATAATATAATATATGTAGGTGTGTGTATATATATATATATATATATATATATAAAATATTAAAAAATACTAAGTATTTCGGTATAATCAGTATACTTAATTTTTGAAATTTTCATACCATTACCGTACCGAAGGTATCATACCTTACCAAAAACTTCGGAATACCATAATTTTCAATATTTTCGATACGTGTCGATACGATAAGGACGGTATATCGGTATTTCGGTATATTTCCCCAGCCCTAGACTTTTGTTCTACTAATCAAATAGAAAGTTATCGTCTTTGCAAGTTAATTTATGAAATTTTGTTTTAATTATTTCAAATCCACGAGCTTAATTAAACACAAGCAATGTGTAGTGTAGTGAAATATTACTTGAATTCACACAACCTCATTATATTTAAGATTCTTTTATCTAAAAAACATCAGAATTACGAGGAGATTAGCACGTAACAAAGCGAGCCTTTAAATTTTATAGACAAAACTCCGACTGGATATAATCATTATCCTTGCATCGACATACTAAGATATCATTTTAATCATAAAAGATAAATTTTAATCTTTAAATACTATGAATAATCTATATACCCATCCACGTAAACGTTTCGTAACTATTCCGTGAGAATTTAAAAGAACTAAACTCGGTATGTCATTAGTCATCAAATCAACTCTTAAGTTAACCCCATTAATATTTCTTTTCAATATTATATTACTCCCTCTGTTCCGGTATCTTTTGGACATTGGGATTGAGTTCGGTTTTTAAGAAATATAATATTTTAATAGTATAGAGGAAGAAAAGTGTATGAAGTGGCACGTCTTTTAAAAATATTTAATATTATTATATTGATTGTTTGTGATAATTTTTTACGAAATATGGAAATGTATAAAAGATAGTGGGACGTCCGATTTGGTAAAATGTACAAAAGTTACCGGAACGGAGATATTATTTACTTCTGAAAATCATTCTTTTTCCACCGCCTCTTCAGAAACCTTTGAGTCGTGGAGGTTAAAATAATAAATGAGGATAATAATTAACCTTCTATAGTTCTTACCCCAATCCAAATATTAAACCGTACTAAACAACACGTGTCTCAAAATCATAGAGCCTTCTCAGACAGTATCGAGAAACCTCCTTCACCCTTAACCGTGGACTCAGTACTTTTTTTCAAGTAACCGCAGTTAACTTGATTGCTAACCATAGTTTAATACCCCCCACTACTCAAGAAGTTTATATATACGAAGCACAAACTGATCCATCATCATCGAAAACCTGTTTTTCCTTGAAGATAATAAAAAAAACGCATACTGAAGAAGTAAGAAAAGATGATGATCGGTGAAAGGAACCATTGTACTCTTGGTAATTACACATCGCCGATCCACGTTCCGCCGTGGACGCTCGCCGGAGGAGATGACAACAACGGCCTCAGCGCCTTCAGCGTCCTCAGCCCGACTACGTTTTCCGACGACCACTCTCTGTTCCTAACGGCGCTGCAGCGCTATCTCCCGTCCAACACCAGCGACGCCGCCGCCGTCTCCGACGACGACGACTTCCGCATGTACGAGTTCAAGGTCAAGAAGTGCACGCGCGGCCGGTCCCACGACTGGACGGAGTGTCCGTACGCCCACCCCGGGGAGAAGGCGCGGCGGCGCGATCCCAGGAAGTACCACTACTCGGGCGGCGCGTGCCCCGAGTTTCGCAAGGGAAGCTGCATCAAGGGAGACGCGTGCGAGCACGCGCACGGGGTATTCGAGTGCTGGCTGCACCCCACGCGCTACCGCACCCAGCTATGCAAGGACGGGGCTCACTGCACGCGCCGCGTGTGCTTCTTCGCTCACTCGCCGGAGCAGCTGAGGGTGTTGAGCCCACGCAACGCCGCCTCCGACTCTCCTCCGCCTTACGTCGGGTCGCCGGAGAGCGAGCTGATGGCCTCCATGAGGCAGCTTCAGCTGAGTAAGGTCAGCAACTCCATTTCGCCGGCCGGTTCCTGGCGTTTGACCGGCGGAGGCGTTTTGTCGCCGAGGATTAACCTGTCCTCTTCTCCGAACGGGTATATGGGTAGCATGCCGGGTACACCGACCCGTGCTTTGACCCGAACCGGATTTGGGATGATGGATTCTTCTTGGGAGGAGGAGCCCGTTCTGGAGAGGGTCGAGTCGGGTAGGGGATTGAGGGAGAAGATGTTTGAGAAACTGAGCAAAGAGAATCCGTTGGATCGGGTCGAATCGGGTCCGAACCGAATTCCGAACCTTAATGCGAGCCTCGATATCAGCCCAGACGTTGGTTGGGTATCCGATCTTTTAAACTGAAAGTACGGTACGGTATTCTTATCCTTTTCTCTCTTGCATGGCAAATATTGAATGAAGGGACCAAATCGTAAATTCGGAGGAGGGCATTGGGTGATACGGACAAGTAATATTTGATGTAATAAACTTTGATTTCGTTGCTATTATTACTATTATAAAATATGATTGCTAAAGGGAGTGTGAAGCGAAGTTTGTACATTGGAAAGCATGGGTTGTTTGATATGTGAGCTCTCTGCAAAAGAGTTGAAGCAGAAGAAGCGTACGGATTTGTTTGAAGACTTATCTTTGTTTAAAGTGAAAATCTTTTAATGTTCTGAGTATTTCTAAAGACTGTCTAATTAATGATGCAGCGTTCTTACTATTGTAAATCAATCTTTTGCGAAATTTGATATTTTTCGATTGAAGTTGGTTTTCTGATGTGCTAGTATATACACCAAAGAGATATGCATTGCACCACATTGATTCACGCATCATGTTATTCCAATTAATCGGAGATAATATTTAAGAAAATATTAAATATGTGTGTTGCAACCATGATTTGTTTGGTCCAATATTTAGGCTTGCTTTTGGATAATAGCCCTACCATGTATAATTGCATATTATTATTATTATTATATGTTTCATGTCTTTCTTTCTAATCAACGCCTCCAATATCAATTAATATATTACACAATAATATGGAAGTCCGCAGAAAACTCGGGACCCTCCCTCAGAAACGGGAAGCGTGTCCCTCGTATTATTGGTACGTTGGGATTTCCGAAATTTTAAGAGATGAGATATGGTTTCTGACCTTGTTTAGTCCTTGTCCTATTATACAGTTTAATACCCACCTATAATATAACCATTACATTAAGGAAGAACCAAACTACGTTTTCATCGGGGGACCATGTCAATATCTTGAAGACAAGTGTTACTTATCTAGTCCTCATTATTCACATGGGTGTCTGTCTTTACGCAAACAACACATTATAATTTCACGAATAAGAAAATTACAAAAAAAAAAAATCCAACTTCAACAAGCAAACTACGTACTGTCTTTTACATATACGAAATTGAGTTGCATCAATTTATCATGTAATAGGTATGTCTATTCTGCTTCTTATATCTTACATCAATTTATCATGCAATAGGTATGTCTATTCTGCTTCTTCTATCGAACGTTTGCCCAGCCCTCGCACTCCTATGCTGAAGCCTCTCATGCAATTTCTCAGACAACTCATTGTAGAAATTCAAATCCCATCTCCTTATCATCGAAGGATCTTCGGCGTAACATACGTAGATCGCAGTCACCGCGCTCTCCACCACCACCGTCCCCATCCCCACCTTCCGTAAAAAAATATATATATATATTATATATATATATATATATCAACGATAAAATATTTACACACAAATACAAATTTGAATGATTAAAACTTATAATTTACTACACTTTCGGTATCTTTTATATGTAGGTACTATCGAATAAATTTTTTGGATATAGATACCCGATCCGCCGCATATGCCATATAACACCTTTAGGTACCCTATAGCAACATACTGTGGTATGTAATACGTTGAGAAAATGGTACTGTCATATATGATACATTAAGGTACCATATAAACCGTATAGAGTACCGTATAAACCGTGACTTGGTATGAAATACACACATAAAAAGGTACGACAAGACTGAGAAAATTAATACAAACAGTAAAATGAGTACCTAACTGTAAAAATTTCTGACATATGTAATGATTTGTAAACTTTTTACTCAATGGATATTTATCTATAGATGTCACTACAAAAATTAATATTTTCGCAGTTTTTTTTCCTTACCAAAATGGAGCCCATCAAGGCGGAGGTTAGGCCTATCACGGTGAGTTTGTCGGGATAATAAGCTTTTGTCCAAATGGAAGCGCAAGTTCCCGAGATAAGCCCACCCAAGACGGCTCCCATGAACAAAATTGCGCCCGAGCAGTCGTAAGCTATTATCGATTCGATCCCCGTCGATTGGAATATTTCCCATGCGTCCCTCGCCGAGTTGTTGAAGCTTTTCCCAGATACTGCAATCTGCACCAATAATATTATCGATGATGCGCGCCGTTCAACTTATAATAATACAAACCAAATAAAAAAGGAGAAAAGCCTTTACATGGACGTAAGCGTATTTGTTGAACCATCGAACCAAGAATTCGACGAGGTGGAACACAAAGTCGACACAGCAAAGGAGGCACTCGTTTTCTCCCATCTTCGACCTCAATCCTCTTATCTGCAAAGTAGTTCATTGCCTAAGATAAGCCTTTGCTTAACCATTTCGACTCGAGACTTTAAATGTTATGTTATTCTTATAGAAAATTTATGAACTGGCATTATAAGGACAATAACTTTCAAAATTAAGGAATTTACGAACGGTATACGCCGAAATTCTAGATTTTGTATGCAAATGCTATTCTAAATTGTTGTCCCTATAATGTCAACCCCCTATTACTGGACGAAAGGAATAATTACGTCTATTTATTAAATAATGCAGGAACTTCACTCACCTCCCACCGTAAAGTGCGGATAGATGCAGTGAAGAGCGTTCCATAGCAGACGCTGCCCGCCGAAGTGGTGACGGCGTATCTCAAAGAACTCACTAACGGCGGTTTATTAGTAGGCGTCGATTCTGATTCTCGGCCGCCGTGAATCAAAACGTGATAAACTGAGCCAGAAACGATGACGTGGACGACGTTGCACATAACTGCCCCTGTCCATAAAAGGCTCGAAGAAAGAACCTCGACCGACGTCCATGCATATGTAATAGAAGAAGTGAGTCAAAGCACAACAGTTGTTTATTCATATAGCATCTTAGCCTTACAACTTACAAGAAGGAAAAACCAGCCCAAAGGTCCATAGAAGCTGAATGCGATAATTCCCGACGCGCCGAAAGACCAAAGCGCAAGCCATGAAAGCATCGCTAACATGAAAATGCTGGAAACTGCAATTGCCTCGGGGATGTTTCTCACTATGTTCATGGCTTTTTGTAGCATCAGCATCGTAAATGGTAGCCTGAAGGGTAGAGTCGAAAAATTGAGCGATTCGAAGGAGAAGTTATGAAGCAATCGAGAAATAGCGTACCTGTCGATGACAGAAACTACGTACAAGAATTGGGAGGAAGCGCATATTGCGAATGCAGTGCCCAGGAAGTAGAGCTTTCCCCAGAAGCAGAGCACGCTTATTACGGCGAGGTAGGTGGTTAGGAGGTGTACTGAGAATTTCAAGAGCTTGTTGGCGAAAAGCCCGACTAAGGAAAGCCATGTTAGCCCTATAATTGTCCCGACGCCGCAGGCAACGGCGTAGAATCTCCAGTAATCGAGGGTCGAAGTAGGAATGTTGTTATTGTCATTGAAGATAAAGCTCGGCGGGTATGTAGTGCGTGGTTTGCGGTAGCGGGCCAGCCCGAAAACCGCGAGGGCGAAGCCCGTTATGATTAGGTTTGCGACGAAAACGACCAGCCAAAATACGTCGCGCCACTGACGAGTTGACGCCGGAGAGATTCCCTGTGAAATTAACACTAAAAGAATGCTAAAAAACGACATCTTGGTAGAAATCCATTCCCAGGAAATCTTAAAAGATAGAGATTGATTCCTATTGTTCAACTGTCTCTGTTAGGCATTAGACCTTCAAAAAACGCAGTTTTGAGAAAAAGTTCTTTGAAAATGAAGTAAAAATAGAATCCCATCTCAGTCGATGTCCAAAGCGGATATCTGTTCTGTAAAGCTTCACAAAGATCTCAACTTTAGCAAGAAAAAAGAAGTAACAAAAAGAGACCCTCCAAAAATCTACCCTTTTCATCACAGATAAACACTACTCACCCTTTCAGGGGGTCCGATTGCAGAGTCGTATGACGAAGAAGAAGGCGAAGAGTCGCTCATTACGCCAATCAATGGTTAGATCGATATATCGATATGTAGTAACTTTCACACACTACACTACACACTGTTCGTTGATTTCGGTGGAGTAGAGGTTTGGGGAAAAAAATGAGAAAAACGGCTCTTCTTGGTTAATAGCATTGTTATTTCCAGGTGGTTGCCACGCTGTCTGTCCTTTTCTTCGGTTGTGCAAATAATTCAAATTTCCACCATTTTCGGAAAATATTCATTGAATTGTTTTTTTCCATCGCAAGCAATACTACTAAATACATTTTGTTATTAGACGAAGCAAGCCGGCGAGGATCCTACATAGTGTAGCTACGTAATTTAGTAAAAGTAATTGCCAATTCAAGTAAAATAATATCCGATTTGGCTTCACCCTATATAACATCGTTGTCCTATCTGCATGGACAGCAACGGCGTTGACGTATAGGCAGGAAGGAGTATAGTATTCTCAGTCACATAGTTTGCTTTAGAGCATCTCCAACGCATCAGTATCCCTGGAGTTTTACTCTAGAAATAGCGTTGAAAGTTCTCCAACCGATCTCAAACGCCATGCTATTGACGGCGGATGGCAACAGTGTCCCCCTATGCTCAAAGGGTCACTGTTCACCCGCTAAAAGTTTTCTTTGTCTTATTGTTGAAGAACAAGGAGCTAAAGTCGTCAACGATCCCATAGTGAATCTTTATCATCAATCACCTACCTTTCTTGGCCGCGCTTATCAAGGGAATAAATCATACTTACCGTATCAAGACAATGCAGGAAAAAGGCTAAGATCAAGGATTGATTATCATAATATTTTTAAGTTGTATAAAGTGGGAAGTAGAATCAATTACTGATCTAATGAGTTCCAACAGCTACTTGTCATACTTAGATGGAGACTCACTTGTATAGATAGGACACTGAGCGTGCAATAATACTACAATTATTCCAATCAATACAAAGCTTTCTCTATGTTCTACACCTTCAATTGTAGCATGGTATCAGAGCGTTGAAGCTCCTAAACCAAATTCCGCACAAACATACCAAAAAAGAAGAGGCGCAATGGCCGATTCAAAACCTCACACCGAAACAAACTTCTCAAGACTGACTACCATCCTATTAAACGAGAGAAATTATGTGAATTGGGCTCGGGCTGTCAATATTGCTCTCAAAGGCAAAGGACAATGGAAGTACGTCTCGGGAGACGATAAACAATCGACAACAGATAAAACTTCGGGTGAAAAACAACCGGCAACGAAAGACGACATGTGGAGATGATAGATAATCAGGTCATGACAGGACTTCTAAACTCGATGGAGCCGCATATCAGTGAGTTGTTCCTCGCTTCAAACAACTCACATGAGATGTGGACATCGATCACCTCTATGTTCGGCAAAAAACAGAATTTCGCCCACGTGTTTCACCTCAAGAACGAGATCTCGCAACTCAAGAAACGACCTAACCAATTGTTCACTCAACACTACGGATCGATGAAAGCGAAGTGGGATGAGCTAGACTTATACCAGCCACACACCATTGACGCTGATAAAATTAAAGAACGAAGAGAACAAGATCGCGTATACCAACTTCTGGTGAGCCTAGATTCCACGTATGAAACAGTCTGAACCCAACTGCTCATCGGAACCGCACTCCCAACCGTTGAAGCTGTTGTGGCCACTATCGAATCGGAGGAGTTCAAGAGGAAGGCGATGGCCTCGGATCCACCAATCGAAAGTCAGGCCATGAACACCAAAGGAGGAAACCCCAAATCCCGGCCGGAGACGAAGGGAGCCCCGAGCAAACTCCGAGACGGGTGTTGGTTCCTCCACCCCCATCTCCGACCGAAACGCGACGGAAAAAATGGCAAGGGAAATCGCAGCTTCGTCGCGATTAATGAGGAAGGAAACGTCGATTGAGCAGCCAGGATTGAAAGAGAGAAGTGGCTTAACAGTAGACTGAGAGATATTTGGGCCGAATCTAATTCACGGCCTACTTCAAATAGAGTTGGGCCTTCTGGATCGATTACCGGGCCGGCTGGATCATTAGCTGGACCAGTTGCTGAATATTCCAAAGCCCAATGGCCAGAAAACAGCGCACCAGATTGGACCGGGACAGGCCCATCTCATCAGTCCACCGGTCACTCCTCGGGTTTTTTCGAAAAACCAGGTAAACACAGCACAGGTATAAATACCAATAATTCCTCCCAACAATTTATTGGCATGACTAATACAAATTTGAACCATTTACGTAATTTTTGGGTAGTGGATTCGGGTGCATCTGATCATATGACATGCGACCAAAATAATATCGAAAATCCTATTAATCCAAAATCCATGCAATTTGTAAGGTTGCTAACGGTAATAAAATTCCAATAGAAAAAATTGGAACCTCTAAATTATTTTCAAAAACTCTTCAAAATACTCTTTAGTTACCAAAATTAATCTCAAATCTCCTATCTGTGGGACAAATTACTAATGATCTTAATTGTAACGTAATTTTCTCACCAAATAAGGTAACTTTCCAAGACCGGAGCACGGGGAACCTGATTGCTGAAGGATTCTTTAAAGATGGACTCTACATAGTCGGAACAAACCTCACTACGTCAAGAGCTAATATTGTCATGCACCGTCGAATGGGACATCCCTAAGACAAAACTCTTAGAAAATTATTTCCATCAATTTCTATCGATTTCTGTGATGTTTGCAAATTTTCCAATTAAACTCGACTTCCTTTCTCTCAATCTACAAATAAAGCTAATAATTTATTTGAGTTAGTACACTCGGATGTTTGGGGACCTGCCCCTGTAGATTCTTACAACAATTTTAAATACTTTGTGACTTTTATTGACGACTACTCACTAACTACCTGGCTTTATTTATTAAAAAACAAATCCGATGTTTTTTCAAAATTCCAAGAATTTTCAAATTTAATAGAAAACCAATATAATTCCAAATTAAAATTCTTAGAACCGACAAGGCACATAATATGTTAACCAAAATTTTTCCGAACTATTAAAGTTTAAAGGTATTCTACACCAAACCACTTGTATTACTACTCGAGAACAGAATGGTGTACCGGAACGAAAAAATCGACACCTACTTGAAATGACAAGGTGTCTGCTATTCCAGTCAAATGTGCCAAAACAATATTGGTCAGATGCAGTTCTAACTGCAACATACCTTATCAACAGACTTCCAAGTGCTCAATTAGAGTACAAAGCCCCTTAGAAATCCCGTTGAAGCGAAAACCAAATATCGAACATCTTTGGGTTTTCTGATGTACCTGCTTCGTTCTTATAAGAGAGAAACTTGATACTCCTCGCAAAAAAGGGATACAAATGCTATGATCCCAAGAAACAAAACATGTATATTTCTAGGGACGTTATATTCGTTGAGATAAACCTTATTACACACATCAAAATCTTAATGATACAAACGAAGAACTAGATATTATACCACTACATGCACTTTCAAAACCATTGACCGAAGACCAAATTCACGAAACTATTGTAACAGAAAAAGAACAAAGACATGAAATTAATATACCAGCGGAATCTAATTCAGGGGGAGAGACATTAGAACCCCAAATTCTAAGAAGGTCGACAAGAAATTCACGACTACCAGATAGACTAAAAGATTTTGTAACAAACCAAGTCAATTATCCAATTCAAAACTATCTATCTTATAATAAATTTCGCCTTCATATTATGCATTCATAAGCAACATTGCTCAAGTGAACGAACCGAATAATTTTGACGAAGCAAGTAAAAAACCCGAATGGCGTAAGGCCATGCAGGAAGAGCTGGAAGCTCTTGAAAAAAAATCAAAGATGGTCTATCGTACCTCTCCCAACTAACAAAAAACCCGTTGGATGTAAATGGATGTATAAAATTAAATACAATAGTAATGGTACAATTGAACGATTCAAAGCAAGGTTGGTCGCAAAAGGGTTTACCCAAACTCAAGGAATAGATTATCAAGAAACATTTGCACCAGTTGCTAAAATAAACACTGTAAGAATACTCTTATCCGTGGCAGTCAACTCTGGATGGAGTTTATCACAAATGGACGTGAAAAATGAATTTCTACAAGGTGACTTAGATGACGAGATATACATGACACTACCACCAGGTTGCCAACTTAAAAGTTCTCACGAGAAACTTGTATGCAAGCTAAAAAATTCAATATACCACCTAAAACAATCTCCAAGAGCATGGTACTCAAAGTTAAGTCATGCACTCCTTAATTACAATTTTCCGAAAAGCTCAGCAGATTCATCAATGTTTATAAAGGCAGTAAATCAAATCATTGTCGTTGTACTTGTATATGTGGACTGCATCATAATAGCAGGAAACAACACTGATGAAATTGGCAAAGTTAAGGAATAACTCAGAGGAAAATTTGATATTAAAGATCTTGGACAGCTCAGGTATTTCTTGGGGATAGAAATCGCTCATTCTCCTAAAGGACTTTTTCTATCCCAAAGAAAACATGTTCTAGATCTGCTAGAGGAGACTGGAAAACCGGGAGTTAAACCCTCTAAAACTCCAATGCGGATCAACAAAAAATTAAATTCTGAAGATGGAAGACCTTTGGAAAATACCCAACAATTTCAAAGGCTGGTGGGAAAACTTATTTATCTAACGATTACACGACCTGACATTTCTTTTGCTGTTAGTTGTGTTAGTCAGTTCATGCAAGCACCAAGGACCAGCCATCTTGAAGCTGTTGGGCGCATCCTAAAGTATCTCAAAGGCAACCCGGGTCGAGGAATCTGGATGCGAAAGAACGGAACTCACAACGTGATTGGCTACTCAGACGCAGATTGAGCGGGGAGCTTCGATAGAAGATCTACCACTGGATATTGCACATTCGTGGGAGGCAACCTAGTCACGTGGAAGAGTAAAAAGCAAAAGGTCATAGCAAGATCAAGTGCTGAAGCCGTATACAGAGCAATGGCTTCATCAACAAGCGAACTCATATGAATAAAACAACTTCTAAATGACTTGAAAATAAAAGAAGATCGACCGATGATGATGTTTTGTGACAATCAAGCAGTACGTCACATCACATCAAACCCCGTTTTCCATGAGCGAACAAAACACGTTGAGGTAGACTGCCACTTCGTCCGAGAAAAAGTGCAAAGCCAAGAGATAGAGACACCTTTTGTCACAAGTAAAGAACAAGTAGCCGATATCTTCACTAAGGCTATGGACGCTCGATCCTTCGAAGATATACTATCCAAGTTGGGCTTAATTGATTTATTCAGACCCAACTTGAGGGGAGTGTTGAAGAACAAGGAGCTAAAGTCGTCAACGATCCCATAGTGAATCTTCATCATCAATCACATACCTTTCTTGGCCGCGCTTATCAAGGGAATAAATCATACTTACCGTATCAAGACAATGCAGGAAAAAGGCTAATATCAAGAATTGATTATCATAATATTTTTGAGTTGTATAAAATGGGAAGTAGAATCAATTACTGATCTAATGAGCTCCAACATCTACTTGTCATACTTCGCTGGAGACTCACTTGTATAGATAGGACACTGAGCGTGCAATAATATTACAATTATTCCAATAAATACAAAGCTTTCTCTATGTTCTACACCTTGAATGGTAACACTTATTCTATTTGTTTTTATTCACAGTTGTATATTTTGCTTGTAATTTCTTTGTTTGTCTAGGAAGAAGAAAGATGTGAGATATACTGAACCAAACTTAAATATTTTTCTGTAAAATTGAAAGCTGGAGAAGACGAGGATGATGATGGGTAATTGGGGGAAAATTATATAATTACAGATATATACAGTAATTATAGAATTATGAAATTGCCCCATATATAATTTCCGTGAAAAATACGAATTAATAAATTTTTAATTCCTTTATTCGTTTTTTTTGTAATTATTGTATTTTTTTTAAAAAAAAAAAACAAACTTACTTTCCTATGGTTGGTTATTTTTATGATATCATATCAATTATTTTTTTCATAATTTTACTTATTCAAATAATAAATTAACATTATCATATGTTAATGTTACAGTTTTATATTTACTCCACATACATATAATACTTCAAAATGAGGAATAAGATAAAATTAGGGAAGCAATATGACTTGGATATCCATATAATTTATTTCTTGAATTTTAACATTATAACTTAGTTTCGAATCATAGATTATATTAGAATAAAGAAAGGACTAAAATTTAATTACATCCAGTAATCTTCTTTAAAATTTCTCCTTTTATAATATTATGATTTCAATTTCAAGAATTTAATTAATTAAATAATAAGTCAATATTATAATTTTTGTGAACTTTAATGATGGTAATTACTCTATAATTAAGCCGATGAAGTATCATTGATAATTTTAAATCATTAACTAAATATTAAATATAACATAAAATAAATCGAATAATGATATTTTTAGGTTTAGAGGAAAATATAGAGGAGATGGTTGGAGTTTTTTTTTTGGTAGAATGAGTATTTCATTTACCACAGTCAAATGTTCTCTTTACATCCAAATCCCAATCTATCTATACGGTTAGACTAAACATATGATCTGATATAGTTCTGAACTTGAATATCTCGATAAGTGCCTGAAGTTTTGAATGCGCATCTTCACTTCCTTCTTGATTATGACGGCTAGTTGGTCCACCTCCTTGGCCTCTCTTTCGTGCACCCGCCTGTTCCTCTCACCCCAAATATGATACAGAATAGCTGCATAGCATGCCACAATGATGCTGTACTGAGCAGCTCGTTTTTTGCCCAATTTTGCCAGCCAATTACACAGCTCATCAAACAGCTGAATTTGCCCACCAATCTTCAACCATGAATTTATCATCACAATTAGTTGTTGACTGTAGGAGCATGTCAGAAATAAATGTTCCAAGGTTTCTTCCACTTCACCACACAGACTACAACTGGGATTAGCAATATGCATGCCCCAACCTCGCAGTCTGTCCGTAGTTAGCAGTCGTTTCTGTAGGATCAACCACAGGATGTAGGAATGTTTTGGTATGTTAATCCTGTTCCACGCAGCTTTGTAGAAGGGAAAAGCTGAGTATGCTCCTTTCAGCCATATGTAGCCAGACTTAACAGAATACTTCCCATCCTTGGCAAAAATCCAAGCACTCCCCATATAGCCCGATCTGAATTTTTCCTTTATCCAATGGATCTTCCTCCAGTGCCAGCTCGAGTCAGCAGCAGGGGTGAATTCCCAGAAATTGGTACCTTTTAAGTATATCACATTAATCCATTTAATCCACAAGGAGTCCACTTTCTTCGTTATGTCCCAGATTTGTGTACCTGCCAAAGCCATATTCCATGTCACGCAATCCCTCAGGTTTAGACCACCTTGGATTTTTGGCCTGCAAACCTTATCCCAGCTTATAAGAGGGATGCATCTCCCATGGGCCTTTCTATCCCATAAGAACTCAGCGCAAATTCCGTCCACATCCTTGGATACAGCCTTGGGCAGTAGGAACACAGAGCCCCAGTAACCATGCGTTGCCAGGAGAACTGAGTTAATTAAGCACAATCTACCTGTGTAGGACAGGTTCCTGGTAGACCAACACTGTATTCTAGCTGTGATTTTCTCAACAAGGGCTTGACATGAGCTTCTGGTCCATTTAGTTGGGGATAAGGGAACTCCCAGATACTTCATAGGATACTTCCCTATCTGGAATCCAGTCAGCTGGACAATCTGCTGCGTGACAGAATCTGATGTGCCAGCCAGATATACGCTTGACTTCTGCTGGTTAGCAGCCAAACCAGTCACTTGTTGGAAGTGGTCTAAGGCCTCCTTAATCACTGTAACAGCTCCCTTGCTCCCCTTACAGAAGATCATAAGATCGTCTGCGAAGCATAAATTCACCAGCTTAATGTGTTTGCACAAGGGATGAAACCTGAACCGAGGATCGTTGGAGGCTAACAGTAATTTCCTGGTTAGGTACTCCATAGCAATCACGAAGAGTATTGGAGAGATTGGATCACCCTGTCTCAGTCCCCTTTCACCTTTAATAACCCGGGATGTAGAGCCATTAATTGAGACAGTGTATGATATAGATGTAATACACTCCATGATCCAGCTGACGAATTTCATAGGAAACTTAAGTAGGCAGAGCCTTTCCTTTAAGAACCCCCAGTCAACGATGTCATAAGCCTTCCTCATATCTACCTTTAGCAGAGCTCTCGCTGATGCGCTTTTCCTGTTGTATAACCTGAGCATGTCTTGGCATAGCAGGATGTTGTGCACGATAGACCTTCCTTCTACAAATGCGCTTTGGTTTGCATTTATGATTTTGGGTAGTATGGGCTTAATTCTAGCACACAACAGCTTAGCAATGCACTTGTATATTGTATTGCAGCATGCTATGGGTCTGAAATCCATAGCACAGTTAGGATTGGGCACTTTGGGAATCAGACATAGCGTAGTACAGTTTATTCTGGGGAGCAGCTTGCCTGTATCAAAAAAGTCCATGATGGCAGTGGATACCTGGTCCCCCACAATGCTCCAGGCTTGCTTGAAGAATCCACTCCCAAAGCCATCTGGTCCAGGAGCCACTTCTTCATGAATGGACTTCATCACTGCCCACACTTCCTCTTTTCCAACTGGTTGGATGAGCTTTAATTGGTCCTCCACTGTCAAGGTATAGCCTTCTGCAGCAATCCTCCGGTCCAGCTCAGGCCTAGTGATACACCTTTACCCAGTACTTCCTGGAAGTAGCTAGAGAAATGCTCCTGAATTCCCTCATGGTCATCTATTGTTCTCCCATCTGCAGTGTTAATGGAAAGGATTCTGTTGGAGTATATTCTCTGTCTGATTCTGGCATGAAAATAGGCTGTGTTCTGGTCTCCTTTGTCTATCCACTTGGCTTTTGCTTTTTGTCTTAGGAAGGTATCATTAGCTTTGTACAAAAAACCAATTTGGTTTTCTCTTCTGTAGCTATGAGCACAGGGTTCATTGGATCAATGTGAAGAGCTGCTTGGATTTCCTCGAGTTTGTTTCTGACCTCCTCTGTTTTGGTGACAATGTTCGCAAACTGTGCTCTGTTCAGTGCCTTCAGGGGTCTTTCCAGACTGGTCAGATTCACACACATTCCTCATGGCCGATTTATGCTGTGTTTTCCAATGTCCCCTGACAATGGCCAAGAATGAGGGGTCCATACTCCACATATTAAAATATTTAAAGCCCTCCTTTGTGTCTGCACCTGCCTGAAGTCCCTGAGCACAATGGGGGTGTGGTCATATACGCATTCTTGAAGAAACACAGCAGTATAGTCACAAAACTGCACCAGCCACTCTTGGTTGGCAAAGGCCCAATCAAGCTTGCACCAGATTCTCCTGTCAGCCTTTTGTTTATTGGTCCAGGTGTATTGACAACCTTTTCTCCTTATTTCCTCCAATTGGCAGGCTTGGAGACAGTTGTTAAAGGCACTGAATTCAGCGACAGAAACAGTTATCCCCCCAAGTCTGTCCCCAAAACCTCGGATGTTATTGAAATCTCCCCATACCATCCATGGGTCACTCAAGCCCCCTCCAATCTGTTCCAGAATTTCCCATAGCTGGCCTCTATCACCCAAATCATTGTGCCCATACACACAAGTAAGATAAGTGACTAGGGAACCAGATCTCATGACTTTAAAATGCATATGTTGTTCAGACTTCGAGATAAGTTCCATTTCAGTACCTCCCCTCCAAGCCACCACAATTCTGCCCAACGGGTGGTTGCTTAGGTTGTGACAAGTTTCCCTGCCATCAGAGACTTTATTCAGTGCACTACTCACAGTTTCCTTTTTTAGTTTTGTTTCCAATAGACATATCAAGTTTATTTTGTATTTACAACAGAAGAGGCCTACCTCCCTCCGTTTGGCAGGGCCATTAAGGCCCCTAATATTCCAAGAGGCAAAATTATCCATTACCCGGGTCATGAACCCTCTGCTTGGAAGGGCTATTTCTAGTTACAGGCTGTTTTCTGGCTACCTCTTGTTGCACCAGGTCTGCCTAAGACTTCCTGATACCCCTGTCAATAGTTTTATTCCTACCCCCAGTAGCTACAATAGCTACACTTAGGGGTTGTTCCTCTGGCTGATCAGTAGTCACACCAATTGCACTTGGGGGCTGATCCCCTGGTAGCTGCTTAGTGGAGTTAGTACTGTTTAAACTCTATGTATGGAGGAATTTAACTGTAGCAACGTTATATATAGAGGGAATGGTTGGAGATGGCCTTAGAGCTGTCAAAATGGCAGGCCGGGCCGGGTTGGCCCGTCGCCTGCCACTTGGCGGGGCGGGTGCGGGCCTAAAAAATGAGGGACCGGCCCGCCCCGCAGCGGGCCCCCCTATATATTATTTATTTTTTTTGAACTTTTATTTTATAAATTAATTAATTAATTAGTTTTAGTTAATTAAGGTATTTAATAATAAATTATGGTTAAACAACGTATTAATTATATATTTATAAATATATATGTCATTAATTATGCTATAATTAATGAATCATTAACTATTAAATTAAGATATTTTAACCCTAATATATAATATAATATATAATTTTATGGAACCGGCGGGCCAGCCCGCCCCACCCCGCTAGCCCGCGGGCCACCCACCCCGACGGGCCTAAAATATCCCACCCAACCCTCCCTTTTTTGGGGCCGGGCCGGGCCGGCCCGTGGGCCACGGGTCGAATTGACACCTCTAGTTTGCTTGCTGTGCTGTCTAAGGTAGAGTAAATATATCAACTGTCAACGAAGTATCATCATGTATTATCGACGTGTTCAAGAAATTAATTTAATGGAATATAATATTCGACTTAATATAACGATAGGACGATGATGTCGAAAAACCTGAGATGCTCTGAAATTAGTTTCGGAATTTGATTCAACGTATTAATGGACAATTAAAGCAAATAATTTGATATCTCTGGTATTGAACAGATACGTGTACGGCTTCGATATTTTCATTTGGTAATATGCTTACGTATACGTCCACTGTATCTGCCGTGTTTTCTTCACCCCTGAAAATAATAGTGTTAAATCAAGATCGTTTTTTTATAACTGTGTAAGACGACAAAAACAAAAGGATAAATTACTAGATTTGGATATTAGATTAAAAGTGTGTAAGACCCCATATTTATCGGAGGCAGCTCAGAAAAGATTCCTTCATCGTCGCGAATTTTAGCAGCGGTTCACTGACTCGGCCAATCTCAAACCGAGTCAGACCTCAGCTAAATTGAAATAATAATGGAATTATCTATTGTCCAGGTAATCGTTGATGTTGATGATGATGTGATTCTATTTATCGACTTGATGTATATATTATCCGCCGATAGGGTTTCACGAAGTCGCTGGCGATGACGGTGCTGTCGGAGATCGGTGATAAGACCTTTTTCGCAGCTGCTGTAAGACTTTAATCTGTTATCATCATTTAATACTCTTATTGTTTGCTTTCATGTCATAAATGCTAGGGGAACGAACACCTGGGCTCTTTCTATTTACTCCTTTTCTCTCATATTTGCCAGAATATTTACGATTTGAGGATATTAGGCTTCTTTCTTTTGGAACTTTGGATATGCTTGCAAGATTTGTTAATGCTCAGATATAACATTTATTCTTCTTGTTCAGATCTTGGCCATGCGCCATCCAAGGAGACTGGTGTTGTTAGGATGCCTTGGAGCTTTGATAGTAAAGATAATTTTATTTATGAAGCTTTGTTTTTCGTTTCTTCAAATCCTGAGATTGACTGTAATGATGATTTCAACCACTAGGTCATGACCATTTTATCAGCTGTTGTTGGGTGGGCTGCTCCAAACTTGGTACGATGTTCTTCAAGCCAATCACTTTCATGAGGAAATAAGTAGTAGCATCATTGGATGGTCTATTCTATAACTTGTTCTGAAATACAGATACCACGTAAATGGGCTCATCATATAACGACTCTACTGTTTCTGGGATTTGGCCTGTGGTCTCTATGGGATGCTTTTCATGAAGGGTTGAGTAATCTTTGTTCTTTTCTTTCCCTAAAAAATAATGCCATTTTCTCTTCTTTGTCATTCTTTCTTGATTTGAATCGTTTTCGCTTGCCTCCACAGAGAGTCCGAAGAACTCGAGGAAGTTGAAAAAGAGGTGGTTAGTTAGTTTATCATTTTCTCACATTGCCTTGCCTTGGAATGGAAGTGACAGAGCTGAAAATTCATCAGATTTTGTATACTCTGTTTTTTTTAGGATGCTAAGATAAAAAGTAACGATGGAGAATCCAAAGAGATCAATAAGGTTCCTCGATGCTCAAGCTTTTACTGTAGTTATGCATTAGCAAACTCCTCATTTTGTTCTCATTCTAGGATTCGGATGATCGAAAAAAGCAGAATCGACCTTTTCTTGCTCAATTCTTCTCTCCAATCCTTCTGAAGGTACTGAGTTATGATGTTCTCCCCTTACCCTCTCATCTATAGCAAAACCTGATGCTTAGTTACTTAATATTTCGTTTGGTGTAGGCATTTTCCATTACATTCTTCGGCGAATGGGGCGATAAGAGTCAGGTAAGACACACTATGTTATCTTTCCTTAACCGTAAAAGAAAGAAAATCGGTGTCTCAGAAATTAAAGACACAAAACATACATCTTTTACTTTCCAGCTTGCAACGATAGGTTTGGCTGCTGATGAGAATCCTCTAGGCGTTGTTCTTGGTGGAATTCTGTAAGTCCATCTCTGACTCTGATTATGACAAAGAAGCCTTACTCTGTTCTCCAAGTTAGATTGGATTTTATCCAATATTTTTCTTTATTTTTTTTTTTTTTTCGTGTCAGTGGTCAAGCACTATGTACTACGGCTGCTGTCTTGGGAGGAAAGAGCCTTGCAACTCAGATATCTGAAAGGATTGTAAGTTGTTGATTTTTAAGGTTCCGTTTGGCTTGCGATGTAAGCAGAGCATGCTCTGTTTCCCCGATCAAATTTTCCAGACCAAACAGAGCTGAGCTCTGTTTCTCTATGTGCAATCACCACATACAATAAGAAAAATATTGAATTGATTATGCGCAGGTTGCTCTCTCAGGAGGAGTTCTCTTCATCGTTTTTGGGATTCAGTCATTTCTCTCAACAGTTGAATAGTGAATATGATCACAAACACAAAAAGATTAGATTATATGATGATTTCTGAAACTGCTTATTCATCTCTTGCTTCCTTACTCAGAGTGAGGTGATGAACATACATAGTTGTCTCAGACGTTAGAAATTCATTGGTGGGCAGTTTCTACTTTTGATATATGGATTATTTTTATATTTGTTTTGGTCGGTTGAAAGACAGAAAATTTGATAGTTCATGTTTTCTTAATGTTTAGGGCGATGTCGTCACTTCAACAAACTCCACCCAGAAATTAGTAGCCATTCTTGTCTGCATTGATTGATAGATAATGTGGATGGCAATAATACTCGAAATTAACTAAAAATGGGAAACAGAAAGGAAAAAAGGGGAGAAATTATCATAGTCCATTAGCTTCACTCAATCTACAAATCCATATTTGCATCTTGCTTACGCTTGGAGAAAGACTAAACATTTATTCAAATCTCGAATTATATGAAACACCACCGATAACATAGGAATCCCAATGATTTATGAATAAAACTCGTAAGTTGAGGAATCCTTGACGATATTCCGCAGACCTCCAATAGTCGACGCAAACATGATGAACACTCCGATAACAATGCACGCCTGACAAAATATATATTTAAATAAATTCAATATTCAATGATTAAATCTACAAATTACAATATTAAAAATGTGCTAACCCAATTGATAATCCAAGATCGGCTAAATCTCTTCGGTCGCATTATCTTCAGCCATATTATGCTCGGTAGCTACACACATTTGAAATAAGAAAAATAAACATGTCAATTGATACAATATCAATAAATACAATAAAAGCATCAAGAAAGTAAGTAAGCTTTACGAAGTAAGAAGTTGGAGCGAAGCCAAATCCTCCAAAGAATCCGAGGAGGTCTCCAAAGAAGGGAAACGTCACACCCACAAATAGAGTGAAAGCTGCAATATTATTGAATTTTAGAGTTATATCCTAAGATCAAAATTAAAAATAAAAATCTCTTACATACCAACGTACGCCGATCGAACAATAAGCCTAAGCATAAATCCCCGTGAGAAACCAAACCTCTTCACCACTGTCCTTTCCATTATGTCAAAAACTGGCATCGCATAAACCTAAAGTACAACACACAAATCGTAAAATTAATGTACCATTTCTTGAAAATATGGAAATAAAAAGCAAGCCCTTTGTGGGTCCCACCTGATAGCTCCCAATGACGTGGACAACCACCATCAGATTCGCCGCCGCGATGAGCCACGCCGGCCTCCGAAGCGCCACCAGGACGTTGTCGTCGACGTCCCTCCCAAACGCATAGTAACCTATCAAAGCCACCGGGAAATAGCAAATCCCATTGATAAAGTACGCCAAAAGCGCTCCCTTCCACATCGGAACCCTCGACGGCTTCTCCGGCGTCGAAGGAATCGTCGCCTGAATCTCTAAAGCCACGGCGTGGCCGGCGTAGGCGAACGTAATCTGCCCCAAAGCGTTGAAAACCCTAAACATCGAGTCGGAGGCGCTCGTTTTCCTGTAGGCGTACGTTACCGTCGGCGCTCGACCCTTCGCCAGGCTCCCCACCCACGCTATAGTCGAATAGCTATGCACCTCAAAACACATACATATGAGTTGGGCCCGCCCATGGATACAACTCAGATCAAGCTCTAACTAGAAAGGTCGATCTTTTCCTCACCAGAGAGACATGACGGCGGCGGCGAAGGAGACGCCGGAGACGGAGTTGAAATCTGGGAGCTGTGAAAGGAAGAAGTGAAGTCCGCCGAAGATGCAAATCCAATAGGATTGTCTGATGGGCGTGCAGTTATTGCAGGCGATCTCCGTGAACTTCTTCAGGCACTTGCCGCCGGTGACCATGTAGACGATATCGCAGCCGACTTGCACGACGAGCTGCTGGGGAAGGACGATCAACGGGCCGAGATTCGGACCGAAGGCGTGCCGTCCGAGGTCGTAGTAACGGTCGAAACGTACGCCGGGGACGCACTCGTGGAGCTGAGTCATCTGCCACATGGTGTGTAACGTTATGCACCATGATAGAACCATCGCGAACGTGCCTGGGCCCCTGCGAATATGTTACACGCGCCGCCCGTTGAAGTACGTGCTTATTTAGTAGAGAAGAAAGAAGACGGTGTCGTTTTAAACTATGTGCGAGTTTGTGTTATAATACCATCCGAGGTAAGCCATGGCGTAAGGCAGGCTGAGAACGCCGGCGCCGACCATGGCGGTGACGGTGTGAAAAGTCGAGTACCACCATTTGGCTTGTCGGGCCGGGCCGGTTTCTTGCCACTGATGCTTGTTGTTATTATCAGATGAGGTTTCCTTACAAGACAACGAAGGCATGGGAGTATTCATATTCATGAGTGTTATGACATGTATACAGTAATATATAATGATTGATAATATCATTGTGAGCTTACTTTGGCTTGTGGTGAAGAAGATGACACCATTTTCAAGGATGTAAAAAAGCTGAGCTAAACTAGCTCGGAGCAAGAGTGTAATAGTAGAGAGTGCAATTGAGTGGCTCTATTACATGTTATTTTATAGTGGTTAATAAATGATGATCAACATATTTGAATAATTGTGATTGGGCCTACGCGCGGTGGGGTTTTGGCTTTAGCTTTACTTTTTTTTTGTGTGTGTG
This sequence comes from Craterostigma plantagineum, assembly GCA_027422505.1. Classification (NCBI taxonomy): domain Eukaryota; kingdom Viridiplantae; phylum Streptophyta; class Magnoliopsida; order Lamiales; family Linderniaceae; genus Craterostigma; species Craterostigma plantagineum. The sequence goes on along the minus strand of JAPQWV010000052.1, from coordinate 1,183,852 downwards.
TTGTGTAGTAAATTCAGGTTACAACGACATAAAGCTAACGTTCATTTGGAAAATTGTAGTGTAATGATGGAAAGGATAACTGATTGGGGTTTTGATATTTCCATTAGAAAGGGTTTGGAATGTATTCAACGCCACCTACCAAAGCACCATTATCTGACCTTATAAAGCTTTATTCGTCTCGATATTACACTTAGTTGAGTTCGACTTGATTGGGTTATGAATTTGGATTGCAATTGATGAATTAGAAAGATTATTAGACCACTTATTGCTTTTGGCTTTAAATTAAAAGAAAATGTCATGATTACGAAGGGCACGAAGAGTGGTTGGAAATTAAGTAACACAAACAACTCTTCGCTTTTCATCTAGGCAAAGAAAAACTGTCCATGTAGTGGGATGATTTATTGATTCCCATAAGTAAAGATTAGTAGGTTGCAGTCCCACAAGTTCTATTTTATTGCGTCTAAAACGATATTAAAGCAGCCATTGAAGTAACTCCACAAATTACTTAGCGATATATTATTTCTACTCATCCAAAGTTTTAGGGAACAACTAATGGGCCGACATATTGGACCAATATATATCAGGCCTGTCGAAGATCTATTGTAACCTAGTAATCATTATTTAATAAAAGTTGGTAATTGTCGTTAATTAAAACATAACAATATCATTTCGTTTCCATCACCCACTAAACAGAATTAAAACTCTCAAATCTCGATTAAGAGCATGAACAATCTTCATTTTCTACTGACCAACTTTTAATACCAGCTTGATCTATCACACGCACAATTAGCCCAATTTCAAGAGTAGAATTCGTACGTTGATGAATCCTTAACAATATTGCGAAATCCGCCAATTGTTGATGCTAGCATGAGAAAAACTCCCACAATAATGCATCCCTGAGACATACATATTTCATTAATTATATATCATGTTCAATTTAACAAATTGGCAAAGAGCATAATATAATTACCCAATTGATAATCCACGACCTAGAATATCTCTCCGGTTTCTTGAGTTTCAGCCAAATAATGCTAGGCAGCTACCAAAAAAAAAAAAGATATTATACCTAAAACAATTCAAAACGCTAATATGTAAACATAGATATAAACGTAAACAGTCCTTACAAAGTAGGAAGTCGAAGCAAAGCCAAATCCACCAAAGAACCCAAGGAGATCGCCAAAGAAAGGGAAAGTCACGGCAAGAAATAGAGTGAAAGCTGAAAAAAAAGGCGGCGTTAAACACTTTGTAACGAAAACAATAACTATCCAGTCAAAACAGTTATTACCAACGTAAGAAGAACGAACAACGATCCTCAGCCAAAGCCCTCGGCGGACACATTTCATCTTCTCCGTCAAAGTCCTCTCAACCCCTTCGAAGACGGGCATAGCGTAAACCTGATAACTTCCAATTACATGAACAACCACCATAAGATTCGCCGAGGCGACGAGCCAAACGGGCCTTTGAAGCCCGACGAGGACGTTATCCGCTACATCTTGTCCGAAGGCCCAATAGCCAATCAGGGCGACCGGGAAATAGCATACGGCGTTGACGAAGTAGGCCCAAACGGCTCCCTTCCACATCTGAACCCTAGACGGTCGCCTGGGCGTCGATGGTATCGTCGCCTGAATCTCCAACACCACTGCATGGCCAGTATAAGCCGAGGTGATCTGTCCTAAGGCGTTGAACACTCTGAACATGTGGTCGACGCCGCTCGTTTTCTTGTAACCGTAGTTCACCGTTGGGGCCCGCCCCAGGGTTAGGCTTCCGACCCAAGCTATGGTCGAGTAGCTGCATGGATGGATTCGCAAAAACCCTAGTTCGTTTCCCTCTTAGGTTATGTATATTGTTGGTGGTTAATTATTCTTTTAGTTATGTAAGTTAAGGGACGTGACATTTTAGAGGCCAAATTGAAATTTTAGGTCACTAATTACACATGTTTTCGTTTTTGGGCCACTATATTTGATAATTGCAAAAGTAAGTCACTAACTATGCATGTCAACAAATACGGGTCACCCTTTCATTTTTGGATCACTAAGTATATGTGTTTTTAATTTTGGGTTACTAAGTAAGTTTTTGGGTCGCTATATTAAATCTATTTTCGCATTCATAAAAACATAGTGATCCATCGAAAACATGTAAATTTAGTGACCAAAAAATGAGAGGGTGACCCGAATTTATTTTGACATACATAGTTGGTGACCTACTTTTGCAATTATCAAACATAGTGACATAAAAACAAAAATATGTATACTTAGTGACCTAAAACAATAATTTGGCCCATTTTAGATCAGGGACATGGTATTTATGGGCTGTCATTAACCGGACGGTAACTTTCAAAATTAAGCAATTTAGGGACATTATACGCATGCACCCTGAATTTTGTCCTAGTTTTGAAAAGTTAATGTCCGTATAATGTCACCCCGTGAATTTGTCTGAACCCTCAATTATACGACAACACTCCAAATTTTGCAGCAAAATCTAGGTTTTCGGTGTACAATGTACCTAAATTTTTTAAATTTTGGAAGTTATTTTCCCGTATGATGTCACCCTGGAAGTTCGGCGGAACCCTAAATCTAGGCTAAGACTCCATATGTGGGGGCAAATATATGAAATTCCGAAGTATAATGCTCCTGAATTGTTCAAATTTGAAAGTTATTGTCCGTATAATGTCATTCCCTAAATTCGTTGTACCTTACTATATAATGCATGTCACATGTCCTAAATTACAGGACAAAAAATAACTGTCACATGTCCTAAATTACAGGACAAAAAATAACTAACTCCATTAGGGGTGTCCAAAAGTCGGTCAATCGACCGTACCGAACCGATACCAAAAGTTTCGTACGAACCGAATACCGAAATTTCATTCGGTTCGGTATAAAAAAATTTAAACCGAAATTTTTCGGTTCGGTATTCGGTTAACCGAGAAAAACCGAATTACCGAAATATATATAATAACATATAATTACCGAAATATATATTATACATAATACATATATTAATATATATACGATTAAACATAAAATATAAATAAGAAAAATAATAAAAAATAGGAAAAAAGAAGAAAAAAAATAACAAATAGGAATAATTCAAAAATAGGAAAAAATAAAAAAAATGAAGATTTAAATATATCTAATTTCATAAACTTTTTAATATTAATTGTTCGTTTTTTTAACTTAATTCGGTATTTCGGTTATTTACCGAAAATAACCGAAATATTTCGGTTTTTACCGAACCGAAACTTCGGTTCGGTTTTCGGTTTAAGGTTTTTATGACTGAAAATTTCGGTTACCGGTACTTCGGTACGGTAATTACCGTTTGAACACCCCTAAACTCCATACACTTCGCGATCAGAAATCCGAAAATGGATAAATTTCCTATCCGTTATTACCTCAACGACATGACTGCAGCAGCCAACGAGACGGCGGAGATGGAGTTGAAGTCGGGCAACTGAGAGAGGAAGAAATGGAAGCTTCCGAAGATGGCTATCCAATAAGATTGCCTTATGGGAGAGCAGTTGGTGCATGCCATTTCCACAAACTTTTTGAGGCATTTTCCGCCCGTGACCATATACACTATGTCGCATCCTATCTGGACGATGAACTGAGGGGGCAAGACGATCCACGGGCCCAATTTGGGTCCGAAGGCGTGTCGGCCCAAATCGTAGTAGCGGTCGAAACGAATCCCTGGGACGCATTCGTGTAGCTGTATCATCTTCCACATTGTGTGAAGTGTTATGCACCATGAAAGTGTCATTACTAATATCCCAGGGCCCCTATTATGTATAGAGTAAAGGGAATGATATTCTTGAAGATTAAATCAGGGGTTGTTGAAAGTTTTTTTATTGCATGAGAAATGGTACCATCCTAAGTAAGCCATGGCGTAAGGTAAGCTCAGAACGCCAGCGCCGACCATGGCTGTTACAGTGTGGAAAGTTGCGTACCACCATTTCGCCTTGCGGGCTGGCTCGTTAGTCTCCGACCACTTTTCGTCGCATGGAATTTCCTGGGAAAAAATAAGTATATATTTTTTGATGATGATGATTGCATGAAGTGAATGAAAACATAGGTGTGTTAATAAGCTTACTTTGGGTTGTGGTGGAGAAGCTGATGATACCATTCTTGGCAGCCAAAGCAAACAAGCGTAGTGAAGAATGAGTTGCATTTGCTTCTGTGGCCTCGGTCTCACTTATAATGGTGGACGAATTAACTATGATGATATTTTGAAGGTGGAATAAAGGTGGTCATTGGCCCCTTTCGTTTTATTCCTCCACCTATTAGTTTTTTTTATTCAAGTGTCATGTTCATATTTCGTCGCCATATATATATATTATATAGCTACTAATATAATGATAATGGGAAGACGTAACAGTCTAATGAGTGGATATTAAGTATAATGCACTAAAGGCAAGTAAGTGGACTAAAGCAGATTCTTGTTCGGCCGCCAAAGAAGTATTTGGAGAAGACGACTGACTGACCCTTCACTGACACTAAAAACTGGGAACTTTTTGCTAAAAGCATGGACTACAATAACCTGTATGATTTGCTCTACTAAGATTCTATAAATGTAATATTATAAACGCAATATTTGGATTGTTTCCATTGTCTTCTCTTCATTCACCTTTTCACAACCCAAATTTTTTTAAAAAAAGAAGGCCTACAGAAGATGGAACTGAATCATCATCGTCTGAAAGCATTAAAAATCTCTCCTCAACCAAAAGTAAGATCTAAAGCACTAAAATATCAACTCACGAAAATCCCGCTCCTCGGAACATTTAAGTCCATTGTGACGTAATGACGATGAGCTGAGTTTTGTCTCGATTGAATCGATCCACATCATTTGCTGCTGTTTAGGGATGTTGATCATTTTGAGACATTTCTTGTTCTGGCGCTTGCAAAGCCTCTACTTGCTGCTGAATTGGATTCTATGGCTCTAGCTGCAAATAATTAGTTAGGAGTTTCAGCACAACATTAGAAACTATGCCGCATGTAGCTCTACATGCAAGAAAATCATAATAAGCGCATGCTTTAGGGTGTCTTATTGTGTCGAGACAGTAAAAAGTAAAGGTGGTAACATCTTACCACCGACAAGAGCAGTCCAATGAAACGGTACACAGTGTTGGCAACAGCGAGCATCAACGTCTGGGTTGGTAATTGCACCACGGCGCACTGAGAAATAAGCAGTGATTTTTAGAATAGAAAAGAGTCATTACGCTCCTGAGTTTTTACCAATTTTAATGCAAAGGGTATGTTGCTCTAAAATTCTAAATGTATATTAATAGATAAGGATTGAGGAACGTGGATGTTAGAATGAAAAATCTTACGAGCTTCTTTTCTTTCAGCTGTCCAAGAAAATCATGCTGATTCAACCCCTGGAAGATAACATAATCTGCCTTTCCATTAGAATTCCTGTCACAAAATGCTTATGTTTCAAAAAAAATTTGACGGAAATAAAATGGTTAAACTCTAAATTTCCAGTGATAGAAAAAATGGTTTATGTGTAAGTACTTGTTCTTCATGTGCTTTTGGGATACCAGGCGATCCATCACCAACTCTGGTGGCCAATCCGCAACCAACCTAACCAATGATGTCAAATGTGCAGAAAAAACCAAAATCATTTGGCAAGTAAGTTTAATGTAGATAAGTTTATCAAACAATTTTCAACATGCACTTTGGACGTGCTGAAAATCACAATTACTGATACGTCAATGGATCCGTATCGATATATTCCCATTGAAATGGTTCAAGATAACGAAGGTAAGTAGTCTTACGACTCTGGAGATGAGGTTTTCCTGTATCCCTGCAACATGCATAAACAATAGAGAGAAATGTAATTTGCAAAACATGCAAAGCCAAAACCATCATGAACCAAAAATAGTTCCTTAGCCTACTATCGCAGCATAAAATGGGTGTAAAAATCATTAAACACTTAGAAGATTGGTGAAGCTTACCACCAGTCTAGTTATTAAAATACACTTGCCTTGTTTCTTTCCATACAAGTTTCCCTGAGATCACCAAACGTAAAACTATCAGAACTATACTAATCAAAGTTATGGTATCTAATAATTATATGCCACACTTCACAATAATGCTTAAACATTGAAGTTCAAGAAACACTTGATGATCGGTGAAGATGATGCTCTGAAGGTGGCAGAACAAACTTTTTCCTCTAAAAATCTTTAAGGTCATAAAACCCAATAATCCCCACACTTTTATAATATCAAACAAATAAGATTATATGTGGGCTTGCACACAGAGTTTTATATATAAAACATACAAAAGCACCATTACTCAATAATCCCTAAATAATCTAGATTGCACGATACAGATTTTTCTGCCAAAAAGATCCAAAAGAGTTTTAACCTGACAATCATAATCCCAAAGAATCCTCCACCTCATCCAGGTAATCTAACCATTGTGGATGTCATAGGAACTTTTTGGAAAACAAGAGGAAAAAGGTAAACCTATAACCCAGTTCCCTAGCTGAAACCAGGCACTAGATAGGAAAATACAGGGATTTTCTTTAGTGGTGCATCTAAGAACAATGACAAGCGATCACGGGAAAATCATATATGCGGGACTTGATATCTCCAGCAAACCACAAAATAGCTGCAAACCAAGTTCCCACGGGATAAATGACATGCTAAAGTATATCACCTATAGCATGCTATTTCATAAAAGTCAAGGACTTAGAATATTTAAAAAAAGCTTACCTCCCAGCATTGCATATATCTTTCTTGTGCTGACGCTGATGCAAGCAATGGCTGCTCAGGTGAGGGCGTATTCGTCATGGGGTTACCTCTGTCTACAGCAGCAGGGGGCATGCCTGATAACCCTTGCTGAGACATCGCTGCGGTAGATATCATGGTGCCATCAGGTCCCCAAATGAAGAGAATATAGGAAATTCCAAATCTCATGGCTCGCATGCCCATAAAACAGAGAATATACGAAAACAGATGTCTATTCACCAGGAAGGTAAAGAGCAGATTCAGCAGAAGATGGTCCAGAAATAGATGGCACGTGTATTTCATCTGTCTTCACAGGGCTGTGAATTGATGATGCATTCTCATTTCCCGTTTGGTTTAAAGAAGCAAGGGCCTCCATAAAATTTTCTGAGATAAGGACAAGAAAATGGGGATTCTTGACATTGCCGACAGCCGAATCTGTGGCTTGTGGATCTTGTTTACCCTGCATTGGCGAGTGACATGATTAGTATCATAATCATACGGTGGTCTTGTAAATATTTTTGTAAGAAAGGATGCTCAGGATGGAATTAATTAATTCCGTTTTGATCAAAGCGGCGGATGCAAGAAAATTATACCAACGCAGATTACATTTCACAATCGCAAGGTATGCACATTAATCACATTTAAGAAACTTCGTATCAAAGTGAATATAATATTAAGATTGTTAGCAGGCCAAGCAAACTGTCACTTGCAACGAATATATATTAAGAATAGTTGTTCAATAATTTAAGCATAGAAGAAGCAGATCCGAGCAGATTATGCAGCCTTCAGACAGAATGTACAACTATTACTGCTGCCTACGAGACCTATGATAAGTATCCTACGATCATAACAAAAAGATTTAGTACCGCGTTATAAATTCCTCTGAGTTTTGGGCGCTGCTTCGGGCAAATGACGGAGAGAGAGATAGCAAACTGAAAAAGAGGAATATTCCAGAGCAATGCTATTAAGAGCATATAACAGTATAGGAATGTTTTACTTTATGATACCTGAGGAAAATATTTTGCAAGTGTCTCTGCATCATAGAGAGAACTGTCAAGTTGTGTTTTGACAGCAACGCCGTTTTCCAGATTCTGCGGCTCTGGTCTATAGACTGGTGTGGGTAACGGGTAAGGATTACTAGCAGCAACAAGAACACAATGCTTTTGTACTTCCGCATTCTGATTTTTGGTCCCAGGCGGGGAGTAGAACATCTACAATTTGCGCAAACATCATAAAATAAGCAGAGTGAGGGATAATTGGATATACTGAACAATGCAATGCAACCAAATCTAATACGGGAGATAAGCACAAAACATATGACATGTATTGTGTAATAAATAACATGTGTTAAAAGAATAATAAAACAGACCATTAAAGCTTCTCCAAGCCCTTCCGCAATTGCAGCATCACTGAAACCACCACCCACAAAGGGTAAAGCAGAAAGCCACTGAAAGAATAACTCAATGTTTGTAGTCCAACCGCTGCGTTGCACGAGGCAAGCTGTTTCACAAAACCGTAGTAGTAAGAGGAGAAGGAAAAATTAATTGACTGCAAGATAGAAAGGGAAGAATCTCAAAAGAAAGACGAAAAGAAGGAAGAAAGTTTGTGATATAACAATCCACCTCCCATTAGGGCCAAATGTCCGTACTAGTAAACCAACAAGAGCACTAGCTCTAAAATCATGTTGATCTGATGACTTCAAAACACATAATTTATGCAGAATAAATGTAGTAAACAATAAATCTCATGGTCAGAGTAGTAAAAATGTAATGTTATCTTGGACGACAAATACGAAGATAAACTATCAACTTACTGAAACTCTACTGTTTATGATGAATAAATTAAGACAACAGCAGAAGAGTCAAGGAAAGCAATGAAAATGAAGTACTGAACACGCACCACTGTAAGGACTACGAGCACTGAACATGATGAGTGAGAGCTCAGTGAGATCCTTAGAGTGCTTCTGGAAAAGTACATATTAGAAGATACGAATAAGCAGCATCTTTATGAAGCGGAAATCATAATAATCAACAGAAGGTAGCAAACAAAAGAATGACCAATTTGGCACGCGTACCTCATCAGCTGCATTATTCTCACAAAAACATCTGTAAAGGAAAACCAAAGTTGCTAACAGTCAAGACCAACAACTTCCACTCCAAATGGAGATAACGATATACATATAAATCACAACGCAATGGCAGGGTTGCACTCAAAACTACACGCAAAATTGGTTGTCCAGACATAATAACATACGCTACCACCAACGAACAAGAACGATTAAAAGTCAATCCAAGTCCGACAAAACATTACGGAACCCAGGCAACGACGGCGTCGCGGCAATGCGTGTCGTCGCGTGTTTGAGAGAGACCGTACCTAACAATTTTTTCGAGGTAATCGGAGAAAATCGTTAGCCAGAAAGGTCCGAGGGCGGCGGTACCTTCAACGACAACGATCAGCTGCTTCCGCACCGTTTCTCCGACCTTAGATTTTTCCGGTCCTGGTTTTGTTTTTGGTTCTCCAACTGTTCCATCAAGGGTTGATTTTTCACTTTCACTTCCACTCGTTTTCATTTTCTAACTTTTTTAACGTTTACCACCTCTACTTTGGTTTGGTTACTTTGCGGGGATTATATATTAATAAAACCTTATTTTATACAGGTGAAATGAAAGTGACTGGAATTAAATTGAGCAGAATTCTTGTAATCAACTGTATTGAGCAATCCCATCTCCCTCAATTAATTTTCTTTCATATTTGCTCCTCATAAACAAATGTAATTGCTATTCACCGCCCCTTTTTCCTAGTTACCGCCCCTAAAGGGCTTGAAAATGATGTTTTTGCCCTTATGATATTTAAATTAATTTAAAAAGAAAAAACAAACTATCTTAAGATTGGTTAATCGAAGAAAACTTTACTATTCAGAATATAATCAAGTAAAGATAATACATCGATATGAGCTGTACACAGAGATTTATATCACTGCACTATTGCAGTTCAGTCCCTATCTACATATAAAATACAGGATCTATCTAACCCACATTTAAGAGTACAAATAGGTCCTCACTACAAAATATATTCTTCACTCTATCTTTCTAACACCCCCCCTCAAGTTTGGTATTGAACAAGTTAATCATACCAAACTTGGACAACAAGTGTTTGAATTGGCTTCTTCCTAATGCCTTGGTCAACAAATCTGCCGGTTGCTCCTTTGATGGAATATACTCGGTTCTAATGACCTTTTCTTGGATCTTATCTCTTATGAAATGACAATCTACTTCTATGTGCTTCGTTCTATCATGAAACACTGGATTTGCAGCAATTTGAATTGCAGACTTACTATCAGTATAGATTGTAATCGGCTCTAACCTTTCAAGACCAACATCCTTCATTAAGCTTGTCAGCCAAAGTATCTCTGCTGTCAGCATAGCTATGGCCCTGTACTCTGCTTCTGCCGAGCTGCGGGAGACCGTGCTTTGCTTCTTCGTTCTCCATGATAATAATGAGTTCCCGAGCAATACCATGTAACCTGTTAAAGATTTTCTAGACTTTGGGCATGATGCCCAATCTGCATCACAAAAACTGTTTAATGTCAGATTACTGTTAGCATCAAGGAAAATCCCAAGTCCAGGCTTACCCTTCAAGTACCTTAGTACTCTAACCATTGCACTAAAATGAATCTTTTTTGGATCATGCATGAATTGTGAAAGGATCTGAACTGCATATGATATATCTGGCCTAGTTAGGCTCAGATAAATTAGTTTCCCAACTATTTTCCTAAAGGAAGTAGCACTCTGTTCCTTTGAGGCAGATTCTGTTTCTGCTCCTTCAGCAGAATCAGAGTCAGTCTCTGTAATTTTCAGATTCTGCTCAGCTGGAATGCTGAGTGGCTTTGATCCCAACATTCCAGTTTCAGCTAAAAGATCTAGCACATACTTTCTTTGACTGAGCACTATTCCCTTAGGTGACCTTGCCACCTCAATACCTAGGAAGAATTTTAACTCTCCCAAATCCTTCATACAAAAAACATCATTCAAATAAGACTTAGTTTCAGCTATCATATCATTATCATTCCCTGTAATCACTATATCATCCACGTATACAAGTAATATAACTAAGTTTCTCCCCCTGGATTTGACAAACAAAGAATAGTCATTCTTCGATTGCTCAAATCCAAAAGTATGCATAGCCAATGTGAATTTGTGATTCCATTGGCGAGATGCTTGTTTCAAGCCATAAAGTGACTTTTCAAGCTTGCATACTTTGGGTTTCTTACCAGGTTCTGTAGTCCCCAATCCCGGGGGCATAATCATGTAAACTTCCTCATTTAAGTCACCCTGCAAAAAAGCATTAGTGACATCCATTTGCCAAAGTGGCCAACCATGTATGGATGCAAGTGAAATAATAAGCCTAATCGTCACATGCTTTGCAATAGGAGCAAAAGTATCAGTATAATCTATCCCTTCTATTTGATTATACCCTTTTGCCACTAACCTTGCTTTATACCTTTCTATAGAACCATTTGCATTATATTTAATGGAAAAAACCCACTTACAACCAATTGGTGTCTTTCCTTCAGGTAAGTCAACCACCTTTCATGTGTTGTTTTGTTCTAGTGCTTCCACCTCATGTTTCATGGCATTTCTCCAACGTTCAGACTTGATGGCCTGCTGATATGTCTGGGGAATTTCCTCACTCGCTATGGCAGCTAAGTAATCAACATGCTTTGGTGTAATATTAGCATACTGCACATAGTCAGTCAATGGGTATTTCACAGAATTAGCATGGTTATTGTCAGTATTAAAAGGGGAGATAAAGTCCCTTAACCAGTTTGGAGGCCTGCTGATTCTGGTTGACCTCCTCAGAGATTGGTCTTCATTCTGGTTCCCAGTTGGAGGACTATCATCTACCTCATCTGGTACATGATTATCATGTGCACCGAGTGGAGCTTCATCAGCACAAGGTAGATCATCATGATGACCTACTATATTATTATCAACACAAGGGAAGTCATCAAAAGAAAAACTGTTATTCTGATTTAATGAGGACTGATCCCTGGTTGCATCTTTATATACACAGAATGGAAATCTGTCTTCATAGAAAATGACATCTTTGGAAACTATAAAATTCTGTGTACCCAAATCCAGTATTTTGTAGGCCTTTTGATTAGCAGCGTAGCCCATAAATACACATGGCTTAGACCTCTCCTGAAACTTGTCATGCTGAGGTAAAATTTTTGAAAAATATAGGCAACCAAATACCTTTAAGTGATGTATATTAGGATCCTTACCATACAAGACTGAAAAAGGAGATTTCCCTCGTAACAAGGGAGTTGGTGTCCTATTTATTAGATATATAGCTGTCCTAATGCATTCACCCCAATATTTAATGGGAACATGTGATTGAAATTTTAAAGCTCGGGCTACATCTAGTATATGCCTATGTTTCCTCTCCACCACACCATTTTGTTGTGGTGTGTAGGAACAAGAACTTTGATGCACAATGCCCAATGATTCAAATAGGTTCCTGCAATCACTGCTAAAGAATTCTAATGCATTATCAGTTCTTATGGTTTTAACTTTGCATGAAAACTGATTTTGTGCATATAGTAAATACTGTTTTATGCAAGTAAACACTTCAGATCTGCTTTTCATGAGGAAACCCCATGTTGCCCTAGAATGATCATCAACAATAGTCAAAAAAAACTTCTCATTATTGTAAGTTGGTTCCCTATATGGACCCCAAACATCAACATGCAACAGTTCCATTATGGAAGTGGTATAACTAGTCCTATTTGGAAAGACAGATCTAGCATGCTTAGCAAGTGGACAGACAGGACAGTATACCTGATTATCCAACAGTTTCAGATTAAGTTGAGGTAAGAAATCAAATCTTTTGAAAGACATATGACCAAATCTTTTATGCCAGAGAGAAATTTTATTATCATCTGCCTTTCTTATTACATCATGACATATTCCTACTACACCATCATGTGTTTTCACATCAAGATTAAGACCTACTACAGCAGATTCATCTCCAGTCCTATCCAAGTAATAGAGTCCATTCTGGTTCTTACCAATTCCCCTTATCTTGCCAGTCCAAGTCTCCTGGATGAGGCAAAAATGAGGGTAGAAAGACACATGAACATTGGCCTCATTGGATAATCTAGACACTGAAAGTAAGTTATGTTTAAATTCAGGCACAAACAACACATTATAAAGCTTCAGGTCACCACTTAGAGTCACTGTCCCACATTTAGATGCTTGACTAAGATTACCATTGGGCAATTTCACAAACTGATCATGATTCTGACTAATAGATCCTAGGTCATATAAAGACTCATCTGAGATCATGTGTTTATTTGCACCTGAGTCAATAATCCAACAGCCAAAAGATTGGGAAGGAGCCATACCTGAATCCTTACCTGCCTGATTGGCTGACGTCAGGGCAGCAACTTCCTCCTCCTTTTGTGCTTCACCCAAGATTGACATCAACTGCTGGTATTGCGCTGGTGTGAGTTGTGGCATGATTTGTCCTTCAGTATTCATCCCCATGCTTTGTGCATTGGTAGCCAATGTTGTTGAATTTGCCCTGAGATCTCTCCACTGGTAGCCATTGTTTCTGCCTGGCCCTTGGAAGGATCTTCCTCTTTGACCTCTGCCTCTAGATCCTCCTCTCTGTCCTTTATTGAAGTCTTGAGGATAGCCATGGATCTTGAAGCAGTTCTCTCTCGTGTGACCTCCAATGTTACAGTTATCACACCAACGAATCAGCTTATCTCCTTTGTTGTGGCTTGCACCAATTTGGAAGGCTACTGAGGCAGATTCTTTAATGTTCCCTTGCATAACAATGCTCCTCTGCCCCTCTTCATTACATACCATCGAATAGACTTGCCTGTGAGTGGGTAGAGGAATCATCATGAGAATTTGAGACCTCATGTTCGCATACGCCTCATTGAGCCCCATCAAGAACTGCATCATCTTGAGCTGATCACAGAATTCTGCGTATTCCTTTGACACAGTGCTCGATGGAGATGGAATCATACTATCATATTCATCCCATAGCTCTCTTAGCTTTGAGTAATACTCACTGACAGAGCTCGATCCTTGAGTGATTGTGTTGATCTGGTGGTATAATGAAAAAAGTCTTGCACCGTTAATCTTATCGAAGCGCTCCTTAAGATCTTCCCAAATCAAGTGCGCCGATTCACAGTAGATGACACCTTGAATCAATTCCCGCGACAGTGAGCGATGGATCCAAGATCTAACCAAAGCATTGCATCTCTTCCACTGTGCACTCTTCACTTTGTCATTGATCGGTTCTTGACAAGATCCGTCAATGAAACCTATCTTGTTTTTTGCCTCGAGCGCTACCTTCATCTCTCTGCTCCATATCTTGTAGTTCTCGCCTCCTCTCAGGACTTCAGTTACGAGCTCAAGATTTGGTGTATCAGACGGATGCAAATGCAGCGGGTCGTTGAAATTGATCGTTGATTGGTTCTTCGTTCCTTGATCTGTGTTTGGTTCTTCCGCTGCCATGGCGTCGCAGTTTTGCCTCAGCCCTTATTTTGACTTATTTCTGTGTTTTTGACTTTTACGGAGCGATTAATAGCTCTGATACCATCTTAAGATTGGTTAATCGAAGAAAACTTTACTATTCAGAATATAATCAAGTAAAGATAATACATCGATATGAGCTGTACACAGAGATTTATATCACTGCACTATTGCAGTTCAGTCCCTATCTACATATAAAATACAGGATCTATCTAACCCACATTTAAGAGTACAAATAGGTCCTCACTACAAAATATATTCTTCACTCTATCTTTCTAACAAACTAAATATATAATTAAGTACGAAATACTGAAAACTACATACACAAATAAATTCAAACGATTGATCTCGATACGGAAAAAAATTCGATATAACATTTTAGGACCGAACGATCGATATTTTCGGTCCCGCAGTGCGCGTGCCGAACGATAATTTCGGCCAGGCTGTGTGCTGGCATCGACATTTTCGGCCCGCACGGGCCCAGCCGAAATCTCAGTTCGGCCCGCACAGGCCCGACCGAAATCTCAGTTCGGCCCGCACAGGCCCGATCGGAAACTCAGTTCGGCCCGCACAGGCCCGGCCGAAATCTCAGGTCGGCCCGCACAGGCCCGGCCGAAATTTCAGTTCGGCCCGCGCAGGCCCGGCCCGAAATTTTAGTTCGGCCCGTGCGTAGCCCGGTAGAAAATTTCGTTCCATCGTATTTTTATTTTTTTTAATACCGAGAGGAATAAAGTTAAAACCGGAGCAAAACGCGGGTTGGTCAGGCCCATTGTTCTCGGCCCGGCATTCGTGTGCGCGGGTCGCGCGCTCGCACACAAGTCGGCCTGATTTGCACCCCCTTCGCGCACGCGAGCGACTTACATGTGGTATAATATTAGCTATTTAATTTAAACTAATAAACTCACATCTATATATAAGGTGGGTGAAACCATGTTGTTTTTCCAATGTGGGACAACAACTTTTCACTTTAAATTCCCTCGAATTAATTCACCTTCACAAGCCCTAAATAAAGCCAATGTCTCTCAACTTAATATTTTCTCCAATTTGGGCACATTCACAAGCCAAAAAAAATAATGTTACAAAATAATTATAACAAAAAAACTTAATAACAAAAAAAAATAATAATACAAAATAATAACAACAAAAAATTTAATATTACAAAATAATTATAACAAAAAAACTAATAATAAAAAAATTAATAATACAAAATAATGACAAAAAATATTAATATTACAAAATAATAACAACACAAAATATTAATATTACAAAATAATTATAACAAAAAAATTAATAATACAAAATAATAACAACATAAAATATTAATATTACAAAATAATAACAACAAAAATATTAATATTACAAAATAATAACAAAAAATAATAATATTACAAAATAATTTTAACAAAAAAATGAATAACAAAGAAAATTAATAATACAAAATAAGTACAACAAAAATATTAATATTACAAAATAATTACAACAAAAAAATAATACAAAATAATAACAACAAAAAATATTAATACTACAAAATAATAACAAAAAAAAATTAAGCAGCCAAACCGAATTTTCGGCCCCTTGTATAGGCGGCCGAAGTGAGATTTCGGCCCTGCATGAGTGGGCCGAAATTGCGTTTCGGCCACAGCTGTCCCGGCCAAAACATAAATTCGGCCGGAACAGCTCCGGCCGAAACGCAATTTCGGCCGGCGCTGGCACGGCCGAACCATAATTTCGGCTGCCACATGTCACAGCCGAAATTGTGTTTCGGCCGTGCCTTGTGGCGTCCGAAATTGTTGTTCGGCCGTGCCAAGCGCCGGTCGAAATTTTAGTTCGGTCGGGACTTTTTTCAAACTATTTCGATCCGTGTTGAATGATTTTTACGACAGTATCGACCGATTGGTCCTAAAATCGATCGATCGGTCCGAAAATGTTAAATCAATTTTTTTTTCGTATCGATCAATCGTTCGAATTTATTTGTGTATGTAGTTTTCAGTATTTCGTACCGAAATTATATATTTAGTTAGTTTTCTTTTTAAATTAATTTAAATATCATAAGGGCTAAACTGTCTTTTTTCAGCCCTTTAGGGGGCGGTGACTAGGAAAAAGGGGGCGGTGAATAGCAATTCAGTAAACAAATTACTGTTTTAATATCATGATTTTGTTCTCCCTCCCCTCCCCCATAATAAATATTACTCTCCTAATTTGCTTCTCATAATAATAAAATTGCTTTTTAAAATAATGATTTTGTATCTGACAGCACCGTCCTCATAGTAGTAAGTAATTAATTAAACATAAAATAATGTATCTTCACCCCTCTTTACTTTTTCAACACCAAACATTGTGTATACGAGTGTATCTACTTGATAGAAGTAGAGAGTGGGAGGAAGAAGATTTAGATCAAGTAAAAATCTTTCTGATATCCATTTCAACTGCATTCGCTAAGCATTACAAGGATCCGTTATCAGATGACCGCACAAGGAATCGATAGAAATAGTAAAGATTTGTCGATTTTGCATGAAGAAATAATCAAATTCTTGCTTGAATGAATGCACACCTTTTTTTTTTGTATTAGTTATATTCTCGAACGAACGTGGAATTACGATAGCTTTGCAGCGTCGAATGTGGTCAGAATCTCAGCGCCAGTTCTCGTAATAAGAATGGTGTGCTCGAACTGTGCTGCTGGGCTGCCATCGGCTGTTAGAGTCGTCCAATTATCTTCCCAAGTGATGCATTCTGTGGTTCCCAGTGTAAGGATGGGCTCTGTAGAAGAAAAGAAGAAAACATTTCAAGATTATGTATGGATGGATATCTAAATCTACAGCCAAACTTCATTAAAGATTATCGATGCACGAAATTCTTTAGAATCGTTTTTCCAGATTTTCGATTATTTCTCAAGGTGAGTTTACATTCAGACATAGCTTTTGCTTTCTTTCTTTCTTACAACTGAGCGACGGAAATTTTCAAGTGCATGAAATACCTATTCATCGTTAAATCGCAGTCAATAGAGAGAATAGAATCAGTTCTCACCGATGGTAAATGTTTGCCCTTCGACCATATGACCACCCTTGTCATTACCTGTCAGTGCGATGAACGAATGAATGAATATATAGCAGTCGCAGATTACTTTCTTTATCTTTTTTTTCTTTTTTGTTTGAATAGAATGCAGACGTACGATGGTGAAAGATGAGAGGCTCGGAGTGGAAAATGGTTCCTATGCCGTGCCCAACAAAACGGTCCACAACACCATAGCCATACTTCTCAGCATGTTCGCTTTGGGAAAAAATAACAATTAAAAGAAATGCCGAGTTCATAATTGGAGGATCACCTCATTGTAGCATTTGATGTTCTCAGTTGGGTGATATTTAAGTACCTTATCCTCTTTCCGATTTTCCTGAATACAGCCCCATCTTTGCAGCAAGCAATGCCTTTGTACATGCATTCTTCTGTCACCTGAAGATTGTAATTTAAGTATATGAATTTCATATGATTTTCGAAATTCATGATACACGGATGTTGATAAAATCTATGGATTTGAAGACAGACATCGGTGCACGTTAATACAAAAGGCGTGTACCTTCACGAGCCGTTGCAACGAATTGTTCACTTTGCCACAAAAAAAGGTCTTTGACGTATCTCCATGATAACCCTGTAAAAATAACTATGGAAGTTAGAAGATCAGCTTTGAAAAGCAAGTGAAATAGAACATACGTATTGTTTGCGGATTAATCTTGCCAATATATACCAAAACTGGCATGCGTAGACAGTTTATGAATTCTCAAAAGGCACAACAGAAACTTGACAATGATAGCGAATATATACGCTCGAAACAAATGTAAAAGAACTCACGTTTAAGTAGACTGTTACGTCGATGTTTATTATATCACCATCCTGCAGAAGAAAAAATGACGTAAAAAAAGGGAAAGGAAAATACAAATTAAAGCAGAAAGCTACAGAACACAACACACGACCTGCAATTGTCGTGAATCAGGTATTCCATGGCACATGCATTCATTAACTGATGTGCAGACACTCTTAGGAAAACCGCCGTACCCTAACGGCGAAGGATATGCCCCAGCGTCGATGATCATTTGATGCACCGCTTTATCAATCTCATTTGTAGTCACTGATGGCTGTGATGATTTTCAGAAATGTAAGAAGAAAGTATACGCCAATAATGGTGCAGCATTTCAATGTTTTTTCTAACGAATTATAATTCAATCGAAAGAGCTAATTGGTTATTCTTGGAAACTACCACTTCTTACCCGAACTAATGTTCCTGCAAAGTCAACCACCCGAGCAGCAAGTTCACACGCAGCCCTCATACGTGCGATACCTTCAGCATCATGAATTTGATGCTCGCTCGCTATTTCGGGCAAAACTTTTGAACCAACGTAAGGGGGTTTGGGAATATGATCGGGCACGGGCAGTGATGGTGATACCTTTCCACGGAACAAAGGAGGTCTCTTTTTCGCCGACGGTGAACTTTGAAGCTCACGTTCTCTGTATTAAAGAAACCTAGTTGGTGTGAAATTTAGAATCGTAGGCATTGAAAATCTGATACAAGGATATGCTCTAAATCTGACTACAGAGACAGTACTAGGAAGTCGAATATCAGGTGCAGAAGATTGAAATGAGACCTAATAGCAAGAATTGGGTAAATTACGATTACCTTCTTATTCTAAAGGCCTCCTCCAACCCAGATAGCCTCTTTGCATAAATAACAAGCCTGTTATTCACATTTGGACCTTCAGATCATGCAAAAAAAAAATGGCAAACGCATGAAGAAATTAGAACCATAACTTACACAAAAATTGATCGCCAAACACAATCAAGCAACCTTTCCCAATTAAACAAGCAATAGAGTTGGAATTCCATAGAACCCCATCTCAAAATATCTCGTCATGGCATGAGCCCAATGTAGCCCAACGAATACAGAATCATCCACTTCCACATCGTGGGTACCAAACTCAATTTTCCCTACGTGTCAACCCACACAAAAACACACATAACCTTTGAATATTCAGTTTGATGAGATTTGAGCTCTCTAACGAAAGAGCTCCAGCTAAGAACCCAACAGTTCTACTTCAATTTTCACCACTGCTCATTTGGACAACTCAACTGCCCCAACAATCAATCCTAATACTCTAAGTTCAGGTGATTATGCTAAAAAACACATAGAATCATAAACACAAGCAGTTAGTAGACAACACACCTGATGGACGCAAGGTGCAACAAGAACTGATTTGGCCCCCAATAAATACACTCGACGAGGATGAAAATCTAGCAGCATCAACATGTACTGATGCAGATGAGAGCTGCGTACATGTTGGTCTGCAAGAAAGTGAGATGTTTCCTAATCCCACTGCCATTTCACATGAAGAGAAAAAGGGTCTCTTGATTTTATGTTTTGAAGTGGAGGGACGGAGCAGATAACGTACACAGACGTTTTGGAGAGATTTTTTTCCGGCGATATTTTTTCAATTAATTTCTAATTCATTAAATATTTTTCAAGGAAAGGAACTACTAAGTTGGGCCATCATGCATTTTTGGGCTTACGAAGATTGCCTTGTTATTGGGCTTTCAGCCCAATCATGAGAGTTTAATTGCTGCCCGGCTTAATAGATAACTCTAGTTTAACGTCGAATGATATTATATTTTTCCAGATTATTGATTATCATATCATATTGGTCAATGTTTGAGATAACCCTCTATATCTATTAGTTACTACCTAATTCAAATAATATGTAGCAGGAAAATGAACCTGGCCTTGTGAAGTTATGAAAAGTCCAATTTGCAAATCGTGCGTTAGTCAACTATAGAATCTTAAATGATCTAATATTTTATTCACATTTGATCCACTTGACTTGGTCAACGACACACTTTGCGTTGACTGAACCGAGCCACCTTAATGTAGTCGACTTGACTTTAAAGCCCTTCATATTAATTTATTTTTTCTTTATGGATAGTTGACATGTTTTATAGCCGCAAGAATTCGCTGAATTTTGACCCTATGAATGGGTCAACCCAAAGATAGCCACATCTGAAAACCAGTCGAACTTAAAACATAAAGGGGTTCAAAAGTCGAATCGAAGTACTTACGTATTATATTCGTGTAGTCCATTATTTAACAATCAAGGATTTTCCACTCCCATGAAGATGAACATTATATTTTATATAAAATAATACATAAAAGACTAGTGAAGTTGAATTCGTCCAAACCCACCCTGCAATGAATCCATACCAAACCAGATTTTTTTTTCTTTATTTTCCTTTTACCAACACCGCACGTATATAATAACTTAAGCATTCCATATATTCATTACAATCCATCCTCTTCC
This sequence comes from Craterostigma plantagineum, assembly GCA_027422505.1. Classification (NCBI taxonomy): domain Eukaryota; kingdom Viridiplantae; phylum Streptophyta; class Magnoliopsida; order Lamiales; family Linderniaceae; genus Craterostigma; species Craterostigma plantagineum. The sequence goes on along the minus strand of JAPQWV010000052.1, from coordinate 1,163,240 downwards.
TCGTCTTCAAGAAAGAAAGTGAAAAAAAAAAATAATCAAGAACTAAAACCATGGTTCGTCCCATGCCAATCCATGTAAACCAAAGCTATTCGATGTCCACAGTTTCCTTAGCAATAGGCTTATTCGCATCAGTTTCCATATTAGTAGCCTTATGTGCGAAACATGCCAGGCAAAAGATGCACACGTCGAAAGCAATAAGCGATAATAATCAAGAACCAATAGCCTACTCAGAATCATCAAAGAAGCTTCCAATACCATCGCCTAAGAAACTCATCACAAAGATAAGCAGCAAAGCCATGCTGTTTCAAGCCAAGAAGCAACAAGGAAATCGAGGATCGAACGATAGCATCGATATGGAGATGGAAGAAGACGAAGGGCTGTGGCAAAAGGCGATTTTGATGGGTGAAAAATGTCAGCCGCCCGAATTTTCGGGCGTCATATACTACGATTACTCGGGAAATAGGATCTCTGAGATGCCCAAGTCGCCGAGAGTGAGTCCTATGAGTCCCTTGAGGAATTTTACTTTTCCAGTTAGTACGTAAGGCTTGACGATGAATGATTCCATGCATTTTGATTGTAGGTTTGTGTAGTTTTTGTTACATGGAGTTTGGTTTGTAATTGTACTTATGTTGTCTCTGTATCGTTAATTAGTGAAAAGCAGTTTTAATATTTTAAATATTAGCAGTTGTTTTTATAGCAGTTAAGAAACTAGTAGAGCTTATCCGTATGCTAAGTTTATATAGCATATGATGTAAACACTATCACATGTTAGATATATAGAAACGTTTGCGGGTTTTCTCTTTGCTTTGATCTTCTTCGATTACTGCTGTATATTGTTACATGGTATCAGAGCCTCGTCGACAACAAGGTGTTTGATATTATTCCTGTGTGAAGATGAACGGTGGTAGTAGCAGTATTTATGTGGAAAAGCTTGTCGGTGACAACTACAGTTACTGGCGTTTATGCATGGAGGCTTATCTATAGGGTCAGGATTTGTGGGATCTTATTTCTGGTGATGACGTCGAAATTCCAGAGGATACGCCGCAAAATTCTGAGGCACGAAGGAAGTGGAAGATCAAGTGTGGCAAGGCTTTATTTGCTTTGCGAACGTCGATCAACAAAGAGTACATTGAGCATTTCGTGACATAAATTCACCGAGGAATTGGGGCAAGTTCTTGACCGGTTGTTCACTCAAAAGAACACCATGAGGCTGCAATTTCTAGAGAACGAACTTGCTGGAGTGACTAAAGGTAATCTTTCGATTCCTGAGTATTTTCTGAAAGTTAAAGCCTTGTGCGCTGAAATTTCAAAATTGGACACGGAGGGCGCTGTGAGTGATGCTCGTCTACGTCGTTATCTCATTCGCGGACTTCGGAAGGAGTTTATGCCGTTCATTTCTTCTATACAAGGGTGGGCTACGCAACCTTCAATCATTGAAATGGAGAATTTGCTTTCAAATCAGGAAGCGCTAGTGAAGCAAATGACGGGAGGTACTAAGCAGCCCGCTTCTCAAATGGAAGACGCTCTTTACGTGAAGGACAAAGGAAAGGGTAAATTTATCTCGAAGGGTGGTTCTAGTGGCAAAAATGATGGGCAATCTCAATCTCGAGATTTTTCTAAGAATTGCTATAGATGCGGAAAGCCGGGACATATTAAGCGCAATTGCACGGTGAAAATCAAGTGTGAAAGGTGCGGCAAACCAGGCCATATTCAACGGAACTGTCGTGTAAAATTCACAAGTGAAAGGGCAAATGTTGCGCATGAAGCTGATGAAAGCGATCAAGTCAAATGGGATCAATGTTTCTTTATTGAAGACATTGAGCAGCCAAGTATAGTGAATGCCATTACACAATAAAGAATCGCCAAGTATAGTGAATGCCATTACACAACATAAAGAATCGCATGCTAATGCTTCGATAGACTATAGCAAGGATTGGATCGTGTCCGGTTGTTCTCATCATGCAACCGAAAATGATTATCTATTGTCCGACATTCATCCGCATAAAGGAAAAAGAGTTATTGTGACGGCTGATAACTCTTTGCATCCGGTTGTTAAAGAAGGGCACTTCGGCATTGAGAAAAATGTTTCCCTTGATGACGTTTATCATGTACCGGGGTTGAAGAAAAATCTCGCTTCGGTTTCTCAGATTGCAGACGCTGGGAGGTATGTTTTTTTGGTCCTTCTGATGTGAAAATAATATCTAATATAAAACTTTTCGATTGTGATGTTTTATTTACGGGGAAGCGGAAGGATTCGTTATATGTGTTGTCGGCAAGTGACGCATATATTGAGAAGAGTCAAAATACTAGTGCGACTCTTTGGCATGCTCGCCTGGGGCACGTTGGCTATCAGCTTTTGCATAAAATTTCGATGAAGAAACTTCTCGACGGGATTCCTCTTTTTGGGAAAATTCATGACGACGTGGTTTGTGCCGGTTGCCAATTTGGAAAATCTCACCGTCTTCCCTTTCCGAGTTCGACGAATAGAGCTTCAGTCGCATTGGAATTGGTGCATGCTGATTTAATGGGGCCGACTCGGACGCCCAGCTATTCTGGTTTTCGTTACGCCATGGTCTTTGTCGATGATTTTTCTCGATTTTCTTGGGCGTTCTTCATGGAAAATAAATATGAGCTTTTCTCTAAATTCTGTGAATTCAATGAGCAAGTGGAGAAAGAATTTTACCTCCAAATACGTTGTTTGCGCATGGATAACCGGGGGGGGGGGGGAGTTTACCTCAGATCAGTTTACAAATTATTGCAAGGCGCATGGTATTCGACGTCAAATGACATGTCCGGACACTCCGCAACAAAACGGAGTTGTTGAACGTAAATTGGCGCATCTGACCTTCCGTTTGCTTATCATGGTTACATGCGAAGAAGCTTCCCAGGGAATTATGGGCAACAGCTTTCTTATCGGCGTGTCATGTCATTAATCGCCTTCCACCATGGCCCGGGACAGATTCGTCGCCTTTTGAAGCGCTATATCTTCATAAACCCAATGTGAGTTATTTTCGAGTTTTTGGCGGTGTGCTATGTTCATATTCCTAAAGCTAATCGGACCAAACTGGATCCGAAGGCTAGGCGTTGTATATTTGTTGGTTATGATACTCAGAAAAGGGTGGAGATGCATGGACTTGGAATCGAGAAAAGTTCTAGTTTCTCGTGATGTTGTCTTCGACGAAATTCAGCCGTTGATATAGTTGACGATAATCGCAGCCTTCTACCGTTCATAGGCGAAAATACATCTGATGGAAAGGAAAGCGATGATACTTTTGTTGAAGATCATTTTCAGCAAAATGATGTTATTGAAGAAGCGTCTCGAATGTCTTCTAGACAAAGAAAGCAACCCGATTATTTGAACGACTATGAGGTACAACTGAATCATTTATCTTCTTTGTCTTGCTTTGCCGCGGGAAATATATACGCAAACGAGCCGAAATCTTATGAAGAAGCTAAAGGCGTTACGGAATGGGAAGAAGCGATGAACGAAGAAATATTGGCGCTAAATAAAACTGTGATAAACGTAATTTATTACATTTATATTTGTTAATTTTAAGTCGTTTGCATTCATTAATGATGCCGTTTTGAATATACTAGCACTTAAATGTGAGTTAATGGCCATATTAACATTTTTTACGGCAGTTTGGTATTTCTTGCAGATTACGGGGTAAACGATGTCCAATTGAGCTGAAACTTTAACCGATGATAAAAGACTCGTTGATATCGATTTTGACCAAAGGAATTTCCATTTCGAGTCCCAGATGGGGAGATAAGAATTTTCCTTAACACACCACTTTGATGCGCAGAACAACCCATGATCGGCCAAAGCCCAACAGAAATACAGAATCCAATCTCAAGCCCAATAACACAGACCCAAAACTTCAACCCACTCAAGTATACTGACGTTAGATGATTGTTGGGCAGAGAGGATCAATCATTTTCTACACATACATACACAAACGCACAATGATCAAGAAAGACCCACATCACAAGCAGACAAGCACACAAATGGAGAAAACGCTGAGCCACGCGAAGACTTGGACGATCAGATCATTATCGGACGCACTGCTCGAGGAAGGAAAAATAACAAGATCTGCATCGTATCTGAAAGAGCGGGATTCGCAAGATGTTGATTTCACTGATTGGTTCATTGTTGAAGCTGCCATCGTCTATAAAAGGAGACGCATCTTGGAGCAATAAGGTAGAGGGGAAAAGAGAGAAAGTTGCTCACGTAAGGTATCGACCTCCCTGCTCAAACACTTTGAGTCGACTACCACACCAAGCATCGACCCACCTCACCACCAAGGACTTCATCCACCTCTCCACCGTGCACATCTCTGATCGACATCTCAAGGAGACGAAAAAAGGCCAAAGAACTTCACCATCTCTCAACCACCGCTCCAACACACCAAACCCATTTGAAGCATACATCTCTCAAGCAACCATCTCAAGGGGCAGCGGCTTTCCCAACTTTTGCTCTCTTCAGTCGAACCTCTCACAGCATCAAGAACCCACCTCTTTGCTTCGCAAACACCCACGTTGAAGGACAGCATCTACACAAACACACTGCCGAAAAAGAGCTGAACCATACACTTATCAAGGAACTTAGCGAGCTTACAAAACTGAGGAGAAACTGAGTTTGCTGCTCGCGCTGAGGGACAGCATAAGGAGTTGAAACGCCAGCTGAAACCGCAGCCATCTTTGGTCGCTCGCCACCCGCTCGATAAAATCACTCAACGACGTACGCACGTAGGGCAGCGGGCAACTGAAGCTCACGCAACGCCGACACACAGTGGAGGGAAGCGGTACGCACACGGGCTGAGAAGAGACGTGAGGGCAGAATCTATTTGCGACGGAACACATTGGCGGAGCGCGACGTTATCGGAGCTAAAATCAGGGAAGAAATTATGTTTTCGCCTTTGATATTTCTCTTGTTTCCGTCGTAAATATGAGTAGCTAATTTTTACATGTGCTTGGGATGAGATGAACGCTAGGTATTATTATTGAACGTAAAATACTCGTGAACACGTAATATTGGCTATTTATCATTTATGATTTTGTTGTTCAAATTAATATGTCTATGTGTTGATTTGATTTCGTGGTAATATCGTTTTAGGGCGACAGCTAGAAAAACGATTAGGCCTTTCATAAAATGATATGAGTTCGATTATAGGGCGACGGCAAATAATCGATCATCGCTTAGGTAAATTAATATTTATTCTCACAACCGTTTAGGGCGACAGCAAATTCGGACGTGAGTAGGAATTACCGCGACTTAGTCATTATTTTTGTGATAAAGGTAGTTTACGTCCTCGTTAGTGATACCTAGCGGGAATCGCAATCCCGAGCACTCCCATTTTATAAATAAAAAAAAGTATTTTTTTTATATTTAAGTTGTGTTCAAGTGAGTTAGGATTTATTATATAAATCAAAATATATAAAAAAATATTTATTTTAAGTTGTGTTTAAAGCTTGTGGTTTTATTAGGTTTTATTGTCGAATTTAGTTCATAAATTAAAATACGAAAAATATTTATTTAGGCTAAATATCAAATCGATAGGTTATTACTAGTACTTAATTTATTCCTCGTGTTCGATACTCGGATATTCGCTATAGCTATATTACAAACGACAGGTACACTGCCTATCGCGCGTGGTACTAGTTATAACATATTCGTTTTAATTATTACTTGACGTACTTGCACGAACCTTTAATATATTAACGTATACGCACGCGATCAAACTGCACGTGGGAGCCCGTTCCAAAGTCAAAGAATGTTGAATCAATTACTTGTAAATGGGTTTACAAGTTAAGAAGAAGATCGATGGAACTATCGACAGATATAAGGCTCGTTTGGTTGCTCGCAGATTTTCTCAACGATATGGTGAAGATTACGACGAGACTTTTAGCCGGTTGTGAAGATGACAACGGTTCGGACGATCCTTTCATTGGCTTCTCACAAAGGCTGGGATGGCAGCTTGACGTAAAGAACGCTTTTCTTTACGGCGAGTTAGATCGAGATGTATTTATGGAGCAGCCCCAGGGATTCGTTTCAAAGGAGTTTCCCGACTATGTTTGTCGTTTGAGGAAGGCGTTGTATGGTCTAAAACAAGCTTCAAGAGCTTGGTTCGGCAAGATTGCTCAATATCTTGAATTTTGCGGTTTTAAATCTTCACGTGCAGATTCGAGTCTATTTATCAAGAAAAATTCAGCAAAGTGCACTATGCTTCTTCTCTATGTTGACGATATGATCATAACCGGCGACGACGACGATGAGATAAGATGTCTTCGTGATGCTTTATCTATTCGTTTCGAGATGAAGAATCTTGGAGAAGCTAGGTGTTTTCTCGGCCTTGAAGTTCGAAGATCAGAGGGGTATTTCATTTCTCAAAGCGCTTATGCTGAAAGTTTACTAGCTCGTTTTAATATGACAGCGTCGAAGCCAATGGCTACTCCCATGGAGGCACATATGAAGTTAGCGAAAGACGGAGGAAAATTATTGGAGGATGGTACAACGTTTAGGCAACTTGTTGGGAGCTTGTTTTATTATCTATTACGCGACCGAATATTTCTTACGCTGCTGGGTTATTTCTCAATTTATGGAGAGACCATGCATGAATCATCTCATCGCAGCAAAGAGGATCCTTCGATACGTGAAAGGCACTCTGAATTTTGGCCATGGTATAAGCGTCACGCTTCATTCTCGTTGGCTTGTTATGTCGATGCAGATTGGGATGGCGATGTCAATGATCGGCGTTCCACAACAGGTTACTGTTTCAATACAGGTTCAGCGACGATCTCGTGGTGTAGTAAGAAGCAACACACCGTTGCTCTTTCTAGTTGTGAAGCGGAGTATGTAGCGGCTACTTTGGCTACTAAGGAATGCATATGGCTTAAGAAGCTTATCGAGGATATTTTCTTTGTTTTGGATTATCCTATCTTGATCTATTGTGACAACAAAAGTGCTATCAAGCTTGCTGGGAATCCCGTGTTTCATGCTCGGACGAAGCACATCGAAACACATTATCACTTTGTTCGTGAGAAGGTTTTGATGCAAGAAATTCAGCTGCTGAAGGTTCAAAGCGAAGCTCAAGTTGCCGACATCTTTACCAAGGCTCTCGGTAGCGCAAAGTTCGAACTATTTCGAAAGGCGCTTGACGTTGTTGATGGAAGGCTTTTCACTAAGGGGGAGTATCGTTAATTAGTGAAAAGCAGTTTTAATATTTTAAATATTAGCAGTTGTTTTTATAGCAGTTAAGAAACTAGTAGAGCTTATCCGTATGCTAAGTTTATATAGCATATGATGTAAACACTATAACATGTTAGATATATAGAAAAGTTTGTTGGTTTTCTCTTTGCTTTTATCTTCTTCGATTACTGCTGTATATTGTTACACTGTTCTTGGTAAAATTTTGCTGCAGAAAGAAGATAACGGTAAAATCTAAATTACGACACAACGTATTATTACATGAAACAAAACAATTCAATCCCCAGTTTTACTTCCCATGATGAAAGATATAAAAAAAACGTGAGAAGCCATCTTGAAGCATCAATGTTTATCACCAAACTACTCAAGAGCAGCAAAGCATTCTAATTCAGATGCCATATATTTCAACCATTTTCATTCGTTTGCTATGTAAGTAGCTATGCATTGGTAGTTAGGTACAAGTGAGAAGCCATCATGAAGCATCAATGTTTTGATCTACCAAATCATCTCCGAATGTTCTTTTCTCTGATTCATACCTCATCCTTACTGTACAAATACACCATTTGCCAGAACATATTTCATTTTGATGCAAGTGTGCCTAATGATTTTTTACCGTATAAGCTCGAGCGCCTTGATGCAAAGGTAATATCGATGGTTGGGCTTCGGTTTCTGCCCAAAGCAGAAGGTTGTGGCGATTGGTTTGGTGATACCTGCTGAACTACCTCGACATCGTTGTGGATCACCTGTAAAGGTTGAGACGAAGAAACAGTAGCCGGTCCAGGTTGCAGAAGTTGCCCTGGAGTTACAAGCGAAGGCATAAAATTTTCTTTCTGAACTGTCCCAGAAAGAGATGTCCCAGTTTGAGATTCTTTCTGCTGAAATAACGTCGCGGGGTAAGGAAATCGGCCAACCTTGCCACTGAAAGGTAGACCACCGTTACCAGGAACTGTGGTGGAGAGAAGAACAGAAGATGGAAAACTTGAGGCCGATGCTGATGGAGGAAAATCAGACGCATTTAATGTCAAAGTCAAAGACGGTGATGCTGGGGCCAAAGTAGCAGACAAGCTTGTGCTGTTTCCAACCAAAGAAGGAGATAGATAAACTTACAATCTCGAAGCTGGCAGGCTTTGTGATGTTGTTGTTGGCAAAGATGAATAAACCCCGGCATCTGTTGCATCAAAGGAGGAACTGAAAAGCCATGAGGTGGTGGAAGAAAGGTTTGCTGAGGCAAAGCATTAGGTGCACCGTAATATCCCGGCAAATACACAGGCGGCATGCCTAGGCCTCCAGCACTTGAATTAGCTGGTTGATACAAAGCAAGCACTTGGGAATGTCTTCCCATGGTTGCCCATTTGAGCAGAATGAGTACTTTGATCGCTCAATGATCCACTGGGAGGTGCTGAAGGTGGTGGGTTTGCAGGGGGTGGAGTTGTCCGCGGATAGTGAGACTGTGAAAGAATCTTATAAGTGTTAGCTTTTATATTTCCCTGAACCATGAACTATTAAAGTAAGTGTTACACACTTGCCTGAATAATTGCGGGATCTCTGTTAATCAGTGGGCTAGTTTGAACCGGCGGAGAAGCTTTGACCTGCAAATCCTGTTGGAAAGCGGACAACTGAAATCAAGCACGGAAACAATGTGAATGGAATCGAAAAGTAAAAGATTGCATTTTAATAACTCCACGTCATAAGTTAAAGCTGTCGTTAATGCATTTGTTCATAGTTTCCGCGTATCGAAATAGGTCCCCTCGATCTTGAAAGATAGATTGACAAAGAGATCGATCCTCTGAAGTCATACACATCCACCACGTGTCTTTAGCCAAACTCGATTAAATGTCAGATTACACAATAAAGTATATCGACTAACAGAAATTGCACACAGAACGGGTTACTAAAACGACAAAGGTCAACGGGCTATTGTAAAACAGGCTCTCTACATAACGACGAATGCATGCATGTAATAATTGAACACCATACAAGCTTACAAGTCTCTTTGATACCTTAATATCGCTCCCCCTAAACAGTATATATTCATAGATTTTGTCGCCGGGAGGGACTTGCTGACCGTCCTTTTTCCTTATTCCGTTCCAAACGATCTCACTGCCAATATTAATGTGCAGTACTCAACAAAATAAAACAGGGCAAATATTGATAAAAACATACAAACTAAAGCAAAACAAGCTAATTCACTCCAAATATCAGCCAGAGGAATCTTATAGTCGTTTCTTTGATAACCAATTCAAAGATGGAATAATTACATAAATTTCCACTTCACACACGCCAAGCTAAACTAATTCAAAGAGTAAAACAGTAACAACGTCCATTGAACGTCAACCATAGAAAACTAAGCACGAGAAATAGCTAATCAATATTTCATGACTTATACAAAAGAGGTTGAGGTGAATCAGACCGTTCCGCAGTCCAATGCTAGATTCTTCTGTGTTGATGTTGCACATTACGCCTTTGTATCTTACGTTGCTCTTGGAGGTCAAACTTATTAGACTTCCGACAAACGAATCCGCCGTAACTCCTCCACCTGATCTTCCGCCCGACGCCGACGAACTCTCCGCTTCCATTGTCTCTTCTCCGGCTCCTTAATTATATGAATTACCCACCGCAACAGAGCTAAATACATGCAAGCTTGTACTAAAGGTTTGTTTGAGAGAGAGAGACAAAGAGAGAGAGAGAGAGAGAGAGAGAGAGAGTAAAGCTTAGCTGCTTTAGAGTGAGGTAGGAAAGAGAAAATGCTTACCGTTTCGTATCCGCAGAGCTAGTGTGGTAGTGACAGCGGATAGGACTTTTTCATTTAATATATACTTTTTTTTAACATTTTCATATAATCTATTCTATTATATAATAGTGGCTAAAAATGCTAATGTGATATATTATTTTATTTGCAATTTAGTCCTTTATTTATCTATTTTATTATATAAAGGGTTCAGGATGTCTAAAAACTACCAATTTGATCTGTCATTTAATTTCAATTTAGTCTCTCTATTTCTGTTCTATTATACAAAGGGTCTAGTGGCTAAAAATTACCAATTCGACCTGTCATTTTAATTACAATTTAGATTAATTAATTAACTTAGTACATAGACATACTTAGCTTATGAATGATTGTCGGGGAAAGTTAGAAGCACTAAATTAGTAGGGTTATATGTGGCCCAAAGTAAAATATTTATTTAATTCGATTTTGGTGGCCCGACGAAATAAGAGTCAGTTTATTTGAAAAGCTTGAAAGCCCATTAAGTGAATGGAATTTCCATTTTACATTTTTACGTACGCAATTGTCCAAATCAGCCAATGGGCGTTAAGGTTCCAATTTTTTGCACATTTCAAAGTTGATGGTATGGTTTTCACTCATTTGAAGTTAAATCTAGAAACCACCATCAAACGTGCTAATATTTTTCACACTCATTATATAACATAATATATAATAAATATAGAGGGTAAAATTGGAATATCAATAAAATAGAGTGGATGGTTTCTTTTTATTTTATTATTAATTTTTAATTAATCTAAATTGACATACTATTTGTCAGTTTATCTCAAACCCTCACGCTTAATAAAAGAGTATAGATTTGAAAAAAAAACAAAGATTTAATTAAATATGAAATTGATAGAATTCAATATTCTCTAGAATTTCATATTTATGCATGTTAACGATCCTATTTCGTTTAGTCGTCGAAGTATCATGTAAGCTATGCATACGAAGTCAATAGTGGTGCACTAAACCTACCGAGTCGGATCGATCACTTATCGGTCTTCTCTTGGTTGACCCAAATCTTTTCTCGTCAATTGCATAATAAAAACGAATTCAAAGTCAGTGAAGCAAAGCCCTTATAACCAGGTCAATTTTCGATCGGCTGACTTCGATTAAAAAAAAAATACCCCTCAAAGGACGATGCGTAACATTTACTAAATTAAGAAAGGTTGTCAAATTATTTATTGATTTCAAATGTTATATCTTAAAAAAAATATATATCTTGAATTCGACGGACACACCTACGCTTGACTCTTGAAACCAGTCTCACGCGTAATTAGGATTTAATGCAAGTAGAAAGAAAATCTATACATGAATAAAACAAGATGTCGCATTTTCGAAAGCTAATAGTCGAGAAGTGAGAATTAATGAGATTGAAATAGAAAAGAAAAATAGGAAGTGGTCTATATACTAAAGACTTATATGGTCCATATGGGGTGTCGACTAAAATTTAATTTCACCAAGAATTTCCCACAGTGGACCGTTCTTGCTTGGCTTGTTTCCATTTGGTGACTTCTCAATTAACGTGCCTAATTGTCATAAATGATTAAAACACATTTTATGTTTTAATTCATCTTTAAGTTGTAATAAATAGGCCTAAAGTCTACATACACAAATGTTTCCTAATCCACGTATCCTTGCAGTCCTCAACAAGCATAACGAGGTACGATCGAGTTGACACGTGGCACCTTTGCACAGCTGTACGCTCATCGCAAATAAATCTACCAACGCCATAAAAAGAATAGTTCAATAACATGGAAATAATTTCAACGATTATTAAACTATTGAACTGTGACGTAACAACATCATGGCGTGCAAGAAAATTTCAAGAAACCTCGTCCCACTTGACATTTTAGCCTGCATTTATTACATAATGAATCTTGTCATAATATTCAAAATAATCCGTTGACATATTGAAATTCCACCTCACCGTCGCGTGTACAATACTCAAATAACGAAATTATATTTCATATTCTTTTTCTTTTCCTTCCCATGCAAGGAGCAAGCCTATATCAACCAACCACGCGTATGCAAACACACACACATATATATATAGCTAGAGATACAACCCCTTCATTCAAAACAATCACACACTTCAACGTATCCGAAAACCCTAAAACAGAGAGCAAAGAGATCAAAGTCCAAAGAGGAAAGTTAAGAAAAAAAACAATATGGTTTCTTCTTTGTTTTCATCAAGGACCTTCAAGATAAGCTCGTGGAGGGCGGTCGTGTTACTGTATTTTCTAGTGCTATTTATATGGAATCCATGTGTTGCCATTAGACCAGGCAAAGATATGATGATGATGAAGAAAAAGAAGGATGAAGATGACTTCTCTACGAAGACCTTGAAATATTTTCAAGAAAAGGATGTCAATGGGCGTTTGTACTTCACTATGCTACCAAGAGATGTTCCAATTCCTCCTTCTGCGCCATCCTTGAGGCATAACTCTATTCCTCAGAATTGAAGATAGACATGTAATGAATTGCTAGCTTATTCTTGATTATTTTATATTCTTTCTCTTATTGGCAGGAAACATTTGTTTTTTGGGTCTAAAGTAACTAGTAGTACTTGAGAAAGGGTACTTTCCTAGAAATTTTAAATTTTTAATGTCTGTATTTATTTACTAATAAGGTACATATATTTTTATTGTATTATTGATGTCGAAAGAGTAGTTAGTTAGTCTATCTTTGTTCATGATCATTCAATTTCGCGTGATTGTCAACTAATTAATTTGTATCCTTACCATCATCTAATTAATTTGTAGTAACGTGGTGCAAAAGCATTATTGTGGAAAAAACCAGCCATGGGGATATCCGATACACGTCGACTTTGAATTTATTTAAATATTAATTATCAATTAAGTCAACCCTATCATCTATAAAATAAACAAAGATCAGTAGTAACTGTATAGTGGTCAACACGTTATGATATAGCATTATTAAACATATCTAATATGCTGACGATTATAATTTATTTCCCCCATATCTTAATTCATCGTTGGTTAGCCAATCAATACACACCACCGACTCGGTCGTTACCTTCAAGTTTCAACTCTTGACCGCTTAAGATGATACATTCATTGATCATACGAACATATTGAAAGTATCATATAATAATTAATGATACAACACATGATTAAAAGCAAAAAGTAAGCATTTTAACTTTTAATTCACATTCCCAGCTAAAATAATTTAAATATAAAACATAATAAAATAAACCAGCTACCCGACACAGCATGAAGAGGGCAGTTACCGACGGGGATGTTTTCGGGTCAACTACCATGACCCGACCCATTACTTATACCATGGCATACAATGATTTTGGGCCATGCATAACAAACGGCCCAGTTAATTGGGGAAAGAAAAACTCACTTTCTTACTTGAATGTATTGCAATGCAAGACATGAACTTGTGTTTTTGTCAATTAGGGACAAGACATAATAGCAAAGCATAGCATAGCATAGCATGCTTCAATGGAGAAGTGGCTTCTCACTGACAGTACTATATTTATTCTATTTTTATATATTCACTATAATTAAGTTATAAAAAAGTGAATACACTCGTAAATGTATTCATGGGAATGGTATATCATATCAACGTCAACGTCATCTTATGTATGCATACCATAATCAGATCGACAAGCCGTGCCAAGAGATGAGATGACGCACACTTGTACGTTTAAATATATGAAAGAAAACTTTCCTTGTGAACTGCGTGAGAAATACAATTTGAGTTCGGACAGCAACGTTTATCGGAGATATCTAGATTATTTCAGTTGTCAATACATTTGGATTTTGTTTAGAATGCGTGTCCTATTTGATCGAAATAAATTATTGTACCTAATAATGAAGAATGGCGGATTGAAACCACATACATACATTGATTGATTGTTGTGGAAATTGAACAAGTCGCATTTAATTTTCATAATCATGTGTTTTATTATATTCACGTCGTTGAAAGAAAAGGTCTTACCTTGGGTAGGCAATATAGTTACAATACAACTCCACCAATTAAAAGTTGCTTAAAGTATTACGAATTGGGCATAGCATCTTTATCTTGCATGTTACACCATTTCGAATGTTCTTTCTTGTGCCAGTCATCTAAAATAACCTCGGTTGTCCCTTTATTTTTTATTTAAAAATACTGTAATCTCTTACATTACGAAATCTTTCTATTAGCCACTGTTTGCTAGTAGTTTCTAGAGATGAAATAATATGATTTGGCCATCTGCATTGTCGTCGAAACATCTTGGTAGAGATTATAAGTGAACAATTAAACCATCTGCATATAATCTCCCTCCATGAAAAATAGTACATCTATGTTAGCAAATAATGATGAGACTGTATCTTTGAAGAATAGCAATTCAGATTTAGTGCTCACACGAAAAAAAAAGAACACTTCAATTCGCTTAATACAAGTTTATGCATAGATCTTAAAATTTGCAAAGAAAGGTAATACAAACTTCCATCATCTTCATCGTCGTCTAATGTTTTTAAGCAATAGTCGATACGAAACTGCAATTAATCAGAACATCAACTTCTGCGTCCAAACCTCGGAAAACACGAACTAAAAAACACATGAAACTACATAATAAGCATCACTAATTACTTTTAAAACCATGATACCATTAAGCATCAAAACCTCTCATCAAACTCTGAGCAAATAAATACTAAGCTCAGGCCCGCCGCCGCCGCCGCCGCCGCCTTGTCCATGGTGATGGTCAGGACTCACCATGTAAAAAGCTTCAGAATCTCTACTCCCCACAACCCTCTCAAACTTTGCCCTCATATACATAACCTCACCATCACCGCCGCCGCCGCCTTCACAGCCACCAACGTCGCAGCCTGCTCCGGGAAGAACTCCGGCGCCGAAGGAGATCTTTCCCACGGAGTTGAGAACCTCCCATTCCTCGTCGCCGCAAGCCCTTCTATTACCGTGCCCGCATTTCCGACCGTTACAGTAAGATCTCCATATGGGTTCTTCTAGAAGCTTGAACCCTCCCTTCTTCTCGAACTTCTTGTCGCATTCCAGCGCGATTCTCACGAGCCCACGCGCCATTTCCTTGACCAAAACGCTCGTCGGCGTGGCTAGCTGGACGAGGAACGCCGGCGCCTTGGTGAAGTCCTCTTGAAAGGCGAGGTTGACTTGCCCTCGCCGGCGTCCGAAGATTGTTCCGATGAGGATTTTCGTACTCGGCTTTGCTAGGAAGAGAGACGACTTTAACAGCTTCGTGAAGGGTTTCGTGATTGTTCTTGCGGCGGGCTTCGGCGGCGGCGGCCTGGGCTGGACCGGGTTCAGCGACGGCGGCGAGTTGGTCGATTGCGACCGCTTGAGAACCGGCGGTCGGTGGTTGTTATTGAAGGTGAAGTTCAGCGATGGATCTTCTGATTTTGTGGAGTTGAAGGTTAAGATCGATTCGAGGTCATCGTCTTCTTCGTCGTCGATGGGCTTCTTCTTGAAGTTGAAGTACCTTCTTGAGAAGGATAGAGATTCGTGAGGGTTTCTAGCTGTGATTGCCTTCATTTTTTTTTTCTTTTCTGTTCTTTAGAAAGGAAAAAAAAATGATCGATCTTTGGCAGCTGCTGTAATAACTCTTTTCTTTATATATAAGAGAAATTTCAGTTTTAATGTTTGTAATCTGCCTATTTACTGTTAGATTTTAGGCATATCTGTGTGGTATTAATTTATGGACTGGAAAGGAAATTGACAGAAGAAGGTGAGCAGTCTTCACCTAACTAAATTAAGAAAAAGAAAATTAATTGAATGAGACAACAAACAAGTCATAGCATGCGCAGACACAACAAATTTGAACTCACCAGTAATAATATTTAGTTGTAGACTTGTAGTACATTTGGAGGAAACATATCTCTGTGTAGTGTTGTCTTATTTAAAATATGTGGGGACTTATGTCTAGACAAATGAAGAAAGATGTGCATATATTTGTCTCTATGATTTTATTTTTCCTTGGTTTATAATTTTTTTAAGCTCTAGCGATGGATTTAAATGATGATATAAGCAAAACAATGGGAAAAAGCGAGTGATGGGGTGAAGATAAGACATACCAATATCGCAACCACTTTTGGACCCATGTTGAAACAGTTGTTTGAATTTGTTCATATACAACGATGAAATATTAATGCCAAATATAATATCGAGAATCGAAAAAATTATATCCGACAAACGAATTTGTACACCGTATATATCAAATATAGTGATTATTATACCCCCAATGGGTAATGATATATATAAAAAAACGTAGAAGTAATGTGAAGCAAGAAGTCAGTACATGGGAGGTTTTACTTACACAAAGGCTGTTTGTGCATTGCTCAATATGAGCAATTGAAGGAGTATTTAATTTTATAAATTACCCAAAAAGGGAAGGAAAAGCGACCTAATAAGTAGTAATTATACACGAACCGAATTTGTTGAATATATACATCGTTCTATTTTTTAATTGTGATATCAAGAAGAGTTGAATTGATACAAAATCATTTTATTCCACCGACCCATGAATCATCACCAGACTAAGGGAGCCTTACAGTACAGTACTCAAAAATGTCAAACTCCATTGACATTTTAAGCTACACAAATCTTCTTTTAAAATCTCGATAAAATATGTTCTTTAGTGGTTCAAAATTGAATTGAACTCAACTAATTCATGATCTGTAGCCACCAACTAACGCCTAATGTCCCTTACATATACATAAAAATTAACAAAAGTCAGTACTAGTTTAGTTGTCAAGCAACAAAATCAGTCCCCGACAACACTCGTTTAAAGATCAAAATGATTTACCTAATACAATTAAAACTATCAGAAGGAAGGTAAAGATCAGTACTAACACTTGCATTATTATTACCCAACAACACCATCTTCTGAAACATTCTTAGCTGGGAAGATTCCGCCTTGTTGAACACATCGCTTTCCCCTACCTTCATCCCATTGCTCAAATCAGAACTATCGAAAGCCCTTACAACCTTTTTTTCCCAGCACAAAAAAAAAACCATAAAAAAAGAAAATCATTACAAACAACAACTTAGAAAGAACAGAGGAATAAAAACTCTATCTTTACCTGTCCCATTTTGGGTCGCTTCTGCGGCGAATGGCGCAAACAAGCCGCTGCTGCTTCGATCATACGTAAAACTTGGCCCTCGGCGTAGTTTCCTTCGAGCCTCTGATCAACCAATGGTTTATATTCGCGGGCTTCGAGGGCCCGGCGTAGTAATGGTCGGGCCCATTCGACTAAGCTTTCGCTTTTGCCTGAGGATGGAGACGGGCCCACAGCTCTTCGCCCGGTGATCAGTTCAAGAAGTACTACGCCGAACGAATATACGTCGGATTTTACGGTCAACTTCCCAGTCGATGCATATTCGGGCGCCATGTACCTAAAAAAATTCGAGTCTTTGTAGTGACATAAACTGACTATTGTGTGATAAAATAAAAGAGCTATCTTTATCGTTCGATGAATTCCTAACCCAAAGGTTCCCATGACCCGAGTCGTGACATGCGTGTTGGCGTCCATTTGCAGCTTAGCTAATCCAAAGTCTGACACCTGAGACATTACAGATATATAATTTCGATGTGCATTCGCTGGCAAGAAAAAAAAAAAGAAGCGAAGGAGAATTCTGACAGAACCCGAGCTTCGAAGTTGTTGTCCAGGAGAATGTTGGACGACTTAATGTCGCGGTGAATTATACGGGGATGGCCTGAATTAACCAGAATATAATCACTACGATACGCTTGTAATATCGCTTTCAAGAAAACGAAAATTACAATGGAAAAAGTTTAATGACGACTCAACAGTCTTCGTGGAGGTAAGCTAATCCACGAGCAACGCCGATCGCAATCTTTACGCGGTTAGCCCAATCAAGAACGCGGCTACCTTCGACTGGAAAAAAAATACGGTTCAAGAACATCACTGGAAAAAAAAGCGTTCGTAAAAGTCGAGCAATGTGTATGTGTGTACCGTGGACGTGGAGATGGTGGAAGAGGTTATTATTTGGGACGTAGTCGTAAACGAGGATTCTTTCATGCTTGTAGATGCAATAGCCCACGAGGGAAACCAAGTGCCTGTGATGTACACGGCTTATGATTTCGACTTCGTTTCTGAACTCTTTCTTGCCTTGTCCTAATTTGCTGATCTTCAGCTTCTTTACGGCTACCTCACGACCATCTTCGAGGTTTCCTCTGTACACCGATCTGAACCCATCTTCTCCTAGGATATTTTCGACTGAAAATCCATCAGTTGCCTCTGTTAGTTCTTCGTAAGTGAACGCTGATTTCGAGTTCAGCAATGGCGTTCTTGGCGTGTATCCGTTGTTGGGGCTGATAGAGTTGCTTCTATGGTGAGTCGATGATGATGTTTGAACCTTTCTCGAGTCAGAATCTGGCGATAAGTGGCACGTAATTAAGGAACCAACCATTCCTTTCACTGCTATCTTAAACATAAGAAATAAGGATTCACTTTCAATTTCAATGTTAGAAAGCCACCTGATTCTGGCGAGGAAGCAACAGCTGCCGGCGAAAAATGGCTGCTGCTTCGCCTGGGAGGGTTTTTCTTCCTTTTCCACAAGCAGAATGCTATGGTTCCGAGAAATCCGAGCAATAAAATGCCAAGAACTGAAGCAATCGCTGTCGTGCTAGCGTTGGTGGATTGAGAATTCTTCAGTGAGCTATGGGGACTATCGTTTGCTGTACTCGGACTAATTGGTGGAGCAAGAGATTGAGGAGGAGTTGTAGTAGGAGATGGTGGGGAGAGGATGGATGGAGGCGGCGGCGATATTTGCAGAGCAGGCGGCGTAGAAGAGGAATGGGACAGCCGCGGAGAAATTGCAGAGTCGGTAAGGGGAGGCAATGGTGGTGGTGGTGGTGGCGGTGGGTTTTGAGGTGGTGGAGAGGGATTATTGTTAGGTAGTTGTGGCGGCGGCGGCGTAGGAGGGCTTTGTGGTGGTGGATAAGTGTTAGCAGGCGGTGGTTGGCTATTGGGTGGTGGTGAAGGCGGAGGAGGAGGCGGCGGAGATATGAGATCGGAAGGTGGTGGAGGTGGCGGCGATGAGTTTGCGGGCGGTGACGGAGAAAGAGATGCAATAGACGGCGTAGTAGAAGGTTGTGGCGGCGAGGTTGACGATGAGTTGGTGGGTGACGGCGGCGACACTAACGGCGGAGAAGCTAAAAGGACACACATATCCTAAAATTTAGCCCAAGATGAAAGCATCAAACACCGAAAATAACAATCTCAGATGTTTATAATCAAAATCAAAATCAAAATCCCAGCTTTTACATGAAAAACACGAAGAATCAAGAAAAGGGCCTGATATCACATTCCAATTGTGAATTGTGATGTCATTGTTCTTAGACAGGGATCATCCAATCCTCTGTTTTTCCAATTATCTCAGGGTCGATATAAAATTTCGATTATGGGCTCGACGGGAAATCTGAGACGGTGAAGTTTCTTGAAGGGATTTTTCGTCCGACAAAGGATTCCGAGCTGATGGAGACTTACTCCAAGGAAAATCTCGATTTCAGACATCAACATGAATAAATATTTTGCAGAGGTATTCATTCATTCCATTCCATTCGTGTTAGCTGATGAAGCTTTTGTCGTCTCTAGCGATCCAATTCGTATTATCATAAACTCGACAAGACTTTTTCGATCATGGCCCCAATAGAATGTCACATGTCTAATAGTTTATTTTTTACTAAATTATACAATTTATCCAATATTAATCATTCCACCAGCTTATAGTTTTTTCCCCGGTAGTTCTGTGGTCAATATTGATTCCAAAATGTAATAACGCATAACCTTAACCTTGCTGATATATTACACAAAAGAAGGATCAAGTAAGGGAATTGCATGAAAACGACCATATATTATTTTTAGGAAGACAAAGACAGCAGAAGCTACCCATGAGTGATTGAGCTATGAAAATGACCATATATATTGATGATTCCTGATGACACCATCAATGAAACTTAGAAGAAGCCAAGAAAATACAGTTGTATTCTCGTCATAATTTCACATGAAAAGGCTGTTCCTAGCTCCATGACAAAGACAGAGAATTGAACTTTTCTTTCGCAGATAACAAATATAATTCAATAGGTTATTCCATGTAGCTAGCTATCTGTAACCAAGTGATTGGCCTCAATGCATTCAAACGCATCATCAGCTTTATATTTAGGAAGCAGATGGGGTGAGTGATTACTGGGTAAAGAGAAGGAAAATAGGAAAGTAATTTCTTATTTTTCTTTCTTTTTTTCCAAGTGTCTTGAGGTGTTTAGGACATGAGATGAGTGAGAGAGAAGAGAGCATATGAGTTCGTTCACCTGTAAAGTGCCTCGCCTCGCCTGGTAATAAAAGCCAGAGAATTTATTTGTTTGAAGAGACGACAGCGAAGCAATTTGTAGTTACTTTCCATTCAATGATGTTCTTCATGTAATGAACTGCAATAGAAAATGAGTCAAATATAGTCGAGTCACGAAGCACAGAAAGGGGAAGAAGAAAAAGCTGTGAAGAAAACGAACGATATGAACACATCAAGAACTCATCATGGAGCTGAAGAATGCAGCAGCAACGAATCGGGTTGGACGAGTTACATCGTTTCTTCAGATAACGAAGAAGACGATCGAATGGATTTGGAATATGAAGCCGGCGAAGAAGAAGATGATTGCAGCGTTGGCGTTGAAAAAGTTATAAACAAGAAGAAAGTTGCAGAAGAAGAAGGAGTTGATAGCGATGATTCATCAATGGCTTCTGACGCTTCTTCTGGCCCGAGCAGTTCGGTGAATCTCCACAAACATGAAAGAAAGAAAGATGTAAAAGAGCATCCTGTTAGTGCCAAGGATCAGAAGAAGAAAGAAGATAAAAGAAAACAGATTAAAAAGGTGGGGAAAGGAGAAGACAAGCGATGAAGATGATGAAAACGGAAGAGACCCGACCCATGGGAATTAGCCCAAAAACCGCCCGATCCTCCATATATGGGTCTTTGCATGAGGTGTAGAGCGACTGATGATGCACTAAGGCTCTACGGTTATGTGTGTGTGTGTGTCTGAACATTTTTCCAAGTGATAGAATCAGATAGATGCATGAAGTTTGTGAATAAGCCTTATCTGTTGATTTCTTGCTCTTTTTTTGTGTCAAGTTTGAAAAACTATATATACATGTAAGAACTTCGCTTTTTGAGGGCTTATATAACACATCGTAAACTACTCATGAGATCAACTGCCAAGATATCAAACTAGTTTTCTAGCTAGCAGCTTAGCTTCAAGAAACACAGACGAAGGTTTGTCAACACCAAACGCATAATATTACAAAAAGGTTGGTTTTTAATACTCTCATAAGATCACATCAACGGAAAATTCCTCCTTTCCCAAATCACCTTTGCAGAGATTCAACCATTTGTCTGAGACCAAAAGTTTCTTCCTTCAACCTCGAATTTTCCTCAAGAGCCCTATCATGGCTGTCCAAAGCACGATTCAATCTGTCCAAAAGATCGTTATTTTCAGTTCTAAGGCGCATGACTTGAGACAATAACTCATTGAGCTGTCTCTGTTTCCTTATCCTTGACCTGCGCGCTGATTCTCTGTTTGACATCGTTCTTCTCATCTTCCTCTCTTCTTCCATGGCTTTAATTATCTTGCAATCCTTGGTTTCTTCTTGGCTGGAATTATCACTGTTGATTGTTGTGAACGGAGGAATGTTATTGGGATTGAACTGATGAGGATCGTAGCTTGAGAAGCTGTGGAAGAATTCGTAATCGTAGTAGGGTTGAAATGAAGTTGACATGTTGAAATCATTTGGAATCATCATTGTTTTTTAAAGGATGTAAAGATCTTATGCTCTGTAACTTTGATTTTGCAGATATACTTACTACGTAGGGTGGAAGTGAACTGAGTATTTATAGGCGTCAATTAATCGTTGTGGTAACTATTTGAGAATACTTATAACTAGAAGATATGTCCATTTACGCATATATATTCTTGAGGTCAACTAATATAGAAGCGAACACAATAATATTTTTAAAATACGTTTTTGCAGTGTTCTAGAATTTTTGCGTAATTAATGTCCGATAGTTGAATCAAATTTTATAGTTTGATTATCCACGAGAACCACGTGGAATATCGGCGACTTTATTTATCAATTATGTAACGCTTTCGAGGGGCTAATGGAATATATTGTTATTTAATGTGGGACATCGTTTGGCTTTTCTCATTATTTATCAATAACAAACTAACAAGTCGATATTTCAAAAGCACAGTGCATTAATAGTCTAATACAAATGTTCCCCTTTATAGCTCTTTCCCAAACAAGATAAAACATACCTCTCTTTTTTTAGGCATTCTTGTTTCATTTATGTGAATCAAATTAGATAAATTATTCCCTAAAGTGATGTCTTGTAATAACGATTAGATAACGGCAAAGCAATGGAGAATCAAATTAGATGATATTATTACGACTCTTAACGTTAAAAGATGAGCATTTTAGAATTTAGTACATGTTCCTCTTTGTAGTTGGAAAAAAATAATAATAATAAATTACAAGGAACCTTCAACGCGTATGCTTTTTAAGCGAAGCACATATCAGAGTTTAATCTCATAGTTCTCGTAATAAAATTCCAGATGCATTCATTTCATCTCTGAGCATCTAAATTTCAGTTCAGATCTATGAAATCAATTATCAAAGCTTTAAACTTTCGTATTTTAACATATGATCATATGAGAAATGTTTCAGTAAAAAAATAAGAAAGATTAAAATGCCATAACAAGTATCTGCAAGTGTTCAAAACGAAAGGGATCGATTATCATAACTAGAAATATAGAACGAAAAGGCAGTGAGCAATCAGAGAACTTTGAAGACCATTAACATGAAATTTCCACATCTGGAATTTCAGATTTACGATTCTCATCATTTTGATTTGCAATTCGCCAAAAAAACCAAAAATTTTAGAACTGAAATCAGAATATTCCAACAACGAACGTCCACAGAAGAATCGATAGCATGCTATCCCAAAAAAAAATCAGATCTGTAAATGTATGTTAACGAAGCAAGAACAAAATTATTGACGGAGCTGCGCTGAGACTTTTTGTGCAGTTCAGTTTTGAGCTGCGTTGTGATTTTAGGGTTTCCCCTCATATATATAGCCGATCGAAGAACCACCTAACACGACTTTAATACATTACGTAAATCGCTACCCTATTTACGATCGTTGAGTTTATACCTGATGGAGCACACTCATATTTAAATTGTATAATCGTTAAAAAATATCGAAATCTTAAGTTTAATATTATTCTACTTTATTAAGCATCATGGCTTTGGTTAAACTATAACCGATTCAATTAATTTGGTATGTCTATTGACCAATCATCTACAAAATAATATTTTTTAAAAAATAATGTATAAAATTAAAAAGATAACTAACTACCCACCTCTAATGTTTTAGAAAAATAATAAAAATATTAATAAAAACTATAAAAAAATCACCCACTAACTTTTCATGTAAATTTAAATTTGGTATGTAATTTTATATTCTCACTTTTACCCCTCTAATGAATTAATATTTTACATAAATTTCATATTAAATTATATTTCTCTTCTATATCTATTACTATTATAAAAGAGGGAATGCGGCCTGTTTTCGTCCCAATTAGCCGGTTGTATTTCAGCTTTTTATCTCGGATACATAAACCTGTAATATTAGGTTACAAGTTTATTAATATTTTAATCAATTTAAATTATATATATCTATTACTATTATAAAAGAGGGAATGCGGCCTGTTTTCGTCCCAATTAGCCGGTTGTATTTCAGCTTTTTATCTCGGATACATAAACCTGTAATATTAGGTTACAAGTTTATTAATATTTTAATCAATTTAAATTATATATATTAAATTAATTAGTCCCCACGTTGAAGTGACTGAAACCAATTCCAATGTCATTAACACTCGGAACTCTATCGCTCGATATACGCCCAACAATACCCTAATCCTTCATCAGCCCCTACGTTTGTTTTTTAAGAAGACGAGAATCTCAAAATGTTTTCCTGTCGAATCATCGTGGCTTAAGTATGGATTTCTAAAAGCTGCTCGTGGTATCGTTTTCTTGCTCCAAATGGATGGTTTCCCCTTAAGTTCCCTTATTTTTATGCTGCCATTGTTTGGTTGAGTGGAAGGGGTTGCTTTATTATCTTCTGCGCATCATATATTTCACTGAGGGCCTACATCAAACAAGACAGCTGCACGAAGGTTCGAAAAGGTTTCCCTTTTACCTCATAGTAATCGGTTTGCTGTCTTTCATGTATTTGCTGGTGACTCATTGAAGTTGCAAAATCTGTGAGTTCCTTCGAGGTTATCATCATTGCTCACAGCGAAAATTAGTAAAGAACATCAGACGTTTTTTGCATATTGAGTTTTTGGGACAAAAAATCCCTAGAAAATATGCAATAAGCTTGCATCGTCGACAGACGTGATTTCTTTGTTGGGTTGTTGAGCGAATTTGAGATTGTATAGTTTTTAATTTGCAGTAAAGAATCACACTTTATTTGTTACTGTCTGAAATTGGAATTTATTGTTTGTTTTCCTTGTCTTGGTAGACGGTCAGAGTATATCTGCAATTGTTGAACTAGACAAGTGTGGAACTAGACAGAGCAGCATACTGTTTGACTCTAACTGATAGTGTAGTATAGAAAATAGAAAGTGAAACCTTTATAAGCACATATTATTTCCTATTCATAAACTGCATATTCAATGACATTACTTACCACGGGTTTCTGCTTTGGGTCAATTGGTAAAACCCAACTGAGAGGAACAATTGGGTTCTTGTTTATGGTTGTCCATTATCTTTCAGCAGTACAATTCGAATAGCTACTGGGTTAATTCGTAGACGTGCTTATACTATATTGTTCGTAGGCCACATCGTCTATCATTTCCTGAGAAGAAAGATATCTAACGTGGGTCTTTCGCTATCAAAGATCAAAAGTCAAACGAACATCGCGTTCCTTTATCCTCTACCATGAATTTCCAGCTCATTATTTTAGGTCAAATGGATTCCTGTAACAGCTTCTTCCTTTAACAAGCCCTCCATGTTATGTAGCTTCTATGAGTTCTCTCTCGCAACGTCCTTCCTCGCAAGCTTGTGTCAGCGCTTTCATTGTGATTTGTTTACTGTAGCTCGCAAGCAACTCCGCGTTAGGCTCGATGCTTCTACTTGCTCAAGCTTCGTACCGAGCGTTCTAGCTTCCTACTTCATCTTTCAAAGAAGACAGCTCCATCTGACGGGAAAAACTCAACTCCCTCTCGAGCATACCATAACATACTTGATGCCTGGTGCTTTGCGGCAACTATTTGCCACATTACTTATTCATTGTTCTCCGAATAATCCAAAAGAGCTATGGATGAAGTTCGAACATTATCTTTCAGAGAATTTTAAAAAAGATAAAACTCTTCCTCCTCAATTAACAAAACTAAAAGCAATTGAGTCTATCACGTATCATCTATATTCAATGGGCAAAAGAATTGAAGATTCCCTTTCCTAAGCGAAGATGTACAGTTGAATTCCACTCATAATCTAGCAAAAGAATTGCAAGCTGAACAAAACATTATCGTTGATGATGAAGATATTTCAGCATTTACGAAACTAAATAGAGAACAACATGTAGCGTATGAAAAAATCTTATATCACGCCAATAATAATTTTCCAAGAGTATTTCTCATTGATGGAACGGGGGTACATGGAAAACATTTCTTTACAAAGTTATGCTAGGTACAATAAGGTCTTCGAAACATATAGCCCTCACCACGGCCACTTCTGGCGTTGATGCATCTCTTCTTCCTGGTGGACGTACTTCACCTTCAAGATTTAAAATTTCATTAGATGAGAATGACTCCAAATCGTGTAACATCAGCAAACAGAGTACGCTAGCTTATCTGCTATCGAGTAACAAAACTAATTACATGGGATGAAGCCACCATGGCAAAACGCGGTATCATCGAGAAGTTCGATGAAATATTGAGAGACGTTATGCATTCAAATGTTGTATACGGTGGCAAAGTTATTGTGTTCGGAGGCGATTTTCACCAAACATTACCAGTTGTTGCAAGGGGCACCAAAGAAGACACTATAGACGCTTCCATAGTTATGTCGCCCTTGTGGAATCAATTTGAGAAAATAAAGCTCCACCAATATATGCGGGCACTGCTCGACCCCGATTTTTCGTCTTATCTATTTTTTTTTTTGGAGACCCGGGGAACCCTGGCGGGCCAGGTAAACCCAAGGGACGACCCATTACCTGCTAAACAGGTCGATCGATTTAAACGCACATGTGTGGGCCCATGTGGGACAGGCCTGAGGAAATGTTGATGGGAGGGTTCGAACCCACGACCTCTCCCTCATTACCCCCAAGCACCTCAACGTTGACTGCCGTACCACCAGACCAACGTCTCATTGGCTTTCGTCTTATCTATTGAGAGTTGGCAATGGCACTGAAGAAGTTGATAATACTGATCAGATTCAGATTCCATCTAATTCAAACATTTGTTTTGAAGATGATGAAACGTCGCTAAATAAACTAATAAATGCAGTATTCCCGAGTATCGAACATAACTTTCACCCCCGGTCATTCGTGAAAAGAGCAATATTAACTACAAGGAATGATTTTTTACACGTGATAAATGATGTCCTACTAAATAAATTTCCAGGTGAACAAATAGTGTACTTAAGTAATGATGAACGTTTTGGTGCTTGTTCTATGCCAGATGAAGAAGAACTATTTCACTCCTTAACACCAATTGGCCTCCTGCGGCATAAGCTAATATTAAAAAAAAAAAGGCACCAATTATATTGCTTCGAAATCTTAATCCTACTGAAGGTCTTTGTAAGGGAACACGTCTCATTTGTAGAGATTTTAATAGTAATGTATGCTGAAATTTCAGTTGGAACACATATTGAAAAGCCTGTGTTTATTCCACGTATAACCTTAGAATCACCAATAGTTTTACATCTATCCATTTTAAAAGAAAACAATTTTCGATCTGTCTATGTTTTGCGATGACAATTAACAAAAGCACTAGGGCAAACGTTAGATTTTATTGGAATCTATCTGAAAGAACCTGTATTCTCTCATGGACAGCTTTATGTTGCGTTGCCAAGAGCTAAATCAATTATGAAATAAAAGTATTGATTAGACCACTATCGCCAGAAGCACAAATAAACAATCGTACCAAAATTATCGTTTATCACGAAGTCCTCACAGCGGCGGAAGTTAACTAATTATAATAATATCGACCAACTGTCAAGTCAGAATAATTATTTCGAATGGTGTTGTCCATCGACAATGGATACTACAATTAGCACGCCTCGGTTACCTGGAACAAGGGTTTGTGCTCACCGATTGGATATATTTTAACCCACTTGTTACATTATGACATACTAAATCTTTCAATCATGTACTACAATTGTCGACCCATCACAAAGTATGAAGGTTTAGTGCATTATTTTTTATCAAGGCAACCGTAATTGGATAAATTCTTCAGCTAAAACTTTTTGTGTATGCTTAAAAATCTATCATCGTTTAAGAGAATAATTAATTGGATAGGACTCATGACAAATCCACCAAAACACATGGCGATGGAATGTACTTCCAAATATTTTTGTAAGTTTCTTTAAGGTACTTCCAAACATATGGCGCATAAACAACTAATTGTTTTGTTTCTCTAGGAATGTTCACGGAACATGAACCATGTCAGATGCGTTCTCCTTCAAGTATCTCCTTATGTGCGCCATGCCATCTTCAGTCGAAAGCTCGACATATCAAACACTTGGGGCCAAAACAGCTCAACAGAGGTACATCCTATTGCAAACTTAAAAAATGAATTTCGTTTGTAGACATGGATTAATGGAATTTTGCAGATATTTGAGGATGATGGTATTACTACATTATTTTGATGCTCGGCTATTAGTTTGCTTATAAATTTTTAACTTAGATATCTGGGTAATATTTACTTATATAAAAAAAGTTTTGTATACAAGTACGTAACTTCGTGCGATAAGAACCTTATTATCATACCTTTCTATTAATTTATTACTGTATAGCCACTATAAGCAAAATGTATAAATGATATTTCCTTGATATCAGAACACGTTATTTAATTCACTCGGTGTTCGGGCTATGGTTGAGTGCCGCGCAACGCGCGGCATCACTCTCCTAGTATTTATAAAGATAGATTATATTTAAATTATAATTTCCACTATGTTTTTAGATAAAATTAATATAATATATATGTATATGCAATTTGAGTGTGCAGGAATTACTAGTACTAATTATAGTATAACCGAAAAAGGTTAACGTTGATCTAAATTAGACACAACTTACTCAATTACAGTAAGAGTACTCAATTACAGTAAGAGTACGTTTGGATTCGCGTATTTGAACGAAATCGCTTGATTTTAAATTAAGAATTTCAAAATCGTAATTTCAAATCCAAATTCACTGTCTGGCAAACGTTAGGATTTCGAAATTCGGATTTCAAAACATCGCTCGACTCGAGCTAATGAAGCTCGTCGAACTCAATTTCTAACTAAATTAATTTTAAAGTACAAAATAAAATAAAATAAAAATAATGAATAATATGAAAAAAAGCCCGTGAGCCAGTCTGCGAGCTTTCGAGCACCAACAAGTGAGCTCGAGTTCGAGCCGGCTCGTTAGCGAACCCGTGACGAGCTCGACCTCGACAAGAGCTCGTCGAGCTCGAGTCGGCTCTCGAGCTTGCGTTCGGCTCGACTCATTGTGCACCTCCTAATTATTATTATTAGTATTGTATTTTTTCATTATTATTATTTATTATTATAGTATTATCGTTATACTTTTATTATTATTATTATTATTATAATTATTATTATTATTATTATCAATTACGAAAAACTCGTTACGTGCTCAACTTTGGATTTAAAAAACGAACCATTTGACACGGAATTTCAAATCCAACGAATTATAAGAGTTTGGATTTCCCCTCGGATTTGGACGAAATCGAAATCCAAATCCAAATCAGTGCGATTGCCATGGGCGAAATCCGAATTCAAATCGAAATCCGGAATCCAAACGGGGTATAAAGAAATTGACATTTCATTTGAACTAATTACAACATATATATCCTAATCTGGGATAGTAACAAAAACAATGAAACAACCTTGATCACATTTTACATCCTAAAAAACAACCAATACAATATTTTTAACACCTCTAAGAGCATAAAGAATCAAACTTTGATGGATATTCGATTTTAAGCAAATATATCGAAGCTAGGATCGATAGCAATGCAACGACTACAGCCACCAAGATGAATGCTTTGTGATAATTCCGAGCCCTCACAGCATTCTCCTTCTCTGTTATCACAATCGAATCAGCAGAACGAGAAAGTTTGACTCTGTTATCATCTGGGATCGTGTTTGTCGTAGATGATTTTTCCACCTGATCCAAATATTCGATGATCAGATACTACTAAATGATCGATTTTTGTAAGAAAATAAGAGATGCTTATTACCTGTAGTAAGTCTTCTGCAAGAGTCTTAGTCAGCTCTGTTTCGGGTTTTTCCGAAGGTTCAGACACAGATAACAGTTTCTTCTCATCACGGATCATGTCATCTTCAAGAATTTCAGATGAATCTTTCTTCGATCTATGTAGTTTCTTACTCAAAGATATGTTTTCTTTCATCAATGAGTTCACCTGCATTCAAGTCAATAACATGACTAGGATGTCATGAGAAACAGAGTATAAGTCATAAACAGTGCAAAAAGGCGCCACCTTTTTCAAAATGTGCTCTCTTTCTGATCCAATCTGCATCACCATATCCATGATAAGGCCCGTCTTCAGACGTATATCTTTCGCGCTTGCCTTTCTATCAAGATCGAATTTGTTGAAAGCCTCTTCAGTTATATCCAATCTGGCCTTTAAAAATCCAAGTTCAGTCTTAAGCTCCTCATTCTTTTCGGACAGCATAACGTTCCTCTCCTCGACGGTCTCTTTATCGCTCTCAGAGTTCGAAACTTTTTGCTTTAACTCATCGATTAGGGTTTCCATGTCCCAAATTGCAGTATACAACATGTTCTGCTGCTCGAGGCTCGCCTCCGAAGAAGCCCTCGCCAGCTGAAATTGGACATCGAGTTCCCTTAGCTGTTCCTCTAACAAGCTCGCCTTTTTTCCATTCGTGTCTTTGAGGAAGTCAATCTCTTCCATTAGTTCCATGTTAGAATCTGTTAGATGAGAGACTTTCTCCTCAGCACTCTCTGCTCTTATCTCTGCCTCTTGCAAGCTCTCCCTTAGATTTTCGATTTCAGAACTGAACCCTTTAATCTCATTTACCAACTTTTCATTCGAAGAGTATGATTCCCTGAGTCGGGATTCTGACGCTTCGAGGTTTTTCTCTAATACCTGAACTTTTTCCTGCAGCCTTGTAACCTCAGCATTATAAACTGTAAGCTGAGAAATGGTGCTTTTCAGCTTCTGTACTAAACATTCCTTATCATTTAACTGGTTAAGACAGTCCTTGAGTTTTACGCTGAGCTCCTCTTCTTTCGCGCTCGAATTGCTGGGATGAGAAGGGAAAAGCTGAAACTTTTCGAGCAGCTCCTTCGAAATTGCCATAAATACAGCTGATGCATTATCTGCTTCCAAGAATCTGCTCCAAGCATCTTGCGCTGCTTCTTCCATGGAAACTGAAAATTTCTCCAGCAATACATTCTTGGACTTTAGGTCCTCTTCGTTTAGTTTGGACTCAACAAACTTCTTTTCGAGGTCCAATTCACTCGCCAGAGACCTTTCTAACATTCTTAAGACGCGCCTGTGTTCCAATGATTCGATCCGAGGTCTCCCATTACTTCTCGATATAAATTCTTCTTTGACGTCCATAATCATGTCTTCCCGCCCTGTAATAGATCAGTTCGCGTCAGTAAAAAATCAGTATATTGATGTTGGAAAATAAGGCTAACTCACATTCGTCTTTTCTGAGAAAGACTGAGTTCATCTGCAACTTGGCCAGCTGAATCTTCATCTCCAAAACAGATTCTTGAGAATTTTTCAGCATTTTTTCAGAATTGTGCAGCTTAGATAACAACCCATCGTGCAAAAACGTTGAATTATCTGAAGCGCAGATTGTACGAGTGGCATTCGAAATAAGATCTTGGAGATCGTTCGTAGACCTATCCACCTCTCTAAGCTCGAGATGCAAGATGGAAAACAGAAGATCAACCGTGAAGGCCTTTTCGAGGAATTCACAAGATACATCATCATCATTCGCAATATCGATCAATCCAATATAACTTTCCTCCAACAAAACACGTAGTAAGAGATTCTCAAGATTTGCAAGCTTTTCTGAAGAGTAGGCTAGTGAGATATCCACTTCGTATGATAGTTCCGAAGCACTTAGCAGTTCTTCATCGTACTTAGGGCCTTCTCGCAAATGATTTGCCATGTTGGGGTCAATAATGCCTGAAACTATAGACGATGGTCCCATTGTGGACATACTCGTAACAGAGTATTTAGGTGCTGCAGAAATACAAATACATCAGCTGGCGTTAACCTAATCAGATATTGAATTATTACAATTTTAAGAGCTTGCAAACATCTTCAGCTACTCAAATCATGGTCAGCTCGTCCTAAGATTGATTTACAGAGAATTGAAAAAGGAAAATAAATAAAAAAATCAATTTTTTTTGCTCAACACCTGAGCTAATCCAACCCACCAAAGGAAAATCAAGAACACAAGCGACTTACTTAAATTTCAACACTGTCCAAGTTAACAAGCCTAATTATGCTCTAATCAAACAAAACCCTCGAATAGATTCAGTAGTACGAGAATTCACCAAATATTGAAACTTCATACCTGACGGAAAAACAAACGAAGGGTCTCATTTGAGGCAGCCCTCGTTTCCTACCGTTAAATTGAGGCCACGTAGTTAGGCTTTATAAGGATCCTCAATCCCAACAGAATGGAAGTAAACGACAAAGGTTTGTGATGATAATAAGATGGCTTAGTTTCGAATGAGAGGTCAACTTTTGAGCTCTACTAACGCGAGCTTGGCGTACGGTGTTGAACGAAGACTTGAGATGCCAGAAAGAAAAAAGAACTTTAGTTCAAGAATACAAATCACCTATTTTTGTACTCTTTAAATGATTTGTTAATTGTGGTATAGTGAACTATACGTTAATTAATTGCATGTTTTTCATTAAATATTGAGAGAAAAGAGTTGGAAAATTCATAAAAGGGACGTTGACCGACCCTATATATAGATAGATTCACGAACATAGAAGTATCGTAGTTATAGAGAATGCACAGTGGGGGCACAACTATTGTGAAGAATAATTAAAATAACACAGACAATTAAAGTACAAAATAGGAATACGAGGCGACACGCCGTTCCACTTCTCACATATAGGATACCGTAAAAGCCATCTACATATTTGTGTACTTAAAACAAAAACCTTATAATGACATTAATAATCACGTATAATAATAGTAATAATTACATTCTTCGTCATTACAGAGGCCGAAGCAGTATCTGAACTCCATGCCTAGGCTGAACCGTGAGGACCGTACGAGGCAAGTGAACGTAATTCTTGGACAGAGTAAACTCATACCGCTGCAGAATCATAGACATAGCTATCTTCGCCTCGTTGATCGCAAAGCTCATCCCGACGCACATTCGAGGCCCGAGCCCGAACCCGAGGAAAGCCGCCGGATTCCCATCCGTGGCCTTCGCCAGCCCTCCTTCGAATCTCTCGGGCCTGAAGAGGTGCGCATCTTTGCCCCACAACTCGGGATTGTGGTGCAACGCTAGGGTCGGGATCGCCACGTTCGTATCCCTCGGGATCTTAAATTTCCCTACATTCGTATCCCTGTCTATCCTTCGGCTTAGGACCGTGACGGGGCTGTATAGTCGTAGCGTCTCGTATAAGATCATATTCACCTTAAAAAAAATCGATCAAACAACAGGGAAAATTATAAAAATAGGTCACTAAGTATGCCAAATTTCGATTTTGGGTCACTATGTTTACCTGTTACAAAACTAGGTCACTAAGCATGTATATAGTAACAAAATTGGGTCACTGGCCTCTTTTTTCTTATTATATACGTACATACCTAGTGACCAAATTTGTAACTATATGCATACTTAGTGACCTAGTTTTGTTACTATATACATACTTAGTAATCTATTTTGTAACTAGTGACCCAATTTGTTACTATATACATACTAGTGACCTAGTCTTGTAACTGACAACATAGTGATCCAAAATAAAAAAAATAGTATACTTAGTGATCTATTTTTATAATTCTGCCTCGAACAACATGTTAAATGATATCTGAGGTGAATATATATTAGTAACTGAGGCTTCAACGTAAAATCAGTTGGTGATAGGTGGAGTTGTATCTTTGATATATTAATTGAGTTGGGTGAGCTGAATTATCAAATGTGGCATGACTGGAAGGCCTAACGTGTGGCATATGAAATCGGGTAGTGTGATAACACACAGATCGAATCAATTCTGGTATCAGAAATTGAATATTTCACCCTAAAACTCATTGGTGGTAGATGAAAAAATTATTCGATGTGGTACAGAATTATCAACAGAATGCCAATTTACTTACGATTTTCAACTTGGCGAGCCCCTCGGAGGCGGGATTTTCTTGCCCGAACACGTCGGAAACCTCGTCCCTCGCCTTGTCCTGCCAATCCGTGTGGATCGAGAGCAAAAGAACGGCCCAACAGAGGAGGGAGTACGTCGTCTCTTGACCCGCGAAGTAAAACATTTTGCACTCGTCGATGATTTCCAGGGCCGAGACTCGGCCCTTCGGGTCGGCCTCGTGGTGGGATTTGAGGAGCGACCCGAGAAAATCCCTACCGTAGTTATCGGCCCGTCCCGTCTTGACTTCGTCCTCGCGCTTCTCCACGATCTCCCTAATCGAGTCGTGGAGTTTTTTCTCGAGCTTGTCTGCCTCGACGTCGTCTTTACTTTTCATGATTCTTCTGCGATGGAAATTCGATGTAAGAAAAAGACGCGTGCGTCGTTATTATGTTGCGAAAATAGTAAAACTTTTTACCCGAGCCCGTAAACGGTGATCCTAAAAGCGTTTCTCGAGATCAAGTCGCAGAGCTCGGTGATCATGTCGAAGATCTTACGGCCCTCCAAGTAATTGCTGCCGAACGCAGTTCTTGAAATAACGTCGGCCGTAAGGAACCTAAAGTGCTCGCAAACGTCGATCTCTTTGCCTTCGTGGGGCCGCCAGTTTTCGAGCACAGACTCGACGGCGGTGACCATCGTCGGGATCATGTCCTGACGATAAGAATACGAATAGGGTCATTTTCGCAACGTAAGTTTACGCAGACAAACTATTACGAGTACCTTCAAGCTCTCGCCATGGAAGGCGTGGTTAGCTATTTTCCTTAGCCTGAACCATTTTTCGCCCTTGGCGACGACGATCGAATCGCCCAACAGCTTAGTGATGAAACCTTGGATTCGAGTTTTCGGGTAAATTCCTTCTTTGTTGGTGAGTATATCTTTGATTAACTCAGGCTCAGTTACAACAAGTTGTGGCTGCGTACCAATCCAATCCACAAAATTATTTCCTGCGATTCCAAAAGTATTGAAGTTCTTACAGATTCTCAAATATATTACTATACTATATCATCTCCTCTCTTATAACAAAAGCTTATAATCTGAGGAATTATTGCTTACCGTATAACTTGATCCAAGAATACAAGTGAGGCTGGAGTTTGGGAAGTATATCATGAGATAAGACCATGGGTGTGTTGCTTGTCTTCTGTCTCATGGCGATGATCTCTTTGGTGTTTCCATGGAAGAATTTGTAAGAAGGACCTTTGATTCCTTGAGAATTCAGCATACGTTGGATACGAAGTGGCCTCCACCATAGACGGTACACAGCGTAGACAAAGAGAAGCAAAAGGGATGAGATTATTACAGAGGAGATCATCGTGGCTCCAAAAACAAGACGATGAAGGCCTTTTTTTTGTTCTTTTTCTTAGGAAAGACAGGTAAGCAAATGTGATGAAGATATTGCCGAACAAATAGTCAACGTTCCACGAATGAATATTATATTACAAAACTCTGTCGGTTTACTATTTAATCTTGCGTGAGTCATGATCATGAAAGAGCTTTTCTTTCTATCATATACATGAAAGACGCACACACCAATATCAGCGACCCCCTACATTGTTTGCTTAAGTTCAATCTCGAACCCCTTTTTAAAAGTCCAATTTTTGGTATCAAGATAATGTTTGGCTATCTGATTCAGACAAAAAAGGCACGGCAGAGGGTGTGCGTGTGTCGACGTTCTTATCTATTTACTATATAAAAACTCGTGATTGGATACAAACAGTTAAAATTCAAATCGATTTGATGCGTAACTATTAGTCAATTACAACTTTTTTCTGTAGTTGTGTATACTTAATAAGTAGTACTAAAAAGAGACAAATCGAAACCTACCTAGGCAAAATTTAGTGTGTAGATAATCTTTAATAAATTAATGCAAAAATATTATAAAAGCCCACTACTCAGCTACACATTTCATTAGCACGCTAAAATTTTCCATTTTATGCCCACGCATGTGCAACAAATGCAAGTACAATATAATAATACAAAACGGGTCCAATTTTATTGTTAGTGAAGATATAATAAAAAAAATCTAAATGAAACTACCGTACCATCGTTTGATATAATAAGTCTCTTTCTTGGCTTAGTTTTTTTTAATAAATGGCCAACTTAAAACCAAGTGTTGCGCGAATGAAGACAAAGCTGGCGCCTTTATAAAACTAAACAACTCGAATAAGCATATATGTTAGGTGAGCTTGACTATTCAACAATATCAGCTGTTGGGAATGAAAAATGTGGACAAAGAAAAGCAAACAATAGTGCGCCGAGAAATGATTTAGGAAGAAAATTCCAATTTCTTCTGCTTGATTCACGTGTGATCCTGAGTCAGCGATTTTGAGCAACTTTATTTTTCTTATATTCACATGATGGAGGAAGGCAATACTTTCCCTAGAAATAGCCTCACTCATACGAAGGATCATCACCACCATCATATCTTCTCTGATAATTACTGTATAGCCTACTCCTTATATTGTTGTAGCTGCTTTTGTATCACGTCAGTGTACGTGTCTGTAATATCTCCACATAATAAAGAAGTTCTACCCTCCGGCCCATGGATGTAGGTCATTCTGACCGAACCACGTAAATCTCGTGTCACTGTCCAAATTTATTTTTTCGTCTCTATTATTTATTATCGTCATTTTTGGGCAAAATAATTATCGGAATTTCCGCATATCCTAACAATATACAGCAGAAATTCGAAACCCCTAACAGCACATTGTCTGCAAACATGGTAGAAGTTGCAACAATCGCGACAATCTTCTTCTCCTTCACTTTGACAATGCTAATTCTTCGAAACTTCATAAGGTTTCTTCAAAAATCATGGCTGACTCCCATTCGTCTCCAAGCTGCCATGAATTCACAGGGAATCAAAGGCCCACCTTACAGATTCCCCCATGGAAACACCAAATCCATCTCCCTCATGAGAAGCATATCCATGGGAAAACCTTCTGATCACATGTCCCACGACATATTCCCCAGAATTCAGCCCCACGTCTATTCTTGGACCAAGGCCTATGGTAATAATAAAAACCCAAGTTTCTTTTTCTTTTAATTTTTCAGATTTACGTTTCTTACAGATTCAATTGTAATAATAACACAGGTCCGAATTTCCTCAATTGGCACGGATCAGAATGTCAGTTATACGTAACCTCGCCTGAACTCGTCAAAGAGATACTTATGAACAAAGACGGCTCATTCCCAAAGATGAACATGGAAGGCTACGCCAAGAAGCTGCTCGGAGAAGCCCTCATCACCAACGAAGGCGAAAAATGGTCCAAAGTACGTAAAGTGGCCAACCACACTTTCCACGCAGAGAGCCTAAAGGTAAAATAACTGACTAAGAACTGCTGGGCTTTGAGTGAATATTCATATGTCGAACAGTTTATAATCATGCTTTGTTTTATTATATAAGGGTATGGTGCCAGAAATGAGTTCGTGCGTGGGCTCGATGCTTGAAAGATGGAAAGAATTCGAAGGAAAAGAGATCGACGTGTTCAAAGAATTTGGCCTTCTTACCACCGAAGTGATTTCAAGGACGGCGTTCGGCGGCAGTTATGTGGACGGTAAACATATATTCGAAATGGTGGCGAATCTCACTGCAATAACCGTTCGAAATGTCTACAAAGTCAAAGTTCCAGGAATAAGGTAATTTATAATATTGTCTTAAAGAGTTCAAGATTTGAGGGTATGTATGCTTACTGATGTGCCTTTGTGTGTGTTAATAATATCAGTATGTTGATCAAATCGAAGGACGAAATCGAAGCCGAGAAACTGGAGAAAAGAATCAAGGATTCAATCTTCGAACTCGTCAGGAAAAGAGAGATGAAAGGCCGCGAGAGTCTCGGAAATGATTACTTAGGACAGCTCGTGAGAATCAGCAAGGATTCAGACGAGAGAAAGAAGATCGCGAAAGAACAGATGATCGACGAGATCAAAGCGATTTACGGCGCTGGGCACCTCACGACCACGAGCCTCCTCGGGTGGTGCGTTTTTCTCCTCGCCGTAAACACGGATTGGCAAGAAAGAGCAAGAGAAGAGGTTGTTCGAATCGTTGGAAACGATAACAGTGATAATAATCCGAGTTCGGACAACATAGCCAGATTGAAAATAGTAAGTACAGAGTTTCCATTGAATCATGACTTCACTTGAAAGCTTAAACTTAAATATGACCGTATCATACTTCTTAAATTATATATCTTTAATTACTTCCAACCTCACGTCTAGGTTATTTTTTTAGTATTTAGCCTTCGACATGTATCTTTCATAAATTGGTGGTCATGAGGATTTGTAATCCAGTACATTTTTGGCTCATGAGCTCTACTATCGTGTCGAAATTTTTCGTATATCTCTGATATCATGCTGACTGACTATTTCACTTAAAAGCTTAGGATTGAAGGGATTCACCATTTAAATTTATATTGAATTTTTCTTAATGCGATGCAGATGAATATGATAATCAACGAGTGCCTGCGACTTTACCCCCCGGTTATTACCTTGACGAGGAAAGTCGCGAAGGAAACTACGATAGGAGGCGAAGTTCGCCTTTTCCCTAACACGAACATCTTCGTATCGATCCTCGCATTGCACCATAACCCTAAGGTATGGGGAGAAGACTATCACCTCTTTAAGCCCGAGAGGTTCGAGGAAGGGGTCGCAAAGGCTACGAACAACAATGTTTCTGCATTTTTGCCGTTTGGTTTGGGTCCTCGAACTTGCGTGGGGCTGAATTTCACCACGAACGAGACGAAGATTGCGCTTTCGATTATTTTAAGGAAGTATAAGTTCGTTGTGTCGCCTGGATATGTTCATAACCCCGCCGAGGTTTTCATTCTTACGCCGAAAAATGGAGTTCAAGCGATTCTCGAAAAGGTTTGAGTTGTTGAGACCATCTTCTGCAACAACGGAAAGGGTTCATATTATCTTATCATGTGATGTTCAGACTGATGGAAAATTGTGTTGAGTGGGTTGGCCACCAACCCACTTCACCTACCATTATAATAATATTTAATTATAATATTATTATATTGTTATTAGATAGGCTTTTGCCTATAAATAGCATAGCTTAGATGCGATAAAAAACACACCAACACCAAAAACCAATAGAAAGAAGAGAGAGAGAGAGAGAGAGAGAGAGAGAGAGAGAGAGAGAGAGAGAGAGAGAGAGAAATAGAGGATAGAGGAAAAATAGAGGGTTTGTTCGGTATTTGCTCCGACTATAAAGAGAGATAGTGAGCGTTTTGTCCTTTATAGATTGAGAGGTTGTAACCCCTGTTTTTACAGTAATAATATTTATACCTCGCCCGTGCTTTTTTTACCCCCAAGTTAAAGAGGGGTTTTCCACGTAAATTCCCGTGTTCCATTTATCCTCACAGTCATTTCCAATTTCTTTAAGCTGTTCATTTCCCGGGTTTTCCAATTTCTCACTGACCACAAAGTGATTATCAGCAGAGATGTTATCTTCTTGGAAGATGGCGATCAAGAGTAAGTCGAAAATGATAGCAGTTCAAAAGGCGTGACAAAGACTACACCGATGAAGAGAAAAATGGAGCAAT
Source organism: Craterostigma plantagineum (assembly GCA_027422505.1). Classification (NCBI taxonomy): domain Eukaryota; kingdom Viridiplantae; phylum Streptophyta; class Magnoliopsida; order Lamiales; family Linderniaceae; genus Craterostigma; species Craterostigma plantagineum. Next base: position 1,124,064 of record JAPQWV010000052.1, on the reverse strand, counting down.
ATAATTCTTCTGAAGCTGAACTGGCGCATGAAGAGCTCGACCCAGTCGAATCTGAAGTACCGTATCTCTGGCGGTCATCACACGAGCGTAGACCGCCAAGTTGGCACTCAGATTATGAGATAGAGAGCAATCTTGCATACTGTTTTCTAACGGAGGATGGAGAGCCAACCACTTTTCAAGAAGCACTGAATAATTCAGATGCGAGTCTGTGGATTTCAGCGATGCAAGAGGAAATGGAAGCTCTCTATAAAAATAAGACATGAGAGTTGGTGCCGTTGCCGCAAGGAAGGAAACCCATTGGCAACAAATGGGTGTACAAAATCAAGCGGAATGGTTGTAAAAGGATATGCTCAGAAAGAAGAAATTGACTTCAACGAAATTTTCTCACCGGTGGTACGACTTACAACAGTCAGGGTGGTCTTGTCAATGTGTGCTACATTCGACTTGCATCTTGAGCAGCTGGACGTGAAGACGGCCTTTCTCCATGGTGACCTGGATGGAGAAATATATATGCTTCAACCAGAAGGTTTCGAAGAACAAGGAAAAGGAAGATCTAGTTTGCAGATTGATCAAATCTCTCTACGGGCTCAAACAAGCACCTCGATGCTGGTATAAGAGATTTGACTCCTTCATAATGAGTCTTGGCTACAACAGTCTATATTCAGGTCCTTGTGCGTATTTCAAGAGATTTGGCGATGACGATTTCATCATGTTGCTCTTGTACGTCGACGATATGCTGGTAGCAGGACCCAATAAAGGTCGTATAGCCGATTTAAAGACTCAACTGGCCAGTGAATTCGAAATGAAGGACTTGGGGCCAGCAAACAAAATCCTTGGTGTGCAAATATCTCGAGACAGAAGCAAGAGGAAGATTTGACTTTCCCAAAAGAATTATTTGAAGAAAATCTTGTGGAGGTTCAATATGCAAGACAGTAAGTCAATATCTACTCCTCTTGCTACTAATTTCAAGCTATCCTTCGATATGTGTCCTACTGATGAGGACGAGAGGATAGAGATGTATCGACTGCCATATGCATCGGCGGTAGGAAGTTTAATGTTCGCAATGATATGTACCAGACCAGACGTTGCCCATGCAGTGGGAGTTGTTAGCCGATACATGTCCAACCCTGGTCGGGAGCACTGGAGTGCTGTTATGAGGATTCTCAGATATATCAAGGGATCATCTGATCTTACCTTATGTTACGGAGGTAAATACTATCCATGGTTTTGTTGATGCAGATTATGCAGGTGAACTTGATAAAAGCAGATCCACAACTGGATATGTGTTCAATCTTGCTGGTGGTGCTGTAAGCTGGGTTTCAAAACCCATCGTTGTGAACGAAAGGGGATTCCATTGTATTCATATATTCATATATAGTGAAGTCTTACCCTCGGATTCCCATAAAAGAGAATACTTTTTCAAACTTTTTATTAGTAATGATTGAATTTCTATGTTTAGTCTGATAAGAAATAAGATATTCAAATAAAAATAAAGAATTGTGGATCGAATGACTATTCATCTATTGTATTTTTATGCAAATAGGGGGCAAGAAAACTCTATGGAAAGGTGGTGGTTTAATTCGATGGTGTTTTAAGAAGGAGTTAGAACGTAGGTATGGGATAAGGAAATCGACGGAAAATCTTCGTCAACAACGGAAGCAGAATATGTCGCAGCTACGCAAGCCAGTAAAGAGGCAATATGGTTGAAGATGTTGCTGGAAGAACTCGGCCACAAACAGGAGAAAATTGTTCTCTATTGTGATAGCCAGAGTGCGTTGCATCTTGCAGGGAATCCAGCATATCATTCAAGAACCAAACACATCCGGGTCCAATACCACTTTGTTCGTGAACAGGTGGAAGAGGGGACTGTGGACATGAAAAAAGTTCACACTGCGGATAATCTGGCAGATTACATGACCAAAGCAATTCTTGTGGACAAGTTTATGTGGTGTCGTTCCTCATGTGGATTGACTGAACATAAGTAACATGCAAATGCGAGCTAGAAGAATGGTGTGGAGATCTGATTGGGCATCAATCTAATCTTCAAGTGGGAGATTGATGGAAAATTGTGTTGAGTGGGTTGGCCACCAACCCACTTCACCTACCTTTATAATAATATTTAATTATAATATTATTATATTGTTATTAGGTAGGCTTTTGCCTATAAATAGCATAGCTTAGATGCGATAAAAAACACACCAACACCAAAAACCAATAGAAAGAAGAGAGAGAGAGAGAGAGAGAGAGAGAGAGAGAGAGAGAGAGAGAGAGAGAGAGAGAGAGAAAAGAGAGAGAGAGAGAGAGAGAGAGAGAGAGAGAGAGAGAAATAGAGGATAGAGGAAAAATAGAGGGTTTGTTCGGTATTTGCTCCGACTATAAAGAGAGATAGTGAGCGTTTTCTCCTTTATAGATTGAGAGGTTGTAACCCCTGTTTTTACAGTAATAATATTTATACCTCGCCCGTGCTTTTTTTACCCCCAAGTTAAAAAGGGATTTTTCACGTAAATTCTCGTGTTCCATTTATCCTCACAGTCATTTCCGTTTTCGTTAAAGCTGTCCATTTCGCAACACAGACAAGCTTTAAGATTGATTGTGTAAAAGAAGCTGATTTGTATGAAACGTAATAAGAATACTTGTGATTCAAATGACGTATTTCACTCAAAGGGTAATCTTCAATCTTCCCACAAGATTACATGGACAATTATTGTGAATTCTTAAGTAATCGTGATTGTAAATTTGTAATATAATCAGTTATGGACAATTATTGTGAATTCTTAAGTAATCTTGATTGTAATATAATCAGCTAAGTTCCAACCTTTTTATTGAATAAAATAGCTTACAAGTTACCATCGCGATATTAATTATATTGCATGGGCCATTGGGTCATGTTTTATGTTAATTACTTATGTTTAATAATAGTACAGTTGATCGGTAACATTATAATGTTTATTACTCATTAATAAATACAAACTAAGGCGCATATTGATTTTTTTTTTCTTATAGAAAAATGAATATATTGCAGCTGATATGTTCCTATCATCGATGACTGTGTATGTGTACAATAATGCCCAGAAATATTATTTTCTTTCCGATGTGATGTCAGGATATTAATATTTCTAATGGACCGATGATAATCCTTCTTTGATATGAAATTTGTATATCGGCGATTCGCGACAGATTGAGACTGATTCCTTGATAAAATAGTAATGAGTAGTGTACTGATAAACGTATTTTTTGTACGTTTTAATTACTTTGAACTTGGGCGTATTGGAGTCATTTCACATTATTAATCGAGTAGTTACACATGTCTGTGATTTTATTTTATTTTAGGAAGCCATTGGAGTGACTCGAGCTGAAATTGGAACCAAGTCTCGGACAGCTGAAAATCGAATCAAGCACGCATCTTATTAAAACTGGGCCTTCTATTTCAATCTCAGTCCATTAAAATTCAGCCCAAACATCAACCCAATTAAGAATATTATTGAAGATTAAGTGGTGGGACCCTTACATATATAATTGATCGTGGCATCACTTTGCTAATTGGAGATCATAAAGAATATGACGGTTCCGTGTTTTCAGGATTGAGAAGCTAGACTTTTGAAGACATTAACGAGACAAAAAGATGGATTCTCCTTGAAACAAGAAGTTAGGCAAATGAGGAACGAATCATTGCATGTTTTCAGGTGTGTCTCGATTTTTCTTTATATAGACGAGCAAAGCGACGAAGGAGGGAAGAGTCTGCCATCGACCTCTCACACCTCTCAAAAACCCACGTAACCTTCTGCTCCTCAACAACACCAAGCACCCACCTCACCATCAACCATCCACCTCTCAAGCACCCACAACACGAAGCTCATTTGAACGAACGAAACCCTCAAGGGCTGAAAGTCCGTCAAAAGCAGGCAGATCTTCCAAGAAGCAAGACACACGCAGCTTCTCTTCTCCTCTCAAGCAGACAAACGACAGCAAGGTCAAAAAAAACGGGGCTGCTGTAACAAGGGGCTGAAAAGGGCTACTCTTCCTCAGACGCACACCACCTATTCGATAGAAGTCCTCAAAGAAGAATTAACCGCAGAGCTGATATTCAGGGAAGAAACATGTGTTTTTCTTTGTTATTTATGCTCCTCGTTGTGTTAATAATTCATATGAGTGGCTAATTTCAGTAGAATTTGAGACTAGATGAACCCTAGCGACTTCGAACGTATATTTGAAGTATTAATGTTTTGCTATTATTATGACTCGTTTACGAACTAGATTATTGTTTTGATTATTTCTATGTGATTGGGATAATTATTGGAAAATCGTAAGCTACGCTCGAAAGAGGGGCTGACGATTAAACCACTCGTAGACGAGCGGAATAAATCCATCGCTAGAGATAGGTTGGGCTACCCCGTCGGATTAGAGTCAAATCTAATAGAGAGATTTAACATATTCTAGAGGCTAGAAAACCTCCGATGAGAGAACTGTGGAGAAACAACGCCGTAGGATCGGTCGGATCCGCGATAGTCCTTCCTCAAGTCCCGAACAACTTTGAGCTAAAACATCATTGGCTTCAAATGCTTCAGACGACGGCTCAATACGACGGACTCTCCGAAGAGGACGCCTACAGACACATACGAGACTTCTTATCTGTCACCGACGCAATACGAGTACAAGGCGTAAGCACCGAAGCTATTCGACTCTACTTCCATTCTCTCTACGAAGCAACGCAAAAGAGTGGTTTAACTTACTTCCCGAGAGATCTATCACCAGTTGGGACCAGATGCATGCCGCCTTCATCAATTATTTCTTTCCACCTTCCAAGGCTTTCAAACTAAAGATGGACCTCACCGCATTCAAGCAAAAGGAGGGCGAAAATCTTTATGACGTGTGGACCAGATTCAAGGCGCTCTTGAATCGATTCCCTCAACACGGGATGACGAAAATCGAACAAATCCAGCGGTTCCACGAGTCACTGAACGACCACACTGTACAACTATTAGACGGAGCATGCAATGGAGGGCTATGTAATCTTAGCGCGACGGAAGGATGAGCTTAATTGAGGATTATAGCGCTAATAGCTTTCGGCGCGGGAGCTCGAGCAATAGAGGCAAACCACCGGGAATGTACGACGTCGCTGAAACTACCGCAATCAACGCCAAGTTCGACGCCCTCCAACAACAAATGCAGACTTTGATGAATGCGCTCTTGCCTATGAAGCCCGCCGTAATGCTGTCCAATTACAACCCACACCAAGGACTTCCACAACTATTGCGCCTTCTCATTCATATCCGACGTATATTCCACCATGCACTATATGCGGAGGAAGTCATGACGCAACTCACTGCCCAACCACTATTCCAACAGAGCAAGTCGATTACATGGAAAACTACCAAGGTCAATGAAATTTCGTCCCGAATCGTATTCATCCTAACCTGGCCTATGGAAATCAACAACATGCTCCACCGGGATTTCAAAATCAAAGAACACAAGGATATCATGGCGAAAATTCTAAACCCCCTCCGGAAGGTCGCGTAGACAAGCTCGAGGGAATGTTATCTAAGCTTATGGAAAAGCTCGACTCTCGCTTAGACAGTCAAGAAGTGCGGTTGCAAATACAGAGTCTTCACTACGGGCTTTAGAGAAACCAGTTGGCCAAATTGCCGAATCAATCCAACAACGCCCTTCCGATTCGTTGCCAAGTCACACCGAGACCAATCCAAAGGACCACCATGTGAAGGCGGTGTCACTTCGCAACGGACGACAGCTCGGGAAAGTACCAAGGACCAAGGCGAATGTCGAGGACGAGAAGGCCAACAAGGAGGACGAAGTCAAACCGACTATTAAGGCGTACCAACCAAAGGTCCCGTACCCAGCCAAACTCAAGAAGGAGATAGTAGACGATCAGTTCGGTAAATTTCTCTCCATTTTCAAAACATTACATATTAACTTACCGCTTGTCGAGGCTCTTGCACAGATGCCGCGTTGGGCGAAATTCGTCAAGGACTTGGTAACGAACAAGCGCAAACTCGAAGATATATCCACCGTTTGCCTTCGAAGGGAATGCTCGGCCATTCTCCAATGCAAGATTCCGAAGAAGGTTAAGGATCCATGGAGTTTTACTATACCTTGTCTTATAGGAGATTTAGTTGTTCATAAGGCATTGGCCGATTTAGGTGCTAGTATAAATCTAATGCTTTATTCTATGTTCAAAAGACTAGGTTTAGGTGAGCCCAAACCCACTAGAATGAGTATTCAGTTAGCCGATAGATCTATCAAGTATCCGAGGGGTATCATCGAGGATGTACTCGTAAAAGTTGATAAATTTATAATCCCAGCTGATTTTGTTATTCTTGACATGGAGGAGGATGAGAATATTCCCCTTATTTTAGGTAGACCATTTCTCGCTACCGAGGGAACGATGGTCGATGTTCGTAATGGAACATTGACGTTGACTATAGATAGCGAGAAAGTGACATTTGATATGACAGAGTCGATGAGTAACATCGAAGAGCTCGATGATAAATGCTATTACATGGATATTATTAATTGGGATAACTTCCTGACTTTGCAGGGACTCTCACAAGCCGACTTTAGTGCAAGAATTTGAAGAGCCCAGGGTTGCCAACGACGGACGTTCACATAAATGAAGACAACAACATCGAAGACGAGCAACCCGTCAAGGTAAAGACGAGCAACGAAGAAGAAAGGCAGAAAAGCTCAATCGAGGAACCACCGACGCTCGAACTCAAGCAACTACCCGATCACTTGGAGTATGCATTCTTAGGAGAAAATTCGAAGTTACCCGTCATCGTGGCCGTAGATCTAGAAGAGGAGCAGAAAAGCATGCTCTTGGACGTACTAAAAGAACACAAAAAGGCGCTTGCATGGAAAATCTCAGACATTCGAGGAATTAGCCCAAGCTTTTGCATGCATAAGATCCTCATGGAGGATGAGTACAGACCGGTGGTGCAGCCCCAAAGGCGATTGAATCCAAACATGAAAGAAGTCGTGAAGGCTGAGGTGATTAAGTTGCTCGATGCGGGTGTTATATATCCGATCTCGGATAGCAAGTGGGTGAGCCCAGTTCAAGTAGTGCCCAAGAAGGGAGGAATAACCGTTGTGCCCAATGAGAAGAATGAGTTAATTCCGACGAGAATCGTCGCGGGGTGGCGCGTTTGCATCGACTATCGAAAGTTAAACGATGCGACGCGAAATGATCATTTCCCTTTACCTTTTATTGATCAAATACTTGAACGTTTATCGGGTCATGATTTTTATTGCTTTCTTGATGGTCTGGTCCCTTCAAGGTAACTCGAGTATTTCCATACGGCACAGTTGAGATCACACACCCAGAACGAGGGACTTTCAAGGTGAACGTGCAGCGTCTCAAGCATTACTATGGCGGTGAAATCGAAGCGCTTGGAAAGAAACGATCCACCTCACCACCACCCAGAGCTAAAAATCACCGAACATTTCTAGCTAAAAGACATTAAAGAAAGCGCTACTTGGGAGGCACCCCAAGCCTATCCTATGTTTCCTTTATTTCTATGCATATTTCAAAGTTTTTTATGATTCTATTTTTCGATGATCGCAGGGAATTCAAAATCTCAAGTGTGGGGAGGAGCCAAACAAAACATGCACATCGGACTATTCAGGGAAGTTCGCTTATCTATTTATCTCCTCTTCCGTATGTTACATTACTTTTATGTTGAGGGCAACATAAATCTTAACTGTGGGGAGGGGAATTTCTACGAAATTAATGCGAATATGTTATATGTGTGCATGTCTTGATTTTTGGTATAATTTTTTCGAATTTGGCATTAAATATTTTTCAAAAATCATGTTTCGTATCATGAAAGGATGACTTTATGTTAGAAATTGTGTGAGTAATTAGGATACATATGGGTAGTCTACTTCTTGCTTACATGATGAACTTGGCGATACCTGATAGATACACATAACCCTATTTCTGTGAGATTTTTGAGCCTACGAGTTTTTTGCTCATTTCTTTGGTTGTGTGAACATGCTTAATTTATTTCTCTTCAGAACTTGCTTGTGTATTGCGTGTTGAAACTACTTAAAGCGTGATTGCGTGAAAATGAGGAAGGCATTAGGAATTTAGTCCATAGCCAAAGTATCCGACCACGCCTGATCACCGTAGTTAGCCACTTTGAGTCTGAGCCTTTTATTTTAAGAAACCGGATTATAAAAATCCCCTTCAATAAGCCTTCAGACATAAACTCATCGGAGCAATAGTAGAAGTGGAGGTTGAATGCCGTATTTAAGAAGCGCAACTAACTTTCCGACCTGAGCGTCGAATATATATATATATATATATATATATATATATATATATATATAAAAAAAAAAGGAAAAAAAATATTCGGCTAAGAACTCTTCCTCCGATAATCTTTCACTCTCAAAAGTGTTTACCTATTTTCTGGATTGAGAGGTTGAAAGAAGAAGGGCTATGCAAAAAAAAAAGAAAAAAAGAAAGAAAAGAAAAGAAAAAAAAACGATGAAAAGAGTTGAGAAAGGGGCGAACCTTGGCGTGTTCGAGATGATGGCATGATTCCAACACGACTACAGCTCATACCCTTTTTACGCTTATTTCATTCATATCCTACATATCTATCTCAGCCATATTATAACCTGGTAAAGACCTTCTGATTCACGCTTGATCATTGAAAGTTGTAGATTTACGAATCACCTGCAAGCTTATGGTAGAGATTAGATTAGTGCATCGTCCGAGAGAGTTCACTGACATTTTAACCTATACACTGAGTGATCTGAGTGAATCTTTTCGGTTCGGATTTCGACAGTATTGATAAAGAAAATCGTGTAGTTAGTCGTTGATTTCAAATATGCTTTCCGACCTTACTTGCATTGTCTCCTACGTGATTTCCTTCTTGATTGATACGTTGCACGATTTTATCCATTTATATGCCATCGCATTTCTTTGCTTGAGGACAAGCAAACGCTTAAGTGTGGGGACATTTGATAAACGTAATTTTTGTACGTTTATCTCTATTATAATTACTTTGAACTTGGGCGTATTTGAGTCATTTCACATTATTAATCGAATAGTTACACATGTCTGTGATTTTATTTTATTTTAGGAAGCCATTGGAGTGACTCGAGCTGAAATTGGAACCAAGTCTCGGACAGCTGAAAATCGAATCAAGCACGCATCTTATTAAAACTGGGCCTTCTATTTCAATCTCAGTACATTAAAATTCAGCCAAACATCAACCTAATTAAGAATATTATTGAAGATTAAGTGGTGGGACCCTTACATATATAATTGATCGTGGCATCACTTTGCTAATTGGAGATGAAAGATCAAGCAGACATAAAGAATATGACGGTTCCGTGTTTTCAGGATTGAGAAGCTAGACTTTTGAAGACATTAACGAGACAAAAAGATGGATTCTCCTTGAAACAAGAAGTTAGGCAAATGAGGAACGAATCATTGCATGTTTTCAGGTGTGTCTCGATTTTTCTTTATATAGACGAGCAGAGCGACGAAGGAGGGAAGAGTCTGCCATCGACCTCTCACACCTCTCAAAAACCCACGTAACCTTCTGCTCCTCAACAACACCAAGCACCCACCTCACCATCAACCATCCACCTCTCAAGCACCCACAACACGAAGCTCATTTGAACGAACGAAACCCTCAAGGGCTGAAAGTCCGTCAAAAGCAGGCAGATCTTCCAAGAAGCAAGACACACGCAGCTTCTCTTCTCCTCTCAAGCAGACAAACGACAGCAAGGTCAAAAAAACGGGGCTGCTGTAACAAGGGGCTGAAAAGGGCTACTCTTCCCCAGACGCACACCACCTATTCGATAGAAGTCCTCAAAGAAGAATTAACCGCAGAGCTGATATTCAGGGAAGAAACATGTGTTTTTCTTTGTTATTTATGCTCCTCGTTGTGTTAATAATTCATATGAGTGGCTAATTTCAGTAGTATTTGAGACTAGATGAACCCTAGCGACTTCGAACGTATATTTGTAGTATTAATGTTTTGCTATTATTATGACTCGTTTACGAACTAGATTATTGTTTTGATTATGTCTATGTGATTGGGATAATTGGTGGAAAATCGTAAGCTACGGTCGAAAGAGGGGCTGGCGATTAAACCACTCGTAGACGAGCGGAATAAATCCATCGCTAGAGATAGGTTGGGCTACCCCGTCGGATTAGAGTCAAATCTAATAGAGAGATTTAACATATTCTAATGCGGTCTTCGGTTAAGTAGTTAGGGAAGCTTGCCTGGCTCCTTAATTCGTAGATTAGTTGTTTACGATCATTATATGGTAAGGCGCAGTTTCGTCAGCTATATAACTCGTACGCATGTAGTAGGAATCTCCACGGTCTAATGATAGCTTTATTTACGTACACTTGATATTTGTTTTGGTCGAGCTAGGGGGATTCGAAGTCTCAAATACATTCGCTTTTATAAATCGTCCCAACTTCGTTATCGCTATTTTATCAAAATTTCTACTTTTCGTGTTTATCGTTATTTATATTTTTATCAAACCAAAAAGTATTTACTAGAATATTTAAACAACGGTTTTCTAAAGTATATAGTTCCTTTGGGTTCGATACTCGAATACTTGCCATTTCTATACTATTTCCGATAGGTACACTTGCCTGTTGAGCGTAGGATAGTTTGCGATATTCGTTTTATTTTTATTACTCGATCCGCTCGATCATGTACATGTTCTGAAATTCGAATACGATGATGTTTGTGGGCCTATATGACGTGGGCTCCTAAATGGGCCTCGATTTTGCCGAGGTGATATGTGTGGGCTTTTATTACGAGCCCGTTAAACGTAAGAAAGGTGTGGTCGATGCGTGGAACGAAATACAAAGTTTTATTGCTTCTAAATTGTATGAATCAACCATTATATGAAAGTTGTCATCATTCTTAATCAATCTACTATTATACGAAAAATTGTAATCATTCTTACAAGTTACAAATGTGAAATATTACATTCATAAGCATCTCATCTCCCGTACATTACACTCATCATACGGATGACATAAAGTTTGAGTCTATTGGTTGGTTGCATATCTTATTCTTACATGTGCAGCAATTTCTTGCAAGCACAAGATAGATTACACACTGCATTCGACACACACACACATATATATATATATATATATTATATAAATACACAGCAGTAGAGTCCATGAGCATCGTCCATGTTATAATCTCTATGTAGCAAAGCAACCAAGGTGGCATGAATAGAGCGAATCAAGAGTGAGTTCAAGCTCATTGCTGATTCTAGCTTCTGCTTCTGCTGCTTGATCTTCAAAGTTACCTCTGCATTTAAAATTAATTAATTTATACGGATATTACTTATTGGTCACTACTACGACCAACTTTTAAATCGATCTGCAATACATGTTTGGGCTTTTTATTACAAGAGTTTCTGATCACAAGCAACTTAGCACTAAGCTAAAATCACAAGCCTTGTTGAAATTTTAAGTAACAGTATCATCATAGACTAAACTTGAGATATATACTCGAAGTTAATTAATCACTTACCCAGCAATGGTGTTAACATTAGGTATTTGAGTGACAATGTCGCTCTGATTATGCTGTTGCCATAATGCTTGTTGTCTAAGTTCCTTCTCCTTTTCTTTTATCTGTATTTACATTTACACAAATAATCATCGAGGAAGTTAGATGTATATAGAGAAAGAAAATAATGGATACATTCTTTTCTAAACACAGCACTGCAATGAACAAACACCCTCTCAGATTTTACCTTCTTTGCCAGCAGACTGTTCTGTTCTTGTATTGCTTTCTCCTACCGAGAAAATAGCAAAAACATTTAAGAAAAACAAAAAACGTTGTCAGCAGTAATATAGTGTAAAGTTCTTGAATATGCATGATTGAAAAGTAATTCATCTTAAGCATGCAGGTATGTAGGTATTGAGTATATCATCAAACCTTGCGTTGCAACTCAGAAACTGAATCGTGTATGAGCTGATTCTGCATTATATATATATATATATATATATATATATATATATATATATAAGTAACTATGATTTATCTGGACAAGCGATACAATAGTTTGGAATGTAATTTATTACTTTTCTGTTTCTGATGGTCTTAAGACCAGTGTCAAGCTGCTGTTCAAGATTCTGTAGATCTTTAAGGCTCATAGTCTCAAGTTCTTCGCCCATATAGTGCCTGCGTATCATAATATTTATAATATATATATAACAATTGTATAAATTATATGATCATAAGCTTGTATCAAATGAGTTTTACCTACCTGTGATTACGCTGTAAGAGCTCGATCCTGGCCTTAAGTTTGCTGTACTCAAAGGTCCAATTGGTCTGCATAACTCAAAATGAATCCATTTCACGTAATTGATATAAAATAATTTTTTTTTTATACGCAGGATAAGGGTTATAATATATATCTTACCGTAGTTGAATTATTGGGCTGATCATTTGCAATCAACTGCCTTTCAGCGAATGAGTATCTTTCATACTTCTCTAGGATCCTATCCATGCTGTTAGCAAAATATTAATTTATTACCGACAATTAACCTTATCTCACGTTAATTATTAGGTTAATGGTAACTACGTACAAATATCTACGATAATTTCGATCTCTCTGCTGATCAATTACAACAACTACAATCGATAAATTCCAAACATATAGTCCACATGCTGCAAGCCCTAATGAAAATAAAATACAACCTAATTGTATTTTAAATAGGACTTTGTCATTAGTTCAGTTTCTAAGATCCGAAACCCGGTAAAATCCGATCTAGAAAAACATAGCCCGTGAAAAGAATTGAATCGATGCAAGTACTACCAGAAAGGTTAAAATCTATGTTCACTGGACAAATTACCCCTGTTGAATAGAGAGGATGACCTAGCTAATATATATCTAGTAGCAATCTGTCATCTAAAATCTATTTTATTTTCATTCGAATTCAGAAAAAAAATGTTGAAAGCTACTGTGAGCTATGCATATTGTTGAATTCTTAAAACGAAAAAATTACAAAAGAAGCAAGAATCATACAAGGGAGTGAGTTATGGCAGTGCGTGACCCTAGAAAATGAAGAGCCCTTAAGGGTAACTATATGAAGATCTTAGCGTTCTTAGACATACATAAACATTCTCAATTAGTTCGTAGCCTCATAGAAGAACATTTGAATAAACATTAAAACATTGACCATCAAGAAATTAAATAGTTCCGCAACTCCCATAAAGATTTGGATACTGAACACAAAATGAAAACCCTAGTTATATTAAAAGCGATTTTCACCGAAAAATACAAGCAGATCTTGCATGTCTATGACTAAATTTGCCATGTATGGATCAGCTTTTATTACAAAAGAAATTATATATAAAGAATATTATGATCAAGAAAGATATGCTCACCAGGAATCTGTGGCATACTCAAACAGCTTCCCTTTATGTGAAAAAACAATCAAAGCAACTTCAGCATCACAGAGGACTGAGATCTCATGAGCTTTCTTCAGCAAACCACCTCTTCTCTTTGAGAAAGTTACCTGTCTGTTGATCTTGTTCTCTATTCTCTTCAGTTGTACCTTTCCTCTTCCCATCTTTTTTTCCCCTTTCTTTCTTTTTTTTCAAGATTTATGTGGTACCAAAGAAATCAAACCAAGCCCCAAGATGTTATCCCCAAAAATGGAAACCCTGGAAGTGTGTTATGCGTTTTTCACCTCAATTATATAAAGGTAAACTTGGCTGATTTCACCTTTTTCTTTCCCACCAGTTAACTAATATTTATTTACGTGAATTTGAAACTAGGTTAAGATTGTCTATTCAGAGTTGTATAACGTCACTTTACAGTTCACATTTATTGAATTAACTTTACGAGCATACGAGGAAAATTGATAATCTAGCGGATCCAAATATATGCTTTAGTTCTACAAAAGCGTACTAGATAGCAAGAGGTCAATATATTTTGCTATAATTGTTTGTCTTAAAAAACATCAATTATTCACAAGATAAAATAAATGTTATCTCGTATTCACAAGATTATAGAAGTGATTTTTTTTCCTGAAAAATATATCATTCAATTTATAGTTTTTTTCGCATAGTATGCATCGATATACTATATGTACAGTATCATGTAGGATTTATTTCCATATCTATGTACTTTGTTCCTTTAGGTGAGAGCTGAGAGCGATACAGAGAAATTATTTTTATTTTCTCTTTTATTAATATTATGAAATGAGTTTTCATGTCATTATGGGTGGGGCCATTCAAATAGGAACAATGATGTCCCATAAAGCATGAACACTTGTGGAATCCTGGGATGTGAAGTTTTAACCACAATACATTCAATTTTTTTGGGTGATGCGCTGTCACGTTTTCATTGGTCGATGTGGAGTATTCTCGTAGTTGTCTGATGGATTTACGAATGTCTTATTGAAAGATAAGGTTATTGCTCAGCTCCTTTGTATATGCACGTACACACACACAAATATATATATGAATTATTGCGTATACTGTTTGTAAGGACTGTTCATTGAATGCTAATGTCTGTCTTTTCATGGTTACTGTTGATGATTCTTATACTACGTTGTTGGTTGGTTGGGAAATTATCGTGATATTATTATCATTATCTTATGTATATAATTTTAAAATGATTCATAAGATGTAATTTGGGGGCAATTTGATCAAAACCCCAACATAGGTTTCATTTAGGTTTCAGGCTCATGTCATAAAATTTTTAGTTTTAAGGACCGGGCTTTTGCAATATAACTTCATTGTTCTGCAGTACAACGTCATTGTTCTTCAATACCGCTTCATTGTTCTGAAGTACTACTTCATTGTTCTCCATTACCACTTCATTTTTCTGCAGTAACAATTAAGTGGTACTGAAGAACAATGAAGTGGTACTGAAGAACAATGAAGTGGTACTGCAGAAATTGAGTCCTTAAAACTAAAATTTTCTAACAGGGCCTGAATCCGATTTTAAAACTGAAATGGGGCCTGAATCATAATTAACACTAAAATTTATCTGTGGCCCAAGTAGAAACCCATCATATGTGGGCTGCAAAGAAAAACCACAGCCCAAATAAATGTAAGCATTCATGTGAGAAAAATTTAAGTCAGCTACACATTAACGCTATAATTAAAAATTTTCGACTTGATATTATTGTAGGTAAGTGGAGAAATATGACGACCAGAAGATAGGAACTTATACTGTCATCTTGTCTCCAATATGACCAACAAAGTCTTTATCTCTCCATAATGAAATGACTTATTAGGCAGCTCTGTTCCATTCATTGAGCAAAAAAAATCAAAGTTCACAATCACAAGGCCAAATTTTCAAAGTTTTTTTTTCATGTTGATAAGATGGAGATGTGTTATTATTTGTGTAGAAAGCAGTTGAATGGCTTGTAAGGATTCGTCTTTTTATCTGTAATACCAACCTATAAAACGTATATGTTCTATTGTCAGTTGAGCGCACTAATAGTGTAGGATATATTTCCAACCTCTGGAAAATCTTATCGTAAAAAATTATATATTACCTTTTGATGACCCTACTGAGGAGCATGCATGCATCTGGATAGGGATATGGGGTTCATTCGATTTAGAATGTACCAATGTGATCGATTTGTGTGGTGCAAGAAAAATAAATTGCTCTTTTGAATAATGCATGGAGAACAACTAAATT
Organism: Craterostigma plantagineum; assembly: GCA_027422505.1. Taxonomy (NCBI): domain Eukaryota; kingdom Viridiplantae; phylum Streptophyta; class Magnoliopsida; order Lamiales; family Linderniaceae; genus Craterostigma; species Craterostigma plantagineum. The sequence continues at coordinate 1,108,392 of JAPQWV010000052.1, read as the reverse complement.
ATAAATGATGTGTTCCTTTTTTTGTTATGAATTTTAAAATTATTTGAGTAGAACCCATTGTCAGGTTATAGAGAAATTTTGATTATTTTTCTTACGTATATATTTTAGTTAGAAACGTTAAGATCGACTGAGACGGGTATAAAATGCCGAAAACATTACAAGTTGTAATATGCGAAGAACAATTTGAAACTTTTTTAAATAACATAAGTTGCACCAAAGCCTACTCCCCACCCTATGACAAGATAGAGATGCAAATCATGACAATGATTTAACAATGTGCATATAGTAGGACCAATTATATATCAGAAGCAACTAGTGTACATTCACACTATCTATCTTTTCCTAATATACCTCGATTAATATTTATTCTTAGTTTATTATTGTTATCGTATTTTAATTGTGGATGCGAATTTCACTTCAGAAATCTCGTGGGCGCATACATGTTTGAGCAATCCGCGTATATTTCATTATTTAAAATATATACTCTTATCTACATTGTTCATTTATTTATTTATTTATTTTATTCATAACGTAACACATTATAAATGACATTTGACATTCATGGTCACACGAAGACACATAACATCTTCGAAGTGTTTATAAGTATGATACAACTATTCAAGACAAAGCTAAGACATAAATGGCTAGAGATGGGACTTGTGCAATAACAATGGCCATAAAAGTCAACTTTTTGATTCCATGGTGTGTGAGAGAAGAAAGCAACCAAACATGTCATATGTGTACAAAACAGATCAGTTTGGAATGAGATAGATAAGAACTATATTATTATATGTTCATATATATGAATGTATATTATATTATTGTTTCGGTATTTTATTTGTGAAGTGAATGTGATGCATAGGCATAGCCCATCACAACTGGGACTTCTTTTATTGCATGTTAATATTTAGACTGCGGATTGGGTACGCATTGAAAACTCACACTCTGACATAAATTGAGGAAACGGCCAATTTGAACAAGATGAAATGGGTCACAAATACTATATAATTTCTTAAATAGGCGAAAATCGATGAATATATATGAGAATGTAAGGTAAGTCAATTAAAAGGGAAAGGATTTTACCTTCAAAAGGGAGGGATATTCAATAAATAGAATCACTAGACATTGCATTTTATTTCTCTAAAAGGGACTTTGCAATGCAATGATTCTCCATCATATCAAACAAACCTAACACGTTAGAGACTATAATCACACAGATTTTATTTAGAACACATCAAAAGCTTATCAAAGCAAATTGACAATTTTGTCGTGAGAAATATTTACATTTCACCACTCCGTTTCCTTTCCCTTATTAACCCTCACATAACACTCATTATAAATGACAATGCCTCAGTTCTCCCACACATAATTCATTTCCTCCGTAACTAAAAAAGAAACCTCAAACTATGTCTACTACTTCCATCACGACTATTTCATCATCAGATCATACGAATAAACCCTACTACAAGAATTCATTACACCGAAGAAACGATTCTGGCGAACTCGACGTTTTCGAGGCTGCTCGATACTTCGAAGGAGATCAAGAGATCCCTAATAATAACAACGTCGTCAACAGTTCAAATATCACCCAAAATCTCATCAGTATCAAAGAGTACGATAATCAACATCAAAGAGTTCAAAGAAGTGGAAGAATGAGCCTAGACATGCCTAAGAGATCATCGAATCTATTCGTTTCTTCGCTCGATCTCTATAAGTCGATAGATCATAGCCAGAAATCAGAAGTTGCTCAAGATCGTAATAACAAGAAAGCAGCACACAAGCAACCAAGTTCTCCAGGGGCAAAACTGGCAAGTTTCTTGAATTCTCTCTTCAATCAGACATACTTAAAGAAGACGAATAAGGCTAAGAAGAAGGATTTCGAAGGTGATTGTAAGAGCCCAGGTGGGTGGAGAAGGAAGAGAAGAAGCAGCGTTGGACACTTTAGAACTACAGCGAATAAAGATCAGATCTTTATCATGAACGATGGCGATTCTAGCTCGAAGTCAATGAAATCGTCATCGATTTTGGGTTTTAAAGATCCGCCGAACTATGCCAACACCCCAAAGAAATCTTACAGGGAATACATGGAAGAATTACTGTCAGATCGTAATCGAAAGCATGCCGTTTCTTTGTCAGGTGGAAGCTATGGCGTCGATTTAAAGCTCACTTCGGAGAAGGGAGACAAAGATCGCCGTGCATGGAATCTTGGTGATAATACCAGGTTTCGCGATTGGATTGATGAGAGATTAGATTTAAAATCGAGAAACGTCGGCGGTGACGACGACGATCGTGGTGGCGCAGAGAGTGATTCGAGTTCAGATTTATTTGATTTGCCTAATATTCATGAGTTTGATTGTTATTCGAGCTGTGATTTGCCTGTTTATGAAACTACGATGATTGCTGCTTCACCAGTGTAATGATTAAATTTTCGATTTTTTTAGTATGAAAATTTATGTATGATGTTCTTTGGACTTTGATTGTGCTTGGAAATTTCATTTTCTAAAGAATCACTTCATTAATCCATTTTTTCTTACCTTCCTTCCACCACCATCATCACACTGTTAATTCTGTGGCCATATACTCTCTCCGTCTCAAACTATTTTATACATTTTACTATATCGGGCGTCACGTTTCCTTTTAAAAAATGTGTCAAAATATACACTTTTTTACCTTTTAGTTATACTATATTATTAAAATATTCAGTCTCTTAAAAAATCGTGCCATACTGTCTCAAATGTTTATGGACAGTTGGCACGGGAATTAAGAAACTGAATATTTTAATAATATAGTACAATTAAAAGGTAAAAAAGTGTATATGAATTTTTAATATTATTATATTGATTGTTTGTGATAGTTTTTTGCTAAATAATAAAATGTACAAAAGATGTGGGACGCTCAATTTAGTAAAATGTATAAAATGATTTGGGAGGGATGGACAATATTAAAAGAAGGTTGGTATGTTAGTGAAATAGTAACTCAAGTCATCATCATGATTTGTCTAAAATAAGATCCAATTTAGATTTACTATCATTGCGGTTTGAGATGATTGTGCACTATTGTAAAGGGTAATTCTATTGGCACCCTCTTTTTTTTTCTATCTACACCCCTTTAATAAAGGAAGTAAGTTATTAAATACTTCTATTTTCAAGGTTTATCACTTTATTAATTTTCTTAAAATTTTCCTAAAATAGAATTTAGTTATCCTATTTACATATAACATTATAAGGGAAGTGACATCAGAGAATTCCAAAAGCAGAATACATCACTCAATGAATAATTATTTGACTAATTTCATTGACTCGGCTTTCTTTGGGATGATTGATCGACATAATCATTTTCATTAATAAACATTTGATTAAAAGATCCAAAAAGTAATATAAATATACAATTAATCTCCTTTGACATAAGAAAATGACTTAACTCGTTCCGGCTTTCTTCTTTGGAATGATATAAACGATATTAACTTTAGCTAATTGTTATTATATGTGTTTATTTTAGTTTGTCTATGTTAACAAAATATATGTGTTATATAAATATGGTACTAACCTAATAAATATTTATATTAACAATTGAAAAATATTAACACATTTAAAGTTAATATAAAAGTTCGTAATTTAATATAAGGAGATATAAAATAAAAATAAATTAAATATACAAATAATTTGTTGAACAATCAATGCCGTTAATGTGGTGAATTATATGGAAAAGAAGTAAATAACAATTGTTGGTTTCATGTGGTTAGGTTAGCTAAAATAAGTTTTACAAATTTCATGTGTTTTCACTAAGCGGGTGTAAAAGAGGGAGTAAAATGGAGTGTAAGGGGATATGAATAGTAGTACCCTAAGTGTAAATCATATCTATCGAGTGAGGTAAGGTGAAGTGATAACTTTACCCTTTTGCTGTCATGATTTCCTGTAACATGACACGTTTTATTACCGTTACATTAGTTTAGTTCGACCAATAACATTTACAAATTCAGATTTTCATTATCTTACATTTGTCGATATTTATTAAAGTTATATTCTTAGTTATATATATGGGGTACCTGAATTGGTTTTTTGTCGCAGTTTGGCATCCCTGTTGAAAAACAAATAATGCCAGCATGCTTTACCCCAATCATGTTATGCACTATAGTGGACAATGTTGAACTTTATTTTTTTTTTTTTCGATTTTTATAGATTGAGTAATACGTTAATTTTGATCAATTAAAGGTTTCTTAAATATGGGCGTATTTGATATGTAGACAATTTATGCTGAACATATACACATTTTTGGATGAAACAAATATCAATTAGCAGCCAATAACTTAGTAACATGTAATGTTGGTTATGTCGTATACCAACCAAGCATGCCTTACAAACACACACTCATCTACGTGTGTGTCTGTGCGTGTGTGTTAACTGATCTACGACTATCGTAGTACTATTTTGTCTCCATAAGCTTATACATGAAGCTAAGAAGGTCCACCTCAATTATAGATGGTTGTATATTTTTTTTTTCAAACGAATGATAGATGGTTGTACATAATAATAATTCTACTAACTCCATGGGAATATATAAATCGGAAATCGAAGGCCTAATTTAAAGTATGGCCCAATTCAGATTATGAGCAGGTCTCCCTTTCTTGGGCTCGTACGAGCTATTTGTTTGTTCACATATAAAATGTAGTCCCTCTGTCCCAAACCATTTTATACATTTTACTAAATAGAGCGTCCAACATCTTTAGTACATTTCGTTATTTAGCAAGAAAACTATCACAAACAATCAATATAATAATATTAAATATTCTTAAAAGACGTGCCAAAATATACACTTTTTAACCTTTTAATTGTACTATATTATTAAAATATTCAGTTTCTTAATTCTCGTGCCAACTCCCAAATGTCCATAAATATTTGGGACATAGGGAGTATCATGTATAAAAACCAAGGGTTTGAAGATCGGACCGGACCGGCCGGTCCGACCGGAAAAACCGTGAACCGGTCGGAATTCCGGTCCGTCAAGCTTTAATAAAAAAAAAAAAAGGAAAGGTAAAAAAAATGGGATAAAAGGCAGAAAAAAGTGTAAACATACAGATATGGCCTTTTGGTTTAGTGGTATATGGCCTTTTTTTAAAAATGAATCTCTACTAGACAGCTTGGGTTCGAGTTTGGCTAAGCCCATTTTAAATTTTTAATGTATAATTAAACTATATTCCCAATATTTTAGTTTTATTAATTTTAAACCCAAAGTTTATAAATTTAATATTTGACATCCTATTGTACCATTATTTTTCACAATTTACTTTTATTCAATTATGATCCTTATTTTTATAAAATTTTATTTTAAAAAATTTATAAAAACATGTATTATTTCGATGTTATTTGATTAAAACATTAATAAGATATATATTTATTAAATCTAGAGGTACCGGTTTGTTACCGGTTTGATTTCGTTTTTATACCGGTTAAACCATTAAACCTTCAAACCTTGATAAAAACAAGGTACTTCATTTAATACTTTTTATGCATAATTTCATATGATATTTTAGTAAGACGTGATGTCATACAATATTGTTTTCCGCTTAAGAAGAAAACCAAGTACAATATTATACTACCTCCACACCATAATTCACGTCGTTTTAGAATATATTTTTGTTTTTAAATACATGTCGTTTTACGGTTTCAAGATGACTATTTACAGTTTACCCCTTATCTTTAATAGAAATTATTAAATTAAATTAGATAATATAATTAGGAGTATAATGGATATTTTACTTTATTTCTTAATATGCGTGTAATATTCTTAAACGACATGTATTAAGGAACCGATAGTATTTATGTTGATTCTCGTGTTATATATTTCTTTCGCACTTTTTCCAGACTTCTACGTGACCGATTCATTTCTTTCCTAATTCACTTGTTTCCTCTTCATATCAACATTAGAATTATTTAAATCAATTAAATGTATCTTCTTCAGGACAACATAACATGATTAAAATGAATCGACATTACTGGTAATATAGTACAGATTTAATGATTGGAACATCTTAACATCTTTTCTTGCACTCCTAAATTACTTCATTTCGTAACTAAAATTTGCTAAATTAAGGTTGTCGAACGATGCCCAACAACTAGCAATCTACGGAAAGATTACCAAAAAACTTACAACATATTACTCAAACCACAAGATTCCAAATAAAATATCATATAGGAGTAGATCAATAGAGAGTAGGTTCCTCCTCGTCTACTAAATACGTAACACGTGTCAAATGTCTTGTGGTATTAACTCTAAACAAGTTAATTATTGTTCGAACAACACAACACCATTAATCGTAACCTTACTGTTTTCGAAGTGGATGGATTTGTTGAAAGATGGAACCCATAAAGACTTGCAACAATGATTGATGACATTGAACGGCCAAAAATTAATAACTTTGTTCCAAGTTGCAAGTAAAAGAATGAGACACTTCGGTAGTATAGTTTACTCCATTGTTTTATACCCCAAAAAAAAATATCTTCGATGCTAATGTAAGTTATCTTACGACGTAGTAAAATAATTTTTTAACATGATTAGTGACGGTCTTGTGGTCCCTGTCACTATCCTTCAATTTATTATGATTCTATTAACAACGTGAGATACGTTGTCTATGCATTTGTCACATACAGAAACACACAAAAGAGGTGAAACCTGCCAAACATCAAAAACGAATAGCGAATGCTATTGTCTTACATTATAATACGAAAACATATGACAAACGGTTCTAAAATGGGACATGATTTTGTTGGGAAACAAGAGCGCTCGTATACCTAAAATCACAAGTTGTGAGTTAGACGTACCTAATCACCTGCAATTAGTAATTTCATTCAGTCAAATTTATATTTATCTCTCTCTCTCTCTCTCACTTCATCGAATCTGGTAAAGCTTGTTCCTTTAGTTAGTGGGGTACAGTGATCAACGATGTTGACTCGCATTAGATTAGGATTACTTCTCTTGGTATAGAAAAAGAGACCCAACAACCGAACAGCAGCACAAATGGTAATTATCTATGCTTTGCTTTTGGCTTTTTGCACAATATATTACGATAATTGGCAATATCACATCCACCGCCCATATCTTTTTTACTGTTCAAGAGGTAAGCGGAGGCCAGCCAGCCCTTTTTTTATTTTAATCTTTATTTTTTTTTGCTGCCAAGAAATTTTATGGGCGAGTTCAGGCTAATTTTCTGTTTGCTTTTGTGTTGAGAAAGACTCGTGCTTCGCTTTAGTTGAATTGAACTATGATGTCTTAATTAAACTGGCTGGAAATCGAAGTATTTATGGTTCCCATGTTTTTGTTTCTTGGTCGTTCTTGTTGGTGGTTGTTAGCTTCTTGAAGTGTTTCTTTAAAGACAATTTCTTTGCTTATTTCGTTCTCGACTGTTTGCCCATTTGAATAAAAAAAAAGCTTGATTTGAAGCTCTAGGTTTAGTTCAATTGAGTTGAGTCGACCACTAATTCTTGATTCGGTTATTTTCGTTTTCTTTATTCCTTTTTTTTTCGGGTTGAATCGTAGCTCATGAACAGCCAATACTAGTAATTTTCAGCTTGGTACTCTGCAAATTAGTTGGAAAGAATGGATGCTTTAAGCTACGCCTTTGAGGGAAGAGAAACAACACTCTTCGCAGATGGCTCAGATTTGCCGGTGGACGAAGATCTTATTACAAGTCGAAATATGGGATTTATGGAACCCAATTTCCCAGCTGAGGAATCAATAAGTAAAAAGCCATTCTTCGCAAATCAATTCTTGGAAAACTCTGTTGAAGCCTCTCACCATCGTAACGGTAACTCACTGCCATCCTTTTAATTCAAAATTAACCATCGCTCGTTGTCAATGGAATCGATTTCTTGATACGAACTTTGTCTGTGTCCCCTTGTTCAGGCGAAATGGCATCAGCAAAAAGGATTCGAATCGCAGATTCAAAATCTTCCCAGCAAACCCCTTCTTGCCAAGTCCGCGGTTGTAATAAAGATCTAAGCAACTCAAAGGATTATCACAAACGCCACAGAGTATGCGATGTCCACTCGAAAACTGCTGTGGTCATCGTTAAAGGCATACAGCAGAGGTTCTGTCAGCAATGTAGCAGGTAAAAAATCAACAACGATCGATCATTTTCGTTGCTTCGATTAACGTATTCTCTATCGATTTAAAATCTTTCTTAAAATGCCCAGGTTTCACGTTCTCGCCGAGTTCGACGAAGGCAAACGAAGCTGTCGCAAACGCCTCGCTGGGCACAACGAGCGTCGAAGAAAGCCTCAATTCAATGCCACCCATCTCTTGGGTAATAAATACTGTGATTAAGCTGTTAAAAAAAGTTATCATCGCACGTTGCACACCTATTACGACGACTTTGTCTTGCTTCTTATATGCGTAGGCCCAGATTTTCCAAAGGCATCCCTTCTTTTCTCGGGAATTTTCCCCTCTCGCTACTTAGGTTCAGAGATTGTCCGTCTGCCTGCGAAAGGTACGACGTCGAGCATCTTCAAATTGGAGCGCGACGAAAAATCTCAGGAAAGATTAACAGCATCAGCACGAACAATTTCGAGCTGTGCTCTCTCTCTTCTGTCACCCCATCATCATCGACCGCAGAACTGGGCATCGAACGAATCGTTGGCGAATCGTTCCATAATCTTCGGGCAAGGTCAGAGTTTGCGAAAATCGAGGAAAGTCGGGCTGGAGAAAAGCAGAAGTACTGTAGCTGATTCGTTCAACTGTGATGAAGGGTTTCGTCTGATTTCTAACGACAGCGTCGAATCTTCAACAAGTTCGAAGAATTCTCAAGATGGTGGAAATACGGTCGACTTGGCTGGGCTTTCGCTGCATCTTCAAAGGATCGAACAACAGAAGCGATACGGTGCCCAAGTGGCGCAGATGATTCAAGACATATGATGATTTCGTTTGTGTTTTTCTTTTTCCATAGCTATGCGTTGTTGAATATTTTATTTTACAGGTAAATCCTATTTGTAAGATCATCGTTTGAGATTTATTCCTTTCTGTACGAAAAAATCATTGTCCCGACCATTGTTGCGATATGAAGTGACTTAATACGTACACAAGTATTTCCTATGCATAATAAAATTAGATGCATGCTTAAGTTTATAATAATGATGTTTTAGGGGTGGATATAAATAATTATTTCTTGAGGCATGCTTAGCACTTTTAATTTAAGAATTTAGGAAGCGGTTCGGACATCACTAAAGTTCATTTACCTAACAGCGTAACGTAATGATTCTCAGCAGCCACTGATGCTATTTTATTGTCGTGCATGTGGGCGCACGTGTGTGCGCATTAATTGGACTTAGAAATGCGTTTCTCAAAGTTGTTCGTTTATATAGTGAAATAGGTCGAAACTTAATGGGCTTGATTAGTATAATAGGGAGACTGATGATTACTAAAATATAACACAATTACTAAAAATATTACATTAACGAGTGTTACAAGAGAGGAAACATACTGAAGTCTCGGTTTTACTACATTAGGCAATAAGCTTAAATAATCAAGAAGTTGAATAGATAAAAACCCATGATATATTTCTTCATTAGAGATTATGGTCCGTTACACCTGCAATAATTGAGATGTAAAGGAGTATTACAAGCATACATATATTTGGCTGCATTTGATCGGTAATTGGTCAAAAGGTGGATTTATTGGGATAGACATTTCTCACATTTTTTGCCCTGATGGACAAAGCAGCTTGTGGGTTGTTTGGGATGTACCTAGCCCACTGTAATAAGACCAAAGCCGTTAGGGTTTACTACCTTTATTATTTGAGAAAAGAGAATGAAAAAAAAGGATATTAGGGTTTGAAATTAGGGCTCACATTTTTCGCAGCTGTACTAAAGGCCTCTCGATGTGGTATATCTGGATTGGTGGCTTTGATCCTCTGAATTTCCTCTCTAAAGACCAAAGATAATAGTTGTAGAAGTAATAGATGCAATAATAAATATAATGAAGTATAACGGCCATATAAATTAATTAAAAATGTGAGGACTAAGGTGTTTTACTTCATGAATCGATTATACGCAGATGGAAGTCTGTGCTTCTTCTCAGGAGCTGTCATTCAAAAAGATATAGTAGTATAATATCATGATAATTATGGAAGAAGAAGGATAGAGAGAGGATATACTGATTATAGATTTCTCATACGTTTGACAACAAATGGAGCTTTTGGAGACAGTGGCTCGCTCGATGTGATCGAAGATGATGAATTCGAAGACTGGTGGTTATTAGTCTTCTTATTACAAAGTTCAGTGTCGCCTAAACCCTGTATGTAACATATTGTGTTATATTAGGATCGAGAATATTTAAACTAAACCCTCGAAAGAAGGACAATTAATGAAAACCTGAAGATGAAGGCTTGCTTGGTGAGGATCGTAGTACTGTCCCTGATGATGATGATGAAGTGACGATGAAGAAGAAGAAGAAGAAGGTCTTGTGCTGAGAAATGAAAGATTCGTACAATGCCCACATTTCACAGGGACCGTTTCCATCAATCTCTTGCATGGAATCTCCACCTAATAAAATTCTCACACAAATTAGAGACTACTGTTTAGTCCTCACAATTGTAGCTAGAGAATAAAGTAGACTTCAACAGCCTAAAACTGCCTGATTTTCATCGGCTAACACAAATACTCTTCATATAACCGTTTTTAAGTAATAGAAACATAACCTTAAATACATACGTGTGTGTGTTTGTGTGTGTGTTGTGCGTGTGGTAAAGACGAGAACCCTAGCTAGCCATAGATGAAAAGGTTATACCAAGCAAAGCAATAAAGAATTCGATCTAGCTAGCATATATGTGTAGATGATAAAGGAAGGAATCATATGTTAAGAAAGCAAAAAGTGGGGCGTGTAATAACATTTACCGCAAGAACAGTGCTGCAGTAACTGCAGCGGACATAGCAAAGATGCTGATCAGATGATTGAACCAAACCGTCCATTGTCTATATCTATTGGAAGAGTTATTATTTGGATATCTAATTGAGTGTCTATATGTAGGAGACGAAGATGATAATGGAGAAGCAAATATATATAGAGGTATTTATGGTTATCGTTATTAAAGAGAAAAATAAATGAGTTCGCATAGTACTGCAAAGGGATAGCTGTACTATGTATGATAATGGGCGCCAAGCATCAAAGTGGAAATTTTAGGGTTAGCAAGCATGTAATTACAGTACTAACATTTTGGGCTAATGGACAAACATATTAATGTAATAATTATTATGTTTACTCGGGTTGTTAGACATTGTTCAGATTAATGTAGAATATTAGTTGAATATCTATTAAACTATTAGTATAGCAATTTAATAGTAATTAAAGGAGAAATTACGATATTGTCATGGTGGTGACACTTCAAGGCACACGCGTTCATTGTCCTCCCAGGATTTGAACATACGTGTTTCGCAGTTATGTTTCATCAAAAATAAATTTTTAACTTATACCCAAAATAAAATAAAAAATACAAACAGAAACACTAGTTTTTGACTTCTTTAAAATTTGACAGTACCAAACACTTGTGTAGGATTGACGACTAATGCATTATGAGGGTATATATATGTCACCTTTGTTGGGAATGGTGGTGGGCCCCGCGGTGGTCAGTGGGCCCCGCAGCGGAACAGGTCCCGGTTTGGCTCGGTACTACGATCGGGAGAAGTGGGACCCACAGGGTAAATTTGGTGGGACCCGCACAGTAACTACCACGGTAAAAATAAATTTACCGTAAGGTAAGAAAGAACACCAAAACTTTAACGTGGAAAACCCTCTGTTAACGAAGAGAGAAAAACCACGGCCGAGTCGGCAAAATCTTCACTATAGTAAAAATTACAACCCTCGAATTTTTACTATCTCACTTTTACCACTCGTGTTTACCTCACACCTCTCTGTGGATGTGGAACCCTATCAGTTTCTACCTGAACTGATAACCTCACAATTCACTCGAACTACTTCTCTCTATTTAGTAAAACTCGAATGAGCTTGTGATGATAATAACTGAAGAATCCTCAGCCTATTTATAGATGTCTTCAGCTCTTCTGGACCACTCGAAATGGGTGGCCAGGAATCAGCCGCGTCGCCCTTCAATATCAGCCGTTCATTAAAATAATAAAATATTGAAATAATATTTTATTATTTTTTTCTTTCAACCTTGGTGTGCGGTCCTCCTTGGATGGCTGGACATGTCAACAAATCTCCCCCTCCAGCCTCATTCATTATTTGCGGGGAAGATCTCCTACCGCCTCAGCGATAGCCCATGCCGGCTTGCCCGGCGCAGAACTTTGTCTTCTCCTTGGGAATAACCTTTGTCAGAATGTCCGCAACATTCTTGTCTGTGTGGATCTTCGCCAGCTTGAACGCTTTCTCCTCAATAGCTTGTCTGAGCCAATGATAACGGACGTCGATGTGTCTCGTCCTTGAATGATACATAGTATTCTTGCTCAAGTCCAAAGCACTTTGACTATCGCAAAATATTATGTATTCCTCCTGCTGAATTCCCAACTCCTGAAGGAATCTCTTCAACCAGAGCATCTCCTTGCCAGCTTCCGTTGCTGCAACATACTCCGCTTCAGTAGTTGATAAAGAAACACATTTCTGTAACCTCGACTGCCATGAGATAGCTCCCCCTGAGAACGTAAATATGTATCCCGACGTTGACTTTCTGCTGTCGAGATCACCGGCCATATCAGCATCCGTATAGCCTGTAAGAAAACATTTACCACTTCCAAATGTTAGGCATAATTTGGAAGTTCCTCTCAGGTACCTCATGATCCACTTCACTGCTTCCCAATGTGACTTCCCGGGATTTGATAGAAATCGACTCACAACGCCAACTGCGTGAGCGATATCTGGCCTCGTACACACCATGGCGTACATCAAACTTCCGACCGCCGATGAATATGGAACATCTGGGACATCTTCTCCGTCTTCTGTTGTTGATGGACCAGATTTCTTTCGCAACTGGAAGTGCGCGGCAAGTGGCGTGCTAACTGGCTTAGCATCCTTCATATTGAACCTCTCTAGAACTCGTTCAATATAGCGCTCCTAGGATAACCACAATTTCCCAGCTTTCCGATCTCGGGTAATCTCCATTCCGAGAATCCGCTTTGCCGAACCCAAATCCTTCATGTCAAACGTCTTTGACAAATCTTTCTTCAACCTGCTAATCATCTCTGCATCTTGTCCGACAATTAGCATATCATCAACATACAGGAGAAGAACGATAAATTTACCGTTAGAGTATCTCCGGACGTAAACGCATGGATCTGCATCTGTTCTCTTGAACCCCTGATGTACCATGAAATAATCAAATTTCTTGTACCATTGCCGTGGAGCTTGTTTCAGACCGTACAAGCTTTTCTTCAGCCGGCAGACCATGTCCTCTTTACCTCTAACCTCGAACCCTTCTGGTTGTTCCATGTATATCTCCTCATCAAGATCACCATGCAAGAATGCGGTCTTCACGTCGAGTTGTTCCAAGTGAAGATCCATGGTAGCAGCTAGTCCCAATATGACTCTGATTGAACTCATCTTCACGACCGGTGAAAATATCTCGTCAAAGTCGATCCCCTTCCTCTGAGTGAAACCTTTGACCACTAATCGAGCCTTGTACCGGACCAGCTTGCCGTCATCCTTCTTCAATTTATACACCCATTTGTTCTTGAGTGTCTTCTTTCCTTTCGGCAATCGAACTAACTCGTATGTATCATTCTTTTTCAGAGAATCCATCTCCTCTTGCATAGCCTTTATCCAACAATCTTTGTCCCTACAAGATTGTACTTCTTGGAAGCTCTCTGGCTCCCCCTCGTCAGTAATCAATATATAATCAGAACTCGGATACCTCGTAGATGGTTGGCGTTCTCTAGTTGACCTTCTCAGGTGAGGTTCAACTGCTTCTTGCACATCTGAAGGCTCCCCCTGCTCAGTATCTTCAGTGTGTTCATCTACGACAGGTTCATCATCTCCAATAGCTGGCTCTTCTGGTTCAGGTTCTGATTGTTGCATTCCTTCCTCCGTGGCACTGTCATATGGAATGCTAACTGGTGTATAATCGTCTACACCTCCACCTGTGGATTTTGCCGCATCCACCTCTGAGTCGCCCATGGTCTCATGCTCATGGAATACTACGTCGCGACTTCGAACAGTCTTCTTCTTCTTTGGATCCCAAAGCCTGTAGCCGAACTCCTCGTCTCCGTACCCAACAAAGATGCAAGGATTCGATTTATCATCGAGCTTAGATCTTTGTTCCTTCGGCACATGCATGAACGCCTTGCAGCCAAACACTCTCAAATGCGAATATGAGATGTCTCTATCAGTCCACACCTTCTCTGGTATATCGAAATCCAACGCCGATGAAGGTAGTCGGTTGATAAGATAGACTGCAGTGTTGACAGCTTCTCCCCAAAATGACTTAGATAGATTAGCCATCTTGAGCATCGCTCGGACTCTCTCCATAATGGTTCGGTTCATTCTCTCCGCGACACCGTTCTGCTGAGGAGTGCCAGGAACTGTCTTCTCATGCCTAATGCCCTGCTTCGTGGAATAATCTCTGAACTCCCGAGAGATGTATTCACCACCATTATCTGTGCGTAGACACTTTAGCGGCATTCCCGTTTCTCTTTCCACCATCGCATGGAACTTCTTAAAATAATAGAACACCTGGTCCTTCGTCCGCAACAGATATACCCAGGTCTTGCGAGACGCATCATCAATGAAGGTCAGAAAATATTTACTGCCTCCCAGAGATTCGACTTCCATGGGTCCGCATACATCAGAGTGTACCAACTCCAACTTCTTCATTCGCCTGGTTAAATTCTTCGCGAATGAAACTCTATGTTGCTTCCCAAATAAACAATAATCGCAGGGGTTCAGCGCTTTCTCCTTGGCTACTGGTATGAGGGACTTTCTAGCCAAGACATTCAACCCCTTCTCTCCTACGTGCGCCAGCCGTCTGTGCCACAAATTTGGAGAAGCATCATCTGCAACTGCGTTCAGTTGGTTAGCACATATCGTCGCGTGCATCTTGTACAGCGAGCAGCATAGCTTTCCTCTCGCTACCACCAATGATCCCTTGGTGAGTTTTCAGTTGCCATTCGCCATCTCGTTATAGTATCCTTCGTTGTCCAGCACCTTCACAGAAATTAGGTTGAGACGCAGGTCTGGAATATGTCGCACATCTTTCAACCGTAATGTGCACCCTACGCTCGTCTGAATACAGATATCACCGATCCCCACTATTTTAGAAACACTTTGGTTACCCATCTTGGTAGTGCCAAAGTTTCCCGCCTTATACGTGGAGAAGTATTCACGTCTTGGAACACAATGGTAGGAGGCACCAGAGTCCACTACCCATTCGGTGCTTGCATCCGCAACATGACAACAGTCTGCTTCATTCAGCAGAGTAACCTCTCCACCATCGTTGGAGGCGATTGCAGACGTGTTCTTGTCATCATCTTGTTTCTGCTTTCTGTTGAGAAGCCTACAGTTTCTTTGTAAGTGGCCAACTTTTCCACAATGGTAGCACTTCCTCATCTCCCTGGACTTGGATCTATCTTTCGACTTGTCGTATCCTTTTGGTCCTCTACTCTTGCTCCGACCCCTATTCTCCATGACAAGGGCCTGATTTCCCGTACTAGTACTGGCAGCATCCTTCCTTCGTATCTCTTCATTGTATAGTCTATTTTTCACCATCTCCATCGTGACTTTACCACTTGGTGCGGAGTTAGTGAGCGATACCACCAACGTATCCCAGCTATCAGGTAGAGATCCCAATAGTAGACATGCTTGTAGCTCATCATCAAGGACTAGACCGGCACTTGTGAGTTGAGTTACCAGTCCTTCGAAGTCGTTCAGATGTTCAGCAACTGATCGTCCCTCGTTCAGCTTCACATTCATGAGTTTTCGCATCATGAATACCTTGCTCAGCGCATTCGTCACCTCGTACATACCCTCCAATTTCGTCCAGAGTTTGTAGGGGTCTGTCTCATTTCGGACGTGGTTGTAGAGGCTAATGTCCACCCATTGGCGGATCACAGCTAGCGTCTTTCGTTGCAATTTCTTCCATTGGTCAGCCTTCCCGTCTTCAGGCATCTTGCCTTCATTTTCGATTGGTTCATGGAGGTCTTTGCAATAAAGATAATCCTCCATCCTTGGTTTCCATATGGAGTAATTCGTTACTGTCAGCTTGATCATTCCTCCGTCGTTCTCCATGGCCGTCAAAATTACCAGCAACCTACTAGTACCTTTTCTGATGTGGAAGATCAGTCAAAGCTGCAACCACAGAGCATACTCAGAATACTATCAGGCTCTGATACCACTTGTTGGGAATGGTGGTGGGCCCCGCGGTGGTCAGTGGGCCCCGCAGCGGAACAGGTCCCGGTTTGGCTCGGTACGACGATCGGGAGAAGTGGGACCCACAGGGTAAATTTGGTGGGACCCGCAAAGTAACTACCACGGTAAAAATAAATTTACCGTAAGGTAAGAAAGAACACCAAAACTTTAACGTGGAAAACCCTCTGTTAACGAAGAGGGAAAAACCACGGCCGAGTCGGCAAAATCTTCACTATAGTAAAAATTACAACCCTCAAATTTTTACTATCTCACTTTTACCACTCGTGTTTACCTCACACCTCTCTGTGGATGTGGAACCCTATCAGTTTCTACCTGAACTGATAACCTCACAATTCACTCGAACTACTTCTCTCTATTTAGTAAAACTCGAATGAGCTTGTGATGATAATAACTGAAGAATCCTCAGCCTATTTATAGATGTCTTCAGCTCTTCTGGACCACTCGAAATGGGTGGCCAGGAATCAGCCGCGTCGCCCTTCAATATCAGCCGTTCATTAAAATAATAAAATATTGAAATAATATTTTATTATTTTTTTCTTTCAACCTTGGTGTGCGGTCCTCCTTGGATGGCTGGACATGTCAACAACCTTAGGCTTACCTTTAAGATGACAACGGACCTTTAATGACATTGAAATTGCATATTTTCAACTTATAAGAATTGTAAGATATCTATCCACAACACATGAAGAAGAAGAAATCTAACTCTCCGCAGGTGACAGATTGAATTGACTTAATCAATGAATTTAAGGTAGTACACTTTTGTCTGGAATAAGACAGATGCCAAAATAATGCGATACGATTAAAGTGAAACTATAGAAAGTGGAGGTGGTCGAGTGTCATTCATTTGATGGGACTCATCGTTCTTTAATTTCCCAATATGGAAACTAATTCAAATACAACTTGATTTTCGCAAAATGCTTTGCTAGCGTAATAAAAACTTACTTCATCCCTAGGTCTTTCGCCAAGGCACAAGAGCCTTGTCCCGTCCCATTATCTTTATTTACAACATAATTTTTTTTGTCATTTAATACATCGTGTCAAGAAGGTTTGAGCCCATCGTGGATCGTCGATTTATATGTTATAACACAAAAAAATAATTACTAACATCAAAATCAACTGCAGGTAAACAGATTCTTGATAAGTCGTGCGAATGGAGCATGCATGCCCTGTTTTTTTGGCTTTTCTTCAACCTTTTGATCGCAGATGCTTTTTATTATTATACGAATTCGGACATAATGATTTGGGGCAATGGTTGACCTGTTTGGTATCTATTTTGGGAACCTTGGACTTGACACATCTGTATTTCTCGCTCTTTGACGCAACGCATGCATACAAATATTTTTTCTTTTACTTAAGAATATATATTATCATTACTCTTATTTTCATATTGTATTTTATACATGCAGTGTAGATATCCTAGAATATATGTAGTGCGATTAAGTAAAAAGTATCCGAAAATATGATTCGCTAGTCGAATTTACTTGTTGACTTTACAACGACGTTCTTTGTCTCTCAATAGAAATGTAAATAGGGATTGCTTCGGATTTGGGTACATAATATCAATGATGTACATACATCATATCTAGATGCACGTACAAACATAACAACGAAAAAGGAAATGATATAATTAAAATATCCCATTATTTTTAAGTCAAACGTCCACGGCCTAATCCGGTCAACCTTAATATAATTATATAGAATTAAAGCTTCATTATCTTAACGCGATATCCCCCATTTGATACTTCTACTCTGGGAAATTGCGAGATCTTGTGTCCTCCAATTTCTTCCCACCTGGCCGTAATTCATCAGATATATTCTTTGTAATCATTTTAAACTAATAATAATATATAGAAATAAAATAATACTTGTAGGATGTGACGAAGTAGTGAAGAAAAGTAGAAACTTTAGCAATTCCAAGTTCTTTCCCAGGGCACAATCGACTTCCTCCTCCGAATAACAAGAAATAATTGTGTATCTCTAACTTCTCATCCACCTATGTGTGAAACCATCAATTGAATAATTTTTAACAATATTAGGTATTTCGAGAAAAAAAATTCGTTCTCAATAAAAAATATTAACCATCCATCTCCATGGGTTGAACGTAAAAGGCTCAGGATATAGGATAGGATCGAAGTTAATCTCTCTCGTATACACGTAGATTCTCCATCCTTTAGGTATAATAAATCCTGAGAAAATAAAAAAATGAAACATAAAATGTATATCTTTTTGTTAAGGTTTTCTTGAACGATTCGTTTAGGGCTTGTTCTTGATTTACCGTTCAGTTCGACGTTGTTTGTTGTCTTCCTTAGTAGCCCATTGATAATAACAGCCAATCTCATGGCTTCAAATACAACCTGCAAAAGAGACAAGAACAGCAAAAAATGTATAATATTTTTGTTCTTTAGATGATTTAATTCCCATGCATGCAAATATTAACTCACAGCACGGGTGAATCTCATGGATTTTATATCTTCCCAGGTAAGTCCTTCCTCGTGCTGTTGTTTCCCTTTTCTTATTGAGAAATGCTCATCCTAAATGTAATATATTTGAATGATGAAATGAATAAAATTTATATATGTATAAATGATGATGTTATGCACTATAAGTACCCTTAGTTCTTGCAAAGCCTGTGGATGATCATGGAGATACTTAACAGCCATCATAGTAGTCCGAGAAACTGTTTCATATCCCGAATTCAATATTGTAATAATCTGATCGATGATTTCATCATCGCTGAGATTATACTTTGCATCCACTTTCAACAGCTGATCTAACATGCCATCCCATTTCATGTTAGAAACCCTTCTCTTCTCCATCAGTTGCTTTATAAGCTTCACTGCAGTTTCCCTTCCCTGTGATCATCGTCGATATTACGCTGTAAGAAACATAGCCACACATATTATTTCATCTCATATATATAATATATGCCACCTTAAGTCCTCGGTAATAGCTCGAGCCTGGAAAATAAATGGGAAGAGAAAGAGTTCCACTATGCATCACATCGAACTGTAATTTTAGGGTTTTAAAAATCGAACCGCATTCAGGTTCTGCAAGATGTGTTAAGGCAATGAAGAAAGCCATCTGCATGGAAAAGAAGAAAAGAAATAAATTAGTTCTTGAAATATACAGATTATATATAAGCGTTTCTTACCTCCATGGATTTTTCTTGAACATCAATGATCATACCATCATCCCAGTTTGAGACGAAGAGCCTCATGTACTTATCTAACCTCGACAAAAGTCGATCTTTAAGCATCGAAACTCCAATAAGTGACAGCAGATTGTTCCTTATGTGCCTATGAGTCGAACCGCAAACAGATGCAATATTTCGATGTCCTAATATATCCATCATAGATTGAGGATAACCTGGGATTAATCCCTTCCCTTCGTTCATGAGAATGTATCGATTTAGGTCAGCATCCATTGAGATCACAGTTGGACTTCCTAGTACATGAGTTTTGAATAAACTTCCATACCTAATCAAATGATGTGAAGCTCTGTCATGTCTAAAATAATGCTTAATTAGTTTTACCGGAAATTGTTAAATAATAGAAAAATAAATTGACCTTGTTCTTTGCCTTGTCATAAAATCTGGGCCATGCTTTAAGAACTCGCTCGTCTCTCCGATGAATGGCAAACCCATTGTCCCAGGAGGCAAGTTTTTTCTCTGATATCTTATTTTATTCCATTTCGATGAACAAAAAATGAAAATTATTACATAGGACAACCAATAAACCCCGGTCATAACCTCCATTTTGATCTCACCGAGCAGCAGAAAATGAAATTATTGACTAATCTCTATGTGTTGCTC
Organism: Craterostigma plantagineum; assembly: GCA_027422505.1. Taxonomy (NCBI): domain Eukaryota; kingdom Viridiplantae; phylum Streptophyta; class Magnoliopsida; order Lamiales; family Linderniaceae; genus Craterostigma; species Craterostigma plantagineum. The sequence continues at coordinate 1,088,222 of JAPQWV010000052.1, read as the reverse complement.
TTGCAACATATGTAGAAATGACATCGATATAAAGCCGTATTTATAGGTTAAACCATGCAGAAGTTTTTCATCCGATTTTCATTGAATGGCAATAAGTTTTGTGCAGATTGTGTCATAACTCAAATCGTTATCCAGAAGTCAACCATCACATATATAATATTGCTTTCCTATTCAAACTTTAAGGAGTTTTTTGCCCGTGCAATGCACGGGTCTTACTATATATAATTAAATATATAATTAATGTATGTTAAATATGATAACTTAATTATGTATCATAATAACAATATCATTTTATAGCTACAAAGTATAATGTTTTAACAATTTTTGGAAACATCAAGTTAATGAAATAAAAAAAGATAGATAATAGGATTGAATCAATTCTTCCGCTAGTTGATGAGTTGATGATACATGATCGAAACCCTATTAATGTGAAATGATATATAACTCAAACAAAGTTAAATATCAGACAACAAATTCTTAGTATAATTCAATCTCGAAGGAGGGAATTTTTGGAGTTTCGTAGTCATCGATATCCCATTAATCACATGAGTACTTACGCCAACTAAGGTTCCAAGTAATATAGCAAAGTGGGATTCCCTCACAAATACTATAAAGCATTTTCTCATATCGTTCTTTGCCTGATATATTGTGTGGCATTGAAGAACCTGTAAAAGGAGCCGGCCAGCGTGTTGATAGTCGATGCCTCAGGCGGGAGATAAACAATGGGGATGTGAAGCTCCCATCATACGATTAAATAATCAGGAAACAATGATGGGCTGAAGGTTTAAAAGATTCGTAAGTCTCCCATATCATATGATGATAAAATCAGGAAGAATTGAATTTTAAGCAATATTGCATCTCACCTCCTCAAAAATGTAGAACCGTTTGAGGTACTTGCAAAGCCTGGGGCCATCATGAATGTCCTCGTAGGATCCCGAGGAGATTGCGAAGCTCGAGCAGTATGGGATATCTACCTGTGGTGAGAGAGAGTACAATTATTGCTTTCGTCTCAATGTATATATAGGCCCGTAGCTGACGAAGTCGGGACCTGAGGCGATCCTCGAAATTCGGGCACTAAATTTTTTATGTAATTTTTGAAATAACATACGTAGTCTAACATAAATTCAACCGTAAATGTAAGTTATTTAAATCGTAAATTAAAAATCATCAGGTGTTTTATAGGCATGGTTCGCCATCGCGGATGCGGACGTCGATGCAGAAGCGAGCGATACAGATACGTTGCATTGTCGCAACGCGATCGCGAACGATACGCACTTTTCTTGAAAAAAAGTAAAACATATCAGTTTCTTTGCATCTATACTAGATTATATTTGTAAAGAGGTTAAAAACACATAATAAGTTTATTTCACAATTCACTAAATTTTCTATTATATTACATATATTACAAAATTTTCTGGTATATTACGTATATTACAAATATTTGAAAATTCTTATTAGTATTAGAAAAGTCATTAAGAAAAAATGGAAAATAATGCAAATCAAACATCAATAAGCATGTTCAAACGCGTATACTCAACAAAGTTCAACAATGTACGAAATTTTAAATAATAGAACTATAAGACTATCATAATATCTAGACTAATAATAGTATTTAATGAGATAAATAAATTTTCAAGCTATTCCTCTTTTTTTAAACTTCATTTATTGCTTAATGTATTTGGACAATATATGTTATTTTCTATATTCTAATTAACAAAGGCTTGTTAAAAACTGGGCCAAACATTTGAAAAGCCCAAGAACCATAAAATAGAATATCAGAAATGCCCTAATTAGTCGTCGTCTACCTCACGACACCTAATTTCAGAAGCTATGGATGAGATATAACCGCGACGATATATATACATATAGGTGTGATAATTTATTTTGGGCCCCTTCGAAAGCTAGGCCCGAGGCGACCGCCTCACTGGCCTTATGGAAGCTACAGCCCTGTCTCATCCTCAGGCATGGGATATCTAGCCATGGTACAGGAAACCATTAGAAACATAAAGGTGATGCGGATGAAAAGAAAACTCATGGAACATATGTACCTTTTTGGACACGAACAATGAATGTGATGATCATAATGTACAATCGGGTCCCAAAGAGAGGCAAAAATTAGACCCATCACAGACAATGGTTAAAGGAGCATAAGCTTTCAACTCTTCTTCGGACTTGGTTTTGTAATGAACTCTTCATACGATCCCATCTTCAAGTGGAGATGTTACAGTTTCTTGTTCAAGTTGATCACCGGTATAAAAGAAAGAGAGAGAATGCTAGTTTTCAACTTAGATAGATAAAATGAAATGTGAAAGCATAAACTTAAAATTTTTTCATCCATAATCTTCGGGGAGATTGTATCTATATACCTATATATATACTTTGATATAGAATCTGCTTCTCGAGCATTTTTTGTATGAATTGAACATTGTGGAAACTTCTTTGCAAGACATTGGACTGAAACTTTTCCACGGATAAGAAACCTACATGGGTTTTCTGTCGTTGAATAGAGCACAAAGAAACACCCTACCATCAATCAGCTCGACGCAAACCGTGCACCAAATAAATAGCGTGACTACAAACTTCAATAAAAATTGTTCTCAACTGACATATTTACAGAACCACGCACACAAAGGAAATAACTGCTCAGATATATCAACAAAATGAAGTTTTTCACCTTCCAAAACGGTGAGGAAGACGGCGCGTGCAGGTTGGTACAGGGGAGGGCAGTGCAAGCGTGACTATGGAGATAGGAGAGGAGATTTAGAGATCGGAGTGGAGATTTATTGTATAATTTATTTTGCTTCAAACTCCACGCATCGTTGTTGGTATTGGTAGTGAGTTGAGAACAGTTTGGGCTAGTTTTGCTATTACATGTAATGATGTTTATTTAACATTTTAATATGTTTGATTTGGGTTGGGTTGCGGCATCAGTGAAAGAAATGTTTGTAGAAGGGTTATAAAAGTCTTTCAGAACATCTACACGTGGCAGCAAGATAGCGAAACTACATTTCTATTTATATATAAGATTAGAAAAGGGTTCTACTATTCTCACCCCCTATATCACTCTTTACAACCCCAAACACTTGATTTTTATAATAATAATTTTAAATAATCACATGATTCAACAAAAAATATTTTATTAATTTACTTTCCATTAAATCAATAATTGGAAATCAATAATATAGTCTCTTAAAAAATTGCTAATTAAGTCATTTTAACCAATAAATGACACATTTCGAAATAAAGAAAATGCTCGTCGCCCGCGGGCTGGCCCGCCCCGCCCCGCCTTGCCACTAGTACTGTCAAACGCTCCCGTGGCTGCGGGCCCGCCAAAGGGCTGGCATATGCGGGTAAGCCCGCGCGGGCCACAGGCTTTGGCAGGGCAGGCCGCTGGCAGGCCTGTCAAATATCATAAAATAATATTTCTTAAAAATTAATATATAAATGAATTATATAGGTTTTTTTATATTTTTTTGGATTAATTTCTCAATTTAATTAATTTAATAACATCTATAATTTTTTATTAAAGAATTAAGTTTGAGTAGGAGTAATTCAAATTCATTAGTTTATTTTAATGTTTTTTTCTTTCTTTTTTTTATAATTTATTTTCGTTTTTATTTTTTTTATTTAGGACGGGCAGAACAAACCAGGCTCACTACCCGCCAGTAGGGCAGGACGGACCTTCATTTTATACCATGCTCCGCTGCGACGCCCGGGGCCGATGAGGGCGGAGAGTGATCGCCGGTGTCAGAGAGGTGCACAGACAAAGAGCGGCTCCTGACAGGCTTCTAGGCGAAGGGGTACATGAACGAACCGATCCGACACCCGAATGAGAGGGGATCGTGAGGCTGGTCAGGCTAAGAATCGTATAAGAGAATTGATAGTACTACTCATATCACCAAGCTCGACCTATGTTTTCGGGAGTCCATCTATAGAAACTCCGAAGTTAACCGTGCTTGACTTGGGGCAATCTAGGAATGGGTGACCCCACTGGGAAGTTTCTAAGGGTGCGTGTGAGCGAGTGCACGAAGCACATTGAAAGGTTAAATGGTGATACAGTAGGGCCAGACTATCAGTCGGAGTGTGGTCGACCCAACCCCACTAGTTCCAGTAGAAATCGATGCTACAGTGACACCCGGTATAGGACGGGATGTTACACCGGCCATATGGAAAAAATTGTCTTTTTTAATCGCCAAATATTTATTTAATATTACTTTATATTTTAATTAAATTGTTAATATTAAACTCCATTTTTCCTTTTTATACGGGGTATATAATTGATAAATAATTAATGTTTACTCTACATATTAATTAAGAGGTGCAAATAGTGATGGCAATGGGGCGGGGCGGGATTGTCCCTGCGATGCATTCGGGGACGAAATTGTCCCCATCTCCACGGGGATTTATTTATTTTTTTAAAATAACATTTTAAATATAAATATAAATTTAAATATTTCTTGTTATAAATATTATATAAATTATAGTTTTATATATTATTTGCATTAATTATATTATTTAATCTATATTTAATATTATTTAAATATAATTTAATATTATATATTATAATATATATAGGGTTCGGGGCGGGGATCGATCTCCGCGGGAAAAATCATTCCCCGGCCCCGCTCCGCAGGATAAAATCTCGGGAATTCCCCGCCCGTTCGGGGCGGATCCCCGCGGAGACGGGAATCCCCGCGCCCACTGCCAACCCTAGGTGCAAACAGAAAAAAGGGAGTGCCAATCAGGGTTTTGAAGATCGGATCGGAGCGGCAGGTTCCGACTGGAAAACCGCAAAATCGGCCGAAATCCGGTTTGGTCCCGATCAGGTCTTGCTTAAATTAGAAAAAAAAATACTAAATTAGTATAAGTTAGGCGAAAAGAATGAAATGTATAAAGTAGTGGCTTGGTCTAGTGGTGAAAGAGTCAAATAAGTCTATCCCCTACCACTAAATTTCTTGTCCCGTTCGAAAAATCGGTTTGAGAACCTTGGTGTCCATAGAATTACCTTTTTTTAATCATGATTGGAATACCTTTTTTACTTAAAAGGAAAAAAAAATAACTAATGGCCTCATAGGGTAATTTCGTCCATTCAGCACCTAGTCAGGCCAGTAGATATATCAAGGCTTGTTTGCTCAACTCGAGCGAGGCAAGAAATCAGTCGTCTTCATTACTCTAGCACGTTTTCCGATCAACTAGAGTGAATATTGAAGAGGAAAAAGATGCCAACACTAACAAAGCTGTATTCGATGGAAGAAGCGGCGCAGCACAACACCAGCGACGATTGTTGGGTCGTTATCGACGGCAAGGTATGTATATTTAAAGATCCACACACTATTTGATACTTAATTTGCGTTGGTGCTTGTTGTGAAGTTAATTTTTCTGTGGTTTACCTTGAATGGTTCGTGTTTCGTATTAGTATCTATCAATATTCATAAGCTAATATGGAGGAAAGTGCGACGATGTTTTTCGTTTGCCCTGTTTAATTTGTTTGTCAAGTGCTGCTTGAGCTGCTTAGAAGAAACCATTGTCTGCCTTATTTTGCCAATTTGCGAAAAGTGTTTTGAGAATTTGCGTGATTTATTTAGGTTTTGGTTGTTCGATGCCGGATTTGTAAGGGCTGCCTTTAATCTTTATGTTTTGTTGGTTTTTATGTGCAAATATTTGAACGATGGGATACATGAACGAACTGTAAATATCTAACAATCATTCATATATACAGAAAGAGGGAGATGGTTGATTCCAGTGCATATTTCATGATATGGGGTGAAAAAGTGTGTCTTTCAGTCATCTATTTATAGATACTAGTGATATGCCTTACCTTTTGAGTTGTGGACTGATTGTAGTGAACTGTAAGGCCTGAACTTGAGCATCTTTGAATCTACTTTTTTTTTTTTTTGCTTACATAGGCATATATCCATCTACACGCTTATGTATTACTACTTGAAAGATGGTTTATTGTGTTTCTTTTCCTCTCATGCGTGTCAACTGTGAAATAGTCATATCATGTCTACGATTGAGTTCCACAACTTAAACATTGAAGCTATAAAGTAGCCTTCACAATCATATTCTAAGATCTTCCAATTGCTATATTTGTTAATAAATGAACGACCCTTTGGCTTCAAAATCTTCCAGGTGTACGATGTTTCGACGTATCTCGACGAACACCCTGGCGGAGATGATGTTATGCTTGAAGCCACTGGTAATATTCTCGATGCTTCAAAATCGTGATACTTCATACATATAAACAAACAACTTCCCTGCCAAAGTTCTATACAGACATGCACGATTCTTTGCTCTGATTTCTAATAGGTAGAGATGCAACTGATGAGTTCGAAGACGCTGGGCATGGGAAAACTGCCAGGGAACTCATGGAACAGTTCTTCATCGGCGAGCTCGACCAACCGAACCCTCCTATCCCAGAGCTTGAGATCGTCTCCAAAGAGAAAGACGCCCATAACTTTCCAGGAAAACTCGGTAAGCAATATTGGGCTGTCCCAGCTGCTGTTCTTGGCATATCTGCGATCGTCGCCTTCTTATACCTAAAGAAGAAGTGAAACCAGTCATATTCAGACCAAACCCTTTATGGGTTTTTTTTCTTCGCACATCAAAGATTATGATTGGGAAACAAATGGAGCGATGGACATGACGATTTTGTTGCCAAGTTATGACTTACACCTCCTATTTGTTGATGCAGTAGATGCATCCAATTAAAGACAAGTTAGTTAAACTTCTGTTATGTCTCATACGAACATTCGATTGAATAATAGATTGGACTCAGGTCAAGTGCTTGCTCCAACATTGTCACAATACAATAACTTCCCTGAAATCTTGAAAGAGAGGCTCAAAAATCAAAAACAAAGCGCCGTACTTACAACAAAAGAGGTCGCTACACGAAGGAAAATCCATAATTTTTTTTTCTTAAAGAAAAAACCCTTCACTTGGAAAATTCTTGGCCACCTTCTCCTTTTTCTTGCTCGATTTTAGACGCAGCATCTTTATCCAAAAACCAAACCAACTTCCCATGGACGGGCCGAACCATCCTCGCTGGCACCGTGGGCCCTTTCTCTCCTATCCCCGAGCTTACAGCCTCGGCCTTACTATCACCCATTGCAACTATCGCAACGTTCGAGGCCGAGTTTATTACAGGGAAAGTGAATGTAATCCTCTCGGGCGGCGGTTTGGGAGAATCCGTTATGAAAGTGACCCACTGCTCCCTTTCGTCAACCGCCGGGTGGTTGGGAAACAGAGAAGCCACGTGCCCGTCGGGACCCACGCCGAGCAAAATCAGGTCGAACTTAGGGCAGTCGTCTGTTTCAGACACGCCGATCACTCGAGCCTTCACGAGCTGTCTGATTACGAATTCGTAGTCCTCCGCCGCCTTTTCGGACGTTACGGAATCATTGATGGCGTGCACGTGGCCGTGGGCGATCGGTACCTTAGAAGGAAAAAAAGAATCGAGTTTTTTCGTATGTCGTTGAATGATGATCTTTGAATTAAAAATCGTACCTTGGAAAACAGAGCATCCTTGGCAAGCTTGTAATTGCTGTCGGCGTGAGTTTTGGCGACGACGCGCTCATCGGCCCAAAATACGTGCCACTTTCCCCAGTCTATGGTCTTGGTGTACGGCGCTTCGCATAGTTTTCTGCTGATGAGGAGAGCTTATGCTGTGATATTTTTTGACGAAAAATGGAGATTTGCGTGGAAAGAAATGATTTTTTGACGTACCCCATTAGGGATATAAGGGAACCGCCGGACAAAGCAACGGTGAAAACGCCTCGTTCTCTGATGGAATGTTCTGATATCTCTTCGATGTATTCTGCCAAATCGATGCTTAAATAATCTGCATTTTCGTGGATTCTCAATTCTCTTTCGGGCTTTTTATCCCCACAAAGAGCCATTGCGTTACACAAAGGATGATGATAAGCTTTGCTCTGTATTCAACAACGGTGGAAAATACAGATGAGTTACTACTCTTAAGTGAAAAATGATGGTTCCAGGATGTAAGAAGGATAACGATCCTTCAGTAATTTTTTCTTTTTTCTTTTACTTTCAATACAGCTATTAAGATACAATGCATATTTCCAAATTAAATTGTTCCACATCTAAAAATCAAACAAAACGACGAAGGATGTCTGAACAATAGGCTACAAGATCAGGGCACAGGCAACATAAACCAGATGATAACATCGAAATTGGCAAAACATACATCGAAGCCCACGAATTAAACTCGTAAAAAGTTATCGATTTCTTCATCAACAAGTACAAATCTCAAGGACCCATCATCACAAAACACAGAAAGATGCATTCTTGAAATCTTCTCTAAGTGGAGGAAGATCGTACAAAGTGATTCATTGAGTTGAAAAATAATACAGAGATATAGAGGGCGAAGGAGATGAGAGTCTTACAGCGAGCGAGAGAGAGAATGAGAAGAAGACCTATCAATGAGGAGAAGAGAAGAGATGAGTATGAAGATCAACTGTACTTTGGTAGTCCCTCGTCATAAAAGAGATGTACCACCATAAGAATATTAAATTAGAGTTTTTTTCTTTATAAGATGGGACCCAACTCTTTTGTCTTGGTGTGATCCTAAAGATAAAATTTCCCGGAATTTAGCAAGTATTTTTCACATTTTGTCATTATCTTTGTATATCTCTTTCTATTTTACTAAGTTGGAGCGACTTACACTACCACCAGTTAATCAATTTGGCGTGTCACGTTTAATTATAGTTTACCCATAATATTCTTAATAATTATAAGTATATCCTCAAATAAATTTTCTTATACATAATAAAAGTAAGAAATTTAAACTTACAATTTAATTTAAAATAACTTAAAATATCAAATAATACATTTATATATTGCACATGCATAGAACGTGCCTATATACTAGTATATTTTATTAAGTGAGAGAAGCTTAGAGTAATTACCATCTAATTAATTTGGCATGACAATAATAATTACAAATTTCCCATGCTATTGATAAACATTACAGTTACAGTAAAACCTCTCTAAATTAATAATATTGGGACCGATAAATTTTATTAATTTAGAGATATATTAATATATCGATAAACTAATATTTTATTAATTAAAAGAGAAACTTCTTAAATTCAGCCAATTCAGTACTTATATATATTTCATTTCATCAAGCAACCAATTTATTTTAACTAATTAAATATATTTATGTATAATATGAATTCCTGGTATACGATTAACAATTATATTCATGGACATCGGAACTATTGGCTGCAACTTAAAAAGTTAGGGATGAAACCAATTAAATTTGCATTTTAATAAAATGCTAGTAACAATAGATTTACATTTTAGCAAATTATCATAATATTTATATTGAAATATTGATGAATATTAATTTAGAGTTTTAATGGGACTTAATATTTATAAAGGAATTTTTTAAAGGATTATTATTAATGATTTTTTACAAAGGCCCAAGTCGGGACCGAGAGATTTTATTATTTTACAGAGATTATTAATTTATCGCGTATTAATTTATAGAGGTTTTACTGTATCCTCAAGTCAATTTCCCTATACATAATAAAAGTAATAAAATGAAATTTATAATTTAAGTTTATAATAATTTAAAATATAATATAATTATATTTATATTTAAATATTGCACAAGAATGTGCTTATGTACATAGTATTTATTAAAACGTATCATTTCTGAAAAATCTCGTCTTTAATTCAGTTGTTATTTCGCGTTATTCAGCTTAGATTTGATCTGAAGTATCTTGATAAATCGATGTAATATAACTAATCTCTAATTTTATTTAATAAATATCTTTCGATTAAATCGAAGTTGTATACTATAGTCGCACGCAAGAGCGGCTTATCGTTATCTTCTGACTAGAGAGATATAATTAATAGTAGGTTGCAATAAAAGATTCCGCGATCAATAATTAATTAGCACAGTTACATTTCTTGATATATGAAATGAGTCGCTTTTGTTCAACTTTCAAGAACTAAACGAGACTCATTTCACAATTGATAAAATATTTCACAGTGCTTCATGTCGATGTCGCAAATCAAATTGTAAAAAAGCATATTATCGTTATTATTATAGATTTAAAAACACTGGGATTATTAAGAATATATCAACATTAATGTTCGATATAGCGTGGATTTGGCAAGTTGACAATAGGGGGAACGGGAAAGACAAAGTGACTTGCACGGTAGGGGATATTTTATTACATTGGTGGATTTGTTTTGTTTTCCTACATATTCACGACATGATTGATGTTTAATGTTATCCTATCTTTTCCTATTCCAGACAAGTATTGAGGACTTTTTTCTTTATTTATTTCATTAATAGTATATTTTAGAACATCGAATTGAAATAGATGTAAATTATCTTTACTTGATATCAGAATCGTTTTTTAATTAAACATTCCACTAAAGTCATCAAATGGAAATAATGTGTTGATTAAACTAATTATAAACTAATATCTATTGAGATATTAAAGTTCAATTAAAGTTGTAGGCACAGGTGGAGCCAAATTAGGTCCAGGTCCCCACTAGAACAAAAATTTTAATTAATAAAAATAATGTGATTTTTTAATGATAGGTCTAAAATTGAAAAACAATCACACTATTAGAACCCAACAAATATTTTTCAGTGTTGGGATCCAATTATACTGGACTTCACTGATTGAGCCTCCTGCCTCCGCCACTGGTTTTAGGTACTAAACTTTAGGTCACTCTTAAAGATGTGTCTATAACGGATACAAACCAACAATTTTTTTTTGTTTTTCAAAATGATTACAACATCCAATAATAATTAAAAAAACAATAATGACGAGTACAGTAACACAAATAAAACAAGAGAATTAGATATACAATAGATGGGGATAGTTTTTTTCCTATCTCTAGCAGTGTAAAAGCCCCACATTTAAATGATGGCATACACTACCCTATTTTCTTACTACATTATGGGACCATCCTCACGTTATAACTCTTTACTCGAGCATGAACTAGATTTCAAATTTTATTAGTTCGCGATTTTTATGATTACTAGTCATATATGCAGCTCAAGTCCATTTAAAAAAAGTCAATGAAAAACAAAAATTTATCGAAGATAAACATAATTTCTCGTCATTTTCTAGAAATAATCGAGAAGACAATTTTTCATAGGGTAATTCTATTGGCACCCCCATCAATTCTATTTACACCGCTAATTAATATGTAAGTAGATTATTACATACTTACCAATTAAAAAATAACAATAAACCATTAAATACCGACCAATTTTAAAATATTAGATAACTACCATTAAAGAAAACAACATACTCCCAAATATCCATCTAAGGAAACGAAATAGACTATTATTTCCACTATTATGCTTTATTGATCTTACCTCTACCTCCCAACCTAGTTTGAATCCTCTGTTCCAGATTGGCGTTTCAATTTGGTGTTCCACCAACCAAATTGCGACAAGTGTACAGTTGGTCAACTCAGTTTAACACTTGTCGGGGAATGGTTGGTGGAACACAAAGGTGGAACACTGTTGTGGCACAGACGATCCGAAACCCTTCAACCTCTCACGTCAAGTGCACATATGGAATATGCAATCAATCTCTAATCACCATATTTGAAACTCACATACATAAATTGGATAACTTAAAAAAATAATAAGTTGTAGAAGATCATTAAACAAGGCTAGTTACTTAAATTCAACAAGAAAAAGTATCTTAAGTGGTGGAGGATCCAATCAAATAGGACAATTACCTTACCGAGTATCATGCTACAATGGGTTTATTCAGAGACAAATGTGCAGCAGCCTGAATTACTATTACTCGTATTAATAATTTTGAAAAAAATATTGCATTCTAGTTGTGCTCGTGATTATGTTATATTGATTTGATTAAAAAGATAACATTTATTTATTGTTTATTTTTAATGCGCTTGTTTAATTTTGCATAATAAGTAATATTTATGTTACATGAATATTTTTATTTAAATTAGTTATTTAATATCAATATTTATAAAATTTTAATATTTTAAAGTTAATATAAACGTGTGGTTATTAATAAAATATACAATAATAAGTAAATTAAAATATTGTATTGTTATGTTATTGGATAAAATAAGTTAATTAATGTTGTTGAATAACATGTTTTCGAATAAATAATGCTATTAATGTCGTTGAATTCTACATAAATAATAAGAAAATAATTATTGTTGAATTCATGTGACTAGGAAACAAAATTCAAGTGTTAGAGGGTGTAAAAGGGGGTGTAAATAGTAGAGGGTGTGAATAGTAGGACCCTTTTTCATAATGGAGATATGTCGATTTCATTATAAAGGAATTAGATTGGGACCAAATAATTTGAAGTTAATGCACATAGCGATTTTTATGTTGCTGATATTTTCATGTACTTATCATGTACTCCCTCCGTCCCGATAATTTTTGTACATTTTACCAAATCGGGCGTCCCACTATCTTTTATACATTTCCATATTAGTAAAAAACTATCACACACAATCAATATAATAACATTAAATATTCTTAAAAGACGTGCCACACCCATATATTTTTCTTCATCTATACTATTAAAATATAATATTTCTTAAAAACCGAACCCAATCCCAAATGTCCAAAAGATACCGGGACGGAGGGAGTAATAAACTAGGTACACTTCCCCAAATATGTTAAATAAAACTGTGATGGAGAACTGCATCAGTAATGATCAGAATGAAGTTGGGCCAACTCATATGGGCTCATTATTCACAGAATTAATTGGGCTTTAAGCCCAATATTTGATTAAAAATGAAGAAAAATATTTGGGCCTTAATAAACTACTACCGAGGAGAAAAGTCAACCATCACGAGCCTTCCATGCCGCCTGACTTGGCCATCGCCATCAGAGCAAATTCAAACGATATTTACTGATTTAAAATAGTATGTTTTGTTTAATTACTAATATATTTTTTTCTTACCTTTTTCAGCATTTAATAACACTTTTTCGTTTCTATTTAAAAAAAAGGTGAATCTACATAAAATACTCATTTATATAAAATTTGCAAGTTAGTATCCATGTCAGAAATTTTTTTATATAAGTACCCATTTGCGTGTATTACGTACCACGTCACGCGTTTATATGGTACCTATATCGTTTCCATACGCATCTTAATGTGTTATATGATGTACCATTTTCACTGTATTATGTACACAATACATTCTCTATTTACCTAAATGTTTTATATGACGTACCTTGCGGCGGGACGGGTACCAATATGCAAAAAATTTATTCTAACAAGTACCCAGATATAAAAAAATACTGATAAAACTGACTTCAACTTTTTATATAATCAGGTACTTTAAGTAAATTCCCAAAAAAAAAAAGAAAACAAAGAATACCTATCCGAGCACCCGCATGATGTAACTCGACAGGTTCGTATCACCAACACGTTGTTGAGGAGTAACGTTTAAGGTACGACGATGAAAGAAAGACCGCAGTAGTAACGTTCAAATCTCAGCTGATTAACGCATATGCTTTTTCGTCTCTTTTTTTTTTTTTTTCTGGATCCCCAAGATTCGTTATGCCATCTGTCTCACACACACTGTGTCTGGTTGGTCGTAAGTTTGGCGTAACGTCGTGATAATTCTACTGCCTACCTTTTCCTTTTTTCTATTTTGTTTCTTACCTTTTGGGTTGTGTTTGTCGTGTATTTGAATTGAACTAAAATAATGATTAGGTTTTGGAGCTGAGTGAGCTTGTGAAGTCAGTATATAAAGATTGAGTCTTTCCTTTTTGTCAGACGCAGAGTTAGTTACAAGTGTTCTTTCTGCTTCAGTTTGAAGGATATCGCATTTCTTTAACAGGTGACAGACAAATCTTGATTTGCTCAATAAATTTGGGTTTTGATCGATGGCTTATGGGATCGTTTTCTGGTTTGGAGATTTCGTTTTTTTTTTTGTGATTAAAGTTTGATCTTTGTTGGGATTTTTTTCTCTCCATTTATTTCTGTATTACGATTGATGTTCTTTGATGCAATTAATAATCTGTTTCGCCAGAAAATATCTAAGGATATTAATGTTCTAAACATGAGACTAATTTTTCTTTCCTCTAAACTTCTCAAATCTTGATATGATAAGCTCGTTCTGGTAGTGGTTCAACAGCATCTTGTTCGATCCGTTGAGACGAGCCTTCTTTAGGACGTACTAACTGCGCAATAAACTCCTATTGGATAATGATTGTACTCAGCATCGAATAATTGAATCGATTTCGTTTCAGAAACCGAACTCAGAAAATGGCCAAAGAAATAGCAAACGGAGGTACTACCAAGCCACCCCCTGAGCCTTCACCATTGAGAAGGGCCAAGTTTTTCCAGGTATAGATATCTCAACCTCTCAAGTTTCTTTAAACTAAGTTTAATTTTCTGGGCCACAGCTCATTATAATACTGTGTGTGAATGTGTGTGCTATTCAATTGCAGGCAAACATGAGGATCTTAGTTACCGGCGGGGCTGGATTTATCGGCTCTCACTTAGTTGACAAACTAATGGAGAATGAAAAGAATGAGGTGACACATTTCAGCAGCTTGTTCTTTTAATGATCATGAAATTCTTACGGCTATAGTTCTCAGGTTATTGTTGTGGATAACTACTTCACTGGCTCGAAAGACAACCTTAGGCAATGGATTGGCCATCCAAGATTCGAGCTTATTCGACATGGTTAGTTAGTTCACATCATCATCTTTGCAGCACTTCCTAATAATAGTTAACATTGAAAACTGTTATTTTACACAGATGTGACTGAGCCTTTACTGATCGAGGTAGATCAGATTTACCATCTTGCTTGCCCTGCTTCGCCGATCTTCTACAAATACAATCCAGTCAAGGCAAGTGAATTCAGGAGAAGAATCTCTCTAACATTGTATCCGTTCCGATGAGAAAAAAGGACAAAAACATCTTTTTTCTTTGTTACGATAATGCTCGACAGACAATAAAGACGAACGTTATTGGAACACTGAACATGCTGGGACTTGCCAAGCGTGTTGGAGCAAGGCATGCCAACTAACTCATCAGCCTCTTCGATTTTTTTCTTCGTTCTTTCTTTTCGGGAACTTATGGACAACCTCTTGTGATAGGATTTTGCTTACGTCAACGTCAGAGGTGTATGGAGATCCACTAGAACATCCTCAAACAGAGAGTTACTGGGGCAATGTGAACCCTATTGGTAATATATTTAAATTGATGTTAGAATTCAAAAGTTTTTTTTTTGATACGTTCTAATGCTGACGAGTTTCTATCTGTTGCTGTTGCAGGGGTTAGGAGCTGTTATGACGAGGGCAAAAGGGTAGCCGAGACTTTGATGTTTGATTATCACAGACAACACGGGATTGGTAATGCATACATATGCTCATACTTTTTTCTTTCAGAAAAAGTTGGGCTTTTTTTCCCCATCCTATATTTGAATCGTTACGACATACGAAACGGTTTGAAAACGAACAGAAATTCGTATTGCGAGAATCTTCAATACTTATGGCCCTCGGATGAACATCGACGACGGACGTGTCGTGAGCAACTTCTTAGCTCAAGCAATACGGTAATAAAAATTACTCTCTATTCATCGTTAACTCGATTGAAAAATTGTAAGTAGCCATTGAAAAAATCGAAAATGTGCATGCAGTGACGAGCCTTTGACAGTTCAGTTGCCTGGCACACAAACAAGGAGCTTTTGTTATGTTTCTGACATGGTAAACATATCAGCAATTTTTCCTTTTTTTTTCGTAAATAGATATGGCGCTCCCTCAAGATTTGTGATACGTATAATCTCTTTGTATAGGTGAATGGTCTTATTCGACTTATGGAAGGAGATGACACTGGGCCAATCAACATTGGAAATCCAGGTTTATTTCATCGTTTTTCTTTTCCACCATTTAACTTATACGTGCGAAAGAACTGAGAAACTCAACCGTACGTTTATTACCATCAGGCGAGTTTACAATGATGGAGCTTGCAGAGACAGTGAAGGAGGTAAAACCACTTTTGTGAAGCAAGCTTTAGTTTCTTGCTCGTCGTTTTTTACATTCCACCATGGATGAGTTCCTTCGTCAATCTTTTCATTTTCTTTTTTCTGCAGATGATCAATACAAACGTTAAGATCGTGACGGTTGAGAACACGCCTGACGATCCGCGTCAAAGGAAGCCAGACATAACCAAAGCTAAGGAGGTTCTCGGATGGGAACCAAAGGTTAAGCTTCGCGAAGGTATTCCTCTTATGGAGGAAGATTTCCGCAAGAGGCTCGGGATTTCCAAGAAATGATAGAAACAAAATTTTCCTTCTATGAAAAATCT
Organism: Craterostigma plantagineum; assembly: GCA_027422505.1. Classification (NCBI taxonomy): domain Eukaryota; kingdom Viridiplantae; phylum Streptophyta; class Magnoliopsida; order Lamiales; family Linderniaceae; genus Craterostigma; species Craterostigma plantagineum. Next base: position 1,071,906 of record JAPQWV010000052.1, on the reverse strand, counting down.
TCCCTTTTTTTTCACTCTGCATGCTGATATATGGTAATTCAACAAAGTCTGGTTCTGCGTTTTCGTCCATGAAGATGATGATGATGATTTTTTGTCCTTAATTTTCTTGTAAGACTCGGTTTGGCTTGATGAAATAAAGCAATACAAGTTTGGTTTTGAATGGCAAGACTTCTCTTACTAGCGTGATTGTGATCGACAATATAATATGATTATGGTATGAAAGCCTTGGGAGTACACAATAAGAATTTCTTAAATTAATTGTACTATAAAAGGATACATATTAAGCGCTGGAATAGCTCAGTTGGTTAGAGCGTGTGGCTGTTAACCACAAGGTCGGAGGTTCAAGCCCTCCTTCTAGCGACCATTATTTAGTTAATTTTATTTACTTTTCTGGTTTTATTGTTATTCTTTAGTGGCTTGAATGTTCGTGCAAAAGGGCAAAAAAGGAATAAACAAAATAAAATTGGGGCATTCCGAGAATTGAACTCGGGACCTCTCGCACCCTAAGCGAGAATCATACCACTAGACCAAATGCCCATTTTTGTTGAAAAACAGTATTAATTATATTTCTTTTGGTTTAGAATGGAGGTATTACAGCAGGTTCCTTGTTACAGAGTTTGTTCGAACTGAAGCCGAGGTGTGGTTGATCAATGTCTTTTAACCGTGTGGAGTGAAAATGTACTGTTGTTATGGTTTGCTTTACTGTGGACAAAATCATATCTTTAGAGAGGCGTTATCTTTTAGTAGCAAGATTAGCTGAAATTCCATGTCTCTGCTCTACCTTACTAACATAACAGAAAAAAGGAAAACAACGGCGGTGCTAATACCAAAAGGTAATAACTCAACACCACAGCTGCTATCATTAAGCGCACCGCCCGCCGGAGCTAGGCTGAAACCAGGCGGCGTGGTGAAGCCACTCATCCCAGGTGGAGTTGCGGCTGCCGTCCCTCCGTTGCTTGTATTTAGTGGTGCGCCGCCGCCAGTTATCGGCGTCCCCGTGGCGGGCGGTATCAGAGTAGGGGTCGCCGTCGGTGTTTTGCCGCCGGTGGCCGGTGCTCCGGCGGTGGGTGGAGTATTCGTCGTAGGTGTCGAAGCAGATGGGAAAACACAGCCAGTAGGAGCAGCGCCTGCGTAAATTGTAAAGCGTAATATATGAAATAACGAAGTAAATACATATATCTTGTATATACAGACATATAGTATAGGCCTTGACTTACTAGGTGGATTTGTAGTAACAGTGGCTGTCCCCTGAAAATCACAGCTCCCTGGAATTTGCAGCTTTCTCTGAAAATAACTATTCACAGCATAATCACAGTGGCTCTTCACGGAGTTTGGATTATAACAAGCTCCATTTTGTTGGATTGCCGAACAATCAGCACCGTTTGCGCACGAGAAATCGATGTTCTTCTGAAGAACAGAGTCGCTCACTCCACTGTTGCAGGCGCAGTAATTTGCAACTCCATTGAAGAAGAAGAAGTAAAAAAATCAGCCCCACAATGAGAGAAACAAACACACACACACACGCAAAAACCCATAAATGATCAAGCTTTTCAAAGCAGAAAAGAAACCATAGTTGTTCAATCAAGTAGTTACCTGAATGACCAGCCATCGATAGCAGAAGTAATAATAATAATCCCACAAAGTTAGCAGCCATGATCGATTGTCTGAGATAAACTATGACTATATAGCCATGAGAGATGGTTCTTGGTTTTATACACAAGAGCTGCGTTGTAGTAAAGTAACCGACTAATGGGTGGTTTCAAGAAAAACTATACATATCTCGCCACGTATGCAATGCAAACAAAGACTATGTTGCATGATGGATTGCATGTGTATAGTGTAAGGAAAGATTTTAGCTTAAAGAATTCGACTTTTTGAGTCGTGGCTGACTCAGTTGTATGCGCTTACTGCGTCCATGTGTCTGTGTTTTTCAAAATGGTCGGAAAAAACGCATGGGCTGATATCATCCGTGAACTTTACATCATCCTCGTTGTTTTACTGAAGGATGAGTGTTTTAATTTAGTTTTTGTGAGATTTTTTTGGATGGAGGTAGAACAATTGTCACCAAGACAAAGAGAGCCCCCACTGCTAGATTATGGCTTTACTTTATCATTGCATGTTATTGGTGTTAATGTTGACTAGCTCAGCTTTGACAATGTTGGACTAACATTTCAGCCAACATTGTTGTCTGTCAACATTCGATTTTATCTTTCATGCCCAAAACCGTTTAACCTTTTTTGTAGCTTTATTTACTGATATGCAGGACGTGGTAAAGTGCTGAAATGGGTCCAAACCGTGTGGAAAGCGTGTGGAGTTGCTTGAACGAATTTAGGAAGTGCAATTACCATAAATAGAAGATGTGAAGATCAAAGGAGATCAAGTCAAGCAATTACCATAATTAGAAGATCTGAATATCGAGGAGAATCAGTCAATCAGTTTACCATAAATAGATAAGAGATCGACCAATGAGATGAGAAGATCGAACTAAATATATACTATATTTAGGGAGATCTTCGAAGAGATATTTGAAGAGATATTCAAGGGATCTTTTTACCAATTCAAGATGGAGCCAAGACCTTTAAATAAGAGTTATTTTCGAGCTGCAAAGTACGACTTTCGAGAGAGCTTTCAAGGAGTAACTTTGAGCGACATATTGAGCGAAAACGATGAGCGAAACACATATCGAGTTTGAGCGAGTTTTATATATTGCGAGAGTTGTCTTTTAGTCTAGCTTTTCAAAGGTCGAAAGATCTTGTAGTTTGCAGAATCCTTTCTGATTCGTAGGTTTTGCTAGACGTGTTTTTGACTATCTTTTTTGATAGTTTGTAATCCATCTTTATAGTGGAGTTTTGCGCCTTGAGGCACGCAGCAAGTTATTTGACTTGCTGCACAGATTTACATCTCGTGTTCATTTAAGTTTCGTCACTAAGTACTTTATATTTCCGCTGTGCGTTACTGAGTGAGTGTGAGTGTTAGCCCAACATCACTGATCGCGTGCGTGTGTGTTTAAATAAAAGATCGTGCGAGTACGTCAAGTAATAATTAAAACGAATATATTATAACTAGAATCACGCGCGATAGGCAGTGTACCTATCGTTTGTAATATAGCTATAGTGAATATCCGAGTATCGAACACGAGGAATAAAATGAGTACTAGTATTAACCTATCGAACCGATATTTAGCCTAAATAAAAGAGTAGGATTTGTTTATACTACGAGCTAACTTAACAGAACAACTTAAAGATCGGAAAACTAAGGAACACAACTAGGAGTAATAAAAGTGACTTAAGATGACAAATATGTGTTCGGGAATTCGAATCCCGCTAGGTGCTGTCGCCAAAGCTACGGAATATCGTTCCTACGTGAAAATCGACTAAATCGCAGTAATTTCCTACCCACTCACGGATTTGCTGTCGCCCTAAACGTTCGTGGGAATCTAAATTTAGCGATTACTAGATGGTGAGGATCGAGTATTTGCTGTCGCCCTACACTCGAATCCTAACGTCTATGAATGGCCTAATCGTTATTTAGCTGTCGCCCTAAACGATATACCACACATTCATATCAACACATAGACATATTGATACGAAGAAACAATATCATAGATTGATAAATAGTCGAATACACGTGTTCACGATTATCCTACGCCTTAACTACGACATAACCCAACGTTCATCTATTCCCAAACACATAAGAGGGTTTAGCTACTCATATTGAACGTCACAACAACGAGATTTAAAGGTAACGAGGATAGAGAACTCATAGAAACTTCCCTAAGAAGTGAATATGGCGTTCCCGAGGTGGAGCTCTCGTTCCTCGATCGTATGAGCGTAGCTTCGTCGTCGGATCGTCCCTTGAGCTTCTCCGAATCACGGGACTGCTTCTGGTGTTCTTCCTTCTCTCCTTTGCTCTAAGTTTTCGTCCTTATCCAGTTCCCCCCTTGAGTTCTAAGGCCAGCCCCCCCTTTTATGCTTCGAAAATGGGCTAAAACCCTGAAATTAGGCACGTTCACGGCCTCTTATCGGGCCTTCACGGCCGTGAAGGCGGCTAAAAACCCTATTTCTTGACTTTCTGGCATGAGTCACGGCCTCGTGCAACACGCTTCACGGCCGTGACGGCGGCTTATACCCTAAATATTGACTCTCTGGTGTGAGTCACGGCGTCTTGCATCGGCAGTCACGGCCGTGACTATGTTGAATTTCCATTCTTTGAACTCTCTGCCTTGATTCACGGCTTGTTGCATAAGCCCTCACGGCCGTGAAGAGGTGGTAGTTCTTCTTAGAGTTCTCTGTCCAGCTTCACGGCCTCGTGCGAGATGAGTCACGGCCGTGAGTGCAGCTACTCCAACTCCCTGCCGTCGTTCACGGCCTCGTGCGAGATGAGTCACGGCCGTGACACCTTCCTTTGAACTTTCTGTCCTCATTCACGGTTACCTACATCATGGTTCACGGCCGTGACACTGGAGGCTTTCTTCTTCTTACTCTCACTGCCCACGTTCACGGCCTCTTGCAAGATCGTTCACGGCCGTGACTGGTTTCTGGCAGCTTCAAACTTTGCCATTTTCGCGTCGTTTTCGCCTCGTTTTCGTTCCTTCTCTCTCGATAATCATTCGGAGGTCCTACAATATTTAATTGAGTGTAAATAGAGCCAATAAATGCATAGAATGATCAAAACTTTCCTATTATAACTCAAATAAACATAACAATAAACGTATTAAAATACGTTTATCAAACCTCCCCACACTTAAGCTTTTGCTTGTCCTCAAGCAAATTAGAAGCAAGAAAAGGTTATTAAGATAACGGCACGACCATTCACAATTCACCAACGCAGATGGAAAACACAAATAGGAATTAAGCAAGCAATTATAGACACTGCAACAATAATCAGCACTAATCGACACGAATTTCATTAGCACTACTAATCGAGATCCACACCTCACAGGGATTCACTCAAATCACTCAGTGTATAGGCTAATAAATCTGTGAATCGCTCAATTCATGCAATAATCTAGTCTCTACCATATGCTTGCTAGTCAATCGCACGTCTACAACTTAAAGCAGTTAACATGAATCAGAAGGTCTTTTTGGGTTAAATGGTTCCAGAAAGTAATGAATGGGTAGTGGAATCACATATGAGTAGCAGTCGTGTCGGTCTCCATGTCATTGTCTAAAGCGCGCCAAGAATTAGCCTTTTTAGTTACGCCGTCTTCATATTCCTCTTATTTCTGCTGCGTTCCACTAAGCCTTTCTTCTCCCAAGTCTCGAAATGAAAGATGATGTGGAATTCACGAGACTGGAAGATTATCGAAGGAAAGGTTCTTTCTTTCTTTTCGCAACAGTTCATCCTCTTCTTGCTTCTGTTTCCCAGCAGCCACACAATTTTTCTTCTTTTTTTTTTTTTTTTTTTTTTATTAATAACCTTTCGCATTGCGGTGTGCTGCCCTTACGCCATTGAAGAGGGGTTTCTTGACTGCTTTTGACGTTGTCTTGAGACGTCATCCGACTACGCTTTTCGACTTTGACATTTCGACTTTCACTTCTGCTTAACTCGGGTTCAGATGATCTCTGGAGGCTGATTTAGGTTAGTGGCTTATGATATACGAAGTGTAAGAAATAATAGGCTTAGGCTCAAAGTGGCTAACTACGGTGATCAGTCGTGGTTGGAAACTTTGGCCCTGGACTTATTTCCTAATGCCTTCGTCATATTCATACAAAACATACTATAAGCAATTTCAATGCGTATCAAACAAGCAAGTTCTAGAGAGACGTAAATTATGCACTACTCACACAACCAAGAAAACTGAGCACAAGCTCGTCAGCTCAAACTCTCACAACGGAACATGGGTTATGTGTGTGAATCTCTCAAAGTAGCACTATATCTATTCATGCTGAAAAGATTAAATCACTGATGCGTGTCTTTATCGCCCACTAGACTCCCTAATATGCAATCCACATTGAGATGAACGCAAACAATCATGCCAGACTTTTATAGATTTAATAACCACAGCACCTAAAAAAAAAAAATTTTCACGTAACTTTTCAACAAAATTCCCAACACAATTCCCCCTCCCCACACTTAAGATTCACGTTGTCCTCAACGTGTAAAATAAATACAGGAAGGTAAAAGAAATTGAAAAGAACGTGACTCCCCTGAAAAATTGGCGTGGCCCTGCCTCCATCATTTGATATAGTTTGAATATGATTGCTTCACTGATTGTGAAAATGTTGGGTTGTAGTGGCATAAATTGTGACACGTTTCCTGAAAACACTGAAAAGAAAATTAAACGCACGATGGAAATAAGAAGTAAACAGCAAAACGAGTCATAATCATCAAAAGTGTCTGGATGACTAGACCAAACACACAAAGTATTTTACAAAAGAAAAATCCCAACTGCAGTTGGAACTAAGGTGGTGGTGGTGGTGAGGGTTGCCGAGGGCGAAGGAATGCCAGTGACTCCTGCGATCGCCTGACCGCATCGTCCATGGCTTTAAGGGCCTGCTCATAGCGCTGTTGCTCCTCGCGGTAGCGTCGGTGAGCTTCCTCGTTTCGACGCTCATACTCTTCCTGGCGCCGTCGTGTCTCCTCATCGCGTCGAATGGCATCCTCGTTGTAGCGTAGCATTTCTTGGCGCAATGATTGAAAGTCGGCGACTGACGCGTAATGACCGACACCTGATGACTCGCCCTCGTGAAAGCCGGAGGAATGGGAAGGTCCGGCAGTGTCTGAGTGAACCGGATCTGGTCCCACACCCTCAATTTGTAGTGGCTCAGGGAATTCTTCGCCCAGGTCCGTCTGCCCACGATAGACCTCGTGCCAGACGTAAATCTTGTTTGAGCGGGACCAGTTCGGCGCTTTGATCAACATCTTCATCTTCACCATCATATCCTCGTTGACCGGATTACGCCCGCCCACAATCTCCATCTCCGGTGGGTTTTCTGGCCATAAGTTAAGGCCTTTGATGATCCGGGTAACAAATGGCGCTACTGCGATCTTCCCGTGGCTACGAACGTCGGCCTGTGCCGCGAAGGCGTGCTTCAGGGCCATTCCTAGGTGTACGTGTTCCCCGCGCTGCATCTTGAGTAAATAGAAGAGGTCGCGAAGGCCTATCGCGCCGTGTGAATCGCCCCTAGGTGTGAGCGAAGTCGTCAGGAGCCGGTGGATATATCGCAGGCCGGGGCTCCTGAGCGACGAGGCCTTCGACGTTTTGACGCTGAAGGGGGGCTCGCCGGGTCTCGTAATCTCTACCCAACCGGCCTGTCGGACATCCGGGTTTTCCAGATAATTCTTGTAGTATAAGTCTTGTAGTCCTTGATGCCCGTAAGGTAGCTCTGGTGTTCCCATTGCACGGCAGAAATCTTTAATAGTAACCACCTCCTCCGTGTTAAACGCCCGGAATGTGATCTTGTTCCGGCCAAATTCTTCGTGGGCGAAGGTGGACAGGAACTCCAGTGTCAGCTCCTTATATCCCGGCTCGTCGATGTGGAAGAACTCGAGCCACCCACTCAGTGACAGGTATCCGGCCACCTGCTGGTCAATGTTGTATTTTTCCAGCGTGTCGTGATCAATTTGGTCGGTCGGGATGAACTCCGTGTTCTTTAGTCTGTTGTAACGGGCCTGGTGTGTCTCATCGTCAAACTGCCCCATAGCCTCTAGTAGTGACGGCGTGTTTTGGCCCCGACGTGGACGACTCGATGAGCCAGATGCGCGGCTTCGACCCATAGTACCTAAAAGTCCAAATGTGAGTTGGGAGAAGAATATAATCAATACAGCTCGACTCGACCAACGTAGCGACAAAATTCACAATTCCAAAGCAAGAACATATAAACATTCAAAGCGGCATTTTGTCGAACACATAATAGACGTACTAAAATACTACTTCTAATTGCAATAATTGATCAACCAAGCACATTCCACGGCTTCAAACGATGAAACGATGCTAATGAAATACGAACGCAACCAATTTCGTCAACAATTTTCAAAAAATCCCCAAATTATTCAATTAGGGTTTATGGTCTTCAAATTGAAAATTGACGGACGAATTGAACCAATTGAGCAAACCCATCGTGTTTATAGCATAGATTTAACTACAACGAGCAAGACACACAACAAATTGGCCTAAATTCGAAAAGCCCCAAGTTGTAAAATTAGGGTTCCTCACCCAAACACGAAATTAATCGAACAAAAACGACAAATCTGTCAATCCCAACGCGTTTAAAGCATAAAACTAGAAATGAGAAAGCAATGTAAACACAAATCTCGATCCCAATCGTCGAAACATACCTGCATTCGCAAAAAAAATGTGATTTAGGAGATTAAAGCTCATACCTCTTTGATTTAGTTGCGTTGAAGCGGATGTAAATCGTTTTGTGCGGGGTCGTCGGGAATTTGAGCGTCTGAAATGGCCCGAGATGCGATGATTTTTCAGTGAAAGAGACGAGATTTTCGATTGGGGTCGTTGTTTAGTGTGAAGAAGTCGAATGGAGGGATGAAATGGGTTTTATTGGGTTAAAATCGAAGCATTCACGGCCGTGAAGTATCACACGCCAGCCGTGAAGACGAGCAGAGAAGGTCTCGTCCGTCAAGTCACGGCCGTGAATCGTGGTTCATGGGCCGTGACTGACGACAGTGTGTTAAGCCCGTTAGGGTCACGGCCGTGACACCTGGGACACGGGCCGTGACAACCCTTTTTCTCTTTTTCTTTTCTTTTTTTTTTTTTTTTATTATTATTATTATTATTATTATTTTTTTTTTATATAGACCGTCGGAGTCACGGCCGTGAGTTGTTATCCACAAGCCGTGACGAAGGGCAGTGTATGAGTAATCCATAGTTCACGGCCGTGACTCACGAGACACGAACCGTGAATGTTGGCAGTGGCTGTAGTTGGCCCTAGTCGCGGCCGTGAATAGCTAATCATTGGCCGTGACTGATAATTTTTTTTTTTTTTTTTTTTATTTTTTTTTATTTAATATATATTTTAACTATGATTGACACGCAATCGACAAATTTTTTCGAGAATGATTTGCGCGAAGGAAAATCTTGTAATCGACAAGAGAAATATCACTTTCTCACGCGGCGTCAAATCTTCCAAGTCAAAAATTTGTCTGTATCATTTAATGGATTGCCGGGTATGATAATGATATTTTTGTGCCGTTCATGCCTATAAATAGACAGTGGTAGAACAACACAATAGCATCATCTACCATAAACCCACGTCTTTAACAATCTTATTTACGAAAGACTTATCTAGCCACTATGAATTGGGGACAGCAGCAAGGTCGTGAGGATGAGAGTGAGGAGTATGCAAGGATTCGTCGTAATTTAGATATGGTATCACTCTACCTTGCTCTTCTTTTGGGCTTGTTTGGAGTTTTACTTGCTTTCGTGTGTTGGGTTATCACAAGGTGCACTTGTGTGTAACCCGCCCTTATGAAGCAAAATAAACTATTGTTCTGTCTTTGGCGTTATTCGATGTTTTAATTTGCTTTTGTGTTGGTCTTTCACACGTTGTAATGGTATTGTAACCATCGTTTATGAAGTAAAACTATCGTTCCTATCTCGTCTCTAGACTCTGCGTTGTACCCATCTTCAATGTTTGTAATAAACTTATTATTAATTAACTATTACTGTTATTATTATTATTGTTGTTATTATTGTTCTATTTAGTTTAATATATATAGTTTTAGATTTTTTTAATTTTTTATTTTTTAATTTTTTTTTATTTTATATATATATCAAAAAACATAAATAGAAATACCTGGGTTGCCTCCCAAGAAGCGCTTCTTTTAACGTCTCAGCCTGACGTACCTCGTAGTCTCTTATGCTAGCTGGAAATCGAGGTATAATACCTCCTTGTCGCTTAATTCTTCCTCACCTCCATGGTAATGCTTCAACCGATGTCCGTTCACCTTGAAAGTACCATGTCCCATACCTGATATCTCAACAGTACCATATGAGAAAACACGAGTAATAGTGAACGGTCCTGACCAACGTGACCTAAGCTTACCAGGAAAAAGCCTAAGTCGAGAATTAAAGAGGAGGACTTGGTCCCCTTCTTGAAATTCTCGTCTGTGCCTAATTTTGTTATCATGGTAGGCTTTTGAACGCTCCTTATACATTCTGGCGTTATCATAAGCTGATAAACGCCACTCGTCAAGCTCATTAATTTGGAGCTGCCGCTTTTCACCGGCTTTCCCCAAATTCATATCTAATGACTTAATTGCCCAATAGGCTTTATGTTCGATTTCTACGGGGAGGTGGCATGCCTTCCCGTAAACCAATCTATATGGTGTAGTACCTATCGGTGTCTTATACGCGGTCCTATACGCCCAAAGTGCGTCATTAAGCTTATTAGCCCACTCCTTACGGTTCCCATCTATAGTTTTCTCAAGAATACGTTTTAACTCGCGGTTCACGACTTCTACCTGACCGCTAGCCTGAGGGTGATAAGGGGTGGACAGGCTGTGCCTAACACCATAACGATCTAAGGTACGTGCAAATTGGGTGTTACAGAAATGGGTGCCTCTATCGCTAATGATGCATCTAGGTGCCCCAAATCGTGAAAATAATGCTCGTAAAAATCGCACAACAACCCTAGCATCGTTCGTGGGTAAAGCTTGCGCCTCGGCCCACTTAGACACATAGTCTACAGCAACCAGAACGTACTTATTATTATACGAACTGGGAAACGGGCCCATGAAATCTATACCCCAAACATCGAAAATTTCAGAAACTAGAATAAAATTTTGAGGCATTTCATCACGTTTTGAGATATTACCTGTGCGCTGACATTGATCACAAATGTCAACATACCGTTGGGCGTCCTTGAAAATCGTTGGCCAATAAAACCCGCTTTCCAGTACCTTCTGAGCTGTTCGATTGGCTGCATAATGCCCTCCAGTTGGTCCGCTATGGCAATGCTCTAGAATCTTCGTCGTCTCAGGGGAAGCAACACATCGTCGTATCATCTGGTCTGCACATCGCCTGAACAGATATGGATCTTCCCAAAAGTAATACTTCAAGTCAGAAAAGAATTTCTTCTTTTGCTGACTTGTGTATCCCTTTGGTAGAACCCTCGCAACAAGATAGTTAGCGTAATCTGCAAACCAGGGAGTGTCGTCACTTACCACCTGTATCGCGTAAAGATGCTCGTCTGGGAACCTATCTTGTATCGGCCTTCCGTCCTTGTGGTATATTTTGGACTCCTCCAGTCGAGAGAGGTGATCCGCCGCTAGGTTCTCCGTACCTTTCTTATCCCGAATCTCAATATCGAACTCTTGCAGTAGTAGGATCCATCTGATCAGCCGTGGCTTGGCGTCGGGCTTTGCTAACAAGTACTTAAGAGCAGAATGGTCAGTAAAAACAATAACTTTGGATAGGATAAGATATGACCTGAACTTGTCGAAAGCAAACACGACGGCCAACAGCTCCTTTTCGGTGGTCGTGTAATTAGCTTGGGCTGCGTCTAGCGTCTTACTCGCGTAATATATCGGCCTGAAATGGTTGTCCTTACGCTGCCCTAGCACGGTCCCAACTGCATAGTCACTAGCATCGCACATTAGTTCAAAGGGCAGCCCCCAGTCAGGGGCAACCATGATAGGTGCTGCGATCAATCGCTCCTTAAGCAAATTAAAGGCATGCAAACATTCATCGTTAAAATCAAACGGAGCATCTTTCTCAAGTAATCTAGACATGGGTCGAGCAATTTTAGAAAAATCCTTAATGAACCTACGATAAAAGCCAGCATGTCCTAGAAAACTCCTAATTGATCTCACGTTCGAGGGGACAGGTAATTTTTCTATTGTCTCTAATTTAGCTCGGTCCACTTCGATTCCTTTAGAGGAAATCTTATGACCCAGAACTATACCCTCTCGAACCATGAAATGACACTTCTCCCAATTAAGTGCCAAGTTCGTTTCTTCGCAGCGTGCGAGTACAAGCTTCAGATTAGCAAGGCATACATCAAACGACGACCCAAATACCGAAAAATCATCCATAAACACCTCCATTACCTCACCTACCAACTCGTCGAATATTGCCATCATACATCGCTGGAAGGTGGCCGGAGCGTTGCATAGACCGAATGGCATCCTTCGATACGCAAACGTACCGAAGGGACAAGTGAATGTGGTCTTCTCCTGGTCCTCAGGTGCAATGGGAATCTGCAGATATCCTGAAAGACCATCGAGAAAGCAATAAAATGAATGACCAGATAATTTTTCTAGCATTTGATCAATAAATGGTAAGGGGAAATGGTCCTTTCTCGTGGCGTCGTTTAATTTTCTGTAGTCGATGCACACACGCCACCCAGTAACGGTCCTTGTTGGAATCAATTCATTCTTATCGTTAGTGACGACCGTCATTCCTCCCTTCTTCGGGACCACTTGGACCGGACTTACCCAAGCGCTATCTGAGATAGGGTAGATCATCCCCGCGTCTAATAGCTTAATAACCTCTTTCTTCACGACATCTTTCATATTCAGATTGAGTCGCCTTTGACGTTGGGCGACTGGCTTAAACTCGTCCTCCATCAGGATCTTATGCGTACAGTAGCTCGGACTGATCCCTCTGATGTCGGATAACTTCCACACCAATGCCTTCTTGTGTGCTCTCAACACTTCCAAAAGCTGGCCCTTCTGTCCGTCGTCGAGACTCGATGAAATGATGACTGGTAGCCCTCCATTGTTTCCGAGAAACGCATACTCGAGGTGGTCAGGTAACTGCTTCAACTCTAGGACGGGTGGCTCCTCGACCGAGCTCTTTTCCTTGTCTTCTTCGCTACTCTCGTCGATAGTTATGATGGGCTCGTCGACTTCCTCCCCACACTCGTCAATTGCCAAAATTTGCTGTGTATCCTGCTCGTAGGGGAACTGTGATAGACCTTGTACAGAAAAGAAAAAATCATGCTCAATAGCGTCTAAGTAGTAACACTTATCATCATGCTCATTAGTCTTCTTCATCGACTCAGCCATATTGAACGTAACTTTTTCACCGTCCACCGTCAAAGTTAACGTCCCATTTCTAACATCTATCATAGTTTCACCGGTAGCTAAAAATGGTCTACCTAGAATCAATGGAACGTTCTCATCCTCCTCCATATCTAAGATAACAAAGTCGGCGGGAATCACAAATTTACCTACCTTTACTAGGACATCCTCAATAACACCCCTAGGGTATTTTAACGAACGATCAGCTAATTGAAGACTCATCCTAGTGGGTCGTGGTTCACCTAGTCCTAAGCGCTTAAACATGGAATACGGCATTAAATTTATGCTAGCTCCTAGATCAGCTAAAGCGCGTTCAACAACTAAGTCTCCTATAAGACAGGGAATCGTAAAACTCCCTGGGTCTTTGAGCTTCTTCGGCATCTTGTTTTGAAGTATCGCCGAGCATTCCCCTCGTAAGCACACCGTGGAAACATGTTCGAGTTTCCTCCTGTTCGTCAATAGGTCCTTCAAAAACTTGGCGAAGCTGGGCATCTGCGTAATAGCTTCAACAAAAGGCAGGTTAATATGCAATTCCTTACACATACCCATAAATTTACCAAATTGTGCCTCGTCTTTGTCCTTCTTCAGTCGAGCCGGGTAAGGAATCTTCGGCTGGTATGGCTTCACCGGCGGCCGCTCGATCTCCCTCGCCTTTTCTTTCTCAGGCTCGACCTTTTCCTTCTCAGCTTCGGCCTTTTCGATATCATCGCCTCTGATCTCCTCCACTTCGGGCTCATCGTGGCTCTCGAAGTTGGCGTTCTCCTTGGTCTTCTTCTTGGCGGGCACTTCTTGCAGTTCTCGTCCATTCCTCAGAGTCACCGCCTTGCAGTACTCCTTTGGATTCGGTTCGGTGTAGCTTGGGAGTGAGCCCTGAGGACGCCCCGCCAATTGCTTCGCCATCTGCCCCACCTGTTGCTCCAACTTCTTGAGTGAGGCGTCCGTGTTCTGGGCACGCACGTCGTTCGCCTCCATGTACTCCTCCATCTTCGTCATTCGGCTCTCATGGGCTGCGGTGGTTTGGCTGAAATTGGTGAGGAGTGTCTTCATCATATCCTTCATTTCCCTCATATCCTCAGATCCTCCGGCGGTTGCATTCTGATATTGACGTGGCGCCCCGTTTTGGAAACCGGATGGTCTAGGCTGAAATCCTGGCGGTCCTTGCCCCTGGTGGTTTTGATTCCCATACGCCAAGTTTGGATGTGCTCGAGGCTGGAAGTTTCGCTGGCCACCTTGGTAATTGCCCATATAGTCCACGTGCTCCAGCGGCTGCCCAAGTTGGCATTCTGAGGTCTCGTGGGCTGCTCCACAAACCCCGCACAAGGGTATGTATGGCGTATGCTGCGTCGGTGACGTGGTGGTCACCACGGCGTTCACGGGCTGTGTCTGCCCGGATTTCGGTAGGAGTGCGTCAATGACTGTCTGCAACTGAGAGTTTGTTGCAGCAATTTGTTGCTGGAGCGCTTCGAATTTGGCATTCGTGGCCGTCTCCTCGCTAACTCCGAACACGCCTGGCGTCTTGATCCTCGTGTTACCCCTCATGAAGCTGTTTCTTGAGTAATCCTCGATCAGGTTCCAAGCCTCGGTCGCATTGAGCTTCACAAGCCCTCCTCCGGCGGCTCCGTCTAACATGTGGACAGTCTGATCGTTGAGACCCTCGTGAAATCGGTTTATCTGGGCTGCCTTCGACATCCCGTGCTGCGGGCACCTCTTCAGTAGCGCCTTGTATCGCTCCCACACCTCGTAAAGATTCTCCGAATCCTTCTGATGAAAAAGAGATATTTCCGTCTTCAGTCGCAAGACTTTCGTCAATGGGAAATAATGGCCGATAAATGCTGCTCGTAGCTCTTCCCAAGTAGTGATTGATCTGGGCGGTAGCATCTCCAACCAGTCCTTCGCCCTGTACTTGAGTGAAAATGGAAACAACATCAGCTTGATCGCATCACTCGGGACCCCATTAATCTTAATGGTGTCTGTTACTGTAAGAAAGGCCTTCAGGTGGGAGTAAGGATCATCATCGGGATTTCCTTCGAACTGGGCCGTCTGAAAGATCATCTGAAGCCAGGCATGCTTCAGTTCGAAATTGTTGTTCTCGATCGGCGGAATAACGATCGCCGATTCAGTTCCGCCGAGGGAGGCGCTCTTGAGTAGATCTTGTAAAGATTGTTCCTCTTCTTGGTCCTGGTGGACCGGTACTCTGCGTTCAGCCATCTCGACTTCTGTCTCTCGACCGTCTACAGATGCCTCGGTTCGAGAATTCTCTGCCGACTCCTGAGAGTTGTCCTCCGAGTAGCTAACCAGTGCTTCCTGATAGTTACTAGCCGTGCCTTCTGAATTGTATCTGAGCTGCCTTCGTAACTTTCGCTCGAAATCTGGATCTCCTTCAACAATGGGACCTGATGGGTGGCTTCGGGTCATCCACTGTCAAATAGTACCTTCAATGAGTGAAAGCAAAAATTAGCGAAGAACTAGACAAATACGTTGAAAAGGTAACGAGACTAATAATGATGTAGAAACAGATAACGCAATTAACGAGAAACTGAAAAATGTAAAATAATATAGCTAAATTACCGAACTAGGGTGTTCCTAATATCAATCTATTCCCCGGCAACGGCGCCAAAAACTTGATCGCGTGCGTGTGTGTTTAAATAAAAGATCGTGCGAGTACGTCAAGTAATAATTAAAACGAATATATTATAACTAGAATCACGCGCGATAGGCAGTGTACCTATCGTTTGTAATATAGCTATAGTGAATATCCGAGTATCGAACACGAGGAATAAAATGAGTACTAGTATTAACCTATCGAACCGATATTTAGCCTAAATAAAAGAGTAGGATTTGTTTATACTACGAGCTAACTTAACAGAACAACTTAAAGATCGGAAAACTAAGGAACACAACTAGGAGTAATAAAAGTGACTTAAGATGACAAATATGTGTTCGGGAATTCGAATCCCGCTAGGTGCTGTCGCCAAAGCTACGGAATATCGTTCCTACGTGAAAATCGACTAAATCGCAGTAATTTCCTACCCACTCACGGATTTGCTGTCGCCCTAAACGTTCGTGGGAATCTAAATTTAGCGATTACTAGATGGTGAGGATCGAGTATTTGCTGTCGCCCTACACTCGAATCCTAACGTCTATGAATGGCCTAATCGTTATTTAGCTGTCGCCCTAAACGATATACCACACATTCATATCAACACATAGACATATTGATACGAAGAAACAATATCATAGATTGATAAATAGTCGAATACACGTGTTCACGATTATCCTACGCCTTAACTACGACATAACCCAACGTTCATCTATTCCCAAACACATAAGAGGGTTTAGCTACTCATATTGAACGTCACAACAACGAGATTTAAAGGTAACGAGGATAGAGAACTCATAGAAACTTCCCTAAGAAGTGAATATGGCGTTCCCGAGGTGGAGCTCTCGTTCCTCGATCGTATGAGCGTAGCTTCGTCGTCGGATCGTCCCTTGAGCTTCTCCGAATCACGGGACTGCTTCTGGTGTTCTTCCTTCTCTCCTTTGCTCTAAGTTTTCGTCCTTATCCAGTTCCCCCCTTGAGTTCTAAGGCCAGCCCCCCTTTTATGCTTCGAAAATGGGCTAAAACCCTGAAATTAGGCACGTTCACGGCCTCTTATCGGGCCTTCACGGCCGTGAAGGCGGCTAAAAACCCTATTTCTTGACTTTCTGGCATGAGTCACGGCCTCGTGCAACACGCTTCACGGCCGTGACGGCGGCTTATACCCTAAATATTGACTCTCTGGTGTGAGTCACGGCGTCTTGCATCGGCAGTCACGGCCGTGACTATGTTGAATTTCCATTCTTTGAACTCTCTGCCTTGATTCACGGCTTGTTGCATAAGCCCTCACGGCCGTGAAGAGGTGGTAGTTCTTCTTAGAGTTCTCTGTCCAGCTTCACGGCCTCGTGCGAGATGAGTCACGGCCGTGAGTGCAGCTACTCCAACTCCCTGCCGTCGTTCACGGCCTCGTGCGAGATGAGTCACGGCCGTGACACCTTCCTTTGAACTTTCTGTCCTCATTCACGGTTACCTACATCATGGTTCACGGCCGTGACACTGGAGGCTTTCTTCTTCTTACTCTCACTGCCAACGTTCACGGCCTCTTGCAAGATCGTTCACGGCCGTGACTGGTTTCTGGCAGCTTCAAACTTTGCCATTTTCGCGTCGTTTTCACCTCGTTTTCGTTCCTTCTCTCTCGATAATCATTCGGAGGTCCTACAATATTTAAATGAGTGTAAATAGAGCCAATAAATGCATAGAATGATCAAAACTTTCCTATTATAACTCAAATAAACATAACAATAAACGTATTAAAATACGTTTATCAATCACGTCCAACATCAGGTTACAACTTAGTGATTCTACATCCATATCGAACGGGACCACTTCAAAGTGGTATCAGAGCCTACGCTTGACGTTACTAAGCGCTGAAGATCATCTACAATGGATGTTTCAAGTTCAAATTACATCGGGAAAGTCCCTGTGCTAGACGGCTCCAACTACGCCTATTGGAAGGTTCGTGTTCGTCAGTGCATCAAGTCGATAGATGTGCGAGCGTGGGAGTCCGTGATCCATGGTTATTCTACACCAAAAACTGCCCCGGACGAAGATGGTGAAGTCTATGAAAAACCGGTCACTGAATGGAGTCTTCAAGAGAGAAACGCAGCCGAGTTCAATGATAAAGCCCTCAATGCCATCTTCTCTTCGGTGGACATTTTCATGTTCAAGATCATACAAAACAGTACTACGGCAAACGATGCATGGGATTTACTACAGAGGTACTGTGAGGGCGATGCGAGTGTGAAGCAGACACGTCTAAGGCTGCTCCTCAATCAATTCGAAAATCTCAGAATGAAGGACGATGAGGATGTTACCACATACTTCGGCAAAATTCTGACGATTTCAAGCGAGTGCGCCAGTCTTGGAGAGCCAATCGCGAATAAGGTATTAATTTCTAAAGCAATTCGTACGCTAAATCCAAAGTTTAATGTGAAGGTAGCTGCGGTCGAGGAAGCCCACAACTTGTCCACGATGGATCTCAACACGTTGATGAACATCATGAAAAACTAAGAGACCAATCTCGAAGTACAACAAAGAGCTTCACGCGGCAAAAACCTTGCTCTAGTAAGTCAGCCATCCAAGGAGCAAACTGAGGTTGACCCCAATGATGAGGATGACATGGCCATGATAGTGAAGAAATTCACAAAGTTTCTACAGAAGAAGAATGTTGGGCAGAATGTTGGTCCAACATTCAGGAAGGGTCAGAATGTCAAAGGAGAACCTACGTCTGCTCCTCCATTCATCAAACGCAAACCAGATGGTAAGAAGAAGAATATCAGCTATGACTCGGTTAGATGCTATGAATGTCAAGGATGGGGCCATTTTGCCAACGAATGTGCAAACACACTTCGGAAACGCGGGAAATCGCTTTGGGTGGACCTATCCGATGATGAAGATGAAGAGCAGTCCCCAACACAGCACATGCAATCATCAGTGACGATCCAGTCATTCTCTGAGGGTGAAGACGATGAGGATCAACAAATCGGCCTCACTGCGGTAACAGATGTTGAGCCAACATCTGACTCAACATCTGAAAAACATATTATTTTTGATTATGATGACTCGAACTGTTTTGATGGGTATTTGAGTTCTGATGATGCAGATACAGGATGTTGCGAAGAAGTTCAAATGAAAGAAGCCTTTGAGTTGATGTCCGCACAATACGAAATAGAGAAGGCGAAAAATCAGCAACTCAAAGCCGCGGTGGAAATCCTGTCCGAGGAGAATGAGAAGAATGAAAAACTAATCGAAAGCTTGGTGGAAGGAATGAACAAGATGGAAGCCGTACTGACACGAAAGGACAAGGAAATTGACAAGCTTCAAAGGCGAGTCGACGAGGCCGATGAGACCTTTAAGAAATTGAACAAGGGTAAATCGACCCTTGATGAGGTATTGTCTCTTGGTATTTTTGATAAGCAAGGCCTAGGTTTTAGTACTCAGCCTGTATGTGATAATCCAAAACCCGTGTCGCATGCTCAGCCTAAGAGAGTTTTTGTTAAGTCTCATGTCACGAGCGATGTTAGTGAGAATACGATAGTCAATACTAGTCCTAAGCATGCTACTACTACGACTAAGGATAGCTCATATATTTGCCATCATTGTAAGCAAACTGGTCATTTAAAACCGTTTTGCTGGAAATTGAAGAGGGAGATTTCTGCAAAGAAATCGATGTCGGCTGAAATGTCATCCAACATCCCGCTCAACATTGAGAAATCAGTGTTGAGTCGTGTGTCTGGAGAAACGTCAGCTGGCTCATCTTCAAGTTCTAGCAAACAGAATGCTGTAGTGTCATCTAGGAATGTTTGGATCGAGAAATCTGGTCATAAATGTCTTGTTGTGTACACCTCTTTGCGAGCTAACCTGACAGGTTCATGGTACTTCGATAGCGGGTGTTCCCGATATATGACGGGTACCAAGGAATATCTCAGTGATTATACGCCATTAAGGAGTGGATCTGTGACGTTCGGAGGAGGCTCTAAAGGTCGGATTCTCGGCCGTGGCAGATTGAACGTGCCCGACTTTCCCAAGCTGACCAATGTACTCCATGTTGACGGGCTTGTAGCGAATCTGATCAGCATTAGCCAGCTTTGCGACGACGATCTTGAGGTAAGGTTCAATAGGGAGTGTTGTGAAGTTTTTAACCGCGATTCTGTTCGAGTGATGGCAGGTAAAAGATCGAGTGACAATTGCTACCTAGTCGGCGACAAATCCAATGTGAAGGACGTGTGCCAACTCTCTAAGGCCGGGGATGATGTGATCCTATGGCACTACAAACTGGGCCACGTCAACTACAGAACTTTGAAGCAACTTATCAAGTATGACGCAATCAGAGGCATTCCGAAGTTTAAGGAGTTTGGTAAGGTTATTTGTGAGTCGTGTTTGAAGGGTAAGCAAACACATGTTAGTCATAATGTTGACCAACAAGCTGCCCAACATTTTAAAACTGCTCACTGTTTTCAATTGATTCACATGGATTTGATGGGTCCGATGGAAGTAGATAGTATAGGAGGCAGGAAATACGCTTATGTGCTCGTGGATGACTTTTCTAGATATGCATGGATATTTTTTCTTAGGGAAAAATCAGAATCGTTCGATTTCTTTAAGAATTTTTGTGCGATGATTAGGAACAATTTCAGTGCATCTATCTTTCGTATTAGGTCTGATCATGGTAGAGAGTTTGAAAATCAGTACTTTGATGAGTTTTGTGATAAGAAAGGCATTGTGCATGAGTATTCATCTCCTAAGACACCCCAACAAAATGGGGTGGCCGAGAGGAAGAATAGGACTCTACAAGAAATGGCTCGTGTTATGTTACTTTCTAGGAATATTTCTAAGCGTTTTTGGGCTGAAGCATTGCATACTGCTTGTGATATATCGAATCGAGTGTTCTTTAGGCATGGTACTAAGAAAACGTCATATGAGTTGTTGAATGGGAAGAAGCCTACGGTCAAATACTTTCATGTCTTTGGGTGTTTCTGCTACATGTTGAATGATCGTGAGTATTTGACCAAGTTTGATTCGAAAAGTGATAAGTGTATTTTTCTAGGATACTCGTCTAATAGTCGTGCTTATCGTGTTTATAACTTGCGTTTGAAGTCTGTTCAAGAGTCCATTAATATTGTGTTTGATGATACTAATGACGCTAGCAGAGATGCTCCTCAAGTTGATATTACAGATCAATTCAAAGCTGTTCATGAAACAGAGGAGCTAACAGAGGCGGAACCTGAGGACAATGTTGAGCCAACATCTGACTCAACATCTGTGCCAGAACAGAACATTGAGGCTGGACCCAGTGAAATGCGACGAGATCCGCCAGCTAAGATTCAGAAAGATCATCCCACTGACCTTATTATCGGAGACGTGAATGAAGGAAGGAAAACCAGAGACAAACCGCGCAAGGATTATAAGTCTATGGTAAGAAACGTATGCATGAACACAGTATACGCTGAGGTACGTTTTAATTGTTTTGTTTCTGAGATAGAACCTAAGGATGTCCTTGAAGCTCTCAAGGATAATTTCTGGATTAATGCGATGCAAGAGGAACTCTTGCAGTTTGAGAAAAACCAAGTATGGACCTTAGTCCCACGGCCGAAGGACATTAATGTCATAGGCACGAAGTGGATCTTTAAGAATAAATCTGATGAACTTGGTAGAGTTGTTAGGAACAAAGCACGTTTAGTAGCTCAGGGTTATACGCAAGTTGAGGGCATAGATTTTGATGAGACGTTCGCTCCCGTGGCTAGGTTAGAATCAATTAGGTTGTTATTAGCTATTGCATGTTGGCTTAACATCACGTTACACCAAATGGATGTTAAGGGTGCGTTTTTATATGGGTATATTGATAAAGATATCTATGTTGAACAGCCTAAGGGATTTGAGGATCCACATTTTCCTAACCATGTCTTTAAGCTGCAGAAAGCTTTGTATGGACTAAAGCAAGCGCCTCGAGCTTGGTATGGTAGGTTGACTACATTTTTGCTTGAATTTGGATTCACTCGAGGTGAGGCAGACCGTACGCTGTTTGTGAAAAGAGTCGGTTCTGATCTTTTAATTGCTCAAGTTTAAGTAGATGATATCGTTTTTGGCTCGAGCTCACAGTCCATGTTAGATCAGTTTGTGCAGGCGATGAACTCCACGTGCGAAATGAGCATGATTGGAGAGCTAACTTATTTTTTAGGCTTGCAGATTAAGCAAAGTAGTGACGGTATATTCATGTCTCAGGAGAAGTACGCGAAGAACATGGTGAAAAAGTTCGGACTCGACACAGCTAAGGTAATGAAAACTCCCATGGGGTCCTCACAAAAGGTTAGTAAAGACAATGTCGGACAGAATGTTGACCCAACATTATATCGATCCATGATAGGCAGTTTGCTTTATCTTTCAGCGAGTAGACCCGATATTATGTATAGCGTATGTGTCTGTGCTAGATATCAATCTGAGCCTAAGGTTTCCCATCTTAATGCTGTGAAGCGTATTCTTCGATATGTGAGTGGATCGTGTAGCCTAGGGTTATGGTTCTCTAAAGATACTAATATGAGTCTTGTAGGCTACAGCGATGCTGATTGGGCAGGTGACGAGGATGATCGCAAGAGCACAAGTGGCGGCTGTTTCTTCTTAGGTAACAATCTAGTTGCATGGTACAGTAAGAAACAGAATTGTGTGTCTTTATCTACTGCTGAGTCTGAGTATGTTGCTGCGGGTAGTTGCTGTACGCAATTAATATGGTTGAATAGCATGTTGTGTGACTATGGTTTAGAGTACGAGTCAGTCCTCATGTATTGTGATAACCTTAGTGCCATCAACATATCTAGGAACCCTATCCAGCATTCACGCACAAAGCATATAGATATAAGGCATCATTTTCTGAGAGATATGGTCGAAAAAGAGTTAGTCCGCATTGAACATATAGACACTAAGCATCAGTTAGCATACATTTTCACGAAAGCATTGGATTTTGAAAGGTTCTCGGACCTGAAGAAATCCATAGGATTACACACGTCAGGTTAAATGTTGGTCCAACATTTGGATCAACATAGCATATGTCAAATTTGATGGTTACTGCTTAAATGTTTGATTAAATACTCTGTTCTGTTTTCTTGTGAAATGACTTGATTCTATTCGACTGGTCCCTAAATAAACCCAATCCCTCTTTAAAGGCTCTTGGTAATACGTCCCTAGGTACACGGCATTCGCTGTGTTTCTTTAAGGCGAACTAACTTGTTTCTGAGTCTCAGAATGTTGGGCCATATGTTACCTCAACATCTGCAAGTTGGCTAACAGAGAAGTACTCTGAGTCTTTTCTTTCTTCCCAAAAAGGGGGAGAAGGTTGTGCAGATAAAAAGGGGGAGATAAGGAAATTCAGGGGGAGCTGAATAAGGAGCCGAACAAACAGGGGGAGCTGACCAAGAAGGAGAAGCAGCCGAGAAAGCATCAGAAGGAAACTCCATACTCCATTGAGAGTGAAGCTCTGATTCTTTCTATTTTGCATGCATACTTGATTTTTTCTCTGACTTTTACTATATGCATGCTGATTTGTTTCTTCGATATGTTTACATGTTTGCCTGCTTACATGCCGGATATTTTTATTTTGCAGATTTGCCTAAAGATCGTTTCTTTTTACATGCGTGACTTTATGGTTATTTTGTGCATGCTGATCTGGTTAATTCTGCTTGTGTGACTATGTGGTTTGCCGGCATGCATATGAACAGTTTAAATTGTGCAGATATTTAACTTAAGACCTCTTTATGGCTATGTACTATTTTCGTAGTACTTTGAATAGTTTAATCGATATTCTGTTTGCGTCTACTCTAACCATCTTTTAATGTTTTTGTGGTTGAATAGATTTTGCCTTTAGGGGGAGTTTTGGAACTTTTAAATCTGCATGGGTTTTGGGAAGAAAGATAAAAAGGGGGAGATTGTTAATGTTGACTAGCTCAGCTTTGACAATGTTGGACTAACATTTCAGCCAACATTGTTGTCTCAACATTCGATTTTATCTTTCATGCCCAAAACCGTTTAACCTTTTTTGTAGCTTTATTTACTGATATGCAGGACGTGGTAAAGTGCTGAAATGGGTCCAAACCGTGTGGAAAGCGTGTGGAGTTGCTTGAACGAATTTAGGAAGTGCAATTACCATAAATAGAAGATGTGAAGATCAAAGGAGATCAAGTCAAGCAATTACCATAATTAGAAGATCTGAATATCGAGGAGAATCAGTCAATCAGTTTACCATAAATAGATAAGAGATCGACCAATGAGATGAGAAGATCGAACTAAATATATACTATATTTAGGGAGATCTTCGAAGAGATATTTGAAGAGATATTCAAGGGATCTTTTTACCAATTCAAGATGGAGCCAAGACCTTTAAATAAGAGTTATTTTCGAGCTGCAAAGTACGACTTTCGAGAGAGCTTTCAAGGAGTAACTTTGAGCGACATATTGAGCAAAAACGATGAGCGAAACACATATCGAGTTTGAGCGAGTTTTATATATTGCGAGAGTTGTCTTTTAGTCTAGCTTTTCAAAGGTCGAAAGATCTTGTAGTTTGCAGAATCCTTTCTGATTCGTAGGTTTTGCTAGACGTGTTTTTGACTATCCTTTTTGATAGTTTGTAATCCATCTTTATAGTGGAGTTTTGCGCCTTGAGGCACGCAGCAAGTTATTTGACTTCCTGCACAGATTTACATCTCGTGTTCATTTAAGTTTCGTCACTAAGTACTTTATATTTCCGCCGTGCGTTACTGAGTGAGTGTGAGTGTTAGCCCAACATCACGTCCAACATCATGTTACAACTTAGTGATTCTACATCCATATCGAACGGGACCACTTCAATTGGCACGTAAGATTATTATGGTGGCCTTCTTGCATTTATTTATTCATTGGGCACATATCTAATTCCAGGGGATATGCAACACGTACGTATGTTTGCTTCTTTATTCAGCAAATTCATGATACCAATCCAATGTTCGAAAACTAAGGCAAGGCAGAGCATATTTATTCTGTGAAAGATTGTCTGAGCTCAATGAAAAATTGAAAATTTGAATTCTGCATCCTCGCCAATCAATAAGAGAAACCGCTTGTGTTCTCAGCGAATTTGCAGTTGCAGGAGAGTTCCAAGAAGTATGAGCTTTCGCTGCAGCCTTCAATAAAAAAACAGACACATGCATATTACTAGTACTCATACTCACTCGAGCCCTTATGCCAAAAACTGATTTTTCTTGAAATAATTTACGGTAAAAAAAATGTATGCTGGTTTATTCTCATCATACCCTTTTGTTGGAAATAGTAGTGCTCTGATACCACTTTGTTGGAAATAGAATTGCTCTGATATCACTTTGTTGGAAATTAAGAGTTATATCGGAAGGAGAGACTTGATATCGAAGGATAGTGTTTATGTTGTTAGTATATGCTGTGAAAGATCGAGAATGGGTACTGTTTGCGAGTGTCTGGCGGAGGAGTGTACGAGCTTTTTTTATAGAGAGAGGAACGAAGTTTTTTTATATAGAAGGTGTATAAAAGTTCAAGTGAAAACAAACACTGAACCGAGTTCCAAGATATATTTCTTTTTGCTTCTCTTCAGATATTAAAACAAACACACGCTACATACTTTTATACTACTAACTAGATACTACAAGACAAATAGATAAAACATACCAAATTCTAATTTTCCATCCACGCATGTTTTCGTCTTCAACTTTTGCTGCTATTTTATTTTCTTTGTCTGACTTTATTTGCTTTAATTATTTTCTTTGATCGGATCTTCATTACCAGTGTTTTTCTTCTGTAATTATTGGAGGGATACACGTTGAGATTATTCAAGAAATTCCCCCTTAATCTCAACGTCTTTCGTTCTTTCATCCCGAGCATTTGTTTCAGATTCTCGAACGTACCTGCCGATAATGGCTTTGTAAAAATATCTGCAACCTGGTCCAGACTCGCTACGTGCACCATTTCACTTCTCCCTTTTTAACGTGCTCTCTAATAAAATGGAACTGAGCATCAATGTGCTTCCTTCTCTCATGGTGAACTGGATTTTTCGCCAACTCGATTGCTGACTTATTATCCACACGGATTTCGGTTGGCTCGACTTGTTGAAGATTCATCTCGAGCAGTAAATTCCTCAGCCATATTGCGTGACAGACACACCATGATACTGCCACATATTCCGCTTCGCAGGTTGATAGCGTCACGATCGATTATTTTTTCGATAACCAGGTGACTGCCGTATTCCTGAGAAAATACATAGCCGCCAGTGCTTCCTAGATCATCGATATCCCCGCACCAATCGCTGTCAGAATATCCGACTAATTTGCTGTCGCTCGCCTTTGGGTAAAATAGTCCGAGCGATTGTGTTCCTCGGATGTATCGTAAAATCCTCTTGATCGCTTTTAGATGTGACTGCCTCGGATCTTCCATATAACGGCTAACAACTCCAACACTGTATGCTATATCGGGTCTTGTGCAGGTTAAATATCGCAGACTGCACACGAGACTTCGATAATCGGTCGCATGCACTCCTTGTCCTCCCTCAAACTTGGACAGTTTTGTTCCAAGTTCCATCGGTGTCACTACCGGGTAGCTCTCCTAGATTTCATTTTTCTTCAATATAGCCTTCGCATACGCTTCTTGCGACACAAAAATTCCCGTGCTTCCTTGCTCGACCCCGAGACTGAGAAAATATTTCATCAGTCCCAAGTCCGTCATCTCGAATTCCTTCGTCATCGCCTTCTTGAAGTCGTTGACTATTTCTCACTGCTTCCCATGAAAATAAGGTCATCAACATAGAGTGCGACGATGATTATTTCCTTTCCTCTCGTTTGACGTAGAGAGCGTGCTCGAACGGACATTGCTCGAACTTGTTCTTTTTGAAATATCCGTTGATCTGAGTGTTCCATGCTCGAGGTGCTTGCTTTAGCCCGTAAAGCGCTTTTTAATTTCAGCACTTTGCCTTCTTCTCCCGATTTTGAGAATCCCGGGGGCTGTTCCACGTAGACTTCCTCCTCAAGTTCCCCGTTTAGAAAAGTGGACTTCACGTCCATTTGATAGATCGGCCAACTAAGCTGTGCAGCTTGGGCAAGGAGCAGGCGGATTGTTTCCACTCTTGTAACGGGAGCAAAAACTTCATCGTAGTCTATTCCTGCTCGTTGTCGGTAGCCCTTCGCGACCAATCTCGCCTTGTAACGTTCAAATTTTCCTTGATCATTCATCTTCTTTTTATAAATCCATTTGACTGGGTTTATGCCCGTTTGGCAACTGCACAAGTTTCCATGTGTCGTTCTTTTAGGTCGCCTCTATTTCCTCGTTCATCGCCGTTTTCTATCTCTTGTCGCTTATGGCTTCTTCGAAACTAATTTGTTCCGAGTCGGCCTGTAAGCAAACTAGGTGAACCTGTTCGGTCGATTTGTACAGGTCCTGCATGCTTCGCATCCTCAGCTACCTTGGTTCATCCTCCTCGTTATTTTCTTGAGACGAAACCGAAAAGGGTATTGGTGCAACGACCAGTGGTTCTCCCTCCGTTGTATTTTCTTCATCGTTCCAGTTCCACGAATTTTCTTCGTCTACTCGAACATCTCGACTTACTATTACCTTTTAATTTTCTGGATCATAGGGCCGGTACCCCACGCTACCAAATATTTTTAAGTGCGCCACTGTCGGTTTTCGGTCAGTCCATGCTTCATGTGGTGTTCGATTTGCGAGATTGTAATGTGGACATCGGTTTTGAATATATACAGCACATCGTACGACTTCGGCCCAGAATTCCTTTGGCATTTGCTTTTTAACATTGATCGAACCACGTCGAGAATGGTTTGTTTCTTCCTTTCAGACGCCGTTCTGTTGTGGTGAATAAGGTACGGTGAAGAACCTCCTTACGCCTTGCTCTTCGCAAAAAGATACGAATGCGCCCGACATGTTCCACCTTGGTCTGAACGGAGCGCCTTGATGTTTGAACTTGTCGCCTTCTCGATCATAGCCTTGAATTTTTTAAACGCCACGAATGCTTCTGATTTTTCCTTTAGAAAATACACTCGCGTCTTTCTTGAGTAGTCATCGACGAAAGTGATAAAGTATCTCCTTCCGCTGAATGATTCTGGTGTGATCGGCCTGCATATGTCTATAGCTCGAGCGATTTGCGCGCTCGATATTCTGCCTGCTTCTGGAACGTCGTCCTCGTATGTTTCCTATTACGCAACTTTCGTAAAGCTTTTTTCCGCCTTCTATCACCGGCATTCCGTGGACCATGCCTTTTTTGGAGAGCTCCTTCAGGCCACCGTAGTGCAAATGACCAAATCGCATATGTCACAAATGGTCTTTGTCCTCCACATCAACTTGCAAACATTTTCTTGAATCACCTTCAGGTTGAGTTTGAACATTCTGCAAATGAGCGGTCCTTTATGAACACTGAACATCCTTTTCAAGCAACTGCCCCATGCTTAAGATGTTCGTCTTCAAGTCGGGTACGAAACAAACGTTCTCGACCGATCCCTGCTTGCCATCATTTGAGAGAAACAGATTGTCACTCGGCCTTTGACTTCTATTTTCGATGCGTCTCCAAAAGACACGTGGCCATCATCGATCTTATTCATTTTCATGAAGAGATGTTTATGCCCCCTCATATGATTCCTGGCACCGGTGTCAACATACCACACCATATCGTTGCCTGGACTTGTGTCCTCGAGCGCCATCAAGAGAACGCCTTCGTCTTTTGGCTCTTCTTGTATGATTAGATTCGCATTTTCGTTCACCTTCTTTTTGGACCAACAGTTTTTTGCGAAGTGTCTGAACTTCCCACAGTTGTAGCATTCAACGCTCGATCGATTCGAGCGACCACCTCGTCCTTGAGCTCGACCTCGTCCTCTCCAATTTTGATTGCTCGTTTGTCGTTGTTCCGGATTGTATCCTCGTCCTCGACCTGAATTTTGGCCGAAACCTCGTGCTCGTTGACCTCGTCCTCGTCCTCGACCGTGATGCGAATATAGCGCCTTGTCATCTTTAAGTGACAATTTCGTCTGTAGAGCCTCGTCCAGCGATTTCTTTTTTTCTTCCGTTGCTCGTGAGCTTCGAGCGAACCGAAGAGTTCGTCGATGTCATTTCTTCGAGATTTTTGGATTCTTCAACCGTACATACCACGTTCTCGTACTCGTCCTTCAGGGAGCGGAGAATTTTCTCGACAACTGGGGATTCCGTTAGGGCCTCACCGTTACTTTTCAACTAATTTGAGATGGTTTGTATCCTTCTTATATAGTCGGACACGCCTTCGCCGTTCTTCATTCTCGTCATCGAATTCGCCACAAATAGTTTGCAGCCGTACTTGTTTTACTCGGTCGGCGCCTTTGTACGTTGTCTCCAGTTTTTTCCATGCTTCTTTCGATTTCTTTACGTCCTTGATTTTTTCGAAGTCGGCATCTTCTAGGCTGTTGTATATGAAGGTGAGCGCAGCGTCATTTAATTTTTGAGAATCCTCCAACACCTTCTGCTGGATCGTCGTGTAGTCGTCCGTTTTTCGGGTTCGGTATACCCGTCATTAACGATATTCCATACGCCTTGCGAGCCGAGCAGTGCTTTCATCCAAATACTCAAATTATCATAATTTGACTTTGTGATGCGTGGAACGGGCATATTACCGAAGGACATAGCTCTGATATCAATTTGTTGTTTGTATATGATGTGAAAGATCGAGAATAGGTACTGTTTGCGAGTGTTTTGGCCGAGGAGGGTACGAGCTTTTTTATATAGAGAGGAACGAAAAAAGCTCGTACACTCCTCGGCCAAAACACTCGCAAACAGTACCCATTCTCGATCTTTCACAGCATATACAAACAACAGTTTAGAGGAAGAGGCTTTATATTACAACACTTGGTTTGGTTTTCACTTGCTTGATTGATACAACTCCTAAGCTTGCCCTATTTATACTAGTAGCACATCCTTAATTTGTGGCTAAGATTTAACCAACACATCACCTTTCTGGAATTCTACCTAATAATATCTATGTTCTATAATGTTCCATAGAGTTCTATAGATTTCTCTAGATAATCCAAAACATTCTAGATATTGGGCTAATATTCCCTACAAGCCCAAATACTTAATTATCATAAGCCCAAATCAAGTTTATTTTTTCAACACTTTTTTGCTCCTCAATGTTTGCTTTGATGAGCGAATACATTGCGACGCCTGCTGTAGCTATACCAGTACCAATCCCACTTTGCGTCGATATCTTGTTCCCTGTGATTGTAACAAACAAATTACTTAGTTCCCCAAAATAATCCATATTACTATTTTTTTTTTCAAAAGGTAATCTAATAACACTTACCGAAGACTCGCTTCAACACATTCCCAACCCATGTGTCAGCGGCACAACTCTTTCCAGTGTATTCTTAGCCACCTGCCATTGGTCCATATCGTTTAGTAGAAAAAATTTACTTTTCTCATACTTATATATATGCAAAATAAGATCAAGAAACTTACTTAATTTAGAGACGGTAAAAGAATCCAATCAAGAACAGATCAGACAAGAACTTGAATAGCCCTGCTTTAGCTATTGCGTCGGCGAACCCATATTGCATCAGCTTAGGGCCTTCGATCTGAAAAACAAGTAGTGTACTACACACTACAAGGATATATATATATATATATATATATATATATATATATATATGCAAAATATAATGCTTGAATGAGTTCAACATAAGGTACCATACCAATAAATAATAACCGATATAGAGTGTTTGGTTTCTTTATTATGGCCGGAGTTAATTCTTCAGCACGCGAAGCTCGATATAAATAGACTTGTTACATAGGGCGATATAAATAATCCTCAGCCTACTAAAGTAAATTTATATTGCCCTTATTGCTGATCTTATAACCAGGCTTTTTAGCATAATGTTTATTTAAAGCCCAGGAAATCACGCATGAAATAATATATCCCACAATTATTGTCACACTCTATGTCCCAAATAATTTGATCCGTTAAATTTTAAATCCTGGGGTTCAAAAATTTTCTTTTTATTTATTAATTCCTTTAATTTTATATTCCACCAAATCATAAAATCATCGTTGTTTCATGTGATTTATAATATAAAAATAAATAAACATATCCATTTTATTCCTTTTTTTATGATGATCAATTTGATATCCATATAATGAATTTTTCGATAATCATAAAAATCATTTTAACAAAATAGGACAGGAAATGGGGCAGGGATTGTGGGATAGATGATTTCAACCAAAGAAATCATAGGACCCCATTCCCAAGAATTCCATTTCTGTTAGCAACTCTCACTCTATAACAAGAGAAAAATACTCTACTAATTTTGATATGACGTAGTGGGTGTTTGTTTCTGGTGATCCAATATCACGGTGATGCGCATATCACCGTAATGTGAATATCATCGTGATGTGGATCAATGTGATATGTCATTACCGTGCTTGTTTTGGGGTGATATTTCATTTTTGCTTATCAATGTGATATTAGATATTTGTTTAATCACGGTGGTGAGTGGGTGTATTGCGTAATGTCACATTTAACCAGACGAATACTATAGAGAAAATGTTGATTTATATCAGATGATATTTACATATGATTACTATTTTAATATTGGGTTTGAAAAACTTTAAGAATTAATAATAAGTTTTTTGTATTGTTATTCAATATGATTATTTATTATTAAATATATTACTTTAAGATTTAATAGTTTACTTAGATAATTTAAAATATGAATAATGGTATATAAGGTGTTAATGCAAACTAAGGGATAATGTTGTCCAAAAAAAATTTAAAACATCACCCTATCACCGTGATGTAAGATCACCTAACGTTTTTGGGGTGGCCCGAAAGATTGAATATCACCCCATTTTCATCACCTAGGTGATCTGTTATTACGATGATGACTCATCGCCTGGGGCAAACAAACACAGTGATGATAAAGCGACGAGAGAATCACGATGATGTTTTCGAGGATCACTCCAAAACAAAAAACCCCTAATTAGATTATGTACCTATATAACATATATATATATATATATATATATATATATATATTATCAATTTCGTATTTGTTGTGGTACGATATCACCAAGAAGCCCTTGTAAATTGTTTGACCGCTGCATCGAATCACTTGCATCATCACCACCTTCGATTTGAACATGATGATGGTGAAGAGATTGTGAGGCTACTGCTTGGCTTTGATTTTCTTGCAAAGAAGGAGGACGACGATTATTATTATTAGGAATCCTCGGACTGTGATAATTAGATGCAAGAACAACACTACTCATGTTATTAGTAGTGAAGCCAGGCGGAGCATTTCGAGCAAATAAACCCATGATGGAATGATGGCTGTGTTGTCCTTCGTATGTGGTGATGACGAGCGAAGGATCATTCGATGATCTTTCAACCCTTTTCTTCACCGTGCATTTACTGTTTGTACACCGATAATAGCTCCTACACATACATACAACAAGATAAATTTAATTATCAAACAATATATGATATGTTAGTAGAAGAAAGAGCCTATTGTTCGTATTATTATGATGATGATGTTCACGTGATTGGACGTGTGAAATGATTATTCATCAGACAACAAATGAGAATCGCCATTAAATTTGAAATTATTACTACCTTGGAAAAGGGCTATTCTTCACAGCTTTCTGACCATATTTTCTCCAACGATAACCATCTTCCAGATGATCGATTTCACTTTTAGTGACGAATGCGAAACGTGGCTGACGAATTTGCCTGCTTTTCGCCTTAATTTTAGTCTTTCTCCTGCAATATGTAATAGTAAAATTATAATCCAACATTATGAAGAAATATGCATGACATAGAGTGTTGGAGACCAGATGCATGCACCCCAATATTATTATTATAATTATAATCTTAATTTGCATCATATCGTCTTATCTTAGTTATCTTAAATTTGAGGAATATATGGTATACAGTCGCATGTACTTGTGATAATAACATGAGCTAACTAAATGAAATCGCCTGCCTTGAATATTTGATGCTAACTACCTAAGTAGCAGCATGTCTCTCTCCGCAATTCAAAGACAACTACGTGAAGTTAGTAATTACCTCAATGATACTTACACAAACACATGTTATACATATGTATTCAAAATAATGTCGGTAATATATTTAAGGAAAAAGCAAGCGAAAATTGGAAAAATATCCTCAATTTTGTAGCACGCGGTTGCCTTCGCCGCAATAACGGCTGAACATGATCCCCCCAAATCATTTATTGCTTAAAAGCCCCTCGATTCCCCTCAATTGTCTCTGCAACCCCCTAAACTTTCTTGCGTGCACAAAACAAAAACCTCTTATTGCTCGACAGAGTCCATCGCAGACCGCAAGCTAAGCTGATTTAAATACCATTTTGCCCCTATCACGTTTACCCTAATTGTATGCATGCACCTCAGTCAGACACGATAACAGATTAATTATTAACAAAATAAAACTAACGCTGTATCTGACGGAAGATCGACGGCGTTAGTAGAGATCGCTGCTGCGGACGACGAGGCTCCGCCGTCGGCCCCAGCCGACCTATCCTCCGACGAGCTCGAGGCGGAAGCCGACGCGGCGACCGCCGTCGTGGTACTCGGCTCTATCATCGGATCCATATCGGAAGGATCAATAATGGGCCATCCTCCTAACTCGCTCATCACTATCTCTGAGAAAGAAGGGATCTTTCCCATAACTTCGTCGTCGATTTTCCAGGTGGAATCTCTCGGAAAATCTCCTAGATTGCTCTTTCCATCCATGGATTCGCGCGGGTGAAGAAAGCTACTTGTGGGTCGAGATCGAGATCGAGAGAGAGAGAGAGAGAGTAGCTGCTAAGAACTAGGGTTTTCGAGATGGGGTTAGCAAAGTTTATGCGTATGTTATCTTTTGGGGATGGAACTAATGGAAGCTTTAGAAAAAAGCTTAATATGTTGTCGTGTCAATGAACAGAGAGAGAGAGATGGAACGGGAAAAAAAAGGGGTAAAGCTTAATTTAATTTAATATAAACGGAGGAGGAAATGGAAACATATCGAACCTTGCGAGGGTCAACCATTGAATAGTAAATGAACGATCGGTAGTATGAGGAGAGGCTGGTATTCAATCAACTAATGGGGTTTTGTTTTTACATATTTAATTATTTTATATGTTGTGTACACATTTTTAGACACACATACAATACAAGATGAACAACTTAAGATAAAACAATTGAATTCGTTTTTAATAGCCTATGTGGTCCAAATAATAAAGACTATGAACGTGTTGACACACTAACATAAGATTGGATTCATATGATGTAACTCATTCATGTATAAGGACCAATTCCTTTAAAAAGTAGATAATGACCATCACCATCAACATAGGATAGCATAGCTAGAGGTTATGAAGTAAGCTTAATTATATCTAATGTATACACATGTGCTAACATTTCAATAGTCCTAACGAAAGTATTCTTATTACGTTATTAGGGTAAGGTAAATTAGTACAATTTTAGTTTCAGGTTTTGTATTAGCTGCTGAACAAATAAAAAAGAAATCAACAAAAATGTAGTATATTGTGTTAGGCTAAGATAATTTGCCTCAATGAATGATTTGCATTGATATGAACCTTATTAATAGAGTACAAGGAAATCACTATCTACGGAAATACAATAACTACCGAATATAAAAAGATAAATCAAGATTTGATATCATTATCATTAATATTGATATCATTATCATTAATACCCCCCGCAAGCCAAGCGTTGGATGACGATCGACGCGAAGCTTGGACCGAAACATTTCGAAAAGTGGCCGAGACAGACTTTTGGTAAAAATATCAGCGAGCTGAAGAGAAGACGGAACAAACTGAGTCGTCAGACGACCACTTTCAACGAGCTCACGAATAAAGTGACAATCAATGTCAATTTGTTTTGCCCTCTTATGCGATATCGGATTCTGAGTAAGGAATAATGCACTCTTGTTGTCACAGAGTAAAACAGGCGGCGAGGAAGGAAGTGCATGCAAATCACGAAGAACATTACAGACCCATATCAACTCAGCAGATGTATTCGCGAGGGCTCGATACTCCGATTCACAGCTGGAACGAGCCACCGTTGGTTGCTTTTTGGCACTCCATGAGACAAGGTTGGGCCCGAGATAAATAGCATATCCGTAGGTTGATCGTCTAGTGTCTAGGCAGCGTGCCCAATCAGCGTCTGAGTATCCGAGCAAGGAAGAAGATCCTGGTGTGAAGGACAACCCATAACTGAGTGTACCCTTAACATATCGAAGGATACGTTTGACAGCCTGAAAATGATCAGTAGTAGGGCGTTGTTGAAACTGGCTGACTGTGTTGACAGAATAAGCTATATCAGGACGAGTGATTGTCAAATATTGTAATGCTCCGACCAAGGATCTATAGAGAGTAGCATCCGGAAAATCAATTCCTGCGGCGGTAAAGTTGGCACCTGGAGCAAGTGGTGTGGATACGGGTTTAGAATCAAGAAGATTCGCGCGAGTAAGGATGTCACGAGCATATTTGGACTGACTTAAGAAGAGACCGGATGAGGGATATGAAACTTCCAATCCAAGAAAATATCCGAGCTTCCCAAGATCTTTTATAGCGAACTCCTTTCGAAGGCGAGACAACAACTTTAATAACGCAAGGGTATTGTTGCTGGTGACAATGATGTCGTCAACATAGACCAACAGATAAATGAGAATATCATCTCGTCGAAAGACGAAGAGAGAAGTATCAGCAGTGCTGCATAGAAAACCAAGCTGAAGCAAGAAACTGCGAAAGCGCTGATACCACGCGAGAGGGGCCTGTCGAAGTCCATAGAGATCCTTCTTAAGACGACAAACGTAGTTCGGGTGCAGCGGATCGATAAACCCTGGTGGTTGTTCCATGAAGACGGGTTTGTCGAGAAATCCATTGAGAAAAGCATTCTTGACGTCTAGTTGGTGGAGCGGCCAACACTTCATTATGGCAAGAGATAATATGATGCGAACAGTCGAAGCCTTGACCACAGGGCTGAAGGTGTGAGTGAAGTCAAACCCATGAACGTGGCTGAAACCTTGAGCGACGAGCCGAGCTTTGTAACGGTCCACAGAGCCATTTGCAAGAAATTTTGTGCGATATACCCACTTCGATAATATTTGTTTTCGAGGGTCGTGGGACAAGGTCCCATGTGTTGTTTGAACGTAACGCCTCCATTTCGTCATTCATTGCCTGGACCCAATGAGAATGTTTAAGAGCTGACTTGATCCCTTTAGGTTCGTAGACAGCTGTAAGAGCAGAATATAAAGAGTGCGACTCCACAAGAGCGATGTCGGCGGGATATCGGGGTTTGAAAATGCCCAATTGGGCTCGAGTTCGCATGGCATGAGTTCGCAAGGGAACTATAGGTTGTGGTGGTGTAGGGTTTGCATGCGACAGTGGCGGAGTGGCTGGAGGAGTTCGCTTGTGAAGGATGGTTAGGTGGAGGTGGCGTTTCAATATCCTCGACGACAGGACAGAACTGACATGGCATTTGTTGGCGACCACCAGTAGATGAATGAGATTGAGCATCAGCTGTGTGATCAATGGTTGGTGCATGAAGACCCACATTTCGAAACTCAGATATGTCCAGCATAGAAGAAGGGCGAGAACTGGTCGATGAGATAAAGGGGAAGCATGTTTCATCGAACTTAGCATGTCGCGTGATGAATATACGAGACGAGGTAGTATCCAGACATCGAAAACCTTTGTGGTATGTGCTGTAGCCCACGAAAACACACGGCAGACTACGGGGCTGAAACTTAGTTTTGACATAATCTCGAAGACAGGGAAAAACCCGACAGCCGAAGACATGGAACGAATCATATGCAGGCGGTCGACCAAAAAGTAATTCAAATGGAGACTTCTTGTCGAGAACTAGCGTGGGAAGGCGATTGATGGTATAAACCGCCGTGCTAAAAGCATCGACCCAATAGTGCATGGGAACTGATGAGTGAAATAGCAACGAAAGACCCATTTCAGTGATGTGTCGATGTTTGCGCTCTGCACGACCATTTTGGGCTGGCGTGTGCAGGCATGACATTGAATGGTGTATTCCACAAGAAGCAAAATGATGTTGCAACCTATTATTAGTGAACTCCGTCCCACCATCGCTTTGGAATTGTTTTATTTTCCCTGAAAATTGATTTTCCACAAAGACTTGAAAAGTCATGAACACATCAACGAAATCAGACTTTGCCCGTAGAGGATAAAACCAACAGAATCGGGAAAAATCGTCGATAAATATGGCACAATATCGAAAACCATTTATAGAGGTAACAGGCGCGGGGCCCCACAGATCACAATGAATTAAGTCCAAGGCCGCTGAAGCTCTTTTTTCATTATTATCAAACGACAATCTGCTACTTTTGGCCAACTGACAAGTACTGCAAAGTTTTGGCAACGGCATTACTGAAGTAACAGAAAGTAAACCAAGACTATTTAACAAAGAAACTGTAGAATGTGCTACATGCCCAAGCCTAGAGTGCCATAATTCAAAAGAAGCATGTAGTTTCTTATTGTGCAAAACCGCAGAGAAGACTTGTGATTGAGAGTCCAGCAGATAGAGTCCTCTATCATGTCTGCCTGTTGCGATTAGCTGGCCGGTATCCCGATTCTGAATACGGAACTGTGAATCAGTGAAAAGAACTTGAACGGGAAATTCTCGAGTTAGCTTGCTAACAGATAATAAATTCTTCGTAAGGCCGGGTACAACAAGAACATCTTGTAAATGTAAGTTACGCGAGAGAGATAGACAACCCGTATGGGTAATAGATAAGTTCGCACCGTTACCAACTGTCACGTGATCTGCACCAGAATAGGAGGACAGGTTGTCAAGAGTGGATGCATCTCCAGCCATATGAGCCGAAGCCCCTGTATCCAGGTACCAATCTGAAGGGTTCGTTTGAGAGACTGAACAACCGGCGGAGAAAGCTTCGGCTAGGTTGGCTGTGTTCGACGGCCGGGAAGAACGGTCGTAGCTTCGATCAAAATGCCGCGGGCAGTCAAATGCGTCGT
The DNA here is from genome assembly GCA_027422505.1 of Craterostigma plantagineum. Classification (NCBI taxonomy): domain Eukaryota; kingdom Viridiplantae; phylum Streptophyta; class Magnoliopsida; order Lamiales; family Linderniaceae; genus Craterostigma; species Craterostigma plantagineum. The sequence continues at coordinate 1,034,298 of JAPQWV010000052.1, read as the reverse complement.
GGTCAGTTTCACGACAGAAAAAGCATTTGGGAGTATAATTCCGACGGCCCCTGCCACCATTGCCATTACCGTAACTGTTACAGTTACTACGCCCTCTACCACTGGTAGAACCTCGTCCACGATTGTTGTTGGATCTGTGTCCACGAGCATGGGTGACTGTTGTGAAGGCAGCCTGCGATACAGAAGAATAATCAACAGTTTTATGAAATAACTCGTGACTTTGCGCCCTAGCATATAGTGTCGTGAAATCAGGTAAGGGATCCTGAGCCATTTGCGCCGCCGTGAAGCTCGAGAATTCGGGGCCAAGTCCTCGCAGGAACCAGTGGGATTTGTCCGTCTCATCATTGGTCTCCCGATCGCAGCAAGTTGACCGGCCAACGATTTGAAGTGTCGAGCATATTCGGCGACAGACTGTGTACCTCGTTTAGCAGACAAAATATCATCCTTGAGGCTGAGTTCGCGAGCCTTGGAGTCGTGACTGTAAGCACGAGCGAGAGCCTGCCACACGTCACGTAAAGATTTGCAGCCAATTATGACGGCTATAGATTCTTCTGTCAAGGTCGACACGAGAAAAAGCTTTAACATCTGATCTCGTTGAAGCCATTTGGTGTATTCAGGATTGGGAATAGATGTTCCCGTAGCATTAGCAATGGTGGCAGACGGAGCAGCCGACGAGCCATCAACCAACGACATGAACTGTTGAGTAGTGAGAAGTGGTTCGACTTGGGCGTGCCATAACAGGTAGTTGGAGGAGGAGAGTTTGATATTAACCATGTGAATCATGGTTGAGAGAGGAAGTGTTGGTGTATCTCATGCAGCCATGGAGAGATTCGAGAATGGCGCAGAGAAGCGACGAGTAGGAGATGGCTGTAGGAGTAGGGTTTCAAGCCAATATTAGGCTGATACCATGTTAAGCTAAGATAATTTGCCTCAATGAATGATTTGCATTGATATGAACCTTATTAATAGAGTACAAGGAAATCACTATCTACGGAAATACAATAACTACCGAATATAAAAAGATAAATCAAGATTTGATATCATTATCATTAATATTGATATCATTATCATTAATATATTGCTTCCTTTTTAGCCAACTTTTTTGTATGTACAATGATATACTATTTGCTGATAGATGCATCATTGTAAGTTTATATTTTGGGTATACATTATAATATGTATAGTAAAGGTTATAGCAAAGATATTTATTAATCGTCATCAAGGAGTATTTGACTTCATATCTAATAGCTTGTAAGCTCTCCCTTGTAATGTAACACAACTCCCAACATTGAGACCATAATATTTTAGGGTTAGAAAAGGTTCTTGCCGACACAAAATCAAGGGAAGGATATATTAATTATTGTGACTAATCCCCATCAAAATTAGTGGTGTGCTTGATCATTAAGAATCTTTTAATAAATGTTATCATCAGCAGCACAAATCACGTTACGTTACATCTTAATTATTACCAAAATAGTAGGTTGATTGTTCCACTATCCATCATTACAGCAAGTGGACATCAAAGATACTCACAATTAGGGCAAGTGTCCGAAACGACTGCGAATTTGACGGTTACTAATCTATTAGACCAAAAAAATTACGATGTGCCATCAATCATGAGTATCAAGAATTGAAGAAAACTATGCATCAACATTATTCAACCAAAACAAGTAATGATGCGGTCATTGTTACAAATCACATCCAATTCTTTTTAATTAGATAATCTTTGGGCTAAATGAAAATATGGTATACCAATATGTATTTTCATGGACCAATATAAAAATATGGGATGAACTTTCAAGTTTTTATATTGGGTTTCTACTATTGCATAGACCTAATAATCTGAAGATTTCTCTATCTCTTCAATTCGAAAAGGACGAAAGACCTCGGAAGTCGGTACTCTGTCGGTTTGCAACATACAGTTGACTTACAACAAAAGTCAAGAAAATCCCCATGAATCTAATTAAATGTTACCAAGCTTTGTGAAAGTGATGAAGTTAAAATACACATCAGAGTCAAATCCTTCCATCATGGGGCCATATATTTACAACTACGTTAGATACGTCCACTCTAAATAACCGTGTGTTTAGTTTGCCCTTAAATACATGCAATTAATAACAACCTCAATTATGTTTTCACTCATTTCGTCATGAAACCTTTCGAATTTTGACATATATATGGACTCAGTAGATCGGAAAGTAATGGTCACATGCATCAATTACCCTTAGAAAAAAACTCCCTAAGAATTAGTTTATTAGCGACACTCAAAGTCGAGCTTGGACATGAGATTTTCCCCGACAACAAACACAACGTTGAACCTCACCTCAACTTTCTTCTCAAAATAAGTTCCTCTCTTCAGAGAATCAAATGCCATTTCATTACATCATCATCATCATCATCATCATCATCAACTCAATACAAGATGATTCCCGGCCATCTGCTGACACCTCTGCTGCCTACGTGGACGCCTAGTCGTTCTTCCCCACCCAGTCAACCTTCGTTCCTCCACGCAATCATCACCATTATTACAAATCTGCTGCATATGGTGCTGCATCGATCTCGTGCAGATTGGATTTCGAACAGCAGCAACTGCTGTATTACTACCTCGGCTCCTCCTACCGCGGGCCCCGCCATTCTTCCTCGACTGCCACTGATGTCCCATGGCTCTCATCAGTCCGCCGAACGTCTGAATATCTTCGTTCACTTCGTGCCTAGACAGCGACGTCATCCCGGGAAGAATGTCCCTTTGGAAATCCTTCCTCTGCCTTCCTCGCCTCGCCTGACCCCTTCGAGGGCGATTCGGTAATTTGGCAATCTCCACGTCGTCCACCTTATCGGGTTCAGGATTCGCAGTGAAAGATTTCTTAGGCATGTAGTCTTCTTCTTTTGTTTCTTTTAGCTGAAGTGTCATGGCCTCGAACGAGCCTTCTTCATCTGAAGAATCGGTACGGTGTACCAGCAATTCGCCTCTGATCGTTGATTCGATAGCATCAGCGAACAATAGGAGTGGATTGTCGACCAACGGAGGACTATCAGCTTCAAATTTGCTTTGTGGGCATGACGAAGATATAGCTATCATTATATCTGCTGCAGTTTTTAGGACTTCGCTTTGCATCTGCTGCATATCTTCATGCTCAGTAGCTCGAAATGATAAATGATCTTCATCTTCGCCTTCCAAAGCAGCGGGAGCTTCAAGATCGATCATTATTCTTGTCTTGGTGGGCTTGTTTTTACGACTATTTAGTAGAAGATCTTCAAAGTCGCTGACACAAGAGTTCAAGTCAATGTTGCCTCTGATGCTCGACGACCCATTCTTGTTTCGGTTTGCATTTTCTGTAATCGATTCTTGGGCATATATAGGCTCCTCAGGCTCGCATTCTAGATTTATGTCGATCATTGTATTCTTCCTTTCGTCGCTCGCGCTTTTCGTCGAGGTGGAAATATTGGACCAAGGCTCGATTTCTTTAACTGCCGTACCAAAGATGGGAGCCCCCATAAGCTTCTGAACACTTTTTTCGGCGTCTTTCATCGTCAAAATCTCGCAATCGCTTGAGCCCGGGCGATTAAGATCTTCAATTACTCTTTCGTTCTTGCTACACAAATGTTTTGATGATGCATGAAAATAACTCGATTCTCCTGAAATTTCCAATCTCCTACTCTCACCGTTGGGTTTGAGCCAAGGCAGTGAAGATGGATGAGCCGTAAGCCCATTATTCTCAACCGTCGAACTACGATTCTCGACAAACACTGCCTTTGAATTGATATCTATTTCGGGCTTCAAATCTGCGCGAGAAGAGCCACTGATAACTTTTCCCGAGCCATGGTCAGGTAATTGACGGGATGCTATGTGATGATTTCTATTGCCATTGAGATGATCGAAGCAAGGCAATGGCAAGTATTCCCGTTCTTTAAACTCTGACCACGACGACTCATGGTAACCACCGTTCAACCTAGGATTAGCCTTAACTTTCTGCCACTTCATGTCTTCGTTCTGGGAATATGGGATTGGATGTTTACTCGAACTTTGCAAAGAGTATGAACCCGACTGGACCCAAGAACCATTGCTGCTTTGAGTACTGAACAAGGAGTATGGAGGTGGCCGAGGAGCTAATGGTGTCAAATTATTACCGTAGGGAAGAATATGGCTTCTATCCACATACTTCAGATCATCACGGCGATGTATGTCTGCTTGAAAATCACGCATACCATTGCCAGTTTGATACTGCTCGGGACCAAAATGAGGATGGCTCGGAGATGCTCGTACTGTTGTAGGCGAAGAAGACGTGTGCAGCTTATATAGGTGACTACTTTGAGATAGAGAATGCGTATTGTTCTTACTTGATCCTGCAGTTTTGAGACCAAACCACATAGAAAACTAACGTTATCTCAGCTGTAAATTTCTCATGCGTAAGCACAATCTCATATAAGCTGGACAAAGAGAAAACAGAAACAACGCAAAGAACTGTGTTAAATGCTTTACCTGCTTCATTTACATGGGAGAGCCACCCCTTTTCACCAACTTTGGTTTCAGAGTGCAACTTCATGAGAAATCCACCACGGCTATTCAAAGTTGCATCATCAACACATGTATAACCTGCACTGCATCCATTAGGTTTATTCTGTGCCCCTTTATTTTCTCCTTTTCCTAGAAAATCGAATGCTGCTACATCATTCTTCGCTGGTTCATTCAGATCAACAAACCCAAAAAGACTCCTCGGATGGGACAAAGAAGCTTGTCCATTTACTGTCAGATTGGTCTTCTCAACAAAGCAATTGCCATTGAATGGCTTGGGATTTTCATTAGGAATATGAGTTGGTAACTTTAACTTTCTCTGCACTGTAATTTCTTCATCTTCTTCAACATCGACATACTCATCAGCTGGAAGTTGAAGATCGAAAAACTTCTTTCTTACCTTCGAGGGCCTTATTTCCAAAGCTTCACAGTTTCTTGAAGTAGACCCATTCTTGAATGGAAACGACGGAGGCTTTGTGTCCTTGTCTTGTTTCATACAACTCACAGGAGAATCAGTTATCTCAATTCCTAAAATAGATGCCCTGTTATTACCAGTTTCTTGCAAGGGAAAACCATTCACATGCCATTTATTTCGAGCATCTTCCTTGGGCTGAGAACAGTGAATATTTGAAGAACATGATGGCTCCACAGATGCTCGTTCTCTGTGCAGCTCTTTCTTTTGGACTTGCTCCATCATATCTCTTTGTATTCTGTAAAGACGGTGGAGTTCACAAACCTACATATCAAATTAGAAATAATCAATTTTTCTCCTCTCAAAGTTTAACAGGTTGAAACTGAGAAACCAAAAACCAGGACATACCTGATTCTTGAAAACTGCCTCATGTTCAACGATTTTCCGCTTCAGTGAATACATGTCTTCATTCGAATGACCATCCATTGTGCTCCCCGACACGGCACCATTACAGTAATATCCATTTGTTACAGATTTGTCTCCGTAAAACAGGGGCCAACTACTGAGGCTCGAGTCTTCATTAAGGTCTCTCATGATGTAATAGCCGGGCAAGGGGGTTTCGCTATACCTTCCCATTCCTGCAAAAGAATGTCAAAATTGAATACAGCGAGCAATTGCATAAGAGAATGCAGCAATATTTGGCAAGCGAATCTTCACATCGTAGCACATTCCACCGAACCATGAATCATTTTCACAAACAGCTTCAACACCAAAAAGCTTCATACAAATATGGCAAAACAATCATACTGTCAGCACATAGGCACGGCACATGATGAACAAAACGCATGGAAGCTGAACAACTTTTGACTACTGAGAATTCGTGGTGAAGTAGATTGTAACAGGTCAATCACTCATCAAATCAAGCAGCCCATATAAAGCCACAAACACAAGATAGTAATTTACAATCTAAATTCAACAAAGCATTTCCCATGACACTCGACAGGAAAGTCCAAATGAAACCAATCGACCAAAAGCCCAATCATTAAACACTATCTGCAACAGTTTCAAGTCACAAACAGGAGCTCCCAGCTAGCCAATACGAGAGATTGAGATCAGAAACGATGATGAAATAATATTACCTCAGACCCAAATTCTGAACACCATACGTTCCTCTAGAACCCTTCACTGATTGAAATACCCAACAACTTAGAAGCTTTCGACGTCAACACAGCGATAACATAAAAAGAAAAGCCGAAAAAAGAAAGAAACAAAAGGAGTTTATGGAAAACGGCTACAGTAAACGACAAACAAAACCAATCAATAGATCGGTCAGTTTCTTTTCAACCATGGAAGAAAGCCAGATCCTAAACAAATCCAGCTACGCATAGTAGATTTTCGATCTTCTTACTTTCACTCTCTAACGGATGAAAGGAAACAAAACAGTTCAACAGCTCTAGAGAGAGAACGATGGAGAGAGAGAGAGCTACTGATTAATAATAACATCTACGAAGAAAGAATTGTTGCAACTATGCTACTTTTATATATTTTTTTCTACAAAAAAAAGAGAGAAATAAATGGAGAGAGATCCTAGATAAGAAAATCTCCACACAAGCATTACAAAACGACCTTCTCACAACAGTGACGTCTTCTTTGTCAACATCTGTTTCTCTCTCTCACACACACAAACACACAACATTACGCCCAAAAACACAGAAATGTTTGTATGAGCTCTGCAAAACAATGGGATTTGTGGAGAGTTGAAAAGGGGACGAATTGTATGGTAGATTCTCTCCACTTTCTTTTCTACTTTGGTTAGAGATATTAATGAAAAAATAAATGTCACGATATCGAAGTGTCCAGCTATGTATATGTACGTACGACTCAATTATACTTATCATGTAAAAGGGAATACATTAATTATTGATTGCTTTTTTTTGTGTAGATTAAATCTAATTTGATAAATAAGTACGTAACGTCTTATCTCAGCCTTTTCTTCACCCGACTTTCCATTCCATTTACTTGGAAGCTCAACGCTACCTTAGAGTGGGTGACGAATTAATTGTGTGAATCATGTTAAGTAAATTGATATTGGGAAGTCATAGAAAATATCAGATTAAATAAGGGACAAATTTCTTAGAAAATCAGTTTATCTCTCTAAGACAACGAACACTACCCATATTGCCATTTAATAATAATCTGGTTCTAACCGCGATTAAGGTTCATATTAAATTAGCATTGTTAACATCACGGCTATAAAATGCCTAATTTAAGAAAGTTCAGCGGGGCCCACTTTTCGCTTGTTTTAAGGGCTGCGTTAGGGGAAAGAAAGTCATCTTTGTTAAAATCGAATTTAATTATATGAATAAATAGGATTATTTCATCATATTATTCTCCTGGTTGAATCTGATTGGTTGATACTCTGCCTCTGTTAAAACAGTGAATTGTTTTTGTGAGGGTACTCTTGTGTGTGTACTGAAACTGAAAGGCATGGATGAATAATTATGATTTGGTTGAATATACACGTGGCCTAAGATGCTTGTCTATTATTAAATGATTTTTTTTTGTTGTCTTGTCCACTTCTCTATGCTCTTCATTTTAAGTTATTCTCCTCCATCTTTGCAAGGAATGCACTTCATTTACGTTATATGAACCATATTACAATTAAAAAAACCTTTCTCGAATTGATTGAATTATACGAATACGATTTTGTAGGGGCCCATCTACAGACAGAAAGTATAACGTTATCATGAAGTAGTGTGTCACTCCACCAGTATTGTACCGATGTTTACTCTACACGAGTCTTTTATATCCATGATAAAATTTTCGATTATTGTATAAATAAATAAACACAAGATATAAATTAATGTATGAAGCCCTTGTTTGTGATAGATTTTGCGAACTTGGACGTTTCAGAGGAGGACCTACGATGAAATCGACTGATGTCGGAAAAAATTAATATTTGATGTGTGATATGTGTTGTGTTTCTTTGTACCTTTAACCTACTATTTGGCCCTCATATAATATAGTACACGTCAGTTGTTTGTGGGATCAATTACTCACACTATTTGTGATTTTATAACAAAAATTGAGGGTTTCTTTCCTGAAGTTGCCTTTGTATTTTTTTTTTATGTATAAACAAAACGACGATTTAAACTCTAACACTGCGTCGTTTTAAAGCACAATACAAATCAATCTGATCCACCCATTTCCATCCAACGGCTTAAAATAACTTTAAAAGAAATCGTAGAAGTGATTCTTCTCTGTCCACTAAGAACAAACCCTATTATATAAAAATAAGTGTAAATTAAGTTTCAGACCAAAAAACGTGTTTTAAATTAAGTTTCAGGCCCTGTCTGAAAATTCATAGTTTTAAGGATTCGATTTTTATGAAATTTAGAGATAATGACCTAAATTTAAACAAGTGTTATGCAGTGTACATGAACTGATATCCGAGATCTATGAAGTGGGACTGTAGATCCATGAAGTGGTACTGTAGACCCATAAAGTGGTAATATAGACCCATGAGGTGGTACTGTAAATCCATGAAGTGGTATTGTAGATTCATGAAATTGTACTAGTGAATAGTAAAATGGTACAGCAGAACACTAAGTGTTTCTGCAGAAATTGGGTCCTTAAAATTATGAATTTTCTGACAGGATCCTTAAAAGCTAAATGAAACTTAATACGAGGCCTGAGTTGGAAATGGCCTAAAAATAATGGGGTAATTTAACAGAAGGGATAAGTTTTTAAAAGAAGTAAAGAAAAGGAATGTTGACTTTTTCAATTAAAAAAGGGAGTGAAGTTGATTATATTAGTAGTTAGTTAATCTTACTTAATTAATAATTTTTTAAATTATCTATTTTCATAAAAAAATAAAAAAATTACTGTTCATCTTCTCCATCGTCGTTTTTTCTCTTCTGCAAATGGTTCCAAAAAAATAAATCCCAACGAAAATTCAACACTCATTAATATATTTTTCATAGTGCGCTGCATTCGTCGTCTCACTCTCAGAGAGATACAGTCGATAATTTCTTTTTCAATCGCCGATTTCGTCTTTGGAATTATTTTATTTGAATAATCTATTTAAGACATTTTCGACCATAACTTTCGATTCAGAGAACCAATTACCCTGATTCAAGCTTTGTTGGACAGAAAACTTGATTATCTAAAACTTTTAAGTTTTACACTTTTTGTACTTCGAATTTTATCGACTTCAAAATGTGTTTTTTCAGATAGATAAGTAATTAGGATAAATTAGTTCGACCTTATCTAATGTATTCGAATATATAATAATAGAATAACATTGAGTAATTCGAATTAAATTCGAATTAGCTGTTAGGAAATGGCAGTTAATACATTTTCGACCATAACTTTTGATTCAGAGAACCAATTACTCTGATTCAAACTTTGTTGGACATCTAACATGATTATACAAAACCTTTATATTTTACACTTTCTCTAATTCAAACTTTATCAACTTCAAAAATGTTTTTCGGAGACATAATTTAACAAGGTATCAAATACAATGAAGAGGTATGTGGTATCAATGTCTAATGAAGATGGTAATGAGTTCTACACTGCGATATTAATTTAATTGCAAAATTAATGAAGACATAAATCATAAAACTCTAATAATTATAATCACACTACACATGTTTGAATCACAACAATTTAAACACAATCCACGTATTTGGCACATATATGAATCATAAGTCGTACAACGTAATTTTCAACACATTCGACGTGATATCCATTTACGTATGTCATCACGCAAAAAATGAATTTTTGACAACAAACTTAACTATCAAAAACTTTTATTCTTTACGCTTTCTCGCATTCGAAGTTATCGACATAAAAAATAAGTTTTTGATAACTTTTCGAATGTGCTTTCCAGAAATGACAGTTAAGACATTTTTTTTACAATAACTTTCTATTCAGACCATCAATTGTCCTGATTCAAACTTCAATGGACACATAACTTGATTATAAAAAACTTTTTTTACACTTTTTCTAATTCGAAGTTTATCAGTTCGGAAAATGAACGTTTTTGGCTAACGTTTCAAATGCTTTTAAAATTTTCTGTCCAAAAATAATAGTTATCGCATTTTCGATCATAACTTTCATTTCAGAGCATCAATTACCCTGACTCAGACGGTTTTGGATAGCGAACTTGATTATACAAAACTTTTACGTTTTACACTTCTATGAATTCGAACTGTATTGGCTTGGAAAATGAGTGTTCCGTAAGTTGTCGAACTTGTTATTCAGAAATGGCAGTTAACACATTTTCGATCATAACTTTTGATTCAAGACATCAATTACCCTGATTCGAGTTTTGTTGGACAGCTAACTTAATTATTTAAAACTTTTATGTTTGATACCTTTTCAAATTTAAGTCCATCGACATCAATCAAAAATTCCAATAAAAATAATTCTTCGAATTATATAATTCGAACTTTATTCAAATTATTCGATTAAAATTCGAAAAAAATTCAAAAACGTTTGAATAAAATTGAAAATTTCAATAAAAAATATTGGAATAATATTTGAACATATTCCAATAAATGTAATTCAAACTTTATTCGAATTATTCTAATAATATTCGAATTATTCGATAAAATTTTAATATTCGTATTAATTTTTCGAATTTTATTAGAATAATTCGAATAAAATTCGAAAAAATTCAAAAAAAAATTTGAACATATTCCAATAAAAATAAATCGGATTTTATTCGAATTATTCTAGTAAAATTCGAATTTTATTCGAATTATATTCGATAAACTAATATTCGAATTAATTTTTCGAATTTTATTCGAATAATTCGAAGACAGTTACATTTCTAGGTGCGTTTTTGATTAAATTCGAAAAAATTCAAAACACATTTGAACATATTCCAATAAAAATAATTCGACTATTATTCGAATTATTCTAATAAAATTCGAATTATTCAATAAGTTCTCATATTCGTATTGATTTTTTGATTTTTATTCGAATAATTTTCGTATTTATTTTTCAAATTTTATTCGAATAAAATTCTTAAAAATTCAAAAAAAAAATTGAATAAAATTGGAAATTTCAAGAAAAAAATTGATTAAAATTCAAATAATGTTCAGACAAGATATTCGAAAAACAGAATTCGAATAAAAAATTTAATAATGGATAGTATTGGATACGTAATTTGAATAAGTAATTTAATAAGAAATTCCAATAATAATTCGAATAAAATAATTCGAATGAAGGTATTCTAATAGAAAATTCGAATAATGTTTGGACATATCATTCGAATAATGGAGTTCGAATAATGTTTGAATAAAAGTCGGATAAACAATCGTATAATTAATTACGTTTAGCTATCTTTAATCATTTTTTGACTAAAGATACTTTGGTCATTTTAAACTCAATCCCTTTTAGTTAATAGCATATAATGTGATTCCCTTTTCTCAAAATTCCCCAAAAATAATTCTATCACCTTCATCGAGCGGCAGCTGCATCTCTATCTCTCATTAGATTTTATTGGCGATTTTTTCGGACCAGCCGAGGATGTCTGACGAGGAGCACCACTTCGAGTCTAAGGCCGACGCTGGAGCGTCGAAGACCTATCCTCACAAGCTGGTACCATTAGGAAGAACGGATATATCGTTATCAAAGGAGAGAATTACGTAAATAATGTTATTTTGAGAATTGAATTATAAAACTAGTTAAGTTTTTAAACCTTTTACAAAACTAATCAACTTTTTTAATTTTAACTATTTTTATTTTTCATTTTAACCACGAAAATACTTAAAATTACAAATTTCACTATTGTTATCTTCAAATAGCACAAACTTGTTAATAATTAAATTTTTACCCCGACTTATTTTACTCAAATATATTAAAAATATATTACTTAAAGAAATAAGCAAAAGAAAAATAAAATTACTTGGCGTGACCGTGACCTACTCTTTCCACGTGAGTTCGATAAATAGAGCTGTCAAAACAGGCCGGCAAGACGGGCAGACCCTAGCTCGCCAAAGCCCGCCAAGGGCGGGGCGGGCGCGGGTAAGCCCCGCTGTTTGGCAGGCCTGGAGATTGAACGCCCGACCCGCCCAAATCAAAAAAATAAAAAAGTCAAAAGAAAAAGAATTAAAATATTTTTTATGATTTATAAAAAAATTATAAAAACATATCATATTATAATTCCTGAAGGGCTCAATATGATACTTTTTATTAAAACTTGATAATAATTTCCCATTTTTAATTTACTCGAGTTTAATAATATAAATAAATTATTATTACAATATTAGATTTGATAAGAATTAACTTCGAGATTAAATATTTAATTTTTATTGTTTTTCTTTATTTTTTCGAATTATTTCTTTTTGTTTTGAATTTTTTTTATTTGGGCGGGGCAGACCTTCAATTTCTAGGCCTGCCAGATGGCGGGCTTACCCGTGCCCGCCGCCCAATGCGGGGTTTGGCGGGCTACGGGCCAGCCAGAGCGGCCCGTTTTGACAGCTCTAGATATCGAACTCACGGGGAGGAGTAGGTCATTTTATTTTTCTTTTGATTATTTCTTTAAGTAATATATTTTTAATATATTTGAGTTAAAAGTTGGGGTAAAATTTTAATTATTAACAAGTATTGTGCTATTTGAAGATAACAATAGTTAAAATATATAATTTTAAGTATTTTCGTGGTTAAAATGAAAATAAAAATAGTTAGAAATTAAAAAAGTTGATTAGTTTTGTAATAGGTTTAAAAACTCAATTAATTTTGTAACTCCACTCAAAATAACATTATTTATTAAATTCTCTAGTTATCAAAGCCCGCCCTTGCAAGGGCTGTTGTTTTTGCTATCTGTTTTTTTGCTGCGCAATCATCTGAGCTCGCCGGAAGTAGTTAATTGAGATGGTTATGATGAAAATCACTTCGCCTGTGGGTGGTGATTGTTGGTTGAAATGTCGTTGATTTTGTCTTTTCCCTTTTAATTACTGATACTGTGTTGTTGAAAGAAGTGGTTATTTAATTCTGCGATGAAAAGCAGCTACTTTTCTTCTAATCCTCTTCCTACTGCTGGATCTGTGTGTCAAGTCATTTGCCAGTTCTCAACTCTTTGACATGCCACATCTTATGGCAAAAATTTTGCAGCCCATAGTTGAATAAAGTCTTGGGAGGTTAGCTTCAAGCTTACGATTAATGGCGTTTCTGATGCACATAGGTTGTGGAAGTTCCACCTCCAAAACAGGGAAGCACGGCCATGCCAAGTGCCACTTTATTGGCATCGATATCTTCACTGGGAAGAACCTTGAAGAATCGTTCCACACATCACTCGTACTGACTTGACTACCAGCTCATCGACATTTCCAAGGATGGATTTTGTACGTTGTCCCATGTCTTTTTATTTCTTGATTTAATTGATGTTCCATCGTTTCCCTGCAAATCTGTTAATTCTTGGAGTGAAATAATGCTTATAGGTGAGTCTGCTGACTGATAATGGCAACACCAAGTAAGGATGATCTCAGGCTTCCAACTGATGGGAATCTCCTTTCTCAGGTAAGATCAGATTTGACAGTGTCTAAAGTTTTTCTTCTTTTTTTTTTCTGTGAATTCATATCGTTTAGTTTGAAACATTATTATCGGTTTGAACAAACAGATCAAGGATGGTTGTGCCGAGGGAAAAGACCTCGTGGTGAGTGTTATGTCTTCCATGGGCGAGGAGCAGATATATGCCCTTACAGCCATTGGTCCCAAGTAAAACCAAACTTCTTCACTTGTTGGGATTTCATTTGCTTCAATGGAATCATATTTCAAAGATGAGATGAATACATCAATCATATATGAAGTAGCAAAGAACAATGGGAGGATAACAATCATGTTTCTTGATGGTTTGTTCATGTCCGCGACTATTTATAAAGACTCCTTCACTAGTTCATCTTACTCTGGTTTCCAATGTCGTATATTTCTTCATTGCCATGACAAGTTCTCTTCTTTTCTTCGTCAACCATTTATTATATCAATGTTTCAGAAAGACAACCAAAGTATCCAAATCAAAGCACAATACACAAACTTCCTAAATTACTTCACATCAAACATCATACATGAGATTCCCAACGGAAAACAAAAGCAGTCTAACCTCAGATTCAGACAACATAAACCACATGCGGAACCTTCCCATCATCAAAGGGCAACCTCACATAGCTCCCCACAAACTCCTCGGCAATCTCCACAGCTAGCTCGTCCCTCAAAGCCTTGCAATACATGTAAAGAACAGCATTGCTCGCCACATAGTACAGCATCAACACTGTCATAAAAGCCATGAAGAGCACCGCCTGCAAAACCACCACCCAACTCACCCACCCTTCGGCACCAACAGTTACGGCGCCCATGTCCACCAAGCTCGCGCACATTGATCCCAAGATTCCTATCAGCAGAACAAAGAGAACCATCATAGACAAAGCCACGCCTCTCATGCCCTTCACTAAGTACGCGCTCCTACTCAAGGCGCTGAAGCCCCACTTCCCCTCGACGGTGACGACCACGGTGGACAAACACCACTCCACTTGAAGATAGACTACGAAGCAAAACGCCAAGATCCCAAATAACAGCACAAAAGCCCCAAAGTACATGTTATCGCAGCCGACGTCGAATCCAAGGGCCCAAACAAGCGCGTTGTAGGTCAGGTAGATGAAGCCGACGGAGGAAAGGAGGATCAGCGAAAGCACGGCCTTGAAACAGATTAAGGTGACTACGAGCGCCAACGACCTGACAAGGGCCGATTTGATCGACGAGAGGAACTTCACGGGCCTGCCGTAGAAGCCGTGGAAGGTGCTGTAGGTGATCGAAACAGTGGCAAATACGGACCATACGGCGAGGAGGAGACAGCATAGGATGGGGATTAGGGTTCCGGCGAGGGAATCGTGGCCGTCGTTTACTCCGGTGAGGAGGGAGTTGCGGTATGGGAAGGAGGAGGAGAGCGAAGGAGCTGCGAGGATGAGGGAGAAGGACAGAGGGAGGAGGAAGAGGATTGAGAGGGCGAGGAAGTGGCGAGAGTGGGCGTTGATGATGCGCTTGGTTTCCGATAGGACGCCGAGGAGGTTCAGACCGTTCGATGCCATGGCGCCGATGAAGGGATTTGCAGAGAAATATCAGTTGCGTGTGTTCGCCGGAGACGAATAGGAGAAATCTGTGATTGGAAATTCGATCGGTGGCGTGGCGGTGCTTCTAATTTATTTCACGCCTCTTTAGGAATTTTATTAATTGCAATTTCACCCTTAACGTTTACGTAAATACAGAAGAACCCTTACTAAATAGTATAACTATACTCGAACCCCTCTAAACTCGAAATTTCAAAACTAATCTTCAAAAAGTTTCTGTTTCTCGAGTCATGCTCATGCATGATTAACTATAAAATTGTATTTTCTGAAATAATGTATACCAAAATATTTCTTCTAAAAGTAAGTTTTAAACAAACATCTTATCATTATTAACTTTAAAATAACTATAAGCTACTTTCGAACATATTTTAATTCTTAGGCCGCTTACTCTTTGTTTCACGCTATTGATCGATTGATGCAAATATACACACACACACAAAAATATATATATTATTATTAAGAAGCCGTTACGAGATAGAGTTGCAATAAGTTAAACAACTAGTCGAACAAGATCGATGAATTATAAATTAAAAATCCGAAAAAACATTATTCGATTCCATCATGATCGAACACATTACATCTCCTCCAACATTAACATGGGCGACGATCCCCAGTAATTATTAACGATGTTCTTATTATTATTATCATTCTCTTCTAACACTCCTCCAACAACAGCGCCACTCTTAGAATGTCCACTCTCAGTAGTACAGCCACCATTGACGACACCATAACTGAAGCCTTCTGCTATGAGGACATCATCGTCATACATCATCGTACCTCTATGAATAAACTGACGATCCATTTGCATATTCTTTGCCACTATTCCCTTGATCGCTTCGTCTAATTGAGTCGACTGATGATGATTCGCGGAGGACCTTCGATCATCATCATAATCATAATTAATTACCTTACTACTACTCTTATTCAAGAATGATCCGAAACTACGGTTTTGATCATGTTCGAAAAACCCATTACTCAAGGAAGCTTTTAACACGTCCAAACATGGTCTTACATGATGAACCATGTTGTAATAACTCGGACCACTGTTCATAAGAACGTTATTATTATTATTAGGGTTTGAGCTGAGGAGCCTTGATTGGCGAACCATACGAGCTTCGGCTTCGAGCCGAGCATTCTCCCACTGAGCCACGTGGCTGAGCCTAACAAAGTCTTTGGAACGACGACCTTCCTCGGAAATAATATTGAAGGCATGGTTCTTGGGCTTATGAGTCGTAGGGTCTATTCCCATCTTCGTTAGCTTCTTCTTTAGATGTGTGTTCCAATAGTTCTTTATCTCATTGTCCGTCCTTTTTGGCAAGTGGTTTGCTATGGCTGACCATCTTATCATAAAATAAAGGGATAATATTATTCAAAATATAGGAATCCATTCATAAAAGATCTAGCTCTAAATCTTACATGCATATTATTAGCTAGCTAAGGAAGTGAGTACTTAATTTAGTTTGATTGTTGTGGCATGTTAGCGACTTCTACTTTTCTTACCTCCATTTTGTCTAGGTGCTGAAAAAGGAAACTCAATGGGGATCCATGAAATGCTTTGAGGAATAAATGTGAAGGTTTTTTGTTTGCTTTTTTTTTTTTTATCTTCAAGTTCGATATGCCGTCTCATTGTCTTACCAAAAGTGTTGCACTAATTAGGTACATTCCCAGACAAAGATAACCTTATCATATTCCAGGACAAGGCTTCTGCACGTTAACTTGTTGGTCAATTGTCCATTTGTTTGTACTACGCTATAGACTCACATTTATTCTAATAATAATATCTATGACTATTTGTTGGTATTTCTGAAAACTCCAATTCCTAAATCTTTTTGATAGGTATGTCACAGTCAGATCGTAAATATCAAACACTCTATGTCACATATATCATTTAGGTATTTGGGCGAAGGAATGAAATTAATTATTACCTGTTTCCAAGAAGTGCATGGAGTTGAATGATAGTTTGTTCTTCGTGTAAGCTAAACTTTCCTCTCTTAATATCTGGCCTTAGATAGTTTGCCCACCTTAGTCTGCAGCTTTTTCCGCATCTTTGAAGTCCTACACGTAATTCACAATACAAGCTCTAAAATAATTCACAACTAGGAATCATAAGTACGTCAATTAACACAATAAAAATACCAGCTTTAGAAGGAAGAAGACGCCAGCTTCCATGTCCATGTTGTTGAATATGAGCAAGCAGCTTTTGGTCTTCTTCAGGCGTCCATTGCCCTTTTCTTAATCCCATCTTCTGATCAAAGAACGGTGACTTACCCATAATTTATTATTACTGAAACTTTATATAAGAGTAATCGTACGATGTAAGAATAATATACACGAAAAGTAGTTTATAGGAACTGTGCCATGCAGCCATTGCCAACGGCTTTATATATAAAAGGTGATCAAATTTGGAGAGATGTAATAACTGTCACCGACCCGTATCTACAACCAAACAAGTCTTCGTAGCTTTGATTATTTTTTTTTTTTTTTCGGTCCCGAGGTATCCCCACACAGCCCGGCTATGGGCTAATCGCCACACACTCCAGAGGTGGGACTAATCCCCGGGGTCAGATGGATACATCCCAAACCCACCCAACAACGATAGTCATGGGCCTAAGCCCATGGGGATTTTCCAAAGTCATGTGGGAGGTGGGGTTCGAACCCCTGACCTCCTAATCACATGAACTTTGGATGCCTCAGCTTGGCCACTAGAGCCAAGCCTCATTGGCCGTAGCTTTGATTATTATTTTCATTATTATGTTACAGTGGAGATAAATGCATGTTTAGTGAGTGATACATCAAATATATATGCATATATAGGGGTGGTACCATATTTTTGTATGGCCTTTTAATGGATGAGATAGAATGCGTTGGGCCAAGATTTCCTTAAATTAATAACGCCATATTTATTGATCTATGCTCCGTAGCTTTGCCTTCTCTGCATATAGGTGGAGATTTAGACAACATTAAATGGCTTCCTTCGTTCACGTTATGTAATTTTTTATTTTTATTGGCTGAACATTAGTCTTATATCTCAATCAATCAAACGTTCATTTCTCCATGAGGTAAGATAACATTCTCACTTTTCACTTGTTCAAAAGTTGTAACATTTCGTTAATTATGTATTTTGTTTTCCCCTTCTTTGATGAAGTTGTGGAATGTGTTTGGTTAACAATATATATTAGCTCCATGCCTCAATATAATATACATGTTAAAGATTGGTTGGAGATCTTATTTGTGTTTCACTAATATTAAGAAATTGATTCATTCGTACACTCATGCGATGGCACTCTACTTTGTTCCGATACATTAATATTTGGCTCCTTAAATTCTAGATTGAATCCTCTGTTTCAGATTGGTGTTCCAATTTGGTGTTCCACCAACCAAATTACGACAAGTGTACAGTTAGTCAACTCAGTTTAACACTTGTCGGGGAATGGTTGGTGGAATACAAAGGTAGAACACTGTTGTGGCACAGAGATCCGAAACCCTTAAATTCCAATATCATATAGTTTTGGAAGAATTTAACGGTACTAATCAATATAATGATTCGTATAATTGTTTAAATTTGAGCAATTAATTTTTCCTTCTGGATCGAGTTAACAAGCGTTGTATAGTTATTACATGATGATGATTTTTATTTATACAGTTTCTGAATAATACATGCTAAAATTGACTACTCATACCTGAAGATAAAGTTTCAAGCAAACGCAATTCATATGAACTTTTGTAAAGCGCCCGGAAATTTTGAAATTTTAGATAAAATAATAATAGGAAAAATAGTAGTCGACCTCTCTACAAACATACACAGACATAGACTTATTGGTTGGTTTTTATTTTCTAAAACCACCATGATGCCCTTCATTTATTTAGACGACATTATCTAATTCATTCTTTAATAAATTACGCATTAGACATTGCAATGTACGCGAAATCATTAAATCGTACCAAATGTATATTCCCTTAGGAAAATGGTAGCAATAAATGTCGCGTCTTTGAGATAAGGAAAAAAGTATACATGATTTTTAGGGTGTATAAAATAAAGAAATATTGTTGAGGCTCTCTCCTCTTTAGTTGAGGTAGATGAATATTCACGTATCATATTCTGTAAGTCATATGGAAAACGTAAAATGGTGGTAGTTCGGTTTGTGCGCTACGGGTATTATTATTTTTGAGTATGAGGTTTGTTAGAAAATTTATAATATAGTTGATTTTATAAATCATTTATGTGAATGAGGAATTGGGCTTCGAAATTAAATATTATGGACTTCGAATTGGCCAATAATGGCACGATTTCTAGAAGGCCCGACTTCTAGAAGGCCCAACTTCTAGAAGGCCGGTGTAGGGGCTAGCCACTCCTCAAGTTAATGGCTTTGATTAAATGTTGGAGTTGGTTAAAACCACTCAAACATTATGTCATCTAATTAAAAAAAATTATTTCTTTAATAAATTTTGGGTTCTATAAATAGGTGATTAAGCATAAGAATTAAACACAAGAACTAGAAAGAAAGAAAATACGTCTCTCAAAATTGGTTCTGCTATATCGCTCTTGTTCCGTTCGCCGTCGGTGTCGTTTTTGTGCTAAACGAACGCCGTGATTTCGAATATCCTGGGAAACAGACGCTCGTCAAAACCTCTAGCATATATGTGAGGGAGCGAATCTGTTTTGAGGAAATTGTGTCCGCACAATCTTCGAATATTTTCTTTCCGGTTCAATCTAATTTCGGGTCTATCGTTCGTGGATAAAGAGAGACGAGGTGCGTTACAACAAACTTCTCAACAAGGAGTTGAAAAAGGTGGAAATCGGCCAACAATATTTTTCTTTCGGCCAACAATCTTCAAACAGATTCTACGATCCCACGAAGATGTCGGACAGCCACAGCTCAAACCAGAACGAAGACAACAACGCGGTTCACACCAACACCGTGCCTACCGTGATGCGACCGACCGTACCAGTTAGCCACTTGGAGAAGCCTGAGAAATTTGCGGGGACTGCCTCCACGTTCAAGAGATGGCAGCAGAAGATGCTTTTCCACCTCACCACGCTGTACCTGGCCACCTACCTGAAAGAGGTCGAGCCGAAGGTTAACGAATGTGAGACAAATGTTGAGGTGGTAAATGCGGTTGATGAATGGAAGCATTCTGACTTCTTGTGCCGCAATTACATCCTAAATGCCCTAAGCGATACTCTGTACAACGTGTATGGTGCGGTCGCTACGGCTAAGGAATTGTGGAAATCGTTAGACCGGAAATATAAAACTGAGGATGCCGGCAAAAATTTGTTGTCGGACGGTTCCTTGATTATAAGATGGTCGATTCCAAGACTGTGATCAGTCAAGTGCAAGAGATCCAATTGATTTTGCACGAGATCCATGCAGAACGAATGGTTCTGAGCAAATCTTTCCAAGTTGCTGCTATCATTGAGAAGCTGCCGTCGGGTTGGAAGGACTTCAAAAACTATCTCAAGCATAAGCGCAAGGAGATGTCTTTGGAGGATCTGATTGTTAGACTTCGAATCGAAGAAGACAACAAAAGGTCGGAAAAGAGAGTGTCGAGCTCATTTGAACTGAAAGTAAACGCGGTGGAGCATAGCTCTAAAAGGGCAAAGGCGCGGTTAAACAAATCGAAAATTGGGGCGACCGGAGGCGTCGCTAAGCCGAACTATAAGTTCAAGGAAAAATGCTTCAACTGCATCAAATTGGGCCACAAGTCGGCGGACTCGCCTTCCTAAAAGCAGCCATGAAGCCAACATGGTGAGAGACATTGCCAAGGAGGTTGAGAGATGAGTCTTGTCGCGGTGGTCTCGGAGGTAAACATGATTGGATCGAATCCACAAGAATAGTGGATCGATACCGATGCTACACGTAGTGCACGAACCGTAGATTCTTCTCTACCTGTGAGCCAGTTGAAGGAGAAAGATCTACATGGGCAACTCGGCTGCTGCTACTGTCGAGGGTAAAGGAAGCGTGCTGCTCAAAATGACTTCCGGTAAATTATTGACGCTGAAAGATGTGTTATACGTTCCGGAGATACGAAAAAATCTAATTTCGGAATTCTTGTTGAACAAGCATGGTTTTCGTATTGTTATTGAATCCGACAAAGAGATATTGTCTGAGTCGGGTGTGTTTGTTGGTAAAGGCTACGCCTGTGATGGTTTGTTCAAGCTCAATGTAATGACTATTGTAAATGAGAATGAAAAACGTTCTTCCGTTTACTTGCTTGAATCTTCCAATTTGTGGCACGATAGATTAGGTTACGTTAATTTTGAATCGATACGTCGATTAATTAATATGGATCTTATTCCAACATTCGAAATTAATTCGAAATATAAATGCAAGACTTGCGTTGAAGCAAAAATGACGAGTCTTTCCCTTCGGTAGCAAGAAGTACCGAACCACTTGAATTGATTCATAGCGATTTATGTGATTTGAAATACCTTCAAACACGTGGTGGCAATAAATATTTGATAACATTTATTGACGATTGCACCAAATATTGCTATGTTTATTCGCTTAAGAGCAAAGACGAAGCATTAGAGAAATTCGTTCTCTACAAAACCGAAGTTCAAACACAACTCGGCAAGAAAATTAAAAGATTGAGAAGTGATCGAGGCAGGGAATACGAAGCACCAATTGGGAGCTTTCGTGTAGAACATGGTATCGTCCATGAAGTGACCGCCCCGTATTCACCTCAATCAAACGGAGTGGCCGAATGAAAGAATCGCACATTAAAAGAAATGACGAATGCGATGTTATTGAGTTCAGGTCTACAGCCAAATATGTGGGGCAAAGCTATCTTGACGAGTAATTATCTATTAAATAGGATACCTCGAAAGAAAATGAATAAAACTCCATATGAGTTATGGAAAGGTAAGACGCCTTCTTACCAACATTTGCGAATGTGGGGGTGTTTGGCGAAGGTAGCCGTACCTACGCCTAAAGCGGTGAAAATTGGTCCTAAAACGGTGGACTGTATTTTTTATCGACACGTGGTGTGTGAATGAAAAGTGCGACAAGTAATAATTAAAACGAATACTAAATTACTGTCACCGACGTGCGATAGGCAGTGGACCTATCGTTTGTAGTGTAGTAAAGTGAGTAAACGAGTATCGAACACGAGGAATAAATCAAGTACTAGTAATGACCTATCGACTCGATATTTAACCTAAATAAAACACGCAAATTGTTTGACGACTTAACCTAATAGATCGCTCCTAATCAACTAGAAATTCAAGGAACACGCTTAGAACTGATATGAAGTTTCAGATGATAAAGATGTGCTCGGGATTCGAATCCCGCTAGGTGTGATCGCCTAAGACAATGAAATATCGTGCCTACGTGATTCTTGACTAAATCGCAGTAATTTTTCTACCCACTCGCGAATTTGCTGTCGCCCTAAACGCTCGTGGAGATCTAAAATTCAGTAATTACTAATAGCGATGATCGAGTATTTGCTTTCGCCCTATACTCGAATCCTATCTTCTACGAACGGCCTAATCGTTGTTTAGATGTCGCCCTAAACGATTTTCCATACATTCACTTTAACACATAGACATATTAAAGCGAAGAAGCAATTTCATAGAACAATAAATAGTCAGAATACGCAAATCACGATAAATATGTCTTAAGTACGACTAATCCTAGCGCTCATCTAATCCCAAACACAAAAGGGATTTAGCTACGCATGATAGACGAGAAAACAACGAAAGAAATAAAGGATAAAGGCGAAGAATTCATGTTCTTGATATACGGATGATCTGCGATGGGAGCGTTGAAGTTCTTCGTTCTTCGTCAAATTGGGCGTGATCTCGTCGATGATCCGTCTCTTGCGCTCCGGGATGCGATTCAGCGTTCTTTTGTGCTAATTTTCGTCTCTAGAGTGATTAGGGTTAATCTCTGGTAAGTTGTGTCGTTTCTGGATCGAATTTGGGCTTTTTATAGGAATTTTCGTATAGGTCACGGCCTGGGCATGGGCCGTCACGGCCGTGACCACCATCGAGCCGACGCGTCTAAGTCTCTGTCATAGGTCACGGCCAAGTGCATTGCACGTCACGGTCGTGACCATCACCAGCGCTAGTCTCTGCCTCGCGTCACGGCTTGGAGCATCACCAGTCACGGCCGTGACCATCATCAGCGACGTTGCCTCTGCTCTCTGTCCCTCGTCACGGCCAGACACATTACACGTCACGGCCGTGACCGAGGGCAGTGTTACCCCTTTTCGCGCCGTTCTGCCTCGTTTTCGCTCCTTTTCGCCCGAAACTCGTCCTAAGCTCCTTCAACAACAAAACAAGTGTAAATATATCGAATAAATGCATAAATTGATTGCTAAAGCTCTATTATACCCCGAATAAATACTACGATAAACGCATTGAAATGCGTTTATCAATTTCAATGCGTTTATCAATTTTCATAGGATATGCACACAATAGTACGGCATATCGGTTTCTTGTATATGATTTGAAAATTTTGAATATACACAAGACCATGGTCATGGAATAGCAGAGAAGAACATCAAATCATACACTGAAACAGTAACTCTCAAATTCGACTTCTGCTCTATTCTAATCAATTCAGGTTCATATAATCTCTAGAGGCTTATTCGGGTCAGGGGCATTTCATAACATATGGGGTAAGCAACGAATAGGCTCAGGCTCAACGTGGCTAACTAATGGGGTTCGTCATGGTTAAGAAAATTTTGGCCCTGGACTTGATTCCTAATGCCCTCATCATTTTCACACTCGCACACCAAAACAGTTTCAACACGCATCAGGCAGGCAAGTTCTAGAGAGATATAGACTAGGCACGTCACACAACCAAGAAAAATGAGCATAAGCTCGTCAGGCTCAAACTCTCACAGAAACAGGGTTATGTGTACGGATCTCTCAAAACAGTGCTATATCTATTCAGGCCGATAAGATTCAATCAGTCATGCATGTCCTAATTGCTCACAGAATTTCATAGAATGCAGACCAACTCGAGATAAGCGCAAACAATCATGCCTGATTCAGTAATTCATGCCTTTCCAACGAACTCAACGACTCACTGACACGTCATAAAAATTTAAAAATTTTCATGTAAGTTCTAAAACTACATTCTCCTCCCCACACTTAAGTCAGACGTTGTACTCAACGTAAAAATGATAAAAGGGAAAGAAAAAGAGTTTAAAAGAACGGGACTCCCCTGACGTGGTCGTGTCGTAGTTGTTTATTATGTGCGTGAAGGTCGTGTTGTAATCCATTATGCGTATCCTGGCACTAGCTAGAGAGCAATAGACACGAAAAGAGAGCAGTCATAAGATTAACTAGAAACATAGTTATAAGCGCAATGTCATAAATGAAACACACGCGACTACGCAAGCAAACGCAATGTCATAAAGGAAAAAAATAAATCCCTAAGGTGGCGGCGGTGGCGGTGGTGATGGTGGCCTCGGGCGCAGGAAAGCCATCGATTGCTGGGAATACTTGAGCGCCGTGTCCATGGCTTGAAGGGCCTGGTTATAACGCTCTAGCTCTGCGTCGTAACGGCGGTGGGCTTCCTCGTTCTGGCACTCGTACTCTTCCTGTCGGCGCCGAGTCTCTTCGTTGTATCGCCGGAGCTCGTCGTCCCTCTGTAGCGAGTCGGCGTTCATGCGCATCATGTCCTGGCGCAGTGCTTCAAAGTCCGCCGTTGAAGCGTACGGGGCGACGCCGGATGATTCGCCGTGGTGATAGCCGGATGAGTAGGAGGGCCCTGCTGTCGTCGTGTCTGTCTCCACTGGGTGGGGGCCCTCGAGGTAGAGCTGGTCGTCGGGGACGGCTCCTTGGTCGGTCTGGCCGCGATACATCTCGTGCCAGATATACACCTTGTTGGCGCGAGTCCAGGTGGGCGCCTTCACGAGCATCTTCATCTTCACCAGCATCTCCTCGTTCACTGGGTGACGCCCGCCTACTACCTCCATCTCGGGTGCATTCGCTGGCCAGTAGCGTAAACCCCGGACGACCTTGGTGATGAGTGCGCCTACGGCAATCTTTCCATTGCGTCTTGCTTCCGCCTGAGAACTGAAAGTGTGGGCCACCACCATCCCTAAGTGGACCTGTTCGCCTCGATGCAGCTTGGCCAAGTAAAATAGATCGCGGAGGGTGACTGCTCCGTGCGAGTCGCCCCTCGGTGTAAGCGAGGTCGTCAGAAGGCGGTGAATGTACCGCAGTCCTGGGCTCCTTAGCGCAGATGCCTTCGACGTCTTCGCGCTGTAAGCCGGCTCGCCGGGTCGAGCGATATCCGCCCAGCAATCCTGACGTCCGCCCGGTTGATCAAAATACGTCGCGTAGGGCTGGTGTGGGTATGGCTGTGGTACTCCAAGTGCATGGCACAGGTTGTCGGCCCTCACTATCTGCTCTTCATTGAATACCCGGAATCTGATCTTGTTGTCGCCGTATTCGTCGTAGGAGAACGTGGCAAGGAACTCCAAAGTGAGTTCCTTGTATGCCGGTTCGTCGATGCCGAAGAACGTCCCCCAGCCGCTGAGTGATAGGTACTGGCCGACTTGCTGGTCGATGTTGTACTTCGTCAGTGTGTCGTGATCGATCTGGTCCATGGAGATGAACTCCATGGCCTTCAGCTTGTTGTAGCGGGCCATCTGAGCTTCGTCCGTGAACTGACCCATGGCTTCTAGCATTGTCGGTGGGGGCCCGCGTCGCCTTTGACGAACGGGCGAACGCGAGGCCGGGTCACGTGAGGCCGAGGATCGACTTTTACCCATAGTACCTTGAATTTTTAACGAGATTAAGGACGGATGTCGAGGTTTAGGTGATGATTCGCCGTATAGGGAGGACGACGGCGGCGTTCGTGGTCGAAGGTGGTGATGATAGGGTGGATGATGGTGATTTATGGGTGGTGGTGTTGGTGGGAGATATAAAAAATCGCGAGAGAGAGGGAGAGAAGAGGGAGAAAAAGAAGGAAAAAATGGATTTTCTACCTTAAATCCGTGAGGGTCACGGCCGTGACCTTCAAAGGTCTTGGCCGTGACCCGAGGCAGTGTGAGCCTCTGGAACACGTCACGGCCGTGACGTGTAAGTCACGAGCCGTGACAGAATCGAATTGTTATTTTTTTTATTTTATTTTATTTATTATTATTATTATTTTTTTAATATATATATATATTTTTTATTATATATATATATATTTTTTAGGGAGTGCCTAAGACATAAATGAAAATACCTGGGTTGCCTCCCAAGAAGCGCTTACTTACCGTCGTTAGCCGGACCTCTTTCTGTTTGCTCACGTCTGGAAGTCCAGGTACAACACTTCATTCTCAGTCACGTCTTCCTCGCCTGCGTGATAATGCTTCAACCTATGACCGTTCACCTTAAAAGTCCCCTGCTCCATACCTGAAATCTCAACAGTACCGTAAGGGAAAACACGGGTGACAGTGAACGGTCCTGACCAGCGTGATCTAAGCTTGCCAGGAAAAAACCTAAGTCGAGAGTTAAAAAGAAGGACTTGGTCCCCCTCCTGAAACTCTCGTCTTTGCCTAATCTTTTTATCGTGATAGGCTTTGGAGCGTTCCTTATACATGCGAGCGTTATCGTAAGCCGATAAACGCCACTCGTCTAACTTGTTGATTTGGAGTTGCCGCTTTCCGCCGGCGTTCCCCAAATCAAGATCCAAGGACTTGATGGCCCAATATGCCTTATGCTCTATTTCTACGGGAAGATGGCATGCTTTTCCATAGACTAATCTATATGGTGTGGTGCCTATGGGAGTCTTATATGCGGTCCTATATGCCCAGAGAGCATCATTCAACTTGCTCGCCCACTCCCTACGGTTCCCCTCTATAGTTTTCTCTAGAATGCGTTTTAACTCGCGATTCACTACTTCGACTTGACCACTAGCTTGGGGATGGTACGGGGTGGATAGGCTATGTCTAACACCGTAACGTTCTAAAGTGCGTGCAAACTGGGTGTTACAAAAGTGAGTGCCTCTATCACTAATAATGCATCTAGGTGCCCCAAAACGTGAAAATAACGCTCGCAAAAATCTAACGACTACCCTAGCGTCGTTTGTGGGTAAGGCTTGCGCCTCAGCCCACTTAGACACATAATCGACGGCAACTAGGATGTACTTATTATTGTATGAGCTAGGAAATGGACCCATAAAATCTATACCCCACACATCGAATATCTCACATACCAAGATGAAATTCCGAGGCATTTCGTCGCGTTTGGAGAGATTACCTGCGCGCTGACACTGATCACAAGTGTCAACGTACCTTTGGGCATCCTTGAAGATCGTGGGCCAGTAAAATCCACTCTCCAACACCTCCTGAGCGGTTCTGTTTGCTGCGTAGTGTCCTCCGGTCGGTCCATTGTGACAATGTCTAAGGATCTGTGTCGATTCTGGGGCCGCCACGCATCGCCGTATTACCTGGTCTGCACATCGCCTGAAAAGATACGGATCTTCCCAAAAGTAGTACCTCAACTCAGAAAAGAATTTCTTCTTTTGCTGACTGGTGTACTCCTTTGGTAGGACCCTCCCAACAAGATAGTTAGCATAATCTGCAAACCAAGGGGTGTCGTCACTTACCACATGTATCGCGTAGAGGTGCTCATCTGGGAACCGATCGTGTATCGCCCTTTCGTCCTTCTGATATATCTCGGACTCCTCTAGTCGAGAGAGGTGATTCACCGCCAAGTTCTCTGCACCTTTCTTATCGCGAATCTCGATGTCGAATTCTTGCAGTAGCAGGATCCACCTAATTAGTCGTGGCTTGGCATCGGGCTTTGCTAACAAGTACTTAAGGGCAGAGTGGTTAGTAAAAACAATAACTTTAGATAGGATTAGATATGACTGAACTTGTCGAAAGCGAAACGACGGCCAACAGCTCCTTTTCGGTGGTCGTGTAATTGGCCTAGGCTGCGTCTAGCGTCTTACTCGCGTAGTAGATCGGTATGAAGTGGTTGTCCTTACGCTGCCCTAGCACGGCCCCAACTGCATAGTCACTAGCATCGCACATTAGTTCAAAGGGCAGCCCCCAATCAGGGGCTACCATAATAGGTGCTGCGATAAGTCTTTCCTTGAGTAAATTGAAAGCATGCAGACATTCGTCATTAAAATCAAACGGGGCATCTTTCTCTAACAATCTAGACATAGGACGTGCAATCTTAGAAAAATCTTTGATAAACCTGCGATAAAATCCCGCATGTCCTAGAAAGCTTCTAATCGACTTCACGTTCTGTAATACCCGTAAAATATAATTACGGGATTTACAATTTAATTAGCAATAAATTAGAAATTTTGTTGGATTTATTAAATAAAGAGATTAGGACTTTGGGTGATACGATGCTTTCATGCTTTATGAGCTTAAATGGCTTATATGTCTATATGAGACGTGTTTTACGATTTTATGTGTCAATATGATTTCAAATTGGGTGTTATTAGGGTTTCTAACCAAGTAGAGGAATTAATTGAAATTAGGTTAGTTATTGATGTTGGGGTTTTTAATACATAACATGGTAACTTAGAATATTTAATTTGATGTTGATACAAGTTTTGGGTAAACTTATAAACAACAATATTAAATAGTTATCTCATGAAAATTAGGATAAGAACTAAGTGAAAACTATCAATGTCAATTGTATTACTCCACACGCAATCAACAAACGAGTAAGAACAGAAATTATATATATACCAAGCTACATATTATTAAGGAAGTTGCTTACCTAAGGAGTAAAATGTCGAAATGAGAGGATGACGAGATATTAAAAAAAAAAACTCAAGGATGTGACATTGGAATCCTAAACTCTAGGGTGTTCTAAGTAATTCAAAAACCAAGATGAGAGATAGGAACTAAGATAAGATAAGAACTACCTCATATCAACGTCATTTGTTTATTTAAACACGTCAAACTGTGAGGATAAGAAATAAACACTTTAGTTCATTAAACAAAACCCTACAAAACATCGATAACTTAGAAGCAGAAGAAGAACCGAAGTAGATTTCCATAAGCAAGGAAAGAGGTATAATTTTTCTTATCATAAATACGTATTTTACTTGTGTCCTTACATGTTTTAGAAGATACTAGACACGAAAGATTTCATCCATATTTAGGACTAGTATAGACTTAACCTTCAGAGGTTTTGAATTCTCATAACCACGATTAGGAAGCTTGAAGTCTAGTAAGTATAAATTCTTTTGATATGATTTTATGATTTTAATCAAATGGTAGCATGATCTCGTAATAAGCACAAAAGTATTATATATTAGGGTTTTCATCGAAAGTTGGATGTCTTAGGGATGATATGATTTTCAGTTTAGAAAGAATGTCGATGGCTATGTTAAATGCCATGTCGAAATCTAGAATTAAAATCTTGAAATCTAATTTAATGTGAATGTCTACATCCATAGTATAACTTAGATTATATCGAAATTTAGTATTATGTGGGTACCGAAATGTTATGTATAAGGTCAACATACCTTTCGATATTTTGTGCAAAAGCTCAATGTACATCTCGACATTTTTTATAAAAAGTCGAGATCTATGTTGAAAATGAGTATCGACATTTTGTTACAATTCCAATATGTAACCTCGATATCTTGAGTACAATGTCGAAAGTATGGTGTAACATCTCGACATTTTTCTACAATGTCGAGGTATACCTCGAAATTGTATTTATAGTACTTCAAGATTTTACATTGTAATGTCGAAATCCAACCTAATATTAAATTATAATTTCAAGGATACATATCGAAATGTTGTATATTATTTAAAACAAAGCTCTGAGATTTATCTTAATTGGTATCGAGATCTCTATAATAACAACTTCAAATTATAGTGTGAGGTCTCGGGATTTATCCTCGGGATTCATTTCAATTCAAAATCAAGAATTGTTTTCAACATGTCGAACTACATCTTTGGAAAAATATTTCGAAATCCCACAATAAAGCTTAAGACACATCTCGAAACAATATTCTTCAATATAAGATAAAGTTCTAAATTTTAGGGTTTCGAATTTATAGAAGGCAAAAACTAGGATTTTCAAATTAAACCAATTTTGTGAAGTTATGACTAGACTAGCAAATCCAAATTTATTATGATTGTATATTTAGGGTTCGAAGGTTAGCGACCTACCGTGCGATATGTTAAATAGCTAAGGATACCAGGTAGGTGGAATATCCATCTACAACACGTAAACTATTTTGTGCTTATTTCAAATATATGTGTTATGTGAGTAATGTGGATATGATGCACTAAATGATTTACATGATGTATGTGCTCTTATGTGCTACCGTGTGATCATGTGATTTACGTGTTTACGTACGTTCCGTCTGGCATCATGCTATTATATATTATCATGTTAACTACCTGCATATGCATTACACGTCATTTCACGGAGTGTACCATGGTGGAACGGTGGTACTGTATTGTACCTAGTGAGTGAGTAGCCGATATTGGCTGTCGACCCGTAGAGGAGTCACGTGAGCATGGGCATCTGCTGTGCGCCAGCGCCTGTGACGGTGAGCCATTGGCCCGTTGGACATTATGCAGCAGACTGCGGGCGACCTAGAAAGGAGCGACTTGGGATATTCCCAAGTAGGCTAGCTAGTGTAGGCCACGCTGTCGCATGCGGGAGGAGGCGACCTGGAGGTTGCGACCTGGGTACCCTTACGGGACGTAGTGTAGGCTACTAGCGTAGGCACCGCATTTGGCAGAAGAGGCGACCCGAGAGTGTGACCTGATACGGCTCAAGGAGGCTGCTCGGTGTAGGCCACTGCCGTAGTGTTGTGATCGTGTTGTGGTAGTGTTCGTGATCGTGGTAGTGATTTCGCGTGATGGTGCACAGTATGGAGCCCAGGGCCCGTTGTGAGGTGGTGAGTGTATCTCTGTTGTGATAAGCTATAGTGAGTGGCATTGCATTAGTGAGAATTGGGGGTGAGTGAACGTGAGCGAGTCACACGTGCATGCATTATTTCACCTACTGGGCAATAGCTCAGTGTTTGCGTGTTGTAGGTAATCGACGATCGAGGCTGGCTATCGGAGCTTCTATGGGCTTTTGAGGGCGGGGCTGTACATGGATGACGACCTGTGGGCGAGTGATAGGGTGTTTTGGGCCAATGGCCCGTCTGTATTAACATTTTGTAAAATGGGTTCTCCGCGGCTTTCGCTGCTAAACCCGACGTGAGTTATCGCTAATTAGCTATTAGAGAGTGGGGTCGTTACACGTTCGAGGGGACAGGCAATTTTTCTATGGTTTCTAACTTAGTCCGGTCAACTTCGATTCCTGTAGATGAGATCTTGTGACCGAGGACTATACCCTCTCGAACCATGAAGGCACTTTTCCCAATTAAGTGCCAAGTTCGTTTCCTCGCATCGGGCAAGTACGAGCTTCAGGTTTGACAAGCATGCATCAAACGACGACCCGAAAACAGAAAAATCATCCATAAATACTTCCATTACCTCACCTACCAATTCGTCGAATATGGCCATCATGCATCGCTGGAAGGTGGCTGGGGCATTGCATAAGCCAAATGGCATCCTTCGGTACGCGAACGTTCCGAACGGGCAAGTGAACGTCGTCTTTTCTTGGTCCTCGGGTGCTATGGGAATCTGTAAATAACCTGACAAGCCATCAAGGAAACAGTAAAATGAGTGACCCGCTAACTTTTCTAGCATTTGATCAATAAATGGTAAAGGGAAATGATCCTTTCGCGTGACATCGTTCAACTTCCTGTAGTCGATGCAGACGCGCCATCCGGTCACGGTCCTCGTCGGGATCAGTTCGTTCTTGTCGTTGGATATCCCTTATGTCGGATATCTTCCACGCCAACGCCTTCTTGTGTGCCTTCAACACGTCTAAGAGCTGGCCCTTCTGTCCGTCGTCGACGTTCGACGAGATGATGATCGGCAGTCCTCCGTTGTGCTCAGAAACGCGTACTCGAGGTGGTCGGGCAGCGGCTTCAATTCCAGGACTGGTGGCTCCTCGACCGAGTTCTTTTCCTTGTCCTCTTCGCTGCTCTCGTCGATAGCTATGATAGGCTCGTCGACCTCCTCCCCACACTCATCGACCGCCGTAAGTGTATGCATGTTGTGATCATCGACCTGTGACAGACCTTGCACGGAGAAGAAAAAATCGCGGTCAAATACGTCCAAAAAGTAACATTTATCATCTTGTTCGCCGCTCTTTTTCATCGAGTCGGCCATATTAAAAGTAACTTTCTCGCCGTCTACTGTCATGGTCAAAGTCCCATTCCTAACGTCTATCATGGTCTCCCCCGTCGCTAGGAACGGTCTACCTAAAATCAGTGGAACATTCTCGTCTTCCTCCATATCTAAAATAACGAAATCTGCGGGAATCACAAACTTATCAACTTTAACTAAGACATCCTCGATAACACCTCGAGGGTATTTCACCGACCTATCAGCTAGTTGGAGGCTCATTCTAGTGGGTCGTGGCTCACCTAGGCCTAAACGCTTAAACATAGAATACGACATAAGATTAATGCTAGCCCCTAGGTCTGCTAATGCACGCTCAATTACTAAATCTCCTATAAGACATGGAATAGTAAAACTCCCTGGATCCTTGAGCTTCTTAGGGATTTTTCTTTGGAGAATTGCCGAGCACTCTCCTCGTAGGCAGACGGTGGAGACGTGTTCGAGCTTTCTTCTGTTCGCCAGCAAGTCCTTCAAGAACTTGGCGAAGTTGGGCATCTGCGTAATAGCTTCAACGAAAGGTAAGTTAATATGCAACTCTTTACACATACCCATAAATTTACCAAACTGGGCCTCGTTCTTGTCCTTCTTCAGTCGAGCCGGGTATGGGATCTTCGGCTGGTATGGCTTCATTGGCGGTCGCTGGATCTCCGTCACCTTTTCCTTCTCGGGATCGACCTTCTCCTTCTCAGCGTCGGCTTTCTCGACATCGTCGCCCTTGATCTCCTCAGCTTCGGGTTCGTCGTGGCTCTCGAAGTTGGCATTTTCCTTGGCCTTCTTTTTGGCGGGCACTTCTTGCAATTCTCGCCCATTCCTCAGCGTCACCGCCTTGCAGTACTCCTTAGGATTCGGCTCGGTGTAGCTTGGAGCGATCCCTGAGTACGCCCCGCCAACTGCTTCGCCATCTGGCCCATCTGCTGCTCCAGCTTTTTGAGCGAGGCGTCTGTGTTCTGAGCACGCAAGTCGTTCGCCTCCATGTACTCCTCCATCTTCGTCATACGGCTCTCGTGGGCTGCGGTGGTGCTACTGAAATTCGTGAGGAGTGTCTTCATCATGTCCTTCATCTCCCTCATGTCGTCGGATCCTCCCGCGGGCGCGTTCTGGTACTGTCGTGGTGGCCCGTTTTGGAACCCGGAAGGTCTGGGCTGAAATCATGGTGGTCCTTTGCTCTGATGGTTCTGATTCCCGTACGCCAGGTTTGGATGTGCCCGAGGCTGGAAACTTCGCTGGCCGCCTTGGTAATTTCCCATATAATCTACGTGTTCCAGCGGCTGCCCAAGTTGGCAATCTGAGGTCCCGTGGGCTGCGCCGCAAATCCCGCATAATGGTACGTAAGGCGTATGCTGCGTCGGTGCGGTGGTCGTCACGACATTCACGGGCTGAGTCTGCCCGGACTTGGGAAGTAATGCACCAATCACTGTCTGCAACTGTGAGTTCGTCGAAGCGATTTGCTGCTACGCCTCGTTCTTGGCATTTAGTGGCCGTCTCCTCGCTAACTCCGAACACACCGGTTGTCTTCATCCGGGCATTGCCCCTCATGAAACTGTTCCTCGAGTAGTCCTCAATCAAATTCCACGCGTCAGTGGCGTTGAGCTTCACGAGCCCTCCTCCTGCGACTCCGTCTAACATATGGACCGTCTGATCATTGAGCCCCTCGTGGAATCGGTTGATCTGGGCTGCCTTCGACATCCCGTGATGTGGGCACCTCTTCAATAGCGCCTTGTAACGCTCCCACACCTCGTAAAGATTTTCAGACTCCTTCTGATGGAATAAAGAGATTTCTGTCTTCAATCGTAGCACCTTTGACAGTGGGAAGTAGTGGCCGATAAACGCGGCTCGCAGCTCCTCCTAGGTGGTGATCGAGCGAGGTGGTAACATCTCAAGCCAATCCTTGGCTCTGAACTTCAAAGAGAACGGAAACAGCATGAGCTTAATCGCGTCGCCCGGAACACCTTTGATTTTGATGGTGTCGTCACCGTCAGAAACGCCTTCAGATGGGAGTAAGGATCGTCATCGGGGTTGCCCTCGAACTGGGCCGTCTGAAAAATCATCTGAAGCCAAGAATGCTTCAGTTCAAAATTGTTGTTCTCGATCGGCGGGATGACAATCGCCGATTCCGTACCGCCTAGCGCGGCATTCTTGATGAGGTCCTGAAGCGATGGTTCCTCCTCTGGAATGTTGTGGACGGGCACTCGGTGGTCCGCCATGTCTACTTCTGTATTGGGACTATCTACGGCTGTCTCTACACGTGAGTTTTGGATGGATTCCTGCGAACTATCCTCTGAATAACAAACTAACGGATCCTGAGAGCTGGTGGATGCTCATTCGGTATCGTACTTAATTTTCCTTCGTAACTTTCGCTCGAAATCCGGGTCTGCGTCAACGATGGGACCCGATGGATGGCTTCGGGTCATTCACCGCTGAATCGTACCTTCAATGAGTGAGAAAATAAAAATTAGCGAAAAGGTAAACAAATACGCCGAATAAGAATACGAAATCAATAACGACGCAGGAAAACAACTAATGCAAATAGCACAAATAACGTAAACAGTAAAAACAAAGAGCAAAATCACAGTGGCTAAAGTACCGAAATACGGTGTTCCTAATATCAATTTATTCCCCAGCAACGGCGCCAAAAACTTGATCGACACGTGGTGTGTGAATGAAAAGTGCGACAAGTAATAATTAAAACGAATACTAAATTACTGTCACCGACGTGCGATAGGCAGTGGGCCTATCGTTTGTAGTGTAGTAAAGTGAGTAAACGAGTATCGAACACGAGGAATAAATCAAGTACTAATAATGACCTATCGACTCGATATTTAACCTAAATAAAACAAGCAAATTGTTTGACGACTTAACCTAACAGATCGCTCCTAATCAACTAGAAATTCAAGGAACACGCTTAGAACTGATATGAAGTTTCAGATGATAAAGATGTGCTCGGGATTCGAATCCCGCTAGGTGTGATCGCCTAAGACAATGAAATATCGTGCCTACGTGATTCTTGACTAAATCGCAGTAATTTTTCTACCCACTCGCGAATTTACTGTCGCCCTAAACGCTCGTGGAGATCTAAAATTCAGTAATTACTAATAGCGAGGATCGAGTATTTGCTTTCGCCCTATACTCGAATCCTATCTTCTACGAACGGCCTAATTGTTGTTTAGCTGTCGCCCTAAACGATTTTCCATACATTCACTTTAACACATAGACATATTAAAGCGAAGAAGCAATTTCATAGAACAATAAATAGTCAGAATACGCAAATCACGATAAACATGTCTTAAGTACGACTAATCCTAGCGTTCATCTAATCCCAAACACAAAAGGAATTTAGCTACGCATGATAGACGAGAAAACAACGAAAGAAATAAAGGATAAAGGCGAAGAATTCATGTTCTTGATATACGGATGATCTGCGATGGGAGCGTTGAAGATTCTTCGTTCTTCGTCAAATTGGGCGTGATCTCGTCGATGATCCGTCTCTTGCGCTCCGGGATGCAATTCTGCGTTCTTTTGTGCTAATTTTCGTCTCTAGAGTGATTAGGGTTAATCTCTGGTAAGTTGTGTCGTTTCTGGATCGAATTTGGGTTTTTTATAGGAATTTTCGTATAGGTCACGGCCTGGGCATGGGCCGTCACGGCCGTACCATCGAGCCGACGCGTCTAAGCGGTCACGGCCAAGTGCATTGCACGTCACGGTCGTGACCATCACCAGCGCTAGTCTCTGCCTCGCGTCACGGCTTGGAGCATCACCAGTCACGGCCGTGACCATCATCAGCGACGTTGCCTCCGCTCTCTGTCCCTCGTCACGGCCAGACACATTACACGTCACGGCCGTGACCGAGGGCAGTGTTACCCTTTTTCGCGCCGTTTTGCCTCGTTTTCGCTCCTTTTCGCCCGAAACTCGTCCTAAGCTCCTTCAACAACAAAACAAGTGTAAATATATCGAATAAATGCATAAATTGATTGCTAAAGCTCTATTATACCCCGAATAAATACTACGATAAACGCATTTCAATGCACACAATAGTACGGCATATCGGTTTCTTGTATATGATTTGAAAATTTTGGATATACACAAGACCATGGTCATGGAATCGAGGAATGCATGTTTCTTTGAAAATATATTTCCTTGTAAATCCGATGATGGATCCGGTACATCCAAACGAGATGATATAGAAACCGAGATTCCTAGTACTGTTCATGAAATCTATATGGAGCAACCCGAGAGTTTTAGTGCTCCGGAACCGAAAAGAAAGTCTGTAGATTGATCAAATCTTTGTATGGTTTGAAACAAGCCCCTAAGAAGTGGCACGAAAAGTTTGATCACGCGATGATCAACTACTGCTTTAAAATCAATGAGAGCGATAAATGCGTTTACTCAAAGGAAACAGGCGATGACTACGTCATGTTATGTCTGTATGTAGACGACATACTCATTGTTGGTAGTAGCGACAAAATGGTCAAGTCTACCAAGGATATGTTAAATTCGAAATTTGACATGAAAGATATGGGACTTGCGGACGTGATTTTAGGAATTAAAATCAAACGAACAAGTAACGGTCTGTTTTGAGTCAATCTAATTAAGTAGACAAAATTCTCGAAAAATTCTGCAAGAGTGATTCTGGTGTTGCTACAAGCATTCATTTGTCGAAAAATCGCGGCGAGGGTATTTCTCAAGTAGAATACTCCCGAATTATCGGAAGCTTGATGTATCTAATGAGCTGTACTAGGCCAGATATTGCTTATGCTATAAGCGAACTGAGTTCGTACACGAGCAATGCAGATCATTGGACCGCTATAATATGGGTTTTGAGATACTTACGGTATACTCGAGACTTTGGATTACAGTATGGTCGATATCTGACTGTGTATAGAAGGCTACACAGATGCGAACGGGATATCTGACATGAAGGACTCTAAGAGCACAAACGGCTATGTGGTTACACTCGCTGGAACTACTGTGTCGTGGAAATCCTCGAAACAAACGGTTATAGCGAGATCCACTATGGAATCCAAGTTCTTTGCCTTGGATAAATGTGGAGAAGAAGCTGAATGGCTACGCCATTTCTTGGAGGATATTCCTAAGTGGGAAAAACCTGTGCCGCCTATATGCATACACTGCGATAGCCAGTCGGCTATTGGACGGGCACAGAGTACTATGTATAATGGTAAGTCGAGACACATACGTCGTTGACATAATACCATTAGACAACTGCTCTCAACTGGAGTTATCTCGATTGATTATGTGAAATCGACGGATAACATTGCGGATCCGCTAACCAAAGGGTTAAGTAGATATGCGGTTGAAAGGTTGTCGAAAGGGATGGGCTTAAAGCCTTAAAGTATAAAAAGTGCTAAGAAGGAAAACCCTACCTATGTGACTGGAGATCCCAATATCTAAGTTCAAAGAGACAACCTAATCTTAGGACTTGGTATCACTGTGGGGGATAACCCCGCTCATTCCTGTCAAGAAACAGTGATGACGGAAAAAAGCTAGTATTATGATGCTTTAATGACTATCATAGAGTATTGATAGAAAATACTCGCGACGTGAGAAGTCACCTATGTTAGGAAGAAGTGGAGCCGCTTCAAAGGAGAACTGAAGGCTTAGTTCTTTAGAAACCCTCGCAGAATCAGGACGTGTCCATTGCCGTACTGGACAAAACCATGAGAACTGAATAAGAGAAAAATGGTCTCTGTGTATTGTACGTGGGTTCGTTTACACGAAAAGCGGGACAGTTCAAAGACATCGCGTTCTACTGGACTGCAGTAAACCAAGCGTACATACAATGAGAAAGTTCAAACGGTAAAATATACTATCATCTATGCAGAGTATCATTAGATTAGCAGAAACTTTAACCAGACAATTCTCATTCATGTGGTGGATTGTTAGAAATAGTTGATTTTATAAATTATTTATGTGAATGAGGAATTGGGCTTCGAAATTAAATATTATTGGACTTCGATTGGCCCAATAATGGCTCGATTTCTAGAAGGCCCGACTTCTAGAAGACCCAACTTCTAGAAGGCCCATGTAGGGCTAGCCACTCCTCAAGTTAATGGCTTTGATTAAATGTTGGAGTTGGTTAAAATCACTCAAACATTATGTCATCTAATTAAAAAAATATTTCTTTAATACATTTTGGGTTCTATAAATAGGTGATTAAGCATAAGAATTAAACACAAAAAGAAAAGAAAATACGTCACTCAAAATTGGTTCTGCTATATCGCTCTTGTTCCGTTCGCCGCCGGTGTCGTTTTTGTGCTAAACGAACGCCGTGATTTCGAAGTATCCTGAAAAACAGATGCTCGTCAAAACCTCTAGCACATACGTGAGGGACCGAATCTGTTTTAAGGAAATTGTGTTCGCACAATCTTCGAATATTTTCTTTCCGGATCAATCTAATTTCGGGTCTATCGTTCGTGGATAAAGAGAGACGAGGTGCGTTACAACAAGCTTCTCAACAAGGAGTTGAAAAAGGTGGAAATCATCCAACAATATTTTTCTTTCCGGCCAACAAGGTTATTATAGCTTATCTCCGTTATCTTTTTTTTCACATGTAAAAGCAATCAATATTGAATAAAACAAATTGTCACGAGCATATCATTCATCAGTTGATAGATTATCGTATCACTCATTCTATTAAAATAAGTATTTTTTCTGAAGCAGCCAGTATAAAGTATAAACTAACTATTTTTCTGCACCAAAGCCAAAATTACGGGAGGCCCATTCCCAGTATAAATCAACTGAATAAGAACATATTTTGCAAATTTTATTCATCAAAGGCCCATCATTTTAATATATATTGAACTGATGTGACAGGCATTTTTTAAAACCCTTATACTGTACTACCCTACGGTTGATCACTCTCGTTCAACATTGTATTTATTCAAATACATAATAATATTATTATTATGACAGTCGAACATCACATAAAGAAAGAAGACGACAAACTACAAAGGTGAAGGCGAACTAATCACCATACTCAATAACTCATTCCAATAGCTCTTACCATCCTCGACCCCCACGTCATTCGTCGACGTCATCATCATGGTATTATCATTATTACAACCATCGAAGTTCGTTTCACAGTAGTTATAACAACCCAAAAGCCCTCCATTCTTATGCACTGAATTCTCGATTTTTCCCTTCACTGTGTCCCCAAAGCTAACCCTTCCATGCTCATCATCAGACATGAGATTCATGTCGGCGCAGTTGTTATTAGCTGATGAATAACTTGTGGTTTCCTGCCACACTTTTAGCACGTCAAGACACGGACGGCGAGGTTGTATTAATGGAATAGCACTATTATTATCGTTGGAGTTACTAATCAAGGGCTTCGAAAACCCTTGCACGAGCCCAAGACTAAGCCGTGCTTCAGCTTCTAGCCTAGCAGTTTCCCACTGAGCCATGTGGGCTAGGTTGGGTTCGGGCGGGTTGTGCTTCGGCTTGTGGGTCGACGGGTCGATGCCCATTCGGGTCAGGCGTTTCTTGAGGCGTGTGTTCCAATAGTTTTTTATCTCATTGTCCGTTCTTTTAGGGAGATGTGCAGCGATCGCCGACCACCTGGGAATTTTTTTAGGGTAAGTTTATGGTTGGCATAATAATATGCAAGCAAGAATACATCGTAGTTATAATAGCATATGATGTAATGACAACGTGGTCCTTTTTTTTTTCACCTGACCTGTTTCCTAAAAGAGCATGTAGTCGAATAATGGTTTTCTCCTCGTGTGTGCTGAACTTTCCTCTCTTTATATCGGGCCTGAGGTAGTTCGACCATCTCAATCTGCAGCTTTTCCCACACCTCTGAAGACCTAATATTTTATTTATAGCATCATGTATGTATTGATTCGTGTAATAAGTTGAGAAATCGCATCTCAGAATATGAGTTAAGAAAAAAAAAGGTATTAGAAAGAATGCATTTGAAAAAAGGTTAAGAAGACCAGCTTTTTCTGGAAGTAAACGCCAGCTTCCATGGCCGTGTTCACGAATGTAAGAAAGAAGCTTCTGATCTTCATCTTTGGTCCACGGCCCTTTCTTTAGTATTACTTCATCACCACTAGGACTGCCCATTTTTTGCTAGCTAGCTAGCTATTTGGGGTTTTCTTATGTCAAATCAAATCTTCTAGTTGCTCTTACTATTGAGAGTTTATCTTTCTTTCTATGTAGATTTGTCTAGCGTTGTTGTAGTAGACGACTATGCTAGCAGTAGCAGTATATATAGGGTGTGAATAATGTATATTTATATATATATATATGTGTGCTTACGTA
Organism: Craterostigma plantagineum; assembly: GCA_027422505.1. Classification (NCBI taxonomy): domain Eukaryota; kingdom Viridiplantae; phylum Streptophyta; class Magnoliopsida; order Lamiales; family Linderniaceae; genus Craterostigma; species Craterostigma plantagineum. The sequence goes on along the minus strand of JAPQWV010000052.1, from coordinate 993,782 downwards.
GTACGTAAGTGAGACGTTATTATTCATTGACGAGAAAAGTCTATATACGCACATATGTACATCTAAAGTGACGACGACGATGACTTGTGCTTACCTTTATAAACTGTATCTTGAATTTAAACATTACTGGCCCAACCATATTGGGTTTGCTGGTAAATTGACTAGCAAATAAGGTTTTAAATTTCAAAATCAACATATACGGAGAGAGGCACTTTCCAATACTGTAGCAGTGAAAAATATATGAAATAATAAAAATCTATTATTACAAGGGTCAATTGGAAATCAGACAACTTTGATATCGAATTCAGACCATATTTGAGAATTTTTTAGATTAAAGGACCCATTTTGTGTGGTGTAAAAAGTGGTATGAGAGATATATGAACTGGTATAGATGATCGTTTTCTGTTACAAACTTCAACATACTGGTATGTCAGAGCAATGAAGTGGTACTGCGGAAAATAAACTGGTATCAGATGATCATAAACTGGTATCGAATTATGATTTTGTGGTACAAAATTTCAACATACTGATATGTAAGAGCAATGAAGTGGTACTCGCATAAAATGGGTCCTTAAAACTGAATTTTTTGCCAAAAGTATCAGAATCCTAAATGATAATTATAATGGGGCATGAAATGAAAATGGCTCTTATTACAATCAAAGGGTGCGGTCGTGTGTAGTGCAGTCGACTAATAATGACGTCGTTGGCAGAAAATGGTTTTATGACGTCATCTAATGGCCCACATACTTTTCAGGAAAATCTCGCTTTATTGAATAAGAAGATCGATCGATGTCTGTAGATATCAACTACTTTTTAGTTTTGTAGTTACAGCATGCAATAAATTTAGTGTCAATTCGATATCAGGCCTCGTTAAGGATTTGATTTTGAATTCAGCCCTATTTAATAATTTTTAGGTTAAAGGATCCATTTTGTATGGTGTAAAAAAAGTGGTATAAAAAATATGAACTAGTATAGAATGATCGTTTTGTGTTACAAACTTCATACTTGTATGTTAGAGCAATGAAGTGGTACTGCAGAAAATAAACTGGTATCAGATGATCATAAACTGGTACCGAATTATGATTTTGTGGTACATAATTTCAACATACTGGTATGTAGAACAATGAAGTGGTACTGGCAGAAAATGAGTCCTTAAAACTAAATTTTTTGTCAAGAGGACCTGAATCCTAAATAATACTTATAGGGGCTTGAAATGAAAATGCCCCATAAATTTACCTGGACATCATCCAATTATATATGTTAATATTGTAATATCAATGTAAACATGCAACTTACAAACTCAGAGTTAAGTTTTTTCATCAACTGTAGTAAGTTCTATGTCAAATTATTCGTATACGTATGAATTCCGACATTTATTTATACAAAAGTAATTAACAGGTCTACCAATACAAATTGGAGCATAAATGAATATTAAAAATATCAGTCCGTTACAATTACTGGGCATTGAATAGAATAATGTTCTTGCAATCATGCATTGAGGTAATTTAACAGTCGATATGAAAAATCATAAAAGCTTCTCCCTTAAATTATTTGTATTATATCAATAATACAAGACGGCAGGCACACGATCATGCAATAGTTCGCATGATATTACAAAAATTATTTGGCAGTTGAACATTAAATATACTATAGAAATTGCGTCATCAAATATGTGTCTGCCATTTCGTAATTATGCGGCTGATCACATATTCATGTCTATTGTCGGAACTGATTTGATCTCACTCATTCGAACAGTGTTTTTCTCACAATAAAATGATTTATTAACATAGAATTGTTTGCGTGTAAGTGTAGTCACTACTAATATTCATGTAGAACATAAATAATTATATTGGCACCCCCTATTTTTCTATTTTCACCTCCTAATTAATATTTAAAGTAAACTACTATATACTTACCAATAATATTTTAAATTATTACATATTTACCAATTCTAAATCATTAACTACTTATCATTAAAGGCTAAATAAATGATATCTTGAGTAATTAACAATTAATGATTGATTGTATTGGAGTTCTAACAATGATAGATTTTGTTTCCAAATTTTTGTGACGATTATCGATTACCATAAAATATATATGTATTTATATGTATGCAGATATAACTTTTTTTTCTAATTACTTATTTCGGCCAATTGTCTCATCGATTAATCCTTAGCTAAATATTGTGTGTATGTACGTTTGTATAATTAAAAAGTAATATTTACGTAATGTGAAATATTTTTATTAGACTAATTTTATAATTTTTGAAGATATTAGTATTTCAAAATGAATGTAAAATTGTAGGATTAATGTAAGGAGTGATACAAAATAACTTAAATTGATATTGTTAAATAACATATTCAATTAATATAGTTAAATTCTAAAAAAAATATAATAAAATAATTATTGTGGAATTCATGTGATTAATAACAAATTTCAAAGTGTTTCGTGTGTAAAAATGGAGGGGATAACTAGTGAAGTTGTTGTAAATAGTAAGACCCGTAACGAAACTACATTATTATGTTTGCAAATAAAGCACTACTAATGTGCAATAAATGAGCGGACAGATATCAATATGTATGATTGCATAATTGACTGACAATATCAAATAGCACGGACTACCTGCAAATGCAATCATATTAATTTTCTACGGCTTTCTTTATTATAATATTTAATTTGTTTGAGACTTATTGAAGTTTCTATGACCTTAATTAAATATCGACTTTTGATGGTGTTTGTAATCTCTAAACAAATACCATATTTTACCAAACTTCAAGAGAATATTAGAAAAAATACTTGTAAATTGGAAGATGACTTAATATAGTATGACCAAATGTTTTAAAAAGCATTGCGCGATGTGCGCGTTTCAATGCCGATAGCGCGTAGCGTAAAAATCGTAGGCATCGCATGAGTTTTTTGGATAGATCACTTTTAATGCAGAAAATATATATAACATATAATCACAAGCAAATAATCAATGTGAAAGTCTTCACTCGTACAAAATAAACCTTAATATAGAAAATATTAGATATTAATTGTCACAAACAACTGAAAGACATAAACTATAGACTCGAAATGCAAAACTAATTGGTGTCATTATACTATATTTGAACCCAAGATAATTATGAGTTCACCTCATATGCCTATATCGATGAGCGAATTTGAGAAATACTCAGTTACCCTTGAACATCAGTCTCACCCTCAAAGTGTGTGGATAAGTGCATAGTCAATTAAGTGGAGTGATAGCTTACGTCGTAAAAAAGAAAAAAAATTAACATAATACGCTATATGAGTAATTTAGCTCGCTCTACGCTATTACTCACGCTATTTGCGCTTTTACTCAAAAAACTTGCGCTATTCAGGACAAAATGCTATTACGCGTTTTTTTGGCTACAATTCGCTATAACGCTATATTTTATGTTGACAAAAGCTCCTACAAATACCCACAGAAAGCCCATCGTACAGAATCAGGACTTCAAAATGGAAACCTAAGCTATAATATATATATATATATATATATATGCATATATACATATATAAATAGCATGTAAATATATTTGTTTACTTGCGTTGAAAAAAAAAACAAATTGATACATACATAGAGTACCTTTACAAGTAGCTACACCTATTATTACCGCAACTGAAAAAACAAGATGAGATGAAGATGATGATATGATCTTTCATCCACTTATTACACATGGCATATAATGTAGATGCATAATAGTTGGAAGGACGAGAGACACCGACTAACAACAGTGAATAATACTCAAACGTCGAGACCAAATATGGAAATTTCATAACTTGATCTATAAACTCTTTAAATATTCGTAAAACAATTCTCCAGTTATATACTTACGAACGTCGTCCTGTAACGGCAGGCATTTAGTGCCCTTATCGGTTCGTATCTCTTCCACATTTAAAAAGACTAGTTGGAGTAGCCGCACGTTGTGCGGCTAGGACAAAATTTTAGCCCATGACAAGAAATGACACGATACTCTGGCAGTATAATATAAAACACATCATAAAACATCAGTGGTAGTTGTATCTGTTAGAAACAAAATGATTTACAGTCTGATTGTAATTGTGATGACAAAAGCTGGCATATGTACATATCAAAAAATGGTTGAGCATTGTACAAAAGCAGCTGTGACTGTCTTATATACAGAAGTAGCAGCTGATCTCAACCTGGTAAGAGGTGGTCGTTCTAACCTATCCTTCTTTTGCTTGTTTTGATGTAGTATCGACATTGGATGTTGATGGTTCGAACTTCCTTTTCTTACTGGGGAAGGGAAGGATTTCTTTTTCCGATGTAGCTGCGATTTCTGCTGTTTCCACTCCGGGAAGTTGTGTTGTGAATGGTGTAGATGAGTCAGGAAGCCATGAAATGACTACGTAGCGAACCGTTCTTTGTCCTGCTTCGTTAAAGCTGTATGATCGAAGGTGGAAAAGGGAGTGGACATTCTTGAATTTCTCATTTGCGGACGCAAGCTGGAATATTTGTCCCTATAAAAGTGAAAATAAGTGTTATGGAAATTGATATTTAAATAGATTTCAATAGAAAAAAGAAAGGCATACATTTTCTTCCGCCTCAATCATTTTTTCTGCGGTTGTTCCAAGGAAATGTTCGGCTTCTCTTTGCTCCATAGTCGCATTCATATTTCCGCTTCCGTCAGATAGCTGAACCTCGAAACGTAGCCTATACATACAAAAGGTTAGCAAACAATATTCTGCAGATTTAATTTTTATCGCATGGTTGACTGTTTGCAAGATTAAAGAAGTGAAGAAAGGATTTGCAAATAAAATCCTACGGTTGCAACCCATCCACAAATCGTTAAAGCAAAGGTTGGCAAGGAGCTAGCAAGCTCAACATTTGGTTGCAGAAAGACATTTGAGCAGCTAAACAACATAAAAAAATTTGAGTGGCCAAGTTATCAATTACTGTTATTTCCGATGAATATTATGAGCAGGTTAAAAAGAAAAGGTTCACATGTCAAAAGCAAGCCCAAGGCTCAATGAACAAAAGAACATGTTAGTTAATAGATGGAAAAGTCTTATCAATATAGAGCATGATTACTGCAACTACTTACCATATTAGAGCTCAATCTCCTAAACTAAAAGCTCCAACCATTTGACAGCCCAATTTTCTAAACTAAAAGCCCCAAAACAGAAACAAACGTTTCGAAAGCATAATTCGCAGTTCGGCATAGATGGCTGTAAATCCTCTCGGCACAACACATCCACATATAACAACGTTACCAAATTAAAAAAGAAAAGATAAATCCGCCATACCATCAGCTCTTTTTACGACAAATCTTCTCATAAAGAAAATAAAAATATAATGAAAACTTCAAGCTTAAATGGAAGTTTGTAGTAAAAAAACACTTACATGGCTTTTGGGCTTGGGAAAGTGTGATTGCAGTGAAGACATGGAAATTCAGTCTTGTATATTGCGCTGCAAGTTTTTTTACAGTCAGGGCATGCCATGGAATACAAGTTCTGGTTTGGCTTTATAACTTTTACTTGTGCTTTAATCCAGAACAACTTAGCCTGAAAATTAAAAAATATTAAAATAACTGTAGTATGATGTTATATAAAAGGGGACAAACATAGGAAAAAGCAGGTGTGTTACCGGTTCATGCAAACTGGTGATTTGACTTATTTTTCTAATCTGTGAGGCAAGTGGTCGTGTAACGGTCTGATTCTCTTTTTTGTAGAGTTCGTTGGACACAACATCCTCCAGGTATGCATCCTCTTCTTGCAACCTAAAACATCATATGTAAACACGTACGGCAAACTTAGAATAGTGAAATTGGCAGTAAAGGTTAAACACTTGGCGAGCTTAATTGTTTGACATGTCTCTTAAGCTACAAGACTGGGTAACTGGTTTTCCGTCTGGTTACTAAAGTAGTATTATATTTATAGCATGATTGTCACGTAATTAGTTGTTTCGTAAATCTTAATACGACTCAATTTCAGTTGAGTTCGGTTAAAAGGAAAGCTACTCAATAAATGCACGAGGGGTCACGATTAACCAAAACTTTAACAATAAACATACGACATGAACAACAATGATAATTTAGGTAAAAATAGATGTACCATGTTCGTAAACGTTCAGTATCTGGCATGGGTGGTTCAAAGAGAATGACCGTACTACCTGTAGTTGCGAGCGATAATCCTACAGTGATAAAATCTCTAAGTTGACTGTAAGTATTACACATATCATATAGCCTATAAAGTATGAAGTAATCTTTATTGATAATTGGAACATCAATTGAAAGAAGCAAAGTATCAAATGCCAATGACGGTAAATCATACCGTAAAATGTATTGACGGATAGTCGCATACATAATATTATTGGTTTTCTGTGGACACCTTCGGTCAGTCTAGGTGACTCAACTTGAAGGAAGTCTTCCCATAAAGTGAGGATAGTTGGCTTGCGCCTGTATAGAGAGAACACATAATGTATTAGAATTTGACGTCATTTAAACAAGTTAAAATTTGAAATGGGAACTCACTCTTCGTTGACGACGACAAACTCTTGCAGCGTCTTTCCAGTCTTCGTTGTTGAACGTTGGGGGAAAACATGGATTACTGCACATAGAACATCTGTAGTATATACGAAAAATACAGCTATTAATAATATTTGAAACATGTATTGTTTTAAATAGATACGTACGAAATGTATTTCTATAGTCGAAATTTCTGCTTTAATAGTAAATGGTGGTTGGTTTTCAGTTAATTATTACTTGAAATTACTACAGAAGATGATAATCACGTGTAGAAGGTAGGTATTGAAAATGATAATACATTCACTTACTGATACGATTGCTGCCATCGTCCGTAAATTCTGAGAATCTTGCAAATGGAGTTAATTCATACAACTCTTCTAATGGCAGTTCGTTCTCCTTTGCAGTGGCATTGATAAATGAGTTCTTTGACAATGTCATCTGGTATTTTGTATCGACCAAAGCTCCAAAACTTTTGCTTGCCTCTCTAATTTTGCCACCTCCAATATAATACGTTCGGTGAAGCTGAAGTACTTTATCAAGTTGGTCAACATCTTGCTCGTAAACAGTACATTGTATCTTCGTGTTCTGTTGATAAATATAAAAAATTGTTAGCAGAAATTTCGGAAGAAATTAATATATAAAATAGTTTCTTCTGACCTCTTTGTCAATGAAGACAAATTTTTGATGTCTACTTCCCCACTTTGATCGTATTGGTGTTTTCTCGATCACCAAGACTTTAACATACCAAGTACGCAACTCTGGAGACAAATTTCCAAGAACTGTACACATATTTTCCATGATCCTGAAAAAAAAAGGAAGAGATTTAAACTGTAAAAGGCCTTTTATGATAGAATAAGAAATAATTTTCTATTTGTTTTTGAAAAAGTCAATACAATAAATAATTAGGTATGAAAAAATGCAATAATCGAAAGCTAGTTGAGTAATTGGAATGTAAATCGTCATCTAAAATTAATATGTAAAAAGTGTACCTATCTAGGTTAACGTTTGTGTACTGCTGGGAAAAATTAGTTAATGTCAGCGGTTTCTAAAACTTCTTGATAGACTATATTCTTGGTATGATTATGTTTTTGTTTTACAGGCGATATTGGTCGGATGAGCACTTTCAATTGATCGATTGTTTTTGCTCTTGACAGAGCCACATAAAGTTGACCGTGAGAGAAAACTGGTTCTTTTAAGTAAACACCAACAAAATCTAAAGTTTGGCCTTGTGCTTTATTAATCGTCATTGCAAAACATAGGCGGACAGGGAATTGTTTCCTTTTAAAAGGAATAGACGAGAAGTTGTTTTGTGGAGACTCTAAGGTTATACGTGGAATAAATACGGGTTTTCCAGTAAAAGTACCTATAGAAATTTCTGCGTAAATAATGTTACTGTTAAAATCTTTGCACAGAAGGCGCGTGCCATTGCATAGTCCTTCAGTTGGATTGAGATTTCTTAGTAATATTATGGGTGCATTTTTTTTCAGGACTAATTTATGTGGCGGAAGGCCTTGGGGGGTCAATGAGTGAAATAATTCTTGTTGGTCTGGAATTGTATGCGTGCTAATACTTTCATCATAGCTCAAATATACGACTTCATGACCGGGAAATTTAGCAATCAAAATGTCATTAATCTCGTCAACAAATTCGTTTCTTGTAGTTAAAATGGCTCTATTGACAAAGGAAAAACTGTCAAATTCAACATTTATATTGGGAAATACTGCATCTATTAATTTATTCAATGACGTCTCGTCGTTTTCAAATACAATGTTTGCTTTCGATGGTATTTCGATCTCACCATCAATGTCTGTTTCCTCAGTCCCGTTTCCAACTTTTAATAGGTAAGATGAGAAATCTGGGTCAAGTAAAGCACGCATATTTTGTTTAAGTTTTAATTTTTCAAACGATTTCCATAAAGGCGACATAACTATGGAAGCGTCTATTATATCATCTTTTGTACCTTTTACGACAACCGGTAACGTTTGACGGAAGTCACCACCGAACACGACAATTTTACCTCCGAACATAAGATTACAATTCATTATATCTCTTAACATTTCGTCAAACTTTTCAATGGTGCTTCGTTTTGCCATTGTTGCTTCATCCCAAACAATTAATTTTGCTGCTTTCAACAAGTAAGCTAGTGTACTTTGTTTACTTATATTACAAGTTTTCGTATCATTTTCATCCACTGGAATTTTGAACCTTGAATGTGAAGTGCGTCCGCCAGGAAGCAAACATGCAGCAACTCCAGAAGTAGCTGTAGCTAGAGCGATTTCGTCGTTTGATCTTATTGTAGCAAGAATAGCTTTATATAAGAAAGTTTTCCCAGTACCTCCAGGTCCATCAATGAAAAATATTGCAGGTAAATTATTATTTACATGGTGTAATATCCTATTGTAAGCATATCTTTGTTCTTTATTCAATCGATCAACTGATAAAATATCGTCATTGTTTGTCACTATATTTCGCTCAGTTTGTAACTCTTTGGTAAAATTATCCGAAGAAGTTGCTGTTATATTTTCGCATATGAAAGTAAAGTCTTCGAGTTTTTTGCCCATTGAATAAAGATGGTAAGCAATAGCTTCTAATACTTTGTTTTTAACTAAATTACCATTTATGGTTTTGTCTTTACTGAAATCTTCAGAAAGATAATCCTGAAATTTCAGCCATAGTTCGTTAGGATTTTTTGGACAACAATAAACAAGAACTGTGGCAAATAATTGTCGCAATGATGCGGGCATTAAATAGGCTGCAGCTTCACGGAGACATATCTCGCTTGTGTTATCGTCTTCCATAAGGCCCATCATTTGTGCTGTTTCTCTAAATGTTTTGAAAGTATGCCCATTAATTGTTCGTAGATGTTCGAACGAAGTTGGTCGTCTGACGTGTAGTAATAATAATCTTAGGTAAAACCTTTCACCTTCGGTTGGATGACAAGTTACTATACGCCCAATTACATTTCGTTGTTTACGTTGTTTCCATTCTTTTACATTCTTATGCCAAGTAAAAAACTCTGGAAATTCAATATATAAGCAGTTTTTTTTCCTGGCTAAGTCATCATGTTTATTCATGTAGAAGAATTGTGTTAGCATAGTTTTTTTTGCAGTAGAATTGTTGATAATATCATTTAGTAGTTCACCACTTGAAAAAGTAACTGATTGTTCATCTTCTAAGTGAATAGGTAAAGATATGACGGGAGGTTGCATATTATTAAGGTCAAATTTGAAAATTCGCCACAACGCCTCAGGTGCTGAAATCCACCGTGCTTGTTGAAAAGTTTTTATCTCATCGTGTAATGGTTCATTTTGACTGGCTATTAATGTGTACAAAATTTTATCATGCCCTTTGTAGATGTATTTGTATATATATTTGATGGCGTCAATGGTGGAGCATATTTCGACATTTATGTGGCAATTAAATTTGGCTAGTAAGTATGGATTATATGGTATTACCCAACGATTATCAAGTTGTGCATTTCTGACGTTAACAGAGTGACCGTTGTTTCTACGGCGATATGTTGGATAGGAGTTATTCATGCACTTTGTAGTTTCCGAGAAATCTTTCGGATATCTAAATTTACAACCTGAATTCTTTTTCATGCAAGGACATGTAGGATCAAGAATGCCACAAGGTCCATGTATCATGTGTTTTTTTACAAGCTGGAAAAGGTAAGGATCCGTGAATGAGTTGGGTAATTCGGCACAGACAATTTTATCAAACGCTTCAGATGCATACATTTTAGATGTTCGATTCAAAATAAGCAAAAAATGAGCATGCGGTAAACCTCTCTTTTGGAATTCGACAACATAGGTATATGCAATAACGTCACCAAAAATTCTACGTTGAAATAATTCTTCTTTCAAAACTTCAAGTTTCGAACGAAATACTCGAACTACTACGTCTGGTCTATTTTGTATCTCGTCAGAATGTAAGCACAATTCTTTAATTTCAGACCAATTTGGATTTGTTGTTATAGTTAGGAAAATATCTGGTTTTCCATAACGTTGAACTAAAGCCATAGCATCCATGTATCGTTTACGCATATCTCTAGGGCCTCCAATGAACGATGCAGGCAATATTATTCTTGTGCCAACATCAGCACCACTTCTTAAACCTTGTGATATACTATCTAACAGACCTTTATAAGCTTCTTTTCGTAAACGAGTTTGCATTTCTTTACTTCTGAAGAAATCTAATCTTGACGTTTCTATTTTAATATACATATCTATAACATATTGTTGTAGTAGTCTGCCAACATTCAAAATAAATGAGTGGTCATTTTCTCTTATTTGTAATATATAGCAATAATACTCACAACATGACACAGTGGTCCTTGCAGCAATTTTTTCCGTAGCACCTAAATGACAGAAATAGTTATTTCGAATTTTTTATTGAAGAAAATAATTATTGCAGTACAAAACCATTAAATAAAATTACCTTGTTTTTCAACGAGTAATAACTCATGTGCGTTGTTCAATTTCTAATATTGTAACTGCAGTCACTATCTCGTTGAACTCGCATATAATTATTTTCACTATCAGGGTCAACCCGAGTAACTTTTCTATGCCATCCAGGGTCGCCGTTGGGGAAAATGAGTGGATACTGAAGAGGATCATAACAACCAAAATAGTGCTGAATAATTTGGGGTTTACTATCCTTTGGATAAACTTGAATGTGTGCTGTCGTATTTTCGTTACATTTATTAGACTGTAACCATATTCCAGCAACTTGCGACGTAGTAGGTTTGTTAAAAACACGTTCGTCGACAATAGGATCGACCTCTAATGAGATTTTGTAGTCAGTCAAATTGTCAATGTCGGCAAGATTTCTGAAAAACTTAGCGTAGGGATTAGATTCCATAATTTTGAGCAATTTTGTAATAACACTTTCGTTAAAGTGTGGATGGATAGACATTCGATTAGAAATTTCATGTTCGGTATCAAAAAAATATAGTTGAAGGTTTTTCGGCTGTTCTCCAGTAGGTGGGAGTAATTGATCCATAAAATGGTACAGTTGACCTTGAACTCGAAATGTATAAATACCACTATTTCTTTTGGCTAAAGATTTGTCGTAATGTACTCCTAATGATGTGAAAGCAAACATATTATTATAGCTACGAACATATTGCCGGAAATGTTTAGCATCTTCGTCATCACCCATATACAAATCTAACAATTCGGGTGGCATTATTGTACCGGGAAGTTTTATTTTCCCCAATGAACAACAAAATGTAGGTGGTTCTAAATATATCCGTGTTGCATTGCAAAACTCACAATTAGATACGTTTGGTAACAAGTCAGGGGTAGTGACTACGCAAGATAAACTATCAATGGTACTATCCACATTACTGGTTATTTTCTTCTGTTTTCTGACACGTTCATTTTTCATTTCTCTACGTTCCTGCAAAGAACTATATTTTCTCCTTCTAGTTGTCGACATTTTTTCGTCTACTAATTTTGTTGAGATGTTGATCAACCGATAGGAAGCGAAAATTGCACAGAGCAGACTACATCTCTACACTACGTGTTTGCCATGTAAATCATAAAAGTAAAAGCAGCAAGTAAATCGAGTATTATTTAGTAGAGCAAAACAAAAAGAAACTTACGTACGATGATGTCAAAGACCACGTTGGATAAGCCCTATCAAAGTGGAGCAGTATGCAAGTACTTCCACCTGAAAAAAACAGTAATTATAAAATTCAAATCATAATGCTGAAGAAAAGAAATCCTCCTGCAACTATGAGTCGACGTCGACCGAAAATGGAAATTACTCTACAAACATTTTTATTTCTAAGCAATAAAAATAAATTACGTGTTTTTGGTGGGGATCTCTCCTATTGTATTGTGTACTGACCATATTACCCCTCTCAATTCTCAAACATTTTTATTTCTAAGCAATAAAAAAGCGTGGGGATTCAAATGGGCCTTGAAGGCGGCTTCCAGGCCCACATTCACTAAACAAATAATAATTAATACAAAATATCTAACAGGCTTAACTTAATCACTCTTAATGACACTCATATCTGTTTTCTTCTTAATAACTCTTAATAACACGGCGGATGTTGGTATGGAGAAATAAGGTTAGATTAAAAAATATAAATAACTCAAAGAACACGTCAGTATGCTATCTTATCTTATTCTTAGAGTTATATATGTAATTTACAATGTTTAATTGATGAAATCATAGTTTAAAGTCTATATGTTTGTTACTTTAAGAATATAAAGGAAAAAAATTGATTTGTGAGGACGTATTTCATAAATGAAAAGTTGAAGTGTAAAATGGTAATTATACTAATAATTTATTTTAAAAAAAGAAACCAAAATATGAGGTAAAATTCACGGGGAATTATCCAAGCAGTTTCAAGGTAATAATCAAATATAAAATACGAACTATTCTTATTATTGCCTTGCCTTTTTTAATCAAATGAGACCTGTGTCATTTAACAAACAGCAGAACAAAGGGAAAATCGTACAGAAGAGAGAGCGACTTCAATGCAGCTAATACCATCTATTTTGATATGTTCATCAAATGCATCAAATATTGTGGAGATCAACAGTTCTACAAAGCTGTAATTCAGATGAAGATATTTCTATAACAAGCCAGGTACGAAGCACCTAAGGAGGTCTAATTGTAGTAGCAGAAGTGAGTAGTCGTGAAGATAGAAAAATAGAAGTAAACTAAAACATCTATCACAAATCAGAAAAGACAAAAGGAAAACAGAGGAAAAACAAAAGGAAAAACCGACGTAGGAAAACGAACAAAGTCTTGGATCCACTACAGTAATACAACTCATAAATCTACCCTCGCTAAGACATATTTAGCAGCAAACCCATACGGAAATCATAGAAATAAATACCTGAGTTAAGTGTGTCGAAAGAGGTTGATGCTATGGTCCTTGATATAATTCTTCTATCTTAAATAATGGAGAAGAAAAAGAAGATAAGAACACCGCTCTGATATACCAATGAAGTACCGCCGCATTGGAACATTAAAAGGTGGATCAACACGTCTTTGCCAGCAAACCAACATGAAAAAAATTCCAGTTGGCTGTAGTTAAGTGGGTGAAGAGGAAAAGTTTATGCTCGTTGATCTGTTTCCTCTTTTCTTAAACAATGAGGAAGGGCAAGATAAGAACAACCGTTTGATTGGCCAATAAAATACCTCGACACTGTAATTAGAAAGCTGTCATTTAATTTATTTAATTTGTTAATGGAAATTAATATATGACCTGAAACCGGTAAGAAACTGGCTATAAACAGGTCAACTCATCCTTTTATATATAGAAAGAAATATATTATCCATTTTCTCCCTCAACAGAAGGAACTGTTATGGATATATCTATCGTGCATTGCACATTACGGTTTGAGAAAATAGAGATCTTACACGCAAATAGCAACACAGAATTAAATGATTATATCTTGCCTGAAATTAATCGCCCATGCAAGCTATAAACGAACAGAAACTTAAGCTGTTTGAACCCAAGGAACATGTGTTATTATAAACATACTGTTTTTCATCCTTCCAACAACAGTTTACATTCTTCATAAGTTAATGCCTCTTCATCTTCGACATATACCAAGATGTAGGAGAAACAATGTCCTAACTTTTCCACCTTTTCTTTTCCATGCATTGGTTTAAAATTTAAACGGACGCTTGTGATTGTGAACCGTTTGAATCCTGAATATGTATGTCTGGATGTATAAAATGTAAATCGATCTTTCAAAACTAAGCTAACATGGGTCCGTCTTTAAACAAACAATAAACTACTGAAACTGAAGAAGATTTTGCTACATGTATTTAACAAAGCAAAGAAAATGATCGAGCATATATCAGTAAATGCAACAAGAACCACCATATATATCAGCAGATATATTCTAAAAAGCTTCAAAATCTGTTCTAGTCTTAGGAAAAAAAAAAGAAAAAGAGAAAGCCAAAGGGACGATAACAACGTTTCACGGTTCAAACTGCTAAATTCTATGCGCAAAAGACTTACCAATTCTGCCCCAAAAAAAGGTTACTTTCTCTGGTAACCCAAAGATCTTCCAGAGGTAGCATTAGCAACATTATTCTTCGTCTGGTCAACGAAGCTGTTTATATGAAGGATCAGAGTTACGTGTAAGAATGAGATTGGATTTCATGGTGCAGAAAAAATCATCAGAAACATACTTCGTGTAAACAGCAAAAAATGCAGATGTAACTATGTCACATTCGATCGTAGAGGAGAGAAGTATGCATAAATTATTACCTGCCAGCAGTAGGTTGACCACCCGACGAATATCCTCCATATGCTCCATAACCATTTCCATCTGCTACAAGCTGGTGAAGCATCAAACGTTGGATCAGGAAAATTTCAACAACAGATATAATACGTAATACAAAAATAAAAATGATTTCTGTATCTTGTCATACCTGTGAAGCTTCATCCCCGTCGCTGTTATCAGAAGCTGAGGGCCTCGCAACGTAGGCAAAACCTTGATTTTGAGTTCCATCATCATTCACATGTGCCGAGCCATCATATTCATCTACGTAAGTCGAACGACGTGGAGCTGAAGAAGAGCCACCTTCTGTCTCAAAGGCGTTGACTCTTAGACGTTGCAACACTTGCAATAACGCATTTCTAGAAGCATTTGGATCACCAGCTATCTGCTTATCATCACATATTGTGTAGGTAAGATGATACAAAACGAATATTTACTGAGTTACTTAAATCATTTCACCTGAACTAGCTCATCATCTTCGGATGCAATTATTGGCACGTTTTCATCAGAAAATATACGAATGCTCGCCCTTGAGCTGCTCCTCATCTCCTTGACGATAGCACCTCCTTTGCCAATTAGGCACCCAATTTTCGAGCTTGGGACGAGCAAACGAGCACTGACCGCAGCTTCGCTATGACCGTCTTCCACTCTATCGCTGCACCGTGGAAGCAACCTCATTACAGCATCAATCACCCGAGAAGACGATTCGTATGTCTGCGAATTACCAAGAAATGAAGAAAATGATGACCACTCATGGTATCATAATGAATGAAGAACTCGAAGAGAACACGGGACTCACTTCCTTAGCTGAGACTGATATAATACAATCATTCTCATCAGCACCAGCACTATCGACTACAATAAACGCGCCAGATTCTTGTCTTATTTGCTTGATAACAGCGCCGCCTTTCCCAATCACAGAGCCAAGGTTCTCTGTTCGACAAACCAAACGTAATGCGAATTCCTTAGGGATGAATGATCTATCTTTTCCATTATTTCTGTAGTTTCCATAGGAGCTCACAAAAGGCGGGCCAACAGCGCTTGGGTTATTAAATGCAATCCCAGTTCTATAGATGCTTGGCATAGTCAGCAGTGATTGCTGTGACCGCGATGGATTCTCGTGTAGTCGGAACGCAACTTGGTAGAGTGCCTCCTTCACAACATAGCCTTCCCCAGATATCTAAAAGTGAAGCATAAAATGTATTAAATCGATTTAACCAGTCCAAAACTGTGGCAAAAATGGGAGAAAAAAGGAGATAAAGTAGGAGTAAATGTTACCTGGATAAGTTCATCAGAACTCAGCGCACACGGAGGTAAGTGCTCGCTTCCTAAAATCCTAACTTGAGCATGAGTTTCATCTCGAATGCCTTTAATTACTTGGCCACCTTTCCCAATCACACAGCCCACTTGATCAGAGGGTACAAGCAAACGAACAACTACTTCTTGAGATTGCTCGACTGAGGTTTCCTCAGCCACGACCCTATCATGAACCCTAAACAAAGCATCTTGTGCTGGGCAAACAAACTCATCCCCATAGCTGTTTGTTTCCTCACTCGAGCTGTAAATGGTAACCACACGTTCTTCGCAGCCAGGAATCGTTTCGCCTATTCTGATCTTGGCTTGAGTTTCTGCCCTCAGTTGCTTAGCCATATCTCCGCCGATTCCAATAATGCTCCCAATCTTGCGCAATTGGCATAAGTAGCGAAAAACTGTATCGTTTGGACCGATTTGGTTAGTTTCTTTTTCACCAATTGGGTTCCTTCTGTTCCCTGACTCGCTTTTCGAATAGTCAGACGGCAAATCTCTATAATCACTTCGCTCGCCCATTGTTTAATTAACACAGTGCCCTAAAGTTTGCACAGCCATTGTTAATCAAACTACTCGCATTAAAGTCCCATGAATCAAATCGAGCTAAATATAACCTCATAAGATTAAAACAAGCTAAACAAATTAACTTTTAATTCCTTTTACCTCCAATCATGCTTCAATAAACAGAACCCACAAAGCATTAAACCCATTAATTTCAACATAAGGCAGAACCACAGTTACACTCAGATTGGTTTCAAAGATTGCAGCTATATTCGAACTATTTCGAAGCAAAATATTGCCGAGACGGATATTTAGCTTTACGTAGAGACAGGATCGTTGATTATTACCAGTCGCCGTCAAATATCCTCGGTGACGGCAATGCTGTACACTACCACGTCGTGCTTTCTTCGTTGCTTGCGAGTGTGTATCTGTAATTATCCGAAAAAAATAGAAAATAAAAAAGGACTAATATATATATGTATGCAACCGCCTCTACAAAAGGGCAGTAGGTGTGTTTTGGGCCTTTAGAAGCTCAAGTTGGGCCCTTTACCTTATCCTTTAGGCCCAAATACGTATGTGTGATATCTAAGATGGCTCTATTAGTGATATCCTTATAGTTGAAATTGAACAAAGTGGTAAATTTGCAACAGTGTAGAGTCTGGGCACAGTTTTATATTATATAAATTAGTATTTTTTTGGCACGCTTATCGTGAAATATAATTATATTTGTTGAGAAATCAGCGCACTGATTCGTAATTCAATATCTTTCGAGAGTTTATAGGGATCAAGTCGAAAGATTCGATCTTGATAGGTAAATTCGCTCAAGAACAGAGAAGATGAAAACTGGTAAACAGAGGATTTAACGTGGTTCAGCCCTGAATTTGGTCTACGTCCGCGGATCAACACTTCGATTATATTCCGAACGATCTACAGAGATTACAAGCTTGCCACTTTCTCTCTCAACTCATAGTACAATAATCGGGCTAATTCTTCCTAGATAGAGAAGATAAAAGCTCTAGAAGGTTCATACTCAACTCAGAAATTCAGTTATACAGCTTCAAGAAAACTGCAGCGATTCACGACCTCTTACACATCTTTCATGGCCGTGACAACTTCGAATGAACTTCGCGCGCGTTCACAGTCAAACTTCACCGCCTTGGACAAATTCTTCACGGCCGTGAATCGGTCGAGGCTCACTTCTTCAGGTTCTGTCCTACGTCACGGTCTCGTGCTTCAGTTGTCACGGCCGTGACTTCAGCGAGCAGTAGCATCTTAGCTCAAGCTGTCCACTGTCACGGCCGTGACCTCCCATGTAAGCAGCCGTGAAGGTGACCTGCGAGGTTAATTCGATCACTTCTTCGTGAACATGGCCCAGCTCGAGCTCGGCTCGATTAAGCTTTATTGGGCTCGAGCTCGGCTCGAGCTCGGTCGAGCTCGAAAATTTTCGGCTCGAGCTTGGCTCGGTTAAATACATGAAAGCTCGGCTCGGCTCGGCTCGATAAGCTTGATAAGCCGGGGTATTTGAACTCGAATTCGGGCTCGAGCTCGAGTTCGATATATATTATTAAATAAAACGTATTTTAATATAAAATATTAAGTATTTAATATATTAAAAATTAAAAATATCGGCTCGATAAGAGCTCGACGAGCCTCGAGCCCAGATATGATAGGCTCGAAGCTCGGCTCGATTATTAACAAGCCAGCTCGATCTCGGCTCGAGCTCGATTTTGACCGAGCTCGAGTCAAGCTTTGACCGAGCTGTTCGCGAGCAGCTCGGCTCGTTTACACCCCTAGTTTGGGTCATAAATTCCAACAATATTTACTATTATTACAATATTGGAATTTATATTTTTTAGTTTTAATAGATGAAATAACTTTTAAATGTATAAAACAAGAAATAATATGTAGAGATATAAAATAATAAAGAAGTTTAGAAGTGATATGGTAATTATTCAATTAATTAAATATATATATTAAAGGGTCAAAATGTAATTAAATTGACAGTTCATGTGGCAATTTATACTCACCTAGTCATCCATCACCCTTAATAACATAGATAAAAGAATTAGACAGAATCGATAATATAATACATGTCAAGGTATATTATACTAAATAATCGGTCACTTTAATCTCAAACCATAAAGATAATGCAATTATTAAATGAAATATTCGTTTCGTCGGGCATATACAACACATACGCGTATCTTAAAATTGGTGCTTTTCCAGTAGCGCCTCTCACACGCATGAAATAATTTAAATGCAAAAACGATCATATCTGATTTTTATCTATCTTTTTTATTGGAATAAGATCACATTGAAGATTCGCGGGAAATCCCTCCCTCTACTTTGCCAAGATCTGCGATCACTACATATAATGCACACCATCTTCATTGCATAAACTAATCTTCACAAAGCTAATATATATATATATATATATATATATATATATATATATATATATATTGCAAAGTGTCAACAAACTTGGAAGAAAGCTACAAATCATTCTTTTTCTTGTTTGGCAGACAGGGAAATAAAGCACCATCATTCAGCAAAGTGCTTGATTGTGATTACGCATCTGAGTTTCCGACAAATCACGATTGTAATTTTTATACTGAGTTTTCTCGTGGCACGCTATGGAGTATGGATAACACATCAAAAAGTTGAAATAGACGAAAGTTCAAATGTTATAGCAATGTTTTTATAAAAATCCATATATTCAACAAATATCTCGAATTTTTATGGGGTTTTGCTATTTACTTATTGGAGACTTACAATGGATTGTCTGATGGAGTTACACCACTAAGACAGCATTACGTTAGGATATATTAATGGTGAGACTTTCTAATCTTGTAGTGATCGATAAATATCTAACATATTAGTCCTTAAAGCATTGACTTAAATCTACGATCTTGGAAGTGGTCGATTACAATAATCCGAAGTGAGGATTAAACTATGCGAGCACCACACTAAAGGTGTGGTTTGTTCATTGAACTGAAAAAAAAAAGGAAGGAAACCATAAGCAAATTATAGAGTAATGCCAAAATCCCACAAAGAAGCACTAAAAAGCAAAGACAAATCCAAAAACTATTTGTGTCTATATAACTTTTATTTCCAAAGGGAGACAGAGAGAACATTAATGTTAGGTAGCAGACCACAAAAATGATTCTTTGCCACTACATCAGCCGCACATTGTAATAGTGAGTGTCGTATCCTTTTGCATTGTACTATAAATAGGGCTACTCAAGTTTTCTTACATTATGGTATAACACACCATATGTACAAAAAATGGCTGTTAATGCCCTTCATATATGTGTGACTTTAATCGCTTTGTCTTCCCTTGTTTCAATGTTTAGTACCCCACCAGCTTCGGGTAAATATTTCAGACAGTTAATATAATGCTTCAAGTTATCAATTTGTCATTTGTTTATTTTTTTTCTCTACAGAAGCTCGAGCCATTTTATTACATGGAAGTCTTTCACCAGATGACACGACGTTACAGGTGTAATAAATCCTTCATATCACTGTTAAAATATACCGTGAAGATTTTTCCCAAAAAAATATACCGTAAAGATCATATTAGTGCTAGAATACATTAGGGTTTTGTCCTAAATCAGATTGGCTGAATTTTCTTGCACGCACTGATAAAACAAATATCTTTCTCGCTAGTTCAAATTTCAACTCAATACACATGCATAATAACGACGACGACCACGTCCAATATGTGCTATATACATAATTAAAATCTCAACATAAAGATTTATTTGACCTATAACCATTGCAGATCAAGGAAGAAGCAGATTTCAAGGGTAACATTGAATCGAAGGATGGCGATTTCTTCTTACTATTCCCCAGAAGAATTGATCTTGAGGTCAATAGAGATTATCCGGGATCAGGCGCCAATAATCGTCACACGCCTTTTCCACCAGCTAAAGAATAATTATATAAGCTTCGAATTCATGTCGTGTGTATTATATATATCCTTAATATATATATTAGTGCAGAACTTAATATTAAGTTTCTATTAAGTGGTCTCGGTCTGAATTCGAAGACTTTTTATCTCTACCGTTTTAACCTATGAACCTCGAACTTATCATGGGACTTTCTACTTCTGTAAATCTATTGTTAATCATGTTGGTATGTAGTGATGATATATAAATATGCTTCTGCTGTTGTATTAATAATAATTTATGTTCATCCTTCTTTAACTGGTTCTTGTTCACGTATTTACATCTTCACAGCAATAATATAAAATGAAATTTGGATTATCCTTTTTATACCTCAAAACTTTAAAGTTTAACTGCACCAGTGAATTACGCCATATTTAATTCTTCCCGACAATTATCCGAGGTCGAGACGCAATGATGTGTAGTGAAAGCAGTGGATGTGAGGTGGTGTACCACTTAGAGCTACAACTACAAAAAAAAATTTACCTGAAAATCATTGTTTTTATATCTTTATTCCTTGTGTCATGGGGAAGACATCAAACTAATCATAATGATCATAAAAAAAAAAATCCAAATATAAAAATAAAAATAAAAGTATTATTGTGCAAATTAAACAATATAACCTACTATTTAAATGCAAAGATGCCGATATCTTAATATTTTGTGGAGAAAAAGATTTAATTTACATATATTATTTAGTTGTCCAATTCTAGCGATTGATTTTAGGGCTAACAACTATTAGGTCGGCCCACTAAAAGCCCAATTTATGTCTAGGCCTATCATCCTTTCCTACCTAACACGGCGTCTCCATTTTACCCAAAATACCCCTCAAGGCAAGAAAACGCGTAGCAATTTTCTTCTTACCCAAACTTTGTTTCCACCGATTTTTGCTGGTTCTTGTCCACTTGCGTTTTCTGGGTTCTTCATTGAGGTAATTTTCTCTTCTTTCAGCTGGAAATTACTTTATTTTCTTGGATTTTCGTTGCTGTATAAAGCTTCTGTTTGTGATTTTCCTTTTCCTGTTTTTTTAAAATGTGCGGTTTGAGTTTTTGCTGGTGGTTCAATTCTAGTTTGATCGAACAAAATCGTACAACCAGGAGACATGGGCTGTCGTAAGCTCACAATTGCAGATCAAATACAGCTCGTTATCATCTTTAAATCAGCCGATGAACTAAATAGTTACCTCTGTCCTTTGTGGAAGTAATTGTGGATGTTTCATACGTTCCTTTTATATATGTTTTAGCGTTTAGGTGAAAAAAAGAAAGAGGTTTGTATGGGTGAACATGTCGTCGTAGATGTGACGAAGCTGTCGAAACCCGAGGCAGCTGAGTCTGGCCAAACGGATAAAAAGGCGACAACTTTTGGGTCAACTTCTTCAACTTCAGTGATAGATGATGAAAATTTAGCTGTGGTGGTAGATAAAGATGAGGCCGATGAACACTCACCACTTATAGGAAAAGGGGAGTGTCGCATATGTCAAGAGGAGGATTCCATCAAGAATTTGGAGAGCCCTTGTCTTTGCAGCGGAAGTCTCAAGGTACCATTTTTTGGATTTGATCTTCCCACTTCTTCGATTTGATCTTGATTTAATGCATACATCTCTTTGACGAGGGCTTGTGATCTCTTTGCAGTATGCTCACAGAAAATGCGTTCAGCATTGGTGTGATGAGAAGGGAGATATCACTTGTGAGATATGCCATCAGGTATATGAACTTGCTGCTCCAATTTTATTTTCATTCTACAGTTTTCACTGTTTGAAGTTAGCTGAGATGATCTATCTCTAAAGTTCGACATGTTCTTCGTATTTATTTTTTTTTTCAGCCTTATCAGCCTGGCTACACTGCTCGTCCACGTCCAGCACCCGAGGATAGTAACATCAACGTGGGGTGGGTGTTACTTGACATGCTACAAATAATATCTGTTTTTTTTTACTTGTGAGTAACCATGAAACTGATGTGTTTTTGTCTATAATTATGTCTTTTCAATGTGGTATTTCTAGTGGTGTATGGCCAATTTCTGGGGCCACACTTGATATGAATGATCCAAGGCTTCAAGCCATTGCTGAGGCCGAGCGCCAATTCTTTGAAGGTGAATATGATGATCTTAATGACACTCACAGCAGTGGAGCTGCATTTTGTCGTTCTGCTGCTCTTATTGTAAGTCACATCCTATCATTCTAAATCAATGTAATGGATCTGAATAGTTAGTTACCTAAATTATTAAGACTTATCTTTTAATTTATGCCAGCTATAAAAAACTGAAGTATATATTGCTATTGTGTATTGGCAGTTAATGGCCCTTCTGCTACTAAGGCATGCTCTTTCCCTAACGGATGCTGACAGCGACGAGGGCGATGACGATGTGTACACTTTCTTCTCGGTAAGCTGTAATGAATCTCCATTGTTATGATATCAATAAATACTAAAAACCTTGGATTTTTTCGCAGCTTTTCTTGCTTCGAGTCGTGGGCTTTCTCTTGCCTTGCTACATAATGATATGGGCCATTGGTATCTTGCAACGCCGTAGGCAGAGAAGGGTACGAGCTTTCGCTTTCTAACATTACAGAGACAAAAATACTAAGACGTCTTAACTTCTACGAATCTTCGTAATTACGATTTTATTCGTTTTTATTCGGCATGCAAATATAGGAGGAAGCTGCAGCTTTAGCAGCAGCGCGGCTCGCAATCGCAGTTCAATCGGCGCGCAGGAGAGGACTTCTGCCCGACACTTCACAAACAGCCGAAAATGTCTGAAATTTATGAAAATAAATGCAAACTTGTGCCTTTGTTGAATGTGTCTTCGTCTTCTTCGTCTTGATCCCTCGTTGCTGTTACCTATTCTGTGTAAATGGCTGTGATGTACCGTGAGCTTCGTCCACACTTTGTATGACGATTAATTTAATAATATTACATCCTTTGTAAGAAAAATATAATTTAAGAACAGAAGAATGTGAAGAAGGATATTTGAAGATAAATCTTATTCTACTCTTTGAGGTCTTTTTAAAGGCTGCTGTGAATGAATGAATATCCCTCTCTAATCACTCTCTATGATCTCTCCTCGGCCGAGCTTCGAAACCTCCCTCAACCTTCTTCTCAACAGTGTAAGGCATATAAGTCCCGAGAATACGGTCCCACATAACCAAAAAGGGCTGCGAAAAATTATACTTGCTCCCATATGGCTGGTGATGAATATCATGGTAAGCAGAGTTATTCTTGAAGATCAGATGAAATAAATTCCCAGGCAGCCATAGCCCACAGTGGTCATCCACGATCTTCAGCGTAGCGAAAGAGAAGAAAAACATCGACGTTCTTGGAGACATCCCAGATAGGAAGAAAGTCAACGCCCCGCCGAACATGTCGAGGATCAAACCCTCAAAAGGATGGTTGTAGATTGCACCGTAAGGGTAAGGCACGACTAGCCTATGGTGATGAGAGTGTACGTGTCTGTACAAGAACTTGTTATGGTGCATGTAACGATGCATGAAGTACTGCCACGTGTCAAAAACCACCATGGCTGTCAAGAATTGCATGCAATGGACGACGAGCGAAGTTTGGTCGATCGACGAAGTTGATGAAGATTGGGTTTCGCTTCCTTTGATCTGATAAGGTAATTAATTTGATGAACAGGAAAAAGGCTAAAGAGAGATTGAGATTAATGAAGAAACTTACGTAGAATGTAATGGTTGCAGCGAGGACTTGAATAGATTGTTGAAAAAGAACGCCTTTGATCACATCCTTTTTGGTAACTAAGTTCTTCTCATCTTCGTCTTTCCTTGTGTGTAGTCTGTAATTATCGAGTGAGCCCAGAAAAACATACACGCCCGAGTATAACCAGTAAATGATTATAGGCACAAATGTGGCAAGAAGCTCATCACTGGACAATTTGAAGACAACGTTGTTCATTTTTTTTTTACTCAATCCTTTGTTTATGACAGTAATGACGGGTTAAATCCCTGGTGATGTGTCTGAATACAGTCAATGAGGTGGTATTTATGATGTCTCTGTAGTATATTTATCGATTTTTCAATGTACACTATGATTTAATTAGGACATATTTGTCTCCATTGTTTTGTATTACGGTAAACTATTTGAATTTACTCGGCCCCTTGAGTAGTGCTCCACTTGCTCGATATTGAGTATCGTCGCTTTTCAGAAAAGATTGAAACAAAAAAGGTCCAATATTTCCTTGCTGATAAAAACAATCCATAGTTCTCATTTAAATATATTATACATAAATTTGTTGCTAAACTGAGGTTCTTAACAACAGTATAAACACACAACTCAGCAAACCGACCAACGGTTAACCTATAAAACTGCGATTAGTACTATGATGCCGACTCAGAGGATGCTTCACTCGAGCCATTTTCTTGGATCAGCTGGCAAATAAATAATTTATTTTTTCTATAAGTTTTTGCTGATGGTTATGATGAAAAAGTTATACTTAATTCAAGGGAATGATGGAGCATATGATTTACCAGTGAGCCAACTCTTTCGTAAGCTTCCATTACTTGAGGATTTTCCTCGTCTTCGTAGCCTATTTGTAAGATTCGAGGTCCGTTAACCGACCAAAATGCCCTTCTTCCCGCTTCCTATGAGAAAAAACATACAGAAAAAGGTGGAAAGAATCGATTGCGATCGGTTATTAGCTGGCAAGTAAAAGCCTAATGAATAAAATTTTATTGTACGATGAAAACAACGTTGTGCAATCAACATAGACTGAAACAAGGGACTAAGCAGGCAGTATCTCCATGGATGGAACACGATACATGTTCTGAGATACTTCTTTGGCTATTCGGTCGATAGCACTGAATAAGATTCTAGAAGATCGCTAACAAGATATAGATAAGTAATTGAAGCTATAGACGGCTAAGAAAAAGAAGAAAGATAATTCACCTGTAAGACGAGCAAGTATATAGCATCAAGCGCCTGGATACGAATTTCAGGGTCTGTTACTGCTTCTCTTTCGATGGAGAATGTACTTGCGAGCTCGAGAGGCATCTTAGAAGTGTCTTGCTCGCTGTAGATCTATCTCACAAGGTAAAGAAAAAAAAGAACATAGCATAAGTTAAGATACGTGTAAGAAACAACGAGAAAGTTATGACAAGATCTCTTCTGAATAAACATATACACACTTACTTTGTTTCCAGAAACAGGAAGCAGCAGTGCTGGCCATAAAAACTCGGATATGAGGAGCAAATTTTGCACATGATTTTCAGCCTCGAAGCAACAATTCCGAAGAGTTCCCATTACCTTGCAAGAAAGAAAGGATAGGTACATGGAATGTAATTATTTTACTTGCATGGAAATTCTTGCTAAGGGCTGTTGAAATATGCAATCTTTGATAGTTTGTGTATAGAAGACAGGTTCACTATCCTACCCCTTTCTTTCTCAATTCGCTGGGTGAATCGAATTGTCTGATAATTTGCTTCAATAGTCCTCGCTTAGGATCCATTAAGATACGTCTTCCTTCTTCTTTCTTTGAGATGTTGACGAGGATCGAAGCAACGTGCTCAAAGGGATCATCTAAAATGATGTTTGATAATTTCTTACAAACAAATGGAAAGCAAAAGGGCAAAGTAAATTGAAGAAAGAACAAAAGAAGCAGCAAAGTTACTGTTTTTCTCGCTAGATGATGTACAAAATGATCTCACTAGCTTCATTACATATAGACCACGCATCTTCTCATCTCCGATCTGATGTACAAAACGAGTCAAGTTACCTCATTGCACGAGAAAATAATTCAACAATGAATCTTGAGTTAATTTAAGAACGCAAAGAGAATCACCTGAAGCAATGACTCAATACCAGAATCTAGTTGCGTTAGATTGACAAGAAGCATAATTAGCAACTGCGTAATCACACAGTCTTTTCTACAAAGAATTTCCATGACTGTTTTGATCATATCGAGTTCGACCAACTTTTCTGCTAAGTCGGGATTTTGCGATAGATTAATG
This sequence comes from Craterostigma plantagineum, assembly GCA_027422505.1. NCBI lineage: Eukaryota > Viridiplantae > Streptophyta > Magnoliopsida > Lamiales > Linderniaceae > Craterostigma > Craterostigma plantagineum. The sequence continues at coordinate 967,306 of JAPQWV010000052.1, read as the reverse complement.
AGTGCTTCTGCAGCTGGTTCGGAAACTTCCTGAGAAATATAACACAGACAAAATATAATCAAGCTACAAACTAAACAAACATTTCTTAAGAAATCATTTACCAAACGAAGTAGGAAACATAGCATACAACAAAGATACATAATACCTTTCCCTCGGCAAGCAGGCGAGATAATGAAGGAAAAGCTACACCGGCATATTTTCCGATGGAAAGTAATCCGTCTTCTGAACCAGTATAATCTCGAACAATGTTGACTGCAGCTTTTTTTATCTACCACAATTTTATCACGAAAAGCATATCACTAGTAACTTTTATCACGATTTTACACATGGAACAGGTACCAAAATCGAGCAAAAAATAGGAAATTTATCATTGGATACAGGGAATAATTTGAGAAGACGAATGAACACGAAAAAAAAAAATATTTACGGGTGGTGAAGGAGATGAGAGAAATCCCAACAGCTCTTCTAGCTCGGTCGCCATTGCTGTGAATGCTCCGTCCGTCGGCGCGTCACACACACCAACACACAGTAAAAATGGCAAATAGTTAAAAGAGAAAGGGCTTCCGTGCAATTGGCCCAGCCCAGCCCAGACCTCATTGGGCCGTTTTAATAAGCTGTAGCTGTTTACAGAGATACTTTTATTTTTATTTTTATTTATTGCTAAAATATTCGTTTAAACGTAATATTTATGTTTATTAATCTCGGAGAAATCTGCTGTCAAGGAGAATTGAATCAATGCCAACTTTTCTAAACCAGAAACAGAGCAACAATGAAAGGTTGATATGATAAAATGGTTCCACGAAAATCCAATGTACTAAGAAGTAGAAATTGCAAAAACATCCCTGAAACAAACAAACCATATCATCAACGCATTGCACAATCCAAACCAATATTTCCTCCTCAATCATGCAAGATACCTGTACTTCCTCCTATCATCATTGTCCCTCTCCAAGAAATCCCTTTCAATAAGCGACTCGATCCTCTTCTTAATCTCCCCAGGATTCGCCAGGAAACGAGGCTGCAACTGCTTCGTCACCTCGGATATAACGTTATTATGATCGAGCACCCTCCGAGACTTCATAATTCTAACAATGGCAGCTTCGATCTGAGGTTTCCTGTCCTCTTCAACCCTCTGTCTAGTTTCTTGCTTCTCTGGCTCAGACTCCTTTTGCGCCACCACAGTGCCAATCCTCACCTTACGGAGTTTGCTCGTAAACTTGTCATTCACAGAGAAAACGTCGTCTTCTCCAATATCCTTGCTCATGGGCTCTTTTCGGAGGACGTTTCTACCCATCACGCATGCTAAGGATTGCAGGCACCTCTTCAAGTCTGGGGAAGGAATCTCAGTCGCCTGTTCGATGTCTCTGTAAGTGAGAGAATCTGAGGTGTTGAACAGCATTAGCACGCACATCTGATAGGTGGAGACGTTGAGTTCGTAGTTTTGGCCGTTCCCAAAAGTTGCTCGAATGTCAGCAGTTCCCATGTTTGTCTGCCATGCTAGTTTACGCCCGTTGTGGGTCCCAAGGTAATATGACTTGAACTTTTCGCACAGAGCTGATAGTTCGGAAGGTAAGTTACAAAATGTCCCAGACTGAGTCGGCCACGACCCAGTTGTAAGAACCTGGACGACTAACGTGGGCCCATGTTCGAATTCTCCAGCGTGGGCTGCGTAGAAGTCTTTCATGGTGTCTTGAGAAGTTTTCATGTCGTTAAACATGCCTTCTAGTTTCGAAGTAAACTGATATCCACATTCAGTTTTCAGCTTCACGATCAAGCTTCTCTCTGCATCATCAGATACCGTTTTCCCAGATAAGAGCCTCTTCGCTAGGTGCTGTTTGTAGTATTTCTCAAAAATATCTTTCTCTTGAAGGTAACGGAACAAAATCATCACCTTATCGAGTATTATTTCGATGTCTTCTTCTTTAACACCTTTGAGTCCTCTCCTCAGCTTATCATCCATGAACAGTGATATATACTCTGGAGATCGGGGATTTAAGTTGATGAAATACTCGAACGAAGAATTCAGTGCATTTTGGAAGGTTTTGTCATTGGTGAAAGCCTCGCTTATTATCTTATCGTACTTGTCCTTTTTGTCGAGGAGGGCCTGGACAAAGTCTACAGGATTCTTCGATTTCTCGGGATCGGTAACTAGCTGCTTGCCAGTGTCTCTTAAGTGAGAAGTCATTACATCTCTGATCGTAGATAGACCATTTGGGACCCTTCGAAATAAACTGTATATTCGACCTAAGTCTTCAAACTTGTCGTCGATTAGCATCTTAATCATACCCGAATTTTCCATGTGAACTAGCCTAAGCATGTGGTTTTCGATCATCTCCTTCTCAACCACGTGAGTTATCTTCGATTCACTCTTGGCATCCAAGTAGTGAGATACCCTCTCCATCTCTTCGTTCAGACGCCTCTCAGCTTTCTTCAGGTATTCTCCACAGTCGCAGCACTCTATAAACTCTTGAGATTCTGCCCTATAAAACTCAGTGGAAACCTCAAGAAACGGTTTCTCGAAATCTCCCTGATACACTGAATGCCCCAAATCCATCAGCATTTTAGTTATGTTCCTCATCAGGCCTCGGTTGATAACTTCACCTGTACGTTCCCGAAGGATCAGTTCAAGAAGTGTGTTACGAAGCCTACTAGATATTTTTTCAGAGCGAATGACGTTGTCCCTCCAAAGATTCAGACCAAGCTCGTGAACTGGGATTTTGTGGGTGCTGGGAATGAATGTTCTGTCCATGTACATGAGTATGTCACGAATCATCTGCAAAGCTTTATTGTGGTCGTCCCATTTCGCATTAAGCTCTTCAAGAAACAAACCGCTGTGAGCTGCTTCTACACCTTTGGACATCGTCTGGAGATGGAATGTCAAGGTCGAGACAAGACCTGAATAAAGCCTTTCTCCAAATTTATGCAATACCATGTTGTACGCATTCCTGGATCACAAGGAAACATCGAGTCAGCAGAATTGTCTCATGAATCCAGAGTTTGTTGAGGAATTAATGAACAACCAGCAATAACAAATTACGTGGAATGAATTTAATCTATTCGATCATTACCAATTCATGCAATTTAGACGTGGAATGGATTTCATCTATTCGACCGTAACCAATCTACTTGACTCGAACGTAACCAATTCACACATGGAATGAATTCAATCTTCGACCCTAAGCAATTCTGTTGACTCAAACGTAACCAGTTCACACGTGGGACGAACTTAATCCATTCGACCCTAAGTCCTAACCAATTCACTTGTCTCAAACATAACCAACTGACACGTGGAATGAATCTATTCGTCCTAACCAATTCACTTGACTCGAACTTAACCATATCATACATGGAATGAATTCGATCTATTTGTTCCAAGATAATACTACCTGTACCATCGGCACGAACGCGTTAAGTTTCACCGTTTTAGTAAGTTGTATTGAAATCTGTTGATGTATAAACTTATCTTGCAAGCCATAAACAATGATATCTGACATGGATGCACATAAATGTAAGGAATCATTCATCATGGTCACTGTAAAACAAATGTATCCTTACAACACACTATTCTACGAAACAAAGAATCAGCTAAACATGTGTCCAATCATTCAAAATCAATGCATAGCCACATTAGACCAGCCTGATCCCCCCTTAAGTGCACAGAACCTAAACGGCAACTTTGCCGCTTATCTCAACAGATTAAAAATCAAATCAAACAACAGAAATACGCCAACAAAGATAACTCAATACAGAAACATCATAAAAGCAAAACACAGACCTGTATAATTCCTCGAAACTGAGGCCACTCGCGTTGTGGCTGTAAATCTCATGAATAGCATGCTCCAGAATCTTCCAAGTCTTGTCGGCGTACTTAGGATCCACCACAACTTTGTGCTTAAACGGTTCAATCTGAAAATTCCTCTTTTTTGGCCCACCACTCATCTTAAAATCCGAATCTCAATGATTAATCGCCGAGGACTGAGGCTCTCTTCTATCAAGCGGCCTTTTTCTCCGTCGATAATTTGAGGAGACTGATGCTTCTTTAGGGCTTTGAAATGAAATGAAATGAAATGAAAGGGAGGACTATAAATTGATTGTGTTGTACGTTATGCTTGTCGAGTGAGACGAGTGTTCTTAACATTTTTAATTTGAGTGGATTTGGTTCTCCTTTTTGGCGATTGCCGTGAATTTCATGCAATAAATTAGATATATATTTAGGCCGTATTTTTATTTTTGTCATAACTTTTGTTGAATGGATTAAGGGAAAATAAATTAACTAGGCGATTTATGTTTCATCCGACTGATTTTACATGTTACTTATATGATTTTTTCATCATGGCTCGATGCTACCGACTACCGAGGTTGTAATCATCATTTAAATCGTAAATCAAAATTCATTTATCTACGTGAACAGCTACTATATGTAGGTTGTCTTTTATTGCTTGGTTGACTATGTTATTTTTTTTCAAAGCATTTTCGATACAATCTTGACATTAGGAAATTTATAATTTAACGTGGAAACATGAAAGCTGAAAACTTTAAGCTTTATTCCTGACCTTTACACATTGGTAGGATATCTATATCAACAACTAATTTAAATTGGAATAAGAGATAAAGAAAATAATAAGTTTCTAATATATAAATTTAAATGGACTAATAAATAAAAAATCAGAGTGGCGCGGCGGAAGCGTGGTGGGCCCATAACCCACAGGTCCCAGGATCGAAACCTGGCTCTGATAAATTTTATTTCGTTTTTTCCTTTACAGAAATTATTACGCATACCTTTATATTATCATTTGCTTTGTATATTCTTCTGTGTCGGTCGTTAGAATAATTAAACTGTGGAGATCGAATTATGTTTACAAATCGATCCAAAAACAATGTCACAATCAAACAGCTACCTAACGAATAATATCATGCATAATTTGCGCAAGGCTCTCATTTTCACCTTATGTAGTTCACGATAAACAAGATTATTCTATATTTTATTTCCTGAACATATATAAATTGAAGAAAATGGAGAATATTAGTACGATCCTTTGTATTGTTATAAAGTCACATTAAATAATCCGTATACTGAAATAATATGTAAGCAACATCTTGCGAGACTTCCTTAGTGAACCGAAATTTACATCATGTTTTACTACATAATATCCATAGCTGCAACGGCAACGTTGGAGTTGGATACTTATTCTATTAGATTCCCTCTTCAAATGAGAAAAAAATGAGATTTCTATTATTTTTTCTTTTTTATCTTAGTACTTTGCCCTATTCTATTACCCACCACTCAAATCATTCGCACTCATTATGTTTGTTGCTTAAAGCTTGCACTCCCTCTCTCTCTCTCTCTCTCTCTCTCTCTCTCTCTCTCTCATTGCCAAAGCAAAAGCCATAGCTGCCTTAGCTAGTATAGCTAAAAGTCCTGCAAAATACACTGCACAGAAAATCAAAAGGGTAAAAAAAAAAATCCATGGAAAACCCTAATTTCCCATTCCAAATTCTAGCAGAGAAAAAAGCAGACACGAAGTATGAGGTGCGTAATAATCAAGAACTTCCATGTTCAAGCTCATCAGCCTCCATCAACAAGTCGTCAAAGGTCGTCACTAAACCCCAAAAACCAAAGAGGGCTTCCACGAAGGACCGCCACACCAAGGTGGAGGGCCGCGGCCGGAGAATCAGGATTCCGGCGATCTGCGCCGCGCGCGTCTTCCAGCTAACTAGGGAGTTGGGCCACAAGTCCGACGGAGAGACCATACAGTGGCTTCTCCAGCAGGCGGAGCCGGCCGTCATAGCCGCCACCGGCACGGGGACGATTCCGGCGAACTTTGCTTCTCTGGCCGGCGTTTCTCTGAAAGGCTCGTCGGTCCCGTCGCTCGTGGCTCCTTTGGTCATGAGTTACAAGAACGGCGGCGGCCATGGATGTTTTCATGGCGGTGATAATTACGGTCTTCGTCATTTTCGTGAGGGTTTGTCAGCTGAGAGGAGATTTGGAGAGGTTTCGTCTTCTTCCTTGGAAGATGATTCGTCCTTCTTGAATATTAACTACTGTAATAATAATTATGGGGGTCAAGAGCTTGAATTTAAGAGGAGAAGATCCGAGGAGGATTATTATCATGTGCCAAAGAGAGATAGTCGTGACGACAGTGATAAACAACTACTCGATCAAGTTTCTGGGAACATAACGTCGTCGTTTCAGATGAATTTTCCTGTCCAAATGGGGTCGTTGAATGGTAATGATAATGCTTCTGCACATTCAGGTATCTTTGCCTTAATAAATGCATTGAGGCCTTCATCGGGCGAAGAATCGATCTCTTGAAGTCCAAATACGGAGTACAATGCAGAAAATTAAAGGTGAATTATATCACAACATCACCGTAATAGTACGTATACGGGCACAAATGTATGACCTTTGAGTTCTAGAGTTTTTGGATAGGAGAAATGTAATAATAGTCATAAATTTCTCAGTTTTTTTTTTTTCTTTCTCTCACAAGAATTCTCAGGACCAAAAGAGACCCCCTTGTTACATTAGGTCGCGTGGTTTGGATTGATTAATTCAGAGGGAAGCTTCGACAACATGATTTCGGCAAGTTTGATTGAGTTATCTTTTTCGTTTGTTTTGAATGGTTCTTTTGAGAAAGGAAAAGCAATATTATTATTATAGTGTGTGTGTGTGTTAGGGTTTTTTGAGTGAAATATATGTAGTTTTGGATGTAATATTAAGACACCATCGACGATGATGCTACTGATCACAGACAGACTTATGTCTGAAGAAACTCTTCGTTGTCGGACAAAAGGTTTGGTATTTCATAATTGTTTTAATAGGACCGCTTTAAACACGATTAACCGCTGCGTTGCTTTATATTACCTAATCATCTGCTTATTACCTGATAAAAATATATTGCTTTGTGTGCTCTAAGATTCGCCAATCTTCGTCTAAACTAAGTCCTTGCCCTCTTCTCAGAATATCCACTAATAGCTTGAAAAGCAAAACAAAAAGCAAGTACCTTTTTCGTTACATTTTAAATAGGAAAAAAAAAAAAGCTTCAAAGACTAGCTAGTGTGCGTACAAATTTGTAGCAGTGGTGATGATGCGTCCTTTTCATCAGGTGCTGTGCTGCTAGCTAGCTTTTTCCAGCTTGGTAAGATTACACCCCACACACACATATATATATGTTATATATATATATGTGTGTACGTATGCATGGTTGCAGTTTAATAAATGAGGAAATATTTCTTATCTCTGATGGAATAAGTGTGGTTCATTTATGTTTTACCATGGCCCTACTGCACATGCTCTTACCAGCGAGGCCATGCATGCGATTCCATACCATATATATCTCAAAGGGGTTGGGAAATGAAAAAGAACTAATTTAATATGTTGTTGAAGAAGCTCGTGCAGGGGACACAAGGAATTTACGTGGAAAACCCCAAAGTCGGGGTGAAAAACCACGGGCAAGGTAAGAAAATTTTACTGTGGGTAATTTAGGAGTTACAACTCTCTACCGTAAGGAGAACACTGCTCTATCTCTCTTACAATAGGAGACTCACCAACTCTCTAAATATTTTTCCTCACAATACTTGTATATACTGAATATAAGAAGAAGTTATTGTTTTTGATGATTTACAATGACTTAGAGCTAGCCTATTTATAGCTGAAGGTTTTAAGCTCGGACGAATCAGAGCTAGCCGCGTAGCTAGACACGTGGACGAACCAGAATGAGCCGCGTAGCTATATACGTGGACGAACCAGAATCAGCCGCGCAGCTATATACGTGGGCGAATCAGAATCTGCCGTGTAGTTATATTACGTGGACGAATCAGAACCAGCCACTTAGCTATGCTAAGTGGACCATTCCCACTGCATGGGCAATGTCCGGTCTTGTACACACCATGGCAAACATCAAACTTCAAATCGCGGATGCGTACGGTACTCGAGACATCTCCATTTTCTCATCTTCATTGGATGGACACATATCGGCAGATAACTTGAAGTTAGCAGCAAGAGGAGTGGATATTGGCTTGCTTTCTTGCATGTTGAACCTTCGCAAGACTTTCTTCAAGTAGTTCTTTTGAGAAAGCAAAATCTTCCTATTGCCTCGAGAGATTTGTACGCCAAGAATTTTGTTTGCCTGTCCCAAGTCCTTCATTTCGAATTCACCAGCGAGTTGAATCTTCAGATCATTGATACGATCTTTCTTGGGTCCTGCTACCAGCATATCGTCAACGTAGAGCAGCAACATGATGTAATCTTCAGAGTGAAATTTCTTGAAATACGCGCAAGGATCTGAATAAAGCCTGGTGTAGCCAAGACTTATTATGAATGAATCAAATCTCTTGTACCAGCATCGTGGTGCTTGTTTGAGCCCGTAAAGAGATTTGATTAGCTTGCAAACCAGATCTTCTTTCCCTTTTTCTTGAAAGCCTTCTAGTTGAAGCATATATATTTCTTCTTTCAGGTCGCCATGGAGAAAGGCCGTTTTAACGTCGAGTTGCTCAAGATGCAGGTCAAATGTGGCACACATTGACAAGACAACCCTGACTGTTGTAAGTCGAACCACCGGTGAGAATATCTCATTGAAGTCGATCCCTTCTTTCTGAGCATATCCCTTTACAACCAGTCTTGCACGATATCGCTCTATCTGGTCATCACCATTCCGCTTGATCTTGTACACCCATTTGTTTCCAATAGGTTTCCTTCCTTGCGGTAATGGCACCAATTCCCATGTCTTATTTTTACTGAGAGCTTCCATTTCTTCTTGCATTGCTCAAATCCACTGACTCGCATCTGAACTCTTCAGTGCTTCTTGGAAAGTCGTTGGCTCTCCATCCTCAGTTAGAAACAGTATGCAATGTTGCTCTCAGTATCATAATCTGAGTACCAAATAGGCGTCTTACGCATTCGTTTTGATCGGCCGAGGTCCGGTACTTCAGTTTCGACTGGGTTGAGCTCTTCGTGCGCTGGTTCGGCTTCAGAAGAATCATCTTGCTCCAATTTTCTCTTCACCGGTGTTGGTGTAGTCTTTGTCATATTGCCATCATGGTTGACTTGCTCCTAGCCGCTATCTTTGAGAAAATTAACATCTCTGCTGATAACAACTTTGTGGTCAGTGAGATCCCACAAACGATAACCCTTTACTCCTTCAACGTACCCCAGAAATAGACATCTTCTGGACTTTGGATCCAACTTCGTAGTTTCTTGATTATGGTACATCACATACACAGGGCTTCCAAATATATGGAGGTTTGAATAATCAGCAGGTTTGCCAGTCCACATTTCCATCGGTGTCCTCATCTCTATAGCAGTAGATGGGGACCGATTCACCACATAGCAGGCAGTGCAGACCGCTTCCGCCCAAAATTCCTTGTCTAGGCTTGCAGTTCTCAGCATAGCCCTCGTTCTTTCCAACAAGGTCCTATTCAGCCGCTCTGCCACCCCATTTTGTTGTGGAGTATATGCCGTTGTGAACTGTCTTTTAATACCCGCACCTTTGCAGAATTCATTGAATTCCCTGCCAGTATATTCTCCTCCATTGTCAGACCGCAGGCATTTGATCTTCTTAGTGGATTCAAGTTCGACCCGCGCTTTGTATGTTTTGAAGGTAGGAAACACATCGTCCTTCTTCTTGATTGGATACACCCAGCATCTTCTGGAATAGTCGTCGATGAATGACACGAAGTAGTTTGCTCCCCCCAGAGATGTGACCGGTGCTTGCCAAACGTCAGAGTGCAGTAGTTCCAGAATTTCTTTACTTCTGAATTTTGACGGGCTGAACTTCGGGCGATGCTGCTTACTTACAATGCAATTCTTACAAAATGGTAGTGACACGATTGTGAGACCAGGAAGTAGATTCTTCTGGACAAGAATTTTCATGCTTTGCTCAGACATATGACCAAGCTTCTTGTGCCAAGTCATCGAAGACTTCTCAATTGAATTTGTAGTGGCCACAGAAGCTTGCCCTTCCTGCAGAGTTTCCCCCTTCAGCATGTATAAGTTTGCAGCGATCTTTTCTCCCTTCATTATTATTTGCGCTCCTTGAAAGATTTCCATGACCTTGTTCTCCAGTTTAATTGTAAGACCAAGATCATCTAGCTGCCCCACAGACAATAGATTTTTCTTCAGACTCTCAACATGTCGCACAGCTTGAATGGTACGGATGGTTCCATCATACATCTTTAATTTGATGCTACCGATCCCAACAATCTTCAGAGGTTGATCATTACAGCTGTACACGAACCCTCCAGAGGTTGGTTGGTACTGATGGAACCATTCCCTTCTTGAGGTCATGTGGAAAGTAGCTGCGGAGTCGAGAAGCCACATATCGTCAAATCTTCCCTTTTCTCCAATGGTGGATGCAGCTTCACATACTAGAACAAATCCGTTGTCTCGAGTGTTGGCCACGTTTCCTTGAGCATTGAGGTTTCTGTTTAGACCCCAACAATCTTTCTTCATATGACCCTTCTTGCCACAGTGATAACATTTGATAGCCTTCTTATTTTGGGACCGATTTTTGACTCCCACTAGGACCACGTTCTTCATATCTGATCCGCTTTCGGCTCCCACTTGGACCACGTTCTCCAGATCTTGCCTTCGTCACAGTCAGCGCCTCTGCTTGATGGGGTGTAATCACCTTCTTCTCCGTGTTATTGCGCCGGTTTTCTTCTTCCAGAACAGCAGCAGCAACGTCATCATAGACAAGTTGCTCTGCAGTTTGGTTGTTGGTTAGACTGATGACGAGATGAGCATAAGAATCTGGCAGACTTGCGAGTATGAGTTCAGCACGATCGCTTGATTCTATGTTGCAGTCCAAGTCTTTGAGTTGGCCAAACAGAGTAACCATTTTGTTGATGTGCTCTGTTGCTGAAGAAGATTCATCCATCTCTAGAGCATATAATTTCTTCTTCAAGAAAATCCGGCTATGAAGCGACTTGGCTTGATATAGCTTATCAAGGTGATCCCAGATTTCCTTTGCACTAGTTTTTTCCACGACGCTCGACAGAATATCATCTGCTAATGCGAGATGAATATTGGCAGTAGCCTTTCCATCAATCTTCTTCCATTTGGCATCACTTGTAATTCTTTCCGGTCTGCCAGTGATAGCTTCCAGACAATTTTCTTTGAGCAAAATTGCCTTGACTTTCACCTTCCACAGGGAGTAATTTTTTCCGTTGAATTTTTCAATCTCATGCTTAGCTGCCATTTTTTTCTCTCTCCCCCAGAAACTTTAATGGATGAATAGTAATAATCTAACAAGCTTTCCGATGTGGAGGATCCAATATTATTGGCAACCACAGAGCATACGGTAAGTAGATATTATAAACACCCAGCCAAAGCTCTGATACCACTTGTTGTAAAAAGGGACAGTAAAAATAAAGGGGACACAAGGAATTTACGTGGAAAATCCCAAAGTCGGGGTGAAAAACCACGGGCAAGGTAAGAAAATTTTACTGTGGGTAATTTAGGAGTTACAACTCTCTACCGTAAGGAGAACACTGCTCTATCTCTCTTACAATAGGAGACTCACCAGCTCTCTAAATAGGTATCCCACGGAGGACATATTGCACGAGTTTGAGAGAGTATGCCGAGAGGTGTATGCTAAGGCCGTTGCGGTGGAACAGTCGGCCCTATCACAGCGGGCAAAGTTGGCATGGCTCAAGGACGGCGATCAGTGCTCCTCCTATTTTTTCAAACATGTTGTCATGAGACGAGCAAATAATCGAATCCTATCACTTGATGGGGAGGACGGGCAGCTGATTGAAGGAGAGGAGGCGGTCAAGGAAGAACTGATTCGCTTCTACCAGGGCTCGCTGGGGCAATCAGTGCGGGACGAACCCGTCACGTGCCAAGATGTGGCGGGTTTTGTTACCCGCTCATTAGCGCCGACTGAAGCGGCGAGGATGGTGGAGCCAGTTGATGCCCGAGAAATTAAGAACGTACTTTTTTCATTCGCAGATGAGAAGGCCCCTGGGCCTGATGGGTACACATCGGCGTTCTTTAAAGCGGCTTGGAGTATTATTGGGGATGATTTCGTTGGGGCTGTTCAGGATTTCTTTCGCACGGGTCGCCTTCTGAAAGGCTTGAACAGTACCTTAATCACCTTAATTCCAAAAGCAGCCACGCCGAGGAAGCTGACTGATTTCAGACCTATCTCGTGTTGTAATGTTATTTACAAGGTTATTTCGAAGATTCTTGCTAACCGTATGAAGCCGTGCCTTGTCAAACTTGTGCACGAATCGTAGACTGCATTTGTCCCTGGGAGGCGCATTAGTGACAACATTCTCTTGGCTCAGGAGATTTGTCGTGGCTACCGTAGTCGACAGCACCCACCGCGGGTAGCTTTTAAAGTTGATTTGGCGAAGGCCTACGACAAAGTGGAGTGGAGTTTCATTCTCGCGGCTCTCCAGGCAATGAACTTTCACCCCACTTATATCGGTTGGATACGCAGCTGTTTAACATCGACGGCGTTCTCTATTAACCTTAATGGAAACTCCGTCGGTTTCTTCGAGGGACGGCGGGGAATTCGTCAGGGGGATCCCATTTCCCCCTATCTTTTTACCCTCGTTATGGAGATCCTGCATGGGATGGTGCAAGTTCGTACTCGACAGAATTTCAAGTTCCACTGGCGATGCGATGCTACTGCCCTGTCTATGCTGATCTTTGCCGATGATCTCCTTCTTTTCTGCCATGCCGACGTCCAATCGGTTTCAACGATGAAGCAGACCTTAGAGGAGTTCGCGATGTTATCAGGGCTTCGACCGAATGCGAGCAAGAGCGAGATGTTCATATCAGGTCGGGCTGAGGGTTTGAGGGCGGCTATCACCTCTATTATGGGATTCCAAGAAGGACGGCTACCGGTCCGCTACTTGGGAGTCCCTCTCATTACGACTCGATTGACGATTGCAGATTGCGCGCCTCTACTGGGGAAGATTGACGCTAGAATTGGATCATGGCTGAATCGCTCACTCTCGTACGCAGGAAGGGTCCAATTGATCAAGTCGGTCCTTTCGGCTATGGCAATTTATTGGTCTGGGGTATTCCTACTACTGAAAGGGGTTGTGCGGGAGATCGAGGCTAGATTTCGAAGGTTCCTTTGGGCTTCTCCTTCGGCAAAGGTGGCGTGGGCCGATGTTTGCTTGCCCACGAGGGAAGGGGGACTAGGCATACATTCGGTGGAGGTTTCCAACAGGGCATTGATGCTCAAACAAGCATGGCATGTGGTACAACGTGACCCTGATTCTATTTGGGTTAAATGGCTGGATCACACGCGCCTTAGGTCCAGATCATTTTGGGACATCAGACCGTCGCCTAATGACTCGTGGAGTTGGAAGAAATTGCTCAGCCTTAGGCCACTCTTGCGGTCTCTTGTCTCTTTCCGTATTGGAAATGGCGCTAATACTTGGCTGTGGCATGACCCATGGCTAAGACCTACTACGCTGCTTGAGCTCCACCCTATGGAGCCGATGGTTATGGGGTTACCCCACGACACCCGCCTAAGTTCGGTGATCTCGAATGACGGGTGGGCTTGGCCGGCTCAATCCACGGTGGAATATATGGCGATTCAGCCTTTGCTCCCACACGTTGCACCTTTGGAGGCTGATAGGATTTGCTGGAATGGGACTGGTTCGGGCAGATTTTCTACGAGTGCGGTTACGGAAAGTATTCGTGGCCGACGAATTCCTGTTTCTTGGGCTAATCTGTTTGGGGGAGCCCTTCGAGTTCCACGATACGAATTTATATTGTGGTTGGCCATTCGTGAGCGACTTTCCACACGAGATAAGGAGTGGGTGGCTGCTCGGGCTTGCTATTCTCATTGTGTGCTTTGCGATGAGGGGTGCCTCGAAACGACGAACCATTTGTTTTTCGAGTGCGCTTTCTCTCGGCAATGTGTCGGCATGCTACGACGATGGACGCGATGGAAATGGCCATATCGAGACTGGCGAATGGGCGTCGAATGGGCGGCCACCAGATGGCGAAAGCAGCACCTTATTCACTTGGCCAACCGTCACCTTTTGTCTTCACTGGTGTACCACCTTTGGCAGGAACGGAACGTGCGCTGGCGGGATAATGTGTGCCGCACTCCGGAGCAGGTGGTAAATGGAGTGTTGAGTATTGCATGCGTGCGGCTTTCTATGACGTCGGCTAAGTATGCATTGCAACTGGCTGCTGTTCGAAGATTATGGCGCTTAGCTTGGTAGTGGGTTTGCTTGGTTTACTCATGGGCTGATAGGCTGATGTTGTTTCCTTTTCTTGTTTGACTGTATCGAGTCTCATTGCGGTCCCGGTAGCATGTTACCGGCTGATGTAGTTGAGTTGTATACTTAGCTACGTCTGTACTCTCTGTACTCTCTTTTCATTTCAGTTTTATGGGACATTTACAACAAAAAAAAAAGAAAAATCTGCATCAGTGTATTCACAGTGGCTGTACTATCAGATATGACCAAAGCTTTGTAATAATGATATTCCTCTGCCACATATTTGTATATCAATTTGTTTGTGTTGAAGGCTGAAGCATCGTTTATTTTGTTGTATACTTGATAAATTATGTGAATTTAAAATAAGTATGACATACATTATTCATGTATAGTAAACATAGATTTGGTTCGTTGACCTCAAGAAAGATCGCGTCTTTCTAAGATTTTTCTTCAATTAATCAATACAACAAACAATTCTCCCAGCCTATAAGACCATAAGTGCGATCCCATTATATTAATTCTTCAGTCAAATCGAAGACGACGATGGATGCATTCTGAGAAGCCCTATGAAAGCTCAAATAATCTCTCTGGCTAATCTCTTCGCCCAAGAAATAATCGGACGGCTCTAGTTCGTCGATCGTCATCTTCACCAAAGAAGGCGAACGCCCAAGCAATAATTCGATTAACTTCGCGCCCAAAAACATGTACGGTTGCCCTCCAATCTCCACCACTTGCAACTTTTCGAGCGTTCGATTCGCCAGAAATTCGTCGCCGTCGATTTCATCCATTGGGTGTTCGACGTCGTACTCAGCATCACTCACACCCTAATATATGGGACCAAAAGAAGAAAAAAGGTCAACGATTTTTATTTTTACGTTACTACGTTTGACTTGACCTACGTAGCAAGCAATTTGGCAAAAATAGAACAAGGGATTTATAACTCACATGAATGTACAGTTCCTTCAAATTCGTCGCGGAAAATATCAGATGAAGCGCGGACAAAACCTCCCTCGGATCGTCGAAGCTAACCTCGAACAGGTCGATTTGCGCCAACGATTCGAAATTTCTAAATATGCTGCTATTGCCGCCGCCCGCGCTCAAAGTCTTTCGAAAAGAAGAAAGAAAGAAAAAAACAATGAATAAACCAATCCATAAATGTAATGATATATAGACATAGATTCCTCATTTATAACCTTCGTTAAATCTCCAGAAAGCTTCTCGAGCCTATCTATGCGGCGTATGAATTTCCTAATGCTAGCGCACCTTAAGCGAAGATCTTCGTCAGTAAACCAATCACCAGATTCGAGCTTCACGTCGACGAGAATCGAAGGACTGATTTCGACGTTAAGGTTTATAAAGTATCCGAACAAATTCAGACACTTGAGGTTAGTCGCTCGAAATTCTAAATCTGGAGCCACAAAGTCTTCGATTCTCAACTTCTCGAGAATCGGGCAGTTAGAGACGAGGTTCGACAGGTCGTCATCGCTAATCGTAACCTCTACAAAGTCTATACTCTTCATGCATGGGAAACCCTCGAATCCCCGAGGAATTTCCACCGAGCAGAAAGAGAGCGTCAAGTTTTTAAGCCCGGCGCAAGAAAATAAGCACGGCGGGACTGCGAAAACGTTGCCCGTTCTGAAATTGATCGTGAGCTCTTTGAGCAGTCCGCGACGGAATACGTCTGCGAGCCATCGATCTGCGTCGAGGTTGTCCAAAGCGTATTCTGTTTGCCAGTGGAGCTTTTCGATGTTCCCTCTGTGCATGGACAGAAAACCTTCGATGAAGCGTATCATTCGATCGTCGAAGGGGACGTTGTCGTCGTCTTCTTTCCCGGGATTTTCTGAGATCCTGTCGTGGAACGAGACGTGGGGCATCGAAGTCCATTTGTCTCGCCAGAATCGTGATAAGACGCATGTGGTAACGGCGTCTTTTGTTGGGAGCTTAGTTAGGATTATGTCTATGACGTCTTTGTTCAGTTTGCTGAATAAATCGCGGCGAACTGAGTTATCGGCGGCGTCCATTTTTTTTTTTTTTGCAAAGCTTTGATTTGTGAATGAATAGCTTTGTAATAATGTAATGTAAAGTTTTTAGTGTATGATATGCTAATGAGAGGCTTTTACATATATATATTGTGTGAAAAGATTTGATGAAACGACGCATTGGTGAAGGGAAGAATGCGTATTGTACCAAATGTCACGTCGTTCGATGTGATGATGGTAAGAAGAATTTATATGTAATTAACGTACACCATCCAAATCCATTATCAAATCTTGCAATTATACAAGCGGTAACAACGAAAATAGCATTAGAAATTTGGTTATAAATTATAATACAGAAATTAAAACAGTAGGTCAAAAGCCTTTGGGGCCACTTTCTTTAACCACCGCAGGTTTCTCAGCCATGGCGAGGCAGTACTTTGCGATCTCTCTGAACTTGGGAACGCTTCTCAGATCAACCTTGGTTCCATCCTTCAACGTGATGATGACGTCACCCCATTCGCCGATGAACCTCGGCACGACCTGAACGTCTCTGACGACGTCGTATGAGAAGTCGCTTCTGTCCTCGCCGGTGAGGCCGGAGATGACGGTGACTCTTAGGTCGGTGAATCTGTACCTCAGGTAAAAGGCTCGGAAGACGGCGGCGAGGGTGAGGGGGAGCCAAAGGAGGGTGAATCCGAGGAGGAGGTTCGCCACGAGGTCGCCGTAGTGGGCGCCTCCGTCGAAGAATATGGTCTCTTTTTGGGGGGCGGCGGCGGCGAAGGGTTTGGGTGAGGACGCCGCCGACGCGTGGAGTCTTGTGATTGGGCGGAGATGGGTTCGGAGGGCGGTGATGTGGGGTGGTGGTTTGGGGTGGTGGAGTGAGGTGGCGGGGAAGGCGGCGGCGAATGGCGCGGCGGCAGTTGTGGTGGTGACAGCCGTTGACATGGTGGTGACGATGTTCTTTGAAAGGGGTGCGTCGCTTTTGTGGAGTTTCTTATTTTGTTTTTTTTTTTTGTATTGTTTTTTCTTTTCGGGTGGATTGGGTTGGTGGTGACGTGGCACTTTATTGGCCGGACATTGTTTGGGTATTATTAAGGGAGAAATTCGTGGACTTTTTTCAAGGCCAACACCGATTCGTATGTTCTTTTTATTGGGCTCGAAAACTATTAAGTGTTTGTTACCCGACATTTTATTCGAGAAATTTTCAATTCAACAATGTTATATATTATTATCTAATTGCTATCATACAATATTGTTCATTTAAATCCCTTGTTCCGATTTGTTTTTTTTTTTTTGCTATGCAACTCTGAAACAAAAGCGAAGTCATCATGGTTGAATATCAGAGAACAATGTGACTGTGGGTTATACCTGCCTTCTTTATTAAAAGAAGCTAAAGAGGTGATGTATACTTTGTATGTTTTCGAGTGTTACACCATAAATTCAATTTATCAATAACATTTTTCCCAGTATGGTATTGTAAAATTTTATTATATTTAGTCTTTGTACTCATCCCTCCACAAAATTTATATAGTTAAATCCACATTCCACATGATAAAAAGTAAAATAAAATAATACGATATATATATATATATATATATATATATATATATGTTACTCTTCAATATATGGCATTCAATTTTGACATGGTTTGATGGCAAGTTTGTATTAAAATTCCGTATCCATCACATACAGCAACCTAGTAATAAACAAAAGTGGGATAGTGAATATGAATGAGCATAGGATTCCCTTAATCTCTCTTTCAGGAGAGCGTGGTGATTTTCACTTTGCAGAAAAAGGAGGAAAGCCCGAATTTAAATTAAATTATTTTATTAAATTTATGAATCTTAAAAGTCGAATTCTTAATGTCACAACTCACATGACCGGTAAATTCCGACAAGTCACATAAAACCAAAATCGTAAAAAAAAAAAAAAACTTCAAATGTGCATGATGGAATATTCACCTAAGAAGGAATTAAGAGCTTAAGTTAGACAATAGTTTTATAAGGTGTGTTAATGGAGATAACATTACAAAGTAGAGGTCGGTCTTCAAGCACTTAAGCTTATTAGAGTAATCATATGAAAAAAAAGTTTAACTCAAAAAGATGATAGCTTACCCATAATTACCTTAAATTTCTTTTTTTTTAATCTAATAATAATGAGCACCAAGTGTGGCACTTGGCACATCCCTGTTTGTGGATTACACGCTCTAATCGAAATGATGACTTGTTGAAGATGATTATCTATTGAAATTAAATATATATTTTGTTATTATATATAAAGCTTACATGTCCCACCATGCACGATCGATCTCTTTTTGGAACTTGGGCCTCGTCGCACTCTCCCCCTTTTCACAGTTTCTTGCAACCAATGATGGTTTTGCTTACTACTTAGTACTTCCATGTCCTAAGGTGAACGTTAGTCATTAGATATATAGTGCCCTAACTATATATATATATATATACACACACACACACACAAACTATAACATGCTCTCCAATAAAACACTCTTGTAGTTCAAAAAATTCAAATCGAGTTGCAGTAAATAAAAGATGATTCTAGTCCAAGATTAGAGACCAACCCTTTTTTTGATACGTATGTGCACTTAACTTGTTTTAAAATCTGCATCAACTTTAATATATCAGCACAACATTATAGCATATCCAGTCTTTATTAATGGATATACCCTACTCTTTGAAATGATTCGATAGCAATACGTCTCGCTTTTCTTTTTCTCCATAGGCTCCTCCGAAAATGATACTTGACAAGTTTTTTTCCCATCATCAAATATTAAATACTAAGTATATATTATTTATCTTCACTTGTTATTATTCAAATGACATGACATAAAGACGAGGGTATACATGAAAGCAGAAGCCATACATTCTTTTTGTTTGTGTTTTACAGCTATGCCATTGTCAGAATATCGGATCCATATCCGTTATCTAAATAATAGCATTTGATATCTGTTATATAAATAATAGCATTTGACCGATCAAATCTCCCAAAATCGAAATAAATCATCGAAACAGAAACTTACATGTCCCCATTATCAGCTGTTCTTTATGCTCTTTCGTCGTATAATAGCTGTTCAAAAAGTATCATATAGTTACTCAATTTTCTTTCCTATTATTTATTATAGTGCGACAAGGTGCCATTGAACAAGAATAATCGATAGTCTTGTGCAAATATTCTTTTGTTTCACGTGACAAGTCTTTAAGTTCATACTATATCTCTACAGAAAACAATGAAAAGACCTAAAATAAGTATTGACAACCTTGGGAGCTTCAATGTTCAAACGTTTGGTAAAACATGGAACTTTGGGAAAGTTTATTATTAAACTAATAAACTGCTATTATAACTAACCCTCTGCACGAAACATGATGATTTGATTGACCAACATCGATGTGTGTGTGTGTGTTTTTCTACACCTCACCACTGTATTTCGGTTATCACCATCATCAGTGAGAAAAAGCACGTGGATTTCTAAAGCAGCCATTATCTTTGAACACGATCGTTATTATTTTTTTTAAAAAAATATTGTTCTTTGTCATTTGTATACTTAAATTACAAGTTCAAAGCTCTCCTTTTTCAAATCTCGATGCATGCGCACTCAGTTATAATACATTCATTATGCATATGAGCTCAAGATTCTCTACAGTCTTCACCTTGCGTAAATGATTCTTGATTTTCCAGTTCGTGCTTACCGTTTTGATCAGAAAGCTAAGATGAGAAAGGAAATTAGAATCCTATGCGATTTGGGTTTCGTTTTAAGGGGTTTTTTTGTGTAAAAAGATCGATTTTTTGGGGTGGAACTGTGCAGTTCCGTTTTGGGAAGCAAACAGCTTCTGTAAAGGAAAAAAGGGTTAAAAGTGTTTATCTTTTCTCAAGGGGTCCTTTCATTTATCTTTTTTTTGTGTAAAATCTTTGTTGGTTGTTATAAAAACAAATGCACATGTAATTTTTTTTTCAGCATGTTATAGGAAGAAAATAAACTTGCAAAGCTCACAGAATATGAAGAAGAATGCTATCAAGACTAACAGTGAAGAAGTGCTAAAGAAGAAGACAAGGCCTATAGTTTCTTGGTCTCAAGAGGTGTGTGTTTGTGTGTGTGAGTGCTGTTTCTCCTCGTTATTTGCTTGTTCTGTTTTATCCCTGTAATTTACTTTGTTCTATTAAGGACAGGAAGATGATATTCTTCGGAAACAGATTCATCTACATGGGACTGAAAGGTAATAAAATTTCCCTTTGGTGCGATGAATGATCTGATTCATGCTTTTTGAAGTTTGACTTAATGTGATCCTATTTTCAGCTGGGGAATTATTGCATCAAATTTCAAGGACAAGACAACGAGGCAATGCAGAAGGAGGTTGTATTACGTTGAGTCTGCAATTCTACTCATTCATTCCCCTCATAAATTGATGCTTAAGCTTTTTCTTTACACTCTGTTTTTATGAGCTCTGATTTTAGAAGTTTCTTGAAAGACTCTGTTTTTTAGTACAGATGGTTCACTTATTTGAACTCTGATTTCAAGAAAGGAGGATGGTCGCCAGATGAAGACATGCTCTTATGTGAGGTGTGTGTGAGTGCCCAGCTCATCATTTTTACTATATTATTTTGAAGCTTTCAATGAGATTTGATGCCATCTGATTATGAAAAATCTTCTTTGTCGTAGGCTCAGAAAATATATGGCAACAGATGGACTGAGATTGCAAAGGTGGTTTCAGGCAGGTGAATGTTACTTACTTCACTCTAGACATAATATTTCTTACATTTTTGTACTTCTCTAAGGTTCTTGAATCTGCTGATAAAATAACGTTCTCCGCCTTACTACACAGAACCGACAATGCGGTGAAAAACAGATTCAGCACTCTGTGCAAGAAAAGAGCGAAGCTTGATGAAGCCTTATCATCATCGTCGACGAAAGAAGAAAACAGCAGCCCATCTTCTTACATCAACTTAAACAACAAAAGGGTTCTTTCTCAAGATGGCCCAAGTAATAACAACGCAATCCAAAGTGACAAAAAATTACGGTATGTTATTGCCAATGTCGCTCTGATTTTGTAAATTTATATCAAGGATCAATGATCTTATGATTAAGTTTTCGACCTATTGGTAGATCGAATATCACAGAAAGTCCCATGGTTGGTGAGTTTGGATCATCATTTGCAGTCTTGGCACAATGTGTTCTTACCAGCGAAACTGGCTTTGGATCTCAGACTAATTTGGAAAGCGTTAATGTAAGATTGTAAATCTACAAACTTTTATGCTGCTGCAATAAAGGGATGATTGACTCTGTAGTGGTAAAACATGGTTTAGGTTCTTGAAGATATATTGAAGCACGATATGTACGAATCATCGCAAGGGAGTTCGGAGTATAGTACAGAATCAACAACAATGTCCAATGTGAAGTGTAATATAACTGACTCGTGGGAAGGTCTCGTTCCAAAAACCGATCTTGATATGCAATCTGCAGGGCTGATCAACCATAATGGAAATTACACTTCTCCAAATGAAGGTGAGGTGGATTTTCTAGTAAGAATACATCAGCTATAATGATCTCATTAGATCTTTGATTTAGACAGAAAAAATTTGTTTTTTTTATTCGATCGTGTGTTTGTTCGTGTGGTCAGAAAGTATAATGTTGGCGTGCGAATATCTCGACTTGCCTATTCAGGCGACGCCAATGTTTAGAGCATTGGCTGCAACTATTCCAAGCCCGAAATTTTCTGAAAGTGTAAGAATTTATTGCAAGCTTTTAAACTCTTAATAATGAAGGCAAGATCCTAAGGCATGATGATGTTTGCAGATTGGGACACCATATCTCATTGCGTCCTTAATCATTTTCTATCTTTCTTCTTTTTTTTTTTGCTATATTTTCTGCAGGAAAAGCATTTCTTGATGAAAACTCTCGGGATCGATTCCATGACGACGAATCAAAACACGAACCCTTCTCAACCTCCACAATGCAAGAGATCTCTCTTTAATAATCCATAAACCGCTTCGAACATCTTCTCCCTTCGAATTTTCCCCTCTTCGAGTTTGTTTTATCCACTCGTATTTCGCAGATATCTCGACCTGCACTTTTTCTAAACAAGTAGGTTTTGCGAAGATTTATATCTCTCAAATTTTTTTATCAATCTTGGAGCGATATGGAGCGCTCAAAGATTCTCTCTTTCTTTTTTTGCAAGTCTGAAAATTTCTTGCCTTTTCTTTTTCTTTCTTTTGTTTATGGGGGGGCTTTGGGTTGTGATGATCACCATCATATGCTTAATTTGTGATTCTTTTGTTTGTTTCTTGTGACAGAAGTTGGATAAGGGCATATATATCCAACGTTGTACTTGAAGCTTTTTGGCTATAGAAGCCATTAAGTGTATACGTAGTGAAAAAGCACATTCTTACTTCATTACCATCATAATTTAGATATCAAGTAAAGGGGTTCAACTCGATCTCCTTCCTTTTTGTATGCAGGGGACTTTGTAATAAGTTGTAATGTTCTATAATATCTATTTATCATCGTGTAATCCATATTTTCATTTGGGTGAAATGGAATAGTATTACCGTTTGTACATATACTGTTACTCATTTGTTTAAATCCTTATCAAAATGCTGACAATAAATGATCCATAACACGCCTTTTATCCAATACAATAGTCGCCTTTCTTCCACGCCATAACCGCTTTAACTAATTTTCAAAACCCACAGCTTACGCCGTAATTACAACTAGGGTGCGTTTGGTTGTTATAACATGCATTGTATAAAACTAAAAGGTCAACCAACAACATTCTGTTGAAATGTCTGGATGAAAGGGAGGCCAAAGAGATGATAATCCAATCCAGGTGCAGGTGGAGTGACGCAAGATCTGTCTCTTGGCTTATGTCGAGTTGATCTCCGCTGTATGAGTCAAGATCTAGCTTTCTCCTTTTTCTCGGGTTCCTAGCCCAAAGGTTATAGGGTTTGAGAGAGAATTCTTACTAACATAGTTGGAAAAGATGCTTGAGTGGCCTTCTTGCCCAGGTCGGCTTAAGATGCGAATGATGGGACCCTTTAGCGAGCGGTTATAAATAACATCACTTTGTCGAGTAGCTTCATGAATGACAGGGGATTGGCACCCAGTTCAGACCATTCTTGATGACCTTTGCAGATTTTTTCCACTGTAGTGAGATATCCCCCTAGACTTGATTTGAATCGTAGTTCAGATTCAAGTTGATTCAGTGAGGGAGTACGAATCTCGTATGATAAGAAAGATCCAGTCTGAACCCGCTTCGAAAAGGAATAGAAAAGAAAGAAAGTGAAGTGGAAAATTTAACTATAACAAGCCAATTATAACAAACTTACCGTTTCAACTCAGCTATCTTATATTTGGCATCTACTTTATAATGGGTTTAGTTATTAACTGCGGGCTGTAAGTAAAGTACCAAAATAATATTACAATGTACTATTTATATTATCTGGGCTAACCTTGCAAACCAAACGGGCACCTAGGCTAATTGCACACTCGTACCTGTGTGCTATATAATTTACAAATGCATTTATTAGTTATCAAGCAATAATTATAAAGATAAATATGACAATATAAAAATAAAATCTAGTTGATAGTTTTCTTTTAAGGTACATCTACACATAATATCAATTGAATAAATTTTTTATACATAGGTACCCATATCAGAAAATTCTACAAATAGGTACCCGATTTAATTTTTACCAGTTTCTTTAGTCATGTCGTACCTTCATGTGTGTATATTGCGTACCATAAGACGTTGATATAGAGTACCTAAATGTGTTTGTACAGCGTACCTACGACATACATGTGTGTTACATAGGGCGTACCTAAATGTAGCATACGTCGTACCATTTCTGTTATATAGGGTACCCAAATGTGTTGATATACGGTACTCAAATGTTTTGTATGGTGTACCTACGGCGATTGGGTACCTATGTGCAAAAAATTTATTCTGTTAGGTACCTACATTAAAAAATTATGACAGGGTACTAAATTACAAGTTTTTATCTAAATAGGTACTTATTTGTAAAGACCCATTCTTTAATTAAATATTATTTTTTTTAATTCATTTTAATTAAAAGACCAAACTTACGATACGGCTTATACCTGCCCCTGACATTTAATAAAAGAGTATATAGATTTAATCTACGTTATTTGTTTTTCTACCTTAGAAACCAGAGCCAAATTTAGGCATATCATCCGATTTCATGACTTCCAACGAATTATTACATTCGATCGGCATAAATACATTACAAATGACACGTATAAACATAGATCATTTACCAACTATAATAAATTCAAGTACTACCATTAGATTTCGCCAATTCATCAACCGCCGGCGAAGCACGAGAACTGTTAACGGCAGAAAGGCTTCTCAGGTTCGTCCTAGGCCCGTTCCTCCCATTCGGGGTCGAGCCCGAGGCCCGATCGGCTTGCATGGCCCGAAAGTAGTAAGACGAAGTAGCCATGTCCTTAAGGCTAGGCAGAGGTTCCAAAGCCTCGACGACTTGGCTCATCAACGGCCTAGCCTTGGGATCACGGCTCAGACACCTAGCCGCCAGCTGAGCCACCCTCTGAGCCGCTCTGACCGAAAAATGGCCCTCGAGCCGCGGGTCGATTACCTGATAGAACCTCTTCCTCTCTCCGAGGTGGGGCCGGGCCCACTCGACTAGGTTGTGCTGACCGTTCTGGCGGTTCTTGTCCATCGACCTTCGCCCCGTCAGCATTTCTAAGAGGACGACTCCAAAGCTGTACACGTCGCTCTTCGAACTCAGATGTCCTTTTTTTTTCCGAAAGAAATGATGAGCGCAATTTTTCGTAATAACGAATCAAGAAAATTTTTGTGATTAGGCGGATTGAATTGATCTTATTACCAGTCATTACGTATTCTGGGGCGGCGTAGCCGTGGGTTCCCATTACTCGGGTCGAAACGTGAGTTTTTCCTTCGTCGGGGGCGTCTTTGGCGAGCCCGAAATCGGAGAGTTTGGCGTTATATTCCTGAAAATATTTTGATTTATGGGGTCGATTTACGAATATATGAGAAACCTGGGATGTGTTGGTAATGAAATCAAGTAGTAGTAATGTGCTGACGGCGTCTAAGAGGATGTTCGACGTCTTGAAATCGCGATATATGACTGGTTTATCGGCTTCTTCGTGAAGGAACGTGAGGCCCTTAGCAGCGCCTAAGGCTATTTTCATCCTTACGGACCACGGAAGAGGCAATGATCCTACGAATTTAATGAAATTCGAAAATCATCAAATGTTGCAAGAGATGTTTGATGACATAAATTCTGACAGAATGCAAGATCAATGTAATAGAGATGGTAGCTTTCTGTAAAATCATGATATGGTTTTGCAGAAAAGGAAATGAAATCAAGCATTAAAGTGGGATATACTTCTGAAGAGATGGTTCTCCAAGCTTCCTCTGGGCAAGAACTCGTACACGAGCAATCTCTGATCGTCTTCGATGCAATAACCGATTAATGTAACCAAATTCGGATGAATAAGATGGCCCAAGAAATTCACTTCAGCCTACCAAATAAGTCACGATGATAGTAAGAAAAATAACTACAGATATTTGATAAAATCTTGAGAAAAACGGTGAAGATAATCAGAATTCAGACCAGCCATTCTTTGTGTCCCTGAAGACCGTCATGGTTTAAGGTCTTAACAGCTACGGTTAATCCCGTCCCAGGCTTAACGGGCCCCGTCCCATTCTCTTCGACCCATCCCTTAAAGACACAGCCAAAACCTCCTTCGCCGAGTAAGGATTCTGGCCTGAAATTTCTAGTCGCCATTTTGAGGTCTATAAAGGCGAATTTCCTAAGGCGAGAAGAGATTTTCAGGTCATCCTCGAGCTTAGTGCTGCTCGAAGAACTGCTCTCTGCAGTGCTAGTGGTTGTGGATTGGATCACAGATGCAATGACTAGTCGGTCTTTGCACGAATCATTAGCAGTTTTTACATCTGTTTCACATATCGACGATGAAGCTTTGTCAAACTTCCGAACGATTCAAAAGTGCCAAATCTTTCCCAATTCACGTATAACGGTAAGAAGTTGTCAACATTAACTAACGACTGCTTCTTTCAGATAATGAATGGTATGACTTAATTTGGAACGCAAACACAACCCACAATCCAAGTACTGTTCTTTGGCAATAATATGAACTAACAAATGCATTTAACTAAGGGCTTTGTCTAAAACTCACTGGAGCTTTCAAGAACTTATTCAATCAACTTGGGATTCTTGACAAGAACTTATTCAATTGCTTCACACGGATAACACATTGAAGCATGGGAATCACAAACAAGCATCTCCAAACACAGCAACCAACATACGCATCAAAATCTGAAAGTATAAATAACAGAATGGAAGAGGAGAAAGAATCATTACCATTAGTGCTGATGCTTGTAATAGAGGTGTCAACTTTAGATCTTGAACATGTAGTTGTATTGGTAATATGCTTCAATTTAACGCAGCAACTACTTTCCACAGCAGTATCAACGTAAGTGATTTTTTTCTTGCCGTCCTTGGATTTCATTGCATCACAAGACTCCAGCTTTAAGCCGTCATCAACTAATCCCATCTCTCAAACCCCAAAAATCAAAACTTTCCAACCGAAATTCAGCAAAATGGAGGATAGATTACACACCGAAATGCCCCTCGAAGCAAATGAAACAACTCAACGCCCAATACGGAGAAAATTTAAAGAAACGTTAATAAAAAAATTTTGTGCACATCAGATGATTCAAATAAATAAAGCGTCTCCGAAACCAGTGATATAGCTCAGGCCCACATGATTAAATTGCACGAAAATTCTTATGAAGGGTGTAAAAAGGCGCTCTGTGATTGCTTAACTTTCGAAGCAGAAGAAAACTTTACCCTTTGCCCATTGGCACTGTAAACAAGCAAGCTGATCATGACGAGATAATATCCTTTAAGGATAATTATCACAGTACAAAAAGTAAAAATTATATCACTACTCAACACCCATGAGATTTGCCCTCTTGAGAAAAAAAAAAAGAAGCGGTAATCTCAACAAAAGACACCAAGGAAGTATGCTGCGCTGGACCAGTTCAGTTCAATCCAACAAAAAGTGAAAAGTTAGCAATAATGTTTTATTGAATGAGGAATTGTAATCACAATAAAAAGGAGAAACGAAAGAGAAAGGAAAAAGAGAAAATTATAGCATATCCAAGACTGTATTTTGACTATCTAATCAAATTATAAAAATTAACCAAAAAAAGTCTGCCCGGAGAAAATGAAAAGGGCAATGATACTATAGCACAATCTTCGATATTCCAATTGTTCTCTTGATTTACGTAATTTATTTTTTCGTAATTGGATTTGATTTCTACGACTCCATACATCACTGCTTCTAAAAAAAACATTTCATACCAAGAGCTTAATTTTAATATTTTCTCCAGTGGATTATAAACGGGGCTTTTAAATAAAATAATGCAAATTTAATCAGAATTTAATAAAATGGAGTTATTTTGGCCGAAATTAATAAATAGGGCAAAACGCCATTTTATTAATTTCGGCCGAAATAAAATTAATTTCGGCCGAAATACCACATTTTATTAAATTTAAATTTGCATATTTAAAAAGCCGATTATAAACTATTATTACTCTTTATTTATAGTGCAAGAAATCGGGTAACTCCACACGAACTCGGTCAGCTGCTCGGTCAGGAGAATAATGACTCTCTCATGCTGACGTGTCTTTCTTACCACGCGAATGACATTGCCAACAATGGTGAACCTTCTCTTCATTTCATTAATTTTGCCATTTTTACATTATTTGAAGATATTAAAGCATATCCTGAAAGCGTCCATGTCTACGCGATTAGGACTTCTTACATTAATTATTTAAGGAATAATTAATAATCGAGGTAGGCTTATAGCAAAATCTATTTATATGTAATCTTTTACTATCGAAGACATGTACGACGACGTTCTTACAAGGGAAACAATTATCTTACAGTTCCCTCACTTACCCAATCCACACTATCCATCAACAGATCTGTACTTATACCTCACAGCCCAGAAAAGATAATTAACAAAATTCAACCCACTCAAAACACACATCAGCCAATAAAACCTCTCGAGACGATACCCATTCAAATCTCCCCCCGACAGCCACCCACCGCCGCCGCCGCCGCCCGTCGCCTTGTTCACGATCGAAACAATCACCGTGCTCAAGTAATACCCCATAGCCAACGAAGTCCAAGAAAGAGAAGTAGCCAAAGACCTCATACTAAACGGCGCCTCCGTGAAGAAGAACTCCAAAAGCCCAGCCAAAGTGAACAGATCAGCCGAGCCCAGAAAGAGATACTGAAACGCAATCCACAAAAACGTTATGGGCAGCGGCGATTTCCCAGCGCCGTGAGCCACGGCCACCCTCTTCCTCCTAACCTCGACGAGGGCAGCTACGGCCATGGCTACAATCGACAGCACTAACCCTAACCCTATCCTCTGTAGGTGCGTGATCCCCATCTCACTCTTCCTAACCCTTCTTGCGAAGGGTATTATTACATGGTCGTAGATAGGAGCGAGGGCCATGATGAAGACGATGGGGAACACGGGCAGGGAGGCGGGCGGTACGGTCAGCGAGCCGAGCTTCGTGTCCATGGTGGCCGCTTGTTGCACGGAGAAAGTCGAGAGCTGCGCCAGGCAGCAGTTGAGCATTATGGTGCATGCGAAGATTGGGAGGATTTTGAGCACGGCTTTGACCTCCTCGACTTGCTGGGCCGAGCATTTTAGTAGCGGAATATTGCTCGACGATGATGATGCTCGGTTTAGGAACTTGAGGCTGTTGGACGGTTCGAGTTTTGGCGGTTGGGACGGTGGAGATGGGCTCGGGGCCGCCATGCTGGCGATGGCGTTGCTCGTCGTTATTCTCGGCTTGCAAATGCCTCCTAGGATGGAAGCCAATAGGACCTGTTCAGCATATATAGAGGGGTATGGTACAATTAGTTGCCCGTTAAAAAGATTACGCGTATAAGGCTAGATAATGAAGAAATTGGCATAGAAGTGGTGGAGGACGTGTTGGAAATATAATATATGAGTGACTTCCTGCAAGCTTAAAATTTTAGGTGAAGTGGCCAGTAATCGTTAAGTGAAATATATAGATATATATATATATATATATTATCTTAATAGTCCCGCACCCGTATATATTGTTGTGTGATCATTCTATATGATAGTAGAGCTCAGACTCTAAAAAATCATGCGTACGAATCCTCTCACGACCACCATTATGAAAAGTTACGCTTCGTGGCTAGATTTGGAAAAATCAGTCTATACGTGAGTGGGTCTGGTGGATGGTGGAATCGTACATTAAGCAAATGTATATATGTTAAGAATGAAAACCGTAAAAAATTCACATGTGTCCCACATCGATTAATTGATGAGACTTTGATTGGCATATAAGTAGATGTGCCACTCAACATATCACCAATTGGTTAATAATAGAAGCTCATCGCTTATATGGACAACTCTCCTCGTATGTGGGTCGCCTCAATAACGAAATTTGACAATATACCTTACAAATTGTGGTGAGTGGGCTTCCGACCGGAACCTTGTTCCTATAAAACCTCGAACCGGCCAAGAACACGGGCACCGAAAGCAAGACGGCCAGCGTGGAAATCCCGAACCCCCACTGCCAGCCCTTATTGTCCTCGACCCACACGACGAAGGTAACCGCGATCAGCCCGCCGCACGACAGAGAGAACACAAAGTAATTGAAGAAAGTCGACCTTCGCTTCCTTCCCTCGGGATTGCTCTCGTCGAACTGCTCGGCTCCGTGTGCCGGCAAAGACCCTTTGATTCCCCCGACGCCGAGCGCCACCAAGTATAGGCCCAAGAATAGCATTGCTGCCCGTGGGCCGTGGACGGACCGACATGGCTCGCTAGGGTTCGTTGCATGGTCGCACTTGGGCGGCTTTAATGAGCTTGAACGTGCTTGTATCGTGAGGAGTACTAAGCCCTTTTTAATTTCCAAACCATGGCATTGAAGTTTAGTATAGATTAGACACGATGGACTATATTATTAATAAATTTACAGTTATTGTCTACGATGCGATGAGGAGTACATGTGTGTACCTAGAAATCACAAATTTCCTCGTCGTTACTCCATTAATTAAGATGAGAGAGAGCGGAAAAGTCCAAACAAAATGTAAGATATTAAAAAAAAAAAACAGGTGAGAAAGGGATAGGGAGTAACGACTTCCCGTGCATCTAGTGTTTTCGCTCCTTATTACATCATACAAAGAAAAAAAAAATCATATTAAATAGTATTATTACCAGGAATTCGATGGCACCGCTGGCGAGGTAGATGTAATAAGCGGTGAAGAATGCATCGGACAAGAAGCCGCCGACGAGGGCGAGGAGAAAGGCGGTGCCCATGAAATTGGTGACGGCGTTGGCAGAATCCGAGGGAGAAAAGTACATGTACTCGGAAAGGTACAAAACCAAGTTGCTCGCATTTGCCAGATACGCCAAGTTCTCCAACACTTCCACAACTACAACATATACATGTAATAATATATAATTAACATTCGTGAGAGATAAAGAGACGCTTGGTTAATTAGATTACCCAAAACGAAGGAAGCAGCGATCATTCCACCATGTTTGCCTCTCAAAGCTGGTTTGCCCTTCCAATCGACATATCCATCCCATTCACCGTTGGACCCTTCTGCTAGCCTGTTCTCAACTCCTTCCTATGATCATGGTAATAAATTAATGTGAGAAAAACAATATGATAAGTCAAATTGTTCCAAGAAAGCTGTAATGAAGGATAGATAGAAAGAAACCGAGAGAGAGAGATGGAGAGAGAGAAGAGAGAGAGAGAGTCAACCCACCATTATTTTTCTCCAAATTGCTCTGATCAACTTGAGAAAAAAAAAAGGCCTTTGGGGGATTTATATGTGTGTGAGTGAGAGAGAGTGTGGGTGGAGTAATCTTGTTTCTGGCTAGTAATTTAATTGGGGTGGCAGTATTTCTGATTTGATCCTATCGTGTTCTGACTTCCTACTATTTGGATTATTTCTGATTGGTTTTATGGTAAAAGTATTAAAGTTGTTTTTGTTGACAGGAATTACCGATCCAAGGTAATTGAAAGGATTACTATAGTGTGTGTGTGTGTGTGTGTAATTTATAATATTTCCACACGTGATTTCATATCTATGGGGTGGGGCATTACAAGTACATGGAAAAAAAAAAGGTGTGGAAAAATAAATAAAGTGGACTTCTGATCACAGATTAACACTATCTATCATTTTTCTGAAAGAAAGACATTGAATTATCAGTAATACAGCTTGATCAGCTTTGACCAAAACGCCTTTTTTTTTTAAAAAAAAAGGAACTGTGGAAATATTTTATGATCACATGGAGTTGAATAAGAAATATATATCTAAGCCTAAGTTCGGAGTGAAATCTATCAAAAAGTGGGCCGGGATGACAATTGTTATAGTGACATTAAATCAATAACTCAAAAAACATGTTGGGATAATGACTCGTTCACATATCCCTACATACTACATTCAATAATTAGTGCTTTTACAAATATCAAAAACATTGTTCACTTGTCACTTTAAGGGGCATTCCTATTAATGAAATTGATAAAGATGATCCACAAGATATGGAATCAAACAGATTGTAATAAAAGGTAAAGATCATTTACTATGAAAGCCATGAAAGGAAAAGGAACGGTTAAGAAGTGGGGGATGTTAGGCTATAGCTTTGTACTAAACCTAATACGGTTGTCATATTGGTCTTTAAACTGTGGCGGAAGAAAACCGAAAAATAACCGTAATTCTCCATGGGTTGAGCTTCAATTATTGAAGATATATTCATGATCTTGAGTTTTACTACTTCTTGCGTGGAGAAAAAAAAAAGAAAATTAAAAAAGTGCGCTTTAAAATAAAGTAGTAAAGAAAAATGCTTACTCGTTAAGAAACTTGTGATTTTCGGACTCGAAATATACTAAGTTTGACTTAAATGATATAAACTAGTGGAATATGTGTTAAGGATATGATTGTAATATTAAGACGAACGTACAAAACGAGAAATCAGCCTTTTACTCGCGTGGTATAATCACATGGCTGCAAAATAAAGTCTTCATTATTTCAAAGTTTCACGGGCTAAACAATCTTATCAGTAAATATTTAATTTGCTTTCTTACTACAGTCATTACATGGCAATTTTTTGGGTTTTATCATCTCATAAATGAAACCACAACTCACTTATTCTATTTTACTAATACCATTTTTTTATTATTAGGTACAAACAAGCATTTAATTACAGATATAAATAGTGTTTAAGTAGCTAATGGTGGAATCTTTGACTTGTCCTCTGTAAGCTGTAAATATGCCACGTTATGATACATTACAATGAAAACAAGCGACAGTAATTATAACTTCATTTCAAATAAAATAGTAGCTAAAAGTTATGTGTATATTATATATCAGAAAGTGACATGTAGTGTATAGCCAATTACGTGCGAGGGATTGAACGAATTTCAACTCCTTTATTTCCATGTCAATTTTAACAGGCCAGAAAATATAGTTTTTTTCCTCCTTTAGTCTTTCTCGATGTTTCTACTATAAAGTCTATATCTATTTAATATTTTCTAATTTCTACAAGTTTAGTTAGGTAAGAGACGATGCCCGATCGAGGCTTGCCCATTTACTATGTACGAATTCAATTCTAATAGATTATTACCGCCTAGCTAAGAAATTGCCGTGTTCGACGCTCTATCCCGAAAAAAAAGACATATTGTTGTTGATATCTTGTTGGAGGATATTGCTAAAAAATCCAACCAAGTCAAATATTATATTTTTAGCTGTAAAATTTTATATGAATTTAATTGTGATGGATCATCATAATATCGCTCAAAATAAATGTGAAAATGAAAGAAGACAGTGAGTTTACAAAGGCGGTGGAGCACGGGTTATCTTTGCCCAACAGCTCAATCACGCCAGACCATAAGTAAAATCATTATCCAACCTCTCTATTTGTCAATAATTATGTAAGAAAATAAGAAAAACGATGTCAAAAAACTTTTGAAAGAGAGTGTGTAATCCTCCAACAAAATTCCAAACATAGTTAGTTACATAATAAGCCATTCTTATATCACGAAAACACTCGCCTCTAGGAACAAGTAAACCCTAGAACTACTTTTTATACGATGGACCTCAGTGAAGTTCGATTTTAAAACCTCTTTTGAATCTTCCTTTAAAACCATGCTTTTCTGAAAAATTAAGCTAATTCGAGAGTTGTGAATAAACATTTCATCTTCCTTTTATTTCGGCATTGTCATTCGCTCGGCAAAAATTAACATGCGTCAATAGTCCGATTGGATAACTTAACTCACAGCACGTGAGAACGTAGTAATGTAATTTAAACACCATGAAAAGGATCTTTTTTCTCTATGATGATAAGAAGTCATACACATTTAATACGCCGTACACTTGTATTCATCATAATTAAATACTCAAAACCATAACTCTACATTTTTATTTGCAAAAGAAAATGCGCACGTTCCACTTCATAAGGCAGAGTCTTCTCGCGATCGAATATTTTTGGATTATTGTTTGCCATTATTTCAAGTAAAAATTAGAATATTACAGATATGCAAAGATAGATCGCCGTCCAAATGCATAAAGTCAACGAATGAATCGAATTATTCAATTATTTCTCCGGGATTATCGTAATATTTCATCAGCAACAGGTAAGTGCTACGTCATCATGATTGGCGTACATTTATCTTCATGCCCGTGAACATGTCACCTAGGGACTAAGTTTGGAAAGGTCCAACTCTATAATATATATATATATTTATATAATCAACATTTACACTCACGTACTTACAGAGAGATGTAAATTCATCCTTAAAATATGGGTTTTAGATCATTCAATTTCAGCCTGAAATCATAATGCTTAGTTTGAAATATATGGGACCGGACCCATTAGATACTTTACAAAGCCCATAGAATATGAGATAAAAACAACGAAATAATTCAAAAGCCCATTATTCAAAAGCTCAACAAACAAATTCAAGAAAAGGACACCACAATAATAATGAAAAACCTTCTACTGAGATAATAGAAGTAGTTGGAAAAAAGAAGTATTTAAATTAATATTTTCTACTGCCCATCAATTACCAAGGAGATAAATGATTCTCTTGCTAAAATTTGTGCAGAAAACAGACTGTGGCCTAGAAAGTTAGCCAATAGCCTGCATTGTTTGTCTCACACTACACATATTTGGCCATATTACAGTTACCCCCTTATATTCTTTACCCTAAACCAAGTTTAAGTCCAGACAACTTATTAGCAATTTACCTGTCATAAAGGGTAGTTAAGTAGGTAATAAACAGTGTGAAAAAAGAATTGTAATTACGAACCCCTTTATAAGTAATAACAGTTCATAATCCAACTTAAATGATTAAATTGAAGTACAAAATCTATGAAAAAAGACCGTTGGATAAATGGGATCGTTGTATTGGGGTCAAAACAGTAAGAAGCACAACTTAGAATCAACATTCAAATATCCATATAATTACAATCTTTTGTTATGCATGTAATTTCATGTCCAAAAGAGGATAATGCATTAGATGGACAAAACTAAACATTTTGCATTCAGGATTCCCATAGTTACATATATTGTAGATATATTATTAAATAATGTGATATGCCGATCACACATCTACAAATGTAAACATAGATATAGATAGGAGCGTAGATTCTATTAAAGGCGAGGGACCAAAATTGCAGACAGCTTCGTAGTGAAATGAAATAATAATAGTGATTGATGGGACGTCCTTTGTTTTCTTCTCCTCGTTGTTATCCTCTTTTTCATCTTTGACTAATTTGCCCCTCGCATTTATTGCAATTTTTTTGCCGATTTCGTTCACCGGCCACCGTAAAAATGTCGACCACGTTTTTGTTATTTTTGTAAGAAAGAAATGGGAGAACTAAAATCACTGCAACTTTTCCAAAGTTCAACTAAAGGTAAACATTTTTTTATCTTCTATTGTAAAGTTATAGTAGAAGCACGTTGAACACAAGAATTTTGTCCGATAATCAATAAAACGACATTCTAGGAATTTTATGTGTCTTATTACGTGAGCACCTTACATGTGCGGCTATTGATCTGGCACTGATTACTGATTGATGTCATTTCAACATCTTACATCGACATTTAAAGTTATATCGTCTTAATTAACACCTTCTAGGTGCGATTAATTGATATTTCGAATGCTGATGTAACATATTGACGCAATTACATAACATTTTACGTTTCAATAAAATATAACGCACCAACCTGCCACATCAGCATCCGGTCGATTAACGACACCTAGAAGGTGTTTAATCAATACTCCCTCTGTCCCACATGTTTATGGACATTTGAAAGTTCGCACGAGAATTAAGAAACTGAATATTTTAAAAGGTAAAAAAGTGCATTTTGACACGTCTTTTAAGAAAATTTATTATTATTATATTGATTGTTTGTCATAGTTTTTTTGCTAAATAAGGAAATGTACAAATGATTTGGGATGCCCAATTTAGTAAAATGTATAAAATTGGTTTGGGACGGAGGGAGTACGACATAACCTTAGATGTCGATGTAGGATGTTGAAATAACACGAATCGATGTCATATTAACAGGTGTTCACGTAAGATGTTCACGATAAAATTCCTCTTGCTGTATATTCACAATTAACTAAAATCATTGATAGCATTCATTCGTCATACTGAACAGATGTTCTTGTATAAATAACTACTAACACGTTCAGACCTTCCAATAACATACATAATTTAATGTAACGGTCAACTTAATATTGCTAAACAACTTAATAGAGATTATAAATTATTATTCCTTCCGTCCTACCAACTTTATCACATAAGTTGCTGGGCAGCAAATTAAGATGGCATTATTATAATAACATAGTACAATGAAAAGGTAAAAAAATATATATTTGACACGTCTTTTAAGAATATTTAATATTGTTATATTGTTTGTTTGTGATAGTTTTTTGTTAAATAAAGAAATGTAATAAAATTATTGGGACGTCCGAAATGAAAAAGTTTGATAAAATTAGCGAGAGTATTTAATAGGACCAAAGTCGAGGGTGAACTAGTCATTTCGCGCTGCAAGTTTTAACCTCTTCAACATGATCAATCAAGCAGCTTCTTATATACCATGAAAGCTCCCCTCTTTTCTCTCTGTTTACGCATCTGTAAACTGACTCTGGTTAGCAAATGGTTTTGATCCGCTGATACAAACTTGTTTCTTGTAAGAATCTTCAAGTAAGAACTTTTATATTCGCAGTATTAGGAGACTGCAAGCCCTTTTAAATCTCTTCGACGGAAAAAAAAAGGAATCAATTATGGATAGCTGCAGTGTGTATGGCGATGATCATCCTCATTTGAAAAATGCCCTGTTAAAGAACGAAGCTTCTGAGGATCTTGATTCTCTTTGGCCTCACGATTCTTCTAACCCTTCTTTCCACGGTATTGATTTCTACAAAACTTGGTACTTCCTTATCTTTGTTGTTCGAATTCTTTCTTTTTCTTACCTGGGAAATGAAATTTCATTCGTTGTGTCAAGTTTCTGCGTCGCCGGCCATGGTGAACTTCGAAGACGTGCGAGGAGAAGACAGCCCTTCTCCTCAAAAGCCCATCTTCCCAAAGATCGGTAATAATGCTGGCAAAACGAGAAACTCCGAGGAACTTATTCTTGATGCATTTTCTTCTCAGAAGAAAAGAAGACTGAGCTCAGATCAAGTTCGTTTTCTTGACAAGAGCTTCGAAGTAGACAACAAGCTCGAACCTGAAAGAAAAGTTCAGCTAGCTAAAGAACTTGGACTTCAGCCCAGGCAAGTAGCGATATGGTTCCAAAACAGACGAGCTCGCTACAAAACGAAGCTCCTAGAGAAAGATTACGACGCTTTGAAGTCGAATTACGATAGGTTGAAGGAAGATTTCGATGCCCTCTACTCTGAAAATGAGAAGCTTAAAACTGAGGTAAGTATGGCGGCGTCCTTCACTGTACTGATTCTTCTTACAGAAACTCATATATTTTCCGACAGGTGAATACGCTTGCGGAGAAGTTACTGGGAAAAGCAGACCATGGAGATCATCGCCCCATTAAGGAGGAACCGCCCTTCGACGACGACGTTAATAAACAAACGAAGGCGAGCTCTGCGAAAAGCGACGTCTTGGATTATTCCGACGCCGACGGCGGCAATCAACGCTCGCCGACGATGTTAGAGTTGGAGCACGGAGATTCTTCCCACGTCGTCGGAGCAATTTCTGACTACGAGGATGACGACAGCTTGGGCAGGAGCCTATTGCTTGAAGCTGGTAACTGCCTTACGAAAATTGAAGAATCGTTCTATGATGATTTGCAGCCTAATTCTAACTGCAACTTAGGTTTCCCAGTTCAGAATAATCATGGTACATGGTTCTGGCAAGTTTGATGAGATCATCGTCATCGTTGATGTATTAAAGTTTTCTTCTTTTTTTTTTTTCATGGGTCGTTGTTTTCTTGCTCCTCTGTCTTCATATGTGAATTCTGAGTTTGATAGTTAACTTCCTTGCTTGAAATGCTGATGTTGATCACTGTTAAATTAAAACGTCGTATGGAACAAGCAAACGATTGAACACTAAAGAAATTAAAGTATAAAAATTTAATAATGCTTTGGAAATGGAATACAAAAATTTATCTCGCTTGCCATCTTACAATAGTCATTTTAGTCGAGTACAAACATTATATGAACAATAACGTTAACAATGGTAGGAGTTAGGAGATGATAATTTGTCCTAGAAAGTCAAGTAATTGAAAGTTAACCCTAAGATTCTGCCTCTTTCTCTGACTTTATATGTTGATCTAAATGAAGTAATAGACTAATGATGGTGACATTTTACCTATTAATATAACCAAAGAACTCCCCCGTGTTACGTGAGCTCTTATGCCGACGTAATATATTACTCTACGATAACTATTATCCCTAAAAAATATTTATAAAAAAAAGAATACTTTTTTTTGCTATTGTATAGTCGACATAGGACGTTTGATTCGTCTATGAAAGAGAGGCGCTTGTCTTTTACTTGGACAAGTCACATTTATAGATCGATAGCTTCGTTGTGATAAATTCCACGAGAGAGACGTAAGCTAAAGCTTGGCATGAAATGTCTTCTTTTATCACCAAAGTTTTGCAAATAGCTAACGTCCATTAACATGAATCAACATGTTAATGAAAACAGCATTTAGATATTAATACCGTGATTGTGACGGATAATTAAATATATCATGGCGTGAATTCACAACAAAGAATTAGGTTATTTCCCACCACTAACGTAGGGCACTCTATATAGTTGATGTTCCATCACTTAAATTCACACACGTACTTAGTCAAAATAAGCCACGTCATACACTGTATGTACAGCGGCCATAGGCCTACGTGGGCCATTGATATCGACACGGCCCACATACGTGTCGTGAAGAGTAAGGTTAATGGGCCAGGCCCATTTACACCAACGTCGCTTTCAAGTATTTTTTTATATTTAAGAGAAAGGTGGTGATGTCCATTTGTAAATGTGGTGGCCCAAGGTTTTTTGGGAGATTGCAGATTTTATTTATTTCTAATCGCGTAAACGAATAATATTCTTTTGTTATTTCTACAAAAAAATTCTACAAAAATGGGAATATTTTATTTTATTTTTATTGTGATGGTAAGGTAAGATCACTTTCATGGGTCCCGCTGCCCACGTGCGTACCACACCATGTTGTCTGAGGATTGTTTGTTGAGATAATTATTCTGCTTCGATTTGGGCTTTAAGACAGAGATATTTATTTACATTTCGAGAAATTGGGGCTAATAATTAACTGGGCCGTTATGACGAACTTTGAAATTTTAATAACAGCTCAACTTTAACTTGGGCATATGATGAAAATTATAAGTAGCAGTTGATATGGTTGCTCTACAGTTTTGGGCCGGGTAATATTACCATCCTATGAATCATTGTTCATTTCATAATTGTTAAGAGTCTACGTAGATGCTAAATAAACAAATTCAACACAATTAAGGGGAAGTATATGTTTAAAATAAGGTGGAATCTTACATAAAAATAACCATTTATATAAAAACTTACAAATCAGTACCCCGTCAGAAACTTTTTTATATAAGTACTCGTTCGATTGTGTGTACCATTGTCCCCGTCTTGACGTACCTTTTTATATAGGTAGTACGTACTCGTCACGCTTTTATATCCCATATATGGTATCTATATACGTTCCATATATGGTATCTATATACGTTCCATATATGGTAACTTAATGTGTTATATAATGTACCTTTTTCTCACGTAATATGTACCACAATACGTTTTTCTATGGTACCTAACTGTGTTCTATGACGTACTTGTGGCGGACAGGTACCAATATGCGAAAAAATTATTCTAATAGGTACATACACTACATATAAAAAAACTGACAGTATACTGACTTGCACTTTATATAAATGGGAATTTTTATGTTGATTCCCCTTAAAATAACACTAATAATTTATTTTGTATCTGAATATCCCTTTTTTTGGCCGCATTATTAGTAGTTTTTGTTGGAATTGTTTTTTTTATTTCAAAAGTCACGACGATTCATAAAGCAGACCACCACTAATATAAATTGATAAGTTTAAGCTTTTTATTAAGTCCATCAGTAGCGGATCGGACCCTTTCATCTTCTACGCAGAAACCCTTTATCGCCGATCAAAAACCCTAATTCTAGACTCAAATGGCCGCCGCAGCTGCCGAGCCCGCCGCCTACGAAGGCCCAGTTCTCAGCGTCATCAACAAACGCCTCCGCGCGCTACGCAAAAAGCTGAATCGAATCACGCAGATGGAGGAATCTCTCTCGCAGGGCAAAACCCTAAACAAGGAACAAGAAGAAACGTTTCGCTCGAAACCCTCGGTCCTTGTCGCCATTGATGAGCTCGAGAAGCTGAGGGCCCCTCTCCAGCAAGCACTAGCCCAGGAAATTGAGCTAACACTGAAACAGAAGCAAGAGGAAAAGGCGGAAGAAGTAGCTCCCCAGACGAAAGGTGATAAAGAGGATCTAACTGATGTGCTGAAGTTGCTCTACTTTGCGAGCGTATTCGATGTGAAGACTTTGTTTGAGGCCCACGACAATATGCTGACTAGGACCCATGAAAGGAATTGCTGCCTGACTTATGATTATGTGACGGATGAGGATGCTGATTTCGAACCGTTGAAGGAAGGCGACTTAGACGTGATTGCTAAGCTTGGTGGATTGTTGCTGTCGAGGCCCGTGGGTTCTAGCTTGTCGCATAAGAATGCTTTAGAAACGTGTGTGGAGCGTGCGAGGTTGTGGGCTGAGAGCTCTGGTGAGGAGATTGATCCCGGTTCTGGCGTTACTTGTAAGTTTCTTCTTGAACTTTTATTTGGTTTATTTGGGTGCTTGTTAAAATTTATTGATGTTGCTGAGCTAGTGATTTTCATCTGCATTAATTGATCGAAATTGTTATCTTGGTCATATATAGAGTTGGGTATCGAATTTTTGGGCTGTAATATTTCCGTTGGTCATATAAGTTGTGTTTTAGCTCCACAACTCTCGTGTCAACCTTACTAGGATTCGTAGCTTTTATTACACTGTATTTACACGTAGCTTGCAACTAACTGTAATGTAAATTACTCTGAGCTAGCAGTTTACACCCTCGGTATCGTTTGAGATTGACAATTTATTGGTTTTGGGGATAGGGATAGGGAAGGAGGATGGTGATTCTCTCTCGTAATAAACAATCTTATTACCATGTTCGTTTTGGGGATAGGGATAGGGAAGGAGGATGGTGATTCTCTCTCGTAATAAACAACTTATTACCATGTTCTTCGTTGTTGCTTTTCTTTCATTATTAACATATCCTTTTTAGACGCTGCTTTGCGAGAGAAGTTGAACAAAATCATGGCTTCGGAGTACTTCACGACTACACCAGAAATTAAGGCTCCCGTGGAAGTTGCTGCGGCTGGTGGGAATTATGCTTCTTTTCAGGTGATTTCTCCCGTCGGTGAGACTCTACAGGCTGAAGTTCCAGGCTATCCACAGCAAGAGGTACTTTTGAAATATGCACTTGATGTTATTAAACCATATCGGTGGCTGGTTCGTTGTGCCTGAATATTTTGATAGTTGATGGTGATCGTATTCATAACATGATTGACACAAATTGTTTAAAACTAACTAACATTGTGGTGATCTCATCTAGCCATCCCTTTGATTGTCATCCATCAAACGATTTATCAGTTTCTCGACAGCTTCTCTTTCATGTGACTGTAACTTTATTTCTCGTTTCATTTCTCGCTCTGTTTCGAACTCAAAGACGTTTCTTGCCTTAAACAGGAAGACCAATCGCCACCCGATTCCCTTGAGAACACACATGCAGAAAAAACTGGCCCTATCGAAGACCTTCACCTGGTAATTTATTCATTTCATTTACTGAAAAGAAGCTCATTACAAGGCAATTTCAAGAAAACACGTACAAATTTTGTCTTGATCTTATATTCAGGGCGAACAAGAGACTGAGAATTCCCCAGAACTCCAAGCACAAACCGAAACAGCTTTAACTGATGCAGAAACCGATCAAAACCCAAGAGAGTCAGACTTCATAGAGAACCATACGAATCGTAGATCTCACCAGCAGAACTATAGAGGTGGCCGCGGTGGTGGACGAAGGGGGTACTACAATGGTGGTCGTGGTGGACGAGGGATGGGCAGATCAAATTACCGAAATGACCGTGGTGGCCAGTTTTACGATCAGCCCGGCGGGTATTACCCGAGAAACTATACTAGTTATAGAGGCCGAGGAGGTAGGGGTATGAATGGTAATTACAACAATTATGATAACAATGGTCAGCATCCTGGTAATGCTCAAGTGGCATCTTCTTGATCTCTTGTATGCTCTGTTTTTGGATCTCTGAGTATTGTTGGTGGAGACCTACC
Source organism: Craterostigma plantagineum (assembly GCA_027422505.1). Lineage (NCBI taxonomy): Eukaryota > Viridiplantae > Streptophyta > Magnoliopsida > Lamiales > Linderniaceae > Craterostigma > Craterostigma plantagineum. The sequence goes on along the minus strand of JAPQWV010000052.1, from coordinate 925,125 downwards.
CTGTTTTCTTCAGTTATGAATGGATGTGGAAGTAACTTCGCAATATATTATTGGATCTTTTTCTTGTTCGAGTTAAATAAATATAGTATTTATATGCATCTCATCGATATATGACCTAAGTTACGTCTCGATCTTTGCTTGAATTTCAGTAGAAAATAATTTTGTGAAAGTTAGTTGACCAATTAATCTTCCAGGATTTTCACAATAAATGGTCAGATTTGTGGAGTATAATTTAATTACGAAGATAAAGATATCGAATAGTTGTAGTAAAACAACACGTGATGTCACGCGCCTGAATCGCGCTTGGTCAACCCAGCAGGCCTTTTCAACGCGGATTGTTTTGAATCAGCGTATAAAATAAGATAGAACAAAAACTTCGAGGAAGAAAGAAACCCCTCCGTTGCCCCCACAATTCACATTTCATCTCAACTGTCAAGAACGACGACGATAGGTTGGTTTGGTTCGGATATTCCGTATTCGTCTTATTTGCAGTTAAGTTGGCTGGATCACGAATCCTAGGTTTGGAGGATGGCCGGTTGGAGGGGATCTAACGGCGGAGACGGCGGCGGATCTCCGACGACGGCTTCGACGTCTCGTACAGTCCGTCTAGGGAAGGTTCAGCCGCAAGCACCGGGTCATAGGACAGTGTTTTGCAACGATCGGGAAGCTAACGCCTTAGCAAAGTTCAAGGTTCTGTTCAATTTTTCATCTTTTGTGTCTTTTAATTGTGATATAAATGGGGGGAATTATTACAGAAGTCTCCTGTAATCAAAGTTCTCGAGTTATGGGACGTTTGTGCTATATGAAGTGAAATGGTTAAGTTATATGTTGAAGCCTAAGAATTGGCAAAACGGAGCATTTTATGGGGTATTGGCGTGTTCAGATATTTTGGTTTTATAGGTGTGATCTAGTTCGTTCTTTGAATTACGGAGATAATGGTAGAGAGTACTGAATTTATCATTTACGAAAAGTTTTGTCGAATCTTGATTGCCTGACAAGAGGATTGGCGTCGATATGTCAGTGCTCATTTTCCTAAAACACTGGATCGAGGTCAATTATGCCCTCTAAGGACTGTGTTCTATTGAATTTTCAAGGGCAGTTTGTTATGTTAAATGATTTTCTATGTACTTACTAGATTATTTGGTTTGTACCTTGGTCGGCTGTGCAATTGTTCCGTTGTTATTGCAGCAGTACTCTGCATATGCGTATATATCCATAGATGGTGACTTAATTGGTGCGGTGATTGATTTTCAGGGCAACTCTGTGTCGACTACGAAGTATGATGTCCTAACATTTCTGCCCAAGGGGCTATTTGAACAGGTTAGTATCTGTTAATCACTAGAATCAGTATGACACAAGGCAGTCCCAATAACAAAATTTATACTTCTTTTTCTTGCTGAAGAAAGTGATTGATTTTACTACTTCTTGAGGCTTAGGCCTCTTCTTAGTGATGCTTGAGTGAAAAGTTGTAGGGCATAGAACAGAAACGTTTCAATCAGTAACCTGTGTGTTTGTGATCCAGCTATTTAAAATAATTGCTTCCCCCTCTGAGGGGTCGGCAGAGGACAATTTGTGTAAATGTCGCATGTCAATTTTGGTTCATTATTATCATCTGGGTTTACCATTTTTGTTAATTTGCCTGACTTGTTTAATTTTATACTGACAGTTCAGGCGGGTGGCTAACCTATATTTTCTGATGATATCGATCTTATCATGCACTCCAGTCAGGTATGTTGTCACGACAGAGTCTAACCTTATCTTTATGTCCAAGCTTTCTGCACATAGTATGCTGATGAATTAGAGCATGCTTATCAATACATAAATTGCTTTGAAATCTTCACGATGATGTATACTTGCAATATGGATCAGTCTAGTCTTCACAAACTATTTTTACCTAACGCAAATTTGGCTACCTTTCCCTCGAAGAAAACACTAATTCGGAGAAGGCTGACATTGGAGTTTAACTGACTGATCTGATGGTGTGTCCTTTTCTTCTTTAAGCATTTGAAGTTGGAGCTGATGATATTTTGCTTTGTTTCAGTCCTGTAAGTCCCATCACGAACGTGCTTCCGCTATCTCTGGTGCTTTTCGTTTCTCTTGTAAAAGAAGCTTGGGAGGATTGGGTGAGTAAAAGTTTGCTTTCTACAAAATGAAACCCGTGAACATTTCATCTCTGATTTTGCTTACTGTTATCCAATTCCATCATGCAAGGCAGAAACGTTACAAAAATGACCTGACGATTAATAACTCCTCCATAGAAGTTTTGCAAGATCGGAAGTGGGTGTCTATCCCTTGGAAGAAGCTCCAGGTTGGAGATGTTGTTCGGGTATGTTTGGTTGCTTTTATTGTTTCAAGCTCGCTGAAATCATACACCATTTTATATATACAGTATTGGCTTTTGCTGAAACCACATGTTTCTTTCTGATCATAGGTGAAGCAAGATGGGTTCTTTCCAGCTGATTTACTGTTACTTGCCAGCACTAATCCTGATGGTGTTTGCTATGTTGAGGTTTCCGCTGTTTATCCCCTGATAATTTTATGCGATGTTATCTTCTTTGAAACATTCATTTTGCAGACAATTAAAACATACTTTGTTTTTTTATCTATTCCGATGTACTTTGCTGACGGTTGCCTCGTGATGTTCTGCAGACTGCAAATCTTGATGGTGAAACTAACTTGAAGATTAGGAAAGCCTCAGAAAAGACGTGGGATTATGTAACCCCGGAGAAAGTCTCGGAATTCAAAGGTGTTGCAACTTATTCTTTGACTAACGATCGGTATATTTTGTTGTGCTTTTCCGGTTCATATAATGGTATTATAGCACGAAGAGATCGAGAGAAATCAGTTAGTGCAGTCTCAATATTTTTAAATCTCCTTTTGTGCCTTGTCCAAAAATTTGTGGATCCAATGCCGCATGTCGTGGAGGATTAGCCTTGATGTTGTTCAAAATGGAAAACTGCATATGTTGAGCCATATATATTAAACTCCTGAAAAGCATCTGCGATCAACCGGAATATCCTAATAACATATATAACAGAAAATTTTGCTTTCTAAGAGTTTTTGCCACATGTTTCATGATCATTAATTGGGAAATAATGTCTTGTAGCAGTCATTGAGTGATTATTATTTTTCGTTGCTTGCAGGTGAAGTACAATGTGAGCAGCCAAATAATTCTCTTTATACCTTCACTGGAAACTTGGTTCTCAATAAGCAAACGTTACCTCTCAGTCCAAGCCAACTTCTTTTGCGGGTATAATACTGATTAGATCTCTCTGTCTAATGTCTCAACTCTCATTCACTAATGAAACATTCAGTATGGTACTTCTGTTCTTTTAGTTGTTCAAGTGACCTAAAGAGTTAGTAGAATGCGTCTTAAACATAAAATAGTCTCCTCCCATATCATTTCTCCTCTCATAGCATTTTTCCTTCAACTCTACTAAGCTCTCCACTTGCTTTCAGGGTTGTAGCCTAAGAAACACCGAATATATAGTTGGTGCTGTCATCTTCACTGGACATGAAACAAAGGTTCGCCTCTTGGTTTCCCAGTATTAAGTTGTTGTTTCTTCTCTTTTCGATTTGTTTCATAATTTGAAAGTGTTCACATTAATTAATCGTCAACCGGAAGTTGAAAGAATTATTGGCTTTTTTAACTATATTTTTTATCCGTAGCTGTATTTTTTTTTTATCACAGATAAATAGTATTGGTTGTGTAAATGGCAGGTTATGATGAACTCTATGAAAATTCCTTCGAAAAGAAGCACCTTGGAGAAAAAACTTGATAAGCTCATCCTTACACTTTTCTGTGTTCTGTTCTGCATGTGTGTTTTGGGTGCCATTGGCAGGTAAAGCCGCTCCCTTACCACATCTTGTTTAGAAACGATGCGACTATTTAGCACTGTGCCACTCTATAATGAAAACTTGTTTCTTGTTACTTTCAGCGGTGTATTCATAAATCGCAAGTATTACTATTTGCGGTTCGACAGCTCAGAGAAGCAGTTCGATCCTAGCAATAGATTTGTGGTGAGAACACTCTTTTGTGTGTGTACAATCATATTCAATTCACTTTTCTTTTTCCAAACGTTTCTTCGGTTTGTAGGTTGCTGTTTTGACGTTTTTTACACTGATAACACTCTATTCACCAATCATCCCGATCTCTCTCTATGTCTCCGTTGAGGTATATTGTCACGCATTTTTTTGTTTTTATGTTGTCATCCTATGACAACGTATTTTTCATTTTATTGCAGATGATTAAATTCATTCAATCCACTCAATTCATCAACAATGATTTACATATGTATCATGTGGAGAGCAACACCCCTGCTTTGGCCCGGACTTCGAATTTGAATGAGGAACTTGGGCAGGTGAGATTTACATGTTGAAGTTCTCTGTGCCATTGATTGAGCTGGGCTAGATGTTCTGTAAATGCATATCTAGTTATGCATAGCGGTTTTTTTTTTTTCGTTGTTACACATCTGTATGATATAATTATTTGTTACGCTCATTTAAGAATAATATGAAATCTGATTACCATTTCATCCTCTTGAACAGGTGGAGTACATTTTCTCTGACAAAACTGGAACTTTGACCAGAAACTTGATGGAATTTTTCAAATGCTCAATTGGAGGGGAAGTTTATGGTACTGGTGTCAGTGAGATAGAGATGGGAACCGCTCAAAGGATGGGGGTAAAAGTTGAGGCGAGTAATCTGCTATGTGATTGCTAGTAAAATTAGTTAGTGTAGCGGTGTCTCTTGTCTTGACTTCATGACTCAAATCTTTAGCCCCAGAAGCAACCAAATGCAGCACGTGAAAAGGGATTCAACTTTGATGATGCGCGGCTAATGCGAGGTGCTTGGAGGAATGAACCTAATCCTGAATCTTGCAAAGTAGGTCATGTAATTAAAAATAATATACGGGTCAGTTGCACGAAATTAAAATAGAACTATCCATGCTGCCATACCTTTTGCATAATTGAGTCCTCATGAAGATTTTTTAAAGCATCGGAATAATCAAATTATTTATCATTTACTCGTATTGTGCACTGATGAGGTAGTCATCTTCGTTATTTGTGTAGGAATTCTTCAGGTGCCTTGCCATTTGTCATACTGTCCTTCCTGAAGGCGAAGAAACCCCTGAAAAGATCCGATATCAAGCTGCATCTCCTGATGAAGCTGCTTTGGTTACAGCAGCAAAAAATTTTGGCTTCTTTTTCTACAAGTACGAGGTTTTGTATTGGTAGTTGCTGCCGTCAATTTATATTTTTGCTTGAAATCAGAGATCATATGACTTAACGGCAGGCGTTCGCCAACGACAATATATGTTCGTGAGTCACATGTCGAGAAGATGGGACAGGTTAAGGATGTTCCATATGAAATTTTGAATGTCCTTGAGTTTAACAGGTAGGCAGTCTATATGGTAGAATTATCTAATCTACTATCTGCTGACAAATTGATTGAATTACTTTTTCTGAATGGTGCAGTACCAGGAAGCGCCAGTCTGTTGTATGTCGCTACCCAGATGGTAGACTTGTTCTCTACTGCAAGGTTTCCTCAGGACACTCAAAACTCTTTCGAAAATTGTTTGCTGGTAATAATATAGTAGTTTTTTTTTTTAACAATCTTGAAGGGAGCAGATACTGTGATATACGAAAGACTAGCTGATGGTGGCAATGAATTGAAGAAAATAAGTCGAGAGCACTTGGAGCAGTTTGGGGCTTCTGGGTTACGTACTCTTTGTCTTGCATATAGAAATTTGAATCCCGATGCTTATGAGAGTTGGAATGAGAAATACATTCAGGCGAAGTCTGCTTTGCGGGATAGGGAGAAGAAATTAGACGAGGTACGTTGCAGTTACTCATATTGGACTTCGGTTTGTCCTCGAAGCAGCTAGTTTATACTCCCCTTCTCTAGTTTCGACGAATTTTTCTGTTAGTATCTTTTGGTTTCGATCAAACTTCTATTTCGATTGCTGTTTGTCTTTGTATAATGAAAATGAATATTATTTCAGGTTTCTGAACTAATTGAGAAGGAACTTATCTTGATTGGCTGTACTGCCATTGAAGACAAGCTTCAGGAGGGTGTGCCTGCATGTATTGAGACCTTATCACGAGCTGGAATCAAGATTTGGGTTTTGACTGGAGACAAGATGGAAACAGCTATAAATATTGCTTATGGTACTACAATTAATGGTGTTATTTGATAACGATCACTCTAAAACTCTTTCTAATGCCCGTCTTCTCTTCAGCATGCAAGCTTATAAATAACAGCATGAAGCAATTCATATTGAGTTCCGAAACCGATTCCATAAGAGAAATTGAAGATAGGGTATGTTAAAATTATCTTCGCGCGCTTTAATCTCTAAGTATATAATATGATGCTGATTTCCCACTCAATGGTAGGGTGATCAAGTAGAACTTGCTCGATTTATGAAAGAGATGGTGAAGAATGAGCTTAGAAAATATAATGAGGAAGCCCAACACTATCTCAGCTCAGTATCAAGACCAAAATTGGCACTTGTGATTGATGGCAAGTGTTTGATGTATGCACTGGATCCCAGTCTACGAGTGCAGCTCCTAAATTTGAGTTTGAATTGTAGTGCTGTTGTGTGCTGCCGAGTTTCTCCGTTACAGAAGGCGCAGGTTAGATTCCTGATTCGATCTCGACGTTTCACATTTCATATGTTATCTTGAAGGCTTGAATTAGCATAATAAAGATCATCAAGACATTTCTGTCAGACTGGACAACGTTGGATATTTTAGATGTATTAAGTTGGGAGTTTTGTTCATTTTGAAAATCCTTCCGCTATACCTTAACATAAGAGACAAGAGTTTCAATAACATTACACGTTTGTCAGAGAGGTGACGCAATCAGGTTTTTTCTGCTTACAGGTGACAAGCTTAGTTAAGAAGGGAGCAAAGCGCATCACCCTCGGCATAGGTGACGGTGCTAATGACGTCAGCATGATTCAGGCTGCTCACGTCGGGATTGGAATTAGTGGTCAAGAAGGTATGCAAGCCGTTATGGCAAGTGATTTTGCCATAGCACAGTTTCGCTTTCTGACGGACTTACTACTCGTGCACGGTCGTTGGTCATATCATAGGATATGCAAGGTTTGTATCATATTAATCCATCACCATATGATGTTAAGATTTTGCATCCTCAGAAATATCAAGCTTCTAAATCCCGCAGGTCGTAACATACTTCTTCTACAAGAACTTAATGTTTACCCTCACCCAGTTCTGGTTCACCTTCAGAACCGGCTTTTCGGGCCAAAGGTTCTATGACGATTGGTTTCAGTCTCTCTATAATGTTATCTTCACAGCTCTGCCTGTTATCATTATCGGTCTTTTCGACAAGGTACAAAAAATAGATATGTTCACTGTTCTAACACTAGTTATTCAGTGCACTACTTTTTTAATCTCTGTTTTTTTGCATCTTCAGGACGTTAGTGCTTCACTTTCCAAAAAATACCCTGAGCTATACAAAGAAGGAATAAAGAACGTATTCTTCAGATGGAGGGTCGTCGCGACCTGGGCTTTTTTTGCGATTTACCAGTCGTTAGTTCTGTACTACTTCGTCGTCGCTTCGAGCAACAGGGCGATGAACTCTTCTGGGAAGATGTTTGGCCTTTGGGACGTGAGCACGATGGCCTTCACGTGCGTCGTGGTGACTGTGAACTTACGTCTGCTGATGATGTGCAATACTATCACAAGGTGGCACCACATCAGCGTTGGTGGAAGCATATTGGCGTGGTTCTTGTTCGTATTCATATATTCTGGCATCGTCTTGCCTAAGGAACAAGTACGGTTTTTTTTGTTCGCACCGTAACAAAAGTTCCCCTCACAAAATCATTCGAAATTCTAATCTGTTTCTATGGCAGGAAAACATATACTTTGTCATTTACGTCATCATGAGCACTTTCTACTTCTACTTCACTCTCCTCCTCGTCCCCATCGCTGCTTTGTTCGTTGACTTCATATACCTCGGGTAGGTTCTTGCATGCTATTATCCCTTCGATAAGTAGTCCTTTTTCATATCTATTAGAATATATCTTTCATGATTGAATGTGGTTCATCAGGGGTCAACGCTGGTTCTTTCCATATGACTATCAAATCGTTCAAGAAATCCACCGACACGAAGTAGACGACAGCAGAATTGGATTGCTTGAAATTGGGAATAATAATAACCTCAGCCCAGACGAAGCTCGAAGCTATGCTATAATGCAACTTCCCGGGCAAAAATCGAGGCACACTGGCTTTGCCTTGATTCTCCGGGCTACGAGTCTTTCTTTGCGTCGCAGGCGGGCGTTTACGTACCTCAGAAAGCATGGGACGTGGCTCGGAGAGCGAGCATGAGGAGTCGACCCAAGGCACCGGCCAAGAACTGATTTTCGTGTTTGTACAAAACGAATTCTTTTGTTTGTCCTTTTTGTTTTCTTACATTAGTTTGAACAGAAACGTTTGCAGAATCCAATAGATATGTATTATATATATCTTCCTTCTCCCAGTGTAGTAATATCATTTATTGTAAACATTCATAGAAGAATTCCCTCTCATTGTATTATTTATGTTCATGCTCCTTTTTGTTCTTTAAAACAAAACAGTCTGAAAAACTACAGTAGATGTAAATAAAATCATTTGTGTATTATAATAAACTCTTAAAATGTGCACTTCTAACAAGGAGCGCATCTGGTGTAGTGGTATCATAGTACCCTCCCACGGTACTGACCGGGGTTCGATTCCCCGGATGCGCATTTCCTGTTTCTTTTAATGATTTTCTTTTCTTTTTTTGTTTTAATGTTTAAACCGTTTCATGATTAATTGGCAAATTATGTATGCTTCATTGATTGATGTTGTTGATGATGCTTCATTTCGTATTATTGACTTCCATGCATGCTCAATCATTATTTGCGTTGTAACTAAGCTATATAATATACAAACGTATATTTTTTACGTTGGCAGTGGTCACGTGAAGGAAAAGGCTAATAATACTGTCCATAACATTCTTGTATATCTTGTTTCCGAAATTAAATAAATATCATATATGTAGCCATGCCAACGAAAAGACACCTAAGATTTTGCTCAGCTGTTACGAAACGAATCTATGAATAATGGATATGATTTACCATATAATTAAGCACATATTTTCTCCACATATATCCTGAGCTGGTGATCTAATTTCATAGATTATTTTTAATAGATGTCAAAATATAATTTATCAAACTTTGACCCATGGCGCATTCGTAGATAAATAGAAGCTCAAGGGCTATTGTTGCTATTCTGTACTTCGTTTGTTCATCTTCTTCCTTAAATTAGTTACTTATTTAATCGATCTCCATTCACTCTTTCTTCTACTCCTAACCTTACCATCTCAAACCTTAAAAAAAGACATTTTTGCTTCACTACACACATCTTCATATCATATTGATAGTAATTTCCATTAGAAAAATCCAAAGTTAAAAAAGAGCTAAAAATGCCAGGCTTGGTCTCCGTCAAGACTCCACCTGACGCGCCACCACTGAGCGTCTCAGTTCCCACCAATTCCACCCCACAAACGCCCATCAGATCGAACTCGCCGGCCACGCGCCTCCGCCCCGCGTCCCCATCCCCTTCAACCTCACGCTCCAGGAAAACCCCGACCAAATCCCCGCCCGAAAAGACCCTTCTACCCTCTCCCTCGTCTACGCCCCTCGACAACCCCGATCTCGGCCCTTTCCTCCTCAAGCTCGCCCGAGACACCATCGCCTCCGGCGACTCGCCTTCCAAAGCCCTCGACTACGCCCTGCGCGCCGCTGCGAGCTTCGAGATATGCTCGAGCCCCAACGGCGAACCGAGTCTGGACCTAGCCATGAGCCTCCACGTGGTGGCGGCGATCTACTGCAGCTTGGGCCGGTTCGACGACGCCGTGCCGGTTCTCGAGAGGGCCGTGAAAGTCCCAGATCTATCTCTAGGCGCCGATCACGCGCTCGCCGTATTCTCAGGGTGGATGCAGTTGGGCGATACGAAGAGCATGCTCGGCGAGGTTGAGAAGAGCATTGACTGCTATAAGGAAGGTTTGAAGGTTCAGATTGATGCTCTAGGCGACGGAGATCCGAGGGTCGCCGAGACTTGCAGGTTATTTCCGTCATTTCACTCTATTTTTTTCCGGCCAGATCTTAGTCTGAGAAGTTTCAAGTCAGTTACCATAGATGAGTAAGAAATAGCACTTTTTCTCAAGTTTCCTAGGCTTCGATATATAGGTAGGTAGATGAGATAGATATCTATCGATTTAAGCCATGGATATACCGATTTTCTTTCAGATACTTGGCTGAAGCCCATGTCCAAGCTATGCAGTTCGACGAAGCAGAGAACTTATGCAAGAAAACCCTCGAAATCCACCGCGTCCATAGCCCGCCAGCATCCCTCGAGGAAGCAGCAGATCGAAGATTAATGGCTCTCATATGCGAAGCAAAAGGAGACTACGAAGCTGCCTTAGAGCACCTCGTCCTCGCAAGCATGGCCATGATAGCAAACGGGCAAGAAAACGAGGTTGCCTCCATCGACGTAAGCATAGGAAACATCTACACTTCGCTGACTCGCTTCGACGAGGCTGTCTTCTCCTACCAAAAAGCCCTAACAGTCTTCAAATCCTCGAAAGGAGACAACCACCCATCCGTCGCCTCTGTCTTCGTACGCCTGGCCGACCTTTATTACAAAACGGGCAAGTTGAGAGAGTCGAGGTCGTACTGCGAAAACGCCCTTAGGATATACTCAAAGCCCATCCCAGGCACAAGCCCTGAAGAAATCGCTGGCGGGCTGACCGAAATTTCTGCCATCTACGAACTGTTCAACGAGCCAGAGGAAGCACTGAAGCTCTTGCAAAGGGCCTTGAAAATGCTGGAAGATAAGCCTGGACAGCATAGCACCATTGCAGGGATAGAAGCTCGAATGGGCGTAATGTTCTACATGGTAGGAAAGTACGACGAATCGAGGAGCTCGTTTGAGAACGCTGTGGCAAAACTGAGGGCGAGCGGTGAGAGAAAGTCTGCATTTTTCGGGGTTGTCTTGAATCAGATGGGATTGGCCTGCGTTCAGCTGTTCAAGATCGATGAAGCTGCTGAGCTGTTCGAACAAGCGAGGGAAATCTTGGAGCAAGAATGTGGGCCATGCCATCAGGACACACTCGGCGTGTATAGCAACCTTGCAGCTACTTATGATGCTATGGGAAGGTAACTAATCGAACTATGATATAGCAAATAAGCCATAACATAATACAGGCGTTAAAGTAGTTTCTTGGTAATAAAACCATGATGCTATGGGAAGGTAACCAATCGAAGTAGTTACTTATGATGCTATGGGAAGGTAGTTAATCGAACTATGATAGCAGTTAAACCATAATATAGGCGTTGAAGTAGTTTCTTGGTAATAAAAAGAACACATCTTTTTTACTGACGATCGAAGTTGCAGAATTGAGGATGCAATAGAGATTCTTGAGTATGTGCTCAAGCTTAGGGAGGAGAAATTGGGAACGGCGAATCCCGACTTTGACGATGAGAAGAAGAGATTGGCCGAGCTGCTGAAAGAGGCTGGAAGATCAAGAAGTAAGAAGGCGAAATCGCTGGAGAATCTCATCGATCCAAACTCGAAAAGGGGTGCTGCGAAGAAGGAGACGACTGCTAGGAAGTGGTCTGCTTTTGGGTTTAGGAGCTGAATTTGAGATTTTTGGGTTTATGGTTTTATTTATCTGCTGCTCAAGTTTCGGTGCCCATTTCTTTGTTGTCTGTTTGTTTGTTATATCGCATTCTTACACATTGTGTTGTGATCTTCTATCGTCCATCTTATATGCATTCTTGTCCCTTGTACATTGTGATATGATGTCGCTGTATTTCATTCCTCGTGTTTGATTATGTAATATATTCGTCCCAAGATTTGCATTGATATCATGCACATACCAATAACCTCATCACTATATCCGCGACAAGCAATCAAAGGATCGTTTCACTACCTTTCCTCTTTATGTACATCTTATTTTTATGCAAGTCAACCGTTTTTATTATAATTTAGGATACTCATTCAATAACTAAAGTCAAGAAGGGATTGTTTCAAAATGGGAAGAAAGGTTTAAAACTTGAACCCTCGTATGATCCAAACTATATATGGACATTGACCATTCTTTCGGTATTTTTAATTAAATAAACAAAAAAAAATAAACCATTAACAAAATAAACCAAAAACGAAAAGTATTAATAAAATAGCGCAATTCGTCATCCCAGATGACGAGTTACGTAACTCGTCATCTAGGATGACGAATTACTTATCCCCGCTGGCAAATTACTTATCCCCGCTGGCAAAGCAGTGATGTGGCCTAATTCGTCACCCAGGATGACGAGTTAGATCTGTTTTTAAACGACGAACACGAACAGATGCGACGAAGACGAACGACGAAGACGAACGCCCCTGCCTGCCTGTCGCCCCGCGCCGCCCGTGCCTGCCCGTCGCCCTTCGCCGCCGGCCTCTGCCCGTCGCCCCGCGCCGCCCGTGCCTGCCCGTCGCCCCGCGCCGCCCCTGCCTGCCCGTCGCCCCCGCGCCGCCCGTAACCCTTCGCCGGCCGGCCTCTGCCCGTCGCCCCGCCTTGAGCCGCTGCCGAGGAGTCCCGCTGAGCCGCTGTCCCGCCGTAACCCGACGCCCCGCCGCGACCCGCCTCGACGGACCGCCGTGACCCGCCCATTGTCGGCCCGCCGTGACCCGTCGTGACCCGCCCCTCGCCGTGACCCATCGTGACCGGCCGTGACCCTCCCCTCGCCGGCCCGCCCCTGTGCCCCAGTGACTCGCCGCCCCGTCGTGATCCCACCCCGTGCCTTGAGCCCCGACGCCCCGCCGCCGCCTCTACGACGTACTACGCCGATTTACATCAGGTGAGCGACCCTTGACGATACGAAATTAATGGATTTTTGCATTAATAGATTCATTATCGAATGTTAATTTTCTTTTGTTGTGTTTGGTTTCGTTTTCTTAAATATAGAATGGATATGGATGCTTGTTACGGGCCTATTGATAGTTCGGTGTTGACGATGCACTCAAATCACCGTAGTAGAGACTTATTATTGGATAAGAATGCGATATATAGTACTACTAGAACTAGGTCGTTAGAAAATATAGTGTGGGGTACGAAAGAAGCACCGAATCACCTACACGGTCGCTTATTAGGGAAGTTGAACGATATGGGTCTATATAGCGTCTACAGCTGTATGTCACAGAGGGTTGACCCTCATTTGATTACAGCATTGGTAGAGCGTTGGAGAAAAGAGACCCATACGTTTCATTTTTATGTTGGTGAGGCGACGGTTACTCTACAGGACGTAGGTATACTGTGGGGTTTGCCTGTAGATGGTAGTTGTGTGTCCGGGGTGATCCATATGAGGACGGTCACACAGTGGGTAGACGAGTGTGAGCGGTTGCTAGGTTTTAGACCGCCGAATGATAAAATTAAGGGGTCAGCGCTGTCGATGAAGACCTTAGCTAGTTGGTTGTTGGATAATCCGATAACGGATGATAGTGATGAGGTAGAGGTCGACTGTTCAGCACGGGGATATGCGATGCTGCTCTTCGGTGCGGTGATGTTCCCAGATTGTAGCGCCAGCACCGTATCGTTGACGTACCTTCAGCTGCTGGAGGATATTGAGGAGGTGCGGACGTTTAGTTGGGGTAGTGCGGTGCTGGCATTCCTATACAGAGAGCTTTGTTCGGCATGCGAGCCAAAAAAGCTAAATATGGGCGGACCCCTACGACTGTTGCAGGTAATTATATAGAAAATTTGATTAAATTTATAGTTATTTTAATCAATTATTTATCACAATGGATTTGTTTTTAGGCATGGGCATATGTGAGGATTTTGCCATTTCAGCCAGTACGGGATGTTAACCGTATCGCGTTGGAGCCCCGAACAGTCGATGGGATAGTCTTACCCGCCCCGCCACATGCTGCGAGGTATGGTCGTTCTTGTGAAAGTTACCAATTTTTTTTTTCATTCTTACGTTTATAAGTATTGTGTAAATATTTGACAGGTGGAACTCATTCTTTGATTTCACCACGTCGACGAATTCGAACGTACGCACCATCCGCGAGTGCATTGATCGCATGCAGTCGCACCAATTTGCATGGACTCCGTACAACATGATGCTCCCGGAGATTGTCGCTCTTCCTCCAGAGTGCTTACCGATCGCTTGTCGATCGAGGTGTCCACTGATATTCTTCAATATCGTGGAGTTTCATTACCCCGAGCGAGTACTTCGGCAATTTGGAATTATCCAAGGGATTCCCATTATACCGCCGTATCGAGATACCAATCTTCATACGTACGAGCGTCGACAGCGATCGGGGATGGACTGGAGATCGCATCATGCAGGCTGGTTGGATTATGGGAGGATCGAGATGACACGGTCGTGGATGGTCCGCCCGCGACAAGCGCCACGTCAAGACCTGTGTACACCATGTACGCCACTAAAAGTAACTGATTTTACGAAAATAATGAGTAAATTACATTACTAAGATTAAATACCTGGATGACGATCCGAAATAAGACAAATCGATTGATTCTCTAGAACAAACATGTTCAAATTTGTAAGGAACCAAGTCCATGAGTGTGTACTTTCTTCCGTGACAATGGCAAAGGCCAGGGGAAAGACGTTTTGGTTGGCATCCAGCGACGTAGCAATCAGTAATTTGTGTCTATATTTGGAGTATAAATGCGTACCGTCGACACAAACAACTCTTCGACAATGCTTGAAACCATCGATGCTCGGTTTAAAAGCCCAAAAGACGTACCCGAGCACGAAGTCTCCAGGTCTCCCTGTCTCCAGATTCAGCCACCTTACGATTGTCCCTGGATTGTAATGCTGCAACGCTTTCATAAATGTTGGGAGTTTGGTAACAGACTCTTCCCACGTACCATAAACATTTTTCATAGCTCTTTTCAGACCATGCCAAGCTTGAATATATGAGATATCATAGCTATATCTATCTTTCACGAGTTGTTGGACATTCTTTGGGAGGAATTGCGGATCGACTTTCACGGTTCCAACCAACAAATCAGCAATAAAATTTCGAGAGATATTACGGTGTGTGCTCGCCAGTTCAGTCATATAGCAATTGTGTGGTCCTTCAAATTTTGTAATAGACCAGTAGCCTTTTTTTGGCTTGAAGGATGCCCTCAATCTCCAAGGGCAATGTCTCGTGTGATCACATTGAACACTCCAACGTGTATTGCTGCTCTCGTTGACGTTATACTCGCGTCTAGCAACCCTGATCGAAAAATCGTTGACGGCACGTTGTAAATGTTTCTTAGTTTGAAAAATCATACCTCGACAAAACGTAGGGTTATCTCTGTCGTAAAACTCCCCGTAACCACCGTAGTCGTCACCACCAGGAGGTGGCATTTGGTACGTTTGGAAAAATGGGACGGACTGAAACAGCATTGGAGCAGCAGAGTCCAGCGGAGTGGTATCATCTGGGGCATCCTCGTCGTTGTTCTCGTCGTCGTCGTCGGGATCGGGTAACTCGGACAATGGATCCTCATCGTCTGCTTCCGAATCACTAACATCAACGTCTTCCTCGAGTTCAGGCACGAAGTCTGGCACGGGTTCTGACATGGATTCTGGCATATTGAATGGAACACCAAGCGTCGGCATCTCCAGAGAAACATTGCTGAACTCTGTCGTAACTGAGACAATGTCCGGAAAATCCGGACATGTATAACTGGAAGAACCAACTTCAAACGCAGGAAACTCGCACCGCTCTTCAAAATTGCGATGAGGCTCTTCGTTCAAATCAAAGTTTGAATTTTCAACCGCCTCAACAAAAACTTCAAGACAATTGTTCTCCGAATCGGGATGTATGAAAAATTGTAGATCGCTGTCGTTGGAGATTTGGAGTAGCTGATGAAAGTGGCGAGAATGTTGATAGTATTCATTTTTCCCGTAGACAACAAACGAACAACGACTACTATCAGCACCCGTAATTTCAAACAACAACGATATAAACTCAGAAAAATTGGTATTACGACGAATTCGCCTATATGCAATAGGACGAATACTATATTTGACGGTGGAATCGGATGATTGAATTATTTCACCGCCGAAATAAACTATGACTTGTATGCGACTCGACACCATTGTGTAAACTGTTATATAGAATGATATGTTAACATGCGGTGAGGTGAGGTATTTATAGAGACGTAACTCGTCATCCCAGATTATTTCCGACAACTGCATGCGCATGCAGATTGGTCGGGAATAATTCTTGTAACTCGTCATCTGGAATGACGAGTTACTCTTTTACACTGTACAAGAGTCAACTTGACCAGTCAGCGGGCCAGCTCGAAGTAATTCGTCATCCTGGATGACGAGTTACGTAACTCGTCATCTGGGATGACGAATTGCGCTATTTTATTAATACTTTTCGTTTTTGGTTTATTTTGTTAATGGTTTATTTTTTTTTGTTTATTTAATTAAAAAAACCCCATTCTTTCTCATTTCTTGCCCAGCCAATGGGCTGGCTTGTCGTTATTGGGCCGATTACCAAATGCAAGCCCAATTTACATTTTCTTTTTTTTCTTTTTCCTTATTTGCTGCAAGAAAATGAAATGTAGGAAGAAGATGACTGTAATATCATGAAGCCTTCACTTTCTCGAGCTGTGAACGTTGAGCAGAGCTCTGAAGAGATGCTTGCTTTTCTTGGTGTACAGCTCAATCTCTCTTTCCTTATTCGGAATCTCCCTTCTTCCAGAAACTGAAACAGCTCTTCTGCGATCCGATGGAATCTGCTCACAGATGGAAATCTTGTAATCTTTGGGAGAGACAGCTATCGTATGAAAGATTTATCAATCTGAAAACTCATATGGATATGCTTCTTACCAGTCGTTTGTCGTTGTCCGAAAGATTAGGCGAAGCTGATCGGTTCGAAACAGAGCCCGACCTCTTGAGTACGAATCGAAGAGGTGAATTAGAACGCTTCCCTGATGATACTGTTATATTACACATAGTTTCTACGCTGTTACTAAGCGTGAACAAGTTTTAGAACAGTTTAGCAGAGACTATGCAACAAAGATCATAGATGGATTACCTATTTCTTTGTTGGAAACTATCTGTGTGAAGGAAAAGTTAGGAGGGCTCGGCGATGATTCGATGGAATTAGTCCTCAAGTGCCCTTTTCTGCGCATAAAACTCTCAACTCAAAATTCAAATCATAATCTTGAGAATATATTCCTCAGCATAAATAGTTTTTCTTGCCTCATTACAAGTAGGTGTGTTTGTGTATGTATGTATACCTTGGGAATGGAGGTTGTAATCTTTTAACTGTTCCTTGTAAAGCTTCGGCAGTTGAATACTCTGCAAAGCTCAATAAGCAAAAAGCCAGCTTTAGAATGACAGTAGAATTCAAATACTTTTTGTACTAAATGTAGAGAACGAATCGAATCATACATAACATACGTGGCTTTTCTTGTTTGCATTCTGGACAAGATACGCAATTTCCGTAAATTAACTTCGATTTCTCATCGTCGAATGCACGACGAGCTTCATCACCTGGAAAAACAGAATCTTTTATTGCAAAGAAAGAAGCAGAGAAGATCCCATAATAATATGTGAACATTTGAAAGTAGAGGTAAGAAGTTGGGTAAGAATATGATTGCCTGGAATAATGTACCGCTTATGATGCTTTGAAGCTCGAATCATCAGAGAGTTCTGTGTTATCCCCATGGAAGCGACGACTCCTTGGAACATGTTCAGTCTCTAATGTTACATAATTAAAAGAATAAACCTTTATTAGCCTAAAGATTCTTATCTTACACAAGTGCTTAAGGAAAAAAACTAAGTCCCCTTCACTGACCTGTTCAGTGCAAGAAAAGCTAATTGTTAATGTTGACTAGCTCAGCTTTGACAATGTTGGGTTAACATTTCAGCCAACATTGTTGTCTGTCAACATTCGATTTTATCTTTCATGCCCAAAACCGTTTAACTTTTTTTTGTAGCTTTATTTACTGATATGCAGGACGTGGTAAAGTGCTGAAATGGGTCCAAACCGTGTGGAAAGCGTGTGGAGTTGCTTGAACGAATTTAGGAAGTGCAATTACTATAAATAGAAGATTTGAAGATCAAAGGAGATCAAGTCAAGCAATTACCATAATTAGAAGATCTGAATATCAAGGAGAATCAGTAAATTAGTTTACCATAAATAGAAGATAAGAGATCGACCAATGAGATGAGAAGATCGAACTAAATATATACTATATTTAGGGAGATCTTCGAAGAGATATTTGAAGAGATATTCAAGGGATCTTTTTACCAATTCAAGATGGAGCCAAGACCTATAAATAAGAGTTATTTTCGAGCTGCAACTTACGACTTTCGAGAGAGCTTTCAAGGAGTAACTTTGAGCGAGATATTGAGCGAAAACGATGAGCGAAACACATATCGAGCTTGAGCGAGTTTTATATATTGCGAGAGTTGTCTTTTAGTCTAGCTTTTCAGAGGTCGAAAGATCTTGTAGTTTGCAGAATCCTTTTTGATTCGTAGGTTTTGCTAGACGTGTTTTTGACTATCCTTTTTGATAGTTTGTAATCCATCTTTATAGTGGAGTTTTGCGCCTTGAGGCACGTAGCAAGTTATTTGACTTGCTGCACAGATTTACATCTCGTGTTCATTTTAAGTTTCGTCACTAAGTAATTATATTCCGCTGTGCACCTGAATGTTAGGTTGAGTGTTACCCGACATTTTACCCAACATCTAGTCTATACTTAGTGTTTTACATCCATATCGAACGGGACCACTTCAAAGTGGTATCAGAGCCTCCGCTTGACATGACTAAGCGTTTATGATCCTTTTCCATGGATGTTACAAGCTCGAACTACATTGGCAAAGTTCCCGTGTTGGACGGCTCCAACTATGCCTATTGGAAGGTTCGCGTGCGCCAATGCATCAAATCCATAAATGTGCGAGCGTGGGAATCTGTCTCAATGGATACACTCCACCTCGATCTCCTCTAGATGCTGATGGCGAAGTAGTCGAAAAACCGATCGAAGAGTGGTCTATTGCCGAAAAGAATGCGGCCGAGTATAACGATAAAGCTCTTAATGCCATTTTCTCTTCGGTGGATATTTTCATGTTCAAGATCATTCAGAATTGTTCGACGGCAAAGAATGCTTGGGATCTACTCCAGAGGTACTGCGAAGGCGATGCGAGCGTGAGGGAAACCAAACTACGATATCTCCTCAATCAGTTTGAAAATCTCAGAATGAAGGAAGACGAGGACATCACCACATACTTCGGGAAGATTCTGACGATTTCGAGCGAGTGTGCTAGCCTCGGAGATCCGATTTCTAATAAGGTACTAGTTTCTAAAGCTTTACGTACGCTAACTGAAAAGTTTAATGTGAAGGTAGCGGCCGTCGAGGAAGCACATAATCTAGGGACGATGGAACTCAACACCTTGATGAATATCATGAAGAACTATGAGACCAACCTCGAAGTCCAAAAGAAAGCTTCACGCGGAAAAAGCATTGCTCTAGTCAGTCAGTCATCCAAGGTGCAAACTGAAGTTGACCCTGACAATGATGAGGATATGGCTATGCTCGTGAAGAATTTCACAAAGTTCCTTCAGAAGAAAAATGTCGAGCAGAATGTTGGCCCAACATTCAGGAAGGGCCAGAATGCCAAAGCAGAACCTTCGTCTGCGCCTCCATTTTTCAAACGCAATTCAGATGGAAAGAAGAAGAACATCGACTGGGAGACAGTGAGATGCCATGCGTGCTCGGGCTGGGGTCATTATGCCAACGAATGTGCCAATACACTTCGCAAGCACGGCAAAGCTCTTTGGATTGATCTCCCCGATGATGAAGATGATGAACCATGCCCAATGGAGTTCAAGCAATCATCTGTGACCATACAGTCCTTCTCAGACGACGAAGAAGAGGAAGATCAACAAATCGGTTTCACTGCGGTAACTGATGTTGAGCCAACATCTGACTCAACATCTGAAAAACATATCATTTTCGATTATGATGATTCAAACTGTTTTGATGGGTATTCTAGTTCTGATGATGCAGGTTTAGAAACTGATGTTCGTGAAGAAGTTCAGACGAATGAAGCCTTCAAACTGTTGTCCACGGAGTATGCGAAGGAAAAGGCAAAAAACTCGGAACTGGAAGTAATCGTGAAAACGCTGGCCGAGGAAAATGAGAAGAGTAAAAAGATGATCAAAAACCTGCTAGAAGGGATGAACAAGGTGGAAGTCGTGTTGAAGAGAAAAGACAAGGAGATCGATAAACTTCAGAAGCAAGTCGATAAGGCTGATGAGACGCTCTCAAAATTGAACAAGGGTAAATCGATTCTTGATAAGGTATTGTCAATAGGTATTTCTGATACTCATGGCTTAGGTTACAATTCACAGCATGTTCTAGATTCTGCCACTTACGATCGATCAAAGTTTGTTTTTGAAAATTCCCATGTCGCTAACGATCGATGTATGAAGCATGCTGCTTGTAAGTCTAAGGATAGATCGTTTAAGTGTCATTATCGTATGCAGCCTGGTCATAGTAAATCATACTGCTGGAAATTGAAGGGGGAGATTTCTGCAAAGAAATCGATGTCGGCTGAAATGTCATCCAACATCCCGCTCAACATTGAGAAATCAGTGTTGAAAGGTGTGTCTGGAGAAAGTTCGTCTGGCTCACCTTCAAATTCTGGTGGTCAAAATGCTGTTTTACCATCTAAGAAAGTTTGGGTAGAGAAATCTGTTCATAAATGCCATGTAGTATATACCTCCTTGCGAGCTAACGTGACAGGTTCTTGGTACTTCGATAGCGGGTGTTTCCGACATATGACGGGTACCAAACAGTATATAAGTAATTACATGCCTTTACGGAGTGGATCTGTGACGTTTGGAGGAGGTGCTAAAGGACGGATTCTCAGTCGAGATGACCTCGAGGACGTGTGCCAACTATCGAAAGACGAAGACGGTGTCATAATTGGGCATTACAAACTGGGCCACGTTAACTACCTAACATTGAAGCAGCTTATCAAACATGAGGCGATCAGAGGCGTACCGAAGCTTAAGGAGTTTGGTAAGGTTGTATGTGAGTCATGTTTAAAGGGTAAGAAAGTGCATGCTAGTCATAATGTTGATCAACATGTTACTCAACATTTTAAAACCGATAACTGTTTTCAGTTAAGACACATGAATTTGATGGGTACGATAGCAGTATGTAGTATTGGTGGTCGAAAATATGCTTATGTGCTATTTGATGACTTGTCTAGATTTGCATGGATATTTTTTAGGGAAAAATCAGAACTGTTCGATTTTTTCAAAAACTTTTGTGATATGGTCAAGAATGATTTTCGTGGCCACATTTTTCATATTAGGACTGATCATGATAGAGAGTTTGAGACTCAGTTATTCTATGATTTCTGTGATGAAAAGGGTGCGTTTTTGAACGGCTATATTGACAAAGATATTTATGTTGAGCACCCGAAAGGATTTGAAGATCCACATTTTCCTAATTATGTTTTTAAGTTGCAAAAAGTGCTTTATGGTCAAAGGCAGGCTCCTCGAGCTTGGTATGGTAGGTTGACTAATTTCCTACTTGAATTTGGGTTCGTGCGAGGTGAAGCCGATCGAACACTCTTTGTAAAAAGAGTTGGTTGTGATATTTTGATAGCCCAGATTTATGTAGAAGATACTGTTTTTGGTTATAGATCTAAGTCTATGATAGACCAATTCGTACATGCTATGAATCTTACTTTCAAAATGAGTATGATTGGTGAACTAACATTTTTCTTAGGCCTACAGATTAAGCAAAGCAACGACATTATTTCCATGTCTCAGGAGAAGTACGCTAAGAACACTGTGAAGAAATTTGGGAAAGATACTGCCAAGGTAATAAAAACACGGATGGGTTCAATTCAGAAGGTAAGTAAAGGTAATGTTGGACAGAATGTTGACCCCACATCGTATAGTTCCATGATAGGCACTCTATTATATCTTTCAGCGAGTAGATCCGACATTATGTATAGTGTATGCGTATGTGTTAGATATCAGTCTGAGCCTAAGGTTTCTCATCTTAATGCCGTTAAGCGTATTCTTTGTTATGTGAGTGGATCGTGTAGCCTAGGATTGTGGTTTTCCAAAGATACTAATATGAGTCTTGTAGGCTATAGCGATGCTGATTTGGCAGGTGACGAGGATGATCGTAAGAGCACAAGTGGCGGCTATTTCTTCTTAGGTAACAATCTAGTTGCATGGTACAGTAAGAAACAGAATTGTGTGTCTTTATCTACTGCTGAGTCTGAGTATGTTGCTGCGGGTAGTTGCGCGCAATTAATATGGTTGAATAGCATGTTGTGTGACTATGGTTTAGAGTGCGAGTCAGTCCTCATGTATTGTGATAACCTTAGTGCCATCAACATATCTAGGAACCCTATCCCGCATTCACGCACAAAGCATATAGATATAAGGCATCATTTTCTGAGAGATATGGTCGAAAAAGAGTTAGTCCGCATTGAGCATATAGACACTAAGCATCAGTTAGCAGACATTTTCACGAAAGCATTGGATTTTGAAAGGTTCTCGGACCTGAAGAAATCCATAGGATTGCACATGTCAGGTTAAATGTTGGTCCAACATTTGGATCAACATAGCATATGTCAAATTTGATGGTTACTGCTTAAATGTTTGATTAAATATTCTGTTCTGTTTTCTTGTGAAATGACTTGATTCTATTCGACTGGTCCCTAAATAAACCCAATCCCTCTTTAAAGGCTCTTGGTAATACGTCCCTAGGTACACGGCATTCGCTGTGACGATGTACTTATTGCGACAAAAAGCCAATCCTTGTTGTGTATAAGCATGCTCATAAACTCTCGGCTATCTTTAGGTATTTGGTAATAAGTTTCCTTAGGTACACGGCATTCGCGGTGACGATGTATACTATGCGACAAAAAAAACCGAACCACGAAGCTGAGGGTATAAGGGCAGTGCAAAAATTTGATTTGTTATATGAGGTGAAAGGGTAATAAAGGGAACTGGTCTTGAGAAGGATTAAGCAGAAAAGTCTAGGATTACGGATTCAGAATGTTGAGTCAAATGTTAGGGCAACATGTGTGACTATCAGTTTGATATTGCTACATTTTATGCTTTCGTTTTATTTGTGTCTGTCTTTAGTACTGCATTTGGTAGACATATGTGTCTAGTTTAGAAATCTCTCAGAATTGCATTAGGACTCTCGAAGAACAGCTTGTTACATTTGTCTCAAGTGCTCATCATCGTCGCTCAAACGGTTAGTCTTGCTTGATTCTATCTTGACTTTTGACTTTGTGTCTTTGGGTTGAATCATGATCTGATGTGCTCATATTTGCTCGCATGACTAATACGTCCACATACTATATTTTAGCTCCATGTTTACTTAGACAGTTGTGAACTGATTCGACCTTATCCTCTAAACTGTCTAAATTATATTTGAGTGGCTCGTTGACATTACTCTCTGCCCCTACGTTTCTGATATAATTCACGGGTTATACATTCTGTGCTCATATCAATTTTTTTTGGATTTATCTTTGATTTCTTTATGCGAACTAACTTGTTTCTGAGTCTCAGAATGTTGGGCCAGATGTTACCTCAACATCTGCAAGTTGGCTAACAGAGAAGTTCTCTGAGTCTTTTCTTTCTTCCCAAAAAGGGGGAGAAGGTTGTGCAGATAAAAAGGGGGAGATAAGGAAATTCAGGGGGAGCAGAATAAGGAGCCGAACAAACAGGGGGAGCTGACCAAGAAGGAGAAGCAGCCGAGAAAGCATCAGAAGGAAACTCCATACTCCATTGAGAGTGAAGCTCTGATTCTTTCTATTTTGCATGCATACTTGATTTTTTCTCTGACTTTACTATATGCATGCTGATTTGCTTCTCCGATATGTTTACATGTTTGCCTGCTTACATGCCGGATATTTTTATTTTGCAGATTCGCCTAAAGATCGTTTCTTTTTACATGCGTGACTTTATGGTTATTTTGTGCATGCTGATCTGGTTAATTCTGCTTGTGTGACTATGTGGTTTGCCGGCATGCGTATGAACAGTTTACATTGTGCAGATGTTTAACTTAAAACCTCTTTATGGCTATGTACTATTTTCGTAGTACTTTGAATAGTTTAATCGCTATTCTGTTTGCGTCTACTCTAACCATCTTTTAATGTTTTTGTGGTTGAATAGATTTTGCCTTCAGGGGGAGTTTTGGAACTTTTAAATCTGCATGGGTTTTGGGAAGAAAGATAAAAAGGGGGAGATTGTTAATGTTGACTAGCTCAGCTTTGACAATGTTGGGTTAACATTTCAGCCAACATTGTTGTCTGTCAACATTCGATTTTATCTTTCATGCCCAAAACCGTTTAACTTTTTTTTGTAGCTTTATTTACTGATATGCAGGACGTGGTAAAGTGCTGAAATGGGTCCAAACCGTGTGGAAAGCGTGTGGAGTTGCTTGAACGAATTTAGGAAGTGCAATTACTATAAATAGAAGATTTGAAGATCAAAGGAGATCAAGTCAAGCAATTACCATAATTAGAAGATCTGAATATCAAGGAGAATCAGTAAATTAGTTTACCATAAATAGAAGATAAGAGATCGACCAATGAGATGAGAAGATCGAACTAAATATATACTATATTTAGGGAGATCTTCGAAGAGATATTTGAAGAGATATTCAAGGGATCTTTTTACCAATTCAAGATGGAGCCAAGACCTATAAATAAGAGTTATTTTCGAGCTGCAACTTACGACTTTCGAGAGAGCTTTCAAGGAGTAACTTTGAGCGAGATATTGAGCGAAAACGATGAGCGAAACACATATCGAGCTTGAGCGAGTTTTATATATTGCGAGAGTTGTCTTTTAGTCTAGCTTTTCAGAGGTCGAAAGATCTTGTAGTTTGCAGAATCCTTTTTGATTCGTAGGTTTTGCTAGACGTGTTTTTGACTATCCTTTTTGATAGTTTGTAATCCATCTTTATAGTGGAGTTTTGCGCCTTGAGGCACGTAGCAAGTTATTTGACTTGCTGCACAGATTTACATCTCGTGTTCATTTTAAGTTTCGTCACTAAGTAATTATATTCCGCTGTGCACCTGAATGTTAGGTTGAGTGTTACCCGACATTTTACCCAACATCTAGTCTATACTTAGTGTTTTACATCCATATCGAACGGGACCACTTCACTAATCTTTGTCCCAGAGATGTCAGCAGCTTTTTTATCCAAGAAATTGTTGAGCTTATCAGCCACAGAACCCAAATGATCCACTGTACTTACAAGTGCTTTGGCAACATAATCTTTCGAAGAATCCACCACACTGCTGAGCTCTTGTAATGAGAGAGAGAGAGAGAGAGAGAGAGAGAGAGAGAGAGAGAGAGAGAGTAACTAAAAGAAAGAAGATTCATACAATTGTTTGTGATCACTTTCCTTGGCGTAGGATGTCTCGAAATACTCTGCAGCTGAATACAACTGTTCCTTCAGATTCCTTAAACCCTTCAAACACAGCAAAAAATTGGTAATAGAGACCCAATTAACCATGAAAATAGTAGAGTGCATATATATATATATATAATTTATATATATATATAGGAACCTGCAAGCTCTCTGAAAACTTCAAGCTCTGTTGCATGAAGATATCTTCATAGTTTGAAAATGATTCTAGTTTACCACTCCCCATTTTTCTTTTGAACAACCTTAATAAAAGAGGATGGAGATATATATAGAGAGCAAGGACAGCTATGATATGAGAAAGAAAAGGATGTTAGAACAGAAATCTGACTTTTTAAAATATACTTTAATTCCGATTTGATATGTAATGAGATGCTGCCCATCAACATCGAATGGCTAACCGATGAGGGAACGTAGCAAGCATTAGTTGCTCATTGAAGTAAATGCAAAGAAAAAATAGCTGCCTTAAATCTTCAATCAGTGTAGGAGATGAAAGAAAGGTAATTAAATAGGCCCATCATACTGTCGTGAGTGATTGCATGTTTTTGTTTTTGTTCGTTTTGTTGCATATAATGCAAGCAAAGAAACAAACAGCTTGCTGTTGTGCATGTGAACTGTTGTAATAATATGATGTAGCCAATAATTGTTTTTTCCTATAGCCCATAAATAATCAATCATAAATAATTTCAATGGAGCCCTTAAAACCGTCAGCTTTACTACTCCTATGTTAAGATGGCCACAGTATTAGCAACAGTGCATCCATAATTAGATCTACCGAATGTTAGGGACTGCAATGCAACAAACTTCTCTTCATTTCATCATCCTTCATTGCAAAGATTCAATCTTTAGCCATTATTATTTATTTGAATGTCCATTTATTTCAACAATAATAAGAAAGATTCAATTTCGATTTAAGCGTTGTCAATCAAAGTCAGATCTTGGCATCACGATACAATCTCTCAAGAAACAAAAATGTACACTTAAAATAAAGAAAAATCAACGTCAAAGAGTCCAATATAAAGAATCCCATGGCAATTCATTTAGTCCAAAAGGTAGACATATATAACATACGCATATTCTATTATATCATTTCCCGAAACAGAATAAAAAAATAACAAAAGTCGTCAATCAACGTCAAGGAAACTGAAAGGAGCCGCCAATCTGCGTACTCCCCGCCGGCGGAGAAATCGCCACCCACAGCAAGGAAATAGTGATGGCAATAAGGCCAGACCAAACGAACACGATGGTCGGCGTCCTTCCCCTCCGACCCATCAAACCCTTGGCAAACGGATACAAATGCGCCAAAACCCAGAAACTGAAGAAAACTCCGCCCAGCAATCTGCTCCACTGAGGAATCGTGCTGTAGATCGTCCGACTAACCCCGACCGCAATCGCAATGACGTTCGTGATCATAATCGTGACGGGCGGAATCATCAGCGACGACCACTTCAAGATGTACAAATCCGCAAACTCCTCGTCGTTCTCGTCGCCCGCCGACTTCGACGTCAGCGTGAACGAAATCTCGATTCCCGCCACCACCTTCAGGAGCCCCTGCAGAACCGCCGCCAGGTGCGCGCTGGTCCCGCCTATGAGCCAAAACTGCTCGTTCCTCCACCACTCCTCGAGCTCAATCCCCGACCACTTCACCTCGAGCACCGCCAAGGCGCACAGGGTTAAGGTTATCACGAGCAAGTAGGTGAGGAAGGTCACGCTCAGCGACTGAACTATGAACTGTCCCGAGAATAGCGAGAGCGCTGGGAGGAAGCAGTACACGATGAGGAACAAGGAGGTGAACGGGTAAATCCCGACGTTCAGGTACGCCACCCTCTGAAGGAGCTTCATCCTCGAGCTCGCAAGGACGGCGTTGTTCCTCGAGAAGAAGATCTCGACCGAGCCCGTGGCCCACCTCAGCACCTGGTGGAGCCGATCGGTCAGGTTGATGGGAGCCGTCCCGCGGAAGGCGTCCCTCTTCGTCACGCAGTAGATCGACTTCCAACCTCGGTTGTGCATTCGGTAGCCCGTCACGACGTCCTCGGTCACCGACCCGTAGATCCACCCGACCCGATTCCCCCACTCCGTCTTGTCCTCGTACCAGCACGAGATCACGCTTATGGCCTCGGCCACGGTCGACGCGTCGAGCAGCTCCCTCGGGATGGTCAGCGCTCCCGGCGGCCTCCCGTTCTTGACCGACGGGTGGTCCGCGAGGGGCCGGCCCTGGAACTCGGCGACGGGGATCGAGTCGATGAGGAAGCTCGAGTTTCCGAAGCGCTTGGAGAAGAGGGACGGGCTCAGCATCTCCCCCTCGTCGTCCGAGCCGTCGCCGTCGCCCATCCTGAGCGCGCGGTGGTCCTCCGGGGCGGGGATAGACGACGACTGACCGCCGGGGCGGCGGCGGCGGGGGAAGCAGCAGCAGAGGCGGGCGGAACGGGTCTTGGAGCGGGGCGGGTCGAAACCGTAGAGGGCGGTTCGGCGGAAGAGGCAGCCCGTGCCAACGTAGACGGGCCCTTGGAGGCCGTCGAGGGCCCGCATGTTGACGTCGAAGAAGACGGTGTTTCGGTTGGCGTATCGGTCGGAGGGGTCGATCCCTTCGAACCGCTGGGGGAACTGGACGTAGCAGAGGCGGTCGCCGCCGCGGTCCATCATGAAGCACATGCCCTCCCTCACGGCCTGGGAGTTGTAGATGTAGTGGTCGCAGTCGAGGTTGAGGATGAACGGGCCGTTCGACATGATGGCCGAGGCCCGGACGAGGGCGTTCATGGCTCCCGCCTTCTTGTTGTGGTCGTACCCCGGACGCTTCTCCCGGGAGACGTAGACGAGCATGGGAAGGCGTATGTCGACCTCCGAGAAGTCCAGCGGCCCGCCGCCCTCCTTGTTGGTTCCCTGGAGCGGCTCGTCGCTCGGCGGCTTCAGCATGACCTAAGTTTGTAAAAAAATCGAAATATTCGGACTTAAAAAAAACCGATTATGGGACAAAATCCAGGTTTCTGGCGCTTAATTTCAAAAGTTATAGTCAGTACAATATGGCAGGCTAAATTCAATGTCCCTATAATGCCACCCACCCTAAATTTCAGTACCAAAGACATAATTATCACATATACATATATACTATACCTGTATGATCCCGGCGTGATCGCCCTTGGAATGTTCGGAAGCAGAAACGACCCAAGTCCCGGGCCAGTGGGTCCCGTCGGCCATCCACGTGGCCTTGGACACCTTCAAGGGCTCCAAGACGTCGTCCTCGGCCGTCTGCCTCCTTAGCTTGTAAGCCTTAATCTCCTCCCTCGCATTGTAAGCGTCGGACCTACGCCTTATCGAGTCGGGCAAGCTATTGATCCTAACCTTAAACTCGTCGTACTCCCGCTTGACCCTCCTGCGATCCTTGACGAAATCGGGCCGAACCTTATTCTTGAAGGGATCCTTCTTCAGGCCAAAGTAAGTCTCGGGATTCCTCGGCTCGATGCCGTGCTTGCGGCAGAACGGGACCCACAGGTTGGCGAAGCTCGCGGCCTCGGCCATGGCCTCGAACGTAAGGAGTGCGCCGCCGTCGTCCGAGACGTAGCACGAGAGCTTCTCCACGGGATAGTCGCAGGCGAGGATGGACAGGATGGTGTTGGCCGTGACGAGCGGCGGCTCCTTCTCGGGGTCGGCAGTCGAGACAAAGAAGTCTATCCCGGGCAGGTCAGACTTCCCGGTCGGGTTCGCGGGCGTCGGGGTTTCGAACTTCTCCTTGAGGACGTTGAGGTCGGTCACGCGGTTGACCGGGCAGAGCTTGGGCAGCTGGTCGAGCAGCCACGAGAACGCAAACCATAATTCGCAGATTATAGACATCAGCCACAGCCACCGAGCGTCGTTGTTCGGGTTCGTTATCCTCCACTGAAGGAACAGTCCAAGGACGGCCATTCGGACAAAGATTAACAGCCTGCGTAGATTTTAGAAAGGTTCGTAATTCTACCGATGGAAAGCATGTAATAGAATTGATCGCAATAGTATCAGGACTGTAGGGTTTTCATCGACCTTTGTGGGGCTCCACTCTAAAAAAACAAAATCAATTGACAATTGACAACGTCGATTACCTGTAAGGGCTGAGAACCCCAGCGGGAATCTTGAGCTTACGAGTGAGCGGCCTCCACGGCTTGCTCAGAAGTTCGGGCGGCTCACCATTTTCTTCAGCCTTATCCTCCGAGAACCCATCGCCCTCCTTCGGCCATATAGCATTGCCATAGCCGTAAGTCCCCTTCGTCTCAAACAGCCAACGGTTATGGTCAAAGTCAACCCCCGTCTGGCTCCTCATTAAGCCCGACTGGCTCCTAACTATCGCCGATCTGTTGACACTCTTCATCAGAGACAGCCTCCTTTCCATCTTAGAAACGCCGACATTCGAAGGCAGGGGCAGCGGCTGCCCGCCCGTGGGCGGCTGATGCTCGACCGAGCCGTCGACGCCGTTCAAATCCAAGTTCTTGTAAGTCTCCTTACATCCCGGGCAGATCCCGCCCCCCGTCCTGACCGAATCCACGTAGCAGTCCCGACATATCTTGAAATCGCAGTCACAGGGGAGAATGTCTTCACCCCGCTCGTCGCTCATGACTTTCCCGTCACAGCCCTGGACGGCGCACGACGAGCCCTTGGTGCCTGCCATCTGAGGGTGGTTGGTCTCGGACTCGATCACCTTGTCCATGAGGTGGGCCCGGGTGACGCTGTTGTACCCACCCGTGAAGAGGGAGCTAGAGACGTACTGCTCCTCGACCCGCTGGGAGATGGCGGGCGGGTTGTTGGGCTGCTGGGTCGACGACGGGTCGTCCATGGGCTGGTTGTCGGGTGTGGGCGGGATGTGGACCGTGTACTCTGCGTACTCGGCGGGCCCGCTTATGTCGCTGTCGATGCTGTCCCGAGATAGGTTGACGTATCGGCCCGAGGATGTTCGGCGGGTGAATGTTACGCTGGGCGGGATCGGGCCCCGCCCGAGGTGGGACTCCGAGGGTTTGAAGGATCGGCCCGCCATTTGCTGTTGTGCTTTGGTTGGTTGAAACTTATGTTGTAATGATCAGAGGAAGCTGATATTGAGACAAGAGGAAACAGTGCTGTTGATCAGTGATGAATCTTGCAAGAAAGTTGAGATTCAAATCTGCTCAAAGTGGTGGGAAAAAAAAAGAACTTCAATGATTCATAATTTTATTGAATAGAAGAACAGATCTGATCTAAGGCTAAGCACTTTCTACAAGCACAAGCCACGCACTTTCTCTTCTTCTCCAATCCTTTTCAAACTAAAGTAAAGGGGAAAGACTTTGAGGAGTATATTCAAATCATTTCAACAATACAAGAAGGATGAGAGGAAGAAAATACAGAACAAATGAGTGTTGATGATCAAGAATAGTATCACATAGACAACAACATACCACTTTAGAGATCTGATTAATCATCAAAAGGAAGTCTCTGTCAAAGAGTTGAGCGGATCAAGGAAGACTTAAAAGAGTTCTTAGGACATAAAAATAAGACTGGTTCAAGACGTGAGAAACAAATTGGACATCCTAAAATGAACAAGAAATAAGCATGAGAGAGAGAGGGGGAGAGATCAGCTACCATCTACTCGGTCTCATGATACTTCAAACAAGAAAGAAAATATGCATATAAAATAAACGAAGACACGGCCTTCCCAAGACGTGTAAGAAACTTTCAAACAAATACTTAATTGTAATAAAATAATACAAATTATACCTAGGCTAAGACAACACGTAGCGACATGGCTTATGGAAGATATAATACTTGAATCTAAAACCTAAGATGGCATTTTCTACTCTTTGGTCCTAAAAAACCCTTCGCCCTTAATACCGCCAATATGATTTAACTAGAATGGCCAGCACACAAATCACCAAGCATTTGTCCATTCACCAAATGGGGGGGTTTCAAACCTTTCTCAGAATTAAAATTTGAAAATAACTGGGAAACGAAATAATGAAACACAAAGCCGGCAAGATCCCATGAGAAAGATCTAAGCTTTTATGCAAAGAATAATCGTAATAAAGAAAGCTGTACGCATAAACTAACGTGGGCGTACGGCACAAAAGCACCGTTTAAATTAACAAGTAACACTACACTTACATTTATCAAAGCTTGACGAAAAACAAACACAAACACAGATCTGAATCTGAATGTCTGAAAAAGCAGTGGAGATGGCGTTTCTTCTTCCACTCTATTTATCATCAGCAAAAAGGAAAAAAAAAAACAACATAAATAAGTAGAGAAAAAACCCACAGTTGCTCTCTCGCTTTCTTCAAATTCTTCTTTGAGCTCGTGCTTGTCGACTTGGGGGAAATAATGTGACGAAAACAAAAGGAAAAAAAAACGCGTTCGATTATGCGCTGCTGCCTAGTTGGATTGGCGTGTTGTGGCGTGTAGTGGTGAACTTTCCCTATTGTGCTCCCTCTCTAATTTTAATTTTTTTTTTCATTACATCATATAACAATGTAATAATAATACGAGAATTTTTTATTTTATTTACCTTTGACGAAAAGAAGATGATGCGTCGGCGAAAATTGTGGGTTTTGGACAAAAAGTTCAATCAATTTCGAGGATTTAGGTGGGCGCACGTCCCCACCTCAAACGGTCCGTTTGGGCAAATTTTTCAACTAGTTTTCCTTTTCTTTTTTTTTTTTATATATTGATTGTAAAGAGATCATTCGATTACTATGTTGGCATGTAACCAAACTTTTGATTATATAATACTCTTCACATGTTCTTAATTAGCGGTCAAGATGAAATCTTCAAAGAAACGGCGTTTGGAAAAGATTTATCGTTGTAATGAGATGTTGTAGATTCAAATCTTTTTTTATGGAAAAAGAAATCGTAATATTATTAAACATTCGTGTACGATATCTCATCTATTTTCATATTTGACAAAGGAGGCAATCGTATAGCCCAATGGCATTTAAAGCAAGGGATAAAATGGGCAACATATTCGTCTAAGAACAGTATTTTATTTATTATGAAATCTAAGCCCATTGGGTTACTAAGTTCGATTAAGTATGGCGTGGGCTGATGGGCTTAACAGATTCAAGATTTTTCTGAGCTCGTTCCATTTTTAACTATCACACGATTTAATTAAAATAAAACAAATTACGTAATTGGACGTTGAATAAAGATTAAATATGAAAGCAATGGTCAAAGATGTTCAAATATGTAGGTATTGATGGAGATGTATATGACATAACTGACCAAGTCAAAAGAAACACGTGTAATTTTGAGGTCAATTTATATTCTTTGGAGCATCTTTGAAAATGTATAGTATAATCAATGGGAAAATAGTAAGGTATAATATGTAAGTCGGAGAAAACAAAACTAGTTGACTCGGACTAGTTCAAGTCCAAAACACGCCCACACTCTCTCCATTTATGAGAAAGTATTATTACAGTATATATGGGGGAAAAAAATTATGGGAAATTTGACAAGAGCCAGTTGGATGCAAAATATTAAAAATTCTTAATTCAAATTTGAACACAAACATGTAGCATTCATTGTAATGTACAGCACACATTAAAGTTCGGCTTGATATTATTCAATCATTTAATGTCCGGCAATTTCCATGCAGCGATCTTTCTATTTATCGAGAAAAAAGGCAATGGCAAACACGATCATCTAACTACTTCCATCTTAAAATCCCAAAAACTATAGGTTACATATTGTGTTTGGCTATCAATTACTAATAAGTATCAAATTATATCACGGTTATGTAGTATATAATAACATGATCATAAGAGACAATTGAATAATCGATAACCTATTCCATCTTTTTTTTTGCCTAAGACTATTCTTTGTTCACATCACACGTCACGGTCGTAATTCGTATATGTCCCACTTTGGTTATAAGAGAACTAAAATACAAAAACTTAAAAATTTTCGAACGATAAATAAACTGATGCCACCTCATCATTTATTATTAGCTGTCACTCCACGTGAACTCCAGCAAGCAAACATCAATATCATTTAACTATTACAAGATTAAATAAATGAATTATACATAAGGTAATAAATACGATATTTATTGCAGACGCGCAAACCGCTATTGATAATGTAAAGTTATGCCCGATTAATCAAATATTATTCAATTATAGAATATACAATTTGGAAAAGTCTCACCAACCCAACTCAAGGGTAAATTGGGTATAACGCATAAATCTAGTCAAAACGGCGCGTTTTAAGAGGACGGCAGGCGTTTGGTGTTGAATGAACCTAACGACTAACCACCACACAACAACACACCACCACCTTTTATTTTTCTTTTCTTTTATTTAATGGATTTACCTTTTAATAGAAAAAATAAAATATAAAAGTACGAATACAACTGAATACATGTAAGTTTCTAATATTATTATCACATGGTCCCTCCCTCCGCCCTCATAATTGCACTCTTAGCTGTTATTGCTCAAATTTTATTGTAATCGTGTCGAGGTTATAAATATTATTCTCTTACCTCACATTTGGCTTTTCCAAAACCTCCTCTCCGTACTTTCGTTAAGAAGATTCCATCTCTCTTTCTCTCTCTCTTTCTCTCTCTCTCTCTCTCGCTCGCGGGAGTACGGGGAAACCACGTCTTATCGTAGGTCTGACTTTGTCAACGAAATTGAACAGGGCTTAACGGTGTTGTTTTTTTGTGGTAATTGTTGAAGCATTGGATCGTGATTTAGGTAGAGTGTTAGCTCAATTTAGTCTTATTTTTTGTCGGATTTGGTGAAGACGGAGACGCGAGGTGGATTTGCTAGAGATGAGATGGTGAGCGTTTGTGTGGCTTCGATTTCTCCTTTTTTATGCACGATCTTGTTTAATTTTGTTGGGTTTGCTTAGTTTGCCTGGTTTGGTAATTTGGTGGTAGAGATCTAGGAAATGAATTCACCAATGTTCAGTCGTCGATCACCGATGGAGTACGTTTATGTTGTTTTTCTTTCCGAGTACTCTCTTGCAATATTCTACTGCTTTGGTACTTTAGTTTTGGATTCTGTCGGTGACTGATGAATTTGGGGAATTTCTTGTTAATCTTGTGTTTAAGTAGCTTCTTTTATTTCCTTTTTTCGACTTTTCTCCATATGTTGATGTGTTCACTGTTTTAAAGGTTGATAACGATCTTATTTCTTCATTGGATTAGACTTTTCTATTGGCCCTTAATAGTAGTGCTTCTTATACCTTTTTCCCTTTTTAGTTTTTGTACTTTCGGCAAGTCTTCAATCTGCGATGTGTATTCTTGACCACTTCCGTTGAATACCCAGTCATGCTTTTTTGTTGTAATTAATATCAATATAACCATTAATTATTACTTTTGTTCAGCTTATCTATGTCCCTAAAACAAACTGTGACTAGGTTTTCTTGGGAAATTGAGATAAACACGAGTGTTGGAAGGGCTTATGTCGTAATCGTTCATCGTCGAAGTGATTTTAGTGCTCTGTTTTTATGAGCAAGGAATTCATGTTTTTCATCCAGTTTGAATATGTTTTCTTATTGATTCCAGTAATTATAGATCTCTGTGAATGTCCTCGTAATTGCACCCGAAGATTTTTTAGTTTTACGTTAATTCATCCGTCTGACATTTTCAAGTAACCCCTTTCGGTTTGGTAGGTGGAAGGGAGGAGCTGTATGTCGAGGGAAGCTAAACTTGAGTTTCTGAAGCAGAAAAGGCTGCAGCGAATGAAAAAAGAAGCTGAGCATGAGTCCGTCAATGCAAATTACATGAGCAGGAGCGGTGGTGATGCATTACGAGCTTCAGCTCCATGTGGCTCGAGGATAGTCAATAACAACGTTGCAAACTCGAAAGCTGTGAGCAAAGTCAGTGATAAAGATGCTTTCTCAAAGAGACAAGTTGCTAAGTTTGACACAGCTGACCTAGAATGGACTGATCAGATTCCCGATTGCCCGGTATATCGTCCAACTAAAGAGGAGTTTGAGGATCCTTTAGTGTACTTGCAAAAGATGGCGCCAGAAGCCTCAAAATACGGTATGCATGATTGCGTTGATTATACAAGCGGCTTTTTTTCTCCTTCTTCAAAGCTAATCTATCGCTTTATTGTATCACATTTGATTCTATGGAACATATATTTCAAAACCTTCTTGCTTCAATCTCCAGGAATCTGCAAGATTATATCACCTGTCAATGCATCTGTTCCTGCTGGAGTAGTTCTTACAAAAGAGAAGCCTGACTTTAGGTTTACAACCATGGTGCAGCCTTTTCGTTTTGCTGAATGGGACAACGATGACAAAGTTACCTATTACATGAGTGGAATGTGAGCTTTTCCATTCTTGTTTGAGCCACTTTCCTTTATGGAATATGCTTTCTCTGTGGGTTTTGAGCGTGAAATTTTTGTTTCAGAAACTACACCTTTCGCGAGTTCGAGAAAATGGCAAACAAGATATTTGCTCGTAGATACTGTATTGCTGGAGGACTTCCCGCATCATTCATGGAAAAAGAATTTTGGAATGAAATAAATTTCGGGAAGACTGAGAGTGTCGAATATGCATGCGATGTTGATGGTAGTGCATTCTCATCTTCTCTCAATGATCCACTTGGAAATAGCAGATGGAACTTGAAGGTCTTATTCTAAATAAACATTGCTTTCCTTTAAAATTCCTCGTTCCTTCGTCTCAACATGGAGCTTCTCTTTTGCCAGCTACATAGAACGCTCCCACCTCATCTATATTCTTTGTTTGATTATTTGCTGTATTTGTCCGTTACGGTTTGAACTATGGTATAGCCTATTTCATCTTCAGTTCTCTTTGATTCAGAAATTCTCACGGCTGCCAAAATCTACCTTGCGTCTTCTCGAAACAACTATCCCGGTATGAGCTAATGTTTCCATCTGGATTTCTTTAATCATTATTTGGTTACATTTCATGCTAATGTTGAGTCGTCTTATTACAGGGAGTAACTGAACCCATGCTTTACATTGGCATGTTGTTCAGTATGTTTGCTTGGCATGTGGAAGATCACTACCTTTTTAGGTATGTTTTTATGCTTGCAAACTGAGAATTTTGTCTCACTCTCATTCACTGATATGTGGATTCATTTATCACAACGCATGGGCAGCATCAATTATCAGCACTGTGGTGCTGCAAAAACTTGGTATGGAGTTCCTGGTCATGCAGCTCTTGATTTCGAAAAAGTTGTCAGGGAGCACGTATATGCTCGTGATATCTCATCATCCGATGGGGAGGACGGTGCTTTTGAAGTTCTCTTAGGAAAGACAACACTCTTTCCTCCAAAAGTGTTGCTACAACATAACGTGCCAGTTTACAAAGCCACGCAAAATCCCGGGGAGTTTGTGATAACTTTCCCTAGAGCGTACCATGCGGGATTTAGTCATGGTATGCATATTTTCTACCAAGAAAATTCCTGATTAGATTCGTTCATATTTTAATTATTTGGCTGTTATTTCCATTACTATAACAAGTTTTCCTCTTACATGTTGCAGGTTTTAACTGTGGTGAAGCAGTCAACTTTGCGGTTGGTGACTGGTTTCCCTTGGGATTTATTGCAAGTCGTCGTTATGCTTTAATGGGGAGGATGCCGATCCTTCCCCTTGAGGAGATTTTGTGCAAAGAAGCTATGCTCCTGCATGGAAGACGTCAGTCTGTGGATCCCGACGATTATTCGTGTTCGCATGCTTGTGTTACCGTAAAGGTCACATTCGTAAACTTGGTTCAATTCATGCATTGTGCTCGGTGGTGCCTGGCCAAAGCCACAGAATCCAGTGCTGTTGTTTCGTTTTCCCATGGAACAATTCTTTGCAGCATCTGCAAACGGGATTGCTATTTGGCTTATCTCAATTGCCAGTGCTATGCACATCCCGTGTGTCTGCGCCATGGTATAGGCTATAGAGCAGTACTAAACACTACTTAAGACTTTCTTTTTCGTGCTATCTTTTCTAATCAGATGAATGTATATCTGAAAATTGAATATTTTGTTTTTTTTTCTCAGACATAAAATCACCTGATTTGCCTTGTGGAGGCACTATGACGCTGCATGTGCGGGACAATATACTGGATTTGGAAGCTGCAGCGAGAAAGTTTGAGCAAGAGGATAATGGAGTTGAAAACTCCTGGCGGAATGACGACGACTTCCTTTTGCTTTCTCAAATTTATGGAGGAGCTGCGATTGATGGTTATGTTCCTTACTGCGATGTTTCTCTAGGATTAAACAAGAATGCTTCTCCAATAGAAAAACGATCGCAGCTCTCAGGTCATAATTCTCCTCATCAGTACATCACATGCAATGGCATGGTAAGTGCTAACACTCAAGATACTTCCCTTGATTATTCCTAGGATTGTTGAGTTTATACCTTTAAAGTTCGTTTGCGCAACAATCGTCGAAGTTGTCGCTTAAAAATCTTCCATTCCTTGAGAGTCGCTGAGTTTTGCTTCTTCTGCTGGGTGCTTTTGCAGGAACATGTAAATTCCTGCTCGGAGAATCCTACTTGCACTTACCCTCATGAAAAATATCTTGAAAAAGCCCCTCAAAATCCTAAATTGTCAGGATGTCTGAATGATAATTCCAACAGGAGAGTAGTTCTTGGCGGAGATATTGTGAGTAAAGGTACGGTGGAAAGTGACGAATCTGATTCCGAAATATTTAGGGTCAAACGACGATCATCTGCCAAATCGGGCCGAAAGATCAGACAAGATTCCGCATCTGATGATACAGAACAAAAGGTACTACACTAACCTTTGTTATTTAGGTTTCACATTGTCCTAGCTGATATAAGATTTGCATTCCGTTTATTATGGTTTCATATGCCATTTTTCGCATAATCTTGCTCACGTTTCTTGGAGATTCTTAACTTCTATCTGGGCTTTTTCAACTTGTCAGGATTCCAAGCGGCCGAAAACGAACTATCTTGATGTGTGCCTTGGGTTGTCTGCACCGTTATCTTCAGCTCCTCGATCGAATTCAGCTAAATCGAGACAGTATATGGTAAATTCTTCAGGAAAAGATTTAGCCAGAGAAAATCCGAAGTTGAAGCACACATCCAACGAAGGAGCTCTTCATTCGAGTGCGTCTGAATCTCGACAACACTTGACTAGTTCTTCAGGACAAAACTTGTCCAGACAACAAAGAGGGTTTCCCATATTCATTAAGTTGAAAAGGACATCGAATGAAGAAGCGGTCAACAAAGACAAGAATAAGTCTGGGAAGCTCTCGACAGAACCGTCCTGAAATTAAGAATCAAGTTCTGTTTACTGACCACAGTTTTCGTCAGACTCTAACATCTGAATTAGGAAAATGCTACTTGAAGACTGACTCAACCCTTACTTTATCGTCGAAGAAGCAGAGATTAACTGATTCTAAGAGGCCAAGCTTCATCTAATTCTTTGTGCAGGTATCATCATATCAAGCATTTTATTCATTTTTGCACAGATTTTACGTGTTTTTTTTTCGCCCCGGGCTATTCTTGGTCTTCGGCTTATGGTCATACTTAGTTTCTTGATAAGTTTCTGCTGAAGATTTTAGGTCTGTAATTTCTAATTGATTGTTCAAACTATTGTTGGTTGATGAAGCCTGTTGCTTCTTCTTGTTGTAAGGATCCATCCCTCCCATTTATATATTCTTTGTTGTATAGGTAATATATCTTGTCTTGGCCCCTCCCGAGTACATACAACAATATTCATACTATAATTTCTTGAAATGAGTACTAGATAGAGATTGTCACGTTTTATGTTTGCTGATTTTGTTTAGTAGTATGCCAATGTAAATTTGAGTTTTAGTGCATAGGCTACGAAGGTAAGTTATCTTTGCCCAAGAACGTAAGGGCTAAAGAACTACAACTCGAGAAAGTTTATTACTACCTCCGTCCCGTTATTTTTATCACATATCTTGGTGGGCACGGATATTAAGGTAGTATTATTATAATAATATAGTACAATGAAAAGGTAATAAAGTATATATTTTGACACGTCTTTTAAGAATATTTAATATTATTATATTGATTGTTTGTGATAGTTTTTTTGCTAAATAAGGAAAGGTGATAAAATTAGTGGGACGTCCGAAATGGCAAAATGTGATAAAATTAATGGGACGGAGGTAGTACTTATTAGTGTAAAGATAGTGAATGACCACTTTTATCTTTGCCATGATTTTGCTTCATATTGGTGTGCTACACTATACGCGAACAAATATATTTATACTCCCTCCGTCCCACTAACTTTATCACATTTTACCATTTCGGGCGTCCCACTAATTTTATCACATTTCCTTATTTAGCAAACAAACTATCACAAACAATCAATATAATAATATTAAATATTCTTAAAAGACGTGTCAAAATATACACTTTATTACCTTTTCATTGTACTATATTATTATAATAATAGAACCTTAATATCCGTGTCGACCAACAAATGTGATAATAATCACGGGACGGAGGGAGTATATTTTTCTGTTAGATTGATTATGGTTTGTTGGGAAGTTAGGTTTTTGCATATGCAAGTAAATGCCATTCAATCTCATTTTAGTAAATGCCGTCACGCTCACGCATGTCTTGCGGTTTCATTATTATATATTATTTTGTTTTCTTTAATTCTTCATTACCCTTCGTAATTTCTTGGAATTTGATTCCTAACATCGAGACGATTATATATCCCATTATTGCAGTCTCAAGTCAACTCTCAAATAATACAACCTTCCATTCCATTTGACCATTTCAGAATAGTCGTATATAAACTATATAAAGACCCAAAACAAACATACGAAACGGTCAAATGCTGCTATTATATTGAGTTTTTTTGCAAACACTTCCTCGAAAATTGGATCATTCAAATATCTTCTTCAATCTCAAGAAGAATCAATCAAATTCCCCGACGAATCGCCAAAAGCCCATCAATTTTCAATTAACAAAAAATGGGTGAAAAAGAACCGGCGACAGTGAAATTAGGCGACGAGCAAATCTCCGAACTGCGCGAAATCTTCCGTTCGTTCGATCGGAACAACGACGGCAGCTTAACCCAGCTAGAGCTAGGCTCACTCCTCCGATCGCTCGGCCTAAAACCTAGCTCCGATCAGCTCGACGCTTTGATTCAGAAGGTAGACACCAACAGCAACGGCCTGGTGGAGTTCTCCGAGTTCGTCGCACTGGTCGCGCCGGAGCTGCTGTCGCCGGAGAAATCTCCCTACACCGAGGATCAGCTGAAGCATCTGTTCAACGTGTTCGACAGAGACGGCAACGGCTTCATTACCGCCGCCGAGCTGGCGCATTCCATGGCCAAGTTAGGGCATGCGTTGACCGCCGAGGAGTTGACCGGGATGATCAAGGAGGCCGATACCGACGGCGATGGAAGGATCAGTTTTCCCGAGTTTTCGAGGGCGA
This sequence comes from Craterostigma plantagineum, assembly GCA_027422505.1. Lineage (NCBI taxonomy): Eukaryota > Viridiplantae > Streptophyta > Magnoliopsida > Lamiales > Linderniaceae > Craterostigma > Craterostigma plantagineum. The sequence continues at coordinate 884,308 of JAPQWV010000052.1, read as the reverse complement.
TTACTTCTGCTGCGTTTGATAATTCTTGGGCTTGATTGACTTAGGTTTGGTTTTTCCTCCCAGGTATCGATTTATATCGTTTTTTTTCGATGTATTTGTAATTTGTAAACGCAGTTCATCAGTCTAATTCAAGGAGATGAATCGTTAGTTCAAAAAGGATCTCTTTTCAGTTGTTCGAATTTGTCCAGGTAATAATATCAAAGCTAAAATCCTCCATCCTAACAGTTTTGAGACTAAGATTGTGTTATCTTCAACTGCTTGAGATTCATTCCTTTACATTTATCGACCTATATCTAACCTACCAAACTCTCTTAACTGATGATACACAGAAGGCCCATGTCAGAAAACTTCCACCACCACTGAACTATCACCAGCTCTTTCATCATCGTCATCCTCTGATTCCCACAAGAAGTTAGCATATGATCCCAGAACCATGCTGAACAATTTGTAAAAGAGAGTGTTATTACTACTGATAGCAGTTCAAGAAATGATGATTCTTGGCTTCTTAAGTATTATTATTATTATTATTATGAATGCGTACCAATCGTTGGGAGAAGCTTGTATGGCTTGTTGAAAGTAAGAATCTGCTCTGTCTTGATCTCTCTGTGTCTCCCAAATAAGCTTCCCATAAAGCGAAAGAACTTCGCCGTCGCCCTCGGCGGAGCTCTCAAGAATCGCTCTCCCGCAAAATTCCTCTGCTCTTGCGTAATCTCTCTCCACCTCGTGCAAGAACTTGGCGTAGTTCCCCAACAGCAACGGATTCGCCGGATCCATCGCTATCATCTCCTTGTAATAATGATCCAGGAAAAACCCATGATCGTCGCTGCCATTTCTGCCGTAATTATTTCCGCCGTTGTTAAAACCGCCGCTGTCGTCGTTCTTGTTCATTCCTCCGCCTACCTCCGCCGCTTTCTCAGCTCTCTCTTGCGGTATCCTCGCCGCGGAGTAGGACCCACATCGTGCGAGCCCGACGGCCATGTCCGATTCAGACATGGATCTCCGAGAACTTCGGCAAGAAAAACTCGCCGGCGCTCTTTGTGGGCGCACGGAGGAAGGCCTCGGCGAAGGGGGTTTTCGCGGGCTTTGGATGGGACTAAACGTGCCCGAATTTGTTCGAAGAAGTTGAAGAGATTTCATCGTTTTCCTTTTCTTTTATTTGTTATTGATGATTAACTGAAGTGGATTCTTGAACTAAGAGACTGTGGAGATGTGCAGAGCTTCTTTATATTAAGAAGGTGCGTTTGGGGAAGGTTGACTCGAGTGGGTGACACGTGTCCATCGCACGTGAGAGAGAGCCGTGAACAAATTGGACATCTCACGGAGATTTTATGAGGTTTTGAAGCCGCGTTTAGACAAAATGTCCGGCGTAGGACATACATTAATAACAATACATAACTTCGTGGAAATTATGATATTATTTTTTTGATAATACATGAAATTGTGTATATTTTTCTTTAAATATATAAGCGCATGCAATTTTATTGCCAAACTAAATGTGCTGAACCATGAAGTAATAAAAACAAATGTTTTGGTAAATTTTAGGATTTGATGCATGCACCATAATACAAGGAGCCGTTAATTTTGGGATGTGCGCAAAAAGACGGAATACCGTGGGCCAAAACCAAAGATCAAATTCATTAAATCTAGGCTATAATACAAAATATAACAACCCCATATGGATTTCACGTGGAGATGCACAAAGTAAATAGACTGCCGTTTTTGGCGCAATCGACGATATCTGGAAGCTTATATAAATATATATATAGACGAATGATACGGCGCTCACCTTACGTGAGCACCTTATATAGACATTTGCTGATTTGGCACCGATTCATGTCAAGTCAGTATGCTACTTCAGCATCAAATGTGATGTGACATTAATCAACACATCTTAGTCGTGGTGTGACACGTTCACGTGGAGTATATCAATGCCACACAACAAGTGCCACATAAGACGCGAACATGCCACTGTGCGTAAACATGCCACATCTCGTCCGAGATGTCGACTATAGAATGTGTTAATTAGTGTCACATATCATCTAATGTTGACGTGGTATGTCGACGTGCACGAATCCGTGCCTACTCGACAGGTGCCCACGTAAGGTGCTTACATAAGGTGAGCAACATAAAATTTCTCTATATTATATATATAACATTTTTAGCAACATTTATTATATAATCTCTATTTTTATATAACTGCTATTGGAGGTATATATGTGTTTGTTTCTGTAATTTTTTTAACGTGAATTTAGTTTTATTTTTCTCGTTAAATTAAATTTTGGGTCTCGTTTGAATTGTTAAGACCAATGATGTATGATAGCGTATAACCTAATAATAAATCGATGTAACAAAAAACCTTGTGCGTGTGACAGTTTTGTTTTCTTCTTTAAAGAATCTTATCCACCAAAACCGACGGCCATTTCCCACGTAAGTCCAAAATAAGTTTACATCTTTAGTGTATGCTTTATTCCATCTTTTTCATTATTTTTTCACAGTTTTAGTAGGACATTAAACAGTTGTATGTTGAAATAAATTAATATATAACGATTCATGTTTCCGTAACAACATAGTGTTACAAACCCTTGAAAGATTGCTATTGGTAACCTCACCACTAACCATTCTTATTACCAAGTCTATGTTTCATTTTGAATTGTAAGTATTTATATATGAATATTTTCATTTGACTAAAAGTCCCAATAAAAGTTTAACCGAAATCCAGTCACACTCACTTTGTACAAGAGTCAAGCCCAAAGGCTCTCCAGGGAAAAAATGGGCCTCTATATAAACTTCACCATAAAGAGTTTAACTAACTACATAGTTTATATTTGTATATAGGCCTTGGTTTCCATTAGCCCAATGACAGATCCTACACTGCCCACTGTTTGGTTCTAAGTGATTTATTCCAAAATTTATTTTTAAAGTTTATAACTCTAAATCTTGACCTAAATTATGTCCATATTAGGAAATATTAAATATATAGATATAACGAAAAATAATGGCGACAAATGTGATTAATACACCTCCATGTGTATCCACATGTTTACAGCAGCAACAGCAACTGAAAGAATAGCAAATGCTATATATCTATTTTAGCCCCACAGAGTTGTATTTTTGTATTGAATGATTTCGATATAGAGTCGCAATCAACGGCCACAAAATGACATCTTTCATAATTAACGTACAGAATTAATATCATATACAAAGAAACAAAATTGAATGCCAGAAAATCAAAGCCAATTTGCATCGATTCCTTAAATCTTCAGCTGAGAGTTAAAAAAAATGTTCGTATGCTATGTTTTTGTTTACATCATCACCCAATACTTTATACGATCTTATACATACACATATACATTATTTAACGAAATGAGAGCCAATTTATTCGTTATTAATAAATCACCCTACATTAGTAAGTACATACATGACTGGAAAAAGAGTAGTCACTGATGATGAAACGGTAAGAACGACGATAACATAGAACTTCTTATTACAACTATAACTAAACTAATAATACATTCTACAATAAGTTGATTACTAAGATTGAGAAGTACATAGGATATTAGTTTCCTCCTCAATTATTCTTAGCATATGATGAACTGTGGTTGCTATGTCATCCGCTGAACTAAGTTGGCAACCTTCTTCCACCTGCAATAAAATAATCATATTTAACGTTATAAAATTCCTACATATATATATATGCTAATTATACCATATAACAAACACCTACTTATTACACACAAAGATAAAGACATATGTAATATATTTTCAATCAAGGACCCGTAAGTAATAACCAAAGAATCTCTGCACTACATGAAGGAGTACATACATGCACATATGCTGTGAAGTAAAAGTAGATTCTTTTGCATGCTGAGGTCATTTTCTAACAGTGTCAATATATTGTTGCCTTCTTACTTACTGTGCAATGCAGTCTAGGGAAGGATGACGACAGTAATCAAATAATAATAATAATAATAATATAGTTAAGTAAAAAAATTCACCACCCCAGTAAAAATAAATAAACAAATATAAATAATTAACACAGAGAGCGTCCATATATGCATGTGCTTGTGCTATAGACGACACAAAAATGGCCCATATACGAGACAACAAAAGCCGTACCTTCTCTTCCAACCAAAAGGACTTGTATAAGATTTTCTCTTACCAAGAAAATTGATGCATGGTGAAAAAAAAAGGAAAAGCTTAAACCATACCTTGGCACTAATGGAGTACAAAACCCTCGAATCAAATGTAGTGACGACGTTGAGGTGAAGTATATTGAGCAAAACAGATTGGAAAGAAGCCACCATCTTCGAAAGCTGCCTAACCCTACGTTGGGACAGAATCCTTATGTTTGCGTGAGTTTCGATTAAAGTCACCTCAATGTCGGCTATGGCTGCTTTGCTCTGAGACGTGTATTTACTTCCCAAGTGCTGATTATTATTATTACCGTTGCTGCTGCTGTTGTTGCAACTGAACTGAGGATATGAGAAGAACTGAGAAAATGGGCTTTTATTCATAACTAGGTTTTCTTTGCTGTCTTCTTCAGTTTCATAACGATAATCTGATGATCCTCCGAGGTTGTCTTGGTGTTGATTCTTTGGACGATTATTATTGTTGTCATTTTTGAGCAACGAGTACTTCTTTGCTTCGAGAGATTGAAGCATGTGTTCGAGTTCCTTTACGAACTCTATGGCACCACCAACAATGGAAGCTTGGTCACCCTACATATGGAAAATCGTTTTAAAATGAAATTCTTGCTGTACATAACTGTGATGTAAGGGTGAAATTAGCAGTTTATAAAAGTATAGTCCCAAAGGTGAGATAAATAAGGAATAATAATTGAAGAAGATGGAGGAATTTCGAGGGGGAAACTGTGTAGTTTTAGCTACTGCAGCTGATAGCTTGTATAGTTTCTTATACATAATAGCTACGACATAGTTTGTCAATATGTGCTTGTCTTGTACCTCCAAGGAATTAAGACAACTATGTAAAGACAGATGATAATGTAATGAATTCAACTACTATTTGGGAATCAAATCGTACCCTCGCCTCGCCTTGATTTTTTCTTTATATTTAAATCATATAGAAATCTGCATATAGCTGAAAAGTTATAGATAACAAATAAATTAAAAGTAATTTAGATGAAAAAGGGAATCTGCATAGCTTAGTTTTCAACGTAAAGCCTGGCTAATTCAAGAACAAAGGAGATAAAAAGAAAAAAGAAAAGTATAAATTCAAGAAAAAATGAAGGGTTTTCAAACGTCAAAAGGCAACAAACAGAAGGTGTTGTCCTAAAGAACGTCACAGAATTGAAATTCTGCTGTGAGGTAAGCTTAGATATCAATTAAGTATTCCTATCAATTTAGTGTTTAGATGAGAAACATACAAAACCAAAAGATGATTACGTCACAATATTCCTCAAGAATGCATTTTTCCGAAGTAGTTCGGCAAGTTGCCGATATAAAAATAAGAAAATTAAGTGAATTTAATTAATTTACCCTTTGAACATAAGATTCAGGCATGAGAGACCTCAAAACAGCAAGATGCTCATTCATCTGCTTCCTCCTATTTCTCTCCACAGCAATGTGAGTCATTCTTTGGTTCTCAGCCTCCTCTTTGTTCTTACACACCTTTGCCCTCCTCCTCCTCTTCCTCCGGCCACCTTGTGCGGCGGCGATATCATCCGGCGGAGGATCCACGGCGGAGCTACCACCAGCAGCAACGTTTTCCGGCGGTGGGCTGATTGTTTGTAGGCCGTCACTTAAGATGTTGCTGCAGCCTATCAATGGGGAGGTATTATTAGTGTCGATGATATTATTAACGTTGGAAGGATCGTTGTACATGATGAAGTTCAAGAGTTCGCTTGCAGAAAGTGCTTCTAAAGCCATTTTAGCTTTATGAGAGAGAAAAAGCTGATTGAGAGAGTTTATTATAAAAAGATTTTTGGTGATTTCTGGGATCAGCTCAGCTTTATACGAGAGAGGTGAATTGATAAGCCCAAAACGTAATAATAATAATATTATTATTACACCACAACAGTTTGACTTGGGTTGTATGAAGATGGTGTAAAGGGCTCAATCATTTTGTTGTCTTCATCAGCTTTTCTTGAGAGAGAGAGAGAGAGAGAGAGAGAGAGAGATGCATATATAGAAATATATATAGATAGATAGATAGGTAAACAGAGAGAGTTTCTATACACCAACTTTTGGAAGCACAAAGACACACAACATCACGTGCATGATGGTCCTCATTTCTATGAGTTTTACGGATTTAAAAGAATATATTAATGAACATATTGGACTTATGGTTTTCATTTATGATTTAGGAATCATTGTCGGAATTTTTGGGAGATGCAGCATTGAATTGTTTATTAGAATCTCGTTTCTTTGTATACTCAATTACTTATGGATATATTAATGTGGATTGATAATTTTCATATGAAGCAAACTCGAAAGAGCTTTTAAGAGAGACAAATAGGAGCCGAGATTCCAATGTCTAGTCCTTTTTACATAATACTCCTAATTGAATTTTCATATGTTTTTATAGTATGTCGAGGTCTTACTAACAATGATGTAGTTCAATTGATAGTAACCCTAAATTCAAAGTACTATTTTGAATATAGCGATATAATTATCTGATGGTTGAATATATAGTAGGCAAAATATCATTTTCACTTTCCATAATTAATTTTCAATAAATGATTGAAGGTATTTTTATGTAAACTGCAGCACCAAACCTAGCGACTAGCGATGATGATACATATAGCTACTATATATCTCGTTGTTCGAAGATATCGTATTTGAGTACGCTTTGCAATTTCTTGATAGAGTTCAATGTGCCTTTGCCTCCTAGTTTTTGGATATATTAATATATATTTCGTAATATAATAAAAATACGGTGAAAAGAAAATTACTTTCCACGCTTCTAAAGATTCGTTAAATCATAATCGTCGATATACCATTTTGTTCATCATTCAACATTCACATGACATGATGATAAAATAACACAAATTAACAAGATAAATATATATCTTATTAAATTATTACCCCCATAGGTTAGTTTCTTGAGTTAATATTGAAAATGCGAAGGGATGATAGATATATATACTATATATATATATATATATATATATATATATTGGGTGTGTAATATTTTGGACAATGTCAGAAGAGTGGGACCCATGTCCATTTTGAAGTATGCATAAAAACAAGAGACCAAAGCTGTCTTAAAGCTACTCCTCACGTTCTCTAATTTCATTGCATTTTGGAATCTGTATACTTCTGTAATATTATTGACTGGCTCATCATCGCTTGCCGTAAAGATGTGGGAAAATACATACGTAGTTTTTAAATTTTTGTGGTTTTCAAAGTCTGCGTTTCTCCAAAATCTTATCTAGTATGACATTTTAATATTAAATATGGATATTACATAACGATCATATGTGAATAGGCTTGTCAATGGGCAGCAATTTCTCGTCCCCGCGGGGATCCGCCCCGATCGGGGCGGGGAATCCCCGAATTTTAATCCCCGCGAGGCGGGGATGGGGAAAATGTTGTCCCCGTAGGCGGGGACGGGGCGGGGGCGGGGATCATCCCCGCCCCGCTGGGATCCCCGCCCCGTCCCCGCCTCTAATATTATTTAAAAATATGTTTTATATCTTAAATTAATATCTAAATAATATTTTTTATACATAGTTTATATTATTATAGTTTAAAATAATATTTTTTAACTCATTTTTTATTATTATAATATAAATATTATCTAAAATATAGTATAAATAATATTTCTAATTTAAATTATAATGAAAATATAATTTTTTTAAAAAAAAAAGTGGGGACGGGGAATCCCCGCGGGGACGGGGACCCGACGGGGACGGGGATGTGGACGAATTTTTCCCCGCTAAGTTCGCGGGGACGGGGATGGAGACCTAATCCCCGGCCCCGCCCCGTTGACATCCCTATATGTGAACGCATTTTGTAATGACTGCCACCTATATTTTATACACTTATTTTACTATTTCAATTATTGAATTGATCAAGGGAAACAATGTACGACACTTCTAGTAATTTTTTTTAATCTATGTAAGTATTTGTGTCTGTATGTATTACTGAAACATCAATATCAAGTGACATGAATGATCTTGCCCACGAACCAATAACGTGCTAGATTTAACCAAATTATATGAGGCCGGACAATGTATTTACTTGCCACTTCTAGCTTACATGTGGTAGTGTTATCATTTCATAATTGAATATGTAATATATATCTACAGTCTAAGGTCATTTACACGTGCCCGATGTGAGAATAGCAAATAGATGGGTATACTTTATAAAAAAACATCAGTTATGATCCGATGAAGAAATTCAACAATAGAGTGAATGGTTGGATGAATATCTGAGGGGGGGAAAAGGTGAACTAAAAGATGGTATAACTTTGTTGATGTGATGCTACAAGAAATTATATTCTCGTAATAGATTTGATTCCCATATGTATTCAAGAAAAGACTTCAAGATTATGATCTCTCTTTTGAACCATGAAGGCGTCCTTTGGATTTGCAGCATATAGAATTATGCAATTGTTGCGATCCAATTAAATTTTCTACAATGCCCATTTCATATTGCCATGTAAGTATATATTTCAATCAACAACATATTTTATTTTCCATACTATTGAAGTATATTTTAAATATATCCCTTCACGAACATTCATAATGTAAAATGTCTCGACAAAGATCAACATCTTATTATTCTATGGAAAAAACTCTATAATTTTTGTACGGAGAAACAAGCAAAAACATTTAATTAACCATCATAATCATCAGAGAATTCTGTCCTGAAGATCTGTTAACAAGTTGGATGCAAGAGAGCTCAACTTCTTTCCAGTTTCTCCTGCGATGTTCTTCAGAGAGGAAATGTCTTGTTGTGCCTAACAACATTAAAATCAGAACCCCAATTACATGAATGTAAAAGAAAAGAGAGTGCACTTGAACTGTAATTATTTAGAAAAAAATCGATTGAGTTTTACCTGAAATGACAGCTTATTGATCAGATCACTTGCTGTAAGATCGGTAGGACTAGAATCATGGCCAAATAGATCAGTGCTGGAGATTGACGTCGAACCCTACACCAGAAAAGCGAGCAAACATTGCGTATTTACTCGGACCAACGATATCCATATGATTTCGTTGGATGTGAGAAGCAAAGGTCAAAGAAGATGAATATAAAGAACAATGAGCATACGGAAAATTTCTGCAGCGTGGCTGCTGCTTCTGAATCTCTGGCTGCGTTCTGTACGCCGAAGTATTGGGCTGATGATATGGACTTTGCGTTGGAGAATTTCTTTCTAGCTTCATCAGTTTCCTCAACCTGATTTTGATTCGTAAGATGACAAGCAAAGAGACCGTAAACGTGCACTAAAGCCATGACAATCCACATAAAGAAACCATATACACAATGAATGATAGGCTATCATTCGATGTCTCTTACTTGGACTTTTGATGCGTTCATGCTACTATTCCTTGAGAAGCCACTCGCCATTCCATAATCAGAAAAAAAGTTTGAGGACTTTGGAGGCGATATGTGGCCGATGCTAACACGAGCATCTCCAAAACCAGTCTTACTAATAGGTTGTTCTGTGTAATCGAATCGAGATGTAAACGATGAACTGATTTTGGGGGTTATGCTGTCTGAAACGTCGACAGAAGTTATTTGAACGGGCGTCTCTTCAGGCTTCTGGTCGTAGAGGCTTTCAGTTGTCTGCAAATGAAGTAAAGCATTAGAATATCAAACATATACAATGCAGATAATGGTCGCTTCATGTTTTTTGAATTTTAGGATTCAATCCTATATAGCTACCAGTGAATCAAGTAACGCAAACTAACATATCATATCGTGTTATACTGCTGGAAAGCGACTTTACTAACTCATAACTTGAACTGGGCTATGATATTAAAATCTCAAAGATTCTCAGAAAAAGAAACAAATTTTTGCAAACTGTGATATATATTACCTTGGTTGTAAGCTTGCGGGCACCTAATCCACCTGTCTTCCCAGCTTTTTTGGTGCCAAGAGGCTTCTTCAATGTCGAAGCTTGAACCTTCTGAGGCATTTTTGGTGAAGCAGAAAGCCCAGTGGCTCCATCTCTGGACGGGGAATTCAGTGTTGGAGCATCGGAGAAAGAATCACCACTTGGGTTATCATTGATCGCAGAATCGAAAAGCACATTTGAAGGTTTGGGTAGCTGAGATGCAACAGGGGAGGATGGTGACAAAACATCATCTGCAACGCTCTTACTAACTTCTTTTGCGAGTAATTGCTTGTACAGCTCGGCAGCTCTTGAGGTATACTTGGCCTCGATCTTCCCACCATCGTTCCATCCATGTTGTTTGAAGAAAACGTGAGCTCTGCTATTACCGCCTAAACACATAGTTTTTAGCTGATCTGGACTCCATGAGTCCAAATCTGTAGACCTGAGATATACAGATAGGATCGTAAGAGGAAAGAAACAAAGGCAATGATCATCAGTTACAATGGAAGGAACATGAGCTAAGATAGAAGCCACACTAATATGCCTTTTAATCTTATGTTCGCCAACTTCAGTGAAAACACATAAGCAGTATAATTTCCATGCTCTCCACATAGTGTGGAACCTCATTTCTCAGTGACCTCAGAAATATGCAAAACCTGAAGCAAACTTTGAGCAAAATTTTCAATGATGGATTGAGAATTTCTACCTTGATAAAAGAAGCTAAAATAAGGCCAGCGCCAAAATGTACAAACCCTGGCATTGTCACACCGATCATTGTTGATGGTGCATTACATCTCCGATGTTAAGTACATTGAAAAAAAAAAGCATCTTCCCCAAATTAAGTTTGACAAATCGTATCCGTTAGATAGTAGAATATTTACCACTATCAAAACGCAGGTATCCACAAATAATCAATAAAATTAATTTTTTCGATTCTCACAAGTCGATTAGAAATCGCATTAAGGAACATGTAGGGATTCAATCACATAAACAAGTATGATTACCTAACAAAGCTAATATGCACACCGAGGTTGCGATGAACCGATGAGCAATCGATACAGAGAAAAATCCCATACGTCACCGACGCCCAGCTCGGATTCTTCGCATTGCAATCAAAACACATCTGAAATTTTTCAAAAATCACAAATTTCATTCGAAAAATCAGAGCGTAGAACATACCTCAATCAGATCCCATCATTTTAATCTAAACTAAGGATCGAAATTCACCTTATTGTCGGATTTCGCCAGGAGTTTGCGGAAGATTGCCTTTTTATCACTGTAATTTTCGGAAGCCATGGCACAATCTGCTACAGCTTTACGGAAAAACGACGTAATTATATATTAACGGTGCTCCTTGTATCCGTGTAGTGTACAAACGACGCCACGTGTTCCTTCCGTTATATATAAACGTACATGATAGTTGTTGCATACTAAGGCCATCTCCAACCATTTCCTCTATATATAAGGTTGCTACAGGAAAATTCCTCTATATATACAATTTAAACAGTAACGATAACTCCCTCTATATTTTCCTCTAAACTAATATTCCATTTATTTTCTATTTATTTTACGTTCCAATATTAATTATGAATTAAATTTTAATCATTTCTTATCTCATTATAATCTATGATCCGAAACTAAGTTACATGATAAAATTCAAGAAAAAATATATGGATATCCAAGTGATATTACTTCCGTAAGTTTTATCTAATTTCCTAATTTTGAAGTATTATATGTATATGGAGCAAATATAAAACTGTTACTGATAATATTTTATTATATAAATAAGTAAAAATGATTAAATTTCTCTGTCCTAGTCATCATCTTCTTCCCACTTCTCCCGTCTTCTATTCTCCAAAATCATATTTACAGAAATTCAAAAACAAAAGTAAAAAAAAATAGATAGAGGGGAAACAGTGTCACGCTAAAGATAGCGTGGCACTGTAGCTACCGCTGTATTTAGGGTGGCGTTTGGCGTGGGGTTGGAGATCCTTCCCCCTCTAATTCCAGCGAAAACGCCAGGTTTGGTGTGGCGTTGGAGATGCCCTAAGGTTGTGTTTAGTTGTACGTTAGAATTATATGATGGTAATAGTCCGCTAATAAAATATCTTGTCTAGCCCAATAGAACATGTTCGCTTCCCTGATAATTTAAGAATTATCTTGTTCGGTAGCATAGAAATATCTTGAGATATCCACTGTCTATTGAAATTACAAATATAACCCCATCCTCTTTAACATCTATTGTTGCAAATCAATATCGACCAAACAGATCGAACATCCACAGCTTGGACAGTCCATCTTCCTTCTTGGTCGAAATCCCACGAACAGCAGGGAGTGTCCATCGAAACCTTGCGAAACCTCTTGAGCATCGATTGAGTTTCCTACTGCAAAGCTATTTGCAGGTTCTACCGTAAATCCTCTTATTGTGTTTCCTTATACTGTGATTTATGGTATGATACAGAAATTACTTGGGGGATAATGGTTACCCTAGTGTGTGTTTGACAAGATTTTATGATTCCAATATGTTGAAGCACATTATATATCTTCAATTGGGGATATTAGGATTTAGAATTGCACATAAGATTGAAGCTATGATGGTGGAGCGTGTTTGCTGTGTCATGATTTGTACCGAAGCAGAACTGAGATTCAAGGTATGAGGAACAAGCTAATTTTATAAACAAATAAGTAGTCGAACTTGATGGGCGGAAGATAGTGGTACGTCTTCACAGCAACGATTGCTTTACAAGAAATTAGGTTGAAGAAAAAACCAACCTTGATCTTCCCTGTTCGAAAGTCCTTCGAGATGAACACTTACGGCCGCGCTACGCCAGGTCGGAAAACCTTGTTGGAAGAGAGCCGTCACGCATCCAAGAGAAAAGCAGCTGCGATGGGCTGTCGAACATAAGAAGAGAAAAGCATGCGATGGTGAAATTAGGCTTAAGTGATAACATGGGTATTTTAGTCATTGAATCTTTTTTTTATCTTGGGTAGGATAAAATATCTTGAGGTGGCCCATCGGTTAACTTATCTTGGATTCATTGGATTATTATAGCGGGCCTATTTTTTACTGCGGGCTTTCATTTAATTCTGCTTTACCAGTGAACAAGTTAAGTATAGATATTGGACCACTTATCATGAGTTATCTGGTGTAGTAAACGGGGCATAAAGATTACCGTCGATTTCACTATGACCCTTATAAAATAATCATAATTATCAGATCTGTAGCTATGCAATTTCACATAAAACACTCTCAATTTGATTAAACTGTTAGAGATTAAATATGGTGGAACCCAAAATTCGGAACGCTTTTATTAATGACGAAGAACGAATAACAAAGAAATTAAACGATACTGATAGTTAAATCCGAGAGTTCAAGAACCAAGAACTCCGGCCCTCATAATCCGATAGTCAAAGACTACGGCCCTCATAATCCCTAAACCAAGACGTGAAAATGATATTAGAGAAGACCCCTCTCCTTTTATAGGAGAAAACCTCCCTAAAATATCTCTATACTGCTTAGTCAAACTCCTAATAAATCTCCCTATAACTTAGTTAATACCTAATAAATCTCTCTACTAATTCAAATTCAAACTACTAATTAACTAATTAATAATTACAATAAATATAATATTCTAACATTATCCACCCCTTGAAAAATCGCCTTGTCCTCAAGGCGGTAAAATATGGCACCAGGGTCCAATATCTTGAAACTCGTGCAGCATATAGATGGGTCGGCTCGCATGAGAACGTCTTCCTTGCTACATCTCTTGGTCATTGACACAACGGAGAAGTTATTTGAATCTATCTTGCTTTGCTCGACGTGCTTCTCAAATTTTTTAGCAATATGTTCTTTCTTCGACACGTTCTCGTCGTCTTTCCGCTTGCTTGACGTTCCTACACTTACCCCGACGTTCTTTGCATGTCTGCGAGCTTTTCCTTCGCCATGGAGATCAAGGGCAGCCCTTGGAGCAGCGTTCGTCGTTGATGATGGGGCTTTTGTGATGATTATTTCCGTGAGTTGTTGAGAAGGTTGAGGCTGTTGTTGAGCCACCAATTGAGTCAGTGTTTGGAAAGGAACGGTTTGTAACTCGGCCCGAGTCTGAATATCAATCGACGATGCGGTTTGTGATGGCACTTGTACTAGATGTTGTTGCTTCCACTCCTCAAATGTTAGTCCTACAGCTGCTGTATGCAATTCCAACCTGGCGTGGATGAGAATGGATAGTTTGTATATGCTCGCGGACACATCTTCCATCGTCTTATGTAACCCTCCAACACTCTTCTCTGACCTTTCGACTCGTTGTTCTGTTGAAAGAGTCATGACACGCTTGCGGTGAACTGTAACTCGGCGTATGTGAACAGGCAAAAACCCGGCGATCCTCGGGCGGGGGTTCGGTGGCAGGTCGGACCAATTTGTTAGAGATTAAATATGGTGGAACCCAAAATTCGGACTAAAACGCTTTTATTAATGACGAAGAACGAATACAAATAAATTAAACGATACTAATAGCTAAATCCGAGAGTTCAAGAACCAAGAACTCCGGCCTTCATAATCCGATAGTCAAAGACTACGGCCCACATAATTCCTAAACCAAGACGTGAAAATGATATTAGAGAAGACCCCTCTCCTTTTATAGGAGAAAACCTCCCTAAAATATCTCTCTACTACTTAGTCAAACTCCTAATAAATCTCCCTATAACTTAGTCAATACCTAATAACTCTCTCTACTAATTCAAATTCAAACTACTAATTAAATAATAATTATAATAAATATAATATTCTAACATAAACCACTAATACAAATTTAAAATACAACTATCATACACATAGAAGATTAATTAACTAGGGAGACTAATGCCACATCAGATTACATCAAATGCGTTCTTAATTTATATACGAATATAATTTTCAGAATAATCTACATGAATCAAAAATATACGTATAATTTTTCACATAGCAAATGCTATAGTCGCATACCACAATGAAATATCTAAAACTTTCAGTTAATTTTTCCCAAAAAAATTTTTTCCGTTCTAAATTAAATTAGGATTTCATTTATGATGACATATATGTATATAAGATATATGAATAACCAAAAGTTTGGCGGGATAAATAAAAATAAGGGGAATTTCACTTGGTACCCCTGCGTTTTGGGCTTTTTCAACTGGTGCCCAAAGTTATTTTTAATTCCGGTAGATACCCCTATATTTAAGACTTTTTCCAACTGGTACCCAAGGTATTTTTCAATTCCAGATGGTACCATTGTGTTTAAGGCTTTTCCATCGGTATCCAAAGTGTTTTCAAGGTAGATACCACCCCTAACTTATAACGTCGTGATTTTAAATGACCAAAAACGAGAGTTTTAGGTGTAAGCCTTGTTAATTGCTAATGGAATTCTTGAAATGACTAAAAGCGGTTCTGCACCTAAAAATCGCATTTGTAGCTTTTTAAATCACGACGTTATGTTAGTGGTATCTACCTTGAAAACACATTGGACGCCAATTTGAAAAGCCTTAAACACATGGGCACCAACTTGAATTGAAAAATACTTTGGGTACCAGTTGGAAAAGTCTTAAACAGAGGAATACCTACCGAAATTGAAAATAACTTGGGCCACCAGCTGAAAAAGCCTAAAACACTGTGCTACCAAGTGAAATTCCCCTAAAAAAATCGACGAGCAATCCAAGAAACCAGGCGGGTTGTTGAGTGCTTACCCAAAATGCAGATTGGATTTACCTTTTATTGCATATAATAACAAGAATTTCGTTAATCTTTAGGATTTTCGCAATTTTCTTTTGACCAAACACTTAAAGCATTACTATTTATGCTCCCAAAATATCTCTGAAGGTACGAACATCAAAGCCTTTGCTAAGACTCAAAACCTTGTCTACATGTGAGGTCAACTCATTTTTTTTTTCTACGATATCGGTTCTTATATTTGTGGGTTCGTAGGAAAAGTAGCGAAATGGGATAAAGATCATTTTTTCCCCCTGTAATTTATCTTCTTTTGAAGTCTCTTTAAGTGGTGGTCGAGTTCTTTGATGTGAAGAAAAAGAAAAAATGAAGGACATGGATTCAAACCAAGTCCCATTGGACAAGCAAAAAGAAGATCACCTGGGAATCAACAACACAAGCAAGAACATAAAGAAGATTCCTTTACACCAGCACAATCTCAATCTACCCCAACAACCACAAATCTACAACGTCAACAAAAACGATTTCCTAGATATGGTTCAGCAATTGACAGTTTCACCGCCGCGTAAACCCTCACCTAAGCCGCCGCGAAACAACCCAAAGCCGCCGAGTAACAGATTAAAGCGCATTCGTCCGCCGCCTTTGATTCCCTCTGCTCGGCCCATTGTGCCCACTTTGTACCCTCAATTGCCCGTAGCTTCCCAACCACGGTTAGTCCCTAACTACGGCGGGCTGCCAATCTCGGGTCAACGGGTTAACGGGCCTCCACCAATCATGGGTCCACGGGTTAATGGGCCTCCACCGCAGCAGGCAAATCTTGATTCGCCTACTGCTGATGATTCTCCGACGTCTCACTATCTTCTGAGTTCGCCTACTTCGCCTGGTTTTTTTCCGTTGTCAAGTCCGAGGTTGTGAAGTCAGCGACGTGTCGTGAATCTCAGATGGACGGCAAGAATGGACGATGCTTCTGTTGTGGCAGTGAAGATTATGGCATCTTTGAGTTTTCAAACACTCTAAATGAGTTCTTGCATTATATTCTTGGGTCCACTTTCATCTCAATTGCTAACAATCCTCATGAAGTTCTTGATGTTTTATTTCTGCTGTAAGAAGGTCGTAATATAATAAGAATAGATTCGTCAACGGTGTTATGTTATATGATATATATGAAATAAAGAAATTTTACTGAAAAATATAAGTCATAAATAGGAGAAAATCGAGGGCATCATCTTCAAGTTCAGACGCAAACTTTCCCCCAATTTTACACTGTACACACTGGTCGGAAGGAAGCAGCTCACCTCGATAGGAAAATAAGATGTCGAAGCCAACTTCCCTGAAGCAGATCATCGGTGGACTCGACAAGCAATCGTTCGTAGCCCTTCTCGAGAAGCTGATCGGAGAATCGGAGCACGTGCAGAACAACCCGCCGGAGCTGATTCCCGAAGAGGACAGGATCGTGAATCACGTGATGGATGTGCTGAGGCCGGTGAGCACGGCGGAGGGAGGACCACTAGTGATCCGCCACGTGGCGTACAAGCCGAAGAGGGGTAATCTGATCGTGGAGTACCCTGGAACGGAACCTGGGAAGATACTTTCGTTTGTTGGGATGCATATGGATGTTGTGACGGCGAATCGTTCTTATTGGGTATTGATTGAATTTCTGTTTTTTTTGGTGGGTTTTTGGGGAGGCTTCAGTTGTTCGACGAAATGACTGAATGAGCTATCTCTAGTATGAAATTTGTGCCTGGACTTCAGTGGAGTGAGCTATCTCTGACGTTGGATTGATTGCTAGGCTGCACTGAACTAATAATTGAATCTTTTCGAACATCTTCAAATTCTGCAGGATTTTGAACCGTTTAAGCTTAGCATCGACGGTGATAAGCTAAGAGGGCGTGGGACTACCGACTGTTTGGGTCATGTGGCCCTTGTGGCCGAGTTAATGAGGACACTTGGGGAGAAAAAGCCAGCGTTAAAATCCACTGTTGTCGCTGTATTTATCGCCAGTGAAGAGAACTCATCAATACCTGGAGTAGGTGTTGATGCGTTGGTGAAGGATGGTTTACTCGACAAATTAAAGCAGGGGCCTTTGTATGTATATAATGAATTCGACAGACAATTTAAATGGATGGGAGTTATTTTCTTCTTCTGATAATATTTTTATCCTTCCTTTTTTTTTACAATATTTGTATTGTAGGTTTTGGATTGACACAGCTGATAAACAACCTTGCATTGGTACTGGTGGTATGATACCATGGAAGCTCCATTTTACTGGAAAGCTTTTCCATAGTGGTCTTGCCCACAAGGTACTCTGTTTGACTATACTTTTTAATCTTTCCTTGGAACAAATGCATCAAAAAAATGAAAATGTTTATACGTATTAGTATCTCAAAATATTCTGTGATCACATTAGAAATAGTCTCCTGGTAGATTTGATAGGCTTGGTTTATTTTAGGCTATCAATCCTATGGAGCTGGGTATGGATGCTCTTAAGGAGATGCAGTCACGCTTCTACAGAGACTTTCCTCCTCATCCGAAGGAAGAGATTTACGGTTTTGCGACACCCTCAACGATGAAGCCCACGCAGTGGAGCTGTAAGTTCTCTCGTCACTGATTGGTGAAATTGTTAGCTTTAAACACCTAGTCTGAAATATTATTCTATGAATTTTGTTTTGATCAATAGATCCAGGAGGTGGTGTCAATCAAATTTCAGCTGAATGTACAATTTGTGGAGACGTTAGGTGAACCTTAACTTATGAACTAATACATAAGTTATCATTTTCTATCGAGCCTCTTAATTCTTCTCATGATTAAATACTCAAGTTTCCCAATTTATGTTTCAGGTTGACTCCCTTTTATAGGTACTGAATATGAACCTGGGATTTTGTCCGGTCTCTCTAGAAGCAGTTTTGCTACTTCTGCTTGTAACTTGATTGTGTAGATCTTGTTTGTCCTTTTTTCTTTTACCTAGTGATTTTGCTGAAAATCTTATTAATGCTTGTTCCCAGCGTAAATGATGTGATTAAGAAGCTTCAAGAATACGTTGATGACTTGAATGCCAACATCGAAAAGCTGGAGTGCCGAGGACCTGCTTCGAAATACGTCCTACCAGACGAGAACCTCAGAGGAAGGTGTGTGCTTTTCTTCTTTTCATCAAATCAGCTTTGAAGTGAAAAGTTAAACACGCTTATTGTTGATTTTGCTTTACTCTGAATATTTCCTTTGATTTTTCCCGACTGTTTTTCTTTTTTCGCTGTTTCAGAATCACCATTAGCTTTGATGAAGCAATGTCTGGAGTGGCTTGCAACCTCGAATCTCGTGGCTTCCACGTACTATGTAAAGCTACAGAAGAAGTTGTCGGCCAGGTCAAGCCCTATTCTATTACAGGAAGCTTGCCTCTTATACGCGAATTGCAGGCGAGCACCTTCTCTTTACTGTGTCATCTTCAACCTCTTAATCTTAAAAACAAGCTTTTCCACATATTCATCGATCTCTCTTCTTTTCTTCTCTAGGATGAAGGCTTTGATGTTCAAACTTCTGGCTACGGTAATTACATATATACACTGCTTACATAATCTTTTCTCTTACATGATTCCTCGTTATTTCACCTCCTTTTTTATTCATAGGACTGATGGCCACCTACCATGCGAAGAACGAGTATTGCCTGCTCTCCGACATGTGCCAAGGTTACGACGTCTTCGTCAGCATCATTACCCAGTTGGAAGAAGATTAACAACACATATGTCAAGAAAGTTGTTTCTGAGTATCAGTTCAGACATTCATTATATGTTCCTAAACAAACATTATCAAAAATTTATCTACAATCATTTCGCTCGACCGTAAGGAATCTGCGCCGCCTGCCCAGAAACTCGACCCCTATTCTCCTCCGCCTCAGATTCAGATTCTCCGATCGCCAGCGCCAAAACCTCCGCCACCTGCCTCATGCTCGGCCTATCTTTAGATTCCTTTCTCAGGCACCAATCCGCCAATTTTGCAACTCTCTTGGCTGCGCTCATCGAGTAATTGTTCTGAAGGCGCCGATCCATAATCATGGTGAACCTTCGGCCGTCGGCCGGGAAATCCCTAACCCACTCGAGCAGCCTCTGCTCGCCCGTCGGCAGATTTCTATCTAAGGTGCGCCTCCCCGTTAGTATTTCGTAGAGTACCACCCCAAAGCTCCATATGTCGCTCTTTACCGTCAAATGCCCTCGCTCGATGTACTCTGGGGCCGCGTATCCTCGAGTACCCACGGGCTATATATATATAAAATATTCTTAATAAGTCGAAACGCTTGCTTAAGAAAGATGCCAAGAATAAATGCTATTAATTAATTACTAGTGCTCAAGCTTTTAGACGCGCAATTTTAGCTCCTGTTGCAAAGATCGTTCTTTTAGGTCAGAGAACAAAAAAAGGAAAGATTTTGCAAAGTTTAGGAACTAAAACAACGCAACCAAGAGTTTGGGCACTGATAGCAGTTTAAGAACGACCCTCAGTTTCAATAGACATACCGCGGTTGATACGTGAGTTAGCTCGCCGTTAGGACCTTCCCTTGCGAGCCCAAAGTCGGAGAGCTTGGGATGGAATTCTTCGTCCAGGAGGATGTTCGACGTTTTGAAGTCTCGATAGATCACCTTTTTTAATTTTTTTCGAGGTCGGGGCGTAAATACGATATGCTTAGCTCGTTCTTAATTTCGAAATTACGTGCAATTCGGTTAGATTATTTACCTGAAGGTCCTCAACTTTGAGGCCCTCGTGGAGATAGGCCATACCTTGAGCGGCGCCAAGGATGATCTTTAGTCGCTTGATCCAAGGAATTACGGGCTTCGTTCGATCGAATAAATGGTCTTCTAAGCTTTTGTTGGGCATATATTCGTAGACTAATAGACGTTGCGTTCCTCGTTCGCCGTCGACGGAGCAGTAGCCTAAGAGCTTGACGAGGTTAGGGTGCTGTAAGACTCCGAGGAACTGAACTTCTGCTACCCATTCCTTGTGCCCCTAGCAAATTATTTATTACATGAAGCTATTGAAGTCACCAAATAAATAAATAGAGAATTGTTTTTTTCTTTTTTTAGTTACTATATATAAATATATATGTACTTGTAATCCATGTGTGTTGAGTTTCTTGATGGCAACAATGGTGGGTTCTTGAGAGGAGGTTAGTCTAAGAGAGCCTTTGTAGACGCTGCCGAAGCCACCTTCGCCGATCTTAAGCAATCTGTTGAAGTTCGTCGTCGCTTCTCTTAGTTCTGAGTATGAGAAAACCCTCAAGCTTTGTTCTTTTTCTCTGTAAAGCTCGGCTATGCTCGTCGATTTAACTCCGCCGCCGCCGCCGCCGCTCGTTGTAGCTTCCGATGAGGCGAAATCTGCTCTGTTTCTTAGCTCCGGCGCCGACTTATTTCTGGGTTTCTTGGCCTTCGATTTGGGCTTCGACGACGATGCTTCAGGCGATGATCTGTGCTGCTTGTCTTTGTTGAATATGCTGAAGCACTTGTTCATGGCGTTGAATGGTTTTCTTTTCGTTTCTTCTTTTATTCTTAAAAGTCTTGAATGTTGTAAGAAAAAAAATAAAGATGAAGACAGCCAAGGAAACGATCGAAGATTTGAGGGTTTGGAATTAAGACAGGAGTGGGAACGGACAAGGTTAAAGTGGGAACAGAAGAATGATAATAATCAGTTGGAGATGAGAAGAGTAGTACGGCTATTTAATAATTTTCATATAAAACCAAATGGTCAATTTTGAGGAAAATGGAAAGACCGTAGACATGTCGCATCATTTCACGGACAGTGTTGGAAAAATCAAACCTTATCATGTTAAATCTATTGACTGAAACTTCATTAGAAACTAAAGTTTAGTTGTTGCTTGTATAATTAGTTAGAAATCTATTGACGGACAGTGAAGGTACGTGAATAATCATGTCATCTAGCTGCAATAAATGGAAAATGGGAGAGTTAGAGGTCGGGGCATCATGCAATAAATGAAAATTTTACGCGTTTTTTCTTGGAATGAAATTTGCAATTTCCGCAACCACCTAACAACAAATATTATATTTGTTTAATATATCGAGATACGAGAAATATGTTTACTTACGAAGACGATGACGTTGGCTAACGCGTTGGCTCTTTCATAAGTCATACGTCATCACACCTTGGTGACTTTTCAACTTTTGTCCCTTTTTATAGTTTCTGTTTGATCCTTGCTAATTTTACCTACATTTGTAAGTCTTTGATCATATATTTTCAGTGGATAACAAGTAAAAACTAAGCTAAGTCAAAAAATTCACGCACTTCAGGCCATATTTATTTCGTTTTGAAAAAAGGTCGAACTCCATTAGGAAAAAGACTGACGCATTTTTACTTGTCTTACGAATTTGACCAAATATTTATTAGGAATGACCAGAGATTGATGTAGGTGCATTTGAAGTTTGGCTTTCGTAGTCACAAGTTAGGCATTTATTTGACTATACCTTTTCTTGTTCTTAACAAAAAAAAGATTTAAGTGCCATTGTCTAACTTTCATCAAACAATGAGAGTCAAACATTTCTAGTAATTCGATTTCCATCAAACATTGAGATTCAAATATTGCTAGTACAGTAAAACCTCTATAAAGCTGTATAAATTAATAAACTCTCTAACGGTCCAGACTTGGGCCTTTGTAAAAAATCATCAAATTCGATAAGATAATAATATAATAATTTTTTGGGAAAATTTCTTTATAAATATTAGGTCCCATTCAATTCTAAATTAATAATTCATAAAAAGTTACAATTACAAATTATGGAAATTTGCTAAAATAAGAATCTATTCGTTACTAGATTTTCTTAAATTTTAATCTATTTGGATTTCATCCAAACTTTTTTAATTGCAGTCAATAGTTCCGACGTCAAGTTCTCTAGCTGCACAAAAAATTGTGAAGGGTTGTTGTCGCCATTTTGTGTCGCTTAATATCCCCAACCCTTCAGAATGGCTGAACGATACTCAATGATATCCCGAGAGTATTTGATATTGTGTCTTGACTAATTTTCAAACGATATTTTCATTAATTCACACTTGTAAATCGTTTTGAGTACATGAATATAATTAATGAAACACATTGGAATTCATGTATCTTCAATACATTCTAAATTTGTTGAATTTAAAGAGTCCCTCTTTTAATTAATAAATATTTATTTATTGATATATTAATATATTTCTAAATTAATAATATTTCATGGTCTCAATGTTTTTAATTTATAGAGGTTTTAGTTTAATTCGATTTTATGACATTGTGATGGGCGAATGGACGAATTTCACCATCTCGGTTTAGATTAGCTCAATTCTTTCAATTTTAACCTTGGGCCGAGAAATAAAGGAAAAAAACAGATAAATCGATAATTAAATAATAATGAGTTTGGACAAAATACTCCCAACCTAACTACAATGGCCCAAAATCTTTTAAAACACGTTACCCCTCCAAATAATTACACTAATCAAAGCTGTTCATCAAGAAAATAATCGTTGGGATGCACAGCAGCACTATTAGAAAAATTCAGAACCTTCTGCAATTTTCTCTGGTCAAATATCTCAACTTCAAGAACGAATTTCGAACTCACTGGTCTATGATCAGACAGCTTAATCTTCGCACTCTTATAGAAAAGCTGCTTTATCCCTTTCCCAAACCACAGTATACGGTCGCACCACGCCGGCGATCTCTTCTTATCTCCATCCTTGGGATTCTCTCCGACGTAACGGTCGGAATTTATCTCGTACTTGTACGTCGGCGCAAAGCTTATGTTCCCTTCTTTCCATCCATCGAACACGTGTCCGTTCTTAAGTTCTTTATTCAACTGTTGTGAAGCGAATAGGTCAGACTTAATAGAATAGATTAAGGTTTGTTTCTACTGTAATTTTTTTCACCTGATCGCTGTTAAGAAGCTCGGCCCATCGCTTTTCGCTCACTAGCCTTCGAACTTCGGCGTCTGCCATGTTCAGGCGATAGTTCAAGTCGCCGAACCAGAATATTTGGCTGTGGATAAGAAAAGCGATAGTAAATACAGATTTGAATTGACTGATTCGATTTTGGGAATGTTGGAAAAAGTGTTCTTTTTCTTTACTCGTGGGATGGAATAGTGAGGGGCTGATTGATCATGTCGAAGGCGGAGGAGAAGTGGGTCCGCCTTATGATCTCGAGGACGTCGGAGTTTCGCCGGAGTTCGGCGCCGAACTTCTCGCCGGAGGTCAGGTGGGAGCAGACGAAGCATAGGCGGCTTTGGAATATTGACATACTGATTGATACCGATCCCTAGCAGCGAGTCAAAGGATGAATTTTCAACGTGGAAATACTGGAAAGTATAAATTAAGAGAAATAAAAATAGGAATATTATAATATATTCTTAGTACCTTATTTCCCATGTAGCCCATGAGACCTACGCCGACCGGCGACACTTTAAGGTTGTTTACGTGCCGCCGCAGCCCTCGCCGGACCCATATCGAAACGTATATTCCGACCATTTGCTTGCTCACTATTCTCACATACCTCGGACGGCGACACTTCTTCATTACAACCTCTTCGAAAGTATCCATTTCTACTTCTCCTACTTCTTCGCCTAACATCTCTTGACTGAGTTCTCCGTTATTAGAAAGAAGTTCATCGACGACGACGTCGTCTTCCCAATCCGTACACATCGACGCCAAATCTCCCGAACTACGATGCATTCTCTTCAACAAGCCGCCCGAACCCATCGGGCCAGAATCCCGGGTTGGCCCGAAAGTTTGACCGTTGACTGCCGCCAAACCAGGGCCGACCCTCGCCGAGCTGCTGAAAACCCTTCTGAGCTTCGACGCCGTGGATAGAATCTGAGTCGTGGCGTCTAGGGACTGTTCGGGCCAGCCCAGTAACCTTTCGCCGCCGGGATAATCATTATTCGTCTGCTGCACTTTGTCGGCGTCGCTGATGTCGAGTATTTCTAGGACGGGCGCCTCCGCCGCCACGTCGGCTAATATGTCCGAAGCCGACGACGTCCTCAGAACCGGCGAAGGCGGCGCGCTGTAGCTCTTGTGCTTGCCGTTCGATTCGTCGTCTGTGGGTTTGTTTAGGGTTCGGCGGATGATCGCTTCCCATTTAGGTATCGGCCGCCGGTTTTCTGCTCCGAGGACGTTGCCGGCGTTCAAAGGGACGACTTCTTGGAAACTGAACGACACGATAGCATGAAGCGCGTGTGTTAGAATAGAATCTAATCGACACTTATTACATAGAGAAACTCCAACTTGTAATAGATGCGTAGATAGATAGATGAGGAAAGGATCTATAAAGCTAGAGCGCATGTCGAATCACGTGAATAAAGCTGGTAACTTTATTTCTAGAAAGCTTGGATATACGAATTTTTTGTCGATCATATCGATACTATAAAAATTAATCACAAAAGATATTTTTGATTAAATATCTCTCACCCAAGAATATAGACGTCGGCAGGCTCTTGAGCGCATAACCATTCATCTATGTTGAGATCGTCGGTTGGTAGTCTACCAGCCACGTTCCACGTACCTATTGTTACGCTGAAAAAATAATAATAAAAAAAAGAAAATTGATGATCGTCGTCAATATACAGCGTAGATTGATTTCTGATTATTTGGGAAAAAAGAAAAAAAAGCAGTGTTTTTGAAGCTTCTCTCAATAAGGGTCAGTCAGGCCAAACCTCACATCTTTTGTGTTTATGTACTGAAGTCTGAGAGTTTCTGAAATTCCTCTTCGATGTCTCAGTGATGAATTTTCTTTTAAATCCTTTCTTGAGCTTTGAGAAGAGCATGCAGAAGATTGAAACCGTCGTCCTTGTTTCTTGTTTTGATCATCGTCGTCTTCTTCGTTCATACGCTCGTCTTTAACCGATGAAGCTATTAGAAATTAGTTAATTAAAGTATGGATCAGTTATTTTTAATAAACGAATGAAATAAAGAAATAAAAATATTAAAAAACTTCGCGAAATTCATACCGTCGTCTTCACTCTCTGTATCAACTTCGTCTTCGCTAAAGTCGTAGACCTTTGGCTTAATATTCAGCCATTTCTTCATCATAATGGATGGCCAGAAAGACTGTTCAATAAATTACAAGGACTATTATACAAACATGTTAATACTTTAAGGGTTGACAAACATGTTACATGTCTTCAGATTCTTGTATATGTACGTACTAACCTCAGACTTCCTTCCTTTCCTTGCTCTCATATTCCTTCCCTCGTATATGTATTATATTTTTTTTTTCAACTTTGATATGAAATCAAACTGAATTGAAAGTTTATTACCGACTCTCAAGTCTCAGGTGTATATATATATGGCCAAGAAATATCACACGTACTTGTGGCCAGCCATATTAGAGAGAGATAGAGAGAGAGAGAGAGAGAGAGTGAGAATCAAAGACCAACTTGTGTTAGGCTGTAAAATGGTATAAGAAGTTTCCTGGTTATGACCAAGCAAGAAAGGACAGAGATTTAAATTATTTAAATCGGTAAAAAGTAATGGTCAAGCATCAAAGACGATCCACTTCGTCAACTTGCACGACAAAGTTCTTGATGGTCCTAAGCATATGTTGTCACTTTCATTATATTCACATTTTCAAAAGCATGGAAATGTGTGTGTTCGAAGTTTGAAGGCTTCGGTCGTAAAATATATCGTAATAGACATAGTAAAACGCCATTAAACTAAAAATCACATATTTTTTCTCGATTGATTTTCAATATTTCAACAAGTCCCACTATGCACGATGTAGAATCAAATACCAGAAAATGGCATAGTCCTAAGGAACGTATGAAACGAAAGCTACATTAGCTATGCGCATTATTAAAATTACTGATTTTGATATTACATAAAAAAATATTAAGCTCTTGTCTTCAAGACTTCTCATGATAAAGAATTATTAAAATTCTAATCTATTTGGTTTGACCTTATTAAAACATAAGCCGTTGGCCCCAACCGAGTGTTAGAGATCTTGCATGCAATATCTTATTACTTAGTATAATCCCCACTACATCGAAAGCCCATGCAGGTTTTGTATGCTTTCATTCATGATTGCACTATTTTATTTCGTAACCAAAAATTGGGGTTAAATGATTCAGCAAGGAAAAAATGGCCCCGTCGTTACGCAATATGTCGGTTTGGTTAGATTTTGGCCTCTACTTTTTGTTGTGCTTGATTATTATTGATTGAATAACGTACCGATTTGAGGCTCAGATTAACTTTGGTGCAAGTCCATATTTATTATATAATTTAATAAGTATTGTCTCGTCTTTATGCAGATTAGCTTTCATATATGCTATATATGTGATTACGCACATGCTATTATAGAGGTTAAATGCAAATTTAGAGTTATAAATTGCAATGAAAGTTAGGAAGTTTTGATGAATATCACGCTAATTAATAGAAAAAAAAGAAATACAGCACGAAATAAAATCCTGATACCACCACTGCCAGAAAATCAGGTGGGAGCAACTAATACTTAGAGGTACATTGTTTTTCTATTATTACTATTTTTTTAAGTCAACTAGGGGTTATGGAAGGTCCAATGCTTGATGTAAGCGTAAATGTAAAATAAAAGATTGCTTATATTTTATGTGTTAACACGATCTAAATAGCCTATGAATACTCGCTCTTCAATATTTACTATATTATTGTGTGACAGTACAACCAATTAAGGGCTGTGATTAATGGGTTGCTGTATAGTGTTTATAGGATGGACGGTAGGTATGTTAGGTTTAATGCATACGTAAGAGAAATATGTTTTCTTATGGGAAAATCAATATCTATATATACATACATAATTCATATACTACAATCATTATTATGGCTTTAGAGCCTTTAATTTATGTCTATCATAATTTTAGCTTAGACCACATGCATTGTTAAACTCTATTAGATAAGGGTTTGTTAGTCGGGTCCAGCCTCGCATGAACGCCCTATTTGAATTAAGATTAAATTGAAATGTAAAATTTGAGTTCTTGACTGATATTAGAATTCAATCACGAGACAATTTGTGGTATCTAATTTGAATTTTGCATTATTATATGCTTCTACTATACTAACTAATGTTTATTACGTTTATAACTCGTACGGTATTCGAGTTTATGGTCCAACATATTCATGTAATAAACTTATCTTGATTCGATTTAATATTTATTTTCAATTTGTTGAGCTTTTAAACTTTATCCAAGTCCCACGACATTCGTGTAATGATGTGATTTAAGTCCTCTTTTTCGCCATATAAATGTGTGTGCTTATCCACTTTGTAAATGACTTTTGGAGTCCTTAAACATCACAAACATAGACACCCCTTAACCCTACTTTCTTATGAATAAATAAGACATCCATTAAAAATTGGAATAAAAAAAAGACGTTACAAAATTGGATTTATTTTCCTTTCCTCCTCACAGGCAAACAAAAAAAAAATATATCTGTAAATATATTTTGGATTGATGTTCTTCCTAGTAAGAGATTACAAGCAAAACTACTTTGACATTTAATCGGACAGTATTCTTTTCGTACAATTTAAATTCTAAAGCACATAAATGTCCTGTATATTATATGTACATATATCATATATGTGATGGTTGAAGCAGAAGGGTTCAATTACATATATGTGTATGTACATATATCATACACGGTTCACTTACATTACATGTAGCTAAAGGGTCGTTTTAGGTGTAGTTATATAATATTATATTCTCCGGAAAAGTCATGAAGCTTTACTGAAATTTTAATATAAATAAACCCATAGGGTGAAAAATGAAGTCATTTTCTTGGAACATCATTAGGTAAGAGATATATGATCACTCAGTATGGAAGCAAAGTTGTCTCCAATCAACTGGGACCAGCACACACTATACTTTGAGATCAAGTTTGTGATAGTTTTATAGGTAACTTTCTATTAACAGAAAAATAATAAGAAATATAAAAAATGCAATCGGATATGTATATATTTAGTATGTGGTAGTAAACGATTACTGGGTATAAATGCCCATCATTCCATGCTAATTTTTCCAGCTTGCTTATAATTAAATTTTTTTACAAGTCTAGAAGAAGATTTCTTTTTTCTATTTATATAAACACAAGTGGTCGCCATGGCTATCACACAACAAATTTATTGTTTGATCGACTACGATATCATGTAAATAATTCATACTATCTCAATTGCATATTAAATTTAGATTATTGAAGAATTTATTAAGTAGGTGTGGGTCCATTGGCATTTGAAACTTTTCGAACTAATTCAAAGCTTTACCCGAAAACGTTTGTGGACATTAGCGACATTAGATTTTCAGGAATTTCCATTCATGTGTAAAATCAAATCTATTTACAGTAAGAAGCCAAGTCGGGGCTTGCTTCTTCTGTAAAGATGAAATTAATTGAAAGCGAAAAATAGAAAAGTGGGGAAAAAGCAAGAAAGAAACGAAAAATGAAAATGACATATTTGTATTATGGTGTACAACTAAGATTAGTGATGTTGATACGATATAGGACAATATTCGGTGTTGACAATTGTGGCCGTATGATGGTAGGGTACATATTGTGTACCATATTAATAAGATGAAAGGTTGAAAACCCAATAACCTACCTTTTCTTAAAAAACCAATACATTAGGCAAAATTATAAAAATGGGTACTAAGTCTACCATTTTTTATTTTGGGTCACTATGTTTGAATTACAAAACTAAGTCACTATGTATGTATATAGTAACAAAATTGAGTCACTAGTTACAAAACTAGGTCACTAAGTATGTATATGGTAACAAAACTAGGCCACTCCGTATGTAGTTACAAATGTGGGTCACTAGTATTATATAATACGAAAAAAGAGGTCAGTGACCCAATTTGTTACTATATAGATACTTGGTGACCT
Source organism: Craterostigma plantagineum (assembly GCA_027422505.1). Taxonomy (NCBI): domain Eukaryota; kingdom Viridiplantae; phylum Streptophyta; class Magnoliopsida; order Lamiales; family Linderniaceae; genus Craterostigma; species Craterostigma plantagineum. The sequence continues at coordinate 854,736 of JAPQWV010000052.1, read as the reverse complement.
GATTTTGTAACTGGCAAACATAGTGATCCAAAATCGAAAATTGACGTACTTAGTGATCCATTCTTATAATTTTCCCATGTAGGCAAAATATCTATATTTAATAATGTAAAACTTAATTTTGGTAATTAAGTTAAATTGTATAGGAGGGGCATAAGCCGGATAAAACATTTTACAAATATCTATATTTAATAATGTAAAACTTAATTGTTTAGCGTTGTTATGCGTTGTGTGCAGATTCTATTACTACTAACCTAATTCAAATCAAATATAGCTTCACAAGAAACCCAAACCCAAGCCTAAGCTTAAGCCCAAGACCAAGACTAAAATAATTAAAGAATAATTTGGTGTCTAGTACAAAATATAAATAAAAAGTAAATATTGGTCGGAAAATAAGCGACGGCGACTGTAGTGAGTAGACAAACACGACCAAAACAGATCGTTTGAACATTCTCAATCTCAGCTGGTGAGCTGAATCGAGAGAAATCTTGCGACGAATTCAGGAGCACAGAAATGCCGGTGGCAGCTTCGGCGATATATTTTCTGAATCTGCGGGGCGATGTCCTCATTAATCGCCTCTACCGTGACGATGTTGGGTAAACTAGGCGATCCTCTCGCTAATATGTGTATTTATCTTTGAAATTATTTGGTACGCGATCTTCACCATGAGCGGAACTTATGTATTGGTTTATTCGAAGCTCGATTTTGTTTCGTGTTTCAGATCTGAATTGTGTTTGCGAGTATAATATTCTTTAACATCGAATTTGGAGTAGTTAATCACCTCTGTTCTGCTGATTTTAGGTAATAGGGTAGACAAGGATAAGTGCAAATGGACTTGACTTGGTTACGTCCTCTTTTAATTCCTTGATCTGTTAGGATTTAGGAAAAAGCTCAGTATCTGCTTCATATTCATTCTTCTTTAATGCTCGGATGAATTTTATGAGCTTGTATATGTGATGGCAGCTACTTGCGTGGAGATCTTAATTAGCAGACTAGAATCCTAGGCTTGGAAATGTAATTTTATACTTTCTCAAATTGATTTACTTTTCTTATTTCAGAGGCAATATGGTGGATGCTTTCCGGACACATATAATGCAGACAAAGGAACTTGGAACATGTCCGGTTCGGCAGATTGGCGGCTGTTCCTTTTTTTACATGAGGATCAGCAACGTCTATGTTGTTATTGTTGTGAGCAGCAATGCTAATGTTGCGTGTGCATTCAAGTTTGTCGTTGAGGTAATTTTCCCTTGAAAGTTTATCTCCCTGACTCCCTCATACCTTCATCTCTGGTTAACTATTCAGCTAAATATGATTATCTTTTGTGTGCGGGGGTGCTAGTGATTATATTCTAATTAGCTGAATCTGGTATTTGGAAGTGCAAATTTTGAAGCTACATAAACATTGGTTGCAGGCTGTTTCATTGTTTAAATCTTATTTTGGAGGGGCATTTGATGAAGATGCAATACGCAACAATTTCGTATTGATTTATGAGCTATTGGATGGTATGTCGGCTCGAGTTTATCTTTCACATTTCTTTTTAACCGAGAAATTAGTCCGTGCTGCGTGAATGCGGCAGAAAGTGTCGTCTCCTTTAAGCTTATTTTTAGATAACATTTAGTTTGGATGATGTGATAAGTATGTGAAGTCACGAATTTTCGGCCTTTAAAATGCAGAAATCATGGATTTTGGTTACCCTCAAAATCTGTCACCTGAAATTTTGAAGCTCTACATAACACAAGAAGGTGTGCGCTCGCCATTTTCCTCCAAGGTTAGATGTACAACTCGTTTTATTCAAGGATATGGTTTTGTCTGAAAGAGTTGTAAATATATTACTTTCTTATGGATGGGGTTATCGGTGTCCTGACTACTTCCATGTATATATAATTGACCAGCCCTCTGACAAGCCAGTTCCAAATGCAACTTTGCAAGTTACTGGTGCTGTTGGCTGGCGTAGGGAAGGTCTTGTTTATAAGAAAAACGAGGTTAGATAACGGTGGCGTTTCTGATTTTTTTGATGTGCTGAAAATATTCTGACATTATAACGTTAACAGGTATTTCTTGATATTGTGGAAAGTGTTAATCTTCTGATGTCTTCAAAAGGTAAGCAATTTAGTGAAACTCTGTTACACATTCTTTTGGATTTTCCTATGTAGTAAATTTCATTTTGTGCCTTTTTTATTTATATACTTGTTGCACCTTTATAGGTAGTGTTCTGCGCTGCGATGTCACTGGGAAGATTCTTATGAAATGCTTCCTTTCTGGAATGCCTGATCTGAAGTTGGGCTTAAACGATAAAATTGGACTCGAGAAAGAGTCTCAGCTTAAGTCCCGTCCCGCAAAGAGGTATGTCATGATTCTTTCCTGATTCCTACACTATGAAGAGGTCAAGGAAGTGCCCTGGAATTATTTCTAATATTCCTGGTTAACCTTTTTTTGTATGTTATCTTGCAGTGGAAAAACTATTGAGCTTGATGATGTCACTTTTCATCAATGTGTAAACTTGACGAGATTTAATTCAGAAAAGACTGTTAGTTTTGTTCCTCCAGATGGTGAATTTGAACTGATGAAGTAAGTTGATAATCTCATTTATGATGCATCTAAATATCGAATCTTATTCATGTGATGCTCTGGACAAATACACTTCCCTTACATTTCAAGTGCATATTACTTCACAAGTTTGTTGTGTGTAATCAATAGGTACCGAATCACGGAAGGGGTCAACCTTCCGTTTCGGGTTTTGCCAACAATCAAGGAATTGGGTCGGACACGCATGGAAGTGAATGTGAAGGTTGGTCATCTATAATTAATCAGTCATCAGTGTATTTCTCTTTCTATAGTTCTTCTTTACGTAGTAGCTATTCTCTTTAGGTCAAGAGTGTTTTTGGGGCGAAAATGTTTGCTTTAGGCGTGGTTGTTAAGATTCCCGTTCCAAAACAAACAGCAAAAACAAGTTTCCAGGTTACTTCAGGCCGGGCAAAGTACAATCCGTCTATTGACTGTATAGTTTGGAAGTAAGCTGCTAATGTTTGCGACATATTGAAACTGCTTTTTTAAGGCTGCTTTTGGGTACATGCTGTGAGTGAGTGAGTGTGACTGCTTTCTTTTCAGGATAAGGAAATTCCCTGGACAAACTGAGCCTACGCTGAGTGCCGAAGTAGAGCTAATATCTACCATGACAGAAAAGAAGTCATGGACAAGACCTCCCATTCAAATGGAATTTCAGGTGGATATATTAGAAACTGTGCTTTTTTTTCTGAAGAATAATTCTACGCTAAAATCTTGATGACCAAATCTGTTGTTGCCAATCCATCCCTCAGGTCCCTATGTTCACAGCGTCGGGATTGCGTGTTCGCTTCCTCAAGGTATCAATCTTGACATTCTTATCCTTGACTATTAGTTAATTTGTAAACTCAAATCAAATTTTTTTCTCAGGTTTGGGAAAAGAGTGGCTACAACACCGTGGAATGGGTTCGATACATCACAAAAGCAGGTTCGTATGAAATTAGGTGCTAAGTGAGGGGTCTCGATGGATCGAGGAGAATAAATTTCTTGTTCCAACTTTCTACACATGGTACGTTTTCAAAAGCAATTAAAGTTTGTTGTGTGCTGATTGATTTGGATCAAACTAGTATTGTTGTTATTTTACATATAATTATGCGCCATTAGGTTCCATTTATGAATCAATTGATATGTATAGCAGACTCCCCTTTTACTATTATATTGAGTCGAAGATGATTTTCCGATTTGAATGATATGAATGATATGATAAAGACGCTAATGCATTCTTCCAGGTAGGGCTGTTCATTCGGTTAAAATCGAACCGACCGAATTTTTGGTTCAACAATTTTATAACCGAAAACCGAACCGAACTTACTCGGTTCGGTAAAAACCGAATTTTTTTTTCGGTTTTTTCGGTTACCGACCAAAAAACCGAAATAAAAAAAAATTAATAATTTTGGGGAAAAAATAATATTTTAAGTGATATATACGGAATTAGTTTATATTATATTAATTAATTTATTAAATATATATTCATTAATTTATTAAAATACATATATTAATTAATTATTAAATATATTAATTAATTTATTAAATATATATTATTTAATTTATTAGATTTTGGTTTTTTCGATTTTTATTTGGTTAACCGAATTACCGAACTGAAAAAATCGAAATTTTTCGGTTTTCTATTTTTAAGAACCGAAACCGATTCGGTTCGGTTCATACGGAATTTTCGGTTTTTGGTTCGGTAATTCGGTTATCCCGATTTTTGAACACCCCTACTTCCAGGAGACTACAGTAGTGCAATATTCCCCACGGAAACACTCAAAACACATAAAATGTCGCGACATTTATTTGCTCGAGACTCAATGCTAGAAAAGGGCGACACTGCACTGGCAAAAGGTTTTATCATATCTAATGCGGTGCATACTGAGTGAGCATATACATATCCTTCCTTTCAGTTTTTGTTATTCAAATATCAAGTTTACACATTTTTTTCCCTTAAAACTTTCCTACGGTGATCCTGATAACTAGTTAGGAATAATTTTTCCAAATACAACAAACGACAAAGTACAGTTCTCTTGGCTCTTGTGCAGAAACATATCAAAAAATTGATAGAAACTTTAAAAAAAAATATACATACATCCCTATCTACTTGCAAGTCGCATTGCATTACAGCACCACGGACGTGACTGAATAGTAGTAGTACGATGACTTATATATAAGTCATCCCAAATGAGGATCCGGGTATACATTGTTTAGGTGGTAAAAAACATCTTGCACATCGAAGCAAAACGTTTCTTGCAATCGATTTGCACTTTGACCACATATTTGAAAAACATTTCGATATGCGCCACTGCATGCACGTATGCACATGACCTCGTCCGGTTTTTTTACGACTTTGCCAAGAACCTAAAATCAACAACTGTTGTTCCATGGCTGTTCAGCAAGCTGTTCAACCTAAAATCAACAACTGCAAAGATCTCAGCATTATGCTGAATTTTCAAGTGATTTCTTCGAGCGTAATATTTCGCGTTTAAGAGCTGTAACTTGGTCGTGCATTTGCCCGAACATACGTATGTAGTATGGCTATTTAATTCTTATTTAACTGGACGTCATCTAATTTTTTTCTCCATACTTGTATTTGTTTGGCCTTCTCAGCCTAAAATCTCAAAAGGCGAGCCCAGAGACATTGATTGCATGCTTATGCAATCTTATGGCGATGTGCTGCTGGATTTCCAGAGGGAATTATTAACCACGGTTTCACGAGTCATTATTCATCACGGACGTGATGGAATAGTATTAGTACGATAACTTATATATATTTTGCATAGCCGATGTATTACAAAATTGAGAGACGTCTTATAATCATTCCGAAATTTGTTTATTTCCAATACAACGCGTACAAAAAATCAGATACAGCAAAACAATGTTACGTAAAGTTATTATCCGCAGAACGTTTGCTACTAATTTCATTTGCATTGAAATGATAGACTGCACTGGAAAACAAAATGATAGAATTTTGTTAATGCATACTTAAAAATAATATGTACTCTCTCACAGAATGGACAAACTCTACTACTGAGGATTGGTGCATCCAGAATGCAAAAGCAACCCAACTTTACGAATATAGGTCAGCACGTGAAGCACAGGGGTCCCGCATCCCATGGGACTGCCACGTCTCCTCCAATTTCTCGACTCTATCAAGATCCCGGTATACATTGTATAGGTGGTCAAAAACATCCTGGACATTGAAGTAAAACGTTTCTTCCAACCGATTTGCCCTTTGACCACATATTCGAAAAGCATTTCGATATGCGCCACTGCGTGCACGTATGCACATGACCTCGTCCGGTTTTTTAACGACTCTGCCAAGAACCTAAAATCAACAACCGGTGTTCCAAGGTGTAAGGAGATAAGTTGTTTCCGCACCCCAGTACGAACCTGTGAGAGCGTGTCTCCTCTACCCTAAGGAGACAAAGTTGCGCACCGCAGTATGAACCTGTGAGAGCGTGTTTCCTCTACCCAAGGAGACAAAGTTGAAGGATCCATCTCAGCATTATGCTGAATTTTCAAGTGATTTTTTCGAACGTAATATTTCGCGTTTAAGATTTTGCCGTAAATTGGTCGTGCATTTGCCCGAACATAGGTATGTACTATGTAGTATGGCTATTTAATTCTTATTTAACTGGACGTCATCTAATTTTTTTCTCCATACTTGTATTTGTTCGGCCTTCTCAGCCTAAAATATAAAAAACCGAGCCCAGAGACATTGATTGCATGATTATGCAATCTTGTAGCGATGTGTTGCTGGATTTCCTGCACGATTACAAGAGTCATTATTCACCACGATTTTGCATAGCTGATGTATTACAAAATTGAGAGACGTCTTATAATCATTCCGAAATTTGTTTATTTTCAACACAACACGTGCACAAAATCAGATACAGCAAAACAATGTTACGTAAAGTTATTATCCACAGAACTTTTACTACTAATTTCATTTGCATTGAAATGATAGACTTCATAGAAAAACAGAATGATAGAATTTTGTTCATGCATACTTAAACATAATCTGCACTCTCTCACCGAATGGACTGCTACTGAGGATTGGTGCATCCAGAATGTGAAAGCAACCAAACTTTACGAATATACATCAGCACGTGAAGCACAGGGGTCCCATGGGAGTGCCACGTCTCTCCTCCAATTTCTCGACTCTATCAAGATCGGGGTATACATGTATAGGTGGTCAAAACATCCTGGACATCGAAGTAAAACATTTCTTACAACCGATTTGCACTTTGACCACATATTCGAAAAACATTTCGATACGCGCCACTGCATGCACGCATGCACATGACCTCGTCCTGTTTTTTGATGACTCTGCCAAGAACATAAAATCAACAAATGCTGTTCCATTACCGTTCAGCAAGCCGTTTAGACTTAAAATCAACAACTGCCAAGATCTGCGGGATTCGGCAGCACTTCGTCGGCAAGGCCTCGGCGACGTCATTGCTGGGGGCGTCTGGTTAAGCATCATTTTGTTTACAAAGGCATTCGGACTCGGCAGCACGTGGTTGTTGTGGGTGTCCAAATTAGGCATCATTCCATCGTTTGGGGTGTTCGAAGTCTGCCCTTCGTTGATCTTCCACTTAGCGCTTCTCCTCCTCGATGTTAGGGTCTTCCACGCCGTCGTGCTGGTTGATGGCCATCGCATGCTAGTTGCGGTGCCGGCACTACTGCTGCTCAACGTTGTGGTCTTCCAAGGTGTGGTGGCTCTGACTGCTGGCCCCCACATGCTGGTCGCGCTGGTGTCACTGCTGCAGCTCGACGTTGTGGTCTTCTATGCAAAGCTAATCGTGTTAGAGTTCTGTAGTATTTTTCCAGCTCTGCTCAAAAGATTTATGGAATCTATTACGAAGCATTTCAAGACATTTATTTTTCCTGCAGCGCAAAGTCAACACAAATCGTAATATTAACTTAGTTGTTCCCTCTATCGCAGAGTACAAAGAAACATGTTTTCCTGGAACAATATTTTTTTCCTCAAGATTTCCAACAAAATGAAGTATTGGCATTACATCATTGATACCCAAACAAACAACCAAATCCAACAATGCTTTATGCCATACTGCTAATGCCTGTTGGGTTTCTCCATTTCCCGAGGTAATTGATAAACAACAAAATGATTATTCGAATTCGTTCATTCTGATAAACAAAGAAAGATCCACTGTAAATAAAACCTGCGACCTTGTAATCCTGTATTTACAGTCGTGGAACCCATTTTTTTATTTCAAACCGTTTCGTTCACAACTACTATAGGACTACACCCAGATTCATTGAGCTTCTTATCCAAGCCCTCACTAAGCTCGTCTAGTTTGTTTAAAGATTCCCTCCCTACAAACTGATAGTACAAAACAAGTTAGAGCATAAATTGGAGGCAAAATGATACGTGCAATATAATAAATACATACTTATCCGCTGCATGCTCAAGATAAATGAAGATCATTTATCACGTGAATCCTTTTAATCGATCCCCAAAACTCGTGAAAGAGACATGGACCAATATTGATTCAATATAATTAATGTGATCCCTACCAAGAACGTAAGCCACTCTTTTACGCAGGTCGTCGAAATTTTGCCGATGACAAATGATTGGTTCTTGCTCAAGATGCCTACATCTGCCGTAAGAATAATCGTTTCGGCTAATTTAACCTCTGCTTCAGTCGGCCAATTTCATTGTCAAGTTCTGCGGGATTCGACAGCACTTTGTCAGCAGGGGCGCTGGACTCGGCGGCACGTCGTTGCTGGGGGCGTGTAGATTAGGCAGTACATTGTCGGCAAGGGCATTCGAAGTCTACCCTTCGTCTGCTGATCTTCCACTTCGTGCTGCTCCTCCTCGACGTTGTGGTATTCCACGCCGTGGTTCTGATTGCTGGTCCCCGCATGCTAGTCGCGCTGCTTCCACTAATGCAGCTCGGTGTTGCGGTCTTCCACGCCGTGGCGGTTCTGATTGCTCGGCCATGTCGTCTCCTGGTAGTTGCGCTGTTGCAGCTCGACGTTGGGATCTTTCCCGCCGTGGTGACTCTAAACAAGTGTGGTCCTCGTCATCATCGTCCTCTTCCCGTTCGAGTGTGGTCCCCAATATCGTATTCCATGACGTCCCGATGCCCGTGGTCGTTGTCGATGTGTCCCTTTTCGTCTTCCGGTTACATCTGCAAAACGATGCCTATGAGTTTTCTACCCAAAAGATTTATGTGATTTATTAGGAATTCAAAACTTTTAATTTAATTAAGTCTGCACAAATCGTACGCTTAACCTTGTCGCTCCCTGTGCCGCAGAGTACGAAGAAGAGTGTTGTTGTCTTGGCATAATCTTTCTTTTCTCAAGACGCTCCAATCATTTATCCAATCCAATGATTAAGTGGCTCTAAACGCCGACGACGCTGAGCTTTCTGCATGCCCGTCTCATCGGCGGTGTTTTAAATAGCGTAGTGTAGCGCGTTTTGTAGCGCGAAATAGCGCAATTTTGCGGAAAAACGCGTTAAAGCGTAAAAAATATAGCGTTTTGTCCTGAATAGCGCGAATATTTTGAGAAATAGCGTAAATAGCGTGCCAAATTGCGCATATAGCGTACCAAATTGCGCATATAGCGTGTTACAGTATTTTATGTTATTTTTTTGTTTTTTGTTATGGGCTTATATAACTTTAAAATATATTATTCATATATATCTTGAATTTTTATTTTAATCAATTAATTGTACCGTATTTTTTATTCATTAAATTTTTCGAAAAAATATTGATTATTTAGTCATAACTACAATAATGACATAAAAAATAACCGAACGTAGCATATTTTATTTATTATATATTATATATAGATTAGCCGAAATACTCACGCAATGCGCTACGCTATTTAAGCTACGCGCTACCGACACTAAAACGCGACACACTACGCTATACGCTTTTTAAAACACTGCTCATCGGCAAGGACCTCCGTCCTCTGCTTCAAAAGTTGGGGACGGATGGAAGAAATTATTAGAATCGGCTATTTAGACGATAGGACGGCAATAATTCGAAACTTAAACATGGTTTGGTTGGTGGACATTATTTAATGTTTTAATTTATACACTCCAAGTTTAATAGTACTATTATATTTTGCACAAGTTTGCTACAATATACAAATATATTATATCAATTTTTATGTTGTTTAAAATATTTAATATATATATATATATATAATTTAACTTTACTTTATATATGTTTGTAAGTATATAAAAAAATTGTTTATTATAAATTAAAGGTGAAGAACTAAAAGTAATAATTAAAAGTAGTGATTGTTTTCTTTAATTTTCCTAATTTATCTTTTTAATAAATCTTAATTTAATAGACTAATTGACGGTATATCATACCCCTACAACTTAATAAAATAGTATACATACTTTTATTGTACTTCGAAAAAAATGTAGTAGACACTGGGCGGGCCTCTTCAAAATACTGTGAATTGTCAAAATGCCATCTTACAATTTTAGGGCCCATATTCCGATAATGTGGAAAATCAGAAAAATAAATTGCAATTACTCAAGACTAGGTTTCAATAACCACCAATTCTAAGTCGATTAGGGTTCAGAGATTTGCGAACAAATTCATTCCGACAATAGGGTTTGGCGACGTCGAGGGGGTTAATATCGACGAATTGACTACGAAAATTTATACGTACAAGATATATGTGTGTGTGTGTGTTGCTGTGTTTTTATGCCCGCTCGTGTGTTGTGTCGTGTCATGTATATTTTTTTTTTGTTTACCTTTTTCAATATTCAATAGATTAAGTGAACAACTAATCATGATTGTTAGAACTATGGGAGGTCAATTGCTTCAATTTGTATTATATATCCGCGCAAGTTTGTACATATGATCTTCGCTCTTGCAGCAAGAGGCGTGTGAGGAAGAGACAACAAACGAATAGTACCAGCAGCAGCATTAGATATTACCTTCCCCGAGATATAGTCTTCCTATTTATGTTGCATCTTCCTGATCTTCAACGTCACGAGGCACTTTTGCAGAGAATGGAGCCTCGTCATTTGTTCCCCGGAATTCGCTCGTCAACATCTCCGAAATTCAACACCGCGGACGCCGGTGGACTTCTAATCCAGACGTGGAGTCATCCTTGGAGAGGGTTTTATTTGGAATTTGCGACGAGGCTGTATCGAGATATGCGATTTTAAATGCGCGTTCGATTGGCTTGTACGGTCAAGCTGCAACGGATTGGTGGTGATATCAGATATTCATAAAGAAGGCGATCTTGTTGATTACGTCACTAACCCCTTGACAAAGCAGTTAACCGTTTATTCCTCCTTTTGGGGGACTCATTACATCTTGTGGTTTAGCATATGTTGATGATGATGGTTTCTTCAAAGTGGTACGAGAACGCTTTATAGTCCCACCGCTAATCCAAGTGCTAACCATTGGAGTGGATGAAGTTTGGAGAGATATCGACATAACACACTTGCTGCTCGTAGAGGAACAGGATTTCAATGGCTTGCTGGTAGTTAGTGGAGGCTATGCACACTGCACGGCTGAAGATTTCTTTTGACGCTCAACGTAGGGACCGAAATCGTTTATCGGTTTTCTCGGCCTTAATCTCGAGGGGATTTTCTGCCAATGGGCAGTAACCTATCGTTTGTTTCTTCCATCACCAAGTATGTCAGGGAAGTTTGGGAGATTGAACTCTGAAAATGGATAATGGATGTTGTGTAGTATCAGTAAGAGACGGATAAATCAGATCCATCACAATATCTCCCTCTCTCTTCGACTTTTTCTTTCAGCCGTCCCGAAAGAAGCTCAAGATCGATCTCTTCAATGGCAGAACAACCTCTCGCAGCAGTCTCATCGTAGATAATAAACTTCTCCCCAACACTAAACCATAACGGCTCTTCAACCGCCGATGATAAGACTAATGAAGAGAAGAAGGAAACGCAACACAGCTGGGAAACAAACAACGCATTATTCGCGGCCGAGGGGCAAGAGCTCGTCATTGGCTAGGCTTAGGCACGGGTGATGTTGCTGTTGTTGGAATTAGGGTTAGGGTTTTCGAACGGATAGACAAGGGACATCACGTTCTTGATAATGAAATCTTGGGTTGGTTATTAGGGCTGCAAATGAGCTGAGTTGGCAGCCTTGTCTAGCCGAACGGTTCATGCGGTAACCCAAAGCCTGGGCTGAGCTGAAATGTGCATGCAACTGTATCGTCCGTGGGTGTTCTTCGAAAACACCAACTTCCCAAGAAAATCATTGTCTTAAATCTTCGTACATCTGTGGCTTTTTCCACGGAGTACTATTACTTACTATGGTTTCGAACTATCTTGGCCCTCATTTTTACTCCGCTGCTATGTGTACCGTGGTGATAGTGTGACACTAAATTTGAAAAAATAGATGAAGGGTTGTGAAAAAGATGCATATGTAAGGGAAGCTATGGTTTAAGACACATCTTATATATATGGGTATTATGGATTTGTTGAAGGGAAGCAATGAGGGACAATGAGGTCATAGCAAGAGAGAAAGATATCAACAAATTAAAGTTTTTTCTTACACAAGCTTATGCGTTTGGAATTTAGTTTTGAAGCTATTATTAAAACCCCAAACATAATAAATGGAATATGCCCTCAACATCCCATTTGTTTGATGCCCCTACAAAAACCATCTTGTTTCGATGCCTTGGGTTCAACGTCGTCGTATGATAAGTCGAAAGTGTAGTCAATGGCCTCGTCAAGTTCTTACTCTTGCATTTACTAAACTAGATTGTGGAAGATTCTTTTCTTGTTATGTTCGGCATTTTGCAATTGAATCAAAGTGTGGCATTTTCATTCGGTCCATATATTGATTGCTGATCATATATGCAAGAGATGATCATCATCACCACAACTGGATTTGTCACTTAATTGCACTAATTACCCATCGAATTATCCCTTAGTTAGTATAATTGAAACTCACTTCAAAATCAAATTCGGGCTTCGGCTAGAGATATCATACGATACGAATAAAAAATACTTTCACTTTACATTACGGTATTATGGAACATTTGATGTGATATGCTAGCATATTAAAGTAACTTCCGATTATTACTTACTAGGGCGCACTTGACGTTTTGCCATTGCATGGTAATGGTATTCTTCAATATCTTTTATACATAAACGATATAATTAACTGTACTCTGTCCCCAATCAATATTTTTTATTGAACACTTGCATTGACGCATAACAATGGACCGTTCTTTCATTCTACAACATTTGAAACTTTTATTCTTGAATTGAAACAGACGGATATAACTAATACCTACAACTAAGCGAAAACAATAACTGCCGAGAACTGTAATAACAATGGACAGATTAAAATCTCCCAAGAATCCAATGACTTGTGGTTTTCATAGCTTAATTAGCAGTTCCATCTTCTTTCCATACTTCAAACACCCTCCAATAAACCCAAAGCAGGCGTCGAAATAACAATCGGCGAGGCTTCATGCAATTTACGTAGGGCGAAAATTGCAAAAAAGACACGAAGTCGTGTCTCTACGTACCTGAGTTCAACAATGTCACGAATCTTCACAAAAAAACATTAACATCTTCGTTAATCTCGCCGAAAATATTAGGGCAGCCATCCCATTTCCTTAGTTCCCGAGCCTCCCAGTATCCACCTGTGTAACGGAAGGTTCCTTCGCCGTCCCTTTCGAACCACCGTGGCCTCCAACCATTCTCTTGCAACTTCCTTGACTGTAAAAATGAATCAGAGAAAGAAATTGAACCTTGAATTTTGTTTCTATTGGTTTAAACAACCTATGAAATTTCTGATATGTAGTTCGAAGTAGACTTACAATTCTCTGGCGTGTCTCCAATCGAAGCTTCTCAGCATTCGCCTTGTCGAACTCTCCGTTCTCCAAATGCCGTTGATCGGGCCTCAATCTAGAATCTGTAGGCGGTAGCCTCTCCTTCATTCCGTGATTAAATACTTGTAATCAGATAATGAAAATCAGGACAGAATCACACATAAAGATTAAGGACATAATCTCTTCCTTAAATTCTTTCTTTCAGATGGACTACCTTTAAATCTGGGGTCAGCTCGTTGAGGGTAATCGCAAAAGAAGTCAGGTTGTATCGAGTACTATTCAAAGGTGGCTCATTCTTCTTCCATAACAAAGATGCCTCCGACCTATCCTTCAAAATTCCACTTCCTTCGGCGTAATGAATGCTATCGTCCCACTTTCCAATTAATTGAGCTATTTTTCTCTCCGATTCATCTTCGATAAACCCAACAACCTGTCGTGAATGTGAATACTGATAAAGATCGAATCTTTCTTCTTACAGCTTCGTGTAATGAAAGTGAAGATAGAAACCATAAAAGGTGTTTTTTTTTCACCTGGTGAGGATTGCGATCGAGGAGGCTCTGTTCTTTGAACTTGAGTTTGCACGAATAACCGCGGTTACTCTGTATGTGCATCGTGCCGTGGTGGTCGCAGTATATGTTACCGAGGATCAGATTATAGATGCTCGTCGTCACCTTCGTTCCACACAGTTTTACGGGAAATTCGATTCAGGCATCTCGACTTTTGACCACATAATGTAAGACATGGATTCTTAATAAAAAAGTTTCACCTTGCTCCATTGGAAGATCTCGCCGTCGTCGAATTCTAAATGAAGGGTTCCTAAAGGATCAAGCTGGATAGATCTTCCCCAGAATTTCGATTTGATATTCGTTTCGCACCAGAATTTCCAGCCTTTGCCTTCGCAGTGGCAAGCTATGATCGTAGGATGATGACTGACCTGCAAGAGAAACATAGATGTTAGAATTTAGATCGTATAATAGCTCGACTGATTTTCGAAATCTATTACCTTTTCTGAGAAAAAACGAACTCCCTTTTCTGGGTAGTCAGCTTCGTATGTTTCGCCGAGCAAGGGATTGAAGGGTTTACAGCTACGGCCCTCTGATGAAGAATATCCAGACACGGCGAAGGCAGCAACTTTCAGAATCCTCATTAGACTATTTCCCTGGATTTGTAGCAGCTCAACTATCGCATATTTCAAATTTAAAAAAAAAAAAAGAATTTAGGTACACGAGATGAGGTTTTGATGGAAGATACATACCGATTTTCCATACTCATACGCCTCATCCAAGAGATGGGAATACTCTAAATCCTCAAAGCATTTTTGTAGAGATGATATTGGCTCATTAAAGTACACGGGCAGACAAACCCGTGTAAGATCCTTGCCGATGTTGTCCTTAATCATTGACCATAAGCTCACTCCTTTTTCCTTCTCCATTGGCTCGGGTAACTTCTTCCTTCTCTCCACATTATGATTATTGCCAGTATCCATTTTATCTAAGGCAGATGTTGGTTCGAAAAAGTGCTCGTTCGTATCGAAGAACTGAGGCTCATCGTTATCAGATGCTTCATCGAGCTCTTGTCTTTCAATATCATCGGATGATTCTGTAGTGCTAAATTCTGTAGAAATGGAAGCTTTTGAGCTCAACATTTGAGCTTGCCTTACGAAACGATAACATGAAATTCCAAACTGCTAAACCAGATATTCAATTGATAAACTACCGTAAAATCCCAATAAAAATCCTCAACTGTTCGAATGTACAAAGAAAGGTTAACGGGTATTTACCGATGTATTTTCCTCGGGCAAGATTTGCGTACTGATACTCACCATTAATCCCACCAGAACCTTCAGCTTCGGTATTTGAAGCCTGGAGAAAAATGGCCAATACACAGACAAAAAAAAAATAATAACCCTGCTTTAATAGAGAGTTCAGTTCTAACAATCATTTTATCGAACAGAATAACTTCAAAAGTCTCACCTCCAATTGCCTCAAAGTATCCAACAAATCAGATCGCTCCTTATGCAGATCTTGAAACTGCCCTTGCACGCCGGCGAACTCAGAGAGCATTATCTGCTCGCAATCTCTAACCAGCTCTTCATCGATTCCTCCCTCGAGCAAGCGATTCTTCAACCTTTCAGTGGAAATCGACAAGTCCCTCGTTAAAAGTGGAATTTTATCGCGCTGCTGTCTTATGGAAGCAGCAGCAGCTAAAGCCTGAACCCAAGCTGTTCTTTCTTTCCTTGAATTCGTCCTCAAATGAAGCGTCTTCGTCGCCGTAAATACGTAGAAACGCCTTTCGTCGGATTTACTCTCGCGAAACCAAGAGATCTTCAAGTAAAAAACATTTCCATGATTATAACGGAAGCATTGAATGTGAGCAGAATGATTACGTACGATCTGAAGAACAGTCGTCGGTAGTAATAATTCTGCACAAGTGTTATGAGGCTCACCAAGAATCCCATCAATTTGATAGTAGAAATAATATTGAGTAACAATTCATTATTTTATAGCTTTCTTCTTACACAGAGTGAAGAAATGGGTCCCTATAGAGACAGAAGATATCCTTCTTCTATCAGTTCATCAACAGCATCTGTGAGCTCCACCACAGTAATGGAACTTAGAACTTTGGCATATTTACTTATCATGTTTAGGGAGAAATACTCTCCAGGCCCCTATACTATTCTAAATCACACATCAGCCCCTAAACGGTCATTAATTGTCAGGAAAAACATAACCATACTTTGATAACCTTTATTTTCTATAGCAATATATATATATATACAACTAACAAAAAAAAAGATAAAATAAATATAGCGATGGAAATATTTAAATATATATATATTAAAAAAATACAAATGGGAAAAGGGATCTGGCTGGGTCATACCAACATGCGTGCAAATACTTTTTCCTAGTCCTAAAAATAGACACTGAAACTGGGAACTGATTCAGGTGAATTTCTTGGACGCATATTTTGCCTAATAGTAGAAATAAAAGGATTTCCAATAAAGAAGAAGGAATTCTTTGGAGTACTATTTAAAACAATTTCTTATTTTGGTTTTTTCCCCCGATATATGATATACGACTTATTATAAATTGACAAACCCCCACTCAGTACAGTACTTTTTTTTTCCTTCTCCATATAATAGATTGGAAAATAATTTCAAGAAAAAAAAGGAAGAAGATTGGTCCCGAGTATCTTTCTTCATTTCTTTGCAATTACGTTGTTAAATAATCCTACATTATACATAAGTAACTCAAAACTGCCATATGGACATCGATCAACCATTTATTTAGAATAACAATTCGCGTTATAAACTTGTAGCCGGTCCGTATTATCTCTAGTGGAAAAAAGAAATAGGTGTCATAATCTCACCAAACAAAATTTAATGTAGGAGATTCATCTATTTCTAATGTAAGAAGAGAGACGTAAATCGTAAATGTAATTTAATTACCAACCTTCAAATGCACAGTGCCGACATTGCGCCGACTCCCATTTTTCTGCTTCCGTACACGGTTGGCGGTGGCCGACGACCCAATCACCACCACGTCCACCAACGCGCCGCCGACGCGCGTGGACTTCGAGTAGGACAAAACGCCGTCGTTCCTCAGCGTGAACCACCGAGATCGCCAGCCCTTTCCATAGTTGGTCCACTTGTAGAGTAACCCAGCTACGCTGCTGCTGCCGTCGTCGGCGGTGCCGCCGGCTCCGGCGAAGTCAGATCCGATACCCAAGTTGACGGCCGACCCGGTTCTCAACAGGGTCGGTTCGGGAGACCCGCCGCCGATCGGCGAAGGCTCTAGGGTTATGCAACAAGTGAGGGGGTACAATTCTTTCACGCGCATTCTCAATTAATGATGACGTGATAATTCTTACAAATCTAAGGAATATTGCTATTTATTGCTAAATAATGACATGGGCATTTCATATTTGTTGGCGAGAGAGAGAGAGAGAGAGAGAGAGAGAGAGAGAGAGCTCTGAAACTTGGGTTCTCTCTTGATTCTTGGAAGTTGGATGGGCAAGAATCGAGCGAGAGAAAGAGAGAAGAGAGAGACTAATAGATATAATTAAATTTTGTGGTACATCTCTATGTGGAATTTAGAAGAAAGATAGATAGATAGATAGAGAGAGAGAGAGAGAGAGAGAGAGAGAGAGAGAGAGATTATGAATTCATGTGATAGCTGAACAATACAGAGGCAGAGAAGTGCTGAAGTATTTGCAGCTATTTAAATAAGTTTTCAGCTCCAATTAGAATAAAACGCAACACACACAAACATATGCACAACTTCTTGTTTATTTATTTATTAAATTTGCAAAGAATGGAGGATGAGTTATCAATCCATATTGCGAAAGTATACATGTTCACAGTTTAAATAACTTGAAATAAGTTCAACCACTTTTTCGGACATATGCTTCAAAAGAAATGACTTATAATTGAAGTTAAAGATAATAATACAATAATTTTCCCTTTCAATTAATTGGTCCTCAAAAGCTTCACTTAGTCGTAATCACAAGTCCTCTCCAAGAATCAACCTTTGCTTTTAGATGGGCTAAGCGTAGCAGTTTCATATCAATATATCAAATCTCACTTAACTAAGCATCACATGCTAAGGAAACATATAACAAATCTTTCTTATCTCTTCCTTTATCTTAAAGCAATAATTTATTGTTATTTTTCCTTGAACTGTTGTAGTACTTCTGATGGGGCATTAATAATAGTTTTATGCAATCAATGAGATTTCTTTTATTATCACTAATTATTATTATTATTATATGGAGCTTGTTGTAGATGTGATTTGAGGTCAATATAGTAGTGGGATTTCACGTGGGCATGTGTTAAAAGGAGGGATAAATGCCACATTTCAAGCCACAATCCTGATTTAAAATTGTGATTGATAATGATGATGATGATGACGATGTAACCTTCACTTTGATGGCTGTTAAGATATTTTAATTCGACCAATCCATATAATATCGGAATAAGCACGTTTATGGAATAAATGATTCGCAATTTGTGGATTGCATTTATCGCTAAACTACGATAATGTACAATTTGATTCCGAACATACAAAAGACCAAATTGATATTACTCGACAAGTGATATCCCACTTCTTAATCGACGATTAATTAATTAAATGAAAAAGATTGGTTTTCAATATATCGTGTCAAATGTCATTATTAATCCCTTTAAAGAAAAGAAAATAGGCTCCAACATAACACGTGAATACAGCAATATTACACACAACTTTGCGTTTGGTGCAAAACTCGAATGCATTAATGTCATCGTCATTTGGATTAGATTTGTATTGATTGACAGATTGGTTAAGCAAACAGCTATAAAAAAATGGAATTATTTATATGTAATTTAGGCATTGTTTGTATGTCATCGTTACTTGACGATTTCTACCCAAGAAAGTCGTTGAAAATTTAGACAATAATAAGAAAGATCAAAATTTGTATTTTCATCTAATTATTGATTGCGATTGCTCAACCACGTCGCCTACGTTCATTTTTATAACGAAGATGTGCCAACATCAATAGCCGAGAATAATGGAAAAGCACATACATTTTGTTCTCACTATTTTAGTTATGTTATGATTGAAAGTCTTCTACTACAAGATTTCAGTGCATCGATGTTATCGTATCCCTTACTTATTTAGAAAATTCCCAGATATCAATGATAGTATTTACTGCATCCCTGTATTCGGTTAATACTAAGTTTGTTGGATTAAGAATTTATATTTGTAAGGGAAAAAGTTTTCAAATGATTAGAAAAAGTAGAAAAAAATTCTTGTATTATATTTTAGTTCATTATGATGCCCAATGCCATGTGTCGAGATTATGCCCTGGTTCAAGACAAGAAAATGGGACCATAACATAACTTCTGCGCACAGAGTTTGGATTAATCAAGCCTTTTGAAAGATAATATATGCATACACAACTAGTCTTGAAATGAGGGCTTTAATGCAGTGTAGTCACGATCACAAGCTACCATTGTTTGACCAATATTAAGTGATGACCACCATTTTTTCGATTTAATTTGTACCTTTTTATATATTCTTTATATGTGAATCTAAAAAAAATGCCCATTTGTATAAAATATTTTCACGTTAGTACCCATGTCAGAGAATTTTTTATATAAGTATTCGTCTGACCGTTCCCAGTCTTGGCGTACCTTTTTGTATGTGCATTATGTACCACGTCACGCGTATATATGGTACCTTAATGTGATATATGATGTACAATTTCTCATTATATTATGTACCACAATACGTTTCTCAATGGTACCTAAATGTGTTATCGCGGCGGGACGGTTACTAATGCGCAAAAAATTTATTTTAATAGGTATCTACATATAAAAAAATTAACATGGTACTGAATTGTAACTTTTTTATTTTATTGGGTATATAAATTCCCCTTCTTTAAATGCACATTGAATTACGGGGGAGTTATAAAAACAAAAGGTAATTTTCTGTATTATTGTTAGTATTCGATCACGTAAAAAAAGAGCACCACCGACTGACAACAACTGCGTTTCTAACTCGAACGAGTACTTTGTTGTCCTCTTCCATTCAATATTTGTCTTGACTTTTTTGTTATTTAATGTTCACATGAGGTGAAAATTAAGAAGATAACATTTGGTTTTGTTATATTGGAGGGGAGTGCCCCCCACCTAAATTTAATTTGGAGTATATGTATATACAATATTGAAACTACGCAAATGTATTAATGAAAATTATTTATTTATATTATTTATTAAGTATTTATCTAGTTAGGGCGTCCGGTGATATATGCGGAAAAATATTCAAATCCATCAGAAGCAATATATTGGTTTGATTTGAGTAAATATGCGTGTGTGACATGTTTTTCTATCATGGGAAGTGTTGGGTGCAATCTCAAGAGAGTTCCACACCGATAGTTAAAATAGAAAAATGAGTGGTTTATAAGCTTGTGGGTTCACTCCCTCTATTGCCAATTGGTTTTAGAGAGGAACCCCACAAGCTTATACGGGCCTGGGTTTGGGTTGGAATTGGGCCTGAAAAAATCCCTACATGATGCGGTCAGCGTGGACGAACACGTTGAGGGTGCCTTCAGATGGAGAAATTCTAGCCCGGATACGATGTGGGTGGTGTGTCCCCGGCCCCTACATGGTGCGGTGAGCGTGGAAGCATTTAGTGCAGATAATCGTCGAAGAAGGGGGCCCGTTGTGTGGTGTTGAGTTTGAGGGGAGGATTGTTGGGTGCAATCTCAAGAGAGTCCCACACCGATAGTTAAAATAGAAAAATGAGTGGTTTGTAAGCTTGTGGGTTCACTCCCTCTATTGCCAATTGGTTTTAGGGAGGAACCCCACAAACTTATACGGGCCTGGGTTTGGGTCGAAATTGGGCCTGAAAAAATCCCTACAGGAAGGGAAGCCACGAATTTAGTACAAATTTATCAAATTATTTCGACCATGCGCGTGGCATAGTTTGCTGTCTTAGATAAATATTGTTTTGACATGGATTATCTTGTCTTTGTTTTTCTATTAAAAAAAATAGAATTGTATGAAAAGCGATTGATTATGGTGTAATTTCCTTATAATTTTCACATGGTAGGTCCTCGTTAGTACATAATAATTATTCAAATTTAAACTCAAGAAACACTAATAGCTGTATCAATGCTGGTCGAGTACTACTACTACATATCTTCTTGGATTATTGTGCTTATCTTTACGCAAAGTCCAACGTACGTAACCATATATGTTTTCTTTTACCGTCCATGATTGCAAATTTGATTTATATATATATATATATATAATGATCCAATATATCATTATACATCTTATACGGTAAATTGTAAATATTTCATCAACAGATGTTTCCCACGTTCAAAGTACATGATATTGTAATCAGTGAATATTTGCAGGCTTTTCTATGTGAAGAACTAAATAGATAAGACTCGATTGTTTGTTTTTTATTTCCTTCCACTAGTTGGATGGAAATACTACACTATACCGCTGCAGATCTCAGATTTTTATATTTTGTCACATTATATCATTACATTGCACATTGCAGGCTTTTCTGTGCGAAAAAACAAGTGGATTCGGTGCTGAACTACCATATCTTTCAAAAAGTTTCAAGTGTTCATTTTATTTTTATATTCGACAATGTGGTGCTTCGACATATGCATGGTATGATTTCAATCGGTTCAAATATTACACATACGATATATATATTGCGACTTTCTCGAACATAAATTGCTTCGGTCCAAGTGTGCTCCAATACAATGGCCCAAGAAAAACAGATGTTCCCAACAAAAGCATCTAGAATATCATATAATTATTGTAAACAAATAAGTATGGCCACCATAAACAAATAAGTAGGATGCCGATTAGGAAGATTGAATCTACCATTATTATATTTGCTACTTCCATTGGTTGAATGTTGAAATTCTTGACCTATAAATACCTCTCATTTGCCATTTGAAGTTGTACATTTTTTTATTGATATATACGTTGGGTTTATCATATAATATATAAATATTTTATAACACGTTAAATTATTATACAAATTTAAATATATATACAATATGCAACAAAATGCCATAGTCCGACTGGTTTCGCGGAATACCGTCAAAATCTAAGTGATGGGAGTTTCCAGATTTCGAATCCCAGCGATGACATATTAATTTGTTTTATCCGACTAGTTTGGTTCGGTTTATCCGACTAGCTTGATTCGGTTTATCCAACTAGCTTGTTCGGTTTGTCCGACTAGCTTGGTTTGATTTATAACGCCTATCATGTGATGGTTTGTACCACCTGATATCTGCCGGTTTATACCGCCTATTATGTGCCGGTTTGTAACTCCCGCCAGTAACTACGTCTAATTATATATTTGAAATAATTGGCTATGCCGACTGTATTTTTTGAATATTATTTTTATTAAGATTGATTATGCATGCAATATTATCATTTTTGAAATGCTTTTTATATTTTATAGTAATATGACGGATTTTGGCGAGCCTTGAGTTTGTTGCACTCGATATCACTGGCCGAAATTATCTATCTTGGGCACTAGATGTCGAAATTCATTTGAAAGCAAAAGTCTAAGTGATACCATCAAACCGACCAATGCGACATCTGAGCAGGACAAGGCGAAGGCAATGATTTTTATTCGCCACAATATTCATGAAAGTCTGAAATTGAGTACTTAACAGTGAAAGACCTGAAAGATTTGTGGAAAAACTTGGAAAACAAATATAACCACTTAAATACTGTTATTCTCCCAAATGCAAGGTATGAATGATTGAGTTTACGCTTGCAAGATTTTAAATCGGTAAGCGAATATAATTCTGTTGTTTATAGAATTACTTCTTCACTGAAATTATGTGGAGCAACTATTATCGATGCAATTATGTTGGAGAAACGTTCACCACATTTCTTCTTGCTTACTATTGGCTGAGCAAAACAATGAGTTGCTGATGAAAAATCATGAAACTCGACCGACTGGTACTGCTGCACTCCCTGAAGTGAATGCAGTCAATATATATAATAATAATAATAGTCGAGTAATAGCCGTTGACGTGGTCGTGGTGGACATCGCGGTCGTGGACGTGGTCGTGGTCAAGGTCATAGTCGTGGTCGGAGTTATCATGGTAGTGGTTATCAATATTTCCGTGGTGGTTATCACAATTATCGTGGTGTCATCAGAATATTTCCCAGAAGAAGAAAGTTTATGACAGTAAAAATGAAAGGAAGCAAACTGAACAAAAGGAAATGACGAAAAATGTTATCGATGCGGTGGTCCGGGCCATTGGTCCCGCACTTGTTATACGCCTATACCTTGTTGTACGTCACTTCATCAAATCATGAGGAAATTTTAGCAATTCACGAAGCTAGCAGAGAATGCGTTTTGTTACGATCGATAATCCAGCATATACGACAAACTTGCGGGTTATTATCGGAAAAGTTATCTCCGACGATCTTATATGAAAACAATGCCGCATGTATTGCTCAGTTAAAGGAAGGTTACATCAAAGCGATAGGACCAAACATATATCACCTAAATTCTTCTATACACACGACCTTCAGAAAACCGGCGAAATTGACGTACAACAAGTTCGATCAAGTGACAACCTCGCGGATCTAGCTACCTCCAAGATTATTCGAAAAACTTGTAGATTTAATTGGACTCCGAAGGCTCAAAGATCTTGAGTAATGTTTACATCAGGGGGAGATAACATACGCTGCACTCTTTTTCCCTTTATTAGGTTTTTATCCCATTGAGTTTTCTCTAATAAGGTTTTTAACGAGGCACCTATATAATCAGATGAAAATATTTTTGTGGTGGCCATCCAATGGAGAGTATTATAAACAAATAAGTATGGATGCCCATTAGGAAGGTTGGATCTACAATTATTATATTTGTTATTTTTTCATTGGTTGAATATTGAAATTCTTGGCGTATAAATACCTCTCATTTTCCATTTTAAGTTGTATATTTTTTTATTGATATATACCTTGGGTTTATTATATAATATATAAATATTTTATAACAATAATCACAATAATAGAGAAATATTAATAGTCCAACATACCAAATCCAAAAATGTGTTGAGTATATAATAAGAGTCGATCCTAACACACTCACATGTCACTGTGACCTGTTTTTTTTTTATTATATCTTCTCTCTTTGTCCCCCACACACCGTAAGTACAAACATTTGCACTTCATTACGATACAACGCATCAAACTAAATCACATCTTAAAGACACATCCTACCTATCCACGCTTCGCAAGAAGAAAAGAAAAAAGAAAAAAGCAAACCTCGATGACGACGGTCGCATACCTATACCTCGCCGGCGCCGCGGTGGTTCTTCTCTCGGCGGCGACCACCACCGTGACGGTGGCTCAGAACGACTGCGTCTCTCAGCTGGTGACTTGCTACGCCGACCTTAACTCGACGAGCCCATCTCAGCAGTGCTGCAGCGCCATCAAGCGCGTGGTGTCCACGCAGCTCCCTTGCCTATGTGGTCTTTACAACAATCCTGGGACTCTTGGTAGTGGGATCAATATGACTCAAGCACTTATGTTGCCCAAATACTGTAATATAAATGCCGATGCGAGCGTATGCAAAGGTTCGAATAACTTTTTGCTTTTTTTTTTTTTTATCTTTCATTTATTCCGTTTCTTTATGCTGGAAAAGAAAGAACAAGAACACAAAAAGAAAAAAGAAATTGGAATGCGCTTGAATTGATTCGATGGTTAGGTTTGGTTAGGTTGGTTAGGTTGGGGTTTCAGGATGCTTAATTACCAAAAGGTACACAAACTTTTAACCAATTTTCAGGAATTGAGTTTATAAAACATTTTCATTAAGTTGTGTGTGTTATTGGTGATAATTCAATCAACGAGGGCAACGAGTTAAATTTACGTGGGTTTCCATGTATGTAATTATTTGTGTGTCTTTTGTTGGTGAACAGCTATGGCGCCAGTTGCTTCAACTCTGCCTCCTCCAGGTAAGATGATTAAACTCCTTAAATTATATTTTTGTGTTAATTTCGCGTTTAAAATGATTTAATAATTCAAATATATAATCTATGATGAAGAAGCCCCACTCCATGTGATCCTACCCATATTGTTGTAATCTGATAACCACCTTTGATTAAAGTAAATAGCGCATATAAGCTGTCTTGCCACATGGTGTTCAATCAACAAGGTATAGTTTAATTAATGAGAGAAATTCTAATTCTTTTACCAACATATACCCCTTTGACTTCGACTCTAATTTTTTCACCAACATATACCCATCTGTAATTTTGCTTGCGATATACTATTTAATGAGAGAAATTCTAAATGAATGAAAGTGTGTTAAATTAATCATTTGATGGGCTCTAATATCATTTTGGGGGGTTGGGGGCACGAACATTATGATTTGCTCAGAATGTTGTAGTAGATTGTCAGGGATATCCAACATTTATTTCTTGTACTACTATAAAATCAATCTTTTGCTATTCCTTTTTGTAATATTGTTTTGTACGTTTATTAAAAAGCTTCACCTGCTGGCGCTGGGGGAAATGATAACGGTGCTGCCGGTAAAAAATCATCGATGGGAATGCAAGCTTTCCCCTTTATCTTGGCTATTATTATCTCATCATCATTTTATTAAATTTCAAATATCCGAACCATTATGTTTCTCATCTCAACACATCATCTGTTGAGGAGAGTATATGAGGCGCTACTTTGATGATCACCCATTATTATATCCTGTCCCACTTTTGTTGTGTCGTTGATTCGATGAGTTGTAATAATATGTATGTTTATGGAATAATATTATTGCTGCATTTATGCGATAAATAATCCAAGTGTCACATTGGTTTCCCCAAACGGATAGCGTAATAAACTCGTATGAGCTGCTGTTAAAAAGGAGGCAAAACGATAAACGAAGTCCATCTCCATACAAAGGGTTGCTTCAGTTAGAATCTTAATTTCATTAAAATCGTGCGCTTTGCCTATAAATACGTGAAGCTGATCTGTGTAAAAAATAAGATAATATATGTGAAGAACCTCAATTCCATAAATCCGAAAATAACGCTCAAATGCGCTGCGCCACAAGGTCTTTGCACCTTTTGCCTCGAAAAGGGGCTTGCTTTCACAACTGTTCACGTGAAACTAAATTTATTTAATTTTGTGCGACGTTTATAAATGAATTGTTTGGTATTCGATTCCGTTTTGTTTCTCGGAAATGGTAAAATCCAAGAAAAATTATGTCATTTGAGGCCCATGACTTGTAGACTCTCTTTGCATCTGGTAAAGTCATGCTTTCCCCACCTTATTGGAATTGAAAACCTTCAATCCCTTCAATGAATCGTAAAATATTTGAATAACTTACTTAGGTTATTAAACCGAGTCTTCGTATTTTTGTACGGGGGTAGACTCAACTAGGTCTCATCATCATTATTAGGGTTTTATGACAACTTTTTTTTTAAAGATCACTTTCATATAAATGGATATGGTCTCAAGATCAACAATGCTCACTTATGTCGTCCGCTAAGTCAAGAAATAAGATAATCACTCGGCAATAATGTTCATAGTGCGAAACAGCAAATATAATTTCTCACACCAATCACAATGAATATATTAAAGGTGAGAAGCAAGCAACCAAGAACATAAACTTTCATTGAGTTATGATGATGGGAAAAGCACTACTCTAAAGTAACAAAGCAAGAACGTTCGATCATCATCAACAACCATCAAACCCTAATCAAAGCTTTCACCTTAAACAAAAATCCCAACTTTAATCTCAATCTAGCAAACAAGATAAATAATTCGAATCATCATCAAACAACATCAGATAAAATCAGAAGCAAAGCAACTAAAAGATCACAATCCTACCTCACGAATTGATCAAATTCCACCTTCAATTTCCATAGCAAAACGTTTAGACGAAAGGGTATAAATCAAAACGGTGGCCGACCCGTCGCCCAAAACGCCTCACTCTGCTGCATCATGCTGAGATTCGAAGGCATCCCTTGAAACAACGAAGGATCAGCATTATTACTAGCAGCCAAAATCTGATGATGATCTTCTTCAACCACGTTATTACCAGGCAAGTTATTACCGCCATTGTTGCCGTCATCTTCCTCGAGGGGCAACCTCTCATAAGCAGCATTGCTGAACGAAGCAGCCATCACAATTACCGGCCCAGAAGCCACGAGCTGCCCCACCACACCGCCGCCCACCACCTGGCCCTGACCTCCGGCCAGGTATATGGTCAGGCCCGTCGCCGCCGGCGGGGCGGGAGGAGGCAGAAACGACCCAGACAGAGACAAGATCTCGAACCTGCCGTGCAACGTCACCACTGCCCCAGCAGAAGAAGGCTGTCTGATGGTGACGTTGGTGACGTGTCCGCTCCCACTCATGACGCAAACGCCACGCTGGCGTCTCCCGGCGAAGGTCGATAGGCACTCCATCAAGTCGCAGCCGTCGGAGACCTCCATTAGGTGGGTTCTGAGCGCGTTGGCGCTGTCGCGGGTGATTATGATTGGGGGCTTGGGCTTGTTCTTGGAGCCCGCCGGCCGACCTCTGGGACGGCGATTGCTGCCTCCGGCGCTGTTGTTTCCGCCTCCGTCGTCGTTGTTTCCGGCGTTGAAGTTTCCTTCTCCGATGGCGGCTAGTTCTTGGTCGGGGTTGTTGCTGGAATCGAATTGGGGGTCGTCTTCGCGGTGGCGTTTCAGGGCGGCGCCTCCGCCGCTGATGTCGCTTTGCTCGTCGTGGTGGAAGTTGTGGTGGTGGTGGTGGTGGGGTTGGAGGTTGAATTGGAACGGTGGAAGCGATGAGTGCTGCTGCCCATGTCCGTCCATTTTGATTTCTGCTGAGGTTTTGTATTTACCTTTTTGAGATCTGACCTTAGATATATATATCAAATCTGAGTAATCAATTGAGGGAAAACTGAAATGAAAGGTCTTGATTTGAGAAAGATTGTATAGTGGAAATAGAGAAGAAGTGGACTTTAAAGGCTTCGTTTTTTGTACTAGCTGTAGCTTTTTCTTGGCGAGCTTACTTTTGATTAGGGTTTTCTTTTCAACTAAAAAAGGGAGACATATTCTTGTAAAGGAGGAACTACTTTGAGGACTAAGTGGATTTTCGAGGGCTTTTGGTTAAGTTCTTCTCTGGTGCATATCTTTGAGAGAGTTATGAATAAAGAGTAGAAAGAAAGAGAGTTTGGTTCGGAGCTAGGTTATGGCAGATTTGAGGTTTGTGTCTCCTTAGATTTCAAAGGGTTATTTTGGATTAAGGTTTGATTTTAATACAATGACAAAGACTCTCTCTCTCTCTCTTACCAAATTCAACTTCTCTTTGTCCTTATTGTACGAGCAGGTGTGTTGGTATCATGAGTTAATAAAAGGAAAAGAAGCAGCATTACAATCTTTGCTTCATCACTATATATTTATATATAATTATTTTCAAGGTTTTAGTTTATATTACAAAAGGGGAATTTTTCTTTGACGGAGGAAAGTGGGATAGGTTAAGGTTTTCGTGTATTTTATGGGTCATAGGTTACTTTTGGACTAACGTTAACTATTTTACAACAATGGTCTTATCCATATTGGATTGTGATGCATAATAAGTAAATGAGGCCATATTTAAAATGAGTCTATATGGTTTTAATCATAACCATGGTGTGATCCGTATTGGGACAATATAATCAAACTAAGTTCAAAGTTAGATAAAAAAAATACTCATCATTGAAGTAGCTATTGATCAGCCTTAATATTTTAAGAGGGGCGTTTTGTTTGTATAAATATCAAACATCTTTATACAATTATTAACCTGGAACTTTTGTATGAGACCGATATAACTACCTCAACCTACATGGAAAAACTTATAATAAATAGTTGGATCAAGAGAGGAAATTTATATGTCATTCAATTCGCAACTTGTCTCTCTAGATCTATGTAATATATATAATCTAGGAATCACCCGACATGACATTAATGTTGACATATAAATTTCAGAGCCGTAACGACGAGGTGAGGAGCAGTCTCGAAAATAATATTGAACAGTTCAAATAATAATAAGAAGGGAAAATATCTTAGAGAAAAATACATGTAAATGACTCCCACCAATTAAATGAATCATAATTAAAAGTTATGTCGAATTCGAACATATTTTCACCATACTAAGCTAGTCGACGACGACTCAGATCGGTTTATGGGAGGAATCTAATATGTATTGTGTATAAACACTAGCTGTCAATGCTAATAATAACATGTTGAGGACTTTAATGCAACAACGTGAGAGAGAGAGAGAGAGAGAGAGAGAGAGAGAGAGAGAGAGAGAGAGAGAGAGAGAGAGAGAGAGAGAGAGTTTTCCAACTCCAAGAAGCACACATCACATGGATCAGCAAAAACAATGTCCTCCCTTATCTTCTTCTTCTAACATACATAGCTGTCACACAAATTTATTAATTCGATGCCCTTTTGCTAACTTTAGATGCACGTTTGTGAAGTATATAAGTGTGAGAGAGAAATTCAATTATTTATCCAAGAAACACATGCATTAAGCATCTCAAAATGGCCAAGCAAAGGAAACAACGGTTCAATTCCGACGAGTTGTAGGGGCCCACATCTTGGTAAATGGACACGTGTCACCTCCCCCGCGTTCTAAGGGTCCCTTCATTGAATAGTTCATATACTTTCGCCTAGCTGATGATTCGCATATAATTTTATAAGTATATTTATTGCTGTATATTGTTCCTTGGTTCATGGTTGTTGCCCATTTATGTTTTTGGATCTATTATAAAACTTTAGTTGCAAAAGATGATCATATACAAATGTATAATCAAGGCATACAAATTCAACAGGACTTTTTTTTAAAAGAAAAAGGGGTACTCTCTTAGTATTAAATTTCCTTTATTGTAACGAAAAACTGACGTTTTATGAATTTGATTTCAGATAATTTTTTCCAACAAAACCTAATTGGTTGATAGCGAACAAATCTTAAAGGCGAGCGTTGACCGTGCACGGAAAACCCTAAAAAGATAAATGTGTCATCTCTCTCGCTATTATTCACGCGTGGGAATCGCTGACAATTTAACAGTCCACTGCTCTAACTAACTTTTTTAATTAAAATTACCGGGTATTGTTAACGTTATTTATTATTTTTATTCCTAATTTGGGTCTTTATACATAAAAACCTCCTCTGTAAAAAAATGTAATTTAGTACCATGTCAGCATTTTTTTTATATGTAGGTACCTAACAGAATAAATTTTTTGCAGAGAGGTACCCGACCCGCCGCAGATACGCCATACAACACATTGGGTACCCTATATCAACTTATTGTGTGTATAATACGTTTAGAAAATGGTACGTCGTATTAGCACATTTAGGTACGCCCTATTTACACATTAGGTATGCCGTACAAACACATTTAGGTACCATATATCAACGTGTTATGGTACGAATACACGCATAGGAAGGTACGGCATGACTGAAGAGACTGGTACAAATTAAATCGGGTACCTATCTGTAAAAATTTCTAACATAGGTACTGATCTGTAAGTTTTTATTCAAATAGGTAAGTGTGTAGATACCCGTCCTAATTTTTGTTAAGACCATTGTTTTGTACATATGCGAAAAGATAAAACGGAAACTCATTAACGGAATCCCTACAAATGTAATGAGACCACTATTATTTATAACTAGTCTAAATTGCAGAGCCATACGCGTCTTCTATATCATTTATAAATGCATTTATTAATTATTAAGTAATAATGACTTAAAAAATATAAGGGTAAATATGACAATATAAAATAAAATGTAGTTGGTGGTTTTCTTTTAATTAAATATTATTATTATTTAATTGACAGACTAAACTTACGGTTTATATCATCCTCACCCACTTAATAAAAATAGTATAGATGCAACCAAATTGAATAGCATACTGGGCCCATAATCTTTTTGGGCTTAAATAACCAGAATGTTGCGTGGCTTCTTACATGGAGATAGAAGAACTCACCCAACACGTTTGGCATGGAAATGAACTCATGGTTGAGGATTGAATAACACCATAAGCCATTAGGCCAACCAATGGGAACATAAGACTTGTCGATTAGCTTTGTTCAATTTTTAATATCAGCAAGTTTCCTAAAGTTTCATACCATTTAGTTTTCATTATTTTATGTTCCGTTTTATCTGTAACGTATAAATTTGTCTGTGTGTGAATGATTTGACAACGATACACGGCCGGCAGAAAACCGTGAAAATAAAATTAGTTGAGCTTATGAAGACACATGCCACGAATTAAGTAGAACAAAGGTCCACATAATTGACTAACATCTTACTTTAATTAATGTTTGAAAAAGGAACAAATTAATAAACGTGGACCAAGTCCAACTGTTAAACTCGCATGAGATGAGAAATGAATCATCCATTTTGGCACCGAAAGCAAGCATTAAAATATGCTGAATTGTGCTTGTGTAACGTTCAGAATGATATCATAGTGTTTAACCTAATCTTGGATTTGCTTGTGTACAAAGGAATATCTAATAATGATCAAGAAATAAACCACTCCTAATTACAAATGTGGGCCTCTATTAGAACATTTTATCACCTTTTACAAGTGCACTAGATATTGGAAGGGGCTTTCACGCACCCCATAAATTACATTTGGGTTTGAGACCCGACCCGATTTTCTGTAGCTATCACTTCATTGTTATGCAGTAACACTTCATTGTTCTGCAGTACCACTTCATTGTTTTTAATACCACTTCATTGTTATGCAGTACCACTTGTTCTGAAATAACACAAAACGAACATCCGATACCAGTTTATATACACTTTATAACACCTATGTAAATCTAGGTCCTTATCTCCAAATTTTATAAAAATTGGATCTTTAGAACTATAAATTTTATGATAAGTGTTTGAAACTGTTTTAAAATATGTTTTGAGACATGACACGTAATTACATCATATTGGAAATCATAATCTATGAAGATGCTCCGATGAACGAACACTATTACAAGCATATGATATGGTCATGCGACATTTGGACCATAATGACCTCAGCTCACGAAATAAACTCAGTTACCATAACTCGATGAAAGCTATGAACCTAAAAAACATGCAAGGAGCTACGGAAGTATAATGGACTTGGATTAAGATTCACCAACGCTGGAGAAACATTTTCAGAAAAAAAAAACCGTGGAAGAAGAGTTGTCATCTCCACAATTTACAATAAATAAAAAAAGAATCGATCCGATGAATTCGCCCAAAGAATTCAAAACAACAGTATAACGTGAGAACACTTCATCCCCTCAACAATCCCATATCAAAGAACACTTTTTTTTTTCTGGTATCTCACTTCTTCGACCTCTTCTTCGCCTCGCTATAAAGAACCACACCCATCACAGTAATCGCAAATCCAAACATGCCCATAACAGTAACTGGGTTTCGAAAGATCAAAACAGAGACAATGGCCGCCACGGCTGCCTTCGCATTGCCAAGAACTTGGAGGGTCAGCGCACTAGTGTGTTTAGTCACCAAGAAATTCGTCAGATTCACCAAGTAAGCCACCGTGGCGTTGGCGAAAAGCAAGAACACCATGAATCCATCGCCCTTTCCCTTCTCAAGCGTTTCTACAAACACGTTGCCTTCAATGTACAGCGTGAACGGCAGCAGAACCATGGCGGCAATTGGAGCCATGTACAGCAGAAGGTTCATCGAGTGCAGTTTCTCAGATTCCGAAGTGAGCAATATCCCCTGAACCACCGACTTCAACGCCCGGCCGGCGGTCGATCCGACGCACATCAAGAATCCGAATAGGTGGAACAATGGCTCGCTGTTGCTGGCGAGGACGATGCCTATCACGACGGGGATTAGGGCGAAGTAGACCTCGCCGGACTCCCTCTTGAAGGTGATGGCGAAGGCGAATATTGCGGTGAAGAACGGCGTCGTGGCGCCGATGGCTTGGTTG
The DNA here is from genome assembly GCA_027422505.1 of Craterostigma plantagineum. Lineage (NCBI taxonomy): Eukaryota > Viridiplantae > Streptophyta > Magnoliopsida > Lamiales > Linderniaceae > Craterostigma > Craterostigma plantagineum. The sequence goes on along the minus strand of JAPQWV010000052.1, from coordinate 821,914 downwards.
AAGGAGACGGGGAGGTACCTCAAGGAGGTGTTGCCGCAGACGACGGAGAAGCAGAAGATGACGCTCAAAGCTAGGATCTTTAGGAACTGCCGGCGACTGTGTATCGGCTGAAAGGGGACGATCTGCAGCCACTTGATCGCCGCCAGGCTATAGGCGGCGCACGACAGCATGTGAAGCATTGTGAGGAAAATGGGGTATCTGTAGCCGTAGAAGCTGAGAAGGTACTTGTTGAGGAGAAGGACTCCTATGTTTGAGAAGTACCACGATGCGATGATCGCCGCCGTCAAAATGCTCGGAGAGATTGCATTTTTCTGGCGAATCTCCGCCGTGGGCGTGTTCGGCAGGTCTACGATTTGGTGAAGTTCGTTGGGTTCTAAGCGTGGGTTGCTTCCTCTTCGCGTCGTCCATGATTGAGCTTCGACCATCGCTTGATTTTTTTATCTTTTAATTTTTTATGTTCGCTAAAAATGTTAAGAACGAAGGAGGAAAGAATGGGAAGGAAAGATCGTATTGCTTGATTAGTATCTTTGAGTATTGGAGAAGAGATAAGATGGGTTGGGCTGGATCTGAACGTACGGTGCAGATTTAGATTTGGCGAAGAAGAGAATGCGTGAGCCGTTGGATATTTGTTTCGGACATATTATTAGATTTGGGGCTTGTGGGTCCCACACCAGAGTATCGGCACCCTACCTCATTACAGTTGACTGTGTCCCATAATATCTGAACTAACTACATTAGCAAAACAAAAGATTTGACCTTTGACTTGATACGATGCTGCGAAATTGTTTTTGTTTCGTTTGGTTTGGTATCGAGCAAAATTGATAGTTTGACGTGAAACGACGACTATGCGATGAGCTATAAATCTACTCAGCGCAAAAAGAAAATAAAGAAGAATAAATAAATTCCAAGCCATGTGACGCAAGATTAGCAGGCTGTGCAGCAGTAGCTGTAAGCCTGTAATTATGGGATTGCGGTTTCAGATAAACTGTTCGATAGAATGCCACACAGAGTGAAGTTTTTTGTCCATTTGGTAAGCGTGCAATAAAGATGTCAAAAATATAAAGGTTTCGTGGGAAATCTTGTACAAGTTTCTATCTTTTGTCTGTGTTACGTGGGGTTATCTGTAGTGATTGGACTGCAAATTATTATTCTTGTAGCAAATTACCATTGGCAGGCAGGTCAGTTTGCTGTTACATTTCGCAGTTATCACTTTAGTTCATGACCTTTTTAGGTGCAGCCACTATTCTGTGGAGTTCCTTCACAATTTATTAGGCGTCTACTTGCGAGTTGTTCTTTACACGAACCAAAATATTTCATTTATCTCAATTTATGGTATTTCATTTCGACAGAGCTAGGGTTGTCAATGGGGCGGGGATTCCCCGTCCTCGCAGGGATCAGCCACGAATAGGACGGGTAGTACTGTCAAAACGGGCCGGCCAATTTATAAATCATGCGATTTTATAAAAAAAAATAAAATCGTAGGAGAATCCTGCCAATTTCAAAAAATAAAATAAAATAAGAAAAAATAAAAAATAAGAAAAAGTAGGAGAAGATAATAAAAAAATAGGGAAAATAATATAAAAATAGTAAAAAGATAAAGAAAATAAAGAATTTAAGTTGGAAAAACTGTCTAATTTTATAAACTTTTAATATTAATTTATTTATGTTATTAATTACCGATTATAGTTAAAAAATATAAAATAATCATAATTTTTTTATAAATCTTATATTTTAAAAAAATAATATAATATTTATTTTTTCGGCGGAGGCGGGCCTAAAAAATTAGAGCCCGCCCGGGGAATCCCCGCTATTCTACCCCCGCGGGGCGGGGACGGGGAACATCTTTCCCCGCGGATATCCCCGCCCGTTCCCCGTCCCGTCCCAATAATAAAAATAATATATATTATATGCAATTAATATTATTAGAAGATAAAAAATATTAAAATATACTTTGAATATGATTAAAATATAGCTTAAATAATATAAGTAATATTATAGTATATTTTAAATAATATTAAAATATAGTTTAAATAATATTAAATAGACCCACAATTTTTAAAGTTTCTTCTTCTGCATCGGCCTAGGATACACACACTTATGTTTATACATAATAAGTATATTACAGTGTAGTATTAATGACGGTTAATTTACTTTCAGGCCCCAATTCATATTTTCAATTAGAAATAATGACCCATGTAAGTTTCATTTATAGATAAGGACCCAATTTAAGTTTCATTTAGAGAAAATTACTCATGACCATAGATCCATGAAGTATTATCACAGACCGTGAAGTGTTACCACGGACCCATGAAGTGTTACCACAGACCCATGTGGTATTGGGGAACCATGAAGTGTTTTGGAAAAAATTGGGTCCTTAAAACTATGATTTTGTGACAGGGATCTGAAATCTAATTGAAACTTAAGTGGGTGCCTGAAACGAAAATTACCCTAATAACGGCTAATTTACTCCTTCATATTTTCAATTAGAAATAACGGCTATTAATAATGAGTAGAACATTGGCTTAGAAAACACACAAACTAGAGTGTGCTGTCTCTGTCTTGTGGTGTCCGACGCCATGAAGAAACTAAGAGCATTGGATCGTCTCTGTCTTTTTCCTGCTTCTGCTGTAGTATATAAATATTGCTACTCTTCTTGTCTGTGCCGAAACGAACATAACAGTAATAATATCACTAGTAAAAGTTCTTCCGAGGATAAAAAGCCATTAATTGATTCGCCACTTAAGCTCAAAGATGCCATCGATGATAATACCCCTCCTCCTACGCTTGCATTCCATCTCAAGCCCAAGGTAAGCCAATATATCTATATATATGTGTGTGTATATATATGTGTGTGTGTATTGAAGTTAAAGTCTTCTCCTTATTAGATGTCCCAATGCTTCAAATGTCTATCAGATCTTCTCATTGTTGCTAAACCCTTATCACAAGATTCTTAACCAGTATTGACAAACTATGGTTAGTGTGTATCTGCAGATGGTAGTACTAAGGGTTTCCATGCACTGTAGTGGCTGCGCCAGACAGGTCAAGAAACAAATATCTAAGATGGAAGGTCTCTCTCTCTCTATATATATATGTATATATATATCTCCATATTTCGTGTTTGTATAATTCAATCTGTAACATTGATTCAAATAATGCATAATTCTATTACAAGGAGTGACTTCGTACGAGATAGACTTGGAGACGAAGATGGTGGTGATAAAAGGAGACATTGTGCCTTTCGAAGTATTGGAGGGTGTCTCGAAAGTCAAATATGCCGAGCTTTGGAATGATGAATGACAAATCTTGGACACAAGCAAGCGATCAAATGATGATCATGTGCGAAGGGCCACTATAATAATTGAAAATCAAGGATATTTATATCATGGCAATTTCAATGTTTATATCTATCTATCTTTGTCTTTTCCTCCCTCGAAAGCTGCGCAATCCATTATGCTGTGTGTGTTACAATATTGTATTTGCATTATCTCTCATGCGGACCGAAAAATCGACCCTAGCATCAATAGTGCGCTGGAAGCTATCGGTCCGTCGCCGCTTCGAGTCCGCCGTCTTCATCGTCAACGGGTCCCTGAAAAGTCACGAAAAAGATGAGCTAAAGGGCGCCGTTTCGGCGACGCCCCTCCGACGCTTCGACGTTAAGGCGTAAAAGAAAATAAACGAAAGCAGTAATTAGATAAATCGATGAGACGTTCCGCTATGAGATAGTGATTTCTTTAATCCTTCGAGACGTGTTGTAAGAGTCGAGTGTATAGGCGAAGTGAGTCGTCCGAGAGAGTGAGATGCATTGTAGTAATATGGTGTAAAAGAAAACGAGTCGTTGGGATGAGAAGAACGTACCCGCTTGAGAATGAACCGTCGTGTATTTATAGCTGAGATCCCGTGGTGGTAACCTCCCATTTATTTGGTCCTAAGCATGATAGTAGTGGGTAAGCCATGTGGAGTTAGTGGGGGTTAGTTATGTGTAGGGGATTAGTGGGTGGATATTTGCCGCCCTATCTTTGGTTAGACTCGAATATTGGACCGATAAAATACGGGGATAACAATAGTCCCCCTCATAAATAGTCCAAAAGAGTGTTAGTGATTTTTACGTAATATATGTAAAATATTCGAGTATAACATACGTCTTTCCGAGCATCGACCTTCCTAAATATCATGTTAACATATAAAATCGAAAAGGATAAGCATTCATACCCAACGATGTCCCAAGCGTTGTCATTTGTACCACTCTCAAATTCCCCTTCAAAGCCAGTTTCTTGGCGTTCAAGTCGTGGGTGGTGCATTCGTATGCCTAGGCTCCGAGCCACAATTGTGAGGAGGGAGTTACGCAAGTTTCGTGCCACATTCGTGGGCTTTTATCCCGAGCAGGTCGGGTCTTCGGGCGAGATTCGTGGAGATTTATCCCGAGCAGGTCGGGTCTTCAAGCGAGATTCGTGGAGTTTTATGTCCGCCACAATTGTGGGCTCAGGAGGCCTGTCGCCGAATGCACCTTCCCCACGGACTTATTCAGATTCATGTGGCGTTCGTCGAATTTATCCGATCCTCGAGCGTGGTTATAATAGGCGTGAGCGGGATGTGTAGCATCGAGAATTCTCTGCACTCAAATAGCTCGAAGAAAGCGGTGAACTTGCGATTAAGTCCGAACATGTAGGTGTTGATATTATTCCGTCAGACAATAGCTAATGTCAAAAGCATATGATCAAAGGCAACAAAATCCGTCCAAAAGAATGTGAACGCTCAATGTACTTTCTACAATTCTTAGTTAAAAGAAAAAAAATCGTGGATAGCCTTCCTGGTAAATATTTTCAGCTTAGAAAGTGGGATAATCCCGTTGGGGTGTGGATCAGGCCAGCATTTAGAAGACGACGACAACTCCCATCATATGAAACGGGTTCAGCGTAAACGGGTGATTTTCTCCCCGACTACGGATCCCACACTACCCGCTATAAAATAAAGTAAGCATCTACGAGACATGGGGTTGACTGAATAGAGTTTGACTCAAGCAGTTGCTGCAGCAAGACTAGCCGCTGTTGAGTAAATAGCAGCTCTTACCCTATCTGCGCTTGATGGTGAATAAGCCTTGCTATAGAATCGGCTGCTGTTGAGGAAGCATCCAAAGGCTGTTGCAGTAACTAAAACATCTTTGACTTCGTTGGAAGTACCAATACCCACTGCTACCTGAAATGAGAAATGCAGCTGTGTTAGATCTCTTACTCTCCTTTGAGAATAATCAAAAATGGATCCAGCAGCCCATAAAGAAAATAATAGCTAGGAAATAAATTTCAAATGCCCAACATGCACAGTAAGCAGCCCATAAAAATATACTCTCAATATTTCTAAAAATCGCAGAGTGACCCCAGATTTTAGGATTTAACAATATGAGCTCCCCACGAAATATAACATAATCAATCCATAACATCAAGTAATTACGAATCAACCCCAATACATAATGAAACTTACAACCGAACCCCTCTTCGAACCGGCGATGGAGATGTCATCAGAGGTCGGAGTAGTAATCGAGGTGGTCGTCATAGACCTCGGGGATTAGTCTCGTGGTGGTTTCGCCCCATAAACTCCGGTGATTACGACTTGTGGGCGAATTTTGACTCGATCGTCCCTCCGCACTCCCTCGAACGAGGAGATTCAGCTCCGAAAAGTCTGGGCAACGTCGAGGGAGCATTTAGCCATCAAAAAAAGTAAAGCTTTACCTTTAATTTCGCGTGACACGGCCCGACTCGTCAGATTCGTCGAGGTTGGGCGGTTAGGTTGCGATAGTGCGAATTTGTCCACCGTTTGGCGGTCGGGCTGATGGTGGGCTCGACCGATGCAATAGTCTCATTCGGCCCGAGATGTGCGACTGTTAATCTGGGGATCGGGTCGTTTCTTAGCGGCGTGGTAGGCACGTTCGAAAAGAGGCAGCAAGTCGCTGTCTGCGGTTGCGCTTGCAGGCGCCGATGACACTCTGGCGAGTCTGAAAATGCGTAGATCACAACTGACGATGGCGAGGCTGGAATATGAGCGCTGCGGGCTGCGATGTCATCGTTCGGGCCGGTTTTGTGTCTTCTGCGCCTGAAGTCGATGATGAAGGCGACTGACTGGTCCGTCCAAGCCTCGATGGTGCGTTATCTTCCGTTGTGCTCGGGGCTGTCGAGATCGGTGTAAGAATCGTCCGTTCGCGGTGGTGATGCGGCTGCGTCGTGTTGCGACAACGTCGCTCAGGTTTTTGGTTGACGACGGCTGGCTTTGATGATGAAAGCGGCTGGTTTGGACGACGCCCGATGCACCTCCTTCGACGATGGCATTTCGTGAACCCGAGAGGCGGATCTTGAGTTGTTGTACTCTCGACGATAGCGTTGCGGGCTATTTGATCGGGGTCGTCTCGCCAGTTGCTCAATCGCCGGGGATGGTTGCTGTCGAGCTGAGGTGTATTGAAGACTCTACATTTGGGAAGTGCGACGGGTCTGCTGTTGATTTTTGGTGGCTCGTCTGTGCTGTTTCCGAGGGCGACAACGGCTGGTCCGTTCGAACGGCTGTTCGAGAGTTGAGGCTCAACGAGGGGCTGCCCGAAGTTGCACTCGCGAAGGTTAGCTGGTCGGGGCGCGACGCGAGCTCACGGCGACAACGAAGCTTCGTCCTCAAAGCTCGAAAGGCGGCGAATTCGATGGATTTTACGGCGCGAGCTCGAAACGGCTTCAGATTTTCCGAATCTTCCAAGTGCACCTTTTTATTTATACGATTCCCACAGACGGCGCCAATTGATGCGGACCGAAAAATCGACCCTAGCATCAACAGTGCGCAGGAAGCTATCGGTCCGTCGCCGCTTCGAGTCCGCCGTCTTCATCGTCAACGGGTCCCTGAAAAGTCACGAAAAAGACGAGCTAAAGGGCGCCGTTTCGGCGACGCCCCTCCGACGCTCAAGTCAGATAATCGTCCGTCGACGTTAAGGCGTAAAAGAAAATAAACGAAAGCAGTAATTAGATAAAATCGACGAGACGTTCCGCTATGAGATAGTGATTTCTTTAATCCTTCGAGACGTGTTGTAAGGGTCGAGTGTATAGGCGAAGTGAGTCGTCCGAGAGAGTGAGATGCATTGTAGTAATATGGTGTAAAAGAAAACGAGTCGTTGGGATGAGAAGAACGTACCCGCTTGAGAATGAACCGTCGTGTATTTATAGCTGAGATCCCGTGGTGGTAACCTCCCATTTATTTGATCCCAAGCATGATAGTAGTGGGTAAGCCATGTGGAGTTAGTGGGGGTTAGTTATGTGTAGGGGATTAGTGGGTGGATATTTGCCGCCCTATCTTTGGTTAGACTCGAATATTGGACCGATAAAATACGGGGATAACAATCTCAATGTAATAGGAAGGAAGCGATCGCAGTGGGATTTAACTTGTCATATGCGTTTGCCTATAGGTGCCGCCTCCAATCGAACATTACATCTCAAACTCAGGCCCATTGTCAAACTCAAAATACAGTAATTCTTCTCCAACCGATAGGTCAATTCTCAAATTCAAAATATCACTATTGTACCCATTTTTTAATAGTACCCATTTAATTTACAACTTTACAAATTAAACCACATTGTTATTTTAATTCGATTAGCATAAATAATGTCACAAAATTAATAATAAACTCAATATTTTTTCATATAAAAAACATAAAAAAATAAGTAATAATAACAGGAGTCCTTTTATATACTTTTATTAATTTTTTATTTTTTATACAGGTACTTTAATAATTAAAATAAGAATATGGTATATATCGTAATTTTAAAACAACGCATCTTTTGGGAAATTACATTTCCAACGCATATATGCGTTTAAAACAGAGAAAAAGACGGAAACGCATTTTGAGTTTGCGTTTGGTGTACGATTGGAGAACTTTTAGTATATATTTTGAGTTTCTGGGTATCGATTGGAGATGCTCTAAGTAATCTATTCTTTATTGTTCGATAAAGGAAGTAAAAATTAATCAGTGTAAGAGCGATGTCTTAATCAAATCTAATCAAAACCCATGAGGTTATATATATATATACTAAGTATAAAAGAGGGAATATGGGCAGTTTTCATTCCAGGTAACAGGTTTTTCTTAGCCGTTGATTTCCTCCATGCAATATTGTAATAAAGGTTGCAGGTTGCAAGTTTTCTTGACATTTCTCTTATAACTATGGAGGGACCCGCCTGCACCAAGAAGAACTCCACGGAACTTCTCGAGAGACACCAACCAGACTCATTGCTCAATTCCAAATCAATTCATACTAATATAATATACAGAAAACTAATGCCACTAAAATTTTCTTGGGCCCCGTAACGCATGGGCTTGCAGCTCTATTATAGTCGTTATACGTTGTGGGTGATTTCATATCTCGCACATCTCCCATGGATCTGGATATTTCATACAGGTGGCTTAATTGAATTGTTAGTGGGATATAGAAGTATAGAACCCCCACTGTGATTTATTTATTTGGAATTAATTTGTCATTTGAGTGGTGCTGTATGAAAAGAATTATGTGCCTTTTGCTTTGAATAGATTTTTTTTCTTCCCTTTGTTTCTCATCTTTATGCTGCCATTGTTAGGTTAAGTCGAAGGAGATTGCTCTCTATCTTCTGCACATCTCATATCTCACTGGGGCTTCCACAAGACATTTCCTCTGCTATACGGTGTTCCCAAAAAGCTCCTTATAAGGTTTCCCTATAAGCCATTAGTTGCTCATATTTTGTATTTCACTGCAGAATCAATCAATATTGGTCCCGACTAAATCCCTGCAGTTCTTGTTCAATATTGTTTGCAGCAAAATCAAGTACTATGATTCCCTCATATGCACAGCTACCGACAAAAAACTCCCTATTGTGTGATGTTACTAAGGCCAACAAGCATGCTCCCTGTTTCGAGGGTTGTGGATCTTTTTGTAACTCAGTTGTCATATTTCTCACTTTCTTTTCAATATATTCTACTAATTATCCATCCATCTTCAATAAACTCTCTCTAAACTATTTTGCTTTGTATGAAATATTTGCATTGCTAGGCACTAAAATCTTGTTTCCTGTTGCTAGCTAATGCCCTTTTCAGGTTAGAAGGATTGACTGGCATTTGTGTCATTGACATGTGCGCTTTTTACCTGATGTTTCGAAATGCAAACTTGGAGTTCTTGTTATAATTTGATATGTAACATCATCATTATGTTAATTCTTTCCGATCTTACTATGTTCATATGGAATGCTTTGCGAGTCTTTGCATTAAGACATGTAACTGGTCTGAAACTTTTGTTGTGTAGGTACTAAGGTACGAAGAAACATATTGAAAAAAATATTTTTGTTTTTGAAAATGTTGGTTGGAATGTTGATTGGAATTAGGAAATAAAACTCTACAAAGTAATATTACATTGTCCGAGCATGTTGGGCAAGCACATGGAATAAACGTATGGATTCGTTGTTGTTTCTTTTGTTTTTTAAGAAAGCCACCTTTAATTGTGAATCGTTTATTTTCAAACGAGATCATATTCAGGTAGCAGAATAACTCTTTCTTCTGAATTCTCCGATTGCAAATTTTGGATTAACCTTTTTTCCTTGGTGGTGTGCTTTGATACAAAATCATATCCTCATGTCCTCTAAATTATGAGATATGTTTAGCTTCCAAAGCACTTAGGGGTATTTGTTTTGGGATGATCCTCCAAAATATCACCGTAATCCTCGCTACTGTTCTCTATCACTGTGTTTGTTTTATCTAGGTGATGAGTCATCACCGTAATCAAAGATCACCTAGGTGATAAAAACGGAGTGATATTTCACATTACGGATCACCCCAAAAAACCTCAGTGATCCTTCATCACCTTGATGGGGTGATATTTCTGATTTTTTTCGGGACAAAATTATCCCTTATAATTAACTTTATTTCCTCTCATTACCCCTAATTCAAATCAATAATATTGAACAATAGAATATTCGTTTGTGTTTAGTGCTATTTTCGATAAAATTATATCCCATCATACATACTTATTTGTATCTTTTTTAAAAAAAATATTCTCATCTTATTTTATATCTTTTCTTGTCAGAATCCGAACTACACAAGCCATCTTTTTCATTCTCCTTTCATCAATCGTTCGACGTTGAACGGTGTGTAAGTGTTTAGTGTTATTTTGTCTTTTTGTGCCTTTCATAGTTAACAATTGTGGCTAATAGTTTAGTGCTATTCAATTTTTAGTTGCCTCTTTTCATATCAACAGCTTATTGTCTAATCGGATTCCTCAAATTTTTTTAAAGCTCAATGTTGCTTCTACTCGTATTTATCGTGTGTGTATGTGTGTAGGCATTTATGCGACGTACTTGTTTATAACGATTGTGATTTTTGTTTATAACGGTTGTGATTTGTTGTTCATACTTTGATATATTATGCATACATTTGTTAAATTACTCGTATATGTTTTTCTACTGTAAACTGAAATATATGGTTTTGGTTGGAATGACAAAGAGAAATGTGTAGTTGCTGAAAAAGATGTGTTTGATCTTTGGTGCAAGGTAATTATTATTTTCCTCCGTAGATATTTATATATCCGCTTAGATTTTCTCATCCTTTGTGAATATTCCTTGTAGACACCCAAACACAGTTGGCCTCAGGAATAAGCCTTTTCCTTACTATGATGAGCTTGCCAAGATCTTTGGAAAAGATAGGGCAACTGGTGAGATGGCTGAGAGTGCTGCTGATGTTGTCGAAGACTTGGATTTGAATCCTGATAATGACAGAGAGGACATCGAGGTAGTTGAACTTGAGGCCAATGATGATCCGCCAATTGTCGTTGGTGACAATGACTCTCCAGAGGGTATGCATCAACCCACAAAGGCCAATTTAAACAAGAAAAATAGTGAAAGCAACAAGAAAATAAAGAGAGATGACAAGGATGTGATGGTTGACTTGGTTGGTGCACTTGGCCGGATTGGGAATGTCTTTGAAGCAAACTTAGAGTTCAAGGTGATATCTACTTATTAGCACAACCAACTCAAGGTGATACGAGGAGGCAAACATTGTTCAATGAGATTTCCAAGATTCATTCACTATCTATGGATGGTAAGATCACTGCTACATCAATCTTCTTGAAGGACAACACCAAAGTTGAAATGTTTTTTAGCATGCCGGAGGAGGTGAGACATATGTTAGTGATGAAGGAGCTTCATAACGACCCATCAGATGGTTACAGGCCCTCGTTTGATTAGTTCAGAAAATTTTATTGCTATCAGTTGTGAGTCGTACTTTTGCATAGTACTTCCTGATATTAATTATGAGTTAGAATTTGTGATTTTTTTGCGAACATACTTTCTTATATTTATATGAAGGCTTGCATTTTTAACGATTGTGAACCTTTTATTGGATGATTATTTACAAGCATTTCATGGGAGGTAACAGAATTATATTTTTGCTACAAAAGACATGTTCTTTTTTTTTTTTTTTATAAAGTTATATATTAGAAACTTATACAATAAAAGTTGATATTTGAATATTAATCTTGATCACTTTCAAAAATCACCCTGAAACAAACACGTTAGTGCACATCACCAAGATATATACATAGGGTTAAATATACATTTACACAACATCACCTTACGCATCACCGTGATTAAACAAACACGATATTCTAATATCACCATGATATGTAAAATGAAATATCACCCCAAAACAAACGCAGTGATGACATATCACGTTGATCCACATCACGGTGATGCTCACATCACGGTGATGTGTATATCACCGTAATGTTGGATCACTAAAACAAACACCCCCTTAATGAATATCGGTTTTCTACTAGATTCAATGGTGCACGATCAGAAAAGAAGATATGATTTGCTTGAACAAAGAAGGGAAAACGAATGACGCAATGCCAAATGTAGAGTACATATATAAATAAAAACTCGCACCGTGATCGCTTAAGGTGCATAGTCGTAGAACATAATGTTCTTCCTATGGTCCTCACCTAACATTGAAACGCCCGCTTGGATTTTGTTGTCCTAAATATTGTTCTACTTTATGTTTTTCTATATTAACTGTTTTAACCATTTGATCTCGGGGTATGGTTACATTGAAGCCGCACAACGTGCGGCCACGTTATCTGGTATGCTTCGTTGGATAGATTAGATATGACCTGTTTTCGAACATGAGCAAAGTGATGACTACCAAATTTAAATAGTAGGCATATTCATGATTGTGTTTATGCATTTCTTTTTACTTGAAAATAAATCCCTACCACTAGTTTGTGAAAACCTAATGTCAGCCAAACCAAAGACCCAATGTATACATATACTTCACCACCAGCCTGTCTTCACGTGTTTACAGTTTACACCAAGTTTGTCAATCTTTGCGAATAAATACAAAATAAATATGAAAACTGGTTGAAAACTAATCAACAAACGTAATATAACAAATCCTTGTTTTACAAACTTGTCACATTAAAATACGACCAAGAGAACACGTATCTAATCTATATTTATGTGGACGTGTGTTTAATATGGATAATCATACTTTTGCCCTAAAATATGATACAGTAACTAAATGTACACAGTTTTTTTACGCAATCATAGTACTTGTATTAAGATCAAGAACCATCCGATACAAGACCTTTTGCATCGATCCCATCATCCGACGAAGAAGAAGTATCTTCAATGGCGCCATTTTGCTTCCATGGAATGGAGCTCGTCGGCGGAAAGCAGCACAAGCATTCCTCGAGACATGGCTGAGGAATCTCAAGTGTCTGAAAATTGTAAGAAGGTGACGAAGCTTCTCTGAGTGGGCCCCAGCACTCGACTTTGTTGAATTCTGGGATGTTAGAATGGAAATAAACCCAAACTAAAGCTTCCTCTAGGTCGGGGAAGTTGTTGAACAAGCTCACGTCTCCATGGACGAAGGCCTTTAGAACCTTCAAGATTTTAATATATGTAAGTATATAGTTGTAAATTAACCAGCAAGATCTTTAGCAACATTTTTGCATTATGTTGCATTACCACAGGGAGTTCTTTGCAGAAGATGTAATATCTAAGCCTTGCAATGAAATCAAGCAGAAAATGGCCACCACTTATGTGGCAATGAACATGGAGGGACATCTTTCCTTGGACCTTTTTCCACTCTGCTACAACTTCATCTCTGTATAATTTGTTGTACCATCCTTGCAACTGAGGATATAGAGAGACATTAATTCAAAAATTAGTTCCATGTTGAAGGAAATTAATCGAAACATAATAATACTAATAATAGCACGAGGACTAAAGGATTAAGGAACTAAACCTATTTCAATTCCATGTGGACCCTTCGTTCTAACTTTCACTTAATCTTTATATATTTCTTTTTATTTTTTATTATTCTTTAAAGAAGAAGATAAGCTACATGTAACATGCCGACATGTTCATGTTTATCTACAAGCACAGATCCATTAGAAGTGTTCTGTAACTGAACATAAAAACAGAATCTTTAAGCTAAACAGCACAGAAAGCCCAGTTTTTTTCCCAAGAAATTTACCCCCAAATCCGTCCCACCATGACAGAAAGACGTGATGAAGAAATTAAAGAAAAGCCCAGTTGAAGGAAAGTGAAATAAGGTGAGAATAATCAAGAAAAATCACAACTTTATTACCTGGGAGCTATTGATGGTCTGAGAAATAGCTAAAGTGAGCTTAGCGGTGATATCGCTGTGTGTAAGAGTGTAAGTTCTTGGTAGTTTTCCAGGGTGCTTCTTCTCATCGGTTCCCAAGAACAAAACTTTCAGCTTCGATGCTTCAAATATTGCTGGCCCAAATAACCTAGCAACCTAAATCCACAAAATATACACATATATATAGGAAATAAAACGGAAAAAAAATACAGACTTTGGAAAGAATTGAAATTACAGGAACAAGGGCTTGATTCGTCTTCGTCCTCCTCCTCGTTCGGTGCTGCAGAAATGATTTATTATTTTCCTTCTGAAACGAAGAAGGTTTGAGCTTCAATGGAAGAAGTGAAGCAGCAGTCAGAGAAGCCATGAGACGTTGAATTAACAGCAAAGAAGATAATACCCCTCTGTTTTGATTCTTCTTTTTTTTCCAAACGGAGTAAATCTTGTATTATTATTTATTGCGTTCTTCTCTTCTCTTTAAGACTTGCTTTGGATTTGGGAAAAGATCGAGCAGCCAAGAAAAGAAGCGTAACGCTTCCTATACTTTCGCTATACTCAAAAGGAATTGACTTGGGTGTTTTTCTTTATTTATTCTCTTCTATTTATTGTGTTACTTTCCTCGGTTATCCTGGAGGCTTAAATCGTTGGGAGAGTTTGGAAGGTTGGCATTCCTACGTGTGTCCTTTTGTGACTGAGAAGTCTCATTCGTATTTTTCTCATAAAAAAAATCATATATGTAGAAAAAATCATCATTAATAATTGTTGTTAGATAGAGATCTGTTGCGTGTCAACTTTATATTGAAATATGCTCCGTTGATTTCGTTGCTTTCGTGTTTTATATTACTATTAATTTTTTAATTATGGAGTTGATTTGTTGAAAATGGCAAACTATTACATCAAACTTGAAAGTCACTCTGGCAATCGCATGATTTATAAATCAAGACTGAAGAAAGCTCTCTATAAAAAGTATAATGAAATTATTCTAACAATCAACAATTTCCGTTCAAGCCCTGTTCCTCTCCTCCAGAATTTTCACCCCCATGTACCTATAAAAAACACACAATTCAAACCCATAAATCCAAACAAAAACTAAAATTAATAAAAAAAAAGTTCTCTATATAAATTACCTTCCAAGCATCATCACTGTGGCCTGCGGATTAGTCCCGGGCGAATAAATAAACGTCGACCCATCGATTACCCTCAAACCGTCGACCCCAATAACCCTATAATTCGAGTCGACAACACTCCCAACTTGGCACCCGCCGTGGTAGTGCCATATAGTCATCACAGTATCCTTACAGAACTGCTCCAAAGAAAGCGAAGCGTTCGCATGCTTCGGAAGGAGGTTCACGGGCGCGTTCGCCGTCATGTTGAGCAACAGCGGGACCGACAAGTAGTCGTATCGAAACTCTCGAAACGAATTCGATTCTATGACCCTCTCGATGACCCTCAAGCCGTCCACGCACCTCTGTAGGTCCCGCTCGTCCTGGAAGTAGTTGAACGTAACCCTAGGGTTTTCGTTAGGGTTCTTGCTCTTGAGCTCCAAGTGGCCCGTCGACATGGGCCCCATTATCTTCTCGAGTATGAACCCGCCCTGGAAGATCGATGGGTCTAGGGTTTTCATCGATTCAATCGCCCGAGATAGGGCTTCTGGCGTTCGTTTCTTCGGCGGTACCGTCGATAGCTGACCTATCTGAGAAATTTAGATGGAAAGCTCAATCGCTTCAATATATATTGTTAAAGATCCAATCAGTCCCCGAAAGACCAACCCTATAAGATGCGTCTGGTGTGCGAAATTCAGTGTGGGGAAGAATAGAAAAGATGTTACAGTACGACACACAAAACGTAATGTACAATGATTCAATGCCCATCATACATTTTTGTTTTTTTTCGCATTGGGTTCCGCATACCGAACTAACCTTATAAGTCTGTAGGATTCCATCACACTAAAACTAATTGGTAGTAGGAGTACTTCACAAACTTATATACGAGTCCCAATTCTTCGATTCGATTGGGTTTGCTACCACAACAAATATATCTTTATATAAAAAAAATTAAAAAAAGCGTGACCTTAGGCGAAAACATCCCGAAATCCCGTCGGTCGGACGAGCCGGCGAAATTCTCCCCGCTGGCGGCCTCGACGTAGCTTCCGAAGGGAGTAATCCCGACGACCTCAATGAGGGAAACCTCGACCTCCCTCGGCGATGGAATGAATATAGCGTTCATCGGATTGTCCGACATTCCCTGACCGACCAAAGGCTGGTCCACGACCACCGTTATGTTGTGGGCCTCTAAATGGGCCCTCGGGCCCACCCCACTCAGCATAAGAAGTTGAGGGCTACCGAGGGCCCCTGCAGTGATGACAACCTCATTTTTTTCACCAGAAGGGTCGTCGTTCAGGTACGCCCTGTGCTTTTTCCCGAGGGCATCCCTAAATACGACCCCGTGGGCCGACGGTTTGGCCCGGCCCGCCTTTTTCCCGAAGAGGATCCGATGGACCGTGGCGTGGAGAAGCACGGTTAGCCGGGCCGGGTCGGCCCGGCTCAGTAGGTTAGCCGCGGTGTGCCTACGCCCGTCCCCGTCGAAGATGGTCCCGCCGACCTTGGTGCCCACAATGTGGTCGTAGGTGAACCCATTGAAGGGCTCGACGCCGGCCTCTAATAGCCCGTTTTTTACCGCGGTCTGCCAAGATTTCATGGGCGGGCGGAAGGCGACCACCTTCTCGACCCATTCGTAGGACTCGTTGGCGAGCCGCCTGTCCCAGCCGACCCGATCCACGTAGTCCGGGGCGGCCCGGGTGTAGAATCCGGCGTTGAGGCAGCTGCCGCCGCCGAGGACGCGGGCCCTGGCGTTGATGACGCCGTCCTCGGAGATGAAGCGCTGGGAGGGGGAGTGAGGGGAGAGGTCGGAGAGGGAGCGGCCGAAGGAGGAGAGGTGGGTGATGTTTGGGTCGTTGTAGGGTGAGCCGCCGCGCTCGAGGAGGAGGACGGTGGCGTTTTGGGAGAGGGTGGCGGCTAAGGGGCAGCCGGCGGTGCCTCCTCCGACGATGATGTAGTCGTAGTGGGAGACCGGCGGCGATGACGTGGCTTCGTGGATGAAGGTGTAGCGTGGCGGGGCTGCCAATGCAATTAATGGTCATTATTGATATTTTAGATATATGTGTCGAATCGAATGGGCTCTGCTAAGCCTTTTTTTTTTCTAAAAAAAATTATTTTGATATACATTATCTAGGGAAGTAAAATTAAATAATCGAGGAAAAGGAAGCATGGGATGTATAACAACAGGAAATAAATTGTGGATAAAGATGTAATTTATGTCCTCTGTTCCATCAAGGCAGTTACGTAATTGAGTATATTAAATGAGTAGGCAAATCTTGTTGAAACGTTGATTTTGAATCGACCATAGCTCTTCAACGAAAAAAAAAAACGACGTAAGAAATGAGATGGTCACACACCTATACATTGCGCTCGTTTGTGATTTTCTGAATACGATGATGTAATGATTCAGCGGGTCGTGCTTTTTTCTTTTTAATTTCTAAAGTGTGATTCAGATATATATGTACGTGAATCACAAAAAAAAAAGGAAGATAGTTTACTGTAGAGATACCGTCTACCAATTTGAAAAGTCCACCAAAAATAATTCATCACTTAATTGATAAACAGATTCAAATACAAGATGGAAAAATAGGACGTTTTTCTACGGAACAAAATTTTTTGTGAAGAACTTTGGAGACACACCAAAAAGAGACATGCATGCATTAACTCTTACGAATGCCTCAGCATTGCAGTAAAATGCCAAAGGGGCTTTAAATGCAATGAAATTCATTTTTCTGTGAAATCTAGTTCTCAACAGCTAGGATCAGACGGCAGCAATATTCACCAAGCAATGAAACAAAAACAAAAAAAGATAAGTACCTTCTTTAGATGTACAGAAGCTATGAAGAAGCAAGAATGAAGCAGCAAACAACAATATTCTCCACATCCCAGAATCCATCATCAACTGTTTTGTACTGAAAAGGAAATAAAAGCGTCTTGAGAGAAAGAAATAATAGTGTTCGGCTTTAACGTTGGATTATGTAAATATATAAATATATATAGAGATACTTATGCGTGCATGTTTGTCACAAACGAGTTAATGTGGTTGTGCACAAGTACGTCAATTTATAGATGGAAGTTTCTTGATGAGAAGAGACCCCAACAATAAAGACGGCTTAAACTCGTCTTTCGAACAGTGAAAAGATTATGTGACACTTTAAAGCTAGAAATATGAGGGAATAAAGAAAATGTACTACTTGTGAGAGAGCTCCCATGTACGTCGTCGTCGCTTGATGAGAACTCAGTACTGGAATGTTAATAGTTAGTTATATGTAATTAAAGATGGTGTAATAAGTGAAGTTAGCTGAAATAATAGACTCAGCAATAAATGAGGGCTACATCAAAAAATTATATATCTTTGATGGTTTATGGCACCAACCAGCTTCTGGGAGTTGAGTTTATTCCAACCAAAGAGAATCTTTACCTACACAATATTAGACATTCTTTTTTCAATTTTCTATATCTATTGGGCCTTATTATCAGCTTATTTCAGGCCCAAACATTTGTAGTATGATTTCTCCACAGGTTAGAAATATATTTAATATCATTTCATGGAAAATTAATTCAAAGCACTTGGGTTGTTTTTCTCAATAAACCTTATCTAATCGGCTTTACTCACTATTTTCTTTCAATAAGATCCACGTGTACTGAAAAAAAGGGGTAAATTTCGTTTCGGGGATTGTCACTGTTTTAAAATTGATTTCAGATCTGTCGGTTTAAGGATTAAGTGCAAATTACGAGCTAAGGCCAAATTCATATTTTCAATTAACTTATATAAGTTTCATTTATAGATACGAAACCAATTTAAGTTTCATTAGAGAAAAGAACACATGTGTTACCACATACCAAAGTGTTACCATAGACCCATGAAGTGTTACTACAGACCCATGAAGTGTTACCACGGAACCATGAAGTGGTATTGGGGAACCATGAAGTGTTTCTGAAAGAACTGAGTCCTTAAAATTATAAATTTTCTGACAGGGGTCTGAACTCTAATTGAAACTTTAATGGAGCCAGAAACGTAAATGCCCCTACTTTAATTGACCCGATTTCTGCAGTACAACTTCGTTGTTCTGCAGTAACACTTTATTATTATGCAGTACCACTTCGGCAAAACAACGAAGTAATACTGCAGAACAATTAAGGTATTGCAGAACAATGACGTTGTACTAAATAACAATGAGGTGGTACTGCAGAAATCGAGTCCTTAAAAAAACTAAATTTATACGGCCCGAATCCGATTCTAAAACTTAAGAAAGGGAGCCTCAAACATAATATACCAAAAAAAAAGATTCACGTATCACCCATCTTGACCTTTCTTCCCAGCGTGCTCCACTGATAACATAAAGAGAGAGAAAAAAATCTAGAGAGAGACAAAAAATCTATCTAAGAAACTCCAATGGCTCCTCAAATATCTGCAGTAACGGAACTAAGCAATTTTCTACTTCCGATAAGCATCATCTTCTCCATTATCACCGTATACCTAGTCTTCAATCTCTTCAAGTCCTCTGCAAAATCAGTTGACCGTCGTCGTCTTCCGCCGGGACCGAAGCCATGGCCGATCGTCGGCAACATACCACAGATGGCCTCGGCGGCGAACCCCCACGTCAGCCTATTCAATCTGTCCAAAATCCACGGCCCACTGATGTATCTGAGGTTGGGCACGCAGCCCTTGATCGTCGCATCGTCGCCGGAATCTGCTAGAGAAATACTCAAATCGAAAGATCGGATTTTTTCAGGCAGGCACGTGCCTCGCTCGGTGCCGTTCGCGCAGTCTCAGCTCAACCAATCTTCCTTTGCATGGACAGAAGATTGCAACGATTATTGGAAGCTTGTAAGAACAATCTGCAGAACTGAGCTTTTCTCTAGCAAAGCCATCGAATCGCAGGCAGAACTGAGAGAGGAGAGCATAAGAGAGCTAATCCGTTTTCTGAGGGGAAGAGAAAATAGGGTTTTGAAGGTATCGAAGATCGTCTTCGCATTGGTTTTTAACATCTTGGGGAACGCTATGATGTCTCGGAGTTTCATAAACTTGGAAGAAGCAGAAGATATTATTAACGTCGGCGATGGCTCGATCAAGGCGGTTTCGAGGGAGCTCACCGAGCTCTTAGCTTCTCCTAATTTATCAGAGTTTTTTCCCATTTTCAGCAGATTCGATGTCCAAGGTTTGACGAAGAAGCTGCGAGGCGTTTATGCGAGGCTGAGAGGCGTTTGGGAACCTGTCATTGATGAGAGGAGAAAGGCGAGAGCTAATGATGATCATGGTTCTTCTTACAGTAGATGCTATGATTTCTTGGATGCTCTCCTCGACAATGAACTTACCAATAATCAGATCACCATGTTGTTTACGGTAACGACGATTCTTTTGTTTTCTTCAACATGAATTTTTAGGGTACATAATGCATGAAAATGTTTAGTTAATGATCAGTATATATGACAAGAGATTGTAGTAAAGTGATGATACTATGTTATGTATTATGTTAATGTTACCTTAATTCTAACAGGAAATGTTCGTGGCTGGCTCAGACACAACAACATCAACAATAGAATGGACTTTAGCAGAACTGCTGAAAAATCCCGAGCTACTGAAGAAAGTACGACAAGAAATCGACGTTGAAATAAATCAAGAATTTCCCAAAAACTCCCATTTGTTAAACCTGCCATATCTTCAAGCTTGCCTAAAAGAAACCCTAAGGCTACACCCGCCGGCACCTCTCCTCTTACCTCACCGAGCCATCGAAGAATGCCAAGTCATGAACTACACTGTCCCCAAAGACACTCAGCTTCTAATCAATGTGTGGGCCATCGGGCGCGACCCCTGTTCGTGGGTCGACCCGTTGGAGTACGACCCGGAAAGGTTTATGAAGATGGGAATTGATTTTAAAGGGAGCGATTTCGAGTTCTTGCCCTTCGGGTCGGGTCGAAGGATTTGCCCCGGGATGCCAATGGTTGCTAGGAATGTTCCTTTGATCCTTGCTGCTTTGATTCATTTCTTCGATTGGGTTATTCCTCGTGGGAATGAGATTGATATGAGTGAGAAGTTTGGTATTACGATGGAGATGGAACATCCTTTGGTGTTGATTCCCAAGTCGAGGAGATGAATGAATCGAATGAAATAAAAATCGATGGACGACGACCATGTAATAGTTCTTATGCATGTGTCCATAATAATTGTCGTAACAAAAGCAACACAATTGAGTTTTTATCACGCGTCTATATCATGAAATACAACAGAGTATGTGAGTTTTTTTTCTTTTCCTTTCTACACAATCGAACGGCCATTTTAACATTAAGTGGAAGGACGACTAAATTAAAGTTTTCTTGCATGACGATAAGATTCATAGCATAGCGACGAGTCACTTAATCTTCAACCTTATCTTATTACAATAATTTTTCGAATTATCGTTCAACCACATATTTCTTGTTATCCATATGAAAAATTAGAACTCCATCCAAGTTCCCATGGCTGAACAGTTCGAAAGAGAGCTCAACTATCTTGTGATTACAGCCATAGTAATCGCCATCTCCTCCATAATTTATAAGCTCTTAAAATCCTAAGAAAATTCAAACCTTTATCATAATCTTCCACCTGGGCCAAAGCCATGGCCGATTCTGGGAAACATCCCAGACATGTTATCTAAGAAAAATGAAGATTTGTGTGTGTTTGTATGCACAGTAGTTAACGTGGTTCGGATTAAGAAGGATCCTACATCCACGGATTGAATTCTTCACTATACGACTCAATCAAGAACACACGAAGAATACATCGAGCTCAAGCTCGCTCAAGGAGATGGATGAAAAGAGGTTAAAAATCAGTAAAGGCTTAATAGTCCTTTTAATACTTAAAAGCCCGCAAAAATCAGTTAAAGCGTTCAGCTTTTGCTTCCTAACGAAATCGTCTGCAGCAGATGCGTTTCTATTAGTTGTGCTGAAAGAAAACGTCTGCGCCAGTTGCGTCTTTCATGGCGTCACGGTTTTGTGAAATCTTCTTCACGGCCATGACCCTGAGCTGGGACACATAGACGTGCCTCTGTCGATTGTCACGGCGTCGTGCACGCTTTCGTCACGGCCGTGACCCTGAGCTGGGACAAATAGACGTGCTTCTGTCGATTGTCACGGCGTCGTGCAAGCCTTGTCACGGCCGCGACCCTTCCTTCCTTTTATTTCTTTGTCACAGCTTCTGCAGCTCCGCCAATCTGCTTAGGTCGATTAAGCTCATGCTTTATTACCCCCCGCAAGATGGAAGATATAGGTTGATGACTGACATCTTGACTAGCAGCTTCTTAAGCATAGGACCGGATAGAGGTTTGGTTAGCACATCAGCCAGCTGACATTCTGATCTAACGGGTAATAATTTGACAGAACCATGAGAGACATGATGCCTGATAAAATGGCAGTCAATCTCTATATGCTTGGAGCGTTCGTGGAACTTTGGATTAGAAGTTAACTTCAGAGGCGACAGATTGTCACAATACACAACTGGAATCTGATCACTGTTGAGTCCTAGCTCTGTCAGTAATTGCCTAATCCACATGACCTCAGAGACAACTGAACCCAACGCTCTATACTCAGCTTCTGTCGAAGATCTGGACACAGTGGCCTGCTGGCTTTCCAAGTTACCATGGAATCCCCAAGAAAGGTGCAATAACCAGTGATGGATTTCCTGGTATCTTTGCAAGCTGCCCAATCGGCATCAGAGAAAACCTTAAGCTATAGGTCTGGATTGGATGTCATGATAATGCCCTGTCCTGGAGTTGCTTTTATGTACCGAAGCAAATGATGGGCTGCCATGAGATGTGTTGTCTGTGGTGCGGACATGAATTGGCTTAACTTATGAACGGAGAAGGCAATGTCAGGTCTGGTGAATGTCAGGTAAAGTAACCGGCCTACCAGCCGCATGTACTTAAAAGATCAGTAAGAAGTTCTCCATCATTCCCAGTGAGCTTATTGCTTGGAGGGTGTTGTTAAGGGCCTGGCTTCGAGATAGCCTGTGTCTTCAAGAAGCTGAAGTGCATACTGTCGCTGACTGAGGCAAATTCCCTCTGGATTCCTCACAACCTCAATGCCAAGAAAGAACTTTAGGCTACCTAGATCTTTAATCCTAAAGCGAGAACCGAGAAAAACCTTGGCTTGCTGTATTGAAGTAATGGATGGCCCAGCTAGAATGATATCATCCACGTAGACCAAGAGAATGACCAGGTGATCGCCTTTCCCCTTCACAAACAGGGTGTGGTCTGACTATGTCTGCACAAAACCAAAGTCCATAACAGCCTCAGAGAACTTCTTGTTCCACTGCCGAGAGGATTGTTTTAAACCATATATGGATTTGTGCAACTTGCACACCATCTTGAACATGTCCTTTCATAGTTTTTATAGAATCCATCAGGTAACTCCATATACATCTCCTCTGCGAGGTCTCCATTCAGAAAAGCGTCGTTTACATCCAATTGTTCCAAATGCCATGTAAGCTTAGCTGCCAACGCTAGAATGATTTTTATTGTGCTCGGCTTTGCCACGGGAGCAAAGGTGTCAATGTAATCCACACCTTCTCGCTGATCGAAACCCTTTGCAACCACTCGTGCCTTATACTTGTCAACCTTACCATCAGAATTCACTTTAATTTTGTACACCCAATGGCTCCCAATGGGCTTACAGCCTTCAGGTAATTGGACAACTGTCCAGGTTCTATTTTCTTCTAATGCCAGCAGTTCTTCTTCCATAGCTTTGAGCCAAGCCTTAGATGTAGATGCCTGGGTATAGTTCTTTGGTTCCCTTGCCAAGGCCACACTAGAAACAAGTGCATGGTACTGTGGAGTGAAATTGTGATATGACAGAAAACTAGTCAGAAGATAGGTAACCTGGCTGCCAAGTACCCTGTTGCAGTGGTAGTCCCTTAAGTATGAAGGTTGTTTTGTCTCTCTTGATGACTTCCTTTGGGGCTGATCCAATGCTGAAGCACTGTTATCTGGCCCAGCAAGCTCAGGTTTGACTGAATTCTCAGGAACTAGACTGGTTTCCTGCTCAGCATGAGTGGGGTCTGCAGTGTTTTCAGGAACTTGGTGCTCAGTGCTCACAGCTTCCTCTGCACCTCCAAGACTGATATCAAGTGATCTTGGCAGGACTAAGGTGGAGAAAGGATCATATGAGTTTGGACTGGTATTTCCCTTGAATGGAAATTCTTCCTCCTTAAACTTAACATCCCTCGAGACAAATATTTCCTTGGTACTGATATCCATTACCTTGTAGCCCTTCATGCCATTAGGGTAACCAATGAAGACACACTACCTTGCACGAGGATCAAACTTCGCTGCAAGAGTAGAACAGAAACACAAGGAACCAAAAGCTCGTAGCTGGTTATAGTTAACAGTTCTATGGAATAAAAACTCAAATGGGGACTGATTACCCAAGTTGACTGAGGGAGTTCTATTAATAAGAAATGCTGCAGTTAAAACACACTCAGACCAATACACAATTGGCAAACCGGAATGAAAGAATAATGACCTAGCAACATTCAAGAGATGTTGGTGCTTCCTTTTAACTATGGAATTCTGCTGTGGTGTTTGAACGCATGATAAGTGATGGATAATCCCCTTTTTCATGAACAGCTCACTGAGGCTAAACTCTCTTGCATTTTCTGACTTATGGTCTTGACTTTGCAAGAGAACTGTGTCTCAACCAGATTTAAGAAATAGGTCAAAACTGTGTTTACCTCAGATTTGTATCTGATCATGAAAAGCCAGGTAAACCTGGAATGATCATCCACAATAGTGATAAAGTACCTCTAGATGAGATGGCGTATGAAATGGGCCCCAAATGTCGCAATGCACTAAATCAAATGGTGAACACACTGTTTTGTTATTATTTGGAAATGAGTTCCTCTTTTGTTTTGCAAGGGGACAGATTTTACAGAAATTTTCTTCATGACTGAACTCATTACCCATTGAATTGCCAAGAATCTCTAACACTCTATCCGAAGGATGGCCTAACCTATTGTGCCAAAATGTGGCAGACAACTTATTCAGAAATACATGCTTATTGCTAACAGGAAACTTATTCTGAAACACATGTTTATTGTTGACAGGAAACTTTGTAAATGGAGTACTCTGAATTACAAATAAAACAGCAACTTGATCACCCCTGCCAATCGTTTGCTGGAATTGATCCTGCATCACAAGACCATTAGATCCAAAACAGAAGCTAAAACCATTCTGATTTGTCAAGCAGCTGACTGAAATAAGATTGAAATGAAATTGAGGCGCTAGTAAGACATCAGTAAGTGTAATGAAATTGTTTATTTTAACTGTCCCTGCTTTGTTTACTCTCATGATGGTTCTATTTGACAGGATAACATTTGATTCCTGAATGTTATGAATGTCAGATAAGAGGTCCTGATTACCACAAACATGCCTCGTGGCCCCCGAATCTACTAACCAGACTCTATGACTAGTTAGACTAGGTAAGTTATGAGCTAGGGAGATACCTGAATTCTTCCCAGCTAAACAAATACCTGAATTCGTCACCCCTTGCTGGGATAAGTCTGTATTGGCAACAGTTGAATTGTTGGCAGACTGGTTAATCAAGTCCGTGAGGCTCTGCAACAGGAATGATGTGAGTTGAAGCTGAACAAGAGCATCATCAGAACCTGAGCTCGGTGCCTGATGAACCTGCTGCCCTGGTCTACCAGTAGTTATGTCAGCCACCACTTGGTTGACTCTGTTCCCCTTGAATCTTGGTCCCTGCCTAAATCCAGGTGGGAAACCATGGAGCTGATAGCAGGAATCAATAGTATGTCCCCTCTTCTGACAATGAGTGCACAGTGGTTTTACAGTGTCCTTTTCATGAGTATAAGCATTCTTCCTCCCTGGTTCTGGGTCTGGCTGGCAGTCAACATTGCCACACTGCTGAGCTGGTCTTGAGGGTTCTTTAAGACCCCAGCACCCACCGACCTTTGTTTCTCCTCTTGGACCAACAATGAGAACACTTTGTTGATTGTAGGCAGCGGGTCCATAAGCAAGATTTGCCCTCTAACCTGTGAAAAAGTGTCATTTAGTCCCATGAGAAATGTCAAGACATACTCCTCATTGAGGTAGTCCTTGATCTTGTTAACTCCTCCACAGGTACATTCACACGGTGGTCTGTAATTAGCCAATTCATCCCACAAAGTTTTGAGTCTAGTGAAATAAACTGATATACTATTGGATCCTTGAGCTAGATTGATCAACTCTCTTTTCAATTGGAACACTCTCGGCCTGTTTGTTTGCCCAAACCTCTCCTGTAAATCTAGGCACACCTCTCTCGCAGATGAACTATATAAGATACTCGCTGAAATTTCCTTAGAAACAGAATTGATGATCCACAAAATCACCACGCTGTTATTTCTCTTCCAAGCGCTTAGTTGATTCTGCGTAGCAGTCTGATCTTGAGGATCAGCAACAGGAATCTTGAGGTCGCCATTGACAAATCCTTCCTAATTTCTCCCAATTAGGGCAATCATCATTGCTCGGCTCCAGGTAGCGTAGTTATCTCCATCCAAGCGTTCATGAACAAGTAATTGACCAGACGTGTCATTATTGTTCAGAAAATAAGGATCATTAATCAAGACGACAGAATTTGATGACGAGGAACTCGTAGCGTTTGCAGCCATGGTGCTCCACCTAATGCTCAAGAAATCTTGTAAAAAAAATCTTAATCCACGGATTGAGATCTTTCTCTGATACCATAAGAAAAATGAAGATTTGTGTGTGTTTGTATGCACAGTAGTTAACGTGGTTCGGATCAAGAAGGATCCTACATCCACGGATTGGAATTCTTCACTATACGACTCAATCAAGAACACCCGAAGAATACATCGAGCTCAAGCTCGCTCAAGAAGATGAAAAGAGGTTAAAAATCAGTAAAGGCTTAATAGTCCTTTTAATACTTAAAAGCCCGCTAAAATCAGTTAAAGCGTCCAGCTCTTGCTTCCTAAAGAAATCGTCTGCAGCAGATGCGTTTCTATTAGTTGTGCTGAAGAAATCGTCTGCGCCAGTTGCGTCTTTCATGGCGTCACGGCTTTGTGAAATCTTCTTCACGGCCATGACCTTGAGCTGGGAGACATATACGTGCCTCTGTCGATCGTCACGGCGTCGTGCACGCTTTCGTCACGGCCGTGACCCTGAGCTGGGACAAATAGACGTGCTTCTGTCGATTGTCACGGCGTCGTGCAAGCCTTGTCACGGCCGCGACCCTTCCTTCCTTTTATTTCTTTGTCACAGCTTCTGCAGCTCGGCCAACCTGCTTAAGTCGATTAAGCTCATGCTTTATTATTATCTTCAGCCGATCAACATGTCACTTTATTCAACTTGTCCAAAATGTACGGCCCTTTAATGCATCTTAGGTTAGGAACACAGCCTTTAATCGTTGCATCATCGCCAGAAGCTGCCAGAGAAATACTGAAATCGAAAGATCGAATTTTCTCGGGTAGATTCGTGTTAAGTTGCTTGCCTTTCGGCCAGTCAGAATCTTCTTTGGCATGGATAGAAGATTGCAACGACCATTGGAAGTTGATAAGAACACTTTGCAGAACTGAGCTTTTTTCCAATAAGGCAACGAGTCGCAAGCAGAACTAAGAGAAAAGAGCATCGGCGAAATGATAAGTTTCTTGACGAGGGCGAAAGGTGGTCGTAGGGTTGTGAAGATATCTGAGTTAGTTTTCGCTACGGTTTTTAACATGTTAGGGAATGCGATGATGTCTAGGGATTTTATAAGCTTGGAAGATGAAAACAACAAAGATGGCGGCTTGAAGGGTCTTACTAGGGAGCTAGTAGAGATTCTTGCCGCTCCAAACTTGTCTGATTTTTATCCCATTTTTGGTAGGTTCGATATTCAGGGTTTGAGGAAGAGATTAAGTAGGGTTTACTCGAGATTTAGATGCGTTCATCGAAGAAAGAAAAATTGCAAGAACTGATGATGATTCTTACACATGCCAAGGTTTCTTGGATGCCCTTCTCGAAAATGGTTTCTCCATTGATCAGATTTCCACAGTCGTTACGGTAAATTCCATTTTCTTGGAATAATACATTACATATATTATAATGGGACTATCTTCGTTACTGCAATATAATATCACACTTCACAGGACTTCTTCGTAGCTGCCTCGGACACGACAACCTCGACCATCGAATGGACGCTGGCACATCTGCTTCAAAACCCAGCAATAATGACCAAAGTTTGCCAAGAAATCGAAGTCGAAATCAAGCAAGACTTCCCCAAAAACTCCATTTATACACAAGCTACCTTATCTTCAAGCCTGCGTCAAAGAAACCTTAAGACTACACCCGCCCGTACCACTTCTCCTTCCTCATCGAGCCTTAGAAGCTGTTGGGAATTTTACTTGTGCAGAACTAATGTTACGGAAGCAGTTGTGCTATTTAGGGATGAAATATAAGTTAGTAGGGCATATACGATGCTTTTTATTTTACTTCATAATCCCATGATGAATTACATGCACTAATATATATAGTGCTTGAATATTGAAAATTCAACAAACATATAGCACACAAATAGCCAAATCTTAGACTATAATCACAAAGAAGATCATGCATGTATCAAAGCAAATCCTTTAATTATCCAAATATGATTAGTCAAATGTGGTAGCAAATTAGGGTTTTTTCTCTTCATTTTCAAAGTTGATAGTCAAGCAAGGTGGCTAATTATCTTCATTTAACACCCCCTCGTAATTTGCAACCTTGACGAACTTCTCAGTTGTTATCGCTAGGGGTGGGCGTTCGGTACGAACCGTACCGAACCGAAATATCGGTTAACCGAAATTTCGGTTCGACGATTTGAAGAACCGAATACCAAACAGAACTCAATTCGGTTCGGTTCGTAATACCGAAAAAATTTCGGTTTTTTTCGGTTATTTACCGAAAATACCGAGGTTCAAGAAAAAAACTGAATTTCGTCTCTTAATGCGGGATGTCGGAGAGGAAGCCCATCAGGGCGGCGCGGCCGAAGAACGTGGCGACGAACACGGTGGCGCGGCCCTGGCCATCGGCGGTTTCAATTCACTACAAGCACGCGCAGAGTCGCCGTTGCTGCTCATTCTTTTCCTAATCGAAGCGAGACTCCTGTTTTCTGGGAAGATCGATATGAGGACTGAGGTTGCGGTTGATTGTAGATAAGATTTATTGAGGAAGAAGATTAGAGAAGATTAAAGAAATGAGGTTGCTGATTGCGGTTTGATTCTATCGTGTAGATGAAGAACATTAAAGTAAACCCTAAATTGAATCTCATAGTGGGCTTTTGGGCTGTGCATTTAAAATATTATAATGATTGCCTAGCCCATTTCGGGCCTACTAAACATATAACTAATAAATTAAATATATATTATTTTAAATTCGGTAATTCGGTATACCGAAAATACCGAACCAAAAAATTTGTACCGAACCGAAATACCAAAATTTTAAAATTTATGTACCTAATACCGAACCGAATTTTTTCGGTTCGGTTTGTGTACCGAAATTTCGGTTTTTCGGTAAATCGGTTCGGTAAACCGAACTGTGCCCACCCCTATTGTCGCCTTGGTTAGCATGTCCGCTGGTTGGCCATTTGTATTGACGAATTCCATGCGAATTTCTCCTCGAGTCACCAACTCTCGAATGAAATGATGACGAAGCTCGATGTGCTTGCTTCTTGCATAAAAACACGGGATATTTCGTCATCGCGATAGCTGACATATTATCGCAGTGAATCGTGGTTGGTTCCTTCTGCTCAAGCTTTAAATATTCCAAAATTCTTCTAAGCCAAACTACTTCACAAGCGGCGTCAGTAGCAGCAATATATTCGGCCTCCGAAGAAGATAGTGCAACTGATTTTTTGCTTTCTTGAGCTCCATGATATTATATTAGAACCAAGACAGAAAATATAGCCGGAAGTACTTTTTCGATCATCTACCGAACCGGCCCAATCACTATCGTTATAACCGACCAAATGAAAATTTTCTTCCTTATTAAATTTGATACCAAGACTTTTGGTCCCTTTTAAGTACCTCAATATACGTTTTGCGGCAACAAAATGAATTTTACTTGGTTTGTTCATGAAACGAGATAGGAGACTAACCGTATAGGTGATGTCCGGTCTAGTGTTGAGATAGAGCAACGAACCGATCAACTTCTGATAAAGATTCTCATCAGCCTTTTCAGCATCATCATGAATTTTAAGTTTCTCGTTTAGAGCCATCAGGGTTGACAGCGGCTTGCAGTCGCTCATGCGGAATTTCTTGAGAAGATCGTCGATGTATTTTTCTTGAGATAGAAAAATTCTTCCCGGCCTTTGCTTCACTTGAATCCCAAGAAAATATTGCATTT
The DNA here is from genome assembly GCA_027422505.1 of Craterostigma plantagineum. Taxonomy (NCBI): domain Eukaryota; kingdom Viridiplantae; phylum Streptophyta; class Magnoliopsida; order Lamiales; family Linderniaceae; genus Craterostigma; species Craterostigma plantagineum. The sequence goes on along the minus strand of JAPQWV010000052.1, from coordinate 791,828 downwards.
TCCCTAAGTCCGTCATTTCAAAGTTCTTCATCATTTCCTTCTTGAATTCATCCACCATGGTTGGATTTGTCCCAAAATAAATCAAGTTATCAACATAAAGGGAAATAACAAGAAAGTCATCACCTGAATTTTTCACATAAAGTGATGATTCGCTTGGACTCCGGTTGAAACCTAATTCAATAAAATAACCATTTATTTTGCTATTCTAAGCGTATGGCGCTTGTTTTAACCCGTATAGAGCCTTTTTCAATCGATAGACCTTCGCTTCGTGGCCTTCAACTTTATATCCGTCGGGTTGCTCGACAAATACCTCCTCCTTGATTCACCATTTAGAAATGCTGATTTTACATCAAGTTGATAAACAGTTACCTCGAGTTGGGCGGCTAAGGCAAGAACGGTTCGAATAGTCTCGATCCGGGCCACTGGCGCAAATGTTTCGGTGAAGTCGACTCCATGCTTTTGAGAGTAGCCTTTAGCAACGAGCCGAGCTTTATATTTTTGCGCCTTTCTCGTTATACTTGATCTTGTAGGTCCATTTGAGCCCAATGGTTTTCTTTCCTTTCGGTAGGTCGACGAGCTCCCACGTTTTGTTCTTTTCGATGGTAGAGAATTCCTCGTCCATCGCTTTTGTCCGGCATTCTTCTTTCGATGCTTCTTCAAATGTTTGAGGCTAGCTGGAAAATAACACTACTTCAGTGGTTTTGTAAAGTTCTCGAATTGAGCGTGTTTTTCTTGGAGGGCTTTCGTCGTCGTCTTCTTGACTTGAAGGGGGATTCGAGTTTTCTTCGACATTCTGATCCGCCGGAGAAGTTTGAGATGCTGATGGATTAAGATAAGTTATTTGATCCACCGATTTTACTTTCCAGTCCCAGGCTGCATTTTCATCAAAAATAACATCTCGCGACAATATAATTTTATTTGTTGTTGGGTCCAATAGACGATATCCTTTGGACTCATCACTGTAGCCGATAAAGAGAAGCTTCTGTCCTTTCTCATCAAACTTCCCGCGGCCATGAGAAGGAATATGAGCGAAAGCCACACTGCCAAAGACTCGAAGATGATCGACTCTCGGCTTTTGGTCGTACCACGCCTCATACGGAGTTTTATCTTGGACAGCTTTAGTAGGTGACCAGTTGAGAATGTGGGCAGCCGAGTAGACTGCTTCGGCCCAGTATTGGTTTGGAACGCCCTTCCCTTTCAACATGCTCCTGGCCATTTCAACAATTGTTCGATTTTTTCTTTCGGCGACACCATTTTGTTGTGGCGTTCGACTCACCGTGAGTTGTCTTTTGATTCCATTTTCTTTATAATATTCCAAGAATGGATTGTAGAGATATTCTCCTCCTCGGTCTGTCCTTAGCGCTTTTATAAGAAGACCACTTTGTTTTTCGACAAGCGCCTTGAACCGGAGGAAGGTACAGAATGCCTCCGAATTTTGACCGAGAAAATAAATCCATATCATCCGCGTATAATCATCGATGAAGAGAATAAAATACCTCTTGTTTCCCGGTGTGGATGTTTGCATCGGACCACATATATCCGAGTTCCAACGGTGCTTTGGCTCGCCAAGAAGTCTTCGGAAAAGGAAGCTTGTGCATTTTCCCGTAGATGCAACCTTCACACACATGGCTCGACTTGTGAATATTAGGAAGTCCTATAACCATGTTTTTCGCCTTCAAAAGATGAAGCGCCTCCTCATTTAGATGACCGTTCCGTAAGTGCCATAATCGTGACAAATCTGAATTTTCTGCCTTAAGCGCATGGTTAAGATTGAGCGGCATCATAAGAGGAAATATTTTATTCTTCATTTCGATGTTTGCGATGACCATGTTTTTCTTCTTCTCGACAATTTGGCATTTCCCGTTATCAAAGTGCACCGAGAAATTTTTCTGAATAAGTTGGCCAACGCCGAGAAGGTTGTGAGATAGATTTGGCACGTAAAGCACGTCCGAAATGAACTTCCTTTCTCCGTTCTTCGTCTGAACAACGATCGTTCCTTTTCCTTCAGCGCTTCTTTGAGATCCGTCCCCGAGAATGGTTTGAGAAGTGACACTTGCGTTTAGATCAACAAAGATATCACGGTGCCCGTTATGTGGTTGCTGCACCCGCTGTCTAAATACCACATACTCTTTGAATCGCCACCGTTACTTGAGTAGAATAGGGTTTCTTCGCTCGGCTGCTCGGAGAACTTTGCGTCTTCTTTTTCTTCAGATTTTTTATGCCAACAATCCTTTTGCGAGTGGTTCGGAATTTTGCATCTTTTGCATCTAAATAGCAATATTTACATTCATGGTTCGTCTTCTTGCAAATGATACACTTGGAAGATTGTTCGCCGAATTTTTTGGATGACTTTTCTTTCCAATTTTTACTCTTCTGGTTTGCGCGGCCCTTGGAGTACTCCTTCGTTTGATTTGAATTCTCCTTTCGGCTTGCTTGTTTGGATTGGAAAGCTAGTTCGGTTGATTGATTGATCGACCGATTGATTCTCTGCTCATGCGCAAGAAGCGACCCCGTCAACTCGTATATGGTCATCTTGAACAGGTCCTTTGACTCCTCAATAGCGGCAGCCACATGATCAAACTTTGGAGGAAGACATCGCAACACCTTCTCCACGACTCTTTTGTCTGGAATCTTGTCTCCACAACTTTGAATTTGGTTTACGATCTCCGTGGTCCGGGATGAGAAGTCATGAATGGTCTCTCTCTCGTCCATCTTGAGATTGTCAAAATCTCGCCATAGAGATTGTAGCTTCAAGGTGATTGTTTTTTTAGTTCCTTGAACTCTTGCTTCAAAAGCCACGCATCTTTCGCCTTTTTAACACCAAAGATACGAGGAAAAATGGATCTTCCAACGCCTTGTTGAATATATCGTAGCACCATGGCATCCTTCTTATTCAACTCCTTTTGTGCTTTGATGGTTCCAGCGTCGTCTTCTTTGGTGGTTTGGCGGTTTCAACCTCATCTTCTTCGTCGGACTCGCTCTCGTCTTGGGTTGGTTCTTCGTTGTCGATCACTTCCCAAAGATCGAGATAAAGAAGGTTTGCATTTGGCTACTCCAATAATCATAGTGCTCCCCTTCGAAGATCGGCACTTGACTCGGAGAATATTGGAATAACGACGGTATTGAAGTCATCGTGGCTCTGATACCAAAATTGTTGGGAATTTTACTTGTGCAGAACTGATGTTACGGAAGCAATTGTGCTATTTAGGGATGAAATATAAGTTAGTATGGCATATACGGTGCTTTTTATTTTACTTCATAATCCCATGATGAATTACATGCACTAATATATATAGTGCTTGAATATTGAAAATTCAACAAACATATAGCACACAAAAATAGTCAAATTTTAGACTATAATCACGAAGAATATCACGCATGTATCAAAGAAAATCCTTTAATTGTCCAAATATGATTAGTCAAAGGTGGTAGCAACTAAGGGTTTTTTCTCTTCATTTTTCAAAGTTGATAGTCAAGCAAGGTAGCTAATTATCTTCATTTAACAGAAGCTTGCCAAGTTATGAACTACGCCATACCCAAAGACACTCAAGTCTTGGTCAATGAGTGGGTCATCGGGCATGACCTGGGTTCGTGGATCGACCCCGTTGGAGTACGACCCTGATATGTTTATGGGTTCGGTGGGGATCGACTTTAAAGGCAGCGACTTTGAGTTCTGGGCGGGTCGGAGGATGTGCCCTGGAATGCCAATGGGTGCCAAGAATGTACCTTTTATAATGGCTGCTTTGGTGCATTTCTTTGATTGGATGATTCCAACGGGAAATGAGATTAATTTGAGTGAGAAGTTTGGTGTGGCTATTGAGATGGAGCATCATTTGATGTTGATTCCCAAATCAAGGAGCTAGATGAATGAATATTTATTAAGTTGGACACGTTAATCGAGTTCTTGTAATGAATTATTAAATAAAGCTAGTTTGTTTTTCTTTTTCTTTTTTTTCCCAATAGTTTGTTTTTCTTTTTCATTACTGTAGTGTTTGGTATATAAAATCATTTCTCTACGTATTAATCAAAGTATTATTGGGCACTGTAACGAGGTGGAAGAAACGATTTAAACTTGTTAGGGACGAAAGTAATTGTGAAATAAAAATAGAACGTTACTGTTAATATATAGTTTTAGGGGGTGGGTCAAACGTAATTTACTTATCTCGCGACGCCATATTCAAGCTCTACCACTTAATTCAGCTCCGATCGGAAAGCATTTCATTTCAGCTCATCATCAATGGAGGATAACATTGAAACTCGAATTAAACGAAAGAGGAAGATTGGGTTTTGGAACTGGGCAGTGGTTTCCCTTGCAGTTCGATTGGTTCTCTGTGGATTTTCTAAAACCCTAAACCTCTCGTCTCGGCCTGAAGTCTCAACTCCGATCACCAGCCTTCGAAGGCGTAAATACCCATCTGTATCCGTGTGTTTGATCTGGGCTCAGTGTGTTTGAATGTTCATTTGAGTTAAAAAGTTTCATGATTTTGCTAATAGTGGGATTATGTGGCAGTGGCTGAGGGATACTGGTTGAAGAAGCTGTCGATGTCTCCGTATTCTGGTAAGTAGTTCATGAGTTTAGTGCAAAAAGTTGCCTCTTTTTTTACCCTTGAAATAGAGATAGTACTTAGATACGGTTATGACTGAATCTGAGCATTTGAGGAGTAAAGAATCTAGTGTACATTTAATGGATTCGAAATTTTTTATTTTTATTTTTGATTAGTTACAATCATATCTGTGACGAGCAGGTTCGATGTATCATGGATCACCTTTGATGCTCTCTGTACTTGGTCCTCTCACGGTCGAAAGGTAAATTTTTATTTTGTTCAAAAAAACTTATTGCTATGATGATTCACAGAGTATTTGGTGATTAATCGTATTATGCACTTGCAGAAATGGATTACTAGCTGGTCCACTATTATACAGGTGTCGAATCTTTCTCTATCGTATGTATAATTTTCGATCTTTTTCACTATAACTGTGTCTAATGATACTTCATATGTTCTGTATCTATTCGTCTATCAATCTGTAGAATTCAACGTATTTTTGGATGTAGTCTGGTTTCTGTGATTGCAGATCTGTTCACGTCACTTCTCATCCGTGCAACTGGGCATCGTCTTGAAGCAGAACATGCTCGAAATTTAAATGTGTTAGGCCTAAATAAATTTTTTGAAGATCTGGGTAAATATAAGTTCAATGCGACCAATTTTTGATACACTTTCGTTCTGAATTCATGTATCTTCATTAAAATTTTGTAATGATTTATCATTGTCTTTAGAGATCCTGCCGGCTGGTGATATAGCTGCTCTCGTCTATCTGTGGAACCCTTTCACAATCGTCTCATGTGCTGGTGGTAACACATCACCCATCGAGAATCTCTTCGTCGTCTTGTCACTTTACGGGGCATCAGCAGGTAGTTGTCCCCATCTTCATTTTGTCGTTTAGCACTGCTTTTATATTTGATGTTTGAGCAAATATGTTGGGTTATTGATCTTATATTATCATTCCGTGTCCGTTTTCCACAATATTCCAGGAATAATATCATTGGCAGCGTTGGGATGGGTTGTTGCTTCTCATTTGTCTCTTTATCCCTTGGTTTTGGTAATACCGGTAAGTTCCCATAAGGATTATTGCACAAAACTGAAAAGACTCTGTTTATTGCCATATCACTTAGAACCTATTTGGTCACTCTTTTCTTTTGAATGCCTCTTTTCTGTTTCAGGTAATATTTCTATTAGGCTTTGGTGTGGATGGGCCTCCAAGAAAACTGTTTCAGCATAATAGTTTAAGAGCAAGGGAAGAGAGACCGACTGATCATGTTCAATCATTGCCAAACAAAAATACCACTGATATACGTTGGCAGAGAGTTGTTGTCTTCCTTTTGTGGGCATTGCTCTGGGCATCTTATGTGTTAATTTTATGTGCGGTTTCTATGAAGGACTATGGTGGCCTCCGAGAGATGTTTAAGAGGTACATACATCATAATGTGGAAGCCGCTGAATCTTATCATATTACCTAGCTTAATGTTTATGTTTATGATTTCGACTTTCTGAGCAGCTCTATTTGTTTTGAACTTTTTATGGTCCCCATGTAATATGCTTCTTCTTTTCAATGTGGATTACTCTGTTTTTTTTTTTATGCAGGACGTATGGATTTATCCTTACCATACAAGACTTGTCGCCGAACATAGGTGTCCTATGGTTAGTACTCCCTTGCAATTTCTTCCTTCTTTTCCGCCTGTGTAACTCTTCTGCTTAATTTGTTACAGGTACTTCTTCGCCGAGGTGTTTGATTTCTTCAGGAACTTTTTCCTAATGGTTTTCCATGCAAACATCCTATTCATGGTACTGCCTTTGGCCATACGACTAAATCATAGACCCTTGTTTTTGGCCTTTGTTTACTTGGCCATCTCTTCAATGCTGAAGTCTTATCCGTCTGTGAGTTCATATACGTTTATTACTTTTGCCTCGTCATTTCCATCACACACTCCACAAGCACATACCAAATTTTCTTTCTTGGGCTCGTAAGTGGCAGTTATTCTTTTATGAAGGCTCATTGACCATTCTTACCCTAATCAGGTAGGAGATTCGGCTTTGTACTTGAGTTTGCTGGCTCTATTCGTCAATGATTTAGCAGGTGGGCTTGCTTCTTGGTGGTGTGCTCCCATGTATTACTTGTATTTTTTATAGTCCGTTAGCAAATTGATTTCTGATCATCTATGCAACATACAGAAATGAAATTTTCCTTTTTCCTCTTCTGTGGGTTCGTCGGTATTTCACTTCTGAGTCCTGTAATGCACAATCTGTGGATTTGGAGGGTACGTAGCCTCTCTTTTCACGAGTAAACCTTTCTTATTTAGGAATATTATGTAATGTAAACCTTAATCTAATTTCTTTTGTTTTAATCAGGGAACTGGAAATGCCAACTTCTACTTTGCAACTGCTATGGCGTATGCTTGCTTTCAGGTCTATACCTTTTCCCCGTCGATTCCCTAACTTAACAATAATAAGCTTCTTGTTGTCGTAAGACACTAATTAAGGTCTTCTATTCCTTTTTACGTTTTCTCTTTAGATCGTTCTGGTGGTTGAGAGCGTTAGTGCCATGCTCAACCATGACAGGAAAATCAAAAAGCTGTGTGATAAAATCACGAAAGCTTGAGATTCCCTATTGCACTTTGGATACAAAAACACTCCCCTAACAACATATGGTCTTGAAGATGGCGAATAGCATAGCTGAATCACTGGCATTTTAGTTGAGTGAATTGCTCTATTGTTATATTATTGAAGATTTGTGTCGTATTCAAACATGCATGGTGATAGTCATAGCAGTATTTTCTTCATTCAGAGATATCCTTCATCTAGTGAGAATTCTTGGTATCAAGAAAGCTTATTATTACCGTAGGATGTTTGATTGACTTCTTTCATTCTTACCGTACGTTTTCTCTTTAGATTGTTCTGGTCGTTGAGAGCGTGAGCGCCATGCTCAACCACGACAGGAAAATAAAAAAGATGTGCGATAAAATCACAAAAGCCTGAGATTCCCTGTTGGATACTAAGGCACGCACGCTCTTTAACAAGATATGGTCTTGAAGATGGCGAATAGTAGCTGAATCGTTGAGTGAATTGCTCTGTTGTTATGCTATTGAAGATTTGTGTCTCATTCAAACATGTATGGTGATATTCATAGCAGTATTTTCTTCATTCAGAGATGGCCTTCATCAATCATCGTAGTGTTGACGATCATGAGTGGGAAGCTGCCATTGTTAGAGGAAATTTTTGACCTCTTCGAGCGAAATTATTTATATCTTATTCTTCATCATTCCATACACAATGACAATGGCCATGATCATTGCTTGATCTACTTGAGGCTCCACACTTAGCCTTAGTACATCGTCTCCCAATACAACTCCTGATGAAGAATGCTTATTCATGGCCTGCGCAGAAAGACATACGAACAACGTTATTAGAATTTATAGTTGCACTTTGCAGAATTCAAAATCATTAAATTCCATTGTAAGAGAAATTGTATGAAACTAATTACCTCTGCTAAGAGCTGCCCTTCAAAGCTTAGGATCTTAAACGATGCTTTTCTATCGAGCCCTGAGATTTTATAACAGGTCCCACATGATAGAGTGACCAAGAAAGTTACGTCTTTGGTCAGTATCTTATAATGATTCCTTCTAACTTGAAACCGTGGCTTGATCTTGTCGTTACGGTTAAATCCTTCCCAGCACTTCAAAAATCCCAGATTCTGCTATATATGAGGGGGTAAAAAAAGTGTAAGAGATAAAGATCTTGAAACTCGGTTTATGTTGAGATAGTGGGGTTTTCATGTATGTGTGTGTGTATAATGTGAAGGTACGGCAATACCTTTCTATGAGAGAATGTTGCCAACGTAGTCCATGAGAACTACTTTTCTGCTGTGTTTTTGCTGGTAATTATCTACTCGAAAAGCAACTTCGCCTTTCGAATTGAAGATAGTGCAGCCATTGCCATGGAATACAAGGGATTTTAACCATACAGTGTATGTTTCTCTAATTGATAAACGATGTGAAGGTGAAGAAGATGAAAGAGGTTGTACTTTTGTCATGTAATAGAAGTACTATGAAAAGCTTTAGCACTTCTTATATCGTCTGTTAGAAGAACGCTTGAGCCTTGTGAAGATAACTCCATCGGTATCCATCTTTATATACATAGAAGAAAAGCCATCTATATTGAACGTTCCATTCTTATTAGTTTTTATAATACGCTAAACCAACCGAATAATGTACTTCTAATAATGTACCAATGGAATAGATATGTCGTCTATTTTCATTTGTTCTAATTCTTTTTTCTATTAAATGGATTATGTACTTTGGGTTCATCATTATCTTGATGAGGAATAAATATAATTCAGAGTTTTACCTGAGCAGTGCACAAAGATGCCTTCACGTTTGAAATGAGCAGCATAGTTTCATTTTCCTTATTATAATAACATATAGTCAACTCAAATTTCCGAAGACCGGTATATATATGTGTGTGTGTGTGTAACAAGATAAAATTATCATAAAAATGACGTTATGAAGTCGAAATCAAGATGCATTTTTTTTTTCATTGGATTGTTTATTTTATTCCACCAGTTCGATCTTATCGACTTTGCTTTCTCGTGGTGCTATAATATAGGCAATGACGTAGGTTGTGTGACCAATTCCCTATTTCTAAGCATTCTATATAGAAATCCATTTACATCGTCACGTTTGAAATGAGCACAAACTAACATAAACGATTGAATCATGTATTAATTGAATATCCCTAAAATATAGTCTCGGCACTCGTTTAATAAGGAAGCTATTATTTTACGCAGCTTAATTACTTGTAGATTTGATAATTCTTGCCTCGTATAACTTGTAGATATAAAAAGCTCGTTTCAAGTGCTTAGATTGTTTTTACTACAGTTTCTCGTAGGAGGCCAAACATGTTCGTCCTTGTAGGGACCAAAATCGCAACAATTTTCACTTGTCCCATAATTTCCGCATCGACCACTGATCGGTAAAAGAACACGAAAGAAGAGCGACAAAAGAAACAAGCTTTATCTTTTCTGCATATACGACGAGATTTAGATACAATACATCGATTGATATTTATGTAATGACGTCAAAAATCGCGCCTTTAGAAAAACCCACCACATTATTTCATAACAGAAGCCCAACTACGATGCTCATTGTTCAGGCTGGTCTGAAAGCCCTATGTTCTTGTTATGGACATATGCAACAGCAGCAAATCACATAACATCACAATTGATTGATAGAAGTAGAACATTCGTCCTCTCGTTCATTATCTCTCTGGTAAAGCTGATTTATATACAGTTTTAACTATTTGTTTTATTCGTTTGTTGAATCGAACTAATACTTCCTTCGACAGAGGAAAGAATACGGCAACAGAAGATATGTGGATTTTAGGAAGAAAGGGCCCTTCAGGATTTTCAGCAAGCTCAACTGCTGAACAAGTTGCAAGAGGAATCGATGGCTCTGGCCTCACTGCGATAGTCACTGGTTCTTTTTTTTTCGCGCTTCAAAATTTAATCTTGCAATTTCCCATCTTCCCTTTGATTTCCGATCAGTTATTCTTATTGGGCTATACTATCAGGTTCTTGGTAAATTGATGCTTGAATACTCTGTTTTTATCTGTTGGCTGTTGTTAACTTGAATCAGCTGATGGTTTATTGCATTTTTTTCCCTTCTTCTAGTTTGTTGGTGATTTTTTTTGCCTCTTTGTTTTCCTCTTGGCTGATGTGAGCCTTTCATGGGTGCAAATTGCAAAGTCCTTTCCCTTCTGCTTATATATCATGATTCACAAGTCACTCATAATTTCATGGACTACTTCGTCGATAATGGTATAGGAACTCATCTGTTTCTGCTAATGTGGTTGTTGGGGTTTCGATTATTTTGATTTTGTTGAAGTTGCAACTGGTAAGTTTTCCTTGTCAAATGCAGGGTTTTAGTGTTTCCTTTTTCATCTTTTTTTTTGGTCGATGCGTAAATTCAGGAGCTTCGAGTGGTATTGGTACGGAGACCACTCGAATCCTCGCAAAGTGTGGCGTTCATGTAATAATGGCAGTACGAAACGTGGAGAGCGGCGAAAAGGTTAGAGATACGATAATCAAAGAGATCCCCGAAGCCAAAATCGACGTCATGGAACTCGATCTCAGTTCTTTAGCATCTGTAAGAAAGTTTGCGTCGGAGTACAACTCCTCGAGCCTTCCGCTGAATCTTCTCATGTGAGTGAATATCTTAAGCATCAGAGCATATTCCCGCACGTCCCTTCAACTCTCTCTCGGTTCATATTTTTACTTTTTTCATCAGCCATTAACAGTCGATTTTGGCTTAAGGTTGCTACATTGATCTTACGTTTATCGTTTTCGTTCGAAAGTAACAACGCAGGGGTGATGGCTCCTCCCTTCATGCTTTCTCAAGACAACATTGAACTGCAGTTTGCAACTAATCACCTTGGTACGTAATTTAAGCCTGGGCCTATGTGCATTACCTTAATTCAAGAAGTTTGTAATATCTTGTAAATTGTAATAACTGTGCTAAATCTTCTCCGTTTCAGGCCATTTTCTTCTGACCGAACTTTTGCTGGATAACATGAAAGCCACTGCACAGAAGAGCCAAATAGAAGGAAGAATCGTGAACGTCTCATCTGAGGCACATCGTTTTGCGTACGGGGAAGGGATTCGTTTCGATAAAATCAATGACAGTTCGAGGTAAGCTGTAATGAAGCGGTTAGCAGCATTTCTTGAAATAACATGACGAATTTATTTGAAGCCTTACATCAATTGAATACGCTGTTATTGTGTGCTCTACTACAGTTACAGCAGCTACCGTGCTTATGGGCAATCGAAGCTCGCCAACATACTCCATGCGAACGAACTAGCAAAGCGTTTCAAGGTAACCTAAGCTGATTTTTTTCTAACATCATATTATGACATTTTTATCTCACAAATATGATACTCTGATCATAAAACGAACGATAGGAAGAAGGGATATCGATAACTGCAAACTCTTTGCATCCCGGGACAATAGCAACCAACCTTGTCCGACATCATAGTATTGTTGAAGGTGGTCGAGCGTGAACTCCTTTTTTCTTTAAGGTTCAAATGCATGGGATTATTACTGATAACATCTGTTCATCTTTTACAGCTTTGGTTAACTGGGTTGGCAAATATGTTCTCAAGAACATTCCTCAGGTCTGTAATAATGTCTTCACCTTCTTTAAGTGTCCTTTTTCTAACTCTTTTTTTTTCTTCTAAACATCTAATTCGTCGATTTTCTTTTTAGGGAGCTGCGACTACTTGCTATGTAGCTCTTCATCCTCAGGTTAAGGGAGTGAGCGGCGAATATTTTGCGGATAGTAATGTATGCGATCGAACTTCGCATGCTAAGGATGCTGAGCTGGCCAAGAAACTCTGGGATTTCAGCTTGGATTTGGTTAAACCCATATAGTTCTTACATGTATTACGTATGTACTGTGAACATTTGTTGTCGCAGTTTGTGTAATGAATACAGAAGTATCGTATGTTTGTTGCAACTTAAACATACTTCATCAACAATGAATCACATTCCGCAGAACGTTCTAGAAGGAAGTGAACTTAACTAATAACAACAAACCAACGATGGAAGGATCTTAAAACTTCATCAATGGTGATGAAAAGAAGCTCTTGTGATTATTGAAGCAATGGTGTGAAGAGCCGCTGATGCTATCCTCGATTTGATCTGTCCTCTTCTTGGTATAATCCTTGAACCAGCAATAAATACTCTCGAGGAAGACGATGAACAACTGTTCATAATGTTCTTGTGATCCTCCATTATTACATATGAAATATACTGCTGTATTTAGATCTGAGTCTTCATTCAATACAACTCAAAGGTGGTGGAGGATGACGATTTCTCTGCCTCGCACTCTATATAGTAGGCATACCTACACATACGTAGATATTATACTACAGTTTACTATATTTCTGTGGATGATGTTGAGTAGTTTCTGACTGAAGCGTTGAATCGTATGATTGGTTTTGACTTTCTAAGGTTTGACAACCACTTCAACCGACGAATGAGCTGTCACCTTTTCTAATAAATAAAAAAATAATTATAATAATTTATGGGCTCATTAAGGTGTAATTACATAATGGGCATATCACCTTATCGTTTAGGCCCATATAAAGCCCAACAAAAAAAAAATTAGCCCTTAACATTATTAAGCCCAGAAACTGAATGAAAGCACATGGGGAGAAATGAGAGGACAATGAGGATACATAGTAGTATAGGTGGAGCCGCCCACACCTAAACATTTCCCTCGCTCATTTTTTTTATCTGCATTTCCCGAAAACTATAAATATTCTCAACTCTCAACCCCTCGTTCTCATCGTGAGCCCTAAACTCCCTCGAGTCTCTCAGCCGCAACGTTCTTTTTCACTCGAATTACCTTTTTTGTTCGGCGGATTTCTCGATCTTTTTTCTCTCTTCTTCGCCCGTAATATTCGTCTAGAGGTTTTGCAGGAGATTTTAGTTAAATCGATGGATTTTGGGGGATTTCTAGGGATTTTGCTGACCTGGCGGTAAATGGAGGTATCTTTTCCTGCAGAGAGGCTCATGGCATCAGCTGAGGGCTTCGGAAGCAGCGTGACGGGTAGGGAAGCTAAAGGAGGTGATACTAATCGATTAACCCTATGTTTTGATGTTTTGTTGGATCAGTTAGGACGGTTGTGCCTATTACTTTTCAGTTCTTTCGGATTTTCTAGGGAAAAAAGAAGAAATTAAACAATTGATTTTTCTGTGTTTAGATCTGTGAGGACTTTCATTATCTAATGGAAGGGAAAGTGGAAAAAGGGAAAATATGTTTTAAAGGTGTCATCTTTTTTTTGGATAATGTTTTAATCACAGTTAGTACTGAGTGAGGAGTTACAGTTTCTGTTTGGTGCCGGAGCAGTACATGGAAAATATGGCAAGTCTAATTTTGTTTGTAGATAGTTGAAATGAGCTTACATTTATTTTACTGTTAGTGATGAATGTAACTTTAGTTGCTTATTGGAGCACGATTCCTTTCCTTTTATTGCTGTGCAGATAATCTTCAACACTACTTGCGAGATGGCGATGCATCAAATGAACGTGGTTTGGGCAATAGAAGTTCTCAATATTTAACTCTTGATCGACATGCTAAATTTGAAGTGCAGAAAGCTGGTAGGTTGTTAAAATATAATGATGGGTTCACTAAGAGACCAGGGATGGTAACTGCTGAATTTTCCAAAAGCAAAGCTGGGTTACTAGATGCAAACAGATTATATCCGGAATCTGCTTCATCTCCTGCAAGTTGTAAATTTTCAGGTATATATTAACAAAATACGATTTAGCTGTACCGTGATTCAATAATTTTGTATGAGGAAGTGTATACAGTCGATCTTCCGTCTTTGTATCTCTATGATGCTCCTTATTGATGAGACCAATGAACTGTCTTTTGGTGATGTTTCTCGGTTCTCCAACATTGCAAATGCTAGAATCAATCTAACAATCTTTTCTTGGTACGGGCACTATCCTTGCTTAGGGCAAGATGTTTTCCTGTTCCACTAAATATTGATGAACTGCTACAGTAGCATTGCGTTGTAACATATTGTTGGATCCCTTTGCTCTATTTTGGACTTACACAGTAATTTTCACCTTTAAATTGGTCTACCGATGCATGTGCTTATAGTTGTGTGGGTTTATTTACCTTTATCTTATGTATAGATAAAACTCAACTGATTATTCCTAAGAGCACATCAACTGGCCGACGTGGGCTTAAGAGAAATATCAAACCTCAGAAGAGTAGGGGTGATTCATTTTCTCTGAAGAATGGTTTGGTTGGCTTCCACTCAGCTTCTGGTGGAAATGACTACCTTGGTAAATAGATAATTATTTCATACCCAATTCAATGTTTATCTGCGACATTTGGTATATAGGTGCTGGAACAGAACGGTGTATAGGAAATTGGTATCGTAAATATCAAACATATTGCTCTTTTGGAATTGTCTTCCGGTAATGAGGGTTTGACGCATATGTTCTACAGCTAACTTTCTTAATTGCATGTGTCATATTGTTAGTCGTGTTTGCCTGTTTGGGTAGTATAAAGAAATTTAAGCATTGGTGTCCGAAAAGGCTGATGGCTTTTGGAGTAGGTAGGGCAGCACATGTTCACAACTCTCTTGAAGTAGTTCTAAGATATTTGACGGCCTTGGGAGATATTAGGCTGCCATACAATAGAACTCCATTGTACTGGATCTCCATTTATTTTCCAATGTTTTGTCAGCTTGCTATTCTCCTGTCCTAGCGTTGCAAGATCCATGCAACAGATTCAGATATTAGTATCTATATATCTGCTGGTTATGGATCATGGTTATTTATTTCCATGTTCTCAAGCAATTTTCTACTTCGAGAAATCTGAATATGGGAAACTTATTCAGGAATTTATGGGTTAAAACATGATGCTTTTGATATCACAAGACATATTGATGAGCTGTCCTTGGACGAGCTCCTTAATGGAAGTTGCAAGTTTCCAAACATCGCCACAGATAAAGCTACCGACGCTGCAGGCTCAAGTGGTAATCTGTTGGAGACGCTCGCAAAGGCGTGCCTAGTTCTTGAAGATAAAAAAGTAATGCTTGCCCAAAAATGTGTTGATACTGACGATAGTTTCGTTGCACATGTTTCAACTAGCATGGTAACTTCTAGTTCTTCTATTGGGCAAACCAACAATGAAAACGGGAGTAGCTGCATCTCAGAGCTCCCTTCCTTTGACAAGGTAGATGTGGCAATTTGGAATATTGTGTAGTTAATATACTTTCAAGTATGTAAATGGATATTCGGCACTAGTCTTTTATCCATGTGATTGGTTGTAATTTTCTTCTCTCTCCAATTTTAAAGGTTCAAGAGCCTATTGAAAAGATCTCGACAAATGTTGCGGATCTTCCGCTCTATCAGCCGAAAGATGTGTTGCAGCGCCTTTCTCTTCCTCCTCAGAAAGATCTGGACTTGTTGCTTTCTGATGCTGGAAAATCATCATCATCAAGGAATTCTACTGACCCTCACCTTGGCAAATCAGTTTCTCAACGAAATGGTCTGCCTCCATTACCGTGGTCAAATTCTTCCTCTGGGAACAATAAGTTGGCCGCTGATGCTGCTAAAATATTTTCGAATCGAACAATATTCCATGGTAAATGGATCAAAATTGGAAATTTGTTAGCTCTTCAGAGAAGCACCGATGATTTTCTCGGGGACTTTGAATCGCTGACATATAAGCAGACTTTAGTTCCGTCATTAACTGTTGTATCCACGCGGTCAGAAATTGAAGTTGCTTCGATGGACCTGGTTTTGCCCGCTTCCGACAGTTTCTCAGGTTTGAATCTTAGTACTGGTGAATGATATGATTGTCAATTTAATCGTATCAAATAAAGCAGTGCACCACGGATGTTGATTCAATGTTTGCTAACAATGAGTCACAGCTGTTTCTTTTCCAAAGGAAGTTTAGCAAACATCATTTTTATGTAATGTGCATATGATCTATGGTAGAATGCTAAGCTCACTATTTCCTGTTGATACTGCTTTGCTGCTCTATTACTTTCTAACTAACGATGCTTTTGCTTTGAACCTCAGATGTGCTGCTGTCTCCCGCACATGTTGCTGCCCAAACCCTCTTGGACATGGCTAAAAGCTCAAAGCATATCCCTTTTGAAGCTAGCAAGTTGATCAAGAAACCTCTCCACATAGCTGTAAAATCCAGCAAATCAAGACTGGCACCAGAGAGATCCATTAAATTCATCGATCCACCAAGGGCCACAAAACTGATAAACCCGCCAAAAAATTCAGACAATGGGTTTCCTTCGAAAAAGTTGAAGCTTCCCCCAACTGTTAGAGATGGCGGCAGCACTCTACATCATAGAAAAGGACTGCCATTACACTGGTCTGGTACTTCTTCTTTGGTGAGATCGCCTAGTAAGTTAGGTAGGGATTCATCAACTCATGGTAGAGATAACTACGGTACAGATCTATTTAAGAAACCATTTCTTACGAAACCGCCAAGGGCAACGGAGTCTCCTCGACCGAGCGGTATGCACAGTAAGTTCAGAAACTCTTTGCAGTGAGATTTTATCTGCCTATGTGGCACAAAACCAACTTGGAAGTTGCAGTTGCTTTATGTTTGTGTTGTATAGAGTGTGTTTTTTACTTGTATAAAGTAATGTCGTAAGTTTGCAGCTCATAGAAGGGCCATGAATGTGTTGTGATCGTCTTCGTTTCTGTAATTTATTTGAGAACTTTTGAAGATGTTGTTCACTAAATTCATTAAATGTTATAATATTTTCATCTTCCCTTCGTTGTTGTTTTAGAGTTGCACTCTTCTATCGTAGCATGTAATAATGTATGACTTCTGTGCGCCAGCATAAAAGAGAATGGATTCAATCCGACATATATATGTGTATATGTATATCAATTCGAGACCGCATGGTCTTCAACTTGGATGGACTTATTCAAAAACTGCTAATAGATTGTTATTTTCGACGTCTGTTTGCAGCTATGTCCGTGCTTCCTTTCGTCATCATTGCCACAAATTCGTCGTAATTTATTTTCCCATCCTGCCAACGAAAACATATATCCAATATGAGAAAAGCCAAAAAGTGCCGTGGTTAAAGATATTTCACTTCCAAAGATGGGAGATGAAGCTGTACATTATCTGTGTCTACTTCGGCAAGAATCTCCTTAATTGTTTTAGCATCGCCCATGTTGTACTCCTTCAAGGCCTGCTCGAGTTCTTCAACAGTTATGTACCTAAAGAGACAGACAGACAGGCATTAAGAGCGAACTTAAAAAAGATTCCGACATGTTATGAGATACTTGTTGGGAGGCAAGTCTTACCCGCTTCTATCTTTGTCAAAGTATTCAAAGGCTTTGTATAGATGGTCCTCTCTCTCCATTCTGTTCATGTGCATTGTTGCTGATATGAATTCAAGGTAATCGATTGTTCCATTTCCATCCACATCAGCCTGGATATGATAGATGTTTAAGGCGGAGGAGATAAAATAATAATACTAAGATATGCGACAGAAAAATCTTAAGAGAAGCTTTCAACGCTGCATGGATAGAGAGATAGAGAGAGGTTACCGCTTCCATTAACTGTCTAACTTCTGATTCAGAAAGCTTAGTACCGAGCTTTCTCAATCCAGTTTTAAGCTCTTCGAACGTAATAGTTCCGTTGTTATCTGTATCTATGGATTTGAACATCTCCTTCAGGCCTATGATCTCTTCTTCAGAAAGATTTTCGGCAATAACCTGGTAAAAACCACATAGTTGTCAAGCAAATGGAATGTATGTAGATATGTGCGTGTGCCCCCATATAAGCGTCACCTTAAGAGCTACTTTCTTGAGCTTATTCATAGCTCGGAACTGCTTCATTCTAGTCAAAACAGCTATATCCAGTGGCTTATCAGATGCATCGCCGTCTTCTCTCATCCATGGATGGTCTGCAAATTGAACATTTTCATCATTTAATCAAAATGTCAAAGACAATTTAAACCTTGTTTAATGAAAAATTGAGAAAACAAGATGAATCATTCTTTTTCTTTTTTCAAGTGCAGGTGATTCTAACAGGTAACAACAGATGGTAATATTATAGTGCAGCAAAGGCAAAGAGATCAAACTAATAGGCATGATTTCATAATAACCTATTACGACGATTAATACTTATAAGAATCATACTTAAGACTTCAGCTGCGGAGAGTCGAGCTTTGGGGTCAGCCTGAAGCATCTTTTTTACAAGATCTTTTGCGCTACTTGATATTGATGGCCATGGATCGGAGACAAAATCCAGGTTCCCATGTAAAACAGCATCAAATATGGCCTGCTCAGTCTCTATAAATAGAAGTAGAAGTGAAAAAAGGTTAGTGCGATCTACACAAATGACTTCCATTGTAAATGCAACTATTCAGTCTCTATAAATAGAAGTAGAAGTGATACAAAAAAAGTTAGTCCGATCTACACAAATGACTTCCATTATAAATGCAACTACTTATGAGCTTATAACAGTTTCCACAAACTTACGATCCTTAGAGTCCTTGTGTTATTAAGAATTACCTCCCCAGAAAGGTGGAACACCGCTTAGTAAAATATAAAGTATAACTCCAGCACTCCAAATATCAGCTTCAACACTGTAATTACGACGCAATACTTCAGGGGCCACATAGTACGCACTCCCAACAAGATCTCTAAATACTTCTCCTGTAATTCACAAGCAAATAGAGATATATGTATAGCCATCAACTGAAAAGGTTACAATAATGATGTTTTTTCAAGTTGCTGTTAATGGCTTTAAAGTCATAAGGATATTAATGCATCCTCTCCAAAAGCAGTGTGTGGTAATTACAGTCTATGCCTAACCATGTGATAAATACAGTATTCAGCCAAACCATGTGATATGCCAAAAGCACAAGCACAAAAGTGAGTCTCATGATTACCAGGCTTAAAAAACACAGACAACCCAAAATCTGTTGCCTTAAGGGGTGAATCCTCCTCTGTACTCAATAACAAGAAATTCTCTGGCTTCAAATCTCTATGCATCACCCCCATTGAATGACAAGCATGCACCACCGTGACGATTTGCCTGAACACAGGTCATTGTCAAAAATCAAACAGGCCTATTCAAGACATTTCTTTTGATATCCACTCAACAGTTAAATAATAAAACCAAAATGAAGCATATCCACACTATTCCCATTTGAAGAGTGGTTCTTCTGTATGTATTAGATTAGATCCGGCAAACCAACTTCAGACAAAAGGTTCAATAAAGTGAAATATGTGAGTCATGAGATGCGAGGACAAAGTCGAAGCAAGCTCAGAAACACCATTATCAGACCAAACTTGGCGACCAAGACGGATCAGAGTCAATATACTGTCAAATCAGATTGACTAATGATCCATCCAAGCCTACTCAAGTCAGCTGAAGAAGTTGACTACACTCGAAACAGTTTTCTCAAGCTCGCCGAAAACGTCATTTTTTCACAAATCGAACCCATCAAATTCAATCTTCAAGCAGTAACCAAATTTAATTAGACTCGATCAAGTCAAAACCCTAGGTATTTACCTGCACAATCCCGCGGCGGCGCGTTCAGAGTAGTGTCCTTTCGCAATAATCCGATCGAAAAGTTCCCCGCCAGCGCACAGCTCCATCACGAGATGAACATTGTGCCTGTCCTCGAAAACTTCTTTGAGCTCCACGATGTTGCGGTGTCCCGTGAGGTGGTGCATGATCTGAACCTCTCGGCGCACGTCGGCTACGTCGTCCGGCGTCACCAGCTTTCGCACGGCGATCGACTTGCACGCGAAGGTCTGGCGCGTCTCACGGTGGGTGACGAGGTGCGTGACGCCGAATTGTCCTCGGCCGAGCTCGCGGCCGAAGGTGTACGAAGCGCGGATGTCTGATATTGGGCGGTTGAGAATTCGACCGGTGGCCGGAGGTCTGGCGGCGAGTCTGCGGTAGGAACCCACTGCATCGGTTGTGGTGGTGGGATGGGCGGTGGATGAGGACGATGAGGCGGCGGCGGTGGTGGTGGAGCTATGGCGATTACCCATTAGTGCTTGTGATGGAGCTGTCTTTTGCTTTTCCTCTCCTCAGAATGTGGAGTTATGAGAGATGAGGAGTTGTTGGTCTGTGTAGTGTAGGTCAATGGGAAAGAGGTAATGACTGTTTTGACCTTCTGTGAGACGAAGAAGATGAAGAGGTAATCAATCAGCGAGGTATTCATTTTATTTCTACTTGTAGTCCTTCAGTTTTGACTTCTCTAAAACTCACCCCTATTGTCAAGGTCAACCTAATATTTTGTGTTTAGTTTCAAGATTTTGACCATACATTGTTTGTTCATGTAAAAAGGGATCATAACCAAGATCAAACATTACAATTGTGATTGTGGCAAATATTAACTTTCTTTTCTTGGACTCTTGGTTATTTACGGGTACCGACGAAATAAAGTTGTTCTAGTGAAGTACCTAATATTATATTATCTAGATGATGAAATAATTTATAGATCTCAACTTAAGTTGCCACACAATTCGTTCGTATCCTAGCAACTATAAACAACTAAGATTCACCCATGATTTATCAATTCCTAAAATAATAGGGGTGACATATTGCTCAACTACCTAATGAATGCATCACTTTTCACCAAGCCGGCAATGATGATCTCCATTCTTCAACCCAAGAAATTGAATTTCATCGAAAAAGAAAATCTTTGATGCCGAAATTGCAAGTCCCATCTAAAGAAAAATATCAAAAATCTACCAACATTGGCAAAATTTATTTATCTACCGGGCTGCGCTTTGCTTTACCACGTGACAACACAACATAATATCCCATTACAAAGTCCAACCATATCAACAGAAACGTCACAACCCATCATTGGTCAAACCCAATCACTACCCATCATTCGCCGTCCGTGTCGACGACTTCCGTTAAAAAATCCAACGGACCACCCTCCTCAAGCCTCCTATACTGCTGCATCACAAGCACCGTAGCACTCATCGAAACAGACACCAACAAATTCCCGACCGGCCCGAGCTCCGAGCCCTCGTCCGAACTCGAGCCGTTCAGAGCCTCCGCCACCTCGCCCTCGGGAATTCTCCCGACCACAAACATATTACATCGCCCGAGCCTCCTCACCGCCTCCACCACCTCCGACGAATCGCTAGCCGCCACCTCATCATAGCTCATCGACCCATCGTTCGAAGCCCTAGCCACGAACCGAGCCACAAACTCCTCATCATTGTCCTTCTGCGCATCCACGTCGAGCCGTAGGGTTCCCCCGCCGAGGAGCCGACGGTCCGTGACGAAGCGAACCACGTCGAGCCTAACCCCAGCGTGCTCGGCCATCAATGCACCATAGGACACCGCCTCCCTGTCGTCGGGCCCGCCGAAGAAAAGCGCCGCCACGGCGAAGTCCACGCTGCTCGCCGACACGTGGACCGGCCCGCCGAGCCCGCGGTCCACCAGTATCCCGACAGAGCACGGGGCGTGGCGTAGGACCCGTCGGTTCACGTCCCTCAGCTCGGGCCGGGCCGTCTCGAATGACCCGTCGACCCGCGGGTGCCTGTGGTGGGGTAGGACGATGAGGGCGGCCCGTTTCCCCTCGGCGGTGGCGCACACGTCCTCGTGTATGTCTGACATCCTCGAGATGGCCGTCATGGGACTGATGGAGACGCGGCTGAGGTTCTCGTAGGCCTCGAAGGCCACCACGACGTGGTTCGAGCTTGGGCCTGACGGGCCCTTGTTCCAGAAGGGAAGGCCGTTCCTACGGGCCTTGTGGACCATGAGGATAGCGGAAGTGCGCTCGGAGAGCTCCATGAGGTGGACGGCGTAGACGCGGAGCCCGCCCTTTCGGCCCATGCCTCGGGATGCCTCGATGAGGTTGATCAGTGTTGGGATGTTCCTCGTGCTGTGGAAGCACGCCATGATTCTCAGCTGTGTGCTGCTGCTGTCTTTTCTCTCTATCGTGCGATGTTTGTATTCGAGGCGGGCCATTTTCGCGGGCTTGTATATGGCAGTGACGATGGGAGTAGTCATGAAGGTCGTGAATAGGGCCATTAGGACCATGACTGCGAACGTCTGATCGTTCAGTACCTGCAAAGGCCAATAGATCAACAGATACACAGACATTAGATGTAGGAGACGTGGCATTTCACCCATTAGGTCACGGGTTTGAACTTTGTTACTATCGTATTCACATGATCCCTGAAGATTAGAGACAAAGCTGATTGAGAGGGGATACACTAGGATCGTAAAAAATAAAATAAAATCAACTCACCCCTCTGTCCCTTCCAATGTTCAAGACGATAAGCTCGACGAGCCCTTTAGTGTTCATCAAGAACCCGAGGGTCAACGACTCCCTGAACGGAATCTTGCAGCACAGAGCGACCAAAACGGTCCCGAGAATCTTCCCAAGGCACGCGACAAAGATAACCATAACAAGCAGACCCCACGACTGAGCGCCTCGTATCGTCGCAACGTCCGTCTTCAGACCGCTCGAGACAAAGTATAGCGGCAAGAACAGTCCCGAAACTAAGTCCTCGACCTTCTCCACGAGGGCCACCGCGAAAGGCCCCTCCTTCGGGACGAGCACTCCCACAACAAAAGCCCCAAAGAGCGCGTGAATCCCAATCGCATCGGTCACAAGCGCCGCGCCGAGCACGGCGACGAGGGTCCCACAGACGTATATCTCGTCGACCGCCTCACCCTCGGGGCATCGCCTGGCGACCCAATTAAAAACCCGAGGGCCCACGACAATGCATCCCGCGACGAACCCAAGCCCAGACCCAAAGACCCACAGGGAGACCCAAGGGGACCGAGCCGACCCGGAGAGAGCCACCGCCAGGGCCAGGAGGATCCACGCGGCCACGTCGTTCACGGCGGCGGCCGACATGGCTAGTCTTCCCACGTCGGTGGTGAGGAGTTTGAGCTCGGCTAAGATTCGGGCCAAGACGGGGAAGGCCGTGATGGATAGGGCGACGCCCATGAAGACGAGGAAAGGGGCGTCGCTCACGCCTTTTGAGATTGTGGCTCGGAGGACGAAGGAAGTGCCCACGCCTAGGGCGAAGGGTAGGGTTATGCCTGCTAGGGCGATGGTGAGTGCTTTCTTACCTGTTTTGCGTAGGGACTTTGGGTCGAGCTCTAGGCCGATGAGGAAGAGGAAGAATAGGAGGCCGAGGTTGGCGAGTGTGTCGAGGACGGTTAGGCTCTTGGGTGGGAATACGGCTTGGAGGTACTTTTGGTTCCTGCCTAGAGCCGATGGGCCGAGCAAAACTCCACCCTGAAAAAAAAAATTACATAGGATATGCTGTTGTTGAGTATTGATCATCATATGCTGTCACATAATACCAGAATGATTGCTGATAACACTGACGAACGAACAAGCGAACTCAAATGCGTGCCATGTATAAGTTTCTCTCAGCACAAACACTTGACTCAAGAGACAAAGAAAAACTGAAATATATTACTATTATCTCGGCGATGACACGAGGTTGTCTTAACGGTCTAAGAAGATAGGCCAGGCCACGTGTCACAACTACTACCAGGCATATCTGGAGAATTATGAGGGGAACAGCATAGTGAAGTGGATTATCTCCTTGGAAGACTCCATTCGAAGTAGCCTTCATTGGAGAAGGGCCTTTTATCGATGAATTCATATTCGTAGATGCAGAAAAGTATCTGCACTTTAGAGACAAGAAGAAACGCCATCATAATCAACATATGTATGCGTTAATGCATTGCAGTAGGAAATGCTGAAGAGAATGCTTAAACATTGTAAGTGACTTCAAAGACAGACATTCGTATCATGATCAAATATGCTCAAACTGTTCCACAAAGTCATTCAGACGGGTGATTTTGCAATGCAAGAAAAAAGTCACACAGAAAGTATCTTGAAGTCTCTGCAATCTAAAGTCAGTTGAAACTTGAAAGGACTGCATCATCATTGAAGTACTAGCACTACAGTTCACCAACATCTTTGCTAGTTAACAAAGAATAAAATTGACTTCGAGAGAATGCCCCTGTGCCCCTTGCACCACCCAAGATATCGACAAAGGACGTCACTCACATGATAAAATGCCCATCAATTCTAGAAGGGAAAACTAATTTTAACGCTCTTTCTAATTCCTATAATCCACGATTGGATCCCTAAACATAACAAATCTGAGGGAGACACTAGTATGACAAATCGATCGTCAAAACTATATTGAAAAAGCTCAAATGTGTTCATCCCTCAGCTCAATAAACAAGAAAAAGTAGAATAAAATTCCACCATAGTTGAACCGTAATAGTGGTTGCAGAGAGATAGAGAGAACCTGAAACTATCAATCGGTCATTCAGCGATCCTATGAGGGCTGTAGGTGAAACCAATACCAGCTCGAGCAGTAACGATGGAGACGGAGACAATGACGGAGAAAGAACAGCTCAAATTGCTTTTATATGAATAGCTCATATTTATATTGTTATTTTATTTTTCAATTTTGTTCGAGGACATCATTTTCTATTGATAAATATTAAGGGAAATATCATTAATATTGTTCCATAAATTCCTAGTGTCATTATTTGAAGATACAGAGTAACATTTCTAAAATAGGAATCAAGTTTAATTAGTTAAACTATATGTGAAAGGGAAATTAATTTCAGATCAAATTTTGTGTAGCTCAAGGGCAAAAATGTAATATTCTTTAAGCGGACAAGTAATTTATTGGGTCGGATCGACCCATTTTCTGGCCTAAGGAACATTATAGATGAGCCGCGTCCATCTTAAATGATCCATCTAATGTCATTCAAAGTCCGTTTGGATCATCAAATCTATTTACGATATCTGTTCTTTTTCGTTTTGGGGGTGAACAGAAATAGAATTGGAAAAAACCTTCGAGGAGGACCTTGTCTTTACCAATCCCTGTTCAATCTTTCTTTGTCGTGATCTTGGAAATTCTGATCGTCATGGATGTGGGTTCGCCGGAAACCCCATCATCTGATTTTGGGTTTGCTTTCAACGATGTTAATTTTTCGGATAGGGTTCTGATGATCGAGATTTTACCCGACTCTCCCGGGTCGAGAAATGACCCGGAAGATTCGCTGTCCGATTGGGCTCGTAATCGGAAGCGCCGAAGAGATGACCAGCTTACAAATGTTGATGGTAACTCTTTTTTACCATACTTTTTGGATTATGACATCTGTTCATTGATGTTTTGGTATTGAGATTTATTTGTTTTGTTGTTGTGGGGTTATTTTAGCTGTTTTTTTTTTTTGGCTGGGTTGCGGGATTCTTGTGGGTCAGGAGTAAAATTTAGGATTAATCTGAACTTCTGTTTAGGGTTTGTATGTTTAGGGTAGATTGCTGCTTCCTGGGCATTTTCTGATTTATTTTGCTCTTATTGGTTGACGATCTTTACTTTGTAGAATATCATAGAAAGTTAGCCTGATCTTAACAAGGAGTAGCTACATAACCGAACCTAATATAGGTACGGCTACGTTTTGAACCGAAACCGCTGTCGACGGCAGACAGTTTGCTTATGGTTTTCCGTTACTATTGCCATTCGCCTTTCGTCCCAGTACTTATACGAAGTATATCTGGTCATTTGACGTGTTTATCTTTGGCACCTGCCCATTTTTCTTTATTGCTGATCTGCCTTCTATAGAGCTAGTGAAATTACCTTCTTCTTAATGATCTTCCATACTCTTCTCTGTAAGACGTTCGTAATTAATGATCGTGAGCTTTGCAGAAACGACCGAACAGTGCGAAGAACAGATCGTGAATTGCAACGTCCTCGATCTTGAGGACGGTGCTACTTACGAAAACCCAGAGGATGAGGCTGTTGCTATGACAGAGGAGCCCCCAGAGGAATTAGATGATGCAACAGAACAAAATGGTATATCTAGCATAATTGCGTGGAGTTAATATTCTGTGTAGAAGATAAACCTTGTTCTTTTGACTTCATGGTAATGCTTGTGATATCGTTACTTTTGAAGATGAACTTCTCAGTGTAGAGTTGATTTAAGTGAAACTTAACTCAGGCATTGCCTCATATGGTTAGGTTGGATTGTAGTAGCTAATGATCATAGGACTGTGCGGAGGAACTCATTACAATCTGAGTTGCAGATATTATTTCAGAAAGTTGAAGGTCAATTTGCTGTCTCAGGTCTTCAAACCACTCAAGAAGATGAAGCGTCTGGTAGCATGGTTTATTTACCCGTGCAAGTGAAGAGCATACACATCAGCTCTCCTATTTTGGCGGCGAAGAGTCCGTATTTCTACAAGGTAAGTCTCTGTTAGAATGTGATAAATTTAGGTACCTGCCTTTTCGCGCTTATATGTTGTCATTGTTTGCATCCACTCAATCAGCGAACATATTTTTCAGTTGTTCTCCAATGGGATGAGAGAGTCGGAACAGCGCCATGTTGTTTTGAGAATACATGCGTCGGGTAAGTATATCCTTCTTTTTTCCTTGTAGGTGATAAAAGGTTCTTAAGATTTAACTTGCGTTTGTTGAGTTAGTACTTTTCCAAAACGCATATATGCTTAAAAACCTTCATTGCTTCATTTATCAGAGGAAGCTGCTCTCATGGATCTCTTGAGCTTCATGTATAGCAACACTTTGCCCAGGGTTACGCCCACCGCTTTGTTGGACGTTTTGATGGCTGCTGACAAGTATGAGGTGGCATCGTGCATGAGATATTGCAGCCAATTACTGAGGAACTTACCAATGTCTTGCGAATCTGCCTTGCTTTACTTGGATCTTCCCTCGACCGTTTTGATGGCCGATGCCGTTCAACAACTCTGCGACGCCGCCAAACAGTTCCTTGCCGCGCGATTCAGGGACATCAGCAAGTAAATTAAAACATTTCTTTCTATTTTTTCACTGTCGCCGTATAATGCCATAAACAGCACCACCATCTTTTTTTTCGTGATCTTATGTGCTAGTCAAACCTCCTTTTCTCAGTTCATATAGGAGACTTGCATAGTCAAAGATTGCATTTTTCCATATCGTTCAAATACAAAACCGCAATCCCATGTTGGATATTCGAAAGAGTAACCGAGAAATTGAAATTATAGTTCTTTTTGCTATCAGTTGAAGAATTTTTTTCCCCGTAAGTTACTTGGTATTTCTTAACCATGTAAAGCTTCTTCGTCAGGTATCAAGAAGAGGTGCTAAACCTGCCATTAGCTGGCATAGAAGCCGTCCTTTCGAGCGACGACTTACAAGTAGCATCAGAAGACGCTGTCTACGACTTTGTCCTAAAATGGGCTCGAACCCATCACCCAAAATTAGAAGAAAGGAGAGAAATCTTAAGCTCACGCCTACTCCAATACGTTCGCTTCCCATACATGACCTGTCGTAAGCTCAGAAAAGTCCTAGCCAGCCCAGACATTGACTCAGACCTATCCTCGAAAGTCGTCCTCGACGCGTTGTTCTACAAATCAGAAGCGCCCCACCGCCAGCGCACACTAGTGGCCGAAGAATCGAACTCCTCTTCTCACCGTAGGTTCGTCGAAAGGGCCTACAAATATCGACCCATCAAAGTCATGGAGTTCGACTCGCCACGTCAGCAGTGCATAGTCTACTTGGACCTGAAGCGCGAGGAATGCCTTCAGCTGTATCCCTCGGGGCGTATCTATTCTCAGGCGTTTCACTTGGGGGGACAAGGGTTCTTCTTGTCGGGGCACTGCAATATGGACCAGCAAAGCTCCTTCCACTGCTTTGGTCTGTTTCTGGGCATGCAAGAGAAGGGCTCGGCGGCTTTTACGGTCGACTACGAGTTTGCTTCGAGGACGAAGCCTTTGGAGGATTTCGCGACTAAGTATAAGGGGAGCTATACTTTTACGGGCGGGAAAGCTGTGGGCTATAGGAACCTTTTCGGCGTGCCGTGGACTGCGTTTGTAGCTGATGATAGTCCGTTTTTTGTGAATGGTGTTTTGCACTTGAGGGCTGAGCTTACTATAAAAAAGTGAGCTTTTCCTTTCTTTTTTTTTTCTCTCCTACTAATGTGTTGGGACGAAAGATTGGCTTTTGCTTGGGTTGATTTCATGGCGAATGGTTGATGTTTGTACTTGTGGGATTGTTTGGAGTAGTTTGACTGTTGTTGGGAATGCTCTTCATTGTTGTTTCTCTTTTATTAATTTATGTAATAAAATTGTCTTGTTGGTGGACTACGAAAAGTAAATATTTATCATATAAGATCTCATATATCGTATACGCCAATTTAAAAATTGAAGATATTAACTTTTTGGGCCTTCTTTCATAGTTGGGGCCTTATGTAAGGAGGACCAAAACCATGTTAGCTTTGCTACACTACACTCGCCTTACAGCTTTCAGGTTCTCCATTCCAAACCTCAGATCAACACCAATTAATCAATCTGTCGGCGAAAATGAGGGCTCACATTTCCAGATCTGCAAGATCTTTCCTTTCTGCTGCTTCAAAGCAGACTGCTCGGTCTTTTTCCGGTATGTAAGTGGTGCATTATTGGAGATTAATTTGTTTATTTTTATTAAAATGTGGATCAGTTAGTTCATCAGTCGGTAATGAGAATTTTGATATTACTTGATGATCTGAGCTTCTGGCGATTCTGCTTCAGTGGGTTTCCGATTGGTGTAAGTGTTATCAGTGATCTGTAGCTTATATCTATGGTGTTCCTTCGTCTCTTTGGAATCCTGAGATTCTATTAGCTCCTTTTCTTTCTGAATATGGTTAAAATTGCAGGATTATATTATCGATTTTTTCATTCTTGATTGGATGTATTGAAGTCTCTTTCTTGGTGTAAATTTGAAGTCTCTTGTTTTTTTAATATTTGGTTTCCAAGTTGGAATAGCATCATATATTTTTGGCTGATAGATGTTTGCATGTGATTATTCCATACATGTACTTCTTTTATAAGAAATCTAGTTAGTAATGTACCTTTCAATACCAAACGGCGATGCTTAAAAATTTGGAATTTCAGGTGGGCGTGTGGCACCTGCTATTTGTTACCGTGGAAAAGTATGTTCTGTAGCTTCATATGGTTCGTCGGCGTCAGGAAATGCTTATAGACATTTTATTTATGGTGCTCTTGCACTTCCAGCTGCAGGTATTAAACACGCTTTGTTTAATACTCTACATAGCCTCCTCATTGTTGGGAACACATCAGATTTCTTATTTAAGGATTTAATACTCTACTCTTTTTCACACATCTGTTCTACTATGAAATATATGTTTCTTCCGCATCTGTGAGGCTGAGTTCTCACTTTCACTTTTTGTTTCAACCCATTTGTGACATAGCCATCATGCTTCAAGAACAAGAAGCATATGCTGCCGAGGTACCTTCTTTTTTTCTTTTGCTTGGCTAAACCATTCCCTAAACCCTTAGCCCACTTGTTTTAATTGATTTTTCTTTATTGTGTTTCGTTCTAGATGGAGAGAACTTTCATAGCAATCAAACCCGATGGAGTGCAGAGAGGACTGGTAACCTATGCGCTACCGATCATATATGATTGCATAATTTCAAAATTCTAATGTGCTAATTTCGGGTGGTTGTGTACACTCTAACGAATTGTTATTTTTTTTAGATTTCAGAAATCATTTCTCGATTTGAAAGAAAAGGGTTTAAGCTCGTGGCAATCAAGGTTGTGGTTCCCACGAAGGACTTTGCGGAGAAGCATTATCACGACCTCAAGGAGAGGCCGTTCTTTGACGGCCTGTGCGATTTCCTTAGCTCTGGGCCCGTTATCGCCATGGTTAGAATGCGACTTATGCCCTACCTTTAATATTTCCTCTTCGATTGAAACCATATCCTAGAAAACTGTGGGATGACTGATCATCTTCTTCATGTATAATTCACAGGTTTGGGAAGGTGAAGGAGTGATCAAATATGGGCGCAAACTCATTGGAGCCACAGATCCTCAGAAATCGGAACCTGGAACCATAAGGGGAGATTTGGCTGTTGTTGTCGGAAGGTACACCGAAAAAACTTTTACATCAAAATAATCAAGCCCAGCTAAGTTCTTGATACTTTGGTGATTTCAACAAATAACCTTCAGAAAAAAAAAATGAATAAATAAAGGGGACTTTTTTGTGCGGTTTTCCCCGCTTCTTGATTGGGTGTTCGAACGAGTCGAGCTTCAGAATTCGAGTGAGCTATATAAGCTTGATTCGATTGCTTACCATGCTTTCCGAAAACTCAGTACACAGTAGAATTGTTCCATGTAATAATGCTGTTGTGCCTTATTTATTGTTGCAGAAACATAATTCATGGCAGTGATGGCCCTGAGACAGCAAAGGATGAAATCAAACTGTGGTTTAAGCCTGAGGATTTGGTTACTTACACAAGCAATGCTGAGAAGTGGATCTATGGCGATAACTAACCAGTGACATGGTTCTCTTTTTGAATTTTTTTTCCCCCACATGAGTTTTGATGAGTGGGTGAAGCAAATAAATTTGAATTTTACCATTAAGAGGCTGTTTATTAGCCATATGAATAATGCTACACAATGTATTCGAATATGAATACCTGTCAGGTTGACGATATATTTTATAATTACAGACGGTTCATTTTTTCACGATTGGTTGGCTTATTTTTTGGTTTATCAAATTCAAGACCAAGAGAATGTTAGATTGTCCTGCACTGATTCAACTGAGTTAAGAAAATAAATACTACTTCCCTCTCATTAGTTTTTGTACATTTTATTATAGGACGTCCCGCTAGCTTTTGTACAATTTCTTTTTTAGCAAAAAAATATAACAAATAATGAAATATAATAATATTAAATATTCTTAAAAGACGTGTCAAAATATACATTTTTTTAAATTGTACTATATTATTAAAATATTCAGTTTTTAAAAACCGTGTCAATCTCCACATGTCCATAAACATACGGAAGGGAGGGAGTAAGCTTCTTTTAAACGAGAAGCCCACTAATGTGTAATGGTTTCAATCGGTTAATGAGTTGTGGGAAAGTGGGTAATAATGTATTACTCCCTCCGTCCCACAAACTTTATCACATTTTTCCATTTCGGGCATCCCACTAACTTTATCACATCTCCTTTTTAGGTAAAAAACTATCACAAACAATCAATATAATAATATTAAATATTCTTAAAAGACGTGTCAAAATATACATTTTTTACCTTTTCATTGTACTATATTATTATAATAATAGAACCTTAATATCTGTGCCCATCAAGAAATGTGATAAAAATCATGGGACGGATGGAGTACTATACCTTACTGTTTTTTTTTCGATAGATTGCGGAATTTGAGATGAGAAAGAGAAGAACAGATTTAGTTGAGAACGAAGTAGGTTTAATAGAAACTTCTGGCCCGTGTTTGGCCCAAGACTTCATGGTCCAGCCCAGCCTAAATCCTCGATCCCTGTGCTCTTTTCTACTTCAACAAGCTTATCTTCGCCGGCGATTTTCGACCGTCTCTTGCCGCCCAGAAACTTCAGAGTCCGGCTAAGAGATTATCCGCCGCAAGCTCAACTTTGGTAAACTCGTCGTGTTTTTTAAATTTGATTGAGGAGAGTTTATTTTCGGCTGAGTTCGTTTACGATAGCCTGTGATTCACTTTTGTATCTAATTGGTGCAGCCATACCTACGATTGCGCACTGCGAGTCTGCTCGAGCCGTAATCTGTGATTCATTGTTGTATCTTCTTCAATGATCTGTTTTCATTTTGAAGTCTATCGCCACTAAATCTCTGTGCTATAATTGTAGTGCAGTTAGGTCGTCTTTTTCTAATTAACTTTACGGATTGGTAAAATTGGTTTACATTGTTGGATGGGGGATATGAGGTTAAGCGGAAACTCATTAACATAGGAGTTGGCGGTTGTTCTTTTTTTTTTCAGATTGATTGTTTCTTTTAGGTGATTTCTTCTTATTCATTTCATAGGAAGACAACTTTTATGAGATGAGATGATTCATCCACCACAACCTCATCTGCTTCGCTTATCAGCCTTTTAATCCTCAGCACCGTTGAATCCCCAGAAAAGAAAAAATCAAACCCCAAGATTCTATCGATAGTTCAGACCATCGATCACTAAACTTCGATGACCCTCCGAAAACCGCCCGTCCCTCGACTCCTCCTCAACGACGTATCGTGCATGAGGAACGCACAGCAGATCCTCCGCCATGTCAACGTCTCCCTCCACGACGGTGGGGCCCTCGTCCTTACAGGGACCAACGGTTCAGGCAAGACAACCTTCCTACGAATGCTGGCCGGCTTCACGAAGCCATCAGCCGGCGAAATCCTATGGAACGGCCACAACACAAACATCTCAGGCATCTTCCATCAGTACAAGCTTCAGCTCAATTGGCTCTCACTCAAGGACGCAATCAAGGAGAAGTTCACAGTCCTAGACAACGTCCTATGGTTCGAGATTCTCGAGGGCAAGCAGGGAAAGTCCATGCCCGCCTTGGAGCTCATGGGGCTCGGCAGATTGGCCAATGAGAAGGCGAGGATGCTCTCCATGGGTCAGAGGAAGAGGCTTCAGCTTGCTAGGCTTTTGGCCATCGACAGGCCTATATGGTTGCTTGATGAGCCCTCGGTGGCGTTAGATCAAGAAGGGGTGAAATTGCTCGAGTATATCATTAAAGAACATAGAAAGAAAGGCGGGATTGTGATTGTTGCTACTCATCTGCCTATAAGATGGACGATGCGATGATTTTGAAGCTTCCTCCGAGGTTTCCGAGGAGGATGACTTTGGTCGATATGTTGGATCGTGGGGGATTGGATTAGGGCAAGAAACTTGATTATGGATTGCTTGATTGTGTTATTGTTGCATTCTAACACCTCTGTGTAATAACTTTTTGTGCTGTTGAACTTAATGACAGTTTCTTGAAGAGAAATCTCAGAGAAGCTCAATGTATATACACACACGGAGGACCATACCAAGCAAAAAGCCTAACAGAAACATTATATGCAGTTATTATGAGACTCTTGAAAATACAGATGGTATATTAAAAGCATCCATATGGCTAGAAAGGTTTGCAGATTTGATGAAAAGGGCTTCCGTTGAAGCCATTCTTATTACTCAAATAACTCTTCCCTGAGGATCTTCTTGGAGTTGAATTCACTGCGAACCTCATCTGTTCTATCAAGGCTTCGGTGTTTCCTTGCTCGGATAGAATCTCCTCTAAATCTTTCGAATCGATCATCAGCTTAACCTTCCAAACTCCTTCTCCTTGACATGGAAGAACTTCGAGGGATTTATTACGGTCCAAAGCGAATCGCGTGGAAGCTGATAAATTGCTCCCAGTATTCTGATTATCAATCCATTGTGCATCTGTTTTAAACGAGCAGTTGCCCATAATGTAAGAACACTCCAAGTTCTTTGAACTACTGTGAAATTGCAAGAGAATTGTGCGTGGTTATTTATATAGGACATGAACTATTCTTGAAATGACGTTTCACCGAAGAGTCACGGACGTGGGAATGAATCATGACATGTTTGTGGGCTGTCTTAATAGTAATGTACACGAAAATTAATTAAAGGGAATATTTTCAGATGTCTGTATTGTTTTGTAAATTGTCGATTGATCGTTCAGTTGGAGGAAAAATCCAATCTTGGGTTTTTTTTTTTTTTTGATGAACATTTCCACAGTTGTTGCCTGTACAGTCCACGACGGCATTTGATAATGATATATTGTATCTATATCTAAGAGTTACAAATAGTGGGAGGGTGTGAATAGGCCCACAATCGAATGTATAAGAGTTACATTGTACATATTCGTTGTAGTGGGAGGGTGTAAGTATGGCTGGGTAAATATACCGAAATACCGATACCATCCTTATCATATCGAAACGTACCAAAAATAGCGAAAATTTTGGTATACCGAAGTTTTTGGTAAGGTACCATACCGAAATTTTCGGTACGGTAGTGGTATGAAAATTATAAAAATTAGGTATACCGATTGTACCGAAATACCAAAATTTTTAATATCTTATATATATATATATATATATATAAATACATATACACATACCTACATATATTATATTATTTCAAAAAATATAAAATGGATAAAAAATATTATAAGGATAGTCATAAATTTATTTAGCCCATAAATTATTAACTATACCCAACTTTCTAAAATTATTGAGGCCCACCGTATTTTAATTACATTAAAAACAAAAGAAAATACAAAATAGTCGTTTCGTTTTAATTAGTTTGTATATGAAGTTGTATTTTGTAGTTATGTGAAGTTCTTTGTCTTACTAAGGCGACTGACTAAAATATGTAAGTTATATGAAATTAAAAATATTGTTATTTTGGAAAATTTGGTATTAAAATCCATCTTATTGGGGCCGAAGGAGTTGAACTGACTAAAATTTCGAAAACAACGAATTAACGAGTTACGAGACACGCATGGTAAAAAACCCTCCATGTGAATGGTATAGAAGGTATGATACAGATATCATACTGAAATTTCGGTATGATAACGTATCGAAATTTAAGGTATACCGAAAATATGGTATTGGTATAATTTTTTTCGATACCAAAATTTCGATATGCTATACGGTATCACAGTTTTGGTACGGTATACCGTACCGAACCACCCGGAGGTGTGTGTGAGTGACCCATTACATAATATGCAGGTAATAAGACGAAAGTAATATTTCCAAGAAGATGACAACTAGTAGCATATATTGGAGGGGTGTTTTCTTTTCCTTTACTTTTTTACAGCTCTAATTGGACCTTTCTAAACTGGGTTGGTAATATAATGGGCTGAGCTAAGGTCCGCTAAGGTGTCATGGTAAGTCTCAAACCTTTTTTTTTCAATTTTTTTTTATTAATTATGCTAAATAGCAAGTTAAGTAACAAAAAACTATATTGTATAGTATAAATTGGCATCACTAAGTAACTCGTCTACACAAAAGTTATGACTACATGCTATTAACAGCCATTCTGCAAATAACGTATGAAAAGTTGATGGTAGTAAAGGGACAAGAATCTTAATTTAAAAAATAGCTAGTTTCGATATAAAGCAATCATCAAAGCACAATGTGTGCAACAACTTAGGTAATACTTAACTAGACGCCCTATTATAAGTTTATAACTATACCTTAAATATAAAAAGAACGTAAGTGGGAAAATCTTTAGCATCTT
The DNA here is from genome assembly GCA_027422505.1 of Craterostigma plantagineum. NCBI lineage: Eukaryota > Viridiplantae > Streptophyta > Magnoliopsida > Lamiales > Linderniaceae > Craterostigma > Craterostigma plantagineum. The sequence goes on along the minus strand of JAPQWV010000052.1, from coordinate 756,677 downwards.
TCATTTGACCAAGTAGTACTTAGTAGTGGTCGTGACGAACAAGGTGACGTAATAAAATGTGATTTTCAATAATTTAACTTTCATTGCCACAATAAAATATAGCCATCTTTTGTTTTGGCATAATGCACGGACATGTAATATCACGTAGCGTACGTGTTATTGGTTTGTCGTGACTCTTAACAAAGTTAATCCATTAAGTTAAGGAGCTAATCAAACATTAGGGAATTAAAACAATCTATTAAGACACAAGCACTCATGATTCCAGCAATTATCGATGTACTAATAAAAAAGAAAATTTTAAAGCGTGCTGCGTCGGATAAAAAAAAGCCTTTTTTATTTTATGGAGATAATAATTATGAAGGTATCGTACTATTTAATTTTGGTGGGTATTTCCAATTCCAGCTCAGGCACTCTAAGTAAAAACAAATTACGGGACTACTACTATTCGCACCTCCTTTACCTTGGGAACGTTTAACTTGGAAAAAAATATTTTTTTCTCATGGTTTCAATAATCATAATTATCATTATTATCACCATATCACAGTTAATTTCGCCATTAATTAATCACCATTAATATTTCCAATTCATTTTTCCTCCAAACAATTTTCACGAAGGATTTTTAGATGAGACATTCTTTATATGTTTAATAATAATAACCATCATATATTCCAGTCATAAACATTATATATATATACTATTTTTTTACCCATGCAATATATGGTACGACACTATCTATCATTATTATATGTTAATAAAATTATTAAATCTATGATACTCTTGGGTAGTTATTGTGGAAGTAATATGTGGTAGTCGGATTTTTTTGTGGTTTTTATTATTTAATTTATTTTTTAAGTTAAGCAACCTGTGTCATTATATGAGAACACCTATATTTTATAATTATATAAATTTATTCTGGTATTTTTTGCCTATTCTATGTGCGTACTAAAAATATAACTATGTTGAATGTTACTTTTTAATTTTAGTATTTAAATTCAGTATTGGATGAAATATTATTTTTAAATATGTAAAAGGTAAAATAATTTGTCGAGATATCATTATAACAAAAAAATGAAAGAATGATAAATTACTTTAAGTTTAATTAAAAATTAATTTGTCAAGATATAATTAGAATAATAAAAAATTAAAGGATTGTGTTTAGGTCATAGATGATAAAAATAGAAAAAGTCTCAAAGTTAAGTTAATTAATATTTGGTCAAAATGATATGATTTTTGAAGCTGTTAATAATTGTGTGATAATGATCATGGTGTCTAAATAGAATCTAAGGGAGTCTATATAGAACGTGATGTCGATTTATGTCCCTGCGACATTTTCTGTAATGTGATTCAGAATCCTCCCTGCATAAAAATGAATTAAATATAGGAGCAGCTAACTTCATCGAAAATTCAAGGAGTTCGACAATATGTTGATATTCTTCAAAATATGTGTGTAAATATTTATACACGTAGCATCATCCATCATAAATATTTCAGAATTACTTACGACTCAGCTCAACCAAGCAACAAGACCACCCAATTAAACTGCACAAAATATCGAAGCACATTGTCAATATTTTTTTTCATTTATTTGGCTGAAGATATAAAAATCGGTACTAAATCTAATGCATGTAATAAGTGTAATAATTGAGATTGTTGCAGGTCAAAAAAACACTGATGGCACCAACTTTATCCGACATATGAAGAAGGTGTTCAAGGCTGTGTCACTCCATGTAAGAGGCTTTCTTATCCACGCACTCGATTTTAATTTTTATACGATTAATTTTTGGAAATTTACATATATTTTTTGCCCCTTTTTTGTCCATAATTAGCTTATAATGTCCCCAAGTGTTCAGACATAACCCACTTCCGAATTTTGCAACTAAGTGCCTCTAATAGCCCGAGTTATAATTCAATGAAACTATTTCAAACGACATAATATTTTAGACAATTCGAAAGAAAAGTAGCAAAATTAATACAGCACGTTACTAATCATGGAGAAGCTGGTTCCACGCCCAAAATCCACGGATGATTTTGACATTTAATAATATTTCTGATTTAATTTGCATATTTTATATCAATAGTTAGTCGCAGTCAAGAAAGCTTGGTGCATGACAAGGAAATGTCGGTTTAATTTTCTTTTTTTAATGGTATATTCTCAAGAAATATGGAGCACGGTCAAAGAAATTATACACTTTATGCTAGTGAATCTGATTTTCTTTTTACTACTAAGCCACGCAACTTTTATACTTCAAGTAATTATCTATTACAATCATAGAATTGAGTAGCATATTCGCCTGGCCTGTGGTAATTATCATTTTCTTACATTTTTCCATCCCTACCTACCTCATCTCTAATTGGGTCATTAATTTTGTTGAAATGGTAAAGATAAATTAAACCCCTACACTCCATTTTACACCCTCTTTTACACACACTTAGTAAAAAACACATGAAATTTGTAAAACTTATTTAGCTAACCCAACCACATGTATCCAACAATTGTTATTTACTTATTTTCCCATATAATTCACCACATTAACAGCATTGATTGTTTTCAACAAATAATATTTATTTTATTTTTATTTTATATCTCCTTACGAACTTTTATGTTAACTTTAAATATGTTAATATTTTTAAATTGTTAATATAAATATTTATTAGGTTATAGAATATGTATATAACACATATATTTGTTAACATATACAAACTTAAATAAACACACATATAATAACAATAGCTAAAGTTAATATCGTTTATAATTATTCCAAAGAAGAAAGCCGAAACGATGTAATTTAGTCAATTGTCATTTTTCTTATGTCAAAGGAGATTAATTGTATATACTATATTACTTGAGCTTTTAATCAAATGTTTATTAATGAAAATGATTATGTCGATCACTCATCCCAAAGAAAGCCGAGTCAATGAAATTAGTCAAATAATTATTCATTGAGTGAGGTATTCTGCTTTGCAATTCTCTGATATCACTTCCCTTTATAATGTTATATTTAAATAGGATAATTAAATTCTATTTTAGGAAAATTTTAAGAAAATAATTAACAAAGTGATAAATCTTAAAAATAGAAGTATTTAATGACTTACTTCCATTATTAACGGGGTATAGATAGAAAAAAAGAGGGTGCCAATAGAATGACCCATTGAACAAAGCGTCCGCTATGCTAACTAACATCATTAAACTGTTTTTTCAACGTATGGACTTTTGATCCACTATTCCATTGTTCAATGTTACATGAATAATAAAATAAAGAAAATAAAATTTATGGAAAGCATCATCGCTATTATTACTCAAACACTGTAAAAGGACAATACTTTTTAGGTCATCGTCACATGCGTTGGAGCTTCGTACGAAAAAAAAAAGAAAAGAAAAAACAAAGTGGTCCAAAACTCAAAAGTCGACCGTATTAAATCTTCTTCTTCATCATAATCAATTGAAGCAGACGACTAAGAAATAAAATTGCATTCGCAGTGCCACGTGGACGCATCTGACGACCTGTGTTTGGACCACTGAGGTCAGTGTTCGTACCATGTTACATTGCAGCCTCATGTATAAAAAAAAAATATTGAGAAAAATTATATTATTTGATACGAAAAAATCAAGGAGTACCTACAGAAAATACACATTTATATAAAAAATACGCACGTAATATCAGATTTTTTTTGATGTAGGTATCTATTCGAATTTTTTGCACATTGGTACCTGTTCCGCCGCAAGTACGTCATAGAACAATGGTACACACATAACATATTAATGTACCATATAGAACGTATATGGTACCCAGGCCCGTAGCTGACGAAGTCGGGACCTGAGGCGATCCTCGAAATTCGGGCACTAAATTTTTTATGTAATTTTTGAAATAACATACGTAGTCTAACATAAATTCAACCGTAAAGGTAAGTTATTTAAATCGTAAATTAAAAATCATCAGGTGTTTTATAGGCATGGTTCGCCATCGCGGATGCAGACGTCGATGCAGAAGCGAGCGATACAGATACGTTGCATTGTCGCGACGCGATCGCGAACGATACGCACTTTTCTTGAAAAAAAGTAAAACATATCAGTTTCTTTGCATCTATACTAGATTATATTTGTAAAGAGGTTAAAAACACATAATAAGTTTATCTCACAATTCACTAAATTTTCTATTATATTACATATATTACAAAATTTACTGGTATATTACGTATATTACAAATATTTGAAAATTCTTATTAGTATTAGAAAAGTCATTAAGAAAAAATGGAAAATAATGCAAGTCAAACATCAATAAGCATGTTCAAACGCGTATACTCAACAAAGTTAAACAATATACGAAATTTTAAATAATAGAACTATAAGACTATCATAATATCTAGACTAATAATAGTATTTAATGAGATAAATAAACTTTCAAGCTATTCCTCTTTTTTTAAACTTCATTTATTGCTTAATGTATTTGGACAATATATGTTATTTTCTATATTCTAATTAACAAAGGCTTGTTAAAAACTGGGCCAAACATTTGAAAAGCCCAAGAACCATAAAATAGAATATCAGAAATGCCCTAATTAGTCGTCGTCTACCTCACGACACCTAATTTCAGAAGCTATGGATGAGATATAACCGCGACGATATATATACATATAGGTGTGATAATTTATTTTGGGCCCCTTCGAAAGCTAGGTCCGAGGCGACCGCCTCACTGGCCTTATGGAAGCTACGACCCTGATGGTACCATATGTGGCCCTGTGGGTACCATAGAAAAAGGTACGTCAAGACTGAAAAAATGTTACACAAAATCGGACGGATACTTAGAAAAAAAATTTGTATACTAACTTGCAACTTTTTATAAAATGGGTATTCAGTAGATTCACCAAAAATCAAGTTTTTGCTCCACTTCCTAACGTTGTTCTATTTTAATTTCTTGTCTCCTTGACTTGGGGTTTGAGTGGCATTATCGTAATTAAATGGTCAGTAGAGGTCAAACTTCTTTTAATTTGACGTAATTAATACTATTATAATATTTGAGAGAATTGTTATTGCCTGGAATAAGTGGAGCCAACTGTTGCCTGTCGCCGAACGGACGACCAATCACGCGCCGACACTTACTGCTAGTAAAGTAGTCATTAATTACCATTTTTATTGCAATAACCTAAAAAAGGTTGTTAATTACTGGAGTACTAATATTGGACATGACGTACGACACCAGACGAGGTAAAAATATTTATTACTTACAATAAGTCAGTTTTAACTAAAAAATTAATTGCTAATAAATGACCCACCTACCTTACCTATAGGGTATTTTGTTCTGAAATTCAACTCCATCGAACGACATTTTATTAAATTAAAAAAGAAAACACTACGAAGGAATTGAACAGACGATAAGCATATTCCGATAGCTGACGTAAGCTGAACGGACCAACTTCAGCTGAAAATCCATTAACCATAGTTAGTTAAGCTAACCACACACACAGTTCCACTCACACACAATACACGCAGTGTACAGTGTGAGTGAAAACGGAGACAACCAACCAACAAACTAAACCACGGTATTGAGAATCCAACGTTGTTGTTACTTTTTCTTTCTTTCTTTTTTCTTTCCTATTATTAATATATATCCTCAGCGTCAATACTGATTTGCAATCTTTTCGTTTTCTACCACCATCACAGTAAATTTGCCTCGGAAGAAGAAGAGTAAATTCAAGAAAACTGTCCACAAACAGTGGTGTTATGTAGAGTCAAACAATCGACCTTCAGTGCTCTGCTTTTTTGAACCTTTCAATAGCTCTGTGAATTCACTGTGCGGCCTTTTACAAGAATAGCATCACTGTTTGAGTTTGTGAGCTTTTTGTTGAGGATTGCAGTTATAAAAATCGGAACTTTGTAAGAAGATTGTGGTGTGTGTTATGGCAAGTAGAGGGTTATCATCTCAGCAACATCAAAATTTCCACCGTTTCCCAGCTGAAGGTTGTTCTTCTTTTTCTTATATTTTGATTTGCTTTTCTTGGTTGATCTCTATTCACCTTTGGAACTAACTAACAGGCGTTGGCGGTGAAAAGGATGCGTTGTATGACGAATTGTGGAAATCTTGTGCTGGGCCATTGGTGGATATTCCAAAGATTAGAGAGAGGGTTTATTATTTCCCACAAGGTCATATGGAGCAAGTAAGATTAGAGAGAGGGTTTATTACATCGAAAATATGTGATTTCTTACCATTTTTTGCTCTGTACTTATTTTGTGTGGTAAGTTGGAGGCATCGACAAACGAAGAGCTGAATCAAAGGATACCCATGTTCAATCTCTCCTCAAAGATCCTTTGTCGTGTTCTAAACATTCAACTTTTGGTAAGTTTGTTCCGATTTACTTATCAGTACGTATCATCGGTGATGTTATATGTTACTCATTCCCTATGTGTTAAATGTCTTATGTAGGCTGAACATGACACTGATGAAGTATATGCTCAAATCATTCTGTTACCTGAAACAGATGTAAGTACTTAGTGTTTAGCCTTTTTAGGTCGTTTCTTTTTCGGGTTTTCAGAAACTCATGTAATCGATTTGATTGACTGATGTTTATGTAGCAAAGCGAGCCAAAGAGCTCAGATGATTCTGTAGAGGAGCCTATTAAGCCGAAAGTTTGCTCTTTCTGTAAAGTCTTGACTGCTTCTGATACAAGCACACATGGAGGATACTCTGTCCTTCGTAAACATGCAAATGAATGTCTTCCTCCTTTGGTAATGAACCCACCCACTTTTTTTCCTATGTATGTGCTTCTGTTTTACGAATAAGTTTTTCGTCTTTTCATTGACCTGAATTGATCATGAATTGTAGGATATGACCCAGCAAACGCCTACCCAAGAACTAGTAGCCAAAGATCTACATGGGACTGAATGGCGTTTTAAGCACATATTTAGAGGTAAACTTTATACATTTTTTTTTTCGTTTTCTTTCGTGTAGGCGTAAAACTTCTTTTCTTGGAAGTTCAAACTATTTCTGCAAACATCACAGGCCAGCCAAGGAGGCACTTGCTTACGACGGGTTGGAGCACGTTTGTCACGTCGAAGAGATTGGTAGCTGGCGACACGTTTGTATTTCTGAGGTACTCAAAAGTTTTATAGCTCAAAGTGTTAAACCTTTTGCTTCTTCCATTTTCATCACTTTTAGGTACCGTTTTCTTTAGGGGAGAGAACGGAGAATTGCGGGTTGGGGTTAGAAGAGCTGCTCGTCAGCAAAGCTCAATGCCTTCGTCTGTTATATCAAGTCAGAGCATGCACGTCGGAGTTCTTGCAACTGCATCTCATGCCGTCTCAACTCATACAAGACTTGTCGTTTATTACAAGCCAAGGTTTAGAGCACACCATCCTCTTTTACTACTCGAACGATCTGTTTTTTCTTTGAAATCTTCTCAAGCTCTTCATTCTACCTTATACTTACTGTTTTGTTTTTGCAAACCATCAGAACAAGTCAGTTCATCATAGGACTAAACAAATACCTCGAAGCTGTGAGCCACAAATTTGGAGTTGGTATGCGCTTCAAAATGCGATTCGAGGGGGATGATTGTGCTGACAGAAGGTGTATATGAATATAATTACATCTTAAGTTGAACGAATTTGGTTCTTTGGTTGCTTATACTTGTTCCTTTTCCAGGTTTTCGGGTACGATCGTAGGGGTCGAGGATATTTCTCCTCAGTGGGAAAACTCGACTTGGCGCTCACTTAAGGTAATAACCTATTCTTTTCTTCTTTTTTTTTAAAAAAAATGTACCGTAATAACGCTGATGCTTCTCTGTGTTCTTTGGACATTTCCAGGTTCAATGGGATGAAACCGCATCAATTCTAAGACCCGAGAGAGTTTCTCCTTGGGAAATAGAACCTTTCTTACCTTCTTCTATACCCGCCAGTGTTCAAATGCCAATGGTGAAGCATAAGAGGCCTCGATGCCACGGAGAAGCAGGTTTTACTCCTCAAATTTTGATAAAATACACTAAGCTGAAAAAAAAAACTTGTTAGGTGATAAAGTGAGAGCCTTATTTGGACGAGCGTGGGAATCAAACAGACTATTTGTAATTGTTGAGTTTCTTGCTTGACAGAAAATCAAGTATCAACTACATCAGCTACCTGGATTATGCCTCATGAGCAGGCGAGTATTGGTACAGAAGGGCCGAAGATTTGTAATAACGTTGCCAAAGAAACGGAGGAGAGTAAAAGTGCATCAGCTCGATCATTTGTCTCGAATACTTCCTTCCCAGGCTTTGCGAAACAGAGCAATCTTCCTTATGACAACCAACAGAAACAGGACAATGCCATGGCGTGTAGATTGTTCGGTTTCGACCTGAGAAGTCCTAAGATATCTTCTTCGCAGGAAAATTCTCCTCTGAAATCGAATGACATCTCACTTGATGTGGAAAAATTTCATGTCCAAAGTACGCTAAACTCGGTCGATACAGAGAAGAAATGTAGTATTGCTAGTGACACCAAGAGCCCAAATTTAGACCAGGTATTACCACCGTTGACCAAAGACGTTAAGAATCGACCGAGTCACTCTTCTTCTAGAAGTCGCACCAAGGTACATGACGAGTGACTTCAAATATTTGAGTCTCTTACATGCTGCTGGGAAATCAAGACTTCTACCAAATATTTATATGTTTTTCTCTTTCTTTTATGACCACCGTGAAGGTACAAATGCAAGGAGTTGCTGTTGGCCGAGCAGTGGACTTGACCACGTTGAACGGATACGATGAGCTTATTGAAGAGCTTGAAAAGATGTTCGCACTGAAAGGAGAGCTGCGCATGAGAAACAAATGGGAAATCGTTTTCACCGATGATGAAGGCGACATGATGCTCGTTGGAGATGATCCATGGCTGTAAGTTTACTATTTTTCTCTTAACAACAAGAAGAAGTAATGAAGAAAATCAATCCATCCTTTTGCATTGAACTTCTTTAACATGCATTCGATGTCTTTCTCTTACAGAGAGTTCTGCAACATGGTACGAAGGATTTTCATATGTTCTAGCCAAGAAGTGAAGAAAATGAAGGGGCTCGAAGGAACCGTCGAAAGCATCGAAGATTAAAATCTTTTCTCTGCGACGTTAACGGTCCGAAATTAAAAAAGAAAAGAAAAGAAAGGGTATATTAGGGAGTCTACAAATATTGCTATGTTATTGTTTTTGTCGTATGAGTTATTCATCGGTTTGTGATCAAGTATAATATAGTGAGTTCATGTTTTAAGGAGTTTCCTTTAGCTGATTTAGTACATGGATGAGAGAGCAAGTCGTTCTCGTCATAACGTTTGAACGTGTAAATAGTGAATGGTGCGTATATCTTAAGGCCGTATTGAAGGTTGAAATTCTGTTTATCTTTTAGTGTCTGAATCTGAGAATTGATATTAACCCTAAAATTATCTATTCTTGAATTCAAAATAAACAGGTCTGAACAAATAAATACTATCTTCTACAATGGCAAGCACAGATTACTTGAATACATTACTTTACTACAAAAGATCGTGTTAAATCCACCGAGGTTTAAAACACAAGCTGGCCTGAATCTTGGAAATTTCTGTCAATGGATGGATATGTTAGGTAAAATACTACTATGAAGCCCAGCAATAAACTTCAATGGTCGTTCTCATCCTGATCTTTTTGCTTCGAGCATCGGACTAAAAAGCTCGAATTTTGATCAGCGTGGTCACTGTTTCTTGTCTCTGTGTCTCCAAGCTTCTCCTGCAATATAAGATTAGACGGATAAAAAAGGGAGTCCAGTCGAGCATATTAGTATGTTAATGTTAGGTTCAGATTTGTTCTTTGCAATGAAGAACTACCACAGAATAAATAGTATTTCTCGACCTTGTGTTTCCGTGTTGACTTGTAAAATTAGTTGCATCACGAAAACACTTATAACCTTTGTATTCTGACTGCAATCCCCCAATTAACACAGAATGGCAAAGATTATTACCTTAAGTGAGGCATTCTGAGCACGGAGCTGCTCAGAGGCACTCCTCAGGCGTGCCACTTCAGCCCTCAGGGACGCGTTTTCTTCGTTTAAAGCCTCAGCACGTTTGGCTAATTCTTCACATTCAGCCTGATCATAATAAGAACAATAATAAAAGGTAACAAAAAAAACGCCATCAATTACATGGACTTGTGGGTAACTAACTTCATGACAATACGAGATAATGGATGTACCTGTTTCCGCAATCTGGATCTGCGAGCGGATTCTCTGTTCGACTGCTTCCTTCTCTCTTTCTTTATTTCCCTCTCGTCCTGAAAACTTACAGGAAATTTACAGGCGGCAAAGTTCAATTAATGAAAAGGTGATAAAGGTAGATTCTTGTCGATCTATTATGAACATGCAATACTAAGCTGAAATGATACATTGTTTAATTCAGAAGATTGTGTTACTGTACGACATCTGAAATTGAGTCGAGTAATTCACCTGTATCCAAAGATGTGACGGAACACTATCCCTAGATCCATTAGGGATCATTCCTTCTTGAACTGGTGTAGAAGACACATTCCCTTGCACGGCAGATGATGGGCCGCTAACCCAGTAATCCATCCCGATGTTTAAGTTAGTAGTGGGCCCCACTGCAGCTGGCATGGGCATTATCGCATGATTTCCTATTGAGTGAGGCACTCTTCCTTTTCCATTCTGGGAACTTTGAGGGCCACCACTACCGTTCTGAGATGGTTCAGCTGCAGGGCGATATGCTTAACTGTATTAATAAACACATGCAGAAACTAGAGGTTCATTGTCGCAATATGATAAATTACGACTCGACCTGAATCTTGATGGTGATCGGAATTCCTCTGCGAATCCTGTAAATCGGAGATGAAAGAACAGCACTGTTATGAAGCTAGAAAAGAGACGCCGGTTGCATTACTTGGTTACAGACTTGTCATCAAAGCCAATGTCGAAACTTACATTCTGAGAATTCGCATTACTCCCATCACTTGAACCTTCACTCGCACTTTCAGCACTGCAAAGAGATGTTGACGCATAAAATTTCGTAATTGAGTTGAAGACGTAAATGATGGGATAAATTTATTTCAAAAGAAGGATCAGTCTTCTGACAAACCACTTTCATATGTGAAACTCACAACTGGAGAAACTACCAAAAGTGAGCAACTGCATTAAAATTTCATATCAATGACTATTTTATCATCCTTCACCTCTTAGATACATCATTTGTGGATGCTCCTGCTCCAGATTGATTATTTTTCCCGTTTATCATTTTTAAGCTTCCAAAGCCAGGCTTGGCTCTTTTGATGGGAAGTTTTCCCTTCTCATCTGATGATTTACCACTGTCCACCAACATATTCCCATGGGCATTACCCTGCTAATGAGTTTCAATTATTATTCACATGTAAGTAGTTGAATTATACAGGAAATACGGGGAAAAGAGAGTTTAAAGGCCATAATGACTCACAGTGGCTTCAGCAACGCCATTTGGAGAAGGCATGGCATAAGTACTAAACGGATAAGATCCCTGAACCAAATTTGAAACATGATAAAACGTTTATAGGATTTTGCAGAAAAAAAAAGGACGTTCAACAAGTGGTGTCTAAAACAAAATATCAATATACCGGAGGCATAGCTGGATGGCCATACATTGCTCCATGGGGATACATAGCAACATAAGGATGCGGTGGAGTCCCATAGGGGGGCATAAATTGCTGAAAAATACAGAGGATATGATAAATATGTCACTGCAAGCTAAAATAGAAACATGCATAAAACAAACTATCATCGGAATAATGACCAAACATCCATAAAGGAATAAAACATATCAACTTGCTTGGCAACAGTGGCAAACACAATCGCCATAATCATTCCATCTGATTCATCACAGGTATGTTAATGACAAAAAGTTGTATCTGGATGCACCAATATTATGTTTAGATAACTTTAAATATCTTCAATACAATAGTATATTTTGAACCCTGATCAGACCTGGTTAATAAAATATTTCGTTACGCAAAAAAATGTATACCTGCACACCCCACATATAAGGATGGGCCTGAGGACTTGATGCTAAGAATCCATGAGGCGGCAAAGGAGAATATGCCTGCATACCATAATCATAGAACTCAATGAATCTATAACAAGTAATCCAGATTCCATAATATGAATTTTGAAATTGGTTGAAGTTCTTCTGACCTGAAATCCAGACCAATCTGAAGTAGCAGCACCAGGAGCAGCTGATGTCTGCTCCTGAAAGTTCCCATTAAGTAGGAGATATTAATTTCAAGACAGCTAAGCTAAAAAACATAATTTACAAAAGCTAAAAATGCCCCAAACCTGTGAAGCAGGAGTTTTAGGCTCTTTAGTTTCTTTTCCGTCCTTACTTGATTTGTCTGCCCCACTATTTCCCATGCTTCAATCTCATGCTACCTCACACAAAACCATCGCAAAAATTGGGGAAAACAAAGCTAACGACCCAATTATCCTCAGGAGAGATCTCAAACGTGCGTTATTGATAATTTGGGCTCTGATCAAACTCCACCGATATGGAAATTAGGGCTTCAGATCTCCTGCGTCGGGACAGAGAGGAGAAAGAACAACGTGAGTGATGTGCTGTCCATCGTGGATTTGATTGGTGGATGATAAGGCGTGACGTGTTGAGCGTGGAATATTCTGACGTCTGAGATTACGCCACGTGTCAATGACTTTGATGCGTTGAACAGCGATTAACGGGCCACTCGTTTTGTTATGGGCCTGAGCCCAAATAAATGTCAGATAAGCATAAGATGGATAGTATATCACCGTAAATGACTTTTATATCCTCCGCGGATGAAATTTTTTTTTTTTCAATGGGCAGTTGAGAGAGGATATATTACACAAGATATTCCAATCTTATCATATGGTAAAATAAAGAATAAAAACTAAATTAAAGTCAAATGAAGTCAGTCAGTAATGTATGTAATGTCAGCAAAACCACATGGACAAAGGACCAAATGAAAAAGTAACGCTAACTGCACCAATCGAGGTTTATTGATAGTGTCTGGTTTGAATCTGACCATATTTAGATCCCAGTTGACATTTAATTATGTGGTCCTCTACACCTTTTATTGCTAACTTTCACTAGACATTGGGGGTCCAAAATGAATTACGAGTACCATATATACATGCACACAAAAGGGAACGTACAATAGTACTAGAGATACTTTTTTTTATCTAATTTCATTACCCAAAAAGATTTAACATATCAAGAAGATTGATATAAACATTGGTAATTGGGATAGTTCCGTGTTCAGTTGAATAATCAGTTGAAGTATGAAGACTAGAAAAATAAGACAAAAAGAACTGAGATTGCTTGAATTGAATGGATAGTAAACTAATCTTTTGAATAATCGACTACATTGACTTGGTCCAAAGCTGACGATGGTGGATTGGTCAAATATGGAGTTGTAAGAAACTGTAGCGTTTGGAATTAATATCTTGGTAAAAAAACTATGGAGTGGGTTAATATAGAATTCGTCCGCCGAGGTGCGTGTGCCACACGCTCCTTAATTACACCTTTCAGCCTTCAGGCCTTTCACCACCACCATCATACCAAAGGGAAGAAATACAATGCACAGTTCCGAAACGTGCACTTAATGGGACCCACATGTACAATCAAAGATTAGCTTTTTTTTTTCTTCTTTTAAGCCTCCGAAGATAATTATTGTCGATGTGAATCGGAGGTAATTTATGTTTTCTCACCCTATTCTTCTCTTTCTTCGAAAGGGATACAATACACAACAGATTCTTGGGAAAAGCCTCGGACTTTTATCCTCTCATTTTCATTTCCTGAGATTTCAACCTCAAAAGAATCGATCTTTGGTCTGGTTTTTTGCTTCGTGAATGGATTCAACTTCATAAGCTTGCCATTTTTCAGGTACGATCCGTAATTTCACTATGGAGAAAGGCTATTTGAGATGCTTTATACTTTTGTTTTCGTGTCTTTAAAAGGTCTTTGCTTTCTGTAAAGTTTCACCTTTAGTTTTCTCACATCTTTCTGGCGTTTTCCGCGTGGACATCTTCTTTATCTTTTATGGGCTTGTCTGTAAGCTGTAGATATCGTGCGTGCGCTTGTGATTGATTCTGCGATGGGGTCGTCGTGAGGTTTTAAAGCTGATCTAAATCTTTAATTTTCCGAAAATCATGGATTTATTATGTTTTCTTGAAGCACGACTCTGAAAAGTATTCCACTTTAAGCTCTTAAAAAGCTTCGATTTGTTGAGAACTTGTTGCTATCAACCGCAGAAGAGGCCACTCTTTTTCAACTCCTTTCTAACTTCTCCCAAATCTGGCTATTGCAGAAGATCTTGTCTGAATTCTTTGGGCAAAAGGATGGTATTTGCCTGAATTTTGTAAGATTGGGGTTCTTCGCTCTTACATCACAGCTTGATTTGGATTTCTCTATTTATAGCCCTTCTTTAATTCTTGCACAAAGCTATCATCAATCTATGCTGTAAGAACCACCGCGTATCTAGCGAGGAAAAAAAAGACGAAAAATGGAAAAAAGCAGCGCAGGCGATTGGAGAGAAATGGTAAGAAAAATGCTGCCGCCGGGCGCTCCAATCCCCACCGAAGAAGACATGGACTACTCCATCGCCATGGAATACAAAGGGCCGCCCGTCCCATACGACCTCCCAAGGGTCGAACCCATCGACCCAAATCCCGACTCGGTCCCACTCGCCTCCGAGCCCATCTCCGACTCCCAACGAGCCACCGCTCGAGCCACGGCCCCTACGATCGAACCCATCCCTTTACCCGTCTCTCGCATCGCCAACCTCGCGAGCCCGGGGACACAGAGCCCGAGGCTGTCCGAAAGCTCCCAATCGGTCGTCTCAGTCCTTCAGAACGACAACTTCTCCTCCCGCTCCCCCTCGCCAGGGTCGGGCCGAAGCCCGCGGAGCGAGGCCGCCCCTCGCCGGGCCACGGTGGTCACCTTCAACACGGCGGGCCCGAACGACGGGCCGTCCGAACCGAAGGATTCGAACGGCGGGCAGGTTTTCCCCGAGTACGTAGGGGTCACCAAGGAGAAGAAGAAGAAGAGGAAGAAATCTAGGGTTTGCCATAGGTGCGGGAAGGGGAAATGGGAGGCTAAGGAGTCTTGCTTGGTCTGCGATGCAAAGTACTGTAGCAACTGCGTTTTGAGGGCCATGGGCTCCATGCCCGAGGGGCGTAAGTGCGTCACTTGTATAGGCGAGGCAATCGACGAGTCGAAGAGGTCAAAGTTGGGCAAGCATTCTAGGGTTTTGTCTCGATTGCTTTCGCCCTTGGAAGTGAAGCACATAATGAGGGCCGAGAGGGAATGTGCGGCGAATCAGCTTAGGCCCGAGCAGCTTGTCGTGAATGGATATCCTTTGAAGCCCGAGGAGATGGCTGAGCTTTTCGGGTGCCCTTTGCCGCCCAAGAAGCTGAAGCCGGGCAGGTATTGGTATGACAAAGAGTCTGGACTTTGGGGAAAGGTAAAACTTCTCGCCTTTGTAATGCTATTTGTGAGTGTATTTTTTTTCATTATTGTTCGATTTTTTTTTCTTTATTATTACAGGAGGGTGAAAAGCCCGATAGAGTGATCAGTTCGAACTTGAATTTCACTGGAAAGCTCAATCCTCGTGCGAGCAATGGGAATACTGAGGTTTACATGAACGGTAGGGAGATAACGAAGCTTGAGCTGAGGATACTGAAGGTTAGTTAGTCTCTGCTCAACGTTATCGGATAAAGTGTAGTTTCGCTTTCCGACAAATATGGTATGCACGTGTGTGCTAATAAATGTTGCAGATACGAGTTGATATTTCGAATATTGTCAATTGGGCTTAGAATTTAGATAGTAATACAGTAATAGTTCCTTTTTTATCAGATTCTTGAAACAAGAAAAGTATATATATTGTCATTTGTTTCCCAGTTCTTTGACTGGCTAAGTTCATTGTTCTGCATTTAATTGCCGTTATTTTGTTTACGGTTCAGCTTGCAAACGTGCAATGCCCTCGGGATACTCATTTCTGGGTGTACGATGACGGGCGTTACGAGGAGGAAGGGCAAAATAATATAAGAGGAAACATATGGGAAAAGGTATACATATATATATATATATAATATATATATCGTAAGACTCTCATCAGAAATTCAAATTCGATATAATTCTAGTCCCTTGATTTTTCATTCATTACACTACTCACTCCTCGGCAGGCCTCGACTCGATTCATGTGCTCCTTGTTCTCCTTGCCCGTGCCTCAAGGCCAGCCACACGGGCATAGAGACGAGGCTAGCAACTACACAACTGCCAATTTTCTCGAGCAGAAAAAGGTTCAGAAGATTCTTCTAGTCGGCCTTCCTGGCTCTGGGACGAGCACCATTTTCAAGCAGGTCGGCATAATACTTCGAAAGAAATATTCGAGTCGCTTTGTGTAAGATATGTATTGATCGTCGTATCTTTTTTAACCACTCCAGGCTAAATTTTTATACGGAAACAAGTTTACAACCGAAGAACTTCAGGACATAAAGCTCATGATACAGAGCAACATGTACAAATACCTCAGTATTTTGCTAGACGGCCGCGAGCGCTTCGAAGAGGAGGCGTTATTACAGATCAAAGGACGACAAGCCTCCGACGAACAAGCCTCGGAAACAGGTAATATAGATTTTTCTTCTTTGCGTACATGATCATATCATTTTACACCTTGTGAAAAGGCCGTCCATTTATGCGTTAATCGTTTTTTTCTCGTCGAAGAAGGCGCGGATTCGAGCGAGCGCAACCAATCCATATACTCCCTTTCCCCGAGGCTGAAGAACTTCTCCGATTGGCTCCTCGACATCATCGCCACGGGCGATTTAGACGCGTTTTTTCCCGCCGCGACGCGCGAGTACGCGCCAGTTGTTGAAGAATTCTGGCGGGATTCGGCCATACAGGAAACTTATCGCCGGAGAAACGAGCTTCCATTTCTAGCCGACGTGGCCGAGTACTTCCTAAACAGGGTAACTTTTCATTCATTTTAATTTACGACGAATGATTTCTTCGAAACGCCGCCTTGTAATTGTTGTCTTATTTTTCAAACCCTTTTTTAGGCCGTTGAGATATCGAGCAACGAATACGAACCGTCGGATCGCGACATCCTCTACGCGGAAGGTGTGACCCAAGGGAACGGATTAGCCTTCATGGAGTTCTCCCTCGACGATCGAAGCCCAATGTCCGAAACCTACACCGAAAACCTAGAAGCTGCCGCCGTCCCTCCACTAAACAAGTAAAATTCTTTCTACCCATTTCCATGTAATAAGAAGGGACGGTTACTTATTTTCAGTCCTGTAATTTAAGCGGAGTGGCATTATAGGGACATAGAATCTGGGTGATGACATTATACAGATAATTACTTCCAAATTTTTAAGCAATTTAGGGACATTAACGCTGGATCCCTAGATCTTGTACAAAAATTGCTTAATCATGAAAGTTGTTATCTGTATATACCACCCTTAAATTCGCCGAAAATCTAGAATTAATTGCAAAATTTAGGATTTTGGCGCATAATGTCACTAGATTGCTTAATTATGAAAGTTATTGTCCCTATAATGTCACCCCTCATAAATCACAGTACTAAAAAATAACTAAACCTAAAAACGTCTTTTCAAGCTTATATCCAACACCCTCTCTTGGCCTTCCAAAAGGTACCAACTCATTCGGGTAAGCGCAAAGGGCCTGAACGACGGCTGCAAGTGGGTCGAGATGTTCGAGGACGTCCGAGTCGTGGCCTTCTGCGTCTCCCTGAGCGACTACGACCAGTCGTGGGCCCCGCCGGACGAGCCGTCCCCACCTTCCGGAACCTTCCGGAACAAGATCCTTCAGAGCAGGGACCTCTTCGAGTCCACGGTGAGGCAGCCCTGCTTCAAGGACACGCCCTTCGTCCTGCTCTTAAACAAGTACGACCTCTTCGAGGAGAAGGTCAATCGGGTCCCGCTGGCCGAGGCGTGCGAT
This sequence comes from Craterostigma plantagineum, assembly GCA_027422505.1. NCBI lineage: Eukaryota > Viridiplantae > Streptophyta > Magnoliopsida > Lamiales > Linderniaceae > Craterostigma > Craterostigma plantagineum. Next base: position 738,737 of record JAPQWV010000052.1, on the reverse strand, counting down.
TGGTTCTCCGACTTCAGCCCCGTGAGGGCCCACCACAACAGCCAGTCGTTGGCCCACCAGGCGTTCTTCTACGTGGCGATGAAGTTCAAGGATCTTTACCAGTCGCTGACGGGGAGGAAGCTCTTCGTGTGGCAGACGCGGGCCAGGGATAGGCCCACGGTCGACGAGGCGTTTAAGTACGTCAGGGAGGTTGTGAGGTGGGACGACGAGAGGCACGCGAGCTATTTCGGGCCCGCCGAGGATTCGTTCTACAGCACGACCGATGCAAGTTCGTCTCCATTTGTCAGGCAAGAGTGAGGGGATGTTTTTGTTGTGTATATAAAATTGAGGAAGAGGGATTTGTTGTGTGAATTTCCAATGTCTTTTGATACTTTGTTGATTTCTGCTGCATGATTTCTTTTGGAAAGATTTGAAATTGAGCTATGGCTGAATCTTGTTATCTCCTTCATCTGTGTATGTACAAGAACTTGAAAACATGTATGTAGATCCAATCCAACCCCCTTTTGTGTCTGAATTACAACCAAAAACCACAAGACATTCATGTATGTATGTATAGATAGGTAAATACACATCTTTAACCGTATAAATGATAAGAGAAGAGGGGAAAATTGAAGAACAGCACTGATCAAGAAGCATTGCATTCTTCAAGCAGTTTAAGAATGTTGTGCTCGGGCGCGCTGATTGACGGGAGAATCAATCTGTTAGAAGGAGGGCGAGGCGGCCTCGTCGGGGGATTCGCCTCAGTGGCAATTACTAGTGCTTGTCGCTCTTGGGCGTTTTCGCCTCTTCTTTGTACAACCGAAGAAACTCTCTCTTTCCATATTCTCCCATCCTAAAGATTGAACACATAAAGGAAAGGGAGGGATCAGATTAACAAAGAGCATACGCTCAATCGATTTCTCTCAACACCTCACAATCATAAATTGCATCACAGTGAAAGAAGGCCTATCTGCTAAATTTCTGAAAAAGTTTGTCACTTTTTCTCATGACCAACTGTCCCGATTTTGCAAGATTTATCCCCAACTTTCGAGGATTAAGGATTCAATTTAAGCATCGAATCAATCTTCAGCTTCATAGATATAACAGCAGATATGATGAACAACACAGATCCAAGATCGGAAACAGACTTTAAGAAGTAGGTAATCTAATAGCTGAAGAAATTGACGATGAGGAAGAATCATATTCTAATCTAATCATTTAAAATCGGCTCACGTTCAGAATCGAAGGCTCAGGCAAGGGGCAAGGAATCGGCTGATCGTGATCGAGTGGCTCAGTTGGGCGTTCGAGCGGCTTAAACTCCGCCGAAGCTTCGATTCCATGAGAGACAACTGTAGCTGCGTTGGTTGTAATAGTCAGCTCCGAGCTCGGCGGAGCTATTTCCCTTTCATCCTGAAGAAATTATATATAAAAAAAACTTTCACGCCGGAGAATCCAAGAGCTGTGAGCGATCAACAACAAAATTGAAGAACAGTAAAAGACAAGAAAGTAGAGAAAGAGATTTGAGATGCTCACGAGGGCACTTTGAGTCCTTCGATGGATACCCCTCGCAGAGAATCTTGAGAAAATCCCCATCACAGCTTTACCAAATTAAAACAGGAGAAATGAAGTAAAATAGAGAACTAAAGAAGTGGACAACCTTCTATATATTCAGACCTTTGCCTAAGGAGGTTAGGTAGTTGATATGGGATTAAGTTTTTCATTAAACCGATTATCTTTTTTAATCTGTGTAATAATATCTTTGATAATCTATGTTTATATAGTAACCCACAAATCAGGGCAGAAGTAGACCAAGCGTGCAACAAAGATATAGCAAAATGGACTTGCCCTGCCCTAACAACATTAAATTAACACTTCAATATTCCCTCCTTAATTATGTTAGCACGAGCGAATCATCATTTGCCGGATCGAAACCTAATCCACTTCCTCATTGTTGGCGGTAATAATTATTTTACATATTACTTTATGTAATTATATAAAAGAAAAGTTGATCATTACATTCTTGACTAAATGTAATTCATTTATCATAATTGTCACATTAGTGATATGGCACGATTATATTAATCTATTGTTAAAAGCAAAGATTGCACGTATCCCCACAGCTTATGACGAGTGTATTCTTTTCTTGACTAACTATGCCACCTTTTATATTCTGTTTCTCCACCTTCTCTCTTTACCTTTCCGTATATAATCACAAAACCCACAAATAATCACAGCCCAAAAAGAGAGCTGAAGAAAAACAAACATGGCAACTCTTGGTGATATAGGCGTTTCAGCGCTCATCAACATAGTGAGTGCTCTAGCGTTCTTGCTTGCGTTTGCACTGCTGAGGATTCAACCAATCAACGATAGAGTTTATTTTCCCAAATGGTACATAGCTGGAAAGAGGAGTGAGCCCAGAACCGTGGGTGGTGTGGTGGGCAAATTCGTCAATTTGAATGTGAAGACTTACTTCAGCTTCCTAAGCTGGATGCCTCAGGCTTTGAGGATGAGTGAGGCTGAGGTCATTAGCCATGCTGGCCTCGATTCTGCTGTTTTCTTGAGGATTTACTTACTTGGGTACTTCCAAGATTTCATCTTTTTTGTTTTCTTTTTAGTTGGTACTTCGAGTTGGTCTCCTAGTTGCTTCTCTTAGGCACCGTGTTTTTGGCGTTTGAGATGCTAAATGATAGTAACTATCGTCGATAAACTATTTTCTTATGAGTATCTTAGAGCTTTTTAGTTTATGCATAATATTTTTTGGTTTGTTGATTATGGGAAAGGGTGGTGCTCAACAGTCCTTTTAAAGGGAACATGTTTTGTTTTGAGTTGAGGACAATGATGGTGTGGAGTGGGGTGGGGTAGGTGAGTTTTCGTAGTCACTTGCAATTCTTCGTAGTATAGAAGGATATACTTGAGATTACTTTTTATTACTATCAATCTTTCCTCATTTTCTCATTTTCATTATGATCATTTGAGTTTGCAATTGTAGAGGAAGCAGAAAGATTGATCTTGTTTCAGTTTTAGCTTTCTTCAGACATTTCCATCCTAACTAAACATCTCGATAATTTGACTTGATAGTTTACTTTCATGTGGACAATATCCTCTTTTTCTTCCATATTGCTATCCATTTGATTACATGCTTACTGTTCTTTTTAATGATGTATAGCTTGAAAATATTCGGGCCAATAGCAATTCTGGCGCTCCTGGTTCTTATTCCAGTGAACGCCTATGGCGGCACTTTATTTTTTCTGCGCCGGGATTTGGTCGTTAGCAACATCGACAAGCTTTCGATATCAAACGTCCATCCCAAGTCCTACAAGTAAGTTTTTTCTTTACATTTACTAAAGGAATTTAAAATGCCAGCACGTACACCTTATTACCAGCTTGTACATAAAAACACACAGATAAATAGCTACTTGAGTTCTTACCTTACTTAGTTGAATCTCAGGTTCTTTATCCACATATCAATGGAATACTTGTTCACCTTTTGGGCGTGTTACATGCTCTACAAGGAATACGATAGAGTTGCATCAATGCGACTGAGCTTTTTGGCTTCTCAAGGCAGACGCCCCGAGCAATTCACGGTTAGATGATGTTTCAGATTCGAATTTCCCGCCATTTTAATAGCAACGTACTGTTTATTGCTTAATCTTGTTATTTTCCAACATAACTGTTATTTCAGCTGTTACTGTTGTGTTTGAACTATCAAATTTCAGTTTCTTTATTTCTTACAAGCTATGTTCAGGTTCTTGTAAGGAATGTGCCACGTGTTTCTGGCCGTTCAATATCAGATAGCGTTGAAAGTTTCTTTCGTAAGAACCATCCCGAGCACTATCTGAGTCACCAGGTAATAGTTTTTCCTATACTTTCTTCTTACAGTTGATATGGTTGCTTGTTTCTAATTTGGCTCGCGTCTGTGACCCATTTAGGCTGTCGTTAATGCCAATAAGTTCGCGAAAATGGTGAGGAAAAGAAACAAAATTAAGAACTGGCTCGATTATAATGAGCTGAAATTCGAGAGAAATCCTGGCAAGAGGCCTACAAAAAGGGTATTTCGATCTTCCAAAACTATCTGTATTTTGCTGGCAAAGATATTGTTACATGATGTATATATCATAGCTATTTCCTCGTAAGTTCTGCATTTTTTTGCACCGTTCAGACAGGCTTCCTCGGACTTTGGGGTAAAAAGGTTGATTCGATCAACTTCTACGAGCAAGAAATTAAAGACCTCGACGAAAAGGTAATATGTCCTACAGTATTCATTTATACCTTCATCTTAAATCGCCATTCACTCACTGCATTCTCTCGTTTAGTTACTCGTGGAGCGCCAGAATGTTCTCAAAGATCCCAAATCAATTACGCCAGCTGCGTTTGTCTCCTTCAACTCAATAAAAGGCGCAGCTATTTGTGCGCAAACGCAACAGAGCAAAAACCCGACCCTATGGTTAACAAACTGGGCTCCCGAGCCACGCGATATATACTGGAAAAATCTAGCAATACCTTTCTTTTCGCTCACCGTTCGAAAGCTCATCATATCCGTGGCTGTCTTTGCGCTGGTCTTCTTCTACATGATACCCATTATTTTCGTTCAATCGCTGGCCAACTTGGAAGGTTTGGAGAGAGTCGCCCCTTTTCTAAGGCCCCTCATCGAATGGCAAGCGTTCAAGTCACTTTGCTATAGGATGAATGAATATCATCATCTATCCATATATGTAAAATCAAATTTCTTGTTTCGTATTTTATGCAGGAAATTTGTCAAGTCATTCCTACAGGGCTTTCTTCCTGGGCTGGCTCTTAAGATTTTCTTGCTCGTTCTTCCCATGTTACTAATGACAATGTCCAAAATCGAAGGGCACGTTTCACGCTCGGTGTTAGAAAGGAGCACTTCTGCGAAATATTACTACTTCATGTTGGTCAACGTGTTCTTGGGCAGCATAGTAACTGGGACAGCGTTCGAGCAGCTCAATGCCTTTCTTCACCAATCAGCTACTCAGTACTGTTTTCTTTCACAAGTTTCTCAGTCAGCTTAGAACCATCATGTCTTAATTCTAACGCCGATTAAAACAGACCCTTTTCATTTTCAATAATTCTTGCAGAATCCCAAGAAACATCGGCGTGTCAATACCAATGAAAGCCACTTTCTTCATTACGTACATAATGGTCGATGGCTGGGCTGGAATAGCCAGCGAAATACTAAGGCTGAAGCCTTTGGTCATTTTCCATCTCAAGAAAATGTTCATCGTTAAAACCACGGCAGATCTAGAGAAGGCAATGAACCCTAAAGGCGTCGATTATCCTGAGACTTTACCGAGCCTTCAACTGTACTTTCTGCTCGGAATAGTGTACATGGCCATCACGCCCGTCCTTCTTCCTTTCATACTCATCTTCTTCGCCTTCGCCTATCTAGTGTATCGTCATCAGGTTAGTAGTGTATATATCGTCTATTATGCGAAGTGAAAAAATCAAGCTTTGATCTTTCTTCATCGTACTACAGGTGATTAATGTCTACAACCAACAATATGAGAGCGCTGCAGCGTTTTGGCCTCATGTCCATAACCGAATTATAGCTAGTTTAGTATTATCTCAGCTTCTTTTAATGGGACTATTGAGCACGAAAAAGGCTGCAAACTCAACTCCTTTGCTCGTCGTCTTACCTATTTTGACTCTGACCTTCCACAAGTATTGCCAGAATCGCTTCGAACCAGCCTTCCAAAAATACCCTCTAGAAGTAATAAGATTTCTCCGTATTTCTTCGACAATCCCTAACATTTCTCTACACAAGATTAAAAGGGATGTTATCTTTCATTTTTTTTTTCTTTTTTTTTCAGGAAGCGGTGACAAAGGACGATCAAGATGACATGGTTGAATCTGATCCCAGCTTCAAATCGTACTTGGGCAACGCATACCTCCATCCAATCTTTCACGCCGTCGAAAGCGAATCGATTGAAGTCTTAGTCAGCAAAAATCCTGATGATCGTATTCCCAAAGGTGGCCGCCACGAACAAGTTTCGTCGTCTAAAAACGTCGGGAAGCAAAGAGAAGTTGAGATGCATCATCAATCCGTGCATCACTAATGGAGTCGTCTCAAACTAGTGTTAATTAGCCATGATATTGAATCCAAACCACTAGCTTAGATATCCACTAGCTTCATCTTCTTTGCATTCCATTTGTCGCTGTTAGTATTAGTTCACTGTTGCCTGCCTTAAGTGCATACTTAACTTGATCATCTTGAGTGACAGTATCATATTTGCCAAAGGATTAGACGTTTACTAAAGACCATTGGGAATCTATTACATTGGACAGCTGAACAGCGATTGCTTAGTGAGTAACGGTCAACAAAGCCCTATGTAATGGATGTTTCTGACTGGACTTTTGTTGCTTGATGGACATTCAAACATAACTTTCTACGAAGAGTGACCTAATAATTTAAAAATTCAGGGTTACCGTTACTATTTGCTTTTGAGTTCTTGAAAATATAGGGTTTTCTTTTCAATATAGATATTTGAATATATACATATATATATATATATATCTGCTTTGTTACATAACTTTAACTATGTGAGGAGAGGAAACCGAGGAGGTTCTTTCTTGGCCATAATACTATGATGCCCTCTTGAAACTTTCACAACCAGCTGTTTCATTATCACATGGAGTCACAGACGACATCATTCTGCGTGCATTTCTTTTAATAATTTACTCAAAAAACCAAAACAAACACCTCCATTTTCCTCAGCTCAACTCAAACTAGCCTTCAAAAATCGTACCTTTAACGTTCACGAAATGGAAATCAACAGTCCTCCTCGGATTCAAGAATCAAGAAGGCCCAAAGAAGACGAAGGTTACGAGGTATCAAACACCATGTCCACGCCCGACATTCACAACGTGGCTGCAAAGATAGAGAGGGCTAGAGAAGTCTACAAAACATACGGTGGAATCGAAGCAGATAAGCCCACGAAAGGCGAAGTCATGGTGTGGTATTTGTATGGACTGTGCTCCTACTTTGTCCACACTGTGTTGATTCCTATTGTTTTCCCACTTATTATAAGCCAAACTGTTCGTGAACCTCTGCAACCATCGCAAGGATGGTCCAAGAGCTACAAGGGTTCTCGGTGCAGCCAATTTGAGATGAAACTGTAAGCTTTCCTTTTTTCTTTTCTCTCTCTAACTATTTGTAGTAAGTTCTTGGGATTACTCACTCGTCTGTCTTTACCCATGTTAATGCTAGTTAGACCTTTCATCAGTATAAGAAGCTCCATTTTTCTTTTCTTGAATTATTGCAGATACGAATCCTTAGTCCAAAAGGCAATCGAACTAAACAAACACCTCAACTTCTCACCGCTACAATGGACCTCCATCTCTTGGGCCTCGGGCCTAATCCTCTCGGCGCCGCTCCTCGCCGTCGTCTCCGTCCACCTCGACCGTGGTCCAAACCAGCAGCTCATCGCCGGCCTAGCCACGGGCGTGGGCGCGCTCTTCTGCCTACCCTCAGGCTTCATACGGAAATCTTGGATATTCCCACCATACATAGCCTTCATCGTAGCCTCGAGCACCATCGTCGTCGCCTTCCACGCCCGTCACCTGGGCCTGATGATCCGTGGGTTCACGGGTTACAAGATCCGTACCCGAGAATTCTCCGACCGAAGATCGTTCTCTAGCTGGCTGTCTCTCTACTCCACGGCCTTCGGTTCCTTGGGAGCTGCAATCATGGCTTCCTTTGCTTCCCTTATGCTCCGTAGATCTGATCAGTTCGATTCTTTATGGGTCGTTTCCATATTCAGCGGATTGCTGTGGGGTTTGGGCATGGTTCATATTTTCAGTACAAGCAGAGTTCTTGCAGCGGAACCCATCGACCAATCATCGGATAATAGTAATAACAGTTCCTCTTCGATTTCCCATGTTGTCTCCATCTTTAAGTATCCCCACGCTTTGGGAAGTCTCTTGGGCGTTTTCCTTTCTTCTTTCATGACCATGGGAGTCTTCGGAGGAGGGCTGCTTTACGCAGTAGGATATCTTTGCCTGGAGAGACAGAACGTTCTTTACCTACTGCTAACTTATTTCTTGTTCCCTTTGGTTTCCCTTCCATTGACTCATCCTTTCCAGCAATTTATGAAGTTGGACGCCGAAAAAATGCAGCTCCTCGGGTTTCTGTTATCATGCTTCACGGCGGGTTTCGGGTTTTATTACCGTGAGAGCACTTGGGGAAAGAATCAGATGTTTCTCTTGGCTGCTGTCCAGGGAACTGCCACAGGTTTCTTTCTGCACTCAAAGCTTTACAATTTTTCTTTCTTTCTTCATATCTCAAGTGTCTGAATGGAGCTTTTGAACTCTCTGTGATATTAGGGCTGGCCCATGCATTTGGTCGAGTGCTGTGGCTCGACTGTTCGCCACCTGGCAAAGAAGGGGCGTTTTCGGTGTGGTTTTCGTGGGCGCGAGCACTCGGTTCTTGTCTAGGGTTTGCGTTTTCGACGTCTGTGCCTGGGAATATCGGGAAATCGTATGGGTTTTCGTTCTGCGCTGGGATCGTAGGGATGTTTGTGGTGATCTTCGGTAATATCAGCAGCCTTAAAGGAGCCAAAGACGCTGGGCATGTTGTTAACAGTGAGAAGGCTTCTCCTTCTCACGATGGCGATGGTGGTGGGCATCGTTCGAAAGGGTCCGTCATGGTAGATGTTTGAGTTGAAGCAGAGAAGAAATAATGTCTCCATTTTTCGCCTTAATAATTAGATGTAGGAGTGTGTTATAATTTATTCTGTATGGGTCTTCGAGTAGAGAGACAAGAAAGAAGTTTGTGATACGATAACATAACATTTCATTTTCCAAGTTCATTCATTGGGCTAAACTGGAACAGTCAAATCTTTGGAAATTTTCTAGCATCTGAGTAATGATACAGACAAGGTTATTCTTGTCTTAAAATATGAAACGGGACGCAAAATCGCACGTAACGATGCCTGGAAAAGGAGTTGTCTCGCAAGTTCAGTTAACAAAAGTTGAGTTTCTTCATCACTTTAGCGTAAGCCAAAGGCACTGTTCCTGGTTGTCTGAGGCGGCGTTTCGACTTCTTAGACTGCGATGCACAAAAGTATTTACTTCTCATGATTGTGCATTAGAATGGATATATGAAAAATGAAAAGGAAATCAAATGTCACGGTTCCCTCAAGAAAATGCAGAAAACAAAGAAGGTTGAGTTCAGCTGATTGCATCGTAGTCATAAATCTTAAAGTTGAACGAATTACTTCGTAGAGCATAAGTACGCTTAGTTCAGTGACTATCATATGCACACCAAATCATATAGATCAGAACTCATGCGTCTCAGGTATATTTAGATAAAGTTGTACTTGCAAACTCTAGTGAAGTGGAGAGAAGAAACACAATACAGAAAGAACAAAAGTAAAATGCTTGTATGTAAGCCAGTACTTCGCTCTAAAGTCTAGACGTAATGCTTCCTAAGTTTCAATGAGGCTGTAAAGCATCTAAATAAACTGACTTTACGGATGCACATCAACTTTCCTAAGATCGATCAATAATAACAAACCTTTGAGTGAGCATTATGTCTCTTCCCCTCTTTCCAGCGTCTGATTAGTCCATCATTCATCACCCTGAATCTACCTTTGTAGGACCTGAAGGATGAAACATATGTCAGTGAAATTAGTGTATACCTATAAGAATATAAAGCCTAAACTTCCATTTCGTGCATTCGATACATACGAGTAATACTTCATTTTGATTTTTTTAACTTTGGAAACCACAGGAGTCATCGGTTGTCTACTCTTCAGCTTCCTTTTCCTTTGCTTGGCAGTGATATGTCGCACTTGCATAATCTAAATTTACAACATTTCAAAAGACAAAGCAGTTAATAAACAAATTTTAAGCCAACTGAAGATTAATTTTGTCTGAACTCTGAAACCAACAAGGTAAAGCATAACACGCAAAAGAACCAAAAGATGTGGGCAAAGCTAATACGCAAGTTATTCTCAGTTCAATTCTACTAAAACTAAATCCCACACAAAATGCATGTCTTTATGCACACAAAGAGCAACACCCCACCAAATGCAATCACCAATTGTACAAGAATGTACAGGGAAACAAATCCCAGTGACATATTCTGAAGCATAAGCTACCATACGACACAAATGAACAATAATAAACCGTGTAAAGATACATTCACGAGTAAAATAGGTATAAAAACTACACCCAGAAGCAAACGTCCAATCTCCTAATATTCCGACCACATGAGAGCAAAGCCCGAGGTACCCCATGGTAAAACCAAAGACCACGAAAGTAAATCTCAAACAAAAATGGGCAAGCAAAGTAATCAACACTTACAGAGAGTGGGTGCTGAGATAGGTGAGAAGCCCTGAGGAAGGACTTCGCATCAGGCGCCACAATCGGCGGCGCATTGGCGAAGATCGATGGCCGTTGGGGTAGACTCTGAAAAGTGTGAAGGGCATACCTGGCAATCGAAGACTGCTGATTGGTACAAAAAAGTTTAGGAGATGAATGAAGGATAGATGCCGACGCGAACGCGCGAGCTCGAGAGCTCCATCTCTGCAACATTGTTGCAGCTTGTTGTGAGGTTTTGGGGCAATGGAAGATACAATTTATTCAGGGATTTAAAACTAATAACGTAACAAATAAGGATTTAAATGCAAAAACCTTAAAATTGTATCTGCCAAGGGGTACATTAGTAATATGGAGGACCTACAGAGGCAACTTTTAGCCAACTGACGATTTCAGCTTAATGGCAACCGGCGATAGCCGGTCGTTAGTCGTTTCGTCAAGTAGAAGATGCTAACGTTCCTATTAGAAAACAAAAAAACTACTCCGCCCGTCCAAACCATTTTATATATTTTACTAAATCGGACGTTTCACATCTTTGGTATATTCCTTATTTAACAAAAAACTATCGCAAACAATCAATACAATAATATTAAATATTCTTAAAAGACGTGCAAAATATACATTTTTTACCTTTTAATTTATTAAAATATTCAGTTGCTTAATTCTCGTGCCTAACTATGCCATAAACATTTGGAAGAGTAACAGTTTTCTTCAGAAAATGATAAAAGGACAACCACTGATGATTGAATTCAGTAATTGAGTAGTTCAGAGAGAGAGAGGGGAGATAATTGCAGCTTGGTGATGCTAAGGATAAAGAACAAGATATAATTAATACTTATTTACTTCACTTGAGTACTCGTGTTGTGGATGAAACGCTGAAAATTGTTGTTGTAAACTGTTGATAATTGGAGACCAACGGAGGAAAATGCAGGTTTGGTGGCTGGTTCTCACAAGAGAAATGAGCTTGTTAGGATTCGTCAATCTGATAGTGGGGTTACATTTTTCTCTTCTAACCTTTGCTTTACTTAGTTTTGAACTTCGATCTGATTGTTTATTGGATTTCAAGGAGATGTTCGCGCCTTGGCTTGGATTTGAAGCCAATTTCGAGTCTTGTTGTTGACTTGATCATGGGATGAAGTGTCGACATTAAAAGTCTTCAGAGCCACATGTGACTAGGCTCACACGTAAGATAAGAAGAATTAATTATTAATTAATTGGTGACCTAAGGAAGGGCTTACATAATTAAGTGCTCTCATACGCCTATAAATAGGCATTTTTAGAGCAAAGGAAAAACACACCAAAACTAGAATAAAAGCATAGGACAGAGGGAGAAAGAAAGAGAAGAAAAAAATAGAGGGTTTGTCCGGTATTTGCTCCAACTATAAAGAGAGATAGTGAGTGTTTTCTCCTTTATAGATTGAGATGTTGTAACCCTTGTTTTTAACCCAGTAATAATATTTCTACCTCGTCCGTGGTTTTTTTACCACAAGTAAAAAATGGGTTTTTGATCGCGTGTGTGTATGTTTAAATTAAAAGATCGTGCGAGTACGTCAAGTAATAATTAAAACGAATATATTATAACTAGAATCACGCGCGATAGGCAGTGTACCTATCGTTTGTAATATAGCTATAGCGAATATCCGAGTATCGAACACGAGGAATAAATTGAGTACTAGTATTAACCTATCGACTCGATATTTAACCTAAATAATAATAGGATTTGTTTATATCATGAACTAACTTAACAGAGCAATTAAAGGATCGAAAGACTAAGTAACACAACTAGAAGTAATAAGAGTGACTTAAGATGACAAATATGTGTCCGGGATTCGAATCCCGCTGAGTTTTGTTGGCTAAGGCTTACGGAATATCGCTCCTACGTGATTATCGACTAAATCGCAGTAATTTCCTACCCACTCACGGATTTGCTGTCGCCCTAAACGTTCGTGGGGATCTAAACTCAGCGATTACTAGACGGCGAGGATCGAGTATTTGCTGTCGCCCTATACTCGAATCCTAACGTCTACGAAAGGCCTAATCGTTATTTAACTGTCGCCCTAAACGATATACCACACATGCATATCAACACATAGACATATTGATACGAAGAAACAACATCATAGAACGATAAATAGTCGAATACACGTGTTCACGATTATCCTACGCCTTAACTACAACATAACCCAACGTTCATCTATTCCCAAACACACAAGAGGGTTAGCTACTCATATTAAGCATAACAACAACGAGATTCAAAGGAAACGAAGATAAAGAACTCATAAAACCTCCCTAAGAAGTAGTATGGCGTTTCTGAGGTGGAGCTCTCGTTCCTCGATCGACTGGGCGTGGCTACGTTGTTGGATCGTCCCTTCAGCGTCTCCGAATCACAAGGTTGCTTCTAGTGTTCTTCCTCCTTCCTTTCCTCTCAATTTTCGTCTCTATCAAGTTGTTCTTCAGTTCTAAGGAAAGCTCTCCTTTTATGCTTCGAAAATGGGCTAAAACCCTGAAATTAGGCATGTTCACGGCCTCTTAACGGGCCTTCACGGCCGTGAAGGCTGCTAAAAACCCTATTTCTTGACTTCCTAGCACGAGTCACGGCCTCGTGCACCGATCTTCACGGCCGTGACGGCGGCTTAAACCCTAAATATTGACTCTCTGGAGAGGGTCACGGCCTCTTGCATATAGGTTCACGGCCGTGACAGTGAATAGCATAGCGGTTGCTTAGTCTCTGCCGCGAGTCACGGCCTTTGACATGAGTATTCACGGCCGTGACACGTTCCTTAAAACTCTCTGTCCACGTTCACGGCTTCTTACATGAGTGTTCACGGCCGCGACACTGGATCTTGAGCTCACTGCCCACGTTCACGGCCTTGTGCAAGGTGATTCACGGCCGTGACTGTTGGAACTTTTTCTCCTTGAGCTTACTGCCCTCGTTCACGGCCTCTTGCAAGATCGTTCACGGCCGTGACTTATTACTGGCAGCTTCAAACTTTGCCGTTTTCGCGTCGTTTTCGCCTCGTTTTCGTTCCTCTTTTCTCGATAATCATTCGAAGGTCCTACAATATTTAAATGAGTGTAAATAGAGCCAATAAATGCATGGAATGATCAAAAGTTTCCTATTATAACCCAAATAAACATAACAAACGTATTAAAATACGTTTATCAAACCTCCCCACACTTAAGCTTTTGCTTGTCCTCAAGCAATTTAAAAGCAAGAAAAGGTTATCAAGATAACGGCACGACCATTCACAATTCACCAACGCAGATGGAAAACACAAAATGGAATCAAGCAAGCAATTATGGACACTGCAAAAAATAATCAGCACTAATCGACATGAATTTCCTTAGCACTACTAATCGAGATTCACACCTCGCAGGGATTCACTCAAATCACTCAGTGTATAGGCTAAAAAAATCGGTGAATCACTCAATTCATGCAATAATCTAGTCTAAACCATATGCTTGCAAGTCAATCGCACGTCTACTACTTAAAGCAGTTAGCATGAATCAGAAGGTCTTTTTCGGGTTAAATGGGTTCAGATAGTATTGAAGTGGTAATGGAATCACATATGAGTAGCAGTCGTGTCGATCTTCATGTCATTGTCTAAAGCACGCCAACAATTAGCCTTTTTGATTACGCCGTCTTCATATTCTTATTTTTGCTGCGTTCCACTATGCCTTTCTTCTTCCAAGTCTATAAATGAGGGGATGATGTGGAAAACACGAGACCAGAAGATTATCAAAGGAAAGGTTCTTTTTCTTTTTTTTTTTCTCGCAACAGCTTATTCTCCTCATGCTTCACTTCTCCAAAAATTTTTTTTTTCTTCTTCTTCTTTTTTTTTTTCTTCAACAAACTGTTCCCTTCCGGCGGGCCGTCATCTCTGCGCTTTTCGACTTTGACATTTACTTTCACTTCCGCTTAACTCGGGTTCAAATGATCTCTGTAGGCTTATTTAGGTCAGAGGGTTATGATATACGAGGTGTAAGGAATAAATAGGCTTAGGCACAAAGTGGCTAACTACGGTGATCAATCGTGGTCGGGAACTTTGGCCGTGGACTTATTTCCTAATGCCTTCGTCATATTCATACAAAACATACTATAAGCAATTTCAATGCGTATCAAACAAGCAAGTACTAGAGAGACGTAAATTATGCACTACTCACACAACCAAGAAAAATAAGCAAAAGCTCGTCAGCTCAAACTCTCACAACGGAACATGGGTTATGTGTGTGAATCTCTCAAAGTAACACTATATCTATTCATGCTGAAAAGATTAAATCACTGATGCATGTCTTTATCGCTCACTAGACTCCCTAATATGCAATCCACATTGAGATGAATGCAAATAATCATGCCAAACTTTTATAAATTTAAAAGCCCAAAACACGTCATAAAAAATTTTCACGTAACTTTTCAACAAAATTTCTTAACAAAATTCCCCCTCCCCACACTTAAGATTCACGTTGTCCTCAACGTGTAAAAGAAATAACAGGTAGGTAAAAGAAGTTGAAAAGAACGTGACTCCCCTGAAAAATTGGCGTGGCCCTGCCTCTATCATTTGATGTAGTTTGAACATGGTTGCTTCACTGATTGTGAATATTTTGGTTCGTAGTCTGAATTCGTGTCACGTTTCCTGTAAGCACTTAATAAGAAAATTAAACGTACGATGGAAATAAAAAGTAATAGCAAAACGAGTCATAATCATCAAAAGTGTCGTGATGACTAAACCAAACACACAAAGTGTTTTACAAAAGAAAAATTCCAACTGAAGTCGGAACTAAGGTGGTGGTGGTGAGGGCTGCCGAGGGCGAAGGAACGCCAGCGACTCCTGTGATCGCCTGACCGCGTCGTTCATGGCTTGAAGGGCCTGCTCATATCGCTGTTGCTCCTCGCGGTAGCGTCGGTGGGCTTCCTCGTTTCGACGCTCATACTCTTCCTGGCGCCGTCGTGTCTCCTGATCGCGTCGAATGGCCTCCTCGTTGTAGCGTAGCATGTCCTCGCGCAGTGTGTGAAGGTCGGCGACTGAGGCAAAACGAGCAACCCCTGACGATTCGCCCTCGTGATAACCAGAGGAATGGGAAGGGCCGGCAGTGTCGGAGTGAACTGGGAATGGCCCCACGCCCTCAATTTGTAGTGGCTCTGGGTAGTCGCCCAGATCTGTCTGCCCATGGTAGACCTCATGCCAGACGTAAACCTTGTTCGATAATAGACCAGGTGGGAGCCTTGATCAACATTTTCATCTTCACCATCATATCCTCGTTGACCGGATTACGCCCGCCCACAATCTCCATCTCCGGTGGATTTTCTGGCCATAGGTTAAGGCCTTTGATGATCCTAGTAACAAATGGCGCTACTGCGATCTTCCCGTGGCTACGAACGTCGGCCTGTGCCGCGAAGGCGTGCTTCAGGGCCATTCCTAGGTGTACGTGTTCCCCGCGCTGCATCTTGAGTAAATAGAAGAGGTCGCGAAGGCCTATCGCGCCATGTGAATCGCCCCTAGGTGTGAGCGAAGTCGTCAGGAGCCGGTGGATATATCGCAGGCCGGGGCTCCTGAGCGATGAGGCCGTCGACGTTTTGACGCTGAAGGGGGGCTCGCCGGGTCTCGTAATCTCTTCCCAACCGGCCTGTCGGACATCCGGGTTTTCCAGATAATTCTGTAGTATAAGTCTTGTAGTCCTTGATGCCCGTAAGGTAGCTCCGGTGTTCCAATTGCACGGCAGAAGTCTTTAATAGTAACCACCTCCTCCGTGTTAAACGCCCGGAATGTGATCTTGTTCCGGCCAAATTCTTCGTGGGCGAAGGTGGAGAGGAACTCCAGTGTCAGCTCCTTATATCCCGGCTCGTCGATGTGGAAGAAATCTAGCCACCCACTCAGTGACAGGTAGCCGGCCACCTGCTGGTCAATGTTGTACTTTTCCAGCGTGTCGTGGTCAATTTGGTCGGTCGGGATGAACTCCGTGTTCTTTAGCCTGTTGTAACGGGCCTGGTGTGTCTCATCGCCAAGCTGCCCCATAGCCTCTAGTAGTGACGGCGTGTTTTGGCCTCGACGTGGACGACTCGATGATCCAGATGCGCGGCTTCTACCCATAGTACCTATAAATCCAAAATGTGAGTTGGCGAGAAAAAGATAATCAACACAGTTTGACTCGACCAACGTAGCGAAAAAATTCACAATTCTTAAAACAAGAACATATACAATTTCAAGGCGGCATTTTGTCTAACACATACAAGACAATCTAAAATACTCCTTCTAATTGCAATAATCAATCAACCAAACACATTCCACGACGCTAGAAGATTGACCAACGGAAAATGATCCATGAAAAGCAACCAAATTGGGCTAAATTTTCCAAATTCCCAAAATCTCGTCATTAGGGCTTATCATTCCAAATCAAAAATTAACCGACGAAATCAACAAATTAAACATTCCCAAGATATGATTATCATGTGTCCAACCATAAAAGCACAAGACGAACAAGAAATTAAACTTAAATTGGAAAACCCCAATTTCTTCGAATTTTAGGGTTCGTCGTCCCAAATTGAAATTGAAGGACTAAATCACGAAATTGATCGGACCCATCGTATGTAATGCAAGATTCTGATCGTAAAAGAGCAAGACAACAACACATTGGCCTAAATTCGAAAAGCCCCAAATTTTAAAATTAGGGTTCCTCAACCAAATGCGAAATTTACGCATGAAAACGACAAATCCTTCAAGCCCAACACGTTTATAGCATACAACTAGAACTGAGAGAGCAATGTAAACACGAAAACGATCCAAATTGTCGAAAATATCCGCAGTCGCAATGTAAAGCTCATACCTCTTTGATTTAGTAGCGTTGAATCGGATGTAGATCGTTTTGTGCGTGCTCGTTGGGAATTCGGGCGTCTGAAATGGCCCGAGATGCGATGATTTTGGAGTGAAAGAGACGAGATTTTCGATTGGGGTCGTTGTTTAGTGTGAAGAAGTCGAATGGAGGGATGAAATGGGTTTTATTGGGTTAAAATCGAAGCGTTCACGGCCGTGAATTATCACACGCAAGCCGTGAAGACGAGCAGAGAAGGTCTCGTCCGTCAAGTCACGGCCGTGAATCCTGGTTCATGGGCCGTGACTACCGACAGTGCGTCAAGCCCGTCAGTGTCACGGCCGTGACACCTGGGACACGGACCGTGACAACCCTTTTTCTCTTTTTTTTTTGTATTTATTTATTATTATTATTTTTGTTTTTATTTATTTTTTTTTTTAAATTTTCCGCTCGAGTCACGGCCGTGAGGTATACGCCTCTTGCCGTGACTGGAGACAGTGAGTGAAATGATTGTTGTCAATACATCACGGCCGTGAGTTGTTAAGCAAATGGCCGTGAATATTGGCAGTGGCCTTTGTTTTGTTGTTCACGGCCGTGAACCTAGAGTCATTGGCCGTGACTTCAAAATTTTTTTTTTATTTTTTTTATGATACTTATTATTATTTAATATATATTTTAACTATGATTGACACGCAATCGACGAATTTTTTCGAGAATGATTTGCGCGAAGGAAAATCTTGTAATCGACAAGAGAAATATCACTTTCTCACGCGGCGTCAAATCTTCCAAGTCAAAAATTCGTCTGTATCATTTAATGGATTGCCGGGTATGATAATGATATTTTTGTGCCGTTCATGCCTATAAATAGACAGTGGTAGAACAATACAATAGCATCATCTACCATAAACCCACGTCTTTAACAATCTTATTTACGAAAGAGTTATCTAGCCACTATGAATTGGGGACAGCAGCAAGGTCGTGAGGATGAGAGTGAGAAGTATGCAAGGATTCGTCGTAATTTAGATATGGTATCACTCTACCTTGCTCTTCTTTTGGGCTTGTTTGGAGTTTTACTTGCTTTCGTGTGTTGGGTTATCACAAGGTGCACTTGTGTGTAACCCGCCCTTATGAAGCAAAATAAACTATTATTCTATCTTTTGTGTTATTCGCTGTTTTAATTTGCTTTTGTGTTGGTTTTTCACACGTTGTAATGGTATTGTAACCATCGTGTATGAAGTAAAAACTATCGGTCATATCTCGTCTCTAGACTCTGCGTTGTACCCATCTTCAATGTTTGTAATAAACTTATTATTAATTAAAATATTACTGTTATTATTATTATTATTGTTGTTTTATTTAATTTAATTTATATAAGTTTTAGGTTATTAATTAATATTATTATATATTTTTATTTTATTTTTTTATTTTTTTATTTTTAATTTATAATGCTTAAAACATAAATAAAAATACCTGGGTTGCCTCCCAAGAAGCGCTTCTTTAACGTCGTGAGCCGGACGTACCCTTTTCCGTTCTATGATAGCTTGAAATCGAGGTACATGACCTCCTTTGTTCCTGTGTCTGCTCCTCCTCCGTAGTAATGCTTCAGTCGATGGCCATTAACCTTGAAATTTCCCTGCTCAACATTTGAAATTTCGACAGTACCATAGGGAAAAACACGAGTAACTGTAAAAGGTCCAGACCAACGAGATCTTAGCTTTCCGGGAAAAAGTCTAAGACGAGAATTGAAAAGGAGGACTTGATCCCCCTCTTGAAATTCTCTATGTTGCTTGATCTTATTATCGTGATACGCTTTTGAGCGCTCCTTATACATTTTTGCATTGTCGTATGCCGACAAACGCCATTCATCAACCTCATTGATCTGGAGCTTACGTTTTTCACCGGCTTGCACCAAATCGAGGTTTAGGGACTTTATCGCCCAGTAGGCTTTATGTTCTAGTTCAACAGGAAGGTGACATGCCTTTCCGTAAACTAGTCGATATAGGGTAGTGCCTATTGGCGTCTTATATGCAGTCCTATACGCCCAAAGTGCGTCGTTAAGCTTATTCGCCCATTCCCGTCGATTCCCATTTATAGTTTTCTCTAGAATGCGCTTCAACTCACGGTTCACTACTTCTACTTGACCACTAGCTTGGGGGTGGTATGGGGTGGATAGGCTGTGTCTAACACTATAACGTTCTAACGTGCGTGCAAACTGGGTGTTACAGAAATGTGTACCCCTATCACTAATAATGCACCTAGGCGCCCCAAAACGTGAAAACAATGCTCGAAGAAATCTAACGACTACCCTAGCGTCGTTCGTGGGTAAGGCTTGCGCCTCGGCCCATTTAGACACATAATCGACCGCAACTAGGATGTACTTATTATTGTACGAGCTAGGGAATGGTCCCATAAAATCTATACCCCAAACGTCGAAAATTTCACGAACTAGGATGAAGTTCTGGGGCATTTCGTCGCGTTTCGAGAGAGTACCTGCGCGCTGACACTGATCACAAGTGTCAACGTACCTTTGGGCATCCTTGAATATCGTGGGCCAGTAGAATCCGCTTTCCAACACCTTCTGAGCGGTTCTGTTGGCTGCGTAGTGCCCTCCGGTCGGTCCATTGTGGCAGTGCCTCAGGATCTGTGTCGTTTCTGGAACGGCAACGCATCTTCGTATCACCTGGTCTGCACATCGCCTAAAAAGATATGGGTCTTCCCAAAAGTAGTATCTCAAGTCAGAAAAGAATTTCTTCTTTTGCTGACTGGTATACTCCTTTGGTAGGACCCTCGCAACAAGATAGTTAGCGTAATCTGCAAACCAGGGAGTGACTTCACTTACCACCTGTATTGAGTAGAGATGCTCGTCTGGGAACCTATCTTGTATCGGCCTTCCGTCCTTGTGGTATATTTCGGACTCCTCCAGTCGAGAGAGGTGATCTGCCGCTAGGTTCTCCGCACCCTTCTTATCCCGAATCTCAATATCGAACTCTTGCAGTAGTAGGATCCATCTGATTAGCCGTGGCTTGGCATCGGGCTTTGCTAACAAGTACTTAAGAGCAGAATGGTCAGTAAAAACGATAACTTTGGATAGGATAAGATATGACCTGAACTTGTCGAAAGCAAACACGACAGCCAACAGCTCCTTTTCGGTGGTCGTATAATTGGCTTGGGCTGCGTCCAACGTCTTACTCGCATAGTAGATCGGCCTGAAATGGTTGTCTTTACGCTGCCCTAACACGGCTCCAACTGCATAGTCACTAGCATCGCACATTAGTTCAAAGGGCAGCCCCCAGTCAGGGGCGACCATAATAGGTGCTGCGATAAGTCGCTCCTTAAGCAAATTGAAAGCATGCAAGCATTCGTCATTAAAATCAAACGGGGCATCTTTTTCTAGCAACCTAGACATGGGTCTTGTGATCTTCGAAAAATCTTTAATAAACCTACGATAAAACCCCGCATGTCCTAGAAAGCTCCTTATGGACTTCACGTTCGAGGGAACGGGCAATTTTTCTATCGTCTCTAACTTAGCTCGGTCCACTTCGATTCCTTTAGAGGAAATCTTATGACCGAGAACTATACCCTCTCGAACCATGAAGTGACACTTTTCCCAATTAAGTGCCAAGTTTGTTTCCTCGCATCGTGCGAGTACGAGTTTCAGATTTGACAAACATGCATCAAACGAGGAACCGAACACAGAAAAGTCGTCCATAAATACCTCCATTACCTCACCTACCAGTTCGTCGAATATGGCCATCATGCATCGCTGGAAGGTGGCTGGGGCATTGCATAAACCAAATGGCATCCTTCGGTACGCGAACGTTCCGAACGGACAAGTGAACGTGGTCTTTTCCTGGTCCTCGGGTGCTATGGGGATCTGTAGATAACCTGACAAACCATCTAGGAAACAGTAAAATGAGTGACCGGCGAGTTTTTCTAACATCTGATCAATAAATGGTAAAGGAAAATGATCCTTTCTAGTTGCATCGTTCAACTTCCTGTAGTCGATGCAGACGCGCCATCCAGTCACCGTCCTCGTCGGAATCAGCTCGTTCTTGTCATTGGTGACGACCGTCATGCCTCCCTTCTTTGGGACTACTTGAACCGGGCTGACCCATGCGCTGTCTGAAATGGGATAGATCATCCCTGCGTCTAGCAGTTTGATCACTTCCTTCTTTACCACGTCCTTCATATTGGGGTTGAGCCGCCTTTGGCGTTGAGCGACCGGCCTGAAATCGTCCTCCATGAGGATCTTATGCGTGCAGTAGCTCGGGCTGATACCCCTTATGTCAGATATTTTCCATGCCAAGGCCTTCTTGTGTGCTTTCAACACATCCAAGAGCTGGCCCTTCTGTCCGTTGTCTAGACTCGACGAGATGATGACTGGTAGCCCTCCATTGCTGCTAAGGAACGCGTACTCGAGGTGGTCGGGCAGCGGCTTCAACTCTAGGACGGGTGGCTCCTCAACCGAGCTCTTTTCTTTGTCCTCTTCGCTGCTCTCGTCGATGGCTATGATAGGCTCGTCGACCTCCTCCCCACACTCGTCGATTGCCATAAGTGCATGCATGTCCTGCTCGCCGACCTGTGACAGACCTTGCATGGAAAAGAGAAAATCGTGCTCAAACACGTCTAAAAAATAGCATTTATCGTCTTGCTCATTACTCTTTTTCATCGAATCTGCCATACTAAATGTAACCTTTTCTCCATCTACTGTCAACGTCAATGTACCATTCTTAACGTCTATCATGGTTTCTCCTGTGGCTAGGAACGGTCTGCCTAATATCAACGGGACATTATCATCCTCCTCCATGTCTAAAATAACGAAATCAGCAGGAATTACGAACTTGTCCACTTTAACTAGAACGTCCTCGATAACACCTCGAGGATACTTCAAAGATCTATCGGCTAACTGCAAGCTCATCCTAGTGGGTCGTGGCTCACCTAATCCTAAGCGCTTAAACATTGAATATGGCATTAAATTAATGCTAGCACCTAGGTCAGCTAACGCACGCTCAACAACTAAGTCTCCTATAAGACAGGGAATAGTAAAACTCCCTGGGTCCTTAAGCTTCTTAGGGATCTTGCTTTGGAGTATCGCCGAGCACTCTCCTCGTAGGCATACGGTGGAGACATGTTCGAGCTTCCTTCTGTTCGTCAGTAGGTCCTTCAAGAACTTAGCGAAGCTAGGCATCTGCGTAATAGCTTCAACAAAAGGTAGGTTAATATGCAATTCCTTACACATACTCATAAATTTACCAAATTGTGCCTCGTCTTTATCCTTCTTTAGTCGGGCTGGGTAAGGAATTTTTGGCTGGTATGGCTTCACCGGTGGCCGCTCGATCTCCTTCGCCTTTTCTTTCTCAGGCTCGACCTTCTCCTTCTCAGCTTCAGCGTTTTCCTTCTCAGCTTCAGCTTTCTCAACATTGTCGCCTTTGCCCATCTCCATTTCTGGCTCGTCGTGGACCTCGACCTCAGCTTTATCATTTGATTTCTTCTTGGGAGGTACCTCTTGCAACTCTCTTCCGTTTCTCAGGGTGACCGCCTTGCAATACTCCTTGGGATTTGGTTCGGTATAACTTGGGAGTGATCCCTGAGTTCGCTCAGCCAACTGCTTCGCCATTTGGCCCACTTGCTGCTCCAATTTCTTGATAGAATCGTCGGTATTCTGGGCACGTACTTCTATGTACTCCTCCATTTTATTCATCCGACTCTCGTGGGCTTGTGTGGTGTTGCTAAAATTGGTGATGAGCGTCTTCATCATATCCTTCATTTCCCTAATGTCGTCGGACCCCGACCCTGCAGATGTATTCTGATACGGACGTGATGTTCCTCCTTGGAAACCAGAAGATCTAGGTTGGAATCCCGGTGGTCCTTGGGCGTTGTGGTTTTGGTTCCCATATGATAGATTTGGATGCGCGCGAGGTTGAAAACTTCGCTGGCCTTGGTAATTCCCCATATAGTCCACGTGTTCCAGTGATTGTCCGACTTGGCACTCCGAGGTCTCATGAGTTGCACCACAAATCTCGCATTGTGGTGTATATGGCTTCTGAGGCGATGGGCTTGTCATCACGGCATGTATTGGCTGTGTTTGCCCGGCCTTTGGGAGTAGTGTGTTTATCACTGTCTGGAGCTGGGAATTGGTAGTTGCAATCTGCTGTTGCAACGCCTCAATCTTGGCATGTGTAGCAGTCTCCTCGCTCACCCCAAACACTCCTGGAGTCTTAATCCTCGTATTGCCTCTCATGAAACTGTTCCTCGAGTAGTCTTCGATTAGGTTCCAAGCGTCTGTAGCATTGAGCTTTACGAGCCCTCCTCCCGCGGCTCCGTCTAACATATGAACTGTTTGATCATTGAGACCCTCATGAAATCGGTTGATCATAGCGGCCTTCGACATCCCGTGTTGTGGACATTTCTTCAACAGCGATTTGTACCTCTCCCACACTTCGTAAAGATTCTCTGAATCCTTCTGGTGAAAAAGGGAAATCTCCGTCTTCAACCGTAATACCTTTGACAGTGGGAAGTAATGGCCGATGAATGCTGCTCGTAGTTCTTCCCACGTAGTGATCGATCTGGGCGGTAACATCTCCAACCAATCCTTCGCCCTGTACTTGAGTGAGAATGGAAACAACATTAGTTTAATCGCATCACTCGGGACCCCATTAATCTTAATGGTGTCTGTTACTGTCAGGAAAGCCTTCAGGTGGGAGTATGGATCATCATCAGGGTTTCCCTCAAATTGGGCCGTCTGAAAGATCATCTGAAGCCAAGCATGCTTCAGCTCGAAATTACTATTCTCGATGGGTGGAATAACGATTGCCGATTCAGTTCCGTCGAGGGAGGCGCTCTTGAGTAGGTCTTGTAGAGATTGTTCCTCTTCTTGGTCCTGGTGGACCGGTACTCTGCGTTCAGCCATCTCGACTTCTGTCTCTCGATTGTCTTTGGACGTCTCTAATCGAGAATTGTCTGCCGACTCCTGAGAGTTGTCCTCCGAGTAGCTAACCAGCGCTTCCTGATAATTACTAGCCGTACCTTCTGAAGCATATCTGAGCTGCCTTCGTAACTTTCGCTCGAAATCTGGATCTCCTTCAACAATGGGACCTGATGGGTGGCTTCGGGTCATCCACTGTCAAACAGTACCTTCAATGAGTGAAAGCGAAATTTAGCGAAGAACTAGATAAATACGTCGAAAAGGTAACGAGACTAATAATGATGTAGGAAACAAATAACGCAATTAACGAAAAACTGAGAAAATGTAAAATAAAATGGCTAAATTACCGAACTACGGTGTTCCTAATATCAATCTATTCCCCGGCAACGGCGCCAAAAACTTGATCGCGTGTGTGTATGTTTAAATTAAAAGATCGTGCGAGTACGTCAAGTAATAATTAAAACGAATATATTATAACTAGAATCACGCGCGATAGGCAGTGTACCTATCGTTTGTAATATAGCTATAGCGAATATCCGAGTATCGAACACGAGGAATAAATTGAGTACTAGTATTAACCTATCGACTCGATATTTAACCTAAATAATAACAGGATTTGTTTATATCACGAACTAACTTAACAGAGCAATTTAAAGGATCGAAAGACTAAGGAACACAACTAGAAGTAATAAGAGTGACTTAAGATGACAAATATGTGTCCGGGATTCGAATCCCGCTGAGTTTTGTTGGCTAAGGCTTACGGAATATCGCTCCTACGTGATTATCGACTAAATCGCAGTAATTTCCTACCCACTCACGGATTTTCTGTCGCCCTAAACGTTCGTGGGGATCTAAATTCAGCGATTACTAGACGGCGAGGATCGAGTATTTGCTGTCGCCCTATACTCGAATCCTAACGTCTACGAAAGGCCTAATCGTTATTTAGCTGTCGCCCTAAACGATATACCACACATGCATATCAACACATAGACATATTGATACGAAGAAACAACATCATAGAACGATAAATAGTCGAATACACGTGTTCACGATTATCCTATGCCTTAACTACAACATAACCCAACGTTCATCTATTCCCAAACACACAAGAGGGTTAGCTACTCATATTAAGCATAACAACAACGAGATTCAAAGGAAACGAAGATAAAGAACTCATAAAACCTCCCTAAGAAGTAGTATGGCGTTTCTGAGGTGGAGCTCTCGTTCCTCGATCGACTGGGCGTGGCTACGTTGTTGGATCGTCCCTTCAGCGTCTCCGAATCACAAGGTTGCTTCTAGTGTTCTTCCTCCTTCCTTTCCTCTCAATTTTCGTCTCTATCAAGTTGTTCTTCAGTTCTAAGGAAAGCTCTCCTTTTATGCTTCGAAAATGGGCTAAAACCCTGAAATTAGGCATGTTCACGGCCTCTTAACGGGCCTTCACGGCCGTGAAGGCTGCTAAAAACCCTATTTCTTGACTTCCTAGCACGAGTCACGGCCTCGTGCACCGATCTTCACGGCCGTGACGGCGGCTTAAACCCTAAATATTGACTCTCTGGAGAGGGTCACGGCCTCTTGCATATAGGTTCACGGCCGTGACAGTGAATAGCATAGCGGTTGCTTAGTCTCTGCCGCGAGTCACGGCCTTTGACATGAGTATTCACGGCCGTGACACGTTCCTTAAAACTCTCTGTCCACGTTCACGGCTTCTTACATGAGTGTTCACGGCCGCGACACTGGATCTTGAGCTCACTGCCCACGTTCACGGCCTTGTGCAAGGTGATTCACGGCCGTGACTGTTGGAACTTTTTCTCCTTGAGCTTACTGCCCTCGTTCACGGCCTCTTGCAAGATCGTTCACGGCCGTGACTTATTACTGGCAGCTTCAAACTTTGCCGTTTTCGCGTCGTTTTTGCCTCGTTTTCGTTCCTCTTTTCTCGATAATCATTCGAAGGTCCTACAATATTTAAATGAGTGTAAATAGAGCCAATAAATGCATGGAATGATCAAAAGTTTCCTATTATAACCCAAATAAACATAACAATAAACGTATTAAAATACGTTTATCAGTTTTCCACGTAAATTCTCGTATTCCATTTATCCTCATAGTCAATTCCAATTTCATTTCGCTGTCCATTTCGCAACAAGTGGTATCAGAGCCAACCTGATTACTATTTCGATTATGCTCTGTGGTTGCAGCTTTGTCTGATCTTCCACATCAGAAAGGATATCGAAAAGGTTTATCGTTACGGAAGAGTTTTTTGGCAAGTCGTGGTAATAGACGGTGTAAGTAAGTTCTGTCTAGGTGGCTGGTGCCAAGCGGGACACATAGTGTCCCCACCAGATCTCATCTGGGAATTTACTTAGAAGGGTAATTTTGTCTTGAAAGCTGGTCGCTACCCTTTCTGCAAATTATCTGATCAGTACTATTTGGCTGGACTGTCGAATTTCTCTGACGATAGCGACGTGGGAAAAATGGCAGTTAAAAGTTAAATTGAGAAATTCAACGGGAGAAACTACTCACTTTGGAAAATGAGGATTAAGGCAATTTTACTCAAAGAAAATTGTTTGGAGGCGATCACTGGCAGACCAACAACAATCGCAAGTGACGTCAAATGGAAGAAGACAGATGAGAGAGCCATCGCCAATATTCATCTGACATTAGCAGATGATATATTATCAAGCGTCAAAGAGAAAACTAGTGCCAAAAAGAAATTTGGGACCATCTTGAGATGTTGTATCAAGTCAAGCACCCCACAGCCGAATTTTCCTGAAAAGAAAATTATACCATTTACGAATGAAAGAATCTTCTTCAGTGACCGAGCACATCAACAAGTTGAATACTCTATTCTCTCAACTTAAAGACTTGGACTACAAAATTGGGCCAAGTGAACGTGCTGAACTTCTACTACAAAGATCATGAAGGTTCCCAAAGAAGCACTGGTGGTGATGAAGGGAGAAAAGATAGCTGCAAATCTATACATGCTAAAGGGAGAGACTCTGCAAGAAGGGCAGGCATCCGTTGGCACGACAAGTTCAAATGAAAAGTCCACGATGACTTGGCACAAGAAACGTGGTCATATGTCTGAGCAATGCATGAAAATTCTTGCGCAAAAGAATCTACTTCCTGGACTCACGACGGTGTCGCTACCATTCTGCGAGCATTAGCATTGTGAACAAGAGCATCGCCTGAAGTTCTCCCATCGAATTCTAGAAGTAAAGATATTCTGGAATTGATCCACTCTGATGTATGGCAAGACCGGTTGCGTCCCTGGGAGGAGCCAACTACTTCGTATCATTTATTGACAACTACTCCAGGAGACGCTGGGTATATCCAATCAAGAAGAAGGACGACGTGTTTCCTATCTTCAAAACATATAAGGCGCGAGTTGAATTTGAAACTGGCAGAAATCAAGTGTCTCTGGTCAAATAATGGAGGAATTATATTGGCAAAATTCAGAGAATTCTGCAAAGGCGCGGGCATCAGAAGACAGTTCACCACGGCTTACACTCCACAACAAAATGGAGTGGCAGAGCAGTTGAATAGGACCCTGTTGGAAAGAACAAGGGCTATGTTGAAAACTGCGGGCCTGGAAAAGAAGTTTTGAGCGGAAGCGGTCTGTACTGCCTGTTATGTGGTGAATCGGGCTCCATCTACTGCTATAGAGATGCGAACACCGATGGAAATATGGACTGGTGCACCTGCAGATTATTCAAACCTCCATATATTTGGAAGTTCAACGCACGCGATGTACCACAACCAAGAAACAACGAAGTTGGATCCAAAGTCCAGGAAATGTCTATTCTTGGGGTACGCTGATGGAGTAAATGGGTATCGCTTGTGGGATCTCATTGACCACAAAGTGATTATCAGCAGAGATGTTATCTTTTGGGAGGATAGCGATCAAGAGCAAGTAAAAAATTATAGCATTTCAAAAGGCGTGACAAAGACTACACCGGTGAAAAGAAAATTGAGCAATATAATTCTTCCGAAGCTGAACCGACGCACGAAGAGCTCAACCCAATCGAATCTGAAGTACCGGATCTCGGGCGGTCATTACACGAGCGTAGACCGCCCAATTGGCACTCAGATTATGAGATAGAGAGCAATCTTGCATACTGTTTTTCTAACTGATGATGGAGAGCTAGTACTGTCAATTTGGCGGGGCGGGCCTAAAAAACTGGGGACCGCCCCGGCCCGAGGCCCCCCGCGGGGCGGGCGGGCCTAGCCCGCACGCCTGGTAATTTTTTTCTATTTTTATGTTTAAATTTAAAATATTAATTTACTAATAATTATGATATTTATTAATAAATTATGAATAAATATAATATTAATTATACATAATTAATAACATTAATTATATTATCTAATTAATTTAGTTTTATTTTCTATATTTAGTATTTATTTTCATTATAATATATATTTATTTAATAAATTATATATATTTACAATAATGGCGAGCCAGCCCGCGGGCTAGCCCGCCCCGCCCCGCCAAGCCCGGCCTGAAAAAGCTCAGCCCAACCCGCCACTTTAGCGGGGCGGGGCGGGCCGCGGGCCACTTTGACAACTCTATGGAAGCCAACCAATTTCCAAGAAGCACTGAATATTTCAGATGCGAGTCAGTGGATTTCAGCAATGCAAGAGGAAATGAAAGCTCTCTATAAAAATAAGACATGGGAGTTGGTGTCATTACCACAAGGAAGGAAACCCATTGGCAACAAATGGGTGTACAAAATCAAGCGGAATGGTGATGACCAGGTGGAGCGCTACCGTGCTAGACTGGTTGTAAAAGATATGCTCAGAAAGAAGGGATTGACTTCAACGAAATTTTCTCGTCGGTGGTTCGACTTACAACGGTCAGGGTGGTCTTGTCAATGGTTGCTACATTCGACTTGCATCTTGAGTAGTTGGACGTGAAAACGGCATTTCTCCATGGAGACCTGGATGAAGAAATATATATGCTTCAACCAGAAGGTTTCGAAGAAAAAGGAAAAGAAGATTTGGTTTGCAGATTGATCAAATCTCTCTACGGGCTCAAACAAGCACCTCGACGCTGGTATAAGAGATTTGACTCCTTCATAATGAGTCTTGGTTACAACAGACTATATGCAGATCCTTGTGCGTGTTTCAAGAGATTTGGCGATGATGATTTCATCATGTTGTTGTTGTACGTCGATGATATGCTGGTAGCAGGACCCAACAAAGGTCGTATCGACGACTTAAAGACTCAACTAGCCAGTGAATTCGAAATGAAGGACTTGGGACCAGCAAACAAAATCCTTGGCGTGCAAATTTCTCGAGACAGAAGCAAGCGGAGATCTGGCTTTCCCAAAAGAATTATTTGAAGAAAATTATGCGAAGGTTCAACATGCAAGATAGTAAGCCAATATCTATCCCTCTTGCTGCTAATTTCAAGCTATCATCTGAAATGTGTCATACTGAAGAAGACGAGAGGATAGAGATGTCTCATCTGCCATATGCATCGGCTGTAGGAAGTCTAATGTTCGCAATGATCTGTATCAGATCAGACATTGCCCATGCAGTGGGAGTTGTTAGCCGGTACATGTCCAACCCTGGTCGGGAGCACTGGAGTACTGTTAACAGGATTCTCGGATATATCAAGGGAACCTCGGATCTTGCATTATGTTACGGAGGTATAGATTACGCTTTCCATGGTTTTGTTGATGCAGATTATGCAGGTGAACTTGAAAAAAGCAGATCCAAACTGGATATGTGTTCAATCTTGCTGGCGGTGCTGTAAGGTGGGTTTCAAACTGTAGTCCGTTGTTGTAACGTCAAAAACGGAAGCAGAATTTGTCGCAGCTACAAGCCAGTAAAGAGGCAATATGGTTGAAGATGTTGCTGGAAGAACTCAGCCACAAACAGGAGAAAATTGTTCTCTATTGTGATAGCCAGAGTGCGTTGCATCTTGCAAGGAATCCAACATATCATTCAAGAACCAAACACAGCCGGGTCCAATCCACTTTGTTCGTGAACAAGTGGAACACGGGACAGTGAACATGCAGAAAGTTCACACTGCAGATAATCTAGCAGACTACATGACCAAAGCAATTCCTGTGGACAAGTTTATTGGTGTCGTTCCTCTTGTGGATTGACCGAACATAAGTAACATGCAATGGCGAGCTAGAAGAATGGTGTGAAGTTCCGATTGAGCTTCAATCAAATCTTCAAGTGAGAGATTGTCGATATTAAAAGTCTTCAGAGCCACATGTGACTAGGCTCACACGTTTTTCTAGATAAGAATAATTAATTTTTTATTAATTGGTGACCTAAGGAAGGGCTTACGTTATTAAGTGCTCTCATACGCCTATAAATAGGCAGTTTTAGAGCAAAGGAAAAACACACCAAAACTAGAATAAAAGATAAGAGAGAGGGAGAAAGAAAGAGAAGAAAAAACTTGAGGGTTTGTTTGGTATTTGCTCCAACTATAAAGAGAGATAGTAGTGTTTCTCCTTTATAGATTGAGGGGTTGTAACCCCTGTTTTTATCCCAGTAATAATATTTCTACCTCACCCGTGGTTTTTTTACCCAAGTCAAAAAGGAGTTTTTCACGTAAATTCCCGTGTTCCATTTATCCTCACAATCATTTTCAATTTCGTTTCGCTGTCCATTTGGCAACATGAGTGAAGTTGTATGTACTCATTTCAATAGTGGCTCTTCAATTGTATTTCCCATGCTCGAGTAAGATATCATTTGTATGTAAGGCTATCATTTGAAAATTGGAGTCGTAATTTCACCGAGCAGTTGGTGTGCATTATCAACCAGTCGAGGAGTGCAAATCTTGTATGTAGATATTGTACAAGTAGATGATCTATAGATGTACGGAAGAGTTGCAGAGCAGAGCTGCTTGACTCTCTTACAGAAATGCAATTCAATCTTCAAGCTAACTCAGATTCAAGCTCAAATACTCAAGCATGGTATCCATAACAACCCTTTCGTCCTCACAAGATTTACCTCCGCCGCAGCAGATCTTAGAGCTATTGAATATGCTTGTTCGTTTATCTTCGGCCACCAATCTGCCGACTGCTCCTACGATACTTTCCTCTTCAACACCGTCATCAAGGCATACGCAGAGAGCAGCAGCTTCGAGAGCTCAGCCGCCGTGGGTTACTACGACAAAATGCTCGGCCTTGGCATCAAACCCAATAACTACACCTACCCTTTTCTGTTCAAAGCATGCGCCGGAATCGGCGACCCGAGCTTGGGCAGAACTCTTCACGGGTCGGTTTTGAAACTCGGGTTCTGCGGGGATACCCACGTCATCAACAGCATGATCAAGATGTACTGCTGTAGTTCCGAGGAAGGCTTAGAGCTTGCAGAGAAGGTGTTCGACGAAACGTCTAGCTTAACCGTAGTTTCATGGAACACCGTGATGGGCGGATTCGTGAGATGGGGAAAGTCAAAAGAAACCATCGAATTGTTCAGAAGAATGCAGCAGCAGCAGTCTCATACTCTAAAGCCCGATCAGTTCACACTGATATCAGTCTTATCTGCATGCACAGATTTGGGCGCGCTCGAGCTTGGACGTTGGGTGGAGTCCTACATCAAGAACGAAAGCATCGAAATGGGAACGGAGCTTTGCAACGCACTGATCGACATGTTTGCCAAGTGTGGGGATGTAGAAAAGGCATTGAACCTATTCAGAAACATGGACTGCATCA
The DNA here is from genome assembly GCA_027422505.1 of Craterostigma plantagineum. Classification (NCBI taxonomy): domain Eukaryota; kingdom Viridiplantae; phylum Streptophyta; class Magnoliopsida; order Lamiales; family Linderniaceae; genus Craterostigma; species Craterostigma plantagineum. Next base: position 707,009 of record JAPQWV010000052.1, on the reverse strand, counting down.
AAAGAACCGTAGTTTCTTGGACTACGATATTATTTGGCCTCGCCTTGCATGGGCGCGGTTTAGAAGCTGTAGAACTCTTCGAAGAGGCGAGGCTGAGCAGAGCAGTGATCCCAGACGATGTGTTGTTCATAGGTTTGCTCTCGGCTTGTAGTCACTGTGGTTTGGTTCGAGAGGGAAGGAGATATTTCGATATGATGGCGAACGAATATGGAATTGTTCCAAGGATGGAGCATTATGGGTGCATGGTGGATTTGTTTGGCAGGGCTGGGCTGGTCGAAGAAGCCATTGAATTCATTGAGTTGAAGATGCCTATGGCACCAAACTCTGTGATTAGGCGAACTTTGGGTAAGGCTTGTAGTGCTCGTGGTGGCGAACTGCTTTTTAGTGCAAGTTTGGTTAAAGATCTCATTGTTGATGAGCCGAGGGAAGAGGCTAACTATGTTATGCTGTCTAGCTTTTATGCTGCAATGTCAGATTGGAGAAAGAAAGCTATTGTTAGAGAGCTTATGGGGAAGAAAGGCATCAGAAAATCACCAGGAATTACAATACAATGATTGTAGTAATTGTCATTCAACGACTAAATGAACTGCTGCATATATTTTAAGTCTGCCATTAATAAAAAAAGTTCAACCAACAGTAAAATCTTAGATAGCACTCGACAGAAGTTCTTGATAACTAGCATCAAACATAGACATGCGAACAGCTACTCCATAGTTTCTCGCTCTTTCTTGCAACGAACATGGAAAACAACCTCTCTAAGATGCCACTGCATAACGTATAAGGATAAACTTGAGCTTCAGTACACAGTTGAAAAGCTAAGATGATGCCCCAAGAAAAGATGAGAAGAGAGGAGGAGGTGTATTCGAGTAAGAAGCACAAAATCTGACGGTTAACGAACATGTTAGGACTGGCTTAGAAGAGCATAGGCGAAACTTACTGTAAGTTGATGTATCAATCTGTTCAGGAAGTTCCTTGATATCAACTTCAAACCTCTCCTGAACCTGTAAAATAGTGAAACCGCATACTGAAAATATCTGAAAAGAGAACGAAATCAACATAACTTGATAACCTACTATACCTGATTAAGAACATCTGAATCAGATGCTGAAGAAACAAACGTAATGGCAAGTCCCTTCGTGCCAAACCGACCGGCTCTACCCACCTAGCAGAATGACCAACAGTTAAAATACGGAATTGTCCTACTAAGAGAAAAGAACAAAGTATCAATGGATAGTGAATAAATTGTACCCTATGAAGATATGTGTCCGCGGAATCAGGCATATCATAGTTGATCACAATGTTGACGCGTTCTATGTCAATTCCTCTCCCGACCAAATCTGTTGCCACGAGAATTCTCTTGTGCCCCTCCTTGAATCCCTTGTATTTTGTTAACCTGAAAATGTATCAACCACAGCCATGGAAAGAGTTGAGAAAACAAGTTGAACCCTGAGCAATTAGATGTTCATGCATCATCACACCATTCAACAACCACAGCAAAGCAGAACAAATTACAGGAAGACAGCCACAATAGATGCTCGCATAATAACCAATTGTAAGTCAACATTCTTTATCCATATATGAAACAAACCTTTCTTCTTGTGACATGCCAGAATGGATGCATATAGAAGGAAAATTACACTCCACAAGCAACTTGTTCAGCTCTGCAGCTCTGCTAACACTTTTGACAAAGATCACAACTTGATTGAAGTCCAATGCATCGAGCAGATCATTTAGCTTCCGGTTCTTCTCCAGCTCGGTCAACTTGATGTAGTGCTGCAAGTAGAAGGCTCATTGAGGAAATTTAACTGTAAAGATATCAGAGAGCAACTTCAAGGACGAACTCAAACCTGGACAAGACCATGCAGGGTCAACTTTGCTTCGTCATCGACATAAATTTCCATTGGCTGAAAGGAAGAAATGTGAGGGTCAAAATATTAGGAGCCCATCATCATATCCACTATGAAATAAGTTGACCAGCGAACATGCCCCTGAGGTTATTTGTTCCGTCGGAACTAACTCCTCGCGATTTCTAGGATACTCTCGAGACAATTACATCACCAACTTCACAAAAATGACATCAACTACGTGAACCTATCAAGTTAATCATTAACGCAAGGTGAATGGAACATCCTATCAGTAACAAGCACTAGATGAACTGATAAACTGTCCATGCTCCTGATCAGAGCCTTTCCAAATTAATCATCAGATGCTTCAGTTGGATAGATAAGTGCAAGCCGCACGCACACAATGCTTCAACCACAGCATTCTGACAAGAATGACCCTTGTAGAAAGCTGGAGTAACTGAAATATGGTATGCTTCAAAATGGAAGTAGAACTGGCCAAAGGGCATTACATCTTGCATGAACTTCTTGCAAACAGGTCGAATCTCCTTGCTGAGTGTAGCTGAGAACATCATAACTTGCTTATCATGAGGGGTCATCTTGAAAATCTCTTGCACATCCCTCCTCATATCTGAAGATACCGAGTAAATTATATTAGCAGAATGCAAACGGAGATGCTCTCCATCAGAAAAAGGTCAAAACGAACTTTGTGTATTAACATACCAAGGGACTCCAGCATCTTGTCACATTCATCAAGAATGAAATGCCTCACATTTTTCAACGAAAGATTCTTGTCTCTCGCAAGAGCAAGTATCCTTCCTGGTGTACCCACAACGATGTGTGGGCATTCATTCTTCAAAAGGTCTTTGTGGATTTTGATGTTGACACCGCCATAGAAAACAGCTACTTTGATATCTGGCAAGTATGTGCTGAATCTCTCAAATTCATGACAGATCTGCAGTTAGGGAAATAAAATGAGGAACGTAAACCACTGGGGAATCAAAATTATGAGAGAATAAAGTGAAGAGACATATATCCAAATTTAAAATAGTTGACCGAGCTATATGAGAAGACCACATGCCTGGTAAGCCAATTCCCTTGTATGGCATAGAACAAGGGCAGCAACTTGACCTGTTACAGGTTCAATCTGCTGTAATGTTGAAAGAACAAATACAGCAGTTTTCCCCATGCCTGATTTGGCTTGACAGATAACATCCATTCCCAGAATAGCTTGAGGAATGCACTCATGTTGAACTGGTGAAGAACCAAAGAAAGTTGTTCCAACGAAGCCTCAGTTTCAATTAAAAATGTTTTACCATTGAACTTCTTCAAGGCAGGATGATATTAATTAGTTACCTGAAAAATAAACAGTGCAAATTGTCAAATGTCGCATATGACATAACAAAATGCATAACAGTAAAAATGTAACCATACAAGTCCAAATCTGTCCAGGTTCAGGACAAATTAACGAGTTAGAAAATCCCCTTTCGGAATATATATGATCTAAAGATCCCTTATGTTCATTAAAAGCAGAAAAGCGAGCCAAAACACTCGTCGATGACAGGAAAAAAATCAACATAAATATCAACTCTCATTTCTATTGCACAGCTTGCCTTCCGACGGATGTTCAAACCCAGAATCTACAATAGCACGCAACAGCTCCGGCTTTAAAAGGAAGTCTCTGAACCCAGAACTGTGGATCCCAACATAACCCCTGAGACAAAAGACATGTCGCGTGTCAAGTAACTATAAAAGTTTATAGAATTAGAATCGACTAAAACAAATTGGAATTAAGTGGTGTAACCGATTTACTTTAAATTGATTTTGGTATTTTAATTTCGTTGGACAAATAACCTCAACAGATAGCGGGATACATATTAAACAATCAATCATATACAGACTTTTCTGTTTTCTATATTAATCGTGAACATGCCCAAATAGAGCAAGAAAAACGCCAACCCACGGGATTGGGACGCTTATAACGAACAAAAGTTTAAGACAGATCTATCAAAACAAGTCTATGATACTCTAAATCGGTTGGCATCAAAATCACTAACTTCTTAATTAAAATCCTACTTCAAACATAAACGGACTAAACATACAAGGACATCTTAGAACCCTTATAAGAATTCAACAATATAGATGACTCAAAAGTAGATCGACCAACCGATGTTATATCAAGGGAAGGACAAGGTACTCACTTCTTAGCTGACTCGCCATTGACTGCTGCGTTGACTGCGTCGGGCGCTTTTTCGTATTCTTCCTCGTAGTCGAGGAGCTCCTCTTCGTAAGCCTCGTTATCCTTCATGTCTGCCATTGCTAAGTTCTTTTACCTGTTCACCAGATAGCAGATCTACACATCAAAATTGCAATCGTCCACAAACCCTAATCAGGGAGCACGAAAAGAAAAAGAGGCAAAATAATCTCCGTAAACACAACAACGCGCGCTCGCATGAAAAAACTCACCTTCTGGTGAATCCACAAGCTGACAAGGATTGCAACTTCAATAATTCTGCAAAGGAAAATGTGGACAGAAAGATTAGGGTTTGAGAGCGAGGGTGGGCTTTTATAATTGGGCTCTGATGATAACGCCAATACAGTTCTCGTATTTCCAGAGCAAAGCTTATCTATTTAGAAAAGAAAATATAATGTACAATATTTTCAAAAATAAATGAGAAAAGAAATTGAAAAATAAAAAAGAGAAGCCACTTGACAATGTGTGTTTTACTTTTACTCAGGTTTGAAGATTCCAACTGTTCCAATGGAAAATACCCGTATATAAATAATCAAATTATCGAAAATTATTATCATCAACAAAAGCTAAAGGGCTAGCCGCCGCTAGGGGAGCAAATCTGATCATCATCAACCTATTCTTACCACTTGATTGTTCGAAGTTGATATCAAAGCTTCGATCTTTGTAGTTTAAACCGCGGAATGGAGATGACAGACTCTGTTGTGTGAGCTTAAAAGATTGAATCCTACAAGAAAAAAACATTCTTTGCATTAGGATGTAATAAAAAGATCTACAGTAAGTTTCAATATCATCATAGGCACGTGCGTTTGAATCTAGCTCTGGTTTTACCGTTCGAGTATTGAAGACAATCGCGGGTCAAGGTCTCCTCTTTTGTTCCAGAAATCGACGGCAAAATCAGACCTTTAAAAGCAAAGACCGTTCTTTCTTTGTGTGCCAGAAATCAACTCCGCGGAAAAAATAAAAGGAGAAGGGACTGGGAAATATAATCGCGGGATGGCTTTGAATTCGAAGAACAGTTCGATTCTTCCCATGGCGTCGAACGATTCCCCGAGCAGAGCTGAAGAGAAGCTATTCAAAGGATCTTCCATGACCAAAAGAGGAGCTTACGCTGCCATTTCTTACATGGCCTGTGCTGGTAACTGCTAATTTCTTTCAGATTTTGTCTCCAATGGACTGTATGCTTCTTCCATCGTGGTTGATTTATAGTTTGGAATCCGACCCAGATCTTAGTTCATTGAAAAAATCAATCAGATTCGATTTCTGTTATGAGTGCGTCCAAGGGTTGTGGCTCAATCCGCTATTCTCTTGATAATTACTTACCTTTATTTGTTGATTAATTTGTCCTTCCATGTTCTAAGCAGCTCATATTCTCATCCAACATTTGCAGTGCTCTTGGTTATATTCAATAAAGCCGCTCTCTCTTCTTACAACTTTCCATGTGCAAATGTCATCACGCTTTGTCAGGTAATTTGACATGTGCTCAAATAACGGATGAACGTATCGAGCGTGTGTATTTACAGTTGTTGACCTTCATTGCATGGAATCGACGCATCATATGCTGATGTATCTATATTTATTGCAGATGATAAGCTCTTGCTTTTTCCTTTACGTACTACATCGCTTAAAGCTCATATCTTTTCATGCAAATGAATCCATATCCATGATCGAGAGTTCAAGAATGGTACCCGTGAAGACGTTGATAAAAACATCGCCTGTTGCTCTAACTTACTTGCTTTACATGGTAATGAGGAATATTGTCCATTTGTGTATCCCTTTTCCATCATAATGACTGTCTTTTTTCACCCCTTCTTTTCACGTCTACATTCACAAAAAATTCTCTTCGTTTTCTCGAAAGCTAGCTACTATGGAGTCTGTTCGAGGCGTAAACGTACCTATGTACACGACCTTAAGGAGAACTACAGTCGTATTTACAATGATAGTCGAGTATATCCTTGTGAGACAGAGATACACTCAACCTATTATCGGAAGGTAACCATACATGCATGCTATTTGGATTGAAGATAACATCTCATTTGTGTTAAAAAGAAGGGAATGTAGACTGATTTTCTTCGAATTTCATTTCAGTGTGGCGTTGATAGTGCTTGGTGCCTTTATCGCCGGGGCGCGAGATCTTTCATTCGACTTTTACGGATATCTGTTTGTGTTCGTATCGAACATCACTACAGCAATATACCTTGCAACTATAGCTCGTATTGGTACGAAAACGTCATCCACCTCTATTTCAAGATTTTCTTTTTTTTGCGTGTTTCTTTTTCACCCCTCAGACTACGTATATTTCCAGGAAAGTCCAGTGGTCTCAGTAGCTTTGGCCTGATGTGGTGCAACGGTGAGTTTTGCCGTGGCGCTAATGCTGTGACTCTCTTAAGTATCTGCCTTTTCCGCTTTTTTTGTTCTCGAAAATCTAACGATAGCCAATCGACGTGCCAGGCATTTTATGTGGGCCCGTTTTGCTGCTTTGGACACTTCTGAGGGGCGATTTAGAGATGACAATGAATTTTCCGTACCTGCTTTCTCCTGGTTTTCTAGTACGATACTCGATGATTTCATACATTTGACCCCCTTTATTATTACATAACGTAGTAGCGAATACTCAATGATTTCAGGCGGTGCTGCTTTTGTCGTGCATATTAGCCTTCTTCTTGAACTACAGTATATTCCTCAACACCACCCTCAACTCTGCACTTACGCAGACAATATGTGGCAATTTGAAGGTATGGTACTTACTGAAAGAGAAATCAATTCTATCTTTACGATCAAGTACATCTAACCATCATATCTGTTAGGATCTTTTCACGATATCGCTCGGCTGGGTCATTTTTGGTGGGCTGCCGTTCGATTTAGTAAGTCGTTCATTACCAACTGCTCGCTCGAATTTCTTGTTAACCGAGTTTGGTCTAATGCGTGTAATAAATTCTTAATCTTTGCTCTGCTCGCAGCTGAACGTCGTCGGACAAGTCCTCGGTTTCATAGGGTCGGGATTGTACGCATATTACAAGCTTATCGGGAAATGATAGCAGAATTAAACTTTTATTACGCAAGCATTGATAGTTTAGATAGTTTCGTTGTTTTTGGATTCAAAACAGCATGCGGATAAAACGTGTCTGCAGCGGATCGATTCGATTGCTAGTTTCTTCAGTATTTTCCTGTAACAATTTATTCACGCTATAACTAATTATAAAGTACCACAGATGATTGATCTCTTTTCAAATCAAACTAAACACATGTGCATTTTGGTAACATAAATCCATTTCTGATGAGGCTAACCTCAAAATGTTTGGACACAAGGGGTGGGTGGGGTATTCTGAAGATCAGACTGGTCTGAATAATCTAACCTTGTAATAATAAATAAGTAACTTAGTTGTCAAGCACGCCTAATTTTTTCAGGGTTGATCTGATACAATCCCTCTTGAACTCTCTGCATTCAGCACTGTTGGGATGATCCATTTGTATAACGTCTTCGAGGGGATAGCTTCTGTTAGTATGTATCTTAGTCGCAGCACCACCGCACAGTCCCTTGAGAATCACCGTCTTGTGGAGCCCACCGAGCATGCCCTCGTAATCCGAGTCTCCACATTCTCCCACGAAAACCACTACATTCGACAAGTCCACGCCCCATCGAACATGCAGGTATCTGATTTCGATAATGTAATAATATCATTTCTTTAGTGATGAAGAGAAAGAATTTCTTCAATGCTGATATTATGTAATATGCCATACCTGAGAGTCTGTGCTCGAGAAGCAAGGATTGGAATCACGTTTATCCCCTCTCCGTTTCTGCAGTACACAGCGTTGCAACGGAGCGCCTGAATCCTCATCAATCTCCTCAGATCCTTGAGAGGTGGAACCTTCAGTGGCAGAGAGAATGCTTGAATTACTATTCGAAAAATAACGTATCTGAGAGTGAAAAGAAAAAGTTGATTTTGCACCACAAAACATACCAATGATAAATCCCGCACTTTAAAGTGGTAGCAGCTCGAAGATCCCGAGTCGATCTCAGTGATGGCGGGCCCGAGGTTGTCTGTCATTTTTTGGTTCACAGAAGCAACCCAACGACGTAAGGTGCTACCCAAGCTTGCTCCACCCCATCGATAATCGGAGTGCGAATGGTAGTCTGAATCCATCATAAAGTCGGGAGATACAGAACCTTCAGCGACATTAGGATTTGGGTAGTATATTTCACTCCCACTGTTGCATATTATTGCATCAAAGTAACTCTTTTTAAGCCCAAATGAGTTCAGCTGACTATTTATCTCGGGCATACTGAACGAAGTCGATAGAATATAGCCTATCGATGTAGAACCCTTGGCGGTACAAGCTTCAACGATCCCTTTGCTTATTTTTAGAAGTTCAGAAGCAGACTCGCTATCCACGGCAATGACGAATATGAATTTCCTCATCCTAAATGCAGGGAACTTGGGACTTTCTTGATTTTTCATGCACTCGCTGGCTAATGCCAAAGGCGAGCTCGTGATCTGTTTCTTGCCGATGCCAGTTTCTTGGTCTTTCATGTCAAAGCTGGTTAATCCTTCAGCTTTGTCGCTGTCTAGAGATATTTTCAAACTCAATGAGAGATCCTTGATGTCTCTCAAGGAATCTTCGGGGGAGTCGGAGTCTGACTTGGCGTAATTGTTGTCGGTTATTTGCCATTTTGGCTGCCGTTGCTTGCAAATGGTGACTCGCGCTAAGTATGCCTTGCAGTGCTCGGGCCATGAGAAAAGATGGATGTTTTTCAATCCATGGTCTCTACATTTGGCCCAAAGGTGCTTGTCAGAAACAAGCTTCAGCAGAGCATCTGCTATAGACTTCTGATCGTGTGGATCAACTAGCAGACCATTGTCAAGAACCTGTAGATGATTTTTGTTTTCGTTTTTTTCTATTTTCAGTGGGAGAGAAGACCTAATATGCTGTAGATGATGATGGAAAGGTTGTCGAATGAAGTGCTTTAAGAGAACGAACCCGGTGAATGTCAACGGGACCCCCATTTTTTGTAGCAACGATTGGTAATCCACGAGCTGCAGCCTGTTTGGGAAAAGATGTGCTGGGTGAAAAAAAGGTATTGTGAATGAAAATTTAGATCATCTCAAAATAAACGTTGCAGCACCTCGATTAACGTGAGACCAAAAGGCTCTATAAAAGCTGGATTGATGAAAACGCCCTGCGAAGTCATCGAAGATGAGGCAGCAATCGTTTCAAAATCAAAACCTTAGATAGAGAGTGGTACCTTTGTTTTTGCAGCGAGACGGTATATATCAGGAACATCAGATTGCTTATGGTGTTTTGGATATGCGACTTGACCATAAAGATCGTACTTGTCGATCAATTTGAGGATAGATAGGAGAACAGATGAATTTGTAGAAGACATGTCGTCGATCACATCTCTGTTTCCCATAATCAAAGTCTGGGAACACAAAATGTGTTTGAGCACTACACAAGAAACTTCTGTTGCTTATCATGTCTAGATAGCCGATAACATAGACTTACAAGGTTTGCAAGATCCCTCAGAGGGCGACACTCTCCAAAAGCTTTCACCAATGTTATTAAATTCTTCTTGGGATCTGGCCTGGCTAGAGCAAGTATCATAGGCTTGCGCGGATTGGTAAAGAACCGCATTATCTACCATAAACATGCAAAAGAGCCATCAGATGACCAAACAAATAAGAACTGCTAATATTCTTGGTCAGGAGTGCTGCTAAAACTCTTAATCTGCCCGCAGCTGCAATCAGGTAAACATAAAAGGGCGAATCAGGGAAAAAGGGATTAGATCAAACCTCAGACCAAATAGATGGGTCATGACTTCCAACACCATCCATATTTCCTTCTACATCCCCATCCACGTCTCCATCATGAGGAACGACATCACGAAATTCCATCCCAGGAGGTATTACCTGAAGAAGTTACAAGCAACAAAAATGAAAGCACAGTACTAAAACTGAGTTTTTTTTTACAACATACGACTTACTATCATTCGTGGCATGAACCTTCCATGACAGTTGACATTACGCCGGATTCGAGCCCGGAGCTTCCGCTCCAAGACCGGATCAAATCCCTCATACAAACGCCACTGTTCTTCTATCTCCTGTTTTGTGCTGGTAATTATTACTTCAGAAACATCAAGGGTCATCTCCTCGGCCTCTATACGCCTCATTATTTTGTAAGTTGAATTGATCTCCTCCCTTGATTGTCTCCCTTGCTTTAACAGCTGTTCTAGCTTGTCCCTCCCAAGAGAGTGACCAGTAAATATCATTGGCACGTTTAGTGCTCCTGACAAAAGTGCAGCTGAGTTTCCGGCATCTGCATAGTGCCCGTGAATGGCAATGGGCCAGAGAGGTTCTTCATTGCCGATTTGCTTTCCGAGGACCTTAGCCATATGCTTAATGTGGCAGAGTGCTCCATCTACAAATTCTGGAATATGTGGCCACAGAAGTTCTTTGGAGAGGTACTTTTCTCTGGGACCAAAAGGTATTCGGACTATGTACGCCCCGCCACTCTCCCCAGTTTCATTTTGGCTATCAGGATCAACAGGGTTCAACATCTCTGATGGTTCACCGTACGTCCAATCCACATCTGGCGCTGCTAATTGCCTCGTAAGCAAATCAACACGGTAGACTCCAGGCATTGAGCCCAGAGCACGGGCTAGTTCCACAACATACTTCACCTTCAAACAGAAATGAGAGACGTGACAAGAAAAAGAGTCAAGTTATAAAAAATCTAGACAAGATATTGTGCAGAAGAAGATCCCACAATGATGAACATGAAAGATGGAGTATTACAAACAACTAGTTCGCAGTTGACAGCTGATATAGGAAAATGGCTAAGCAATTACATTAGAGGTTGAAGACTTAAATTATTCAACTTTCAATTTCCGAAATTACATAGCGTACCTGTCCTCCTGTGTCAGAATCCCGACCAAGTTCCATATTCTCCCCTCGGATCAAGCCATGAAGACTGCACAATGAAGGACAGGAAAAGATCACAAAATCCTTTACTGAATTAACAACACATCAATACCAAAGAAATTAGTTCTTCACAGAAAATATTTCCTTGTTAGATAAATCAGTAGCAATCTCTGAAAATCGGAGGGTCAAAGGCATATCAAACCTGATCAGCACAAGATATAATTTCTTCTCTGTGTGTTGGCTAGCCCAGTTTGCCATCATATCAACCGAACTAACCCGACGCATTTTACCTCTGACACTATCAGCATGAGCAGGCATATCACCAACCGTATCTCCCTTTTCTCCTTCAGACAACTCTTCAGACATTTCGGCAGTTGCCTCTATGCGAGCCTTCTCACGTTCAAGATGCCTTTTCGTGCGACGCTGTGCTTCTTCATTCTCAATCTTGAATTATAACCAGATTTGGATATCTCAGAAGCAAAATGACTTAATCTTTTACGAATACAACACACAGTCACAGCAGTAAAAGAACTTCTGCAGAGTTTGTTAACTAGGTCTAAGTAGAGTAACTGCCGTAAAGCTGATGAAACTACTACAAAAATAAACACCTCAGAATCAACGAGTGTGTCCAGTTCACTGGTTCACTAATCAACCATAATTTGCTTATCTCGCGAGCATGCAATTTACCTGCTTCTTCTTGCGAGCCAAGGTCCAAATTCTCCAGCTCATATTCTCCAACCTTGTGTTCCTCTCCTCTGAATTCCGTATGGATGATGCCTACAATTTTAATATTGCATGAAAGTAGCGAACACTCCCAAAAAGTTGGTCTCACAGCGATGTTATAGAACACTCCCAAAAAGTTGCTGATTGAAATGAATGAGCAGTAATATATAAACACTGAAATACCTTCATATCCACTGTTAATTCTAGCTCAAGTCACGAAAACATCGCAAGATCCCAAATCATACGCTCATAAATCGGACAATCATCTCTTCAAAAATCAGTCATATAGAAAATCGAAAAGCCAAAAGAAAAAGCTACGTAATGATGAAATTACGTACCCTGACCCACGAGCGGTGGAGATCCGTCTCATTGAAGCCTGTGATGACCTCCTCCACGAAGTAATGTGCCGGACTGAACCTCCCTCTCTCACGCAGAAGCAGAGACGACGATTTGTTGTCATTGATTCCTGCATCCACGTCCAGGATCGCTTCAAGGTAGCTGTTGATCCAATCATTGCCAGCCATTATCTTTCTTTACTCTCTGATGATAGATGTATTTGTCTCTCAACGCAAAAAAGTTAATAATCAGATCGGAGCTTCTTGCGGATTGGGGACGACGCCTTACATTACATGCATGTGTAATTACTTCTCTATATATAGGGCGCGTGACAGAGAGTATACACAGATGAAGTGCCACGTGGACGATCGCTGTTTATTTATTGCGTTGGTCCGATGAGAATCAGTCGTGGGCTTGGACTACTTACTAGCCCAAAATAGTAACTATAAATAGCCCAAAATGATAACTACTAGTTGTCCACGCTAAACTAACGAGATTAAATGGGGAAAAAAATCAAATAAAAAAAGTCACGAAAGCACATCATGCTTTTTGTTAATTTCGACGATTGGATCTTAATAATATGCATGACATGAGCATAGATAGAAGACGGAATCAACTATATATGCTCGATAGTACAAGGAAATGACGTTTCTAAATAAAAGAACCAATTGAATCAATGAAAACCGGCCAACTAAGGCGTGGCTTTGTAAATCCAACAAATGTCCATCTTTGTTAGTTCCGTTGGTGATATTCAATGACCATATAATCGTCAAACTCCCTCCATAAAACCTAACAAACAAAAGCAAAAAATCAAGAAATAGAACCCAAGGCCATGGCTTCCAGGACAAGAACTTATGATATCCCCATCCTCGTATGCATCGTAATAACCGCTCAAATCATAGCTCGCTCTTCGTCCGACGACTCAGCCTACGCCGAGGCGCTTCTAAGGTTCAAGAATTCCCTCAAAAACGCCACACGCCTAGACGACTGGCAAGTACCACCACAACAAGCCCAAAGCTTCTTATGCGACGGGAAAAAGCCCGCATGGACGGGCCTTCTCTGCGACGAAACGGGCTCATTCGTCGGGCTAAGGCTCGAGGGAATGGGCCTGAGCGGGCCCATCGACGTCGACGCCCTGTCTCAACTGCCCATACAGAGCTTCAGCGTTATGAACAACGTGTTTTCCGGGACGTTCCCGGGCGGAATCAACAAGGTCGCGGGCCTGAGGGCTTTGTTTCTGGCCCATAATAACTTGAGCGGCGAAATTCCTGACAACGCTTTCACTGGGATGAAGTCGATGAGGAAGATCGAACTAGGGTTCAATGCGTTCGAGGGAAGCATTCCTAAATCTCTGCTCGAGCTTCAAAAGTTGGTTTTCTTGGATATGTCGAATAATGGGTTCGAAGGGAAGATACCGAATTTTTGGCAGGGGAATCTTAGCGCGAATTTCGCGAATAATAGGCTCGAAGGGACTATTCCCAACGTATTTAAACATCAGAATGCTAGTTCGTTCTACGGTGAGTAGTATGCACACTCTCATACTTGCCTATGCAAATTGTTTCATTTTTCGTACGCTCGAAGACTAATCGAATTCTACGTGCGACTTTGCAATGAAGGAAATCCCGACCTGTGTGGAGCGCCACTATCCTCGTGCAAACCGAAGAAGATCGTACGAATTGCAATCATAATGGCGATCGCAGTTGGATCTTTTTTATTAGCGCTAGGGATCGTGCTACTATTATTGCGCCGCGAACGAAGAAAGCCTTCGAAAAACAACGTAAAATCTAACGGTAATAATAATACCAATCCTAACAAAGGTAATGGTGGTGTAAAAGCGTACGAAAACAGCAGTATTACTACTATTGCTTCTGTTGCTGCTGTCGATCGCCATCAAGGGAAGATATACTTCGTTCGAGACGATAGAGAGAAGTTTGAGTTGGAGAATTTGCTTAGGGCTTCGGCGGAAATGTTAGGGAGTGGAAGCTTCGGTTCTTCTTACAAAGCAGTTATGCCGAGCGGCGTGGCTTACGTTGTAAGGAGGTTCAAGCACATGAATAGGGCGGGAAAATTAGGGTTTTACGAGCATATGAGTAGGCTTGGGAGGTTGAGCCACCCTAATCTGTTGCCTATTGTGGGATTCTATTACAGAAAAGAAGAGAAGCTTTTGATCACTGATTACGTCGACAATGGAAGCTTGGCTCGTCACCTCCACGGTTAGTATATAATATTATATACCTTTATTTTCATTAGAGATCTTTTTCTTCTATGTTAAATCGTATATAATACGCAGGAAAAAGAAGCCATGGCCAACGAGCGCTGGATTGGCCCACGCGCCTGAAAATAGTCAAAGGGGTGGCGAGAGGGCTGAGCCACCTCCACAGAGAGCTGCCGGCGACAGTAACCCTTCCCCACGGCCACCTAAAGTCGTCGAACGTCCTCCTCACCGCCCAAAACGAGGCGATTTTATGCGATTACTCGCTGGCGCCGGTGATGAACGCCGACCACGCAACGCAGCTCATGGTGGCGTTCAAATCGCCGGAATCTTCGCAAAGGCGGGCTTCAGTAACGAGGAAGGCCGACGTGTGGAGCCTTGGGATCTTGATCCTCGAGATCTTGACCGGGCGGTTTCCGGCGAATTTTCTGAAGCCGGGTCGTGGGCCGAGCTCCGATCTTGCGACGTGGGTCGACTCGGTGGTGAGGGAGGAGTGGACCGGCGAGGTTTTCGACGCCGAGATGAACTTGGGAAGGACGAGCTTCGAGGGTGCAATGCTTAGGCTGCTGAAGATAGGGATGAGCTGTTGCCGGGAAGATTTGCGGCGGAGGTTGGAGTTGGGCGAGGCGGCGGAGAGGATTGAGGAGCTGAGGGAGGAAGACGATGAGTATGACTATTCTTCGTATGTTAGCGATGGGTTTTCCTTCTCTAGAGCGAGCGCCATGGATTAAGACGTCGCCGTTTTGTGAACTGGGTGGAAATACAGAGATGGATTAAGGCACGAAACATTTGATAATGCATTATTTCATCATTCATGTATTATTAAATTATTTAATTTGTAATCTACAATTATGCCTCTTTACATTTCCTTTTCCAATCCAAAGTCTTCGTCGTAGGAAACCTAACCTTAAGGTCATGTGCCCAACAATTATTGGAGCAAGTCCAAATCGTATTGATCATTGATGTGTATCTATCGAGTGGTGAGGCCCAATAACCGCAGATATATTTAATAGTATTCGTCATTGATTGAAGAAAAGTAGTATAGACTTGTATCCTATATAAAATGTACAAGTTGCATATGATGCCCAAAAGATCACTTTTCAGATTTAGTCAATATTTAATAAATATAGGATTCAACTAGATCTTATTAAATTGTACATCAAAAAGGTTACTTTTGAATCATTCACATTCAAGAAATATGAACCTACTCTTTTTATTAATTGGACACCCCACAACTTTTCACATTTATTATTCTTGCCCACCTGTCATCTCTTTCTATCTTGCCTTCTCTGTCCCCACTGTTCCTTTTTCTATTATTAAAAACATAAACATATGGATGTTACGAGTTTAATCAGAACTTGTGATGAACGTGTAATCGAAAATACACTCTACTCCATCCATAATAGAAATACTACAAAAATTAATATTTCATTGAAATTTAAGCTATATCCACAAGTTATTACATCATTATTAAGATAATCAAGAATTTAAATTTCTATTAGTTTATTAATCCGTTGACAGCGAGATTGATATTAGTTAAGCCAAATTCATTCCTAGCCAAATGAAAATAAAAAATAAAACGTAAAATGACAGATAAAAAAAAAAAAGAATTTAGCTTTTTCCTTGGGCTATAAAGAACCACGCCGTCCTCATATGTGGATGGAACCTCTATCATCCAATGACCAATCAATCATCGACAAAACCATTCATCCAACTCAAAAGACATAAGAAGATCAACCACCGCCACGACGCGGCGGAGCGCCGACTTGAAACCACGGAAAGCCGCCGCGAAGAACACCAGCCTCTCCTCCCCGGTCTCTCCGACCACGTAGCCCACCTCTGCCTCTCGCGGGTCCCACCGTCGACGCTATTCTCCGTTTGCCACACGTGGCGTCGCCTCATCTACTCGCCGTCTTTCTCACCTTTCCTCAACATCTACGCACTCTTGGTCCGACCCACCGAGCCCAACTCCGTTCACTTCGCCGCCTACGACCCAATCTCTGGACGGTGGCGCAAGCTCCCTCCTCCGCCGGAGCTCCGTCTCCTCCTACGCCACCCCTCCTTCATATCCCGGCGGCTTCCTCTGCAGTCCCTCGCCGTCTCCGATGCCCTGGTGTTGGTAGCCGCCACCGACGATCGTTTCACGCCGGCCCTGTCGAGCCCGCTGGTGTTCAACCCTTCAGCCGGAAGGTGGTCGTGGGGCCCGCACATAGCCGCTCCGCGGCGGTGGTGCGCCGCTGGGGGGCTGGGGGGCGCCGTCTACGTGGCGAGTGGTATTGGGTCCCACTACTCAACTGACGTGGCGAGGTCCTTGGAGAGGTGGGACATAGAGAGATGGTTGCAGCAGGCCGAAGGGGCAAAGGCCGCCGCCGCACAGGGCGGCGCGTGGGACAACGGGTATGAAGAAATCGCTGCTTCTTCTGCAATATCTAAAGTATGCGTCGAAGGTCCGCGCGGAAAACCCATCAGCAAGAACCCGCGGTGGTCGTCGTCGCCGAGAAAGCAACAGATCTCCGGCCGGCGATGGGAGAAAATGGGTAATATGAAGGACGGAAAGTTCAGCCGAGACGCCATCGACGCCGTGGGATGGAGGGGGAAACTGTGCATGGTCAACGTGGAAGGCGACGCTGCAAAGGATGGGACGATCTACGACGCAGAGAGCGACACGTGGACGGAGATGCCGGAGGGGATGCTCGTGGGGTGGAAAGGTCCGGCGACGGTTACGGAGGAGGATACCCTTTACGTGGTGGATGAGTCGAAGGGGATATTGAAGGAGTACGATCACTGTAGAGACGCTTGGTCTAAGGTCGCCGAGGATGACAGACTCAGGGGCGCTAGGCACGTGGCTGCTCGCGGTGGTAAGGTGTGTGTTTTGGGAGGTGACGGCGGCGAGATCACGGTGGTGGAGACGGCGGACGGCGGTGATAAGGTTTGGACCGTTGATGCGCCAGAGGGCCATCAGATCATGGCGATTCATATTTTGCCTAGAATGAACCATTACTCTGAATTATCACTTGACAGATATAATTAATTAGTAGCTTACTTATTTATTCATTGGTTTTTTTTGTATGAATTGCCAGTGATACTTGATTCTTGATTTTATTCAGGCAAGAATTTTTGTATAAACGTAGTAATGAAGTTTTGTATAATTTTCATAATGCATTGTCATAAAAAAGATCCCTTTTGTTTCTATTTTATTTATATTATTGTGAATACAAGTAAATATTAGATTAATTTTTAAATCGCAATGATATTGCGTGTTGATCGGCCTCATTTGATATCAACTTCTCCATATTGTGATCGTGAATAACTAACAGAAGCGAAATCGAGGAAGAATAATAAATTAAATTTATTTGAAGAGTAAACCAAAAGTGGTTGGCTAAACTTAGCAAGCTAGAAGACACAAGAGACCTTTTTTAAACCAAAGATTTTATTAAATATTAGATTTGACGTAATCCCTTATTAAAAGAATACAGATGTTCTTGGGACCACCGGCCTAACTGAAAATTGACTTTAATATATTTATATATATAGTAATGAAAATACCTTATTATTCCGCTACTATAAAGCCAAGGTAAGGAGAGTTTTCATTTAGTTAGTTGTAAATACTTACGGCCCATATTTAATTTCATTTATATCTTAAAGCCCAATTGAAGTTTCTACCAAAATAATCATCTCTCTCCCCAACACGCACAGAGTCCACCGATGGAGTCTCTCACCTTTGCCACCTTACTAACCATCCCAACCACCGCCTATCCACGCCTCCTCCGCCGCAATTCGACAACATGTAAACCTCTATTCCTCATCGCCGCACCTAAATGTTCCCTTGTCCAGCATAAGCAGGCCACAGTTACCAGTTACCACCAACAGAGACCCATCCCCTTCGGCCCTCGTCCACCGCCTATCCGCGTCGGCGCCGCAGGCTCCATCCACCGCGATGCGAGGAGCTGAGTCCGACGCCATGGGACTCTGTTAGGCCAGCCGTCGTTAGAAAAGTAAGGAAAAAAAATAATAATATAATATTATATAATATTATATAAAAGAAAAAGAAAAAAATCTTAAAGACAAAGAATGAGCGGCCCAGAACTGACCGACGCGGCGCATTCCTCGTCACCGGTTTTGAGTGGTCCAGAAGAGCTGAAGACATCTATAAATAGGCTGAGGATTCTTCAGTTATTATCATCCCAAATCAAGTGAGAAGTTCAGTTAGAGAGTAATAGTGAGAGGTAAACTTATCCGGGTGGATAAGGGTGAGAGCGGGTTTTAGTTTTACTGGGTAGTTGGGAATAGATACAAATATATTACCCGGGTGGGTAAGGGTCTCGAGTTTTGGTTTAAACACGAGCGTTAATTTGTACGGTGTAATATTCTCAATATAGTAAAGCTGGTGCTCTCCGTGGAGGTAGGCGGTATTGGCCGAACCACGTAAAAATCTTGTGTTCTCTCTTGTCGTCATTTCGGCTTTATACTATCCCAATAAAATTATCGCGGATCCAAAATAAACCTTCCGCTGGGCCCGAAGAATTACCGCTCAACCCCAACAAGTGGTATCAGAGCCAAGCCTAATTGATATACTGAGTATGCTCTGTGGTTGCAGCTTTGTCTGATCTTCCACATCAGAAAAGATATTAAGAAGGTTCGTTACGGGGGAGCCAGTGTCGGGCCAAAGCTGTTGAATCTCTGCAAGGATAATGGCGACAGAAAGCAGTTTCAAAGTACGGCAATTTGATGGTACGGGGAGTTTCA
The DNA here is from genome assembly GCA_027422505.1 of Craterostigma plantagineum. Lineage (NCBI taxonomy): Eukaryota > Viridiplantae > Streptophyta > Magnoliopsida > Lamiales > Linderniaceae > Craterostigma > Craterostigma plantagineum. Next base: position 687,980 of record JAPQWV010000052.1, on the reverse strand, counting down.
CTCTGTGGCAGAGATGAGTGAAGGATATCCTTGTTCACCAAGGTTTGGCTAAGGCTTTGAAAGGGGAAAAGGGAAAGCCGGAGAAAATGAAGAAAGAAGACTGGGAGGATTTGGGGTCAAGATGTGTCAGCACAATCCGTCTGTACATTGCGGATAACATTATTAATAATGTTGTGAATGAGGATTCTGCACCAGACTTGTGGGCGAAGTTGGAGAAGTTGCATCTCGGGAAGAACTTAACCACAAAGTTAGATCTGAAGCGGGAGCTGTATCGGCTGAAGATGGAGGAAGGTGGGAATCTCATGGATCATATTAGCGTGTTCAACGGACTTGTGGATCAACTTATAAAAGTTGAAGTAAAGTTGGAGGAAGAAGATAAAACCCTTTTACTTCTTACCTCGCTTCCTGATTCTTATGATAATTTGGTCACAACCATCTTGTACGGAAAGACGACGGTGAAGATGACGGATGTACAGTCAACTCTTTTGGCCCATGAAAAGAGGAGACGATCAAATTATGGAGATAGTCAAAATTCGACGTTGGCTATACACGGGGAAAATCGTAGAGGAAGGTTTCACGCCAGGGAATTCGGAGGTAGCAGCAGGTCCAAATCAAAGGATGGCGGGAAATGCATTATGCGCTACAAGTGTGGTGAGCCGGGACACATCAAGAGGAATTGTCCGACTTGGAGGAAGGACAAGAACGGCGAGAAAAATTCCACAACCATGATAGCACATGATACGGATGATGTTGTAGACGTTCTCACAGTCTACAACGATGACGCTCGTTCTGAGGATGAATGGATATTGGATTCAGGGTCGAAGTACCATATCTGCTCCGAAAGAAAATATTTTGATACGTTCCAGAAGATACGAAGAGGTTCGGTTTCCATGGCTGATGGATACCGTCAGGCGGTTCGTGGTGTCGGAACTGTGAAGATCAAAATGACTGACGGAGCGGTTCGAGCTTTGGGTGGTGTGATCTTTGTCCCAGAGTTACGGAAGAATTTAATATCCTTGAGCCAGTTAGATTCCAAGGGCTATGGAAGTTTTATAGCAGGGGGAGTCTGTAAAATCCCACATGGCGAAAAAGTCCTACTGAAGGGAGAAGAGCGTGGAGGTTTGTATCGTCTGGACGGGAGTGTGGTACAAAACACTCTGACTTCGATGGGTTTACGAAAATCGCGCGTACGTGGTGGAAATGCAGATGATGGTGAGAAGGAAAATCCTACTGGAGAAGGGATTGCGTCGAAGTCCCTCTTCAGAATCGACGGGTCGAGTCGATTCGGCAGCTGCACATAGGATTGGCCGCGTGTGAATCAAGTTGGTAGGAACTGAATTCTTGATTCGGTTATGTGTAGCTGGTACAAGGAAGGCCAATTGACGTTCATGGTAATTACGAACAAGTTACTCTCAGACAGATTCACTGTGCTTGACGGTACTGATGACGATGCTCGGGTAGGTGTCGAATGCGGCTGGCGGGGGAGAATTGTTAGGCCAGCCGCCGTTAGAAAAGTAAGGAAAAAAATAATAATATAATATTATATAATATTATAATATTATATAAAAGAAAAAGAAAAAAATCTTAAAGATAAAGAATGAGCGGCCCAGAACTGAGCGACGCGGCGCATTCCTGGCCACCGGTTTTGAGTGGTCCAAAGAGCTGAAGACATCTATAAATAGGCTGAGGATTCTTCAGTTATTATCATCCCAAATCAAGTGAGAAGTTTGGTTAGAGAGTAATAGTGAGAGGTAAACTTATCCGGGTGGATAAGGGTGAGAGCGGGTTTTAGTTTTACTGGGTAGTTGGGAATAGGTACAAATATATTACCCGTGTGGGTAAGGGTCTCGAGTTTTGGTTTAAACACGACCGTTAATTTGTACGGTGTAATATTCTCAATATAGTAAAGCTGGTGCTCTCCCTGGAGGTAGGCGGTATTGGCCGAACCACGTAAAAATCTCGTGTTCTCTCTTGTCGTCATTTCGGCTTTATACTATCCCAACAAAATTATCGCGGATCCAAAATAAACCTTCCGTTGGGCCCGAAGAATTACCGCTCAACCCCAACAGACTCCTCCTCAGGTAGAGAATAGTGTTACTGGGGAACAGCATCGATGACTTCGTTTCGTCGCGGACGCGATTATCAGTCAGCTGCTTTTGCTTGACGCTCAGGACCCGAAGAAGGATATCAGGCTCTTCGTCAACTCCATCGGCGGATCACTGAGGTACGCGCGTTTCCTGCATTTAGTTAGCTACCTCAATTAGGATAAGCTAATGGGCTATATATTTTTTTTGAGAATGTTAACGATATTTGCGATCATATCGTGTCTCGTTTGGCCTTTCTTGAAGCTCAAGTGTTGCACTGTTTGTAAGGTGACCTGAATTCTATTGTTTTGATTTGTAAAGAGATGGCTTTTACTCTAATTGCTACTGTATTAAGTGGAAATTGGATACTTCAAGATGATTGATGCCATTGACGGAATGGAAATTACGGACAGTAGTTCTCATTGTGTTAGCAAGTGTAAAAACCAGAATTCAAATGGTAGTGTTTGCTATGCGTTACAGATTTGCTATAATCATTGAAATGCTTAAGTTTTCGTACACATACGAAGAAGCTAACCCTTTCCCTCGAAATTTCAGCGCCACGATGGCAATCTTCGACGTGGTACGCCTAGTAAGAGCAGAAGTCTCCACAGTCGCCCTGGGAATCTCAGCCTCGACGGCCTCAATAATCCTCGAGGGAAGGCGCAAAAGGCAAGAGATTCGCAATGCCCAACACGAGGATCATGATCCACCAGCCCCTGGGCGGGCCGAGCGGGCAGGCCATCGACGTCGAGATTCAGGCGAGGGGGAGGTGATGCACAACAAAACGAACGTGACGAAAATTTTATCTGAGTGCACAGGCAGATCTTACGGGCAGGTCGAGGAAGACATCGATAAATATCGATACATGTCGCCCATCGAGGCCGTGGAGTATGGGTTCATCGACGGGGTTATCGATGGGACGCTGTTATTCCCCTCGTCCCCGTCCCTGAAAAGGTGAAGTCTTCGATGTTTGATTACGAGGAGAATAGTAAGGATCCAAGGAAGTTTGTTAATGTTGACTAGCTCAGCTTTGACAATGTTGGACTAACATTTCAGCCAACATTGTTGTCTGTCAACATTCGATTTTATCTTTCATGCCCAAAACCGTTTAACCTTTTTTGTAGCTTTATTTACTGATATGCAGGACGTGGTAAAGTGCTGAAATAGGTCCAAACCGTGTGGAAAGCGTGTGTAGTTGCTTGAACGAACTTAGGAAGTGCAAGTACTATAAATAGAAGATTTGAAGATCAAAGGAGATCAAGTCAAGCAATTACCATAATTAGAAGATCTGAATATCAAGGAGAATCAGTCAATCAGTTTACCATAACTAGAATATTAGGATCGGCCAATGAGATGAGAAGATCGAACTAAATATATACTATATTTAGGGAGATCTTCAAAGAGATATTTGAAGAGATATTCAAGGGATCTTTTTACCAATTCAAGAGGGAGCCAAGGTCTATAAATAAGAGTTATTTTCGAGCTGCAACTTACGACTTTTGAGAGAGCTTTCAAGGAGTAACTTTGAGCGAGATATTGAGCGAAAACGATGAGCGAAACACATATCGAGTTTGAGCGATTTTTACATCTTGCGAGAGTTGTCTTTTAGTCTAGCTTTTCAAAGGTCGAAAGATCTTGTAGTTTGCAGAATCCTTTTTGATTCGTAGGTTTTGCTAGACGTATTTTTGACTATCCTTTTTGATAGTTTGTAATCCATCTTTATAGTGGAGTTTTGCGCCTTGAGGCACGCAGCAAGTTATTTGACTTGTTGCACAGATTTACATCTCGTGTTCATTTAAGTTTTGTCACTAAGTACTTTATATTTCCGCTGTGCGTTACTGAGTGAGTGTGAGTGTTAGCCCAACATCACGTCCAACATCAGGTTACAACTTAGTGATTCTACATCCATATCGAACGGGACCACTTCAAAGTGGTATCAGAGCCTACGCTTGACGTTACTAAGCGCTGAAGATCATCTACAATGGATGTTTCAAGTTCAAATTACATCGGCAAAGTCCCTGTGCTAGACGGCTCCAACTACGCCTATTGGAAGGTTCGTGTTCGGCAGTGCATCAAGTCGATAGATGTGCGAGCGTGGGAGTCCGTGATCCATGGTTATTCTACACCAAAAACTGCCCCGGACGAAGATGGTGAAGTCTATGAAAAATCGGTCACTGAATGGAGTCTTCAAGAGAGAAACGCAGCCGAGTTCAATGATAAAGCCCTCAATGCCATCTTCTCTTCGGTGGACATTTTCATGTTCAAGATCATACAAAACAGTACTACGGCAAACGATGCATGGGATTTACTACAGAGGTACTGTGAAGGCGATGCGAGTGTGAAGCAGACACGTCTAAGGCTGCTCCTCAATCAATTCGAAAATCTCAGAATGAAGGACGATGAGGATGTTACCACATACTTCGGCAAAATTCTGACGATTTCAAGCGAGTGCGCCAGTCTTGGAGAGCCAATCGCGAATAAGGTATTAATTTCTAAAGCAATTCGTACGCTAAATCCAAAGTTTAATGTGAAGGTAGCTGCGGTCGAGGAAGCCCACAACTTGTCCACGATGGATCTCAACACGTTGATGAACATCATGAAAAACTATGAGACCAATCTCGAAGTACAACAAAGAGCTTCACGCGGCAAAAACCTTGCTCTAATAAGTCAGCCATCCAAGGAGCAAACTGAGGTTGACCCCAATGATGAGGACGACATGGCCATGATAGTGAAGAAATTCACAAAGTTTCTACAGAAGAAGAATGTTGGGCAGAATGTTGGTCCAACATTCAGGAAGGGTCAGAATGTCAAAGGAGAACCTACGTCTGCTCCTCCATTCATCAAACGCAAACCAGATGGTAAGAAGAAGAATATCAGCTATGACTCGGTTAGATGCTATGAATGTCAAGGATGGGGCCATTTTGCCAACGAATGTGCAAACACACTTCGGAAACGCGGGAAATCGCTTTGGGTGGACCTATCCGATGATGAAGATGAAGAGCAGTCCCCAACACAGCACATGCAATCATCAGTGACGATCCAGTCATTCTCTGAGGGTGAAGACGATGAGGATCAACAAATCGGCTTCACTGCGGTAACAGATGTTGAGCCAACATCTGACTCAACATCTGAAAAACATATTATTTTTGATTATGATGACTCGAACTGTTTTGATGGGTATTTGAGTTCTGATGATGCAGATACAGGATGTTGCGAAGAAGTTCAAATGAAAGAAGCCTTTGAGTTGATGTCCGCACAATACGAAATAGAGAAGGCGAAAAATCAGCAACTCAAAGCCGCGGTGGAAATCCTGTCCGAGGAGAATGAAAAGAATGAAAAACTAATCGAAAGCTTGGTGGAAGGAATGAACAAGATGGAAGCCGTACTGACACGAAAAGACAAGGAAATTGACAAGCTTCAAAGGCGAGTCGACGAGGCCGATGAGACCTTTAAGAAATTGAACAAGGGTAAATCGACCCTTGATGAGGTATTGTCTCTTGGTATTTTTGATAAGCAAGGCCTAGGTTTTAGTACTCAGCCTGTATGTGATAATCCAAAACCCGTGACGCATGCTCAGCCTAAGAGAGTTTTTGTTAAGTCTCACATCACGAGCGATGTTAGTGAGAATACGATAGTCAATACTAGTCCTAAGCATGCTACTACTACGACTAAGGATAGCTCATATATTTGCCATCATTGTAAGCAAACTGGTCATTTAAAACCGTTTTGCTGGAAATTGAAGAGGGAGATTTCTGCAAAGAAATCGATGTCGGCTGAAATGTCATCCAACATCCCGCTCAACATTGAGAAATCAGTGTTGAGTCGTGTGTCTGGAGGAACGTCAGCTGGCTCATCTTCAAGTTCTAGCAAACAGAATGCTGTAGTGTCATCTAGGAATGTTTGGGTCGAGAAATCTGGTCATAAATGTCTTGTTGTGTACACCTCTTTGCGAGCTAACGTGACAGGTTCATGGTACTTCGATAGCGGGTGTTCCCGACATATGACGGGTACCAAGGAATATCTCAGTGATTATACGCCATTAAGGAGTGGATCTGTGACGTTCGGAGGAGGCTCTAAAGGTCGGATTCTCGGCCGTGGCAGATTGAACGTGCCCGACTTTCCCAAGCTGAGCAATGTACTCCAAGTTGACGGGCTTGTCGCGAATCTGATCAGCATTAGCCAGCTTTGCGACGACGATCTTGAGGTAAGGTTCAATAAGGAGTGTTGTGAAGTTTTTAACCGCGATTCTGTTCAAGTGATGGCAGGTAAAAGATCGAGTGACAATTGCTACCTAGTCGGCGACAAATCCAGTGTGAAGGACGTGTGCCAACTCTCTAAGGCCGGGGATGATGTGATCCTATGGCACTACAAACTGGGCCACGTCAACTATAGAACTTTGGAGCAACTTATCAAGCATGACGCAATCAGAGGCATTCCGAAGTTTAAGGAGTTTGGTAAGGTTATTTGTGAGTCGTGTTTGAAGGGTACGCAAACACATGTTAGTCATAATGTTGACCAACAAGCTGCCCAACATTTTAAAACTGCTCACTGTTTTCAATTGATTCACATGGATTTGATGGGTCCGATGGAAGTAGATAGTATAGGAGGCAGGAAATACGCTTATGTGCTCGTGGATGACTTTTCTAGATATGCATGGATATTTTTTCTTAGGGAAAAATCAAAATCGTTCGATTTCTTTAAGAATTTTTGTGCGATGATTAGGAACATTTTCAGTGCATCTATCTTTCGTATTAGGTCTGATCATGGTAGAGAGTTTGAAAATCAGCACTTTGATGAGTTTTGTGATAAGAAAGGCATTGTGCATGAGTATTCATCTCCTAAGACACCCCAACAAAATGGGGTGGCCGAGAGGAAGAATAGGACTCTACAAGAAATGGCTCGTGTTATGTTACTTTCTAGGAATATTTCTAAGCGTTTTTGGGCTGAAGCATTGCATACTGCTTGTCACATATCGAATCGAGTGTTCTTTAGGCATGGTACTAAGAAAACGTCGTTGAATGGGAAGAGGCCTACGGTCAAATACTTTCATGTCTTTGGGTGTTTCTGCTACATGTTGAATGATCGTGAGTATTTGACCAAGTTTGATTCGAAAAGTGATAAGTGTATTTTTCTAGGATACTCGTCTAATAGTCGTGCTTATCGTGTTTATAACTTGCGTCTGAAGTCTGTTCAAGAGTCCATTAATATTGTGTTTGATGATACTAATGACGCTAGCAGAGATGCTCCTCAAGTTGATATTACAGATCAATTCAAAGCTGTTCATGAAACAGAGGAGCTAACAGAGGCGGAACCTGAGGACAATGTTGAGCCAACATCTGACTCAACATCTGTGCCAGAACAGAACATTGAGGCTGGACCCAGTGAAATGCGACGAGATCCGCCAGCTAAGATTCAGAAAGATCATCCCACTGACCTTATTATTGGAGACGTGAATGAAGGAAGGAAAACCAGAGACAAACCGCGCAAGGATTATAAGTCTATGGTAAGAAACGTATGCATGAACACAGTATACGCTGAGAAAGCTTTGTATGGACTAAAGCAAGCGCCTCGAGCTTGGTATGGTAGGTTGACTACATTTCTGCTTGAATTTGGATTCACTCGAGGTGAGGCAGACCGTACGCTGTTTGTGAAAAGAGTCGGTTCTGATCTTTTAATTGCTCAAGTTTACGTAGATGATATCGTTTTTGGCTCGAGCTCACAGTCCATGTTAGATCAGTTTGTGCAGGCGATGAACTCCACGTTCGAAATGAGCATGATTGGAGAGCTAACTTATTTTTTAGGCTTGCAGATTAAGCAAAGTAGTGACGGTATATTCATGTCTCAGGAGAAGTACGCGAAGAACATGGTGAAAAAGTTCGGACTCGACACAGCTAAGGTAATGAAAACTCCCATGGGGTCCTCACAAAAGGTTAGTAAAGACAATGTCGGACAGAATGTTGACCCAACATTATATCGATCCATGATAGGCAGTTTGCTTTATCTTTCAGCGAGTAGACCCGATATTATGTATAGCGTATGTGTCTGTGCTAGATATCAATCTGAGCCTAAGGTTTCCCATCTTAATGCTGTGAAGCGTATTCTTCGATATGTGAGTGGATCGTGTAGCCTAGGGTTATGGTTCTCTAAAGATACTAATATGAGTCTTGTAGGCTACAGCGATGCTGATTGGGCAGGTGACGAGGATGATCGCAAGAGCACAAGTGGCGGCTGTTTCTTCTTAGGTAACAATCTAGTTGCATGGTACAGTAAGAAACAGAATTGTGTGTCTTTATCTACTGCTGAGTCTGAGTATGTTGCTGCGGGTAGTTGCTGTACGCAATTAATATGGTTGAATAGCATGTTGTGTGACTATGGTTTAGAGTGCGAGTCAGTCCTAATGTATTGTGATAACCTTAGTGCCATCAACATATCTAGGAACCCTATCCAGCATTCACGCACAAAGCATATAGATATAAGGCATAATTTTCTGAGAGATATGGTCGAAAAAGAGTTAGTCCGCATTGAGCATATAGACACTAAGCATCATTTAGCAGACATTTTCACGAAAGCATTGGATTTTGAAAGGTTCTCGGACCTGAAGAAATCCATAGGATTGCACACGTCAGGTTAAATGTTGGTCCAACATTTGGATCAACATAGCATATGTCAAATTTGATGGTTACTGCTTAAATGTTTGATTAAATACTCTGTTCTGTTTTCTTGTGAAATGACTTGATTCTATTCGACTGGTCCCTAAATAAACCCAATCCCTCTTTAAAGGCTCTTGGTAATACGTCCCTAGGTACACGGCATTCGCTGTGACGATGTACTTATTGCGACAAAAAGCCAATCCTTATTGTGTATAAGCATGCTCATAAACTCTCGGCTATCTTTAGGTATTTGGTAATAAGTTTCCTTAGGTACACGGCATTCGCGGTGACGATGTATACTATGCGAAAAAAAAAAAACCGAACCACGAAGCTGAGGGTATAAGGGCAGTGCAAAAATTTGGTTTGTTATATGAGGTGAAAGGGTAATAAAGGGAACTGGTCTTGAGAAGGATTAAGCAGAAAACTCTAGGATTACGGATTCAGAATGCTGAGTCAAATGTTAGGGCAACATGTGTGACTATCAGTTTGATATTGCTACATTTTATGCTTTCGTTTTATTTGTGTCTGTCTTTAGTACTACATTTGGTAGACATATGTGTAGTTTAGAAATCTCTCAGAATTGCATTAGAACTCTCGAAGAACAGCTGGTTACATTTGTCTCAAGTGCTCATCATCGTCGCTCAAACGGTTAGTCTTGCTTGATTCTACCTTGACTTTTGACTTTGTGTCTTTGGGTTGAATCATGATCTGATGTACTCATATTTGCTCGCATGACTAATACGTCCACATACTATATTTTAGCTCCATGTTTACTTAGACAGTTGTGATCTGATTCGACCTTATCCTCTAAACTGTCTAAAGTGTATTTGAGTGGCTCGCTGACATTACTCTCTGCCCCTACGTTTCTGATATAATTCACGGGTTATACATTCTGTGCTCATATAATTTTTTTGCATTTATCTTTGATTTCTTTAAGGCGAACTAACTTGTTTCTGAGTCTCAGAATGTTGGGCCATATGTTACCTCAACATCTGCAAGTTGGCTAACAGAGAAGTACTCTGAGTCTTTTCTTTCTTCCCAAAAAGGGGGAGAATGTTGTGCAGATAAAAAGGGGGAGATAAGGAAATTCAGGGGGAGCAGAATAAGGAGCCGAACAAACAGGGGGAGCTGACCAAGAAGGAGAAGCAGCCGAGAAAGCATCAGAAGGAAACTCCATACTCCATTGAGAGTGAAGCTCTGATTCTTTCTATTTTGCATGCATACTTGATTTTTTCTCTGACTTTTACTATATGCATGCTGATTTGTTTCTTCGATATGTTTACATGTTTGCCTGCTTACATGCCGGATATTTTTATTTTGCAGATTTGCCTAAAGATCGTTTCTTTTTACATGCGTGACTTTATGGTTATTTTGTGCATGCTGATCTGGTTAATTCTGCTTGTGTGACTATATGGTTTGCCGGCATGCATATGAACAGTTTAAATTGTGCAGATATTTAACTTAAGACCTCTTTATGGCTATGTACTATTTTCGTAGTACTTTGAATAGTTTAATCGATATTCTGTTTGCGTCTACTCTAACCATCTTTTAATGTTTTTGTGGTTGAATAGATTTTGCCTTTAGGGGGAGTTTTGGAACTTTTAAATCTGCATGGGTTTTGGGAAGAAAGATAAAAGGGGGAGATTGTTAATGTTGACTAGCTCAGCTTTGACAATGTTGGACTAACATTTCAGCCAACATTGTTGTCTGTCAACATTCGATTTTATCTTTCATGCCCAAAACCGTTTAACCTTTTTTGTAGCTTTATTTACTGATATGCAGGACGTGGTAAAGTGCTGAAATAGGTCCAAACCGTGTGGAAAGCGTGTGGAGTTGCTTGAACGAACTTAGGAAGTGCAAGTACTATAAATAGAAGATTTGAAGATCAAAGGAGATCAAGTCAAGCAATTACCATAATTAGAAGATCTGAATATCAAGGAGAATCAGTCAATCAGTTTACCATAACTAGAATATAAGGATCGGCCAATGAGATAAGAAGATCGAACTAAATATATACTATATTTAGGGAGATCTTCAAAGAGATATTTGAAGAGATATTCAAGGGATCTTTTTACCAATTCAAGAGGGAGCCAAGGTCTATAAATAAGAGTTATTTTCGAGCTGCAACTTACGACTTTCGAGAGAGCTTTCAAGGAGTAACTTTGAGCGAGATATTGAGCGAAAACGATGAGCGAAACACATATCGAGTTTGAGCGAGTTTTACATATTGCGAGAGTTGTCTTTTAGTCTAGCTTTTCAAAGGTCGAAAGATCTTGTAGTTTGCAGAATCCTTTTTGATTCGTAGGTTTTGCTAGACGTGTTTTTGACTATCCTTTTTGATAGTTTGTAATCCATCTTTATAGTGGAGTTTTGCGCCTTGAGGCACGCAGCAAGTTATTTGACTTGCTGCACAGATTTACATCTCGTGTTCATTTAAGTTTTGTCACTAAGTACTTTATATTTCCGCTGTGCGTTACTGAGTGAGTGTGAGTGTTAGCCCAACATCACGTCCAACATCAGGTTACAACTTAGTGATTCTACATCCATTTCAAAGTTCTTGATGCCTGAGATTCCCGACGATGAGTCTATTGAGTGGTGGATTGAATTTGAGGTTGCCTTTTTTCTTTCTTGAAATTGATTTTTGCTTACGAACGAGGTGCAGGAGCTCCGCTCTTTATGGCCCTGAGGGAGTTTGTTCGATGTTGTGAGAAATGGTTTGTAATGTTTGCCTTCAATTCGAAAGCTGTTTTTCATTGGTGTGAAGTGATGGATGAGAAAAGCTTATCGAATTTACATTTACCGTAAGCAACTTGGAGTTATTCGAGTACGAGGAACGATCGTCCTTGTTTTAGTTAAGCATATATGTCCGAATAGCTGACAGAAAATACATCTATCATAGATATTTCACCCGATCATCGGCAGTACGACATTAAATTACAAAAGTCAAAAACTAAACTACATATATATAACATATCCTGCAAATCACATCTGTTTCTCATCGTCCCTTCAGTTCCCAGGAACACTATTCTGAGAAAGAACTTCACCAAACCTAAGAAACAGCTGCGCATCAGACGATTGCTGGTCGCCAACGAGCCCTAATTTCACAGGTCGAACCGTATTCGTCGAAGTTAACTTATCATACTCCATAACAGTAGCAGCAGCATTAGCATTATTCTCGGGCACCATCGACGTAAGAACACGAACAACCTCGTGCATCGACGGCCTATCCAAAGGTTGTCTCTTAGTACAAAGCAACGCGAGCTGAAAAACCTTCTTCACTTCCCCGAGATCCTCGCACGTCTCCAAAATCTCCGCGTCCACCGTCTCCATCACCGTGTCGTTCGCGGTCTTCGCCAATATCTGAACGAAAAAACCATCTCCACAAAAAAAAAAAAGACGATAGAAAGCAAAAGACTAATTGTCGAAAAAAAAAACCCTAACCAGCTGATGAAGGTTGGTCTCGTTATCCACGGGCTTCCTCCCCGTGAGCAGCTCAAGCAAAACGATCCCATAGCTGTACACGTCAGACTTCTCCGTGAGCCTCGAGGTTCGAGCATACTCGGGGTCAATGTACCCTATCGTCCCCACCACGTAGGTCGAAGTGTGCGTCTTCGAACCACACAAATTCTTCGCAATCCCAAAATCGGTCAAGTGCGCCTCTAAATCACCGTCGAGCAATATGTTTGACGACTTTACATCCCTATGTACGATCCTCGGGCTGCAGTCGTGGTGAAGGTAGGATAAACCCTGGGCCGAGCCCAAGGCTATGCGCAAACGAACCTCCCAAGAAAGTTTCTTCGTTTTGTTATTACTGCAGGGCCCGTGGAGTAGGTCCCACAAGCTTCCGTTTTCCATGTAGTCGTAGAAGAGTAGGTTGGCGAAGGGGGAGAGCGAGTAGCCTTGTAGGCCGACGAGGTTTCGGTGCTTTATGCTTCCTATGGTTTCTAGCTCGGTTTCGAATTCCTTGAGGGAATTGGCGTGTTGTGAAAAGAGGAGCTTTTTAACGGCGACTGGGCGACAGTTTTTCAGGACGCACTTGTATACGGTGCTCGACGCGCCTCGGCCGACGGCGTACTTTTCGCTGAGGTTTTCGGTCATCCTCATTATGTCGTCGTAGACGTGGAGCGCCATGTTCATGTGGAGGATCACGAGCTTCGGGGACGATGAGTAGTACTTCACTGCGCACGTTTTATTTTTATTTAAAAAAAAGTATGTTTTTTTGTTGTCGGGATACGTAGAAATATAACCTGGTTTCTCGAGGGGTAGTTCGGCGGGGTACGACTTTGGGGGGCGAGGCCAAAACGCGGCGAATAGTATCATGAGGAGGACGATGAGTGCGCCGATGGTTATTCCGAGTATGGCCGCTTTGGATATCAGAACTGCGACGGGAAAATAGATGAAAGTTAAGACTTCTCTGCGCTTTTGAGTGGTGAGGAAGGAAATGGTAAGAACGTGGAAGGAACGAACCTCGATCTGTTGGATGAGGCGAATGGCAAGAAGTCGACCAATAGCCGCAGAGGTCGGGATTTCCTTGGAAGCTGAGGAAATATGGGCCAGACAGTTACGTATTTATGGAAATATGGACATGAAAGTGCATGATTTTATCTTGAAAAAATGGCACCTGTCGGGCGAAAATCTCGAAAAGTTATTTCTGGACGGAATGTATCCGGCGAGATTGTTGTAAGAGACGTTCCTAAGAAATGAAGCGAAAAGTCGTGTTATGAGTCTTTTTACGGGGGCGCAAATGTTTGGGAACTAAAGAGGTGAAACTTACAGAACGGTGAGGCTTAGGCAGCTTGCAAGAGGCATTACATCGCCAGATAAATTGTTGTTCTCCAGCTTACTGTAATGATGAACGAATTTCGCTAAATAATCATTGCAACATCCAATAATTCATCACACGAAAAAAACAAAAAAAGTAAATCGGTTACTTACAGCAGGAAAAGATTTTGTAGCTGGCCTAGTTCAAGTGGAATCGGGCCCGAGAGATGATTACTCGAAAGATCTCTACGAAAACGAGAGAAGAGATGAAGTTATAACACCAACATTGACTTAAAAAAAAAAGATTTCTAACTTGTCATAATGAGGTTGTTGCCGAGTGATTACATATCCATAATGCTTCTCAAATTGCCAAACTCAGCTGGTATGAACCCAGATAAACTGTTATTGCTTAAATCCCTGTTAGAACAGACTTCTTGTCAGAGAGTGAAAGATCCATAAGGAAAAAGTTATAGAAGCAGAGACAAATATACGACGAACTCACAGTTTTAGAAGGTGTTCGAGGTCACCGAGAGAGGGTGGCATAGAGCCGCTGATATTGTTATTCGATAGATCTCTTCGATTCCCATGCAAAAGGAAGTATATTGATCACAAATTGCAGAGGCGAGAAAATGCAGCTAGATGATATATTAAAGAAAACTCACAATGTGTCCAAATTGCCAATTTTTGATAGCTCAATAGGAAATGGCCCACCGAGATTGTTCGACGATAAGTTCCTAAAAAACGGTCGTAAACAGAAATCATTACATCGTCATGCAATACTAATACCAAAAAATCAAGATATGCAGAGAACACTGAACTCACAGATAGGTCATGCTTTCGAGCTTTTGAAACGCCTTTGGAATACTACCGTTCAGTTTATTTCCATGAACATTACTGTATTCGCAAATATAAACAGAACACTTCGAGTTATTACAGTTACATGCCTTCTTAAAACTTTTATGATTAAGTTCAAGGTCAGCATAAGATATCTAGAATCTTACAGGCTATTCAGATTCAAACACGAGCTAAGATTATCTGGTATAGGACCTTCCAAATTGTTGCCAGCAACATTCCTGAAAATAATCAAAGGCATATAATCATTCTCATCAGACAAGTAAAACTCTCAAGAAAAATGTAAACTAAGCAAAGCATACAAATCAAACAAATCTGTTAGCTTCCCAAGTTCTCCAGGAATACGCCCAGTCAGCAGATTATCATTTAATTCCCTGAATTGAAAAAGAAAGAACGAAAATACCGATGAAGAACAATAAGATGACTAATGGTTAACTCCACGGATGGAAAAGATCCATACAAATAGTGAAGCTTTGTCATATTTCCGAGCTCGGCAGGAATGGAGCCAGTGAGCTTATTCCCTTGAAGATATCTTCAGGAAAATGAAGATATTTAAGACAATGACTACTTTGATAACAGTTCAATGACTAACTTCATAGAAATGATATCTTACAGTTTCTCAGTGTATGTCAAGTTTCCAAGAATTGGCGGTATTGTCCCACTCAGCATATTGCAACTTAGGTCCCTGGAGACAACAACAATTATCCTCGGATACATTTAAGAAAATCCACTACATAATATTGCAGAAATCCCCTTACAAAACTGCAAGAGCTTGCATCAATCCAATGACTGATGGGATCTTCCCAGAAAATCTGTTCCCTTGCAGGGACCTAATACACCAAACCTTAACTACGTATGTTTTCCTTATATATATGTAAATGATATAAGTACATATTCAAGAAAGACTCACAATGTTGCAACTTGGAGAAACCCAATGTCGAACGGTATTTCACCAGAAAAATTATTATACGACAGATCCCTGAGACCAAATAATATAACATTTATCAGGTACGAATAAAATATACATATAAACAAAAAAAATATAAATGTCAGGTTTAAGAACATACAGGACTTGGAAGGAAGTACAGTTCCCAATGCTGTCTGGTATTGAACCGCTAAGGCTATTATTCCTAACATCACTGCGCATTATGTTGCAAGTGGAATATATCAGTAGAAGAAAATATACATATCTTAAAAAAAACATCCTATGATCATAGCTAATTAAATAACATTTACAAGATTAAAATGAATGGAAGACTTACAAGTACCATAACCCTGTTAGCTGACACATATCAGGAGACAGCCCCCCTTGTAAGTTATTTCCCCGCAAACCCCTATGCATGTGAACAATTGCATTTTCAGTCATCGGAGTTATTCAATTTTTCAGATTTAGCACGAAAGTTTTTGACTCAAACTTACAAGTACTGGAGAACTTCGTTCCAGTAAATAAGTCTGGGGATTTCACCACTAAGCATGTTCTGAGCCAAGTCTCTAGAGAAAATATCTTTTTCTTTGATTAATAAAGTATACAACATTTCTTAATTTAAAATGATTTTTTTTTTTCAAAAAAGACTTACAAGATTTTGAGATTAGGAACTTGAGAAAGGGTTGAAGGGATTGGACCAGTCAACTGATTGTTCTTCAAGACCCTGTTTTATTACAAAGACATTATTAGAGATGATAGTCGAAAAGTACAAAAAAAAATTCAAAAAATTGCATACAAAATCTCAAGCTGCTTTAGCTTCGAAATGGAGAAGGGAATATCTCCAGAGATCTCATTGAACGACAAGTCCCTTCAACAAAATATGCAAGCTTTTATTACATCCTAGATTGACATGTAAATAGTTTAAAATCTTTCAATGTAATGAAATGAAACATTAACTCACAAGCTCTGCAATGCTAAGCAGTCCCCAATTTCATCTGGGATTTGTCCAGAGAGCTGATTCCCCCTCAAATCACTTGTTCAAGAAGACAAAGAATCATACAAGCTTTTCATTTGCTTAGTTAAAAAAATAAATTAATTGCAAAAAAAAAAGTCGAGCTTTAGTATAACCCACGATCAGTTTCCATCATATAATTATTTCTACAATACAGTCGATTAAATTTGATGTACCAAAATTGATGATAGGGCACCAAGAATTGGACACACTTGAGAACATGTAATTTAATGATGAAAACGCAGAGAAAGAAGAGAAGCGTTTACATGGAGACGAGGTCTTTAAGCTGTCCAATGGCAGGTGAAATCTCCCCAGCAATACTCAGACCGGAGAGATTACTGTACAAACATACGAAACCAGAGAGATTACTTGCAGTTAAGACAGTAAAATAGCACTGTAATAAAGAGAAAAGAAAGGTTTGTAGTAAGCAGATTACAGTGCAACAACGCTGAAGGTGACATTATCGCATGTAATCCCTCTCCAAGCACAATAATCTGCGGACGAAGACGACGCACCATCATCAAGAACCCAATCGTAAAGCACGTTTTCCACATCTCTAAAAGATTTCTTCATCTCAATCAAAGCAGAACCTAATCCTCGAAACCACAGAAGAAGAAAAAGTATTGAACAACAGTAATATGGTGATGACAAGGACAAAACACGAGGCAAGGCAATAAACCCACCGTCGTCGCAATACACATAAGCAGAGCTCAAGAACACAGCTAAAAATCCAACAAGTGCCAATCTTTTCCAAGAACCAGCCATGATTCTGCTCAATCGCAACGAAATGGGATTCTAGTTCGTAGTTGGAGCATTGGGCGTGGAGCAGAATGAACCTAATTTTCTAGTACTTCAAAGAGCTGTAATGAGGAAAGACACAGCAAAGCTACTGCTTAGTTGTATTGTTCAGTCACATCGTTTCTGCAACGTCCTCAGAGAAGAGAGAGAGGAGAGTTTGCATAAATGATATTACAACTACTGCATGCAATTAAATGCAGGCAAAAAAGATGAGGTGAGAGAGAGAGAATGGAAAGAAAACTATATTATTATTTTAAAAAAGATGACCCCATCTGCCAAACCTCTGCTGCCAGTACTATCCCTGCAGCACAACAACAAATGCATCTGCTGCAGCCCCTCTCTCTCAAATCAAGAAACGCAAAATTACAAACAAGTACATATATCTCTCTGTATCTATATGCGAGTCCCTACATCTAAAGCGGCCCATGCATTTTGAAATGTGAGGTGTTTTCTGGGATATTAAAGACTCGAGGGAATAGAGAAAAAAAAAGGATAAACTTATCATTTATAATGAGAAGACTGTCGACAAGCCTTTAACTATCGTAGTTATTGTTAGGTACCAGCAGAACACTTGCTCTGTTCTCGTCTTTTTATTTTTTTTCAGTTTTCTATAACATTATTATTACAACGCTTGTTCATCAAGCGCTAAAAAATTTGGAGTCTGCTTACTTTTGCATTTGTTCAAATGAAACTTGATCTAACTTCTTACGTGGGATAAATTACTGTGTACGGTAAAATCTAGTAAAAAGATTGGATCTTTCTTAACAAGTCGCTGTCGTTGCATCAATACGGTAATTCTTTCTTCAGTGTAAAACGCTTTTTCTTCTCCTTTAACGAAGCTTACCCTTATACATGAAAAGTCCTTATCGTCCTCTTATAGTTTGCTTCTTTCCGTATCTTTCAACCCACATAAAGAAAAATGAACGTATATCTTTTCTTTTACTCGTTGATACAGTAAAAATTAGCATAAACGACATTATGAGGATAAAAAAAGATAGATGCACGAACACTTTCTAAATTTAGCACTATTTACATTTAGTAACAGAGATCTTTAGTGTCTAAGCACTGTACCGTTTTACGCCATGTGAATATAGGTTAATAAAACAGCGTCCGAAGCATAAGAAAGTTGATTCGTTTGTTATCTGATTATGGAACTATACGTACTTTCTCAATATCCATTAGCTAACTATGATATCCAATTTACCTATTCGTGAATTATTTAGTATAGTTGTTGGCCCACAATGTCACAGTTATATCCAATTATCCCAAGAAAAAAAAAGGCATTCATTTATAAGAATTCGCAGCAAAATTCCCAAAATCGATCGAAGGACATGGTGAAATTAATGGTAATAACTGCTGCTGTTCATTTCGCTCTGCGCAACATTTGACCAAAGAGAAAAACAAGAAAGGTCCCCCTTTAAATCCCAGAGAAGCCTCTCATGAACACAAAGTAATATTACAAGCAAGGCCCCCACAATATAGAATCTTGCAACTTACCCACATAAACTCTCATTTTGTAATTTTATTTTTGGAATTGTGATGGTAATATGACATTCAATGTCTGAAAAATAAGGAGACGAGGGAATGTTATGTTAAAAGGTAGACAGACAGAGGTAAGTAGTAGATGGGGACAATAGTCACATGCATAATCAGATGATTATTAAACAACAAGTATTTCTAAATCACGTGTCTATTTAGTAAAATGTTGATACTGCTGCAGACATACGGAGATCCACCAATAATCTCTTCACTCCATAGGATTAAATTAATAATTCAATCTCTGAATGTCTACCAACTGATAAAGATCGCCACGCCTTTGCTTATTCAGTGGAAGATTGGTTCTGCATCCAGCATATAAATGTACAAGTTTCAGAGTTTTCTTCCAACAAATCAAGAAATGATATTAAGGTTGGGAAAAAAAAAAAGAGATTGCTTCACCTTCGTAGATCGATAAGAGAATAATCGATCTCTGAGATGATTATCGCCTCTTCGTACTCTGTGGTGGCTAATACTTCTCCAAACTGCAGAAAGAAAATGAGGGATTTAGTTTTTCCACAGCTGATGCTATGAGCCATTTTCAATGATGCGAGAAATTTTCTTGGGTGTGAGTGGGCGTGTTTGTATAGCTTACAGGACCGACGAGTGTTGAATGACCCCAAGCAACATATCCGCCCGACTCATCTCTCGCAGGTGCGCAAGTTGCTACGTACAGCTGCGCAGAGGTTTTGATATTCATAAAGACGAAGAAGAGTTTAGAACATTTCATGGATAATCAATCAATCCCAGAAAACTAAAGCGTTGACTAGATTGGAAAAAAAAAAGCAGGTATTATTAGGAACTGATGAGATACCTGATTGTCCGCGGCCCTGCAAACATAAAACCGCTGATCAGGAATCAAATGATCAAAGATTCAGAGCTGAATGAATTAGGGTAATGCTTCTCAGAATCTTCGCAATATAAAAGGATGCTTAGGGCATTGAGACCCAATTTTCTTGATGAGATTTTCAAAATGACAACAAAGTGAACGCGCAGTGTCTTCCTTTTTTTTTCATTTCATTTACAAGAACGATCTTCTCATGTCAAGAATAATTAAGGAATGAATGATCATGAGATTTATACCTGGCCCTTTGCAGTAACTCCCAGTGTAAAGGTCCTGTGGTCATGTTAAAGGCTCCGGGATAACAAATCAAATGAGCACCTATTATCGATCAAATTTACCCTCCATAAGAAAGAAAAAAATGAAACGCCGCGTAAACTTATAAGAATAAAGAATCAATATCATTGGCAGCAGATATAACCTCTAGCAGCATACAACATTGCCAGTTCCTGGAATCTGATGTCGTAGCAGATACCAATTCCAATTCTCCCAACCTCTGCAACACAAGATATGTTATTCTCTCTCTGTCTCTCTTTCTCAACTAAGTATATGTATACTCAGTGTATGTATGCACATGAAATGAAACCTGTATCAACTATGGTGGGCGTTTGGCCAGCAGTTAGAGTCAATGATTCTTTGAACGTGATCTTCCCAGGAATGTCGATATCAAAAAGGTGAATCTGTTATCAAACACGCCATTTTGATTTCAATAATTTCCCATACACCATAATAACCATACTCCAGGCAGTCCGTGATGATCGAAGACTTGAAAAAGCTTCGTGTACTAACACATGCTTGCATGATTTTTAAGTACAGATGAAAAATATATTAACTTTCTCCATGTAGGGGGACATTTTACAACGATATGCCTGTCAAGTTCGATCACTTCAGTTCATCCTAAATGATTTTGCTTCATCTGTTCTATTCTGATCAGTTGATAATAGGAGTAGCCTAAAAAGTGAACATATTTTGGTTCGAGACATATTAAGTCTTGCTCACTTTACGATGTTTGGCTTTCAATTTTCCATCAGTTCCCAATACACAACATGTGTTATATATCTTATCTCCGTCACGTTCTGGTATTGACCCTCCGATGATCGTGATCTTCAGAGCCTTTGCTGCTTCAGACAACATTGCTATTGATGGCGATGCCTGAAAATCGTCATCAATATCCTCAGCATACACTGGAAAGCTATCGTTTGAGTAGGGGCTGTTCCAAATTTCCTGATGAAAGAAAGAAACACCATGAGTAAATGTCTCAATCACTGACCTTTGCCCTTTGCATATGTGTTAACTGCAGCTTACAAGACGCTTGATTTAACGCCAAAACTACAAAAACTTACAACAATGAATAAATTACGACACGCCAGGTCAGATCAGAATTGGTCGAGCATGATTTAAATTTGAATTTATCATCATAAGATCAATTATGTATGTTCCTTCCCTTGATTAACGTTGGAGTCCCAACAAAAACTAACCAATACAGTACAAGAGGATCACTCAATGGCACCAAAAAAACAAACTTCTTCCATCCTTTTCTTCCCCATGGAACTAAATTGGCTACAAAATGCAGTACCAACCTGATAAGTACTGCAATTTTTTTTTTAACAAAACGAACTTACGGGCAAGAGAACAAGCTTAGCCCCTTTCTCAGCAGCATCTTCAATTGCGGCCCGAGCGTGAAGAATGTTCTTATCCTTGTCTGCAGTCACTTTCAACTGACACAAGCCAATTTTGAACTGCAGAAACACAACCAAGAATTCGAATACAAGTAGCAGATGAATGAAACCGAAATCGAAACGTTCAAATAAGCAAAAAGAACAAAAAAAAATCCATCAAAATCAAAGAGAAGGCAAGCAACCCCTTATGCCCGGGATTTATCATAAAACAAGGTCATAGTCATACTCAACAGAAGAGCACAAAAACACACAATTGATGAGATAATCGAAAACCCATTCAACTAGACACGGGAAAAAACGTCACCTTTGTTATCGGAGGAGTGGGACACTGTACGGCAGGTGGCTCGCGGGCTTTCTCAGGGTGAAACGAGGAAGCCATCGATGAAATCGAAAGGGATGCTGCTCCAAGTGTTGTACGAGCTGAACTACGAGCTGTACCTTGACGTATGCGGACGATATGGGATGAAAGTGGGCGGCTTACGATGAACCTCGTCAACAGATAAGATTGCTGACGAGTTGGCAATTTAAAGGTTGACGACGATGCGAATAGGGCCAGCCTTGCGCTGCTCATCGCTGACACTTCCTTTTTCTTTTTCTGCGTATTTACGAGCAAGTGGAATTATTATATTTGAATTTAACGTAAAATGAAAATCCAATTTTGGATCTATGGAAGGGGTCGAATCCGGTCGGGGTTTGCAGGTTTCGGGTTTTTATTTTGATACCCGACCCCGACCCGACCAATTATGGGTACTCGCGGGTCGGTTTGGATTTTTTTATTTTTTTCTAATTTTTTAGATATACATTTAAATTAGTTAAAAATGGATCAAAGTGGGATTCAAACCCAAGTCTATTCAACAACTGAGTCAAGCAAGCTTTTTAGTTTATTCTTATATGATTAATATAATTAATTTCATAAATTAGTTTTTTTTTTAAATCGGGACGGGTATCCGATAAACTTGATCGGGTAGCATGCTACCTGAAACCCGACCCAAGTATAAACCCGATACTCGATTAAACCCGAGTTTTAACCCCCCAACCAAACGGGTAAAACCCGATCGGGTCGGGTACCCGAAACCCGACCCCGAATGTCCACCCCTAGATGGACTGGAATGTAAAAAAAGGAGTACTCATGGTAATGAAATATGTTAATAATTAGCAAGGCATCAAATATTTTGGCCTAAGAATTTCTTGTGGATTGTTCCTCAATTTAAGCAATAATGTTCGGAATACTATACAAATTAACAAAACAAATTCCCGTTTGCTACATTAATCTCCAAAAAAAATAAGAAAGAACCCTAGAGAACAAAATCTAGCAGCCAATCGAGTCATCGACAGCCAGAAATCTATAACTGCGTCGGAATCTATGCTGGGCCCATACCCACTTGTCCAGCCACACACAAACGAAACAATCCCATGTGCAATAATGAAACAAGTTGATTAAACTATTATATCATGATGTAAGCAATGACGATTCTTGCTTGTAGAATTGTATATAAAGGGACGTAGAGAGATCACTTGTAAAGCACCAAGCCAGTGAGAGACAGAGAGAAAAATAGTGAGAGGAAAATTATCCGGGTGGATAAGGGTAAGGGTGAGTTTAGTTTTAATGGGGTAGTTGGGAGTAGGTACAAATACATTACCCGAATGGGTAAGGGGTCTCGAGTCTGGGTTTAAACACGAGCGTAAATTTGTATGGTGTAATATTCTCAATATAATAAAGCTGGTGCTCTCCGTGGAGGTCGACAGTATTGGCCGAACCACGTAAAAATCTCGGTGTTCTCTAACGGCGTCATTTAGGTTTTATAATGTCCAATTAAAATAGTCGTGGGTCAAAATCAACCTTCCGCTGGGCCTGAAAAATTACCGCTCAAACCCCAACGACTGGTATCAAAGTCATGCCTAATTGATATTCTGAGTATGCTCAGTGGTTGAGCTTTGTCTGATCTTCCACATCAGAAAAAATATCAAGAAGGTTTATCGTTACGGGGGAGTCCAGTGCCGAGCCATAGTTGTTGAATTTTTGCAAGGATAATGACGACGAAAAACAATTTCAAAGTGCGGCAATTTGATGGTACGTGGAGTTTCACTCTGTGGCAAAGACGGGTGAAGGATATACTTGTTCATCAAGGCTTGGCTAAGGCTTTGAAAGGGGACACGGCAAAGCCGAAGAAAATGACGAAAGAAGACTAGAAGGATTTGAGATCAAGATGTGTCAGCAAAATTCGTTTGTACATTGCGGATAACATTATTAATGTGTTGTTAATGAGGATTCTGCACCAAACTTGTGGGCGAAGTTGGAGGAGCTGCATCTCGGAAACAACTTAACCACAAAGTTAGATCTGAAGCAGGAGCTGTACCGATTGAAGATGGAGGAGGATGGGAATCTCGTGGATCACATTACCGCGTTCAAAGGACTCGTGGATCAACTTGTAAAAGTTGATGTAAAATTAGAGGAAGAAGATAAGACCCTTTTACTTCTTACCTCACTTCTTGATTCTTACGATAATTTGGTTACAACCATCTTATACGAAAAGACAACAGTGAAGATGGTGGATGTACAATGAATGGATATTTGATTTGGGTCGAAGTACCATATTTGCTCCGAAAGAAAATACTTTGATACGTTCCAAAAGATACAAAGAGGTTCGGTTTTCATGACTGATGGATACCGTCATGCGGTTCGTGGTGTTGGAACTGTGAAGATCAAAATGACTGACGGAGCGGTGCGGACTTTGGGTTGTGTGATCTTTGTCCCAGAGTTACGAAAGAATTTAATATCCTTGAGTCAGTTAGATTCCAAGGGCTATGGGAGTTTCATAGCAGGAGGAGTCTATAAAATCACACATGGCGGAAAAGTCCTACTGAAGGGAGAAGAGCGTGAAGGTTTGTATCGTCTGGACGGGAGTGTGGTACAAAACACTCTGACTTCGATGGGTTCACGAATATATCACGCGCGTGGTGAAAAGGTAGACGATGGTGAGAAGGGAAGTCCTATTGGAGAAGGGGTTACATCGAAGTCCCTCTCCAGAATCGACGAGTAGAGTCGGTTCGACAACTGCATATAAGATTGGCCAGGGTGAATCAAGTGGGTAGGACATGAATTCTTGATTCGGATATGTGTAGCTGGTACAAGGAAGGCCAATGGACATTCGTGGTATTTGCGAGCGAAAAAACAAAAACTCATTATGATCAGGCTCGCTGGGATGAGTGCTTGACGGTGCTGAAGACGATGGGTCAGGCGGATGTTGAATGTGGCTGGAGGGGAAGAATTGTTGGGTCCATACCCACTTGTCCAGCCACAATCCCATGTGCAATAATGAAGCAAGTTGATTAAACTATTATATCATGATGTAAGCAACGACGATTTCTTGCTTGTGGAATTACCTATATAAAGGGATAGAGATCACTTGTAAGGCACCCCAAAGTGAAAGAAGCCAGTGAGTAGGGGTGAGCATTTAACCCGTCGGACCGCCCCACCCAATCGACCCAACCCAACACAGACCGCAAGTGTCGGGTTAACGGTTTGATCGGTTGGTTTGGGTTTTAAAAAGTAAAACCGCATATTTTGCAATCGGGTTTGGTTTTGTATTTTTAAAACCGCATAAAACCGCACCCAACCGCATTTAAAAATATACTAAAATTTTACTATATGTTATTCAATATTTCATAAAATAATGTATAACTCATAATAGTAGCGAGCCAAAAATATTAATTACTATTAATACAAGAACATTGACTCATTATAATACGTTGTGTAAAGCTAAGCTCTAAATGAGTTTTTCGTAAAAAAATAGCTATTATGTAGTGAAAATTTTTATATGTTTATCCAATGCAACTCTCCTCCTATATCTGGAGTTGGAAATGGATCAACAATTATACACTTGAAGTTCATAGAAGGCAAATTAAAATTTTGAAATAAATAATTTTCTTCTTCGAAATGAGAATTGCAAAGACATGGCCTAATCATAATACATTGCGTAAAGCTAAGTTCTAAATGATGATTTTTTTAAAAGAAATTAAATATTATGTAGTAAAAACTTACGTATCTATCCAATGCAACCCTTCTTCCTTATTCGGACTTCAGATCAAGAACTATAACACTTGATGTTTATAGAAGTCAAGTTAAATTTTTAAAATAAAAATTTTATTTCTTATAAGGGAAATTTTTAAATCAAAATGAGGCACCTGCTTTAATTGCTTTACCAAAAGCCGACTGTGAACAAGGAATATGAGCTTCTAATCAAACTTCTTATCGACTTTTATTATTTGTTATTAACTTACTATTATTTATTAATATGATAATATTATTTCTATATATAAACTTTTATATTTGTAAATAGGTTAATGATTACCTTTTTGATCTATCTATACTTTAGAATATTACCTTAATTTTCGTTAGGATAAAAATAAATATTAAAACCACAAAAACCGCCCCAACCCAACTGCACATAAGCAAACCGCAATCTATCGGGTTAAGATTTTTTTGATCGGGTTTGGGATATATTTTAGAAAACCGCAATACATTGGGTCAGGTTAAATTTTCGATAAAAACTGCCCAAAGCGCACCGCGCTCACCCCTACCAGTGAGAGAGAGAAAAATAGAGAGAGGAAAATTATCCGGGTGGATAAGGGTAAAGGGTGAGTTTAGTTTTACTGGGGTAGTTGAGAGTATGTACAAATACATTACCGGGGTGGGTAAGGGGTCTCGAGTTTGGATTTAAACACGGGCGTTAAAATTGTACGGTGTAATATTCTCAATATAGTAAAGTTGGTGCTCTCCGTGGAGGTAGGCAGTATTGGCCGAACCACGTAAAAATCTCGGTGTTCTCTATCGGCGTCATTTAGGTTTTATAATGTCCAAATAAAGTAGTCGCGGGTCAAAATCAACCTTCCGCTGGGCCCGAAAAATTACTGCTCAACCCCAACAATCTAATCTAACCTCCTTCATATAGTTGTAATTAAAAACAATCTATATAACTGCGTCGGAAATACTGTAATTTATTTTATTGTAACGTGTATACAAAATATTTTGTGAATCATATCATTGTCTAAGAGAAATCAAGGTCTTCAAATCTACGAATTTGTCTATACCTTGGCTCTAAGAATGAGAATAAGAAGGTTAAAGATCTTTGTGGTCAGCTGTGGCTGCATTTAGCATTTAACAAAGTAGATAGAATATAGGAGTAAAATAATTATTTGACGAATATTCAGAAAAATGCGTGGGGTAATACTTAATTAAATGCATGTAACTCTTTTTTGAATTATAAATTTATAATTAGAGGTCTACAACCTTAAAGTGAGTTGACAACTACGGCTTTTTAAATTAAATAATGGGAAAAAATATAATATTTAATGAAATAAGTCGTTTTCTGAAATATTTAACAAGATAGGGTATTTCGCGGTTAATACCCGCGTCGTCGCACCCATTAGGGGCGACGTCGCGTCCACTATCAGCGATGCAAGCTTTTTGTTTTTTTTTAATTTATTTCTCAACGTCGCCCCCATTAGGGGCGACACTCTTTTTATTTTCTTTTTGTTTTATTTTTATTTAACTTATTTTGTAATTATTTAATATATAATCCACCGAATCATAAAATCATCGTTATTTCATGTGATTTACATAATAAAAATTAATAAATGCTTCTAATTTATTGTTTGTTTCACGACGATTAAAATGATATGCATATCTTATATTTTTGATATCCGAAAATATTTCTTATTTTTATAAAATTTATAAAACAATATAAATTAAATAAAAAACAATAATTTAAACTAATTTTAAGTCAAAGAAAGCATATCATTTTATAATTTTTTTATTTATTTAAATATAATTTAAAAACCAATTATATATAATTATTTAAAAAAATAAAAAAAAATTATAAAATGATATGCTTCTTTGACTTAAAATTAGTTTAAATTATCATTTTTTATCTAATTTATATTGTTTATAAATTTTATAAAAATAAGAAATATTTTTGAATATCGAAAAATATAAGATACGCATATCATTTTAATCGTCGTGAAACAAACAATAAATTAGGAGCATTTATTAATTTTTATTATCTAAATCACATGAAATAACGATGATTTTATGATTCGGTGGATTATATATTTAATAATTACAAAATAAATTAAATAAAAATAAAACAAAAAGAAAAAAAAAGAGTGTCGCCCCTAATGGGGGCGATGTTGAGAAATAAATTAAAAAAACAAAAAGCTTGCATCGCTGATAGTGGACACGACGTCGCCCCTAATGGGTGCGACGTCGCGGATATTAACCGCGAAATACGCTATTTTGTTAAATATTTCAGAAACGACTCTATTTCATTAAATATTATATTTTTTCCCATTATTTAATTTAAAAAGCCTGACAAATACCGTGTTACTAACGCATCAAATCATCTGTCCCACAAAATATGTCCCCTTCTATGTCTCAAACTGATCAGATCCGTTAAAATTTAAACCGACGGTTCACAAAATTTCTTTTTAGTTATTAATTCTTTTAATCCTATATTCCAGCAAATCATAAAATCGTCGTTATTTTTATGAGATATATATGATAAAATATATAAACATATCAATTTATTCCTTGTTTTATAAGGATCGATTTGATATCCATATCATATATTTTTCGATAATCATAAAAATTAATTTTAGGAGAGTGGGACAGGATCTGGGTCAGGGAGTATGAGACCGAGGATTTCAACGTGTTACTAATGGACTATTCAACCTAGGAAAGAGCAATCGACGGTTGACCAAAAGAGATGTAAAATCAATGAAGAATTGGAGATACATTCATGCACGTGGTTTCCAAGAGACGAGGAGAAAAGGACAGATCGGCCCCATAAATTGGAGAAAGACCCATCCAGATATTTCCACGACCAATTCAAACGTTAGATTGATCCGGGAGTTTCGTTTTCCGTCCCTATTTTTTGACAAGAAAAGCCTCCGTTTAATTTGAGAGGCTTTTCTTGATTTCTGAGATTATTCAGATCTTGACGTGATTGCCTTCGCGGGTATTTCAATTTGGATCCTCTATCTGGTCCCGGTTTGGTTGGTTCTTCGTATTATTGCTGGATTTTTTTGTGGATGTGTTAATTTTACGGACATAATCGTAAATATTGATGGCGGTGGATCTTTGAAGGTATTGACTTGGATTGTTGCTGTTATACATTGAAACCGTTTGATGCCCTAAAGGTTCTCTGAAGAGAAAATTGTCGGCTTGTGAACATAGGTTTTGTCGTCGGTCAATTTGGTATTTTGTTTGTTGAGCATAAAGGGGTAATCCTCTTCTGTTCCTCATTAGATAGACGATATAAGGTGTTTTGCTGCCAGTTGCAGGTTGGATAAGAAATAATTCTTCTACGTTCTCTTTGTATCACACGAATGATTGGATCGCTAAGCATTTGATTAAGCAGCAGAAGTTGTGTTGGTTATTTAGAACATAGTCATACTCAAACACAAGGCTCTTCTACTCTGTCATCAAACGTGACGGAGTTTATTGATGGTCGCTCAAATCATAGAGAATCCCATTATATCGATAGTTTGCCCGTTTACGCTAAAGAGTTGATCGCTGGTGGTGCGGCTGGTGCAATTGCAAAGACCGCAGTTGCACCTTTGGAACGAATCAAGATTCTTCTGCAGGTGAATCCAGTCTCAGACGTAAATAAGTATTGCATCTTGTTTATTGAATGGCTGGGAGTTTTATACGTACTTTTGTGTTACCTTCTTTTATAGACGAGAACGCAAGGATTTCACTCTCTTGGGATCTATCACTCGTTGAAGAAGCTCTTGGAGCACGAAGGTGTTGCAGGATTCTATAAGTAACTTCTGGAATTACATTATTACAACCCTTTTTCATTTCAGCATTTTTTCAGAACTTCGTATTAATTCCATTTCTGTCAAATGCCTTAGGGGTAATGGAGCAAGTGTGCTGCGAATCGTTCCTTATGCTGCGTTACATTTCATGGCTTACGAGCGATACCGTGTATGGATCTTGGATAACTATACTGGCTTTGGGACGGGGCCTTTTGTGGATTTAATAGCTGGGTCTGCTGCTGGAGGTACAGCAGTCTTATGCACTTATCCCCTCGATTTGGCTCGAACCAAACTTGCTTATCAGGTATGGCTTATCTCAACTTGCTATACTGTTGATGAAATTTAGGATTTGTTTCTGAGCAACTTAGTTGGTTTTTCGTATTATGCAATGTACTCGATCAAAGATCACAAATTTGGTTTTGGTTTTGGTTTTCCTCCCATGGCGCTTATGTACTCAGGTTGTAGACACTAGAACAACTGTAGGGCAAGGAACGAGACAACTCAGTGGCCATGTAGCTTATACTGGAATTACAAATGTTATAGAAAGAGTTTACAAAGAAGGGGGAGTACGTTCGCTATATCGAGGCATAGGTAGGTACCTTTGCATTTTATTTTATTTTACTTACGCATGGACAATCTTGTGGAAAGTTATTGTTCCTAACAGGTCCAACGCTCATCGGCATTCTTCCCTATGCTGGTTTAAAGTTTTACGTTTACGAGGAACTAAAAAGGCACGTACCCGAGGAACAACAGAAGTCCATCTTAATGCGATTGTCTTGTGGGGCCATCGCCGGATTATTTGGGCAGACTATAACGTACCCATTCGATGTCGTAAGGAGACAGATGCAGGTGATAATTCTCACACTGTTGATGAAACATATTGTTCTAACTAGACAGTAAAGTAGCAACTTGAGTTCATATTTGTTCTTACTTCACGGTTGAATCTGTTTAGAAAATAGTTGAGTCGATTTTAGACAAGGGATTGTAATAATTGAACTTACTCAGGTCGAGCAGCATCTTCAACCTGCACTATCGTCGCAAGTCAGATACAAAAGCACATTGGATGGGCTTGTCTACATTGTTCGGAATCAAGGTTGGAGGCAATTGTTTGCTGGCCTCAGCATTAATTACATAAAGGTAACCGTAGCTTCTTGTACACAGTCAGTCCCTAACGAATAAACGATGTGCTATATACATTTACAAGTTTTGGGTTCTCTTTTATGCAGATTGTTCCATCTGTAGCAATCGGCTTCACCGCCTATGACACGATGAAATCTTGGCTGCGCTTACCTCCTCGGCTTGACAAGTCTAAGGCTTCGTCTGCTTCTGTATAGTCACTACCCATACATACATCTTCAGGACTCAGAATATGGATTTAATGTTCAAATTCTTTTTTTTTTTTTTCGAAAGGAATGTTCAAATTCTTTTAAGTAAGGTTAGCTGATTGATAACATCACAGTGATTTGTTTTATTCGTTTGACTAGGCAATTTTTCCAAATGAAACTCTTCATTTTGAAATTTACTTGTGTTCTTGTCTTCCTTCATACAAGCCAGAAATATAGCATACACCAAGTTCTTACAAGTTATAGCTAAGTTATCACCATTGTCAACTGAATGTGTCCCAGATGATCGGCAATATCTCTTATGTCTTCCTTGTCCCACTGCGTGTCTTCCTCGACTAAATCGTCAACATTGACATCATCAAGTCCTTGCCCATTTGGTAATTCCTCTGCTTCATCCATGAGGAGATTCTCCCACAGATACTCAGCTGCTGAGTTACTCAGCAATGCTTCTTCTACATTGGCAGAAGCTTCGAGGTAACCAACATTCACATCCTCGTTCATGAGTGCTTCTAATTCCTCATTATAGTCCAACGATGGCCCTTCGAAATCCTCAATGCTGGGCTAGTAAGCCTCCTCTTATGCCCTATCTCGATTTCCTTACTACCATCCTATTTACCCATACTTGCAAAGAAACAAAGGATTTCCAAGCGCTTTTGCTAGAGATCCCAGCATCTGCTGTTGTTTTCTCTCCATAATACGTATCCTTGCTTCCATCTCCAAGATTTTCTCCTACTTCTCTTGCGTTGGCTTTAGCATTACAACCTTATGTTTCGGTCTCTTTTTAATCTTTCGATCTCTTCTTTCGATCCGTAGTTGCCTAATTCCAGGTAAGGAATGGGTGAGGGTTTTTGATTCGTATTTTAGGTGGCATTTCGTCTCCTTTTGACCGTCTTCAAGAGGTGCTTTTGCCCTCGTAGAAAGCCCTCGTTTGCGAATTCCCATCTATCTGGGTCGACTTTTCTGAAACCCTGCATTTTTTATTTTTTTTATATAATTTTTCTTTTTCTGTGAGATCATTTCGATTAAATATGTGAGTAAATAGTGGCATCATCATCATCATCATCATCAAGGTAGTTTGCCCCATGCTTCAGATTAAAAATCCCAAAACTTGGAAAAAACAGAACAAAAACCTACTGCAGAAACGAAAGAATTCAAAAGAGAATCATCAACGAAGAAATATATACTTACTTACACATGTGTTGAGCTGGCGAACGAAGCTGGAGAAATTGCCGTGCTTGAAGTACCTCGGAAGCAGAGCGGTGGAGAACTGTGAGCGTCCCAAACGATGAAGCTGTTCTTAGACAAACTCCATGAAACCACTGCATCAGTCGATGGATCTTCGACCATCTCGTAAGTCTTCATCAGAAACGGCGGAGGACCCCTTTCGCGTAAGCCCTCTTGGCCTCGGCGAGCATGAATTGAACGCCTTCGACGACGACGGCGACGGCGACTGTGATTCGCCGTCTAGTATGATAACTTCTTCGAGCTTCACATTCAGGCCATCCATTGCAATAATGGGCTGTGATTTGAGTGATTGTTTCTTAGTGGGAAGGGCGAGTGAGGAGAACAAGTCACGCGAGTAAATACACAAACACGTGAGCTTTGTCTTATTTGATCAAAAAAGTACTTTCTAGAATCTCCTCAGGTATAAGGGGATTAGATCAGTGGAATTCGAAAGTATTAATCGTCGTTAGTACTAGCGATTTGTTACTGTCTGGCGCTAGCTGTCTGTATTTTACAAAAAACTCATCCTCCCGCTCGAATCACAGGCCTTCCTAATCCTAGTACAACCAACGCAGAATCCGAAGGCAAAATTAGTATCGATGAATTCGATCGACGATGTCGAGCGCCTGTTTCAGTGCTTCAAATGCGGAATTTCTCCTCCACGTACTATCTCTTCCTCTTAATTTGATGTTGCCATCGTTTAGATTTTTGCAATTTTAGATGATAATTGTTTCGGAATTGTTGTGTTCGTCAGAATCTGCTGTCAGGGAAAGGAGAAAGGAGAAGAGGAAGCTAAAGCAAGAGCAATCACTGCAGCCTCAAACACCCGACACGCTATCTGAAGGTAAGCAAGTGAATCGGAAGAATGGTAGGCGTTTCTCTCCACTTGTCTTTTATGGTTCGCCAAATGGAGTTCCTCCGAAGAAACCAGCTCGTTTACTCCGTCTACTTCGTGAGATTCGCGTCGATCTTGCCGAGCAATGCAAATCGAGGTGAAAAAATAGTTAATTGATGTATTTATTTGTTAGGATCCAAATTAGTGAAAGATTGAAAATTTTCACATTAGAGTCAGAGAAGAGGTATGGCGTACATTCCCCAAGCAAGCTGAGGCGATGAAGTTTGCGAAAGAGAGGGCGAATGCTCGTGTTTTCTGTTACCAAGACCATATGCATGGTCAGAGGAGGTATCTTGTGTCCACTTATTGGGAATTTTGCCGGAGGTATAACTTTTTTTGTTTCTTGTGCTGATTTTCCAAGTTTAGGTTGAGCGAGTCTGATGCTTCTTTTGTTGTTGGTGGTTTGATGTTTTTAGGTACAGAGAAATGAATTCAAAGTTTCGCCACCATTACGAAGTTATTCAAGAGGTGAAAAATCTAATCCTTAAAGACATAATTGTCAAAGCCGAAGCAGTGGAACCGTAGGAATTCATGCACCAGCGTGGAAGTTTGGACTTAAGAAACAGATTGTCCTTTATGATTGATATAATATCAAAGAGTTAGAATTGATGCATGCTATGATGTGCATTTGTCTGTTGTAGGATTCTAGGTACGGCTTCGTTTCTTCAAACGAAATGCT
This sequence comes from Craterostigma plantagineum, assembly GCA_027422505.1. Classification (NCBI taxonomy): domain Eukaryota; kingdom Viridiplantae; phylum Streptophyta; class Magnoliopsida; order Lamiales; family Linderniaceae; genus Craterostigma; species Craterostigma plantagineum. The sequence goes on along the minus strand of JAPQWV010000052.1, from coordinate 654,883 downwards.
TGATTTCTCAGGCACCTTCATCATTCCTAATGTTACAGGGACAACCATGCCACCTTTACTTTGATTTGGAGTTCAACAAGAAAAAAAATGCAAATAGAAATGGAGATGAAATGGTAGATCTCCTCATAACTGTTATCTTCGATGCCTTACTCGATAAATATTCAATCCAGGGAACTGAAGATATGATCGTAGAACTAGATTCATCCACCATAGGTATGCCTCGATTCGACGCTGAAAAGTGATTTAGTTTGGGTTATTCCATGAGAGTCATTTTCAGGTACTGTTTCATAATTCTTTCCTTCTTATTTATATTTACAGAGAAATTCTCCCGTCATTTAGTAATCCGGTTACCGAAAATAGCCTTCAAAGACAACACACACATAGGTGCTTTTGTTGCTGAGGTATGTCAGGGGAAAAGAAAAACCTTGATCATAAATGATATATCACTTCATTAAATGAATCGCTACGAAGAAACATATGATACTCTATAAACATTTTTCATTTCATAAACCAAATCAATCAAGTTACTGTTAATATGATTTGTGGTCAGATATGTTCACGCATAAACTGTTATAGAGAAAGAGATGAGAAGTTCAAGAAGTTGTTTATTTCAAAGGGTTCAGATTCTGCTGATACCAATAGCCATCTCTTTGTGGACACTGCTGTTTATACAAGAAACCGTTGTTTCCGATTACCCTTCTCATCAAAAGCGGGGAAGAGCTCGATTCTTCAACCTAGTGGACGTTTTAAATGTAAGGACATGGTAAGAAACATCTGGCCCTAATCATACATGCATTTTATGGTTACAGGGATAAAAACTTGATGGATGACTTGATATTGTCGTTCAAACCTTGCATTCCAAGTTGATATCCGAATTATTAGATCCTTAACGGCCGATGCATCCATTTAGTTCCGTATTTACAATGCTGTGACTTAATCTGCAGGGTGAGGAAGAAGTATTAATGGCGTCCTTAATATGCAACATCGAAGCTGACTGTGAGAAACTTCTGATTTGCAAAATGGATTTAGACTGTGTGAAGACTTTGCACTTTGACACTGAAGTAATAACATCTTTTTGTTGCTATGTTTTTCCTTTTTCCTTAAGATCAATCTTATGAAAAAATATTCCTTGCCGTGAATTCGACTTCATTCATTGAAGTATTTAAAGAAGATTTTTTTCTTTCCGCAGGTTCCCAATAATAACATTCAGGAGAATATGGACTTCCATCCAAATTTTGATATGAAGGTTTGCACTACCGATACTTCGGCAACTTGCATGGCGGGAAAATCACCCTTCCCAGCATTGGATTCATTTATTGAAGTCATCGCCTCAAGAGGCAACATATCAGGTGAGCTGCATTCCTCACCCGTATTGTGTCTCATCCACGACGGAATTTTCTCATCGTCTCTGTCAGATTTTAAGTCCAACAATGAGCTATATCCTACCAAGCCCAGTGTTTATGCCGATGGATTTGGTTGTAACGTGCTATACCATTTTCAGGAAAAATTCGAAGCTGGTACTGGTTCTCAGAAGATGAACTGATGGTTTACAGCATGTCTAGGAGCAGATACTGTGAACGAATAGGCAGAGAGCATAAAAGCAACCATGGTATTTTACCCAACGTGCTCCTAAATTTACTTGTTTAACACAAAAAATGTGACAAAATTTCCACATTTTTTTTTTTGGTTTTTCAGTTATCTATGTGGTCGATCTAAGGAGGGCCGTTTATTACCAGAAGTGCCATGATCCAGATTGCAGAGGTCGGTTCAGTATTAACTTTAAATCAACAGAATTCCAACTTTCCAGCGAGATTAACAACTTATTATGATTCTGTTTTCAGATTATCGATCTCCACTACGTATAGTTCCTGATGATATTATACCTGATCATGCTTTCTCGTCCAATCTCCTCCCTCAAGACTGTGACAATGACATGAATGAGGAGGCAGAAGATTGGTGGAATGAAGCAGTAGAATTTGCAGAGCAGGTTGAGAAAATGCAGAAAGGAATGGACCTTACACAGATGGTAATAAGATTAGAGTTAATGTTTATGTCAGTTTGATATCATACATGCTAAAACTAATCTAACCCTTAGGATGACCAAGAAGAAGAAGATGACGACGATGTTAATGATGATGATGAGTGGTGGGCAGCTGCTGAAAACACAGCGATGCTAACTGAAATGGCATACCTTCAACATGCATGAAAAACTTGGTCATAGTACCCTTTGCTTGGTGGAGCAGATCACTTTGTATAATTGGGTTCTCTTCCACTATATTATGGGCTTTACTTCCATCAACTCAAAATCTGTCTATCTCTCACTCTTTCTCACAAACTACATTATATATCAAGATAAATTCCAAGTGTCAACCTATTCCAACAAACTTTCGAAACTCACGGACATGCTCCATCCTCTTCCTTTGAGTCTCATCCTTAGCATCAGCTGTGGATAATCTCCTGTAAAGATCCCTGTGGTACTTCAAGAACTCGTGCTTATAGCACCATCTATCCAAGAACATATTCTTGCCCCTCATGATCCCTATAACCTCCATGACCCTCTCGAAATAGCCTGCCCGAAGAAAACCTACCAACAACAACTCATACAAGTCTCTGTCGTATTGTGGGGCATCACTGATTTTCATGCTCCTCTTAATATCACCCCACAAGAAGGCGATTTCTCGGTAAGTTTCAAGAGACAAAAAACCACAGAGCAGATAGAAATAGGTATTCGAGTTGGGTTGGATCTTTGCCTTCATCATTTTTCGATACGTCTGCAATGCATCTTCCATCATTTTTGCTTTCACGAAGAAGTAGACTGAGGAGTTGTACTTGTGAACCAAGCCCATATTATCATTATCCTCGTTTCTCACGTTCTGAACAATCGACTCAGCTAAGTTTAAGTTTTGGGTTACCTTAGCTGCCTTGTCAGAAGCCATAGTGATGCTGGCTTTTTTTCCTTGCTTTACTAATGCTTCTGCTTCCTTAAACATGTCCTTATTGCGGTAAGAATACAGCAGCAACTCGTACGAACCTTTCCTTACGCTCTGTTTTTCAGATTCCATGTCGTCTATAATGTCGTGAGCAGTCTCGAGCCAACCCAAGTGGATACAAGAATCAATCACATCAGAATACGGACACGTTGAATCGATCATGTTCTGAATACAGATAAGAACTTTGGACAACGAACTGATATCATCGTTCCTCTTGTAACCTATGACAAGCTTGGCCAAACCTTTGTTCGTAAGAAGCAATCTCCCACCTTTATATCGGACAAGCTCTGCTTCTCCATCCATTTTATAGACAGAATCCTTCTGCACTTGACAGGGATGAAACTGTAGCCTCAGCGCCGTCTTCACATTTTCTGAACCGATCGAAACGCTGCACAGTTTCTCGTCTTTTATCTGACCACTTTGGTAAGAATTCGATTCGTTATGTTTGCAGAGTTCCATCAGAAGCGAAGAAGCAACGTCAAGGTCATCGAACTTGAAGTGCAAGCTCAGTAGAGAGCTGTAGAAATGCTGATAGAGATTCATGTAAGAAAATGACGCCATATTTACGTAATCTTTAAACTTATTCAACTCATCTCTCATACCATTCATTTCATGCAACTTAGCGATAATCACGACCGTGTGAGCATCGCCCACCACGCCCATTCGTGCCATAAGCTCCGTAACTCTCTCACCTCTTAAGGGCGACACAAACCTCACACAAGCATCAAGAACGAGGTTGAATACAGCCACGCCGGGCTTTGAGGCATTTGATCGAACAGATTGCAGCTTTTCATAACAACAAAAGATCTCCTCCAAAACGTTTGATGCCACGCACATCCCAATCTCTGTCTTGACCAAGTGTAAGAACAGCACTTGTAAAACGTCGAACGATGGTAAGAACTTCCTCCCTAACATCGACCTGAGAACGTTCGATGCAGGGACGGGAATCTGAGCCCTGGCCAATGAAAGGGCAAGCTTCGACGACACGTCGGGGCTAACTAAAGCTGGCTTTTCCCTCGAAATCGTAAGGACCAAATCGCAAGCCTTGCGAAGGTACGTCGAATTGGCAGAGTACGACGATTCGTTTATCAAGTTCGATACGAGGAGATGATCGGGAAAACCGTACAACTGCTTGAAATCTCTGTACGTTTCCCAAGCCTCGGCAATGTTAGGTTCTCTCAAAGCTTTTTCGAGCTTCCCCGACAAGCTTGGCTTACTTGGGCTTAGAGTTTTCAACTTACTGGCACGAATTGTAGAAAACTCCGAGAAAAATGAGCTACCAAAGGGTTCACTGTAAAGATTCGGTTCTTGAAAATTCGTGAATTTGTGCGCAGTTGCTAAATTTGAACTTCGTAGCAGTCGAAGAAGACTAGTTTGGCGTTCTCTTGCAAAGTATAGCCGAACCATTTGCAGTTAACTGGGCTTACAAGCGATAGAATCTCACATTCCCTTCGATGAAACAAGAGATCTCCGAAACATCATGGTTGCGCTCCGACGTGAATGAGCTGTTGTCTGAACGAACTGAGATGGTCAGTAAAAAAAGAGATTTTGGATCATCGGCGGTAGGCGAGCTTAATTTTGAGTCATCACTCTTAAATTGGAGTTCAGATTTTACTACAAACTAATTGCAACTAGGGTTGCAAACGAATCGAACTTTTTTTGTTCGATTCGCGATTCGATTCGAAATTTTAAGATTCGAATTCGAATATTTAGAATACGAATCCGAATAAGAATATTTTTTCTGATTCGAGAAATATACGAATACAAATATGAAATCACAATATTCGATTCGAAAATTAATTGAAGTATTCGATTCGAATAATATAACATAAAATATAGTATAATTAATATATCTTCACATATAATATATGATAACTTACTAAAATATTTACAAATAATATGTTATAATTCAATATATGTTGAAATAGAACTTATTATAATTCAATAGATGTCTAAATATAATTTATTATAATTCCATATATATTTTTAGATATGATATTGTTTATATTTTTTTAAATAAAAAATGAAAGATGACTTTGAATACAAATATTCGATATTCGATTCGAATATTCGAAAAAATATTCGAATTCGAATAAGAATCGATTTTATGATTCGACTAAATATTTCGAGTATTATTCGATTGTTATCCGAATACGAATAGAATATTGCGGTATTCGACTCGATTCGATTCGTTTGCAACCCTAATTGCAACTATGAGAAATAGAAAAAAATTAATAACTAGTAATGGCAAAATTGCCCACGGGCCGCGGGCCGGCCGGCCCGGCGGGGCGGGCTCTGATTTTTCAGGCCCGCCTAAGCCCGCCCCGGCACGGCCCGCGGGCTTCGGCGGGCGGGGCGGGCTAGCCCGCGGGCTGGCCCGCCAATAATTAATAATATATTTTAAATGATAATTATATTATATATATAATATAAGATATATAATTTTTATATAATTTAAACTACCTCCGTCCCATAAGTTTATGAACATTTGGGTATTGGCACAGAATTAAGAAACTGAATATTTTAATAATATAATGTGCTGGAGAGGTAAAAAAGTGTATGTTTTGGCATGTCTTTTGATGATATTTAATATTATTATATTGATTGTTTGTGATAGTTTTTTGCTAAAAAAGGAAATGTATAAAAGATGTGGGACGCCCGATTTAGTAAGTACAAAAACTTTTGGGATGGAGGGAGTATAATTTTTTATATTTTTTATAATTTATAAAAAGACATATGAAGTGATAAAAGACATATTTGCTCATAATAAACAAAAAAAGTTACGAATCATGATCGTCTTAGTCAAACGTACAAAGCATCCATGAAGAAGTTGTATACACTATACATGAAGTTGTAGATCTATGAAGTGATACCGTAGACCCATGAAGTGGTACTGGTAAACAGTGAAGTGGTACGGTAGATCCATGAAGTGGTACTGAAGAGAAGTGGTACATCATTTGTAGACCCATGAAGTGGTACTGTTGAACATAGAAGAAGTGGTACTGTTGAACAGAGAAGTGATACAACAGTTGTAGACCCATGAAGTGGTACTGCTGAACAGATAAGTGGTACAACGGAACCCCTAATTGTTTCTGCAGAAATCGGGTAAATATTTGGACGCAATCCAAAATTGAAATGTTTGGGAATTAACAGATTTTCCGGATAACCATTTGTGCATATCGAGACTTTAACGGATGCTGCCAAAAAAGTAACAATTAATTCAAACGAAATAACATGTTCCTGTAAAATAGCAAAAGTGTTATCCAGAAATAAGGAAGTGTTATCTAGAAAGGAAGAAGTATTTCCCAGCAAGCTTCTAACTCAAAACTATACCAAATAGAGGAGAACAGGTAATACTTAAACCTGTTTCGATACCACTTTTAAGTAACATTTATTTACCCCAAAATTTTTCAGCAATTTAATTTTCAGCTCGATTAACCTCGAACGACGAACGATGGATCCGACATGGTGGCGCGACGTAATATCCAAGCCATGGATCACTCTAATTTATACATATTAGCTGCAATTTTAGCCAAAAATGGATCGATTTACTTTTTTTCGTATTTGCGTCAATTAGATTCTAAGCATATCATTATATTTGACGACGTAATATAAAAATGAACTCTTATGTTTGCAGCGGATGCTTATTTCGATTGTCAAAACTCATTTTACTCTGTTAATAACACTTATTAGCCTTATAATAACACAATATTTGTGCTGAGTAACCACTTCCTGTTATGTGATAACTGATAACAAGATACTGGAATTTAATAACAGAACTGGCAGTGACGGATCCAGGTGTATGCATGGGGGGCTCAACTAGGGGTGTTCAAAAGTAGGTTAACCGACCGAACCCAAACCAAAGTTTCGGTTCGTACCGAATACCGAACCGAAAAATTATTCGGTTTTTCGATAACTGAAAAACCGAACCGAACCGAAAACCGAATTCTAATTTTTTTATATACATATATATTTTATATAAAATACATAATGATATATTTATATAATGATAAACTTATATAATGATATATTTATATATGTCTTATGTACCATTCTAACTTTATTTATTGAATAACATTTTTATTTTGAAATTTAGTTTTATATATTTTTATTTACGAATAAAAACGTTAGAAAACATAACTAAAGGTAAATAAACAAAAAAATAACTAAGTTGGGGTCCATAAATAAAAATGCATTTCAGGGAAAAAATAAAAAGAATTAAAATTGCCTAGATAGCCCATGATCTTCAAATAAGGCCCACGAAAAGAAGAGTAACTAATTGAAATAAATTAAGCCCAAATCATTTTATTAACCAGCCCAGCCCCCACTGTGCCCTATTCATCTTCATCTAGGGTGCTCTCCAGCTGGTTAGAAGAAAAAGCAGCACTGCCGCCGACGCATGCCTAAGGGGTAAGCCGTCCGGCCGGAGGGGCAACAGCCCTCCCGAGCCCCGCTGTAGATCCGTCCCTGAGAACTGGGGCGCTGGATACTACTTCATAACTACTCTTTTATAAAGGTATTTTCGTGCAACAACCTTAGTTCTACTTTATGAAATGAGTTCTTTAAACTATTTTTCCTTTGGGCTGAACCCTAAATTAAAAGGGGCTGAACCCGAATCGCCCCTTTCTTTTTAACAGAGGACACTAAAAAAATCGACATTATATGACGTTTAAACGTGGAGCTAATTATTTTCTTAGACTATATAATTAGAAGTACGCCCTTTAGCAGTACTTTGCACGCAATCCAAATCCATTGATTGTAACATTTTTTTTTATTTCTCTTAATTTAGAAAAAGTAAAATAATTTAAAGTAGCTATATATAAATGAAAACGAAAAGTAGTAGAACCCTATGTGATGAGTGATTCTCACTCTCCCTTACCGGCAAAAAAAAACACAGCCTACAAAAAAAGTCTTTTCTCTGTCACTGTCATTGCGGTATTCTCCGACGTTACACCGATCATAGGTATGTCTGCCTGAGTTCGCCGTACTTTCCACTTCATCGTGATTGATTATCAGATTCGGCTATTTTTGCATAATTAAAACGTGGAGCTGCTCCATTGTTAAGGCGATAACGTTGTTTTTATGATTTATCCTTTTATAGTAGAGCATCTATTTCGTCTTTTTTGCGGAAGTACGTGTTTCTCGCGATGTTTGTCGCCTTTGATGTGAAGTGGTGTTGATTCATGCTCGTTTATTCAGGTAGAAAATTGAGCATTGTTTCCGCTATTTGTCTGATTTTTAATGGTCTGAGGTGGATCCATTAGCGTGAGCTTACTTGCGCTTGTTTAAGGTTTTTAATATTGAATTTGTGTGGTCGCAAATGTATGTTGATTTTGTTTTGTTTAAGTTGGTTTACTCATTTATCTGACTGGTTTTTGGGACGCTTGTCTTTTTCTTCGAGATGATTAGTCAGAGTAAACTTGTGTTTCTCTTTTCCAATTCTTATTTTCAAATTTGAGTGTTTCAAAACTAGTCACGTTTTCCTGTCTCGGTCTGTTTGTGTTTTCTAGGATAGTCGTTGTCATTTTGTGTGTGAGGGTGTCTATCTCGTGTAGCCATGTTGAATCTCATTGAATTATGTTCTATGTTTGGTCGGGTTTCAATGAACGCCTTCATAATTAGTAATGCATTGTGGTTATACCTTGATATTCTATAATGTGGCCTGATTTTTAATGCTTCCTTTCTTCCTTTTTCTCGCTGGTGGCTCAAAGTACTTTTGATCAAATGGATCAGGTATGTTCGATATGTCTCTTTCTTGCACTGCTTGCAAGTCTTTTTTGCTTTGTATTGATTACAATTTTGTCTCCCATATCCTGTGTAGTATGAAAAAGTTGAGAAGATCGGTGAGGGAACTTACGGAGTGGTTTACAAAGCTCGTGATCGTGTAACAAATGAAACTATTGCTCTGAAGAAAATTCGATTAGAGCAAGAAGATGAAGGAGTTCCAAGCACAGCTATCAGAGAGATATCTCTTTTGAAAGAAATGCAACATGGAAATATAGTAAGGTATATTACTCTATCCCTACAGACATATTACGAGCACATTGCATTACACGCACAATCGATTGCCTATTTTGTTGCAAATGAAAAGACGTCCTTTACGTGAATTTGATTTATGGTATTGTAGACGTGCATTGTAATATTGCCAAGTGACATTAATTTCTTTTGTATCTGGTTCTGGTCACAGGTTGCAGGATGTTGTACACGGTGAGAAACGCTTGTACCTTGTTTTCGAATATCTTGATCTGGATTTGAAGAAACACATGGAATACTGCCCAGAAATCTATAAGGATCCACGCCTGGTCAAAGTATGTAACTTTTGACTCGTTTAGTGCTGGATCTATGTCTACCATAGGAAAGAACAATCCATTTACATCTCCATTTGTGTTGTTACACTTTCATTTTACAACTATATTTTCTAGTTACGAAGTGGTTAATTGTTTTGCGTTCATTATAGGAATTCACTCAAGGCACGTGTATGCCGTTCTTGTTTCAAAGAAGAAAGCATACTTAAGTGCAATCAAATTCATATTCGTCTGTTAGTAAAACAATATTGGCTTGTGCAGTCATTTCTGTATCAGATACTCCGTGGCCTTGCATATTGCCATTCTCATCGTGTCCTCCACCGTGACTTAAAGCCTCAAAATTTGCTGATAGATCGCCAGAATAACGTATTGAAGCTTGCTGATTTTGGACTGGCTAGAGCGTTTGGTATCCCTGTCCGTACATTCACACATGAGGTACATGTCTAAGACGCGGACCCGATTACAGGTTTTCATGCCATTAACATGCCCTATTAAAATGTCATCTTTCTCTTTTGAGAATATTCTGTAGATGACGTTAATGAGTTTCTTGACTATAAGAGATACTCACATACGCCTTTATCAACAAAATATCTGAAAGATAAATTCACGATATCCCTATTTTTCAATTTCCCTCAAAACTGGAAAATTCGCAGGTTGTGACTCTGTGGTACAGAGCCCCAGAGGTACTGCTCGGGTCACGCCACTATTCCACTCCAGTCGATATGTGGTCGGTTGGTTGTATATTTGCTGAAATGGTAAATCAGGAACCTTTGTTTCCTGGTGATTCTGAGATAGACGAGATCTTCAAGATTTTCAGGTAATAAATATTTGACGGAATGATGACTTCTCGCTCTAGTAGTTTTTCAATTCATTCTTATCCCTAGATTTTGTAGCGTTCTCATAATATAGAGTGGCTGTCCTGGAATACTAACGATATGACCGTATGTGCGGCGCTTATATTGCAGGCTCATGGGCACCCCAAATGAAAGTTCATGGCCCGGGGTGACAGCTCTACCTGACTTTAAATCGGCATTTCCTAAGTGGATTCCTAAGGTGATAAATTTGCTGTTATATTAACTCATTTATTCTTGTAAACCAGCGGAAGATGGAAGTTGTAACTGGCGTCCTTGTACAGAAACTTAGCTCTAGGGTTCCAAATCTCAATGCAGCTGGGCTTGACCTCCTTGGCGTAAGTTCCACTTTATTTTTTATTCTTTTTAGGTATCCATTTTTTTTTCTGAGAACAAGGCAGAAAATCTTGGAAAGATCTTGTACCCACTCTTGCACATTTGCATCTGCATCTGATTCAACATTTTGAAAAGCAGTTCCCAATTATTTTTGTTTCGCGAAGAAAACATACATCTGCATCTTGTCTGATTCAACGTTTTGCTTTCTTTTTCAGAAAATGTTAGTTTTGGATCCCAGCAAAAGGATCACTGCTAGAACTGCTCTTGAGCACGTATACTTCAAGGATGTCGTCGGGTCCGTTCCCTGAACCCTAGTCCACTCCCTTCATCTATGTATATTCGGTTTTCAGCATTTATGGGACATGACATTATTATGTCCGTTAAATGCTGCGACAGTTTATCATCATCTTCTCTCCAATTCAGTCCATGTTATTATATGTTGTTGCCTGTGGTTTCACATACATGCTAAAAAATACACAAATTTGCCTCCTTTGACTGTTTGCTTCAGTTTTTGGTCTCTGCAAACTGATTTCTTGATGTACGACAAGACATGCCATGTTTTAGGATTCACTACATTAATTTTGATTCAGTCATATTTGAATAACATGCAGCAGAAACTGCCCCCCCCCCCCCCCCCCCCCACCCATCTCATGAAATCGAACAAGCATATATTAAAATGAAAAATTCTATCGTAGGCCCAATAATGGTTCTTTTTATTTGAACAGGCCCAAACTTATAGCCCAAATAATCACTAACGACACAAGCAGGTACCTTCCGTCCCCACACACTTCTGCCTTGTTCAGTTATCAGTCACCACTGCACATGCAGAAGCAGCAGAACATTTGACAAAATCCACCACGTACCTAATTCAATTCACACATTGAAAACAATGATGTATAGTGTCCATTCCTCTTTCTCTTTGAATGATCGATCCTATCATACAATTCTAATTTTGTAGTGCGACACACCAACAATGAGAAAAAGCAGCCATCCCAAGATCAAAACCAGCCCAACCCCTCAGTTTTTCTCCTGCGGATTCTTCCGCCAATGCACCCAAACCGTCCTCTCTCCCACCACCGCCCCTCCGCCTCCCCTCCCCCGGGATCCTCCTCCTCCGCCTCCGCCGCGGCCGACGAATACTCCTCAAGCTCAGCTGCCCAATGAGTCCTCCTCGTCATCATCGTCCAACAGCGCTTCTCAGAGTTTCACGCAGTGGAAGTTCCCCGTCGCCAACTCACCGCCACCACCACCAACGGCCACGATGATTCCGAGCTCTACTTCGAAGCAAGTCCAACCGCCGGCGTCACCGAAGATCGTCGGCGTTGACCTGGAGGAGCTGTACCGCGAGGCGGAGGTGCGTCTTGAGTCCGGTTCAAATTCCGATCGCGTCGAGGCGGTTCGGATCCTCGACAGGGCGCTGACATCCGGCGCGCGCGCAGCGGCGTGCCCTGCGGTGGTGGTGGCCGGTGTGACGGCGTGTCTGAGGGAGGGGGTGTCCCGACGTTCGGCGAGCAAGGTTCTGCTGGCGCTGTGCCTGGAGGTGGAGAATCGGCTCCCGGCGGTGGAGGCCGGGGCTGTGTCGGCGGTGGTGGAGGCTCTGGCGGATTCTGACGCCGACGGTTCCGCCGTGGAGAGATCTCTTGCGGCGCTGGAGCTGCTTTGCACGACGACTGAGGGAGCCAGCGAGGTCACGGCACACGCGCTGGCGGTGCCGATGATGGTGCAGGTGATGGGACGCGCCGACGGGCGAGGGAAGGAGCACGCGATAAGCGTGCTTACCGTGATATACGAAGGTATGGACGACGCGGGGACGGTGGCGCCGCCGAGGGAGGTGGCGCGTGCGGTTATGCTGGCGCTGCAAGGGGAGTGTAGTGCGAGAGGTAGGAGAAAGGGAGGACAGCTACTGAAAATCTTGCAAGGGAATGGACGGTTGGAGTTCGATTGAAACGAAGGGCTTAGATTTGAGTCAATGCAATTGACCTGAATTGTGCACAGAGAGAGAGTGACGTATGATATGATGGATATCTTTCGTTGTTTGCTATCCTTTTCTTTCCCACGTGCCCAAATCATGACTCACGTGCTATGTAATATATCGTTTTTAAGTTGAAATAAAAGAGAAAAACAAGCACAAAGTCGACCGCTGTCGTTTCGGTCTAACATGGAAAACGTGAACGGCCCAATTAGAATAAAGCCCATTAAATGTCAATATCCTTATCCCCATTGATAGATTTTCTGGGAATCGTAGTTTATTTCATGATGCTCCACGTCCCTTTATTTCGCCTTCTCTCTGTTTTTTCTTTATTTCGCAGCTACAAATCACATCGATCTTCGAATCTAATTCCACATTGATTCACTCAATTGCTGCGCCGAAATCATATCTCCATTTGCACTGAAGAAAATATCTCTGCCCAGCTATTGTCTTTTTGTTTTAGTTTGATAACTGAGTTGTGTAGCTAGCTGAGACTTTTTTTTTTCAATGGCGGCATCATACTTTATACAGAACCCGTTTATGATTAATGCTCATTTACATGAAGATTCGAGATTGTTGTCTTCCAATGTGGATTTTTCAGCTAAAAGTTTTCCTTTGAGCGCTGAATTGTCAAGAGTCAGCTTGAGTCGCCCGAGTTTGATTTATCCTTATGCCTCAAAGGTATTTGTATGTTCCGTAGGATGATTTCCTTTGTTGTTTTGGTTAGCTAATTGTCCTAGATGCTTTTCCATGCGAAAACGTTTCAATGCTTATCTTCGTACTGGATAATCGTTATGAATATTTATCATTATCTTCATTGCTTTCTCTTCTGCAGCGTGACTTTTGTAGTTCGTGCGTTTATCGTTAGTATTTCGACGCTTATTTTTAAATGTGGAAAGAGATTATTTTTTCTCTTCTCACATAAAAACGTTGTGAGACTGAGAAACGTGAAGGGATTGGTGTCTTTAATGATTTGTGGAGTACTTCCCCCTTTTCGATTACTAGTTGGTAAAGAGGACTATGGATTCTTTCAATACAATGATATCTTGCAAAATTTTCAAGTACACTAAAAAATATTGGAATGTTTGGAACCGAAATGTGTTTGAGATAAACACCACGCAGCGCCAATATGGGTTGTTGATGGAAGAAATATCTTTGAATCTGCATAGACTTACTTATCTTGACCCATTGTCACAGCTTGGCGTAATTCTGTAATTTGATTGCTTGAATGTTACTGGAGAATATCAAAGAATGTAAGAGGAGTAACTTGATTGCTTATTTTTTATGTGACTGATTTCTAGCATCCTTTTGTTAATTATCCTAGTCATGATAGATACTACTGATAGTTCCATCTTCACTCTTACCAAGTTGAGGGGGCATTAGGAAGATAGTACAAGGATGAGAAAAACTATTGCTTACGATTATGCCAAACTTCTTTTCTTGATATACAGGGATATAATGCTCGTGTGCAATGCGTATACAACGCTGATGGTCCAATGGATGAAAAGATGCCGACTCCGTTGCTTGATATGATTGATAATCCCATGCATTTGAAAAACCTAACTCCTAAGGTTAGATCGATAAGCGTTACCTTTCGGATTTAAAAACAGTATTGAAGTTCACAAAATATCACATCACTTTCGTATGCAGGAACTAAAGCAGCTAGCTCATGAGATTCGTTTGGAAATACTTTCAATGTCAAAATCTCAAAAATCTGCCAGGGACAGTTTGTCAGTGGTAGAATTAACAGTTGCAATTCATCACGTGTTTCACGCACCAGTGGACAAAATACTTTGGGATATTTCAGATCAGGTGAGATACATATGAAACATAACCATAGATGCTTCTTTTAAACTGGTGTTTTAATTCAGTAGTTGGCAATGCTAAACAACTGTTTTCACATTGCATTTTTCAATAGACAAACATCTGTTTCATGGCTTCTATATGTTGACATACAGACATATGCTCATAAGCTTCTCACTGGGAGAACGCCTTCGCACGTAACTGGACCATTGGACGATCTTTCTAATATTACATGCCGCAGTGAGTTCGATCCATTTGGGGTGGGGCATGGTTGTAGCAGCATATCCTCGGGACTTGGTAATGTATACGAACTCTCTTGTCCTCCATCATATGGTCATTAACTTGCATGTTTGTACTATCCTATTCGCTAATGTTAATTGTTGTACTATAACCGTTAAAGTTGAGGATTCTGAAAGGCAATTGATATTATTTAAAGTACCCTTTTTTGTTGATAGAGTTAGTATGATTCTCTCAACAAATCAAAGAACCCTCTCGCGTGTGACATGATTGCATGAACGTCTCTGATAAGATGGTGTGTAGTTATTAATATACTTGGTTGGATTTATCATATGTAATGATAACGTTTTTCCAGGATTGGCTGTTGCGCGTGATATTAAAGGAAAGCGAGAACGTGTGGTTTCAGTGATTAGCAACGAGACTACCATGGCCGGGCAGCTTTATGAGGCTATGAGCAACGCGGGTTATTTAGATGCAAATATGATCGTGATATTGAATGATAGTCGTCACTCCTTGCATCTGAAGCTTGAGCAAGCCGCCACAACACCGGTCAACGCTCTCTCCAGTACTCTGAGCAAGCTGCAATCGAGCAAAATGTTCAGAAAATTCAGACAACTCGCCAAGGTGATGATCCACGCAGTCACCCTTGTCAGCTTTTCTAACTAACAATCGCTACCAATAATAAACTCCAGCAATTCTTTATGCAGTGGCAATGACCTTACTAAATGATGAATTTTCTTTTTCAGAGTTTAACCAAGAAAATTGGTCGTGGAATGTACGAGTGGGCCGCCAAAATTGATGAGTATGTTCGCGGTATGGTGGGCCCACCAGGATCGACTCTCTTTGAAGAACTCGGGCTGTACTATATTGGCCCAGTCGACGGACATAACATTGATGATCTTGTGTGTGTCTTACACGAGGTGGCATCATTGGATTCAATGGGACCTGTCCTACTTCATGTCATAACTAAGGAAGATAATTTTATCGAAGAAAACCATGCATCTAAACTACCAAAAGATAGCCAAGGTTCAGGTACATCCAAGGCTGAACAAATACCCCACAACTCTCAGCCCGAGACATACAGCGATCGCTTTGTGAAGGCTTTGATAGCAGAGTCAGAGAAAGACGAAGACATTATCGTCGTCCACGCCGGTTATGGAACGGAGGCATCATTTATCTCACTGAAAGATAATTTGAGGGACAGATTCTTCGACGTTGGCATGGCCGAGCAACACGCAGTTACATTCTCCGCCGGCCTAGCGTGCGGAGGACTGAAGCCTTTCTGCATAATCCCATCAGCGTTTCTACAACGAGCTTATGATCAGGTCTGAACGATACTCACCCCTGTTATTCATACAAAACCCGAACCTTACAAATTTTGCTTTCTTACAAACATTTTTTAGGTAGTTCACGACGTCGACCGACAGAAAATCCCAGTGAGATTTGTCATAACAAGCGCTGGCTTGGTAGGATCAGAAGGTGCAACCCACACGGGGGCATTCGACATAACATTCATGTCTAATTTGCCAAACATGATTGTGATGGCACCATCTGACGAGATTGAGCTCGCTCGTATGGTGAATTTCGCCGCCCAAGTCAACGATAGGCCCATTTGCTTTCGCTACCCTCGAGGCGCCACTGCTAATACGAATCCCAATCTGTGCCTTGGAGAACCAATCGAGGTAAGGCATTTTTTTCTCAGCTAAATGATTCGACATTCAGAATAGTAAGGCTTATGGTTTACCTTTTTATGTCATAGATTGGTAAGGGGAAGATACTCAGAGAGGGCAAAGACATTGCTTTGTTAGGATACGGTTCCATGGTACAGAATTGCCTCGTCTCTCATTCGCTTCTCGCGGATCTTGGCATTGACGTTACTGTGGCCGATGCAAGATTCTGCAAGCCGCTCGATATAGAGCTTGTTAGGACTCTGTGCAAAAATCATAAATTCCTTATAACCGTCGAGGAAGGCTCCATTGGAGGCTTCGGAGCACACGTCGCTCAGTTTATCTCCCTCGACGGGCAGCTCGACGCAGGAATTAAAGTACGCATTTTAATGTTGTAATGAACAAAATCGTTGGTCTTCGTCGTGCGAAGGAAATTTTTTTACGGGTCTTTTTAAAAAATAGCCTTTGACTCGGTCAACTTTAAAAAATGGCCTCGTCGATTCTACCTTTTAAAAAATAGTCTTCAATTTAAGGGTATTTCTGTCTTTTTACAAGATCTGTTTTTTATATCTAGCACGGGGTCTAGCACAGGTCCCGTGCTATATATATATAAAAAAATTATTGGGGATTTGAACCCACGACCTATTACTTGGAACGTCCGACTACACAACCACTGGACTACACCCAACCCATCCACCCAAATGCGATTCCCATTTCATATATTGGTTTTAATGTGAGGTTCGATTAGTAAGGGCATTAAAGTCATTTAGCATTTGTAGGCTATTTTTTAAAAGCTCATCAGGTAAAACGCTATTTACTTAAAAATCCCATTTTTTTACTGTGTGTTCTCAAGTTGGGTTTTTTTTGTTTTGTTTTTGTTTCAGTGGCGTCCCATCACATTGCCCGACAACTACATCGAAGGCGGTTCGCCGAAGGACCAGCTTTCTTGGGCTGGGCTGACGGGCAATCACATAGCTGCGACCGCCTTGAACCTCCTCGGACGAACTAGAGATGCCCTCCTTTTGATGCGCTGATTTACATGTTGGGTATTTTTTTTTATGTATGTATGCAATGCCAATTCCCAATAGTTGGGGAGATCATATTTTGTTGTGAAGAAGAAATTCCATGTACAGCAGCATCGTTGTATTGAACTGAGAACATGGGTAGTTCAATCTTTCTTGCGGCCCTTAAGAAAAGCCCGGTCCGTTTCAAGGCCCGGAGAAAGACCAATTGTATTGGGCTTTCAAGGCCCAATGGTCGCGATTTCAAATGTCGAAACTAAGAGATCTTAACAGTTTGATCGGACGGCTAAGATTGTCGCGTTCGATTAAAGCTACGAAAAAACCCTCTTAGGACTTGCGCCATTGTTGTTGTTGGGTAGCGGGCAGTATAAATACGCACGAGCTAACTGTGTTAGAGTTGTGTTAGTCTTGCGAAAGTTTCTCCTCTCCAATTCTCTGACCCAAGAGTCTTAGGCATCGAATCGAATGGTGAGGCTGCAGTTTTTCTCCGACTTCTTTATGGATTTAATATTTTGCGACTTATTTCTATTTTCTGCGTTTGGATTTTAGGCGTTGCCGAATCAACAGACCGTCGATTATCCGAGCTTCAAGCTTGTCATTGTTGGCGATGGTGGAACAGGTAATGTTTATGATTTTCCTTTAGATGAAAAATCCTATTTGCACACTCTTCAGTTTCTAGGCAGCTGTTTTTATTCCGAAGAAGTACCACTTCAGCTGATTTCTGTTATACGGATATGCTCTCTTTCTCCTTCAGCTTTACTCAGCCAGTTGTAGCTTAATTGGTTTAATTGGATTGCGTTATTCTTTATCTATTTCTTTGATTCTTGCAGGGAAAACCACGTTTGTGAAAAGGCATCTTACTGGTGAATTCGAAAAGAAATACGAACGTAAGATTGACTGAGGCGGTGATTACTGTTTCCGATTCGTGATCGTGTTTTATTTAAATCGATTTACTCTATTCTGCAGCAACTATCGGCGTTGAAGTTCATCCTCTGGATTTCTTTACGAACTGCGGGAAAATTAGATTCTATTGCTGGGACACTGCTGGTCAGGAGAAGTTCGGCGGGCTCAGGGATGGATATTAGTAAGTGACTATTTGGTTAAAAAAGTTGGAACATGTTAGCTGTTAATTTAAGCTAAGTGAAAGAAATTCGTTTGTTTGATTGCTGCAGTATCCATGGACAATGTGCCATCATTATGTTCGATGTCACTGCTCGCTTGACTTACAAGAACGTCCCAACATGGCACCGTGATCTTTGCAGGTATATTGGCTTCCGTCTCATCTCACCTCACTTAAATAAGCTTGCAGAAGAACTTGGATTTAATTAATTGAAAATCATGCTCTTTTTCAGGGTATGTGAGAACATTCCAATTGTTCTTTGTGGCAACAAGGTCGATGTCAAGAACAGGCAGGTTAAGGCAAAGCAAGTGACTTTCCACCGCAAAAAGAACCTTCAGTACTATGAGATATCAGCAAAGAGCAACTACAACTTCGAGAAACCATTCTTGTACCTTGCTAGGAAACTCGCAGGGTACGTTCTCTTATTACAAAAAGCCGTTCTTTTTATGTTCAGTTAAGTTTGATGGCCATATCGTAATTGGTGCGTATATATCTAACGCAGAGATGCAAACTTGCACTTCGTTGAGTCACCTGCGCTCGCCCCGCCAGAGGTGGAAATCGATCATGCATTGCAGCAGCAACACGAGGCTGAGCTCCTTAATGCTATGAGTCAACCACTTCCCGACGAAGATGACGATGCGTTTGAATGAAAGGAGGAGATTGGAAGTTAATGTTTCGGATGTTTCTTTTGGAATTTCTGTTTTGAATTCGAATTTTTTCAGATAGTTTATTGGTAATTTCGGAGGGATATATGCTCTGGCCTTCATGGTATCATATTATATCTTTCTATGAGAATCTTATTTGTCAATCTTATGCTTGTTATATTGCTGGAGATGCTAAGCAATGTTCTGCTGTTTGATGGGCTTATGGACTTGGTTTAGTGCAAAAAGATGTCATATAAATATATTTTATGGGCTATAAACTAGGGACGCAATATTGTGATAGTGGAATTGAATTTTTGATTAGGTGTGAACTATGAATTCGTCAAAAGATTTGGCCGGATTCAAAGACAAAACCTCGTCATTAGGGTTGCAAATGAATCAAATCTTCGATTCAATTTGATTCGAAATTTAAGATTCGGATTCGAAATATTAGAATAACAAATACGAATAAGAATATTTTTTTCGATTCGAATAATTTTCGAATAAGAATACAATATGGCAATATTCGATTCGAATTTTATTAGAATATTCGATCGAATAATATAATAAATATTAAATAATATATATTATAGATATTTGTAGTTAAACTAACATATTAATATGAATGAAAAATACTTAAAATAATATATTATATATATGGCTCAAAAAGCCCACATGATTTAATTGAAAATTTTGTTAAACTAATAAACAATTAAAATTAAAGCAAAAGCCCTAGACGATTGGATTACTTCTTGCAATAATTTGAGCACCACCATAGTTCTGCTCTCCCGTGCACAGCCACCTATGGCCTCCACCAGTCGCATCTCTCTCACGGCCACCAGAAGTCGGCTCTCCCTCAGGCTTCGAGTGCCAGACTAACGTAAAGCAAAAGATTTTGTGCTTTCGTATGATGTATTGGATAACCTAATGATATGTTTTGCTATGTTTTTCTTTTTATGTCGTAACTGCATTTTTTTCATCTACTACGTAACTTTTTTGCGTTATTTGTTTTCTTAAAACAAGTTTTGTGAAAAAAATTATTCGTATCCGAATATTCGAATATTCGCAATATATTCGAATATATGATCATATAGAATATGAATCAATTTTAGTATTCGAATAATAAAAGAATATGAATTATTCGGAAAATAAAAGAATACAAATAGAAGTTATTCGACTCGATTCGATTCGTTTGCTACCCCACTCGTCATAATGTATCTGATTATTTAGATAAATGGTACGTATTTCATGTGATAACCTCAGCACTGACCTAAGCGAGAAGAGTAATTTATATACATCAATCAATAAAAATAACAGTAATTGGTGTTCGTTCTAAAAGAAACGCGAAAACCCTCGTCAGCTTTGATGATACAATATTCAATCCTCTGAACACGGCTGTGGTTCATGCGGTCCAGATCTGATCCCTCGACAACGTAATTCATCTAGATTCGGCCTGATACTTCTGCCAAGATTATTATTGATTCGGTCACGCCAAATTTTGTTCGATTTCGACTGCAATTAAAAAGGGCAAACTGATTACGGGGGAGCTCAAGGCTCAATTTGCTTGAGATCTATATCCGATCCAAAATTAGTTGTTTGGAAAACTACAACATCGACTTTACGAGTTCTGAAAATCACCGAGAATTTGTTTCGGGCAAAATTGAGAATTTTTCAGTATATTTCCCTTCATATTCGCGTTGATTAATTTCGGTTCGTGATCTAGCCTGTTGCTTTCTCTCTGGGGTTTCTATCCATTGTTAATTAAGGAGTTAATCGAATAAAAGTTGTTGCTTTGCTGTTACAAATATGGAAGACAATATTAAGGAGCTGCAAGTAGTGGGAATTAATGTTCACGATGTAGAGGAAGGGAAGAACTCTGATTCTGCTTCCATTGAAGAAATAAGTGAAGAAACTTTTATTGCGACGCATCCTCTAAAAAGTGCTGTTAATACGAGTAGCAGTAGTGTTAAGGATAGCAATAGCTCTAATGGAGGTGGGGGTGGAAGTAGGGTATGGCCAATGAGGGACATCTACAAGTATCAGATTGCTAGTCGAAGTACGTACACTGGTTTGTATAATTTGGCTTGGGCTCAGGCTGTAAACAATAAGCCATTAGGAGAGGTTCTCGTGATGATGAACGATAGTGGCAAGGATAAAAATGGCAGCAACATGAAGATTTCGGATGCTGCTGATGATAAAGTCATCGTTGTGGAGGATGATGATGAGAAGGAAGAGGGTGAGTTAGAGGAAGGGGAGATCGATTTGGAGTCTGAACTTGTTTCTGGGACGGTGGATCTGAACACGTGTCAGATTATAAATGGAATAGGTGGTGATGCGGCTGACATGGACAAGAAGAAGCGCGTTGACTTGATAAAGAAAGAACTCGAGAACCTGAGTGTGGTTGATGGGAATACGTAAGTTAATTTGGTTTCAGTTTGCCATGTTATTAGATGTTTTACTGTTGATCCTTTTTTGTAATGGGGGGAGGCTCATGGTTATTTGCATTTGTAGATCATATGACAGCTTGTGTGCAAGATTGGAGAAGACAGCAGACGACTTGCTGGAGATGGCCGTGCAGGAGGATAGTTTTCCTGAGAAAGAATCCCTTGTTCAACTTTTATTCATCGCTATTAGAAATTTCCGTTCTGTATGATGACTTGCTGCCCTATCATATTGGTTTCGTTCCCCTAGTGATGCATATGGCTTCTTCATTTACAATTTCTCGTTGATTTTTTGTGTTTGTAGTTATATTCTTCAATGACGCAGAGACTTAAAACAGAACAAAATGGAAATGCATTGATGAGGTCGATGTTACAGCTATTACGGTTTAACCTTATTTTCTTCACATGGTGCGACTTCAGTGTTTGTTCACCTTGTCACTATGAATTGACTTACAGGTTGCTAGCTCATGTAACCAGCTTACGTCCTCCTCTCTTTTCCACTCTTCAGTTGAAAGAGGTAGAATGCTGTTCCTTAAGTTTTAGTTTTTTTTTGGACATTTTGCTTAACATTTATGCCAGAGTTGTTCTCTAATTTCTGTTTGTTCAACATTGTGGCTCAGATGGAGATGGTCATGTCCTCGCCGAACACTTTGTTGGCTGATTATCGTGCTAAAAGTGATCCAACTCATTTGATAGATGGAGACAGAGAATATGGATTGAATTTATCATCAAAGCAACCCGAGGATAGCTTCCTTGCACAAACTACAAAATCAGGCCTTATGATTTCTAGCCCGAAGCCGTTGGCTGTTCCCCTACTGGACCTTCACAAAGATCATGATGTAGATAGTCTCCCTTCTCCCACACGGGAGTTATCTGAGACTCTGTCTTTTGGAAAAGCATTTTCTTCAAAACATAAACCCGAGTGGCCTGTGCCTGCACAAACTGCTGGTAGAGAAAGTTCACCAATGTATCCTTCTGTGACTGATGCGGTCAGAACTGCTTCCAGTTACCAGCAGAAATTTGGACGACGTAATTTTTCAATGAATGATAAGCTTCCAAGTCCGACTCCTTCTGAAGAAGGCGGTGAAACAGTTAACTGCGATATTAGTGGGGAGGTCTCCAGTTCAATAAGTCAAAATACTGCTGGTGTTATCAGTTCAATTCCAAGGCAGCAAGTGCCTTCTTCTGCTTCCTTTAAGGACATTTTAACAACTCAAGAAAACAGAACTCAAACCTTTGTTCGACCACCTAGTACATCCGAAAATCCTGCCCCGAGACCCTCAGCGAAAAGTAGAGACCCAAGGCTTCGGCTAGCGAATTTCAATGCAGGCAAAAGAAATATCACCCCAGGAGGGAATGAGGGTGACCCAGAACCCCAAGGTGTTGTGAGTGTGCAGAAGCGTAATACAGTTGATGAGCCAGTAAATGATCGTCTGACTGTGAAACGGCAGAGAAGTGATTCAACGATTTCTCGAACTGGTGGTTGGTTGGAAGACAACGGAAGAGATGACATGCTATTTACCAGCGTCAGTACTAGCAGAAGTGCACCCAATCCAATCGTCCATGTACAACCATCACCCTTTGCGAGTACGGCCACTGTGCTGCCATGTATTACTGCATCATCCACCCCAGTGACTAGCAGTCTCAATACATTGCTGACCAGCCAAAGTATGAAGCAGCTAGCGGAAGATTATAATGCAGCTTCATCGCTGAATCTCTTAAGAGATATGGCATTGGCTGTCAATCCATCAATATTGATGAATCTACACAAGGTGGAACCGGCGAAGTCATTTGAATCTCTCAAGATTGCGAACGAAATGCCTATCTCGTATTCCATGGTATCCTCATTGCCATCAACAAATGCAGCTACGCCATCCTCAGCGCCGGGACAGATACGAACAGGGATAGTAGAGACTCCTTTGCAGGTAGAGCTTTCTCGGCTATAAAATACTTTATGCACTGACTGCCTGCTTTTTCTCAAATTCTCAATGCAAATGTAGGGCATTTTTTTGGAGTTAATTTCCAGTACAGAAATGTGTTTGACAACTATCAGTTTCATTTCAGTTGAATTCATTTGAGTTTGTAACATCAACTATGTTGTAATGCAGGAAGATTCGGGAAAAGTTCGTATGAAACCTCGTGATCCACGTCGGATGCTTCATAATGGTGCACTAAAAAATGGCCCAAATGCTGGGACTGAGCAGTCCAAAACAGTTACATCATCTTGTTCCCCGCAAGTGGGAGCTTCGAGCACTGTAAGGCGAGAAGAACCATTTGATGAGAAGTTATGGTCTCGCAGGGACACAAAGCTTCCTGATATTGGTATGCAATTCACTGAAAGCCTAAAAAATGTGGCTGATTTAGTGTCTGTATCTCAAGCGTCGGCGTCATTACCAATAGTTCCTCAAAATTCGTTGCTACAACCGTCAGCTGGTCCTCAAGTTGTGACAGGCTCTAAGAGCAATGCTGCTTTTGAGCATGAAAAAATGGGGAATTCCACTGAATCAGCTTCTGAAACAAGCATCCAACCTCTACCTGCAAAGACAAATGCATGGTCGGATTTTGACCATTTGTTAGGGGGCTTTAACAACGAGCAGAAAGCTGCTATCCAACTCGAAAGGGCTAAGCGGCTTGAAGAACAGAAGAAAATGTTTGCCAGGCGCAAACTTAGTCTCGTCTTGGATCTGGATCACACTCTTTTAAATTCAGCCAAGGCAAGAGAATCTATTGATCTTTTCTCTACTTGTGCTAAAGTGTTGTTAAAAATTGGCCCGCCATGGCGGTATGGCGTAGCGGTTTTTTGGCTTTCCGCCGCGCCCCGCTATCCGCCATATTCCCGCCACGTCATGGATATATGGCTTTTTTGGTTTTCCGCCGTGTCCCGCCATTCGCCATTGATAACACTATTATGGATTTCTTAACGGTCTTTTTTCCTCTTTAGTTTGTCGAAGTCGATCCCCAGCATGATGAAATACTGAGAAAGAAAGAGTCACAGGATCGTGAAAAGGCTAAGAGGGAGATCTTTCGTTTCCCGCATATGGGAATGTGGACTAAGCTGCGGCCTGGAATATGGAACTTCTTGGAGAAGGTTAATGCCTGTGGTTTCTTTATTTGTTCGCAAGGCATTTTCGAATTAAGAGGTCGGTTTCATTAAAATCTCATGATATCCAATTTCAGGCGAGTAAATTGTATGAGCTGCATCTTTACACCATGGGGAACAAGTACTATGCTACCGAGATGGCAAAGTTGCTCGATCCAAGTGGAGAATTGTTTTCTGGACGAGTCATCTCTAGAGGCGATGATGGTGAGCCATT
The DNA here is from genome assembly GCA_027422505.1 of Craterostigma plantagineum. Lineage (NCBI taxonomy): Eukaryota > Viridiplantae > Streptophyta > Magnoliopsida > Lamiales > Linderniaceae > Craterostigma > Craterostigma plantagineum. The sequence continues at coordinate 630,187 of JAPQWV010000052.1, read as the reverse complement.
TGATGCTGATGACAGGGTTCCCAAAACTAAGGATTTAGAAGGAGTTATGGGAATGGAACCATCCGTTGTGATTATGGACGATTCTCTGCGAGTTTGGCCTAATAACAGGCCGAACTTGATAAATGTCGAGCGGTGAGGATTTTGCTTTTTCTTCTTCGTGCTGATATTAGTGTATTTAATGGCCAGCTTATCAAAACTTCCTTTTATCTCCACCAGGTATATTTATTTTCCATGCAGCAGACGGCAGTTTGGGCTCTCAGGCCCTTCTCTTCTTGAGATTGATCACGATGAGCGACCCGAAGATGGGACGCTGGCCTCTTCTTTGGCAGTGAGTAGTGTTGTATTGTTATTGCAGTGATGCTTTAGAATATATTATTTTCTCTCGTTGCCAGTTGTACGTTGGGAGTATTATTGCATTGTGATCTCAGGGATGAGATATTGGTTCGAGCACGGTCTTATGCCTCTCCTTTTAAACTTCAAAACAGGTTATTGAGAGGATTCACGCTAACTTTTTCGCACATCAGTCGTTGGACGAGGCTGACGTGAGAGCCATCTTGGCTTCTGAACAGCGGAAGATACTCTCAGGTTGTCGGATTGTTTTCAGCCGAATATTCCCTGTCGGCTTAGCCAACCCTCACCTGACTCCATTGTGGATCACGGCTGAGCAGTTCGGAGCTTCGTGCACTATTGATCTTGATGAGCAGGTTACGCATGTCGTTGCACTCTCACTTGGAACAGATAAGGTATTTGTTACTAAAATGTCAGTAGTACCTTTTAGATTCGCATATTCTTCGACCTCCTTAAAAGTCGTAATAATAATTATGTCGCTGGAACTGCATCTCTGTCTAAGCTTGATAGGGGTCCTTAGTCCTAACATACATACTGAAACAGGTGAACTGGGCCCTATCGAGAGGAAAATTCGTTGTTCATCCTGGCTGGTAATATTTCGCTGCACTGTCACTTGATGATCAACTTTTTCTTTTTATAGAGTTTTGGGTAATTCTATGCTACCTATCTCGTGTTGAGAGTTTGATGGAGTCCCTCATCTTCTGTGGGTAAATCTCTTTGAGGATCAACATTTCAACTGTTTTAGATGCTCTATCTGCTCAATTTTTGGTAGCATAGAATTACCCCCAAGGCAATGGTTTTTCATTTTTAGTTTTTGCAATCGGCTATTGATTGCTGCTAGTACAACATATTTTACACGACAAAACTGATCTTGATTTTGTCTCCTTCAATACGCCTCCAGGGTGGAAGCTTCGTCGTTACTGTACCGAAGGGCGAACGAGCACGACTTTGCCATAAAGTAACCGTAAACTGAACCAAAACCCTCCCTATCTGCTAAAAAAAGTAACTTGCTATATAATCACCATTAAATTTAAAATCAAGCACCACACAACTTTCCTATGACTACCGTTGGAGTATTGTACTTTGAGGGAGCCAGCAGAGCAGGACTCGGCACAGCTTCATCATTATACAGATGCCATAGATATTGGTCCTGAGAACCAAATCAAAGTGGACACAACATTTAAGTTCTTGGAAAAATGACAATTATATGTTATATTGCCTGAAAGGGTGCTTCGGGGCATCGCCCGTGGATGTAAAAGGCGACTTCTGCGCTGCTGAGTTTGCTGCAGTAGTGGACAGTTGTTGAGCTGTGAACTCACTCAGATTGGACCACAGTTCATATATACATTTGCTAATGCAAGAAACTGAATGAACCTGGTAGTAATCTGCAGTAATGAACTGGATTTTGTGCTGAGAAAGAAATTAAATTTCAATTGGGGATCAAATGGGTGAAGGATTGAAAGGAAGTCATTCAACTGTGGTCTGGCATTTTGTGATGTTGACAATTTCCTTTTTTTTTTTTACTTTTCTATTGTTGAATTAACTTTATTTTCCCTTTGAATATTTTAATTTTGATTTTGATTAATAATTATAAAATAAAAAAAAAAAGAAAATATATATAGAAGTACCTCAACAAAGATCAGGGTGAAAATATGGGAATTTGTAAAATATGTATATAATTATTTATATCAGTTACATACCACCAATAGTGGTAAATATAATAGTTGGATATAGTTCTTATTGGGCTTACTCATCAGGGCCAAAATCGGTGCTGTCATCGTCATCGTTGAGAGGACTCCTCTGCTCTACGTTGCTTTCGTGTATCGTATGTAGGAATTACATGGTACATCTAATGGAGCGAGCAGTACAAGTACAACCCATTGATCGGTCTTTGGAGGAAAGGAATAGCAACAACTTCTGGAGAAAATTCACTCTCCTTTTCTTACAAGAAGCCACAGACAAGTGATGGTATATAGTCTTTCAAGAGCCATTCAACTTCAGTTATAGTCTATATCGATTGATCATACTATCTAACTAGGAAAATATTTCAGAGGGATTGGATTGGATATTCCCTATTGATATGTGAAATCTCCAGCCAGTTATAGTCTAATATATTATTATTTACATTAATTGCAGAATACAAACAACAACTCTCAGCCACTCCACCTATAGAAAGTACTTTATACGGCTGTCCCTCTTCATAGCCTTATACACTGCTTGCACCTGCTTGGAATGGGAACAAAAAAAGTTCAAACTTCCTTTGCTTGAAGCATTGTGATGAGTTATATAAGTTGGAAAAGTAGGGTATAAGAGAAGGAGATTTACCTGCATCCCTGAAGAAACTTGAACTGGACCTATCTTTACGGATACATAATTCCCGCCCGACGATATCTTCTCCTTCACCCGTCCCTGCCAAGAAACAAGTGGATTTTATGATTTATAATAACAAGGGAGAAAAAGCCAATTTTCTACAAAATTTTTTTGCTGCTTACTTTTGGAATAGGCTTTTGGAGAACCGACTCAACGGCATAAATCATGGCCTCGACGAAATCATCGCCTCGAATGCCGATTGCAGTGAATCTTCTGACTGTTGGATATGAATTCACCTGAGGAAAATAAACATAACACAGCATAGCATAGAATGCATTTTTCCAGTCAATGGCAATCAAGCAGGGAAAAAAGGGAGATGCACAAGTGTGTTTTTTGACCTTGTCATCCAAATCAAGCCATTCGTTGCTCGAATCGTCCTTAGCCGTGCCCCCAAGGACAACAATCGTAGCTTGGCTCACCCTTCCTTCAGTTTTTGAAACCTCTGAAGAAGTTCCACACAAAAAGAGAATATTATAATACATCATCGCTAAACATTTTCTTCAGGTAATAAGCTCAACGTATCCAACATCTTATTACAGTACAGCAAAATATAACGTTAATGGATCATGTTGAGAGGCTTCTTCAGTGGCGAACCCTACTGAGAACTTTTCGAACACACACTCCCATGGAGTAAAGGCATGAAATATATGTCGGTCGGCAATCAATTTTATTACTACCTGAAAGTGCTTGCAAAAGAGCATCTCGGGGTGGGCCCAGTTCACGATCATCATCATCGGAGGATGAGGAGGAGGAAGAAGGGAAGTCTCCATTGTTGTCTATGCAGTTTCTTGCGAGGCTGTACTTTTCGTCGTTCACGGTGGTCGTCGGTGTCCACGCGCCACAATTCCGTGGAGGAGATATCTTATCGCGGAAGAATACGAGCGGCACACGGCAGCTTGATCTTTTCGCGGCGCTGGTTAACGCCAGCCGTCGATCTGCTGAGGAAAATACACCCAAAGCACTGTTACAACAAGCCATTTCGTTTTTGCGAATCTCTTTTCGATAGATAGATGGGTTCCAAGATAAACAATGAATTTGTTCTCGGAAGGAGAGGAGCTAGCTATACTCTGAGATATTGCAAATGTTCATTGATCAAAATAATATCTGCAAAATTTCTGACTTTTTATTCTTTTCTTTCCCTAGTTATATTTGGTATTCTTCTTATCATTCCATTAGTATTTTATGGGCTGCTTACAACTGGGCTTCTTACATCCATTCACAAAATGGCTTACATGTCCTATATTGGCATTGACTGTGCCTTTATTTTCCATCTCTATCCATATTCCATCCATTTTTTCATCTTCATTTGCATGCCCAAGATCATTAATTAATTAATATTGTGATCCTTGTGGATCAATTGTCTTTACCTTAATCCACAATGTAAAAAGCCCAGAAAGTTGGTAATAAAACAGCCATTCTCTCAAGTCTTTTGAAGCTATTTTGCAAGAATGAATTTAACAGTTCTTGGTGATATCACGATTAGTTATAACCAAGGTTATCCATTTCGCATACAGACATAAGAATTCTTGCAAACACCATTTTGAAGAAGTATGTACTAAACAAGTCCCAAACAACAATTGCCCTTAATTCGATTGAAGTTGCAAATTTCCCTGGGAATTCTTATTCTATCCTCTCCTCTCACTTTGGGATTATTTACATTGCCACGTGGCACTCATACTATATCTTTTCTGCTGCATTAAAATTATCTGGAAGCCATTGTGTATATTAAATATTTAAATCTCTCCCTTTTGTAGAAGGGTATCTTCATTCATAAATTCATTTCTTTTTTTTTAATAATCTTAGAGCATAAGATAGATAAAATCTTGTTTTAATTATCTTCATCTTGGATGTCTCAATCGTATATTTAATTGAACCGTCTTTTTTTCCTGAATCTCATAGTCATTTATATGGTTCGTTACGCAAAATCTTCGCTCATCCCAATTAAGTGCTTACACCCATGTACGAGTTTTATCTGAGAATATTCAGGAATGAGAAGGAAAGAATATTGATAAATTATATCTTATATAGGTAGGTTAACGGCTACAAGTCGAAGCGGCTTGTAGTCAATTAATACGATATTAATTACTACAGTTCCTCTCTAATACGTCACTTGTGGCGAATACTTTCGTTACATGCATGTATTATATTAAACTCATTACCATTTGGAAACATACATGTGTTTCCACACACATGTTGTCAATATTTCGTAGGATGTAAGTTATAGTTGCTGTCATTATTTCGTTCTGTAAAAATGAAATTAACCTGTATAAACAAACGGTGTAGATTTAATTTACAATTAGAAGCTCGTCATGGCTTTGGGCACACTCAATGGAGGGCTCGGAGTTGCAAATAAGTAATTAAGCATATCTCAAAGTACGAGGAAACCTTAACAAATCCGTTAAGCAACATCCTCTGCAATTTGAACTGACAAGTTAAGTTAAGCTACGTTCCGACATAATTCGATCTTGTTGCTCTAAATGCTTACGTTGACCCAATGAATTGACTCAGTGTTCAATCAATTTTTTTTCACTTTATATATATTGCTGTTTATTGATTGGGAGTGTGATTGATTGATTATTCGGAAGCACTTTAACGTTTCGTGCTTGCATTAAACATTTATAAGATAACGTTTTAGTGACAAGCTAGCTAATAAGGCCTTGACACTATCTAACATAACACACGGTATTCGCTGTTATATGGATGAAAAAATATTATTGAATGATGATTCATCAGTATTATTAAATGACATTGGTTGGTGCTTTATTATACTCGACAACTTAGTAGGGTTTTACATGAGTGCGTTGCTACATCATCGCCTTCCATCGTATTGATGTATTTGTCGATGATGGATGATATATAAATGTTGAATACGATTCGAAAACATGTAGCATAAATTATAGACAATCGAGAAATCGCTTCTAAAATAAATTAGATTAAACTTATGCATAAATAATATGACCCTTAGTAACTATGCCACCGAGTTACATTTCCGACATTTTAATCCAATGAATCACGCGACCGCGACACATTTTTATAGTTTTAAGTTCAAACCCATTGATTGACGGCTGACGCAAAATGAAATGTCGAGCACAAAACATTTAAATATGATTTACTAATTTTGTTCTGCTTACATCTGTAGGAGAGAGGAAGCGAGTGGAGCAGGCAGTTGGTATATAACAACAAAAAAGGGGACTTAAATCGCACCTCGGAAATCATCTAGTCAACGTATTTCGACAAAAGTTAAAAGCATAGGGTCCAAATTGCAATTCCACAACTTCCTCCAAGATTACTACAGTGTCGTCATTACTTAAAGAGAGAGATAGATAGGCCTCTCATTTCACTCTCAACGGCGAACACATACATAACGTTGTTCACTCAGTCAATAATATTAGTACATAATAATATTATCATGCGGACAAGGAAAAAGCAGTGTTATCCTACGGTGATGAGCCCCAGCAAGAAAAGGAAAGTCCTTTTGGGTCCCACACACGCCGGCGAATTTCGCCGGGTTTCATCGCCGGCGACCTTTGATGCTTTGCCGGACGATCTCATCATACTCATTCTTTCTAAGCTCAGCTCCTCTGCTTCATCTGCTTCAGATTTCATCAGCGTTTTGATAACGTAAGATATAAAGAAACAATTTTTTTTGTCCTCTCTTTCCCTTTTAATTATCTCAATCCAACAATTAGCTTCTTCAACAGATGCAAGAGATTAAATGGGTTGGGACTTCATTCTATGGTACTGTCAAAGGCCTCTGCGAAGATGCTAACGTTGAAAGCTCACAAATGGTCGGAATCTGCTCACCGTTTCCTCAAGATGTGCTCAGATTCTGGGAATTTGACGGCCTGCTACATTCTTGGCATGGTATTTTCTTGAATTTAGTCGATTTTATTGCATCTCCCACATTGTTTTTATCTGACGACGCGCGTGATTATGTTATTTGTTTCCACGCGCCGCGCAGATTCGTTTCTACTGTTTGCAGAACCGCGTCGGCGGTGCTTCGTTGATAGCGAAGGCGGCCATAGGCTCCGACGCTTCCGCCCTATACTCCCTCGCCGTAATCCAATTCAACGGCAGCGGAGGTTCCAAGAAGGACAAGGACCTTCAGGCCGGGGTGGGCCTGTGCGCACGCGCCGCCGCCCTGGGCCACGTGGATGCCCTGCGCGAGCTCGGCCACTGCCTCCAGGACGGCTACGGCGTGAAGCGCGACGTCGTCGAGGGACGCCGCCTCCTCGTGAAGGCCAACGCGCGTGAGCTGGCCAGCGTCCTCTCCAACCTCCCGCCGGCGCCGGCGCCGACGTCGTCGGAGAATGGCAGTTCGAGCCGTCGTCCTCCCCACCAGTACTACTTAGGGCCTCTGCTGAGCGATTTTGGGTTTGACGTGCCGTCCCAAGAGGCCCACCCAGCGAACCGTTTCATGGTCGAATGGTTCGCCGGTTCGGGTCGGGCTATCGATTCGGATCTTAGGCTGTGCTGTCATTCGGGTTGTGGGAGGGTGGAGACGCGGCGGCTCGAGTTCCGGCGGTGCTCGGTGTGCGAGGCGATGAGCTACTGTTCGCGGGCGTGTCAGGCGATGGATTGGAAGCTGAGGCATAAGGTGAAATGTACGCCCGTACGGCGGTGGCGGCCGGAGAACGCCGTACAACTGCTGCAGGCCGTGGAAGAGGAGGAGGGAATAAGTTGATTATCGCCGGCGCGGCGGATAACGTAGGTGGATGATGAAGAGTTTACTTTAGGGACCGGAGAGAAAAGTGAAGTTGCAGAAGAGTCGTAACGTAAACAAACGAAACATTGGGGACCAAATTTTGTAAAAGAACAAACAACTCTTTCTTTTACCTCGGTTGTGCCGTCTTTTTAAGTTCTTTTTGTTAAATTATAATCTCTCTCTCTCTCTCTCTCTCTCTGTGTTTGTGCAAGTTATATTATCAAGTGATTAATGGAATCAAATACGAAATGGACCCCTCCCTCAAATTAAGAATAATGTTGCCGTTGATAGTGAATAATAAAATATAGCCGACTTTTTGCTATGCTAGTGATATGATATCATAGCAATGCAAATATGCAATGCTAAAAGGAAGAATATCCTTCCGAATCGGTTGACCGAACGATGAGGGAGGGATCGTTGATCGCAAGGGCGTTTTGTTTTTGTCACATTATATATCTCCAATGCAATTGCTGATAAACAAATTAAATCATCAAGGCCAAGTAAGTAAAACTTAAAAAGTACAGTACAAATATTAGTAGGTGAACCAAAGCAGAAACTAATGAACTAACCCACGTTATGTTGTTATTGCTTGAAATCTGCCTTAACTTGAGGGTGAAGTAGTACGGAATCATCATAATTAAGCTCCATGTGAATCTACCAAACCCTCCTTTGTGTAGATTCCATGTATTCATTCGATCCAATCTAAGATTTTGATGTAAACTTAAAACGAATATTAAGATAAAAGAGGGGGAGAAAAGAAGAGTGACGTGTATTGAAAAAATTGTTCATAATGAGTGGAGGTATCCTAGGTAGCAAGATGCTTTTTGTTTGGTCAAAAATAAAAATGTGAGGATGCAATGAAATTGACGGAAGCAATAATAATACTTATAATTATTATAAATAATAATAGAAAAATAAAAGGACGAAAGGATTAATTGGAAAGAAGGCAAAGGTAAAAGATAAAGTCTAGATTGAGAGGAGACGGACCTAATGCGGTGCAAGTGGAGAATGTGCCCCCCATCACCACAAAGAAAGATGGAAGGAGAAAATTAAGTATGTTCAATTATGGCAAGGAAAAATTATAACGATGTGGTCCAATTCTTGATCTAGGTAATAGTTAAATTGTCAAAGTATTTCATCATGAAAGAAGATGTATCTATCATGTTGCTGTAATGAAACTCACTGTCTAGGAAGAGAGAATACTGAAGTACGTATGTTACAAGATCTCAGAAAGAAACGATTCCTAATATGACGCACCCATGGCCAGATTTAAGATGGATGATACAATTTCATAGTATAGGAAATGTGCAACTTTTGCTGTAAGAATCCAATCTTAGAAAGAATATTTGGATGCCTACTGGCCAAACAAACCAACAGAACCTGATTCTCCTTGCTGCAACTCCTTCCTTCGTTGCTCCTCTAACGGGTCGGGACTCTTCATCAATCTTCGCACCCGCCTGAGGACAACATAGATCCCAAGAAACTCAACGTCGTAAAACTTACAGAAAATGGCAGATGAACATCAGCACAATAAGAACGTAAATTACCTATCTTGTGCATGATGTGCAGGAAAAGTAGGCATAAATTCTTTGGATTTAGGAAGTGGGACTTCGCGGAACCATTCATGGTTGAGAGCAGCTTCAGCAGATATCCTCTGTATATATTTATCGATACATAGTTATTGCTCAAATCCCAAAGGAGAAACGATTTTTTCGCCATAACTCAGTATTCAAAGCATCCATACCTTTTCAGGATCGTAAGTGAGAAGTTTGTTCAAAAGGTCAAATCCAGCATCAGAAAGTACAGGCGACCCAGTAAAGGACGTGGCTGGAAACTTCCTACGCAATAGGTTGTACCTGAAACAGATAAAGGGATTTTAGAGGCAGATGAATACTTAGGCCATGCAACTGAAACTATCACCAATGCAGGACAGAAAGCCAAACCAGAATCCCCCTAAGCTGGAAAAGCCTGGGAAAACAGTGGCAAAAGGAGGAGAAAATGAATTTTGCGTTCAACATGTGTATAGAAGAAATAAAAAAGATTCGAATACTTACGGGTGTTTGACATAGTTCACCTTCATTCCAGGTAGCTTGGCGAACCCAGGCCAGATTTTTTCATTTGGAGTCCCAAGGATTCTGTATATCTGCAGCAGCATGAATCATGCATCTATAGTAAACCACGGTAATTTATTTGGGACAAAACTAGTGTTAATTGCTGGCTTTGAATGGTAATCACCTTGTCGAGCTGATCAAACTCTGTCTTCCCATTGAACAATGGTTCTTTTGACAATAGCTCAGCCATAATGCATCCAAGTGACCACATATCAATTGCAGTGGAATATTCTTTAGCTCCCAAAAGAAGTTCGGGGGCCCTGCATTCGATTAAAACTCAGTCAAATCATTAACTACCAAACCGCGCAAGAAAGAGAGTCTGTTGTAGCATTTAATTAAGTAAGACATGACAAATCAACAAAGAAATTGACACGTGCATCCACGGGGCTGAGCCAAGATTTTCACTGAAATGAACTGATGAAATCCACGAACTTGTATTAATAATGTCTTTCAGCACCAAACGATGCTTACCTGTACCAAAGAGTAACAACCAGCTGGGTATAGGGTTTTAGTGGACTCCCATATTGACGAGCCAAGCCAAAATCACAAATCTTTAATTCACCGCGATTATTTAATAGAATATTTGAAGTCTTAAGATCCCGATGAAGCACCCAATTATCATGAAGGTACTTGACTCCTTCCAACAGCTGGAGCATGAGGCACTTGACTTCACTCTGACTAAATGGCTGTTTCATGGTCTCCATCAGTGCCTTAAGATCATGTTCCATGTACTCCATGACCATGAAGATGCTATCAAGGCTGCTACCTACAACTACTTCTTTAACGTCCACAATGGAAGGATGGTTGAAGGAGAGAAGAATGTTTATTTCCCTGAGAGCAGTCAAAGGAAACCCCTCCCTTTCTTTCTCCATCTTGACTTTCTTTAAAGCGACGATTTCACCAGTCTTTTTGTCTCTGGCTCTGAATACAACCCCGTACGTACCTTCATCGATCTTGTTGAGCCTCTCAAATTCATGAACATTTCTACAACCCTGAAGCATGTTAACACTCCTTGGAGGAGGTTCTGATAATTCTCGTCTTCTATGAGGATTATCATCGCCCTTGGCCTCTGCGTCAGACCCATCGATAGAACCACTGTCAGAATCTCCTTTGCTGATGATCTCTTGGTTTTCTATGTTACAATCATCTTCATGAGGGGTTTGTCTAGAAGAAGGCCTATCCTGATCATCTGATTCAGACGACCTCCCAAGTCCTTCAGAACCTTCTCTGCCTCTCCTGATCTTTACAAGCTCTGGACTAATCAATTTTTCCTGGTCTACGATTTCAGCTGACGTGAAAGAAGATCTTCCCTTTGATTTACGCATGCCATCGTAATCAGAAATCTCACCTTCATCAAGTGGTGAATATGACTCAGTAGCCCAACGAGAAGATATAATAGTTCGCTCAGGTGGATATTCATCATCATCCGCAACCACCGCCCCACTTCTTTCAACGTTTCGTTCTTCTTCAAGTTGCACATAAGATGGATCATCATGAGATTCAGAGGGTGAGGGTCTTACACCTTGTTCTACTGGACATTTTTCAGACACGTTAACCTTATCCTCTATGGGTGAATGTGAACTGTTGTTTCGTTTCCGATCTGACCTGACTAATGGGCGGGGAGACTGGTGATGAGACGCAACTAAAGCAGGTGATGGTGCTAAATTTTCAACCTCGATATTGTTCGACCTTGTTACTGCTTTTTTCACCATGTTATCATCTCTATCCCAAACAATTGGAGAAAACTTCCTCTTCTTAATCTGCACTGGCGATGACATTTTCCCATCTTCCATCTTTACAGCCACGATGTCCTCGTTACCTAGAGCTTCAGGGTCATCATCACTAGAGAGCTCACCAGGTTCTCGGTCCATCAACTGATGTCTGCCATTGCGACTCTCATCACCATTCACCACCTGATTCCTCCCCCGGGCCCCACTCTGATACTGTTTTGGAAGCCTCTCATGCTCGAGATTAGCATTTGTTGACCAATCTTCGTCACCTCCGTCATTAACATGAGTGTTCTTCTGCACTAATGCACACTCAGCCTCACGTTTAGCAAATTTAGAGTCTCTACGAGCCCCATGTCTTTCAGAAGCCATAAATGTTAACAACTGTTAAACTTCCAATAACGACAAAAAAAAACCCGACACACCGAAAGCAACCCCCCAAAATCAATCGATCAAATCCACCACAAGTTCAAATTTTGAAATTCGAAACACAATTACGGCAGAGAGAAACCGACGCAACACGAGAAGCAGATCCCAAACGCGAATCAAGATAACAATCGAAATTAAAACTCTCCAAAGACTCTTAGTTATGCAAACTAACTGAGAACGAATAAGTCAAGTCAAAACGATAAAACCCCCCAACTCGTACGAGATTTCAAATCAAACCCCAAAAAATTACAGTTGGAAATTGCTTCCTTCAATTAACCCACCTCCAGCGCATGGAAAATCAACAAATCGAATACTCTTACCGGAAATAACTAACAGAACAACGAGGGACGGAGTTGCTATCGGAGAGGTAACGCGAGCTCGACGAATATCAGTTCAGGCGTAACGACAATGCGAGTTGTGAGCTGACGAGGTACGATATGTCGTAGCGTAGCTCTCAATTTAAGCTGGGCCTTTTTTCACCGACAATACTGGGTTAAGCCCAATAATTTAATTAATCAGTCATATTTATTGAAGTTAAAAAAAAAAAGATGGAAGAAAAAAAGAGAACTGAAATTCTATTTCTTAGCTGATAAACTACACAACACACACTAGTACACACACACGGTTGATCATCAGTCATCACACAGCTAAAGTCTGTTCATGCCGCCGAGAACTAGTAATAGAGTCTTCGACGGCGAGGCCTTGAACACCAAAGCACAAGTACTTATTCATCAACCTCATGTTGAACGAGCCGCCATTCTTATGATGCTTCCTCAGCTTCATCTTTTCATGCTTTACGTTGTGAGGCGAAGAGTTGCACGGCGCCGAAGAACAAGCCATACCACTTTCATCATCGTCGACTAACGCTGGCGATGAACAGTAAGACTCAGAGAAGAAGGCGCTCGGCGAAGGAGAACCGAGGCTTGATTTTTGAAGCACAGACCGGGAATTAACGCTGCGATAATCAGCACCTTTCTTCTTCTTCATCATGGAAAGGCGAGGAGAATCATACCCCTTCAAAGAAAGCATCCTCTTGTCGTTTACCGCTGTATATTGCTGTCTTAAGGGAATCGGAGATTCCCCATTCCACATCCTATATGATTCAACAGAGCAATCGCCAATCGCCTTCTTCCTCGCAGGCTTAGGAAGAAGAATCTTTAGATACGCCGCCGAGCTAAACCTATTGAGCTTCGAAGGACTTGCCTGAGAGTTTATTTCGCTGGACAAACCAGGGCTCGAAGAACAGATATCATCATCATCGTCATCCATTGCTGTGCTTAAGGTTATGTCTGAATCGGGCAGCCCAAACGATGTTCCCGGGCAACCTAAAACAGCACTTGTCCTTGCCCGAGGAGAGGCTTCACTGCCCGCCTTCTTTTCTCCTTCTTCTTCTTGGCGAGGATTCGATACTCCTCCTAAGGAAACCAATCGCCTGTCTGAATCTCAGAAGCAGCGGATCTCGGCCTTCGTTTGAGCAGATCCAACGGCGTGCATCCATCGTTATCAATCTCATTAAGGCTCGCATGGCAAACAAACATGAGCATCTCCACGATATTACATTCTGATTCCTCGATCACCGCCATGTGAAGGGCTGTTCTTCCCTCCTTGTTCTTGACGTTGACGATGCTCTTGAGATCGAAAAGGTCTCCTTCGACTAGCAGATGCTTCATTAGTTCGATCTGTTTGTCCATCCTCCTAAAGCCCGAGGAGTGAAAACCTGCAATAGCCATGTGAAGGAATGTTTCCCCGTCGTGGTTTTGGACAGACGCCAAGGGAGACAGCTTAGGTAGAAGAGCTTCGAGGGCAGATAAATGTCCATGGAAAGCTGCTACGTGCAAGGGAGTGTTCCCATGGTTGTCCACGGTGGTCGTTATTACACCATACGATGAGATTAAGTACTTTATCACCTGCGTTTAGCACACAATTAACCGCACATATTTCAATGCAATGACAAGACACAGTTCAGTTTAGGTTAGAAACTTGCCTCGACTCTTCCATGGCCAGAAGCAGTGTGCAGTAAGCTCGAACCTTGAGCATCTCTGCAATCCAAGAAATTGGGATTTTCACGCAAAAGCTCACTCATCATCTCAACATTGCCGCCCCTCGCCGAGGCATGGAGAGCCCTTTTCATCATCTCCGAGGTAATGACATCCTCGTTTTGCTGCTCTTTCAAAGACAGAGAACAGTTTAACAGCAGCCTAAAGACGTCGCAGTTCTTGCTCCTCGAAGCAGCGTAGAACATATCTGTAATTCCATATTCACCGTCGCCGAACACCAAGAAGGGATCTCTGTCGAGCAATTCTTTGACGAAGGTCAAATCGCCGGCAGACGCGGCGGTGTAGAGGAGCCAACCTCCGTAGCCGGCCCTGATTAATGAGCTGTCGCCGTCGCATTCTTGGAGCAATTTGTGCGCCACGTGGGCTCGAGATTTGGCTATGGTGTTGTTCTCCGGCGGCGGCTCCTCTCCGTCGTCCCACACAGATTCGAGGCGGCGGATTCTTGGCAGAGAGGTCAGTTTGATGAGGAGGTTTGGGTCGAGGTGGAGAAGCTCTCTGACGAGCTCGTAGTGGCCGTTCGCCGCGGCGCAGTCTATGGGGCATGCGAACCACCATTGGTCGCCGGTGCTTTCCCATCTCAATGGGAGGTAGCCGGCGAGTGTCATCGGCAAGGTTACCACCACCCCGCAAAAGAAAAAGAAGAATAAAAAGTTCCTTTTTTTCTACTCGGCGTGGTTTGAGGAAAACCGATTACGGCACATCATCGATGAACAACAAGGGATGAGAAAGATGAATGCTTAATAGGATTTTGGAGAAATCAGAAACAGACAAGCAATTGTGGCAGAACATGTGATGTTTTCAAAGAGTTTGTTTGTGTGTAGGTGACGACTATTATCTCAGGCATATATATGACAGCAGAATGAATACAATACATAAGAAAAGCAAAGCACATGTTTGGTGATCTTAGCTGTAATAATAATAATAATAATTATAGCTTCGGAGATGAAAAAATAAATTTAAGGTGGTCACTCATAATTTATGATGACTTGCGAACGCTCGTGATCTGTCATTATAATTCAAAGTCTTTATGCAAGATTTCTTGAAGTAAGCTTGAAGGGATCATAATATATAAAGGATTTTCGTTGACCCCTCGTATTCAGAGATTATTTAATGCAAGAATATTATGATTATGATGATTAGTAGCTGGCAAAGTAGAGAGATGAGATGAACGTCATATTAAATCTTTACGTGGATTGGTGGATGTTCGAGGCAAAGGATAAGTCTCCGACAAGCTTTTGACATTTTCTTGATGCAAAGATATGGAGTTTATATACTACACAAAACTAGCTTGACTATTCTATCGTATGGTTTTCTTTATTTTTTTCCCCCTTACATTGATTTGTGATGATTGCAAATAGACACAAGGGAGAAGCCAAGAACATCAAGATAGATAGAAAAGATAGTTCACACATGTTGATGCTCATCACCTCAGTTGCCATTGTACTGAGGTGAAGTTCTTCTCCTCTTTTTTTTTCCCAAAATACAAATAGTAAAAAAGAAAAGCCTCAAGAAAAGGGCCTCATTATCCTCAGGTTCAGAAAGAAAAGAGAGCACAGCGAAAAGCCGAAGAGCGAAAAAAAGAGAGAGCAAAGTCGTGCTAATGAAAGTTTTGCGGTGGCTGAAAAGATCCATCCTTTCAATTAGGCGACTGGGAGTTCGCCGCAGTCGCTTATCACAACCCTGTTCCGAGGACGATCGCCTCTGTCCGTCTCTTGCGATTCGATCAGCCTCACAATGTCCATTCCTTCTAGAACTTGCCCGAACACAACGTGCCTCTGATCGAGCCATGGTGTCTGCAATTTTCATTCAAAGGGTTATTGGGTTTGACTGTATTGATTGTAAGAAAAATGAGGTATTTTGTCACGAGTGGAAGGAAAGATTGGCAATTAGAAGCATACCTTGACAGTGCAAATGAAAAACTGGCTTCCATTGGTGTTGGGGCCAGCATTTGCCATGCTAACAACTCCAGGACCAGTGTGAACCACTGCAAATGGAGAAAGAAACATTGACGTTGAAACGAAATTGAGAAACGCTGATAGCTATAAACGGTGGTAAGTTACGAGTAGATAGGCATACGCTTGAAGTTTTCGTCTTTGAACGTACGGCCATATATGCTTTTGCCACCAGTACCCTAGAAAGACAGATGCAACAAAATCACCATGATGATGTTACATCCAATATAGAAGAAAATGCATTGAATTCTCTGGTAAGTGAACTTAGAGGGATTAACATATCAGCTTTTACACGAAAAGTATCCCTAGAGATATATAAGCTTACATTTCCTTTGTCAAAATCTCCTCCTTGAATCATGAAATCCTTAATGACGCGGTGGAAACTCGAGCCTTTGTAGCCAAATCCTTTTTCTCCTGCTCAGTGAGTGTACCAAATTCACATCAATGTTCAACAATAATTGAAAGGCTATGCAGCTGCCGCAAAACAAAACATACACCTGTGCAAAGAGCACGGAAATTTTCAGCTGTTTGTGGGACGTCTTCACCATATAGTCCAATTACTATTCTTCCAGCAAGCTTTCCCACTGGGTTTCCAATGCTTATATCGAAAAACACTTTGTTGGTGACTTTTGATTGCAATGAAGCATCCTGAGTAAAGAAAAAGTAAGCCAAGGGATAAAAAAGTAATGTCGTAATATCCAATCCACAGTTGAACGGTTCGTCAAAGTTCATCCGTTTTCGCCTTTGGTCATTTTGTTTCATAAGGAAAAATTCAAATGACAGGGGAAGCAATCACCATAAAACTTTGTCCATACATTACCACAACTACATTATTCCTCCATAACCTTTTATCAAGCAGAAAAGGAACAACAATGCAAACACCTAAAAAAGTACAATATAGACATCTTCCATAATCATAACAGTCAAGAAACGAAAATAGGAAATAGAACAAAAGGAAGATGGAAAAACCTCAGCTGCAGCACGGATTTGGGAAGACCCTGTTCTATCTTGAGCCAAAAGAGGAGATTTTGAAGTGGAGAAGCATAGAGAACCAGACAAAACGCTCGAGGACGAAAATGCAAATCTGGGTAAATCAACAGACGACGACGGAAGGCGAATTGAGCTGAAACTCACGGCCTTCACTGGAGAGACACGTGTAACAGCTGAAATCGAGCTCACATTCGACTGTGACATACAAAAAAGCACAATCAACAACCATCACTAAAAAAACAGTATATATAATAAGCAGAGAAAAATGGTCTAGGGTATAAATCAGAATATGATGGCGTACCAGGGAAGGCGACGAAAGCACAAGCTCCATGGCTGAGTCTGAATCTGAAAGTCAAAATTTCTCAAGCAGATAAGGATAGGGCGTGTGAGGGTTTAACGATGTCTGAGACGGAGATGGCCAAGGAAAGGAGTAACGCCCCCAAAAATCTTGTTTTACTCGCACTCGCCATACAATGACGTTTATGCCCCTCACATCCCAGTACTCTTTCCTGGGCTTTCAAGAAAAAAGCCCATTTTTGAATTGTTAAGCCCAATCTTATCCCACTAGTGGGCTGAAATGTGTGAAATAAAAAAAGAGTGAATTATCAAGAGATTTGAACCCGACGTGAATCGAACACGCAACCTTCTGATCTGGAGTCAGACGCGCTACCATTGCGCCACGGATCCACTTGTTAGATTATATCAATATTTATGATTGAGGTATCGTTGTGAACGATTTTAATCATAACGTGCCACTGTATTTCTGTATTTACAAGATGAAAGGGTAGTTATAACTTTTTGACGTGTCCGTGAACTATTAATTTCGTTATAAAGATATGAATTATTGAAATCATGCATGATTGTTTGCGTTTATCTCGAGTTGGTTTGCATGTCATGAAATTTTGTGGGCGATTAGGATATGCATGATTGATTGAATCGTGTCAGCTTGAATAGATATAGCGCTGCTTTGAGAGATTCGTACACATAAAACATTTACGTTGTGAGAGATTGAGCCTGACGAGTTTATGCTCGTTTTTCTCGGTTGTGTGCGTGCCTAGTCTATATCTCTAGAACTTGCCTGTTTGATACGTGTTGAAACTATTTCTGGTGCGTTAGTGTGGAAATGACGAGGGCATTAGGAAATATGGACAAATTTCCCTACCACGACTAATCTCCATAGTTAGCCAATTTGAGCCTGAGCCTATTTGTTTCTTACCTCGTAAATTATAAAGCCGCTGACCCGAATAAGCCTCCAGAGAACATTTGAACCTGAGTCGATTAGAATAGAGCAGATGTCGAACTTGAGGGTTACTGCTTTAATGTCTGATTTAATGTTCTTCTCTGTTATTCTTGAAATGACTCGATCCTACTTGACCGTTTTCTGAAATGACCCGACCCCTTGCATAAACCTGCCCATAAACCTTTTGCAAGATATAGGTGTTGGTAGTAAGTATCCCTAGGTACACGGAATTCGCTATGACGATGTGTATTTTGCGACAAAAAGCCAAACCTTGATGTTTAGGGAATAAGGGCAGTGCACAAAATCAGAGTGGAACTGATAAATGCATTACAATGCATTTATCGTAGCATTTATTTGGGGTATAATAGAGCTTTAGCAGTCGATTTATGCATTCATCCAATATATTTACACTTATTTTATTATTGAAGGAGCTTAGGACGAGTTTCGGGCGAAAAGGAGCAAAAACGAGGCAAAACAGAGAAAGGCAGCACACTGCCAGGTGTCACGGCCGTGACACCTTATGCACTTGGCCGTGACACCACCCAGAAAACAAATATGAGACGCTGCCCTAAGTCACGGCCTTGACAGCCTATACACTTGACCGTGACCGTTGGCAGAAAGATCGACCTAAGATGGTCACGGCCGTGACCTACGATGCACTTGGCCGTGACCTGTGGCAGAAACATATGCGCGTCGTGTAGGCGATGGTCACGGCCGTAACGGCCCATGTCCCAGGCCGTGACCGTCACGGGAATCGCTATAAAAAGCTCGAATTCGACCCAGAAAGGACACAACTTACCAGAGATCAATTCCCAACCATCCAGAGACGAAAATAGGGCGAAAAGAACAGAAAATCCCGTCCCGGAGCGCAAGAGACGGATTAACGAAAAATTCACGCCGAATTAACGAAGAACGAAGATCTTTCCACGAGATCACCTCAGATTCATCAGTAGGAAAGATCATGAGTTCTTCATCTTTATCTTTCAATTCTTTAGTTGTTTTTCCTTCAATTATGAGTAGCTAAATCCCTTTTGCGTTTGGGATTAGATGAACGCTATGATATTTCGTAGTTAAGACATATATTATCGTGACTCTGTGTTTTTGACTATTTATCGTTCTATGAATATGTTTCGTTGCTTTAATATGTCTATGTGTTAAAGTGATTGTGTGGAAAAACGTTTAGGGCGACAGCTAAACAACGTTTAGGCCGATTCATAGAAGATAGGATTCGAGTATAGGGCGGAAGCAAATACTCGATCCTCGCAGTTAGTAATTACTGAATTTTAGATCCCCGCGAGCGTTTAGGGCGACAGCAAAGTCGCGAGCGGGTAGGAAATTACTGCGATTTAGTCTTAAGCACTTAGGAGCAATTTTATTGTCTTAGCCGATAATACCCAGCGGGATTCGAATCCCGAGCACGTCTTTATCATCTGAAAACTCTCGCATCAGTTAATCACGCTCTTTGAATTTCTGGTTGATTTAGGAGCAGTCTGTTAGGTTAAGTCGTCAAACAATTTGCGTACTTTATTTAGGCTAAATATCGAGTCGATAGGTCATTACTAGTACTTGATTTATTCCTTGGGTTCGATACTCGTTTACTCACTTTACTGCACTACAAACGATAGGTCCACTGCCTATCGCACGTCGGTGATAGTAATTAGGTATACGTTTTATTTATCACTTGTCGCACTTTCCATTCATACCACGTGTCGATCAAGTTTTTGGTGCCGTTGCCGGGGAATAAATTGATATTAGGAACACCGTAGTTCGGTACTTTAGCCACTTTTATTTTGACGTTTTCTTTTTTTTTACTATTTGCGTTATTTGTGTTATTTGCGTTAGTTGTATTCCTGCGTCGCTATTGATTTCGTATTCTTATTCGACGTATTTGTTTACTTCTTCGCTAATTTTCGTTTCTCACTCATTGTAGGCACGATTCAGCGGTGAATGACCCGAAGCCATCCATCGGGCTCCATCGTTGATGCAGACCCGGATTTCGAACGAAAGTTGCGAAGGAAGCTTAAGTACGATACCGAAGGAGCATCCACTAGCTCTCAAGACTGCTTAGTTAGCTATTTAGAGGATAGTTCGCAGGAATCCATCCAAAATTCACGTGTAGAGGCAGCCGTAGATAGTCCCTACATAGAAGTAGACATGGCGGACCACCGAGTGCCCGTCCATAACATTCCCGAGGAGGAACCATCACTTCAGGACCTCCTCAAGAATGCCGCGCTAGGCGGTACGGAGTCGGCGATTGTCATTCCGCCGATCGAAAACAACAACTTCGAGCTAAAGCACTCTTGGCTTCAGATGATATTCCAGACGGCCCAGTTTGAGGGCAACCCCGATGACGACCCTTACTCCCATCTGAAGGCGTTTCTGACGGTGACCGATACCATCAAAATCAATGGTGTCCCGGGCGATGCAATCAAATTGATGCTGTTTCCGTTCTCGCTCAAGTTCAGGGCGAGAGACTGGTTGGATATGTTGCCGCCCAGATCGATCACTACCTGGGAGGAGATGCGAGCCGCCTTCATCAACCACTACTTCCCACTCACAAAGGTGTTAAGATTGAAGACGGAGATTTCTCTGTTTCACCAGAAGGATTCCGAAAACTTGTATGAGGTGTGGGAGCGTTACAAGGCGCTACTGAAGAGGTGCCCACAGCACGGGATGTCGAAGGCAGCCCAGATCAACCGATTCCACGAGGGGCTCAATGATCAGACGATCCATATGTTAGACGGAGCCGCAGGAGGATGGCTCGTGAAGCTCAACGCCACTGACGCGTGGAATTTGATTGAGGACTACTCGAGGAACGGTTTCATGAGGGGCAATGCCCGGATGAAGACAACCGGTGTGTTCGGAGTTAGCGAGGAGACGGCCACTAATGCCAAGATCGAGGCGCTCCAGCAGCAAATCGCTTCGACGAACTCACAGTTGCAGACAGTGATTGGTGCATTACTTCCCAAGTCCGGGCAGACTCAGGCCGTGAATGCCGTGACGAACACCGCACCGACGCAGCATACGGTTTACGTACCATTATGCGGGATTTGCGGCGCAGCCCACGAGACCTCAGATTGCCAACTTGGGCAGCCGCTGGAACACGTAGATTATATGGGAAATTACCAAGGCGGCCAGCGAAGTTTCCAGCCTCGGGCACATCCAAACCTGGCGTACGGGAATCAGAACTATCAGAGCCAAGGACCACCAGGATTTCAGCCCAGACCTTCCGGGTTCCAAAACGGGCCACCACGACAGTACCAGAACGCGCCCGCGGGAGGATCCGACGACATGAGGGAGATGAAGGACATGATGAAGACACTCCTCACGAATTTCAGTAGCACCACCGCAGCCCACGACCCGTATGACGAAGATGGAGGAGTACATGGAGGCGAACGACTTGCGTGCTCAGAACACAGACGCTTCGCTCAAAAAGCTGGAGCAGCAGATGGGCCAGATGGCGAAGCAGTTGGCGGGGCGTACTCAGGGATCGCTCCCAAGCTACACCGAGTCGAATCCTAAGGAGTACTGCAAGGCGGTGGAATGAGCGAGAATTGCAAGAAGTGCCCGCCAAAAAGAAGGCCAAGGAAAATGCCAACTTCGAGAGCCACGACGAGCCCGAAGCTGAGGAGATGAAGGGCGACGAGGTCGAGAAAGCCGACGCTGAGAAGGAGAAGGTCGAGCCCGAGAAGGAAAAGGTGACGGAGACCCAGCGGCCACCAGTGAAGCCATACCAGCCGAAGATCCCATACCCGGCTCGACTGAAGAAGGACAAGAACGAGGCGCAGTTTGATAAATTTATGGGTATGTGTAAAGAGTTGCATATTAACTTACCTTTCGTTGAAGCTATTACGCAGATGCCCAACTTCGCCAAGTTCTTGAAGGACTTGCTGACGAACAGAAGGAAGCTCGAACACGTCTCCACCGTTTGCCTAAGAGGAGAGTGCTCGGCGATTCTCCAAAGCAAGATCCCTAAGAAGCTCAAGGATCCAGGGAGTTTCACTATTCCCTGTCTTATAGGAGATCTAGTGATTGAGCGTGCGTTAGCAGACCTTGGCGCTAGCATTAATCTTATGCCGTATTCTATGTTCAAGCGTTTAGGATTAGGTGAGCCACGACCCACTAGAATGAGCCTCCAACTAGCTGATAGGTCGTTGAAGTACCCTCGAGGTGTTATCGAGGATGTCTTAGTTAAAGTCGATAAGTTTGTGATTCCCGCAGATTTCGTTATTTTAGATATGGAGGAAGACGAGAATGTTCCCTTAATTTTAGGTAGACCGTTCCTAGCGACGGGGGAGACCATGATAGACGTTAGGAATGGGACTTTGACCCTGACAGTAGACGGCGAGAAAGTTACTTTTAATATGGCCGACTCGATAAAAAAGAGCGGCGAGCAAGATGATAAATGTTACTTTTTGGACGTATTTGACCACGATTTTCTCTTCTCCGTGCAAGGTCTGTCACAGGTCGAGGATCACGACATGCATACACTTATGGCGGTCGATGAGTGTGGGGAGGAGGTCGACGAGCCTATCATAGCTATCGACGAGAGCAGCAAAGAGGACAAGGAAAAGAGCTCGGTCGAGGAGCCACCAGTCCTGGAATTGAAGCCGCTGCCCGACCACCTCGAGTACGCGTTTCTGAGCAATAACGGAGGGCTGCCGGTCATCATCTCGTCGAACCTCGACGACGGACAGAAGGGCCAGCTCTTAGACGTGTTGAAGGCACACAAGAAGGCGTTGGCGTGGAAGATATCCGACATAAGGGGTATCAACCCGAGCTATTGCAAGCACAAGATCCTCATGGAGGACGATTTCAAGCCGGTCGCTCAATGCCAAAGGCGGCTCAACCCCAAGATGAAGGACGTGGTAAAGAAGGAGGTGATCAAATTGCTAGACGCGGGGATGATCTATCCCATTTCAGACAGCGCATGGGTCAGCCCAGTCCAAGTAGTTCCAAAGAAAGGAGGCATGACGATCGTCACCAACGACAAGAACGAACTGATCCCGACGAGGACCGTGACCGGATGACGCGTCTGCATCGACTACAGGAAGTTGAACGATGCCACGCGAAAGGATCGTTTCCCTTTACCATTTATTGATCAAATGCTAGAAAAGTTAGCGGGTCACTCATTTTACTGTTTCCTTGATGGCTTGTCAGGTTATTTACAGATTCCCATAGCACCCGAGGACCAAGAAAAGACGACGTTCACTTGCCCGTTCGGAACGTTCGCGTACCGAAGGATGCCATTTGGCTTATGCAATGCCCCAGCCACCTTCCAGCGATGCATGATGGCCATATTCGACGAAGTGGTAGGTGAGGTAATGGAGGTATTTATGGATGATTTTTCTGTTTTCGGGTCGTCGTTTGATGCATGTTTGTCAAATCTAAAGCTCGTACTCGCACGATGCGAGGAAACGAACTTGGCACTTAATTGGGAAAAGTGCCACTTCATGGTTCGAGAGGGTATAGTCCTCGATCACAAGATCTCCTCTAAAGGAATCGAAGTTGACCGGGCCAAGTTAGAAGCTATAGAGAAATTGCCTGTTCCCTCGAACGTGAAGTCGATTAGAAGCTTCCTAGGACATGCGGGATTTTATCGTAGGTTTATTAAGGATTTCTCTAAGATCGCAAGACCCATGTCTAGGTTGCTAGAAAAAGATGCCCCGTTCGATTTTAATGACGAGTGTCTGCATGCTTTTAAGTTGCTTAAGGAGCGGTTAGTCACAGCACCTATTATGGTAGCCCCTGATTGGGGGCTGCCCTTTGAACTAATGTGCGATGCTATTGACTATGCAGTTGGGGCCGTGCTAGGGCAGCGTAAGGACAACCATTTCAGACCAATCTACTATGCGAGTAAGATGTTAGACGCAGCCCAGGCCAATTACACGACCATCGAGAAGGAGCTGTTGGCCGTCGTTTTCGCTTTCGACAAGTTCAGGTCATATCTAATCCTATCTAAAGTTATTGTTTTTACTGACCACTCTGCCCTTAAGTATTTGTTAGCAAAGCCCAATGCCAAGCCACGGCTAATTAGGTGGATCCTGCTACTGCAAGAGTTCGACATCGAGATCCGCAATAAGAAAGGTGCTGAGAACTTGGCGGCGGATCACCTCTCTCGACTAGAGGAGTCCGAGATATACCAGAAGGACGAAAGGGCGATACACGATCGGTTCCCATACGAGCACCTCTACGCGATACATGTGGTAAGTGACGACACCCCTTGGTTTGCAGATTATGCTAACTATCTTGTTGGGAGGGTCCTACCAAAGGAGTACACCAGTCAGCAAAAGAAGAAATTCTTTTCTGAGTTGAGGTATTACTTTTGGGAAGACCCGTATCTTTTCAGGCGATGTGCAGACGAGGTAATACGGAGATGCGTGGCGGCCCCAGAATCGATGCAGATCCTTAGACATTGTCACAATGGACCGACCGGAGGACACTACGCAGCAAACAGAACCGCTCAGAAGGTGTTGGAGAGTGGATTTTACTGGTCCACGATCTTCAAGGACGCCCAAAGGTACGTTGACACTTGTGATCAGTGTCAGCGCGCAGGTAATCTCTCCAAACGCGACGAAATGCCTCAGAATTTCATTTTGGTATGTGAGATATTCGATGTGTGGGGTATAGATTTTATGGGTCCATTTCCTAGCTCATACAATAATAAGTACATCCTAGTTACCGTCGATTATGTGTCTAAGTGGACCGAGGCGCAAGCCTTACCCACAAACGACGCTAGGGTAGTCGTTAGATTTTTCCGAGCATTGTTTTCACGTTTTGGGGCACCTAGATGCATCATTAGTGATAGAGGCACTCACTTTTGTAACACCCAGTTTGCACGCACTTTAGAACGTTACGGTGTTAGACATAGCCTATCCACCCCGTACCACCCCCAAGCTAGTGGTCAAGTCGAAGTAGTGAACCGTGAGTTGAAATGCATCCTAGAAAAGACCATAGAGGGAAACTGTAGGGAGTGGGCAAATAAGTTGAATGATGCACTTTGGGCATACAGAACTGCATACAAGACTCCCATAGGCACTACGCCATAGATTAGTCTATGGAAAAGCATGTCATCTTCCCGTAGAAATAGAACATAAGGCATATTGGGCCATCAAATCCTTAAATCTTGATTTGGGGAACGCCGGCGGAAAGCGGCAACTCCAAATCAACGAATTAGACGAGTGGCGTTTATCGGCTTACTATAATGCTCGCATGTATAAGGAACGCTCCAAAGCCTATCATGATAAAAAAATTCGAAAAAGGCAAGAGTTTCAGGAAGGAAACCAAGTCCTTCTTTTGAACTCTCGACTTAGGCTTTTTCCTGGCAAGCTTAGGTCACGCTGGTCAGGACCGTTCACTGTTACCCGTGTTTTCCCTTGTGGTACTGCTGAGATTTCAGGTATGGAGCAGGGTACTTTTAAGGTGAACGGCCATAGGTTGAAGCACTATCTCGCTGGCGAGGAGGACGCGACCGAGAGGGAAGTGCTGTACCTGGACTTCCAGACGTGAGCGAACGAAACGACGTCCGGCTAAAGACGGTAAAGTAAGCGCTTCTTGGGAGGCAACCCAGGTATTTTCATTTATGTCTTAGGTATAGCCTTAGTTAAAAAAAAAATGGTGTCACGGCCAACTGCTTAAGCAGTCACGGCCGTGACTGCCCCCAGAGGCACTCACTGCCTCGTGTCACGGCCAACTGCTTAAGCAGTCACGGCCGTGACGACGGGTTGAAAAAAAAATAAAAATAAAAATATATACCGGCCGATTCTGTCACGGCTCGTGACATAGACGTCACGGCCGTGACTAGCGGCAGAAGACGGCGCTGCCGAGTGTCACGGCCAAGACCTATATGGGTCACGGCCGTGACATCAACGATTTTAAGTTAAAAAATTCTTTTTTTTTCTTTCTTCTCCATCTCTTCCTCTCTCTTCTCTCCTTCTCGCCCCCCACCTTCTTCACATCACCCACCACTCACAAATCATCATCATCCGCCTACCACCGCCGCCGAACGCCGCCATCCACTCCGGCGACACCCACGAAACTAACCCCAACCCCCTTCAATTCGTTAAAAATCCAAGGTATGAAAATTTTATTGCCCTATTTCGTTCTAAATTTGCAATTCTCGTCGAAATTGTTAATCTTTGGTGTTGACATGCTTCTATTTGCTTGTTACATGATATAATTACTATGGGCATGCTTAATTTATTACTTTGAATTGCAATTGTTCGAATCTTTGATGAACCCTAATTTTCGAAATTGGGGATCTTTGAAATTGGGTCTCAAATGTTGGTTCTCTTGCCCTTTTATTGATACATGCTAGGAATACTTTGAGCATGCCTAATTACGTGATATTAAGGGTTAATTTCGACGTTCAACGAAGAACCAATTTTCGAATTTGGGGATTTTCGAAATTGGGTATAAATTGCTGCTATTCGTACCCTTATATAATGATATGTGGTTTGGGAATGTTTAATTTGTTTATTTGGTTCATTAATTTTGAATTTCGGGAAAGACGAACCCTACCTTTAAATTTGGGGCTATCTGAACAGGATTACAAAATTTGTATATGATGATGTGGGTTCGTTTTGAGTTTTAGTATGGATTTTATCGTATGAAACTTTGGGTACGTTGGTCGCCCTGATTTGGAACTTGCTATGCATATCTTCATCTGCACGTTATCTATTCGATAAAATGCCACCTTGAGTTGTCATGAGTTATTGCATATGCAAATTACTGCCTCGTTGCTATTTTGGTCGAGTCACGCTTCCTCGAATTTAATTGCTACATTACCCTTGAACTCACATCTTTCCTTCAGGTACTATGGGTAAAAGCCGCCCTTCATCCTCACGTGACCCCGCCTCGTGTTCGCCCGTTCGTCAAAGGCGACGCGGGCCCCCACCGACAATGCTAGAAGCCATGGGTCAGTTCACGGATGAAGCTCAGATGGCCCACTACAACAAGCTGAAGGCCATGGAGTTCATCTCCATGGACCAGATCGATCACGACACACTGACGAAGTACAGCATCGACCAGCAAGTCGGCCAGTACCTATCACTTAGCGGCTGGGGGACGTTCTTCGGCATCGACGAACCGACATACAAGGAACTCACTTTGGAGTTCCTTGCCATGTTCTCCTACGACGTATACGGCGACAACAAGATCAGATTCCGGGCATTCAATGAAGAGCAGATAGTGAGGGCCGACAACCTGTGCCATGCACTTGGAGTACCACAGCCATACCCACACCAGCCCTACGCGACGTAATTTGATCAACCGGGCGGACGTCAGGGTTGCTGGGCTGATATCGCTCGACCCGGCAAGCCGGCTTACAGCGCGAAGACGTCGAAGGCATCTGCGCTAAGGAGCTCAGGACTGCGTTACATTCACCACCTCCTAACGACCTCGCTTACACCGAGGGGCGACTCGCACGGAGCAGTCACCCTCCGCGATCTATTTTACCTGGCCAAGCTGCATCGAGGCGAACAGGTCCACTTAGGGATGGCGGTGGCCCACGCCTTCAGCTCTCAGGCGGAAGCAAGACGCAATGGAAAGATTGCCGTAGGCGCACTCATCACCAAGGTCGTCCGGGGATTACGCTACTGGCCAGCAAATGCACCCGAGATGGAGGTAGTAGGCGGGCGTCACCCAGTGAACGAGGAGATGCTGGTGAAGATGAAGATGCTCGTGAAGGCGCCCACCTGGACTCGTGCCAACAAGGTATATATCTGGCACGAGATGTATCGCGGCCAGACCGACCACGGAGCCATCCCCGACGACCAGCTCTACCTCGACGGCCCCCACCCAGTGGAGACAGACACGACGACAGCAGGGCCCTTACTCATCCGACTATCACCACGGCGAATCATCCGGCGTCGCCCCGTACGCTTCAACGGCGGACCTTGAAGCACTGCGCCAGGACATGATGCGCATGAACGCCGAATCACTGCAGAGGGAAGACGAGATCCGGCGATACAACGAAGAGACTCGGCGCCGACAGGAGGAGTACGAGCGCCAGAACGAGGAAGCCCACCGCCGTTACGACAGGCCCTTCAAGCCATGGACACGACGCGCAAGTATTCCCAGCAGTCGATGGCTTTCTTGCGCCCGAGGCCACCATCACCACAGCCACCGCCGCCACCTCCTTAGAGATTTCTTCTTTTTCCTTTATGACATTGCGTTTGCTTGCGTAGTCGCATGTGTTTCATTTATGACATTGCGCTTATAACTATGTTTCTAGTTAATCTTATGACTACTCTCTTTTCGTGTCTATTGCTCTCTAGCTAGCGCCAGGATACGCCTAATGGATTACAACACGACCTTCACGCGCATAATAAACAACTACGACACGACCACGTCAGGGGAGTCCCGTTCTTTTAAACTCTTTTTCCTTCCCTTTTATCATTTTTACGTTGAGGCCAACGTCTGACTTAAGTGTGGGGAGGGGAATTTAGTTTTAGAACTTACGTGAAAATTTTTAAATTTTTATGACGTGTCCGTGAGTCGTTGAGTTCGTTGGAAAGGCATGAATTACTGAATCAGGCATGATTTTCTGCACTTATCTCGAGTTGGTCTGCATTCTATGAAATTCTGTGAGCGATTAGGACATGCATGACTGATTGATATTATCGGCCTGAATAGATATAGCACTATTTTGAGAGATCCGTGCACATAACTCTGTTTCGTGTGAGAGTTTGAGCCTGACGAGCTTATGCTCATTTTTCTTGGTTGTGTGACGTGCCTAGTCTATATCTCTCTAGAACTTGCCTGTCTGATGCGTGTTGAAACTGTTTTGGTGTGCGAGTGTGAAAATGATGAGGGCATTAGGAATCAAGTCCAGGGCCAAAATTTTCTTAATCATGACGAACCCCATTAGTTAGCCACGTTGAGCCTGAGCCTATTCGTTGCTTACCCCGTATGTTATGAAATGCCCCTAACCCGAATAAGCCTCCAGAGATTATATGAACCTGAATTGATTAGAATAGAGCAGAAGTCGAATTTGAGAGTTACTGTTTCAGTGTATGATTTGATGTTCTTCTCTGCTATTCAAGAAATGACTCGTCCCTGACTTGACCGTTTTCTGAAATGACCCGATCCCTTTCATAAGCATGCTCATAACCCTTTGGCAAGATATAGGTTTCGGTAATAATTATTCTTAGGTACACGACATTCGCTGTGACGATGTATTCTATGCGACAAAAGCCGAACCTTGATGTTTTTTAAGGGTAATAAGGTGAAAGGGCAGAAAATGAAAGAGAACTGAGTCGAGAGGGTCGGGCAGAAAAGTCTAGGATTTCAGAGCGAGAATGTCGAGTCTTATGTTGGGGCATGTGACTATCATTTTGATCATGCTATGTTCTTTGATAATTTTTGCTTACGTGTCCTCGATCTAAGATTACGTGTTCATTACACATGCTTGTCACTTCATGATTATTCGACCCGTTTCCCCCGAAAGACCCTCAGATTTATACTTGCCATTTTGAATAGTAGAGATGCGATTAGCTTGCAAGTTTATGGTATGGACTAATGCACGAATTTGAGCGATTCACTATAAATTTAGCGTATACACTGAGCGATTTGAGCGAATCTTTGTGAGGTATGAGTTTCGATTAGCAGTGCGAAGAAAGTTTAGGTTGACAAGTGCAAGTAATTAGTGTAATGTTCGTGATTGTTTGCTTGATTCCTGTTGCTTTCTAGCTTTGATGATAAATTGCGAACAATCGTGCCGTTATACTGATTTGATGCCTTATCTAAGTTATATTTACTTGAGGACAAGCAAATGCTTAAGTGTGGGGAGGTTTGATAAATGCATTACAATGCATTTATCGTAGCATTTATTTGGGGTATAATAGAGCTTTAGTAGTCGATTTATGCATTCATCCGATATATTTACACTTATTTTATTATTGAAGGAGCTTAGGACGAGTTTTGGGCGAAAATGAGCAAAAACGAGGCAAAACAGTGGAGAAAGGCAACACACTGCCAGGTGTCACGGCCGTGACACCTTATGCACTTGGCCGTGACACCACCCAGAAAACAAATATGAGACGCTGCCCTAAGTCACGGCCGTGACAGCCTATACACTTGACCGTGACCGTTGGCAGAAAGATCGACCTAAGATGGTCACGGCCGTGACCTACAATGCACTTGGTCGTGACCTGTGGCAGAAACATATGCGCGTTGAGTAGGCGATGGTCACGGCCGTGATGGCCCATGTCCCAGGCCGTGACCGTCACGGGAATCGCTATAAAAAGCCCGAATTCGACCCAGAAAGGACACAACTTACCAGAGATCAATTCCCAACCATCCAGAGACGAAAATAGGGCGAAAAGAACAGGAAATCCCGTCCCGGAGCGCAAGAGATGGATTAACGAAGAATTCACGCCGAATTAACGAAGAACGAAGATCTTCCACGAGATCACCTCAGATTCATCAGTAGGAAAGATCATGAGTTCTTCATCTTTATCTTTCAATTCTTTAGTTGTTTTTCCTTCAATTATGAGTAGCTAAATCCCTTTTGTGTTTGGGATTAGATGAACGCTATGATATTTCGTAGTTAAGACATATATTATCGTGACTCTGTGTTTTTGACTATTTATCGTTCTATGAATATGTTTCGTTGCTTTAATATGTCTATGTGTTAAAGTGATTGTGTGGAAAAACGTTTAGGGCGACAGCTAAACAACGTTTAGGCCGATTCATAGAAGATAGGATTCGAGTATAGGGCGAAAGCAAATACTCGATCCTCGCCGTCAGTAATTACTGAATTTTAGATCCCCGCGAGCGTTTAGGGCGACAGCAAATTCGCGAGCGGGTAGGAAATTACTGCGATTTAGTCTTAAGCACTTAGGAGCAATTTTATTGTCTTAGCCGATAATACCCAGCGGGATTCGAATCTCGAGCACGTCTTTATCATCTGAAAACTCTCGCATCAGTTAATCGCCCTCTTTGAATTTCTGGTTGATTTAGGAGCGGTCTGTTAGGTTAAGTCGTCAAACAATTTGCGTACTTTATTTAGGCTAAATATTGAGTCGATAGGTCATTACTAGTACTTGATTTATTCCTTGGGCTCGATACTCGTTTACTCACTTTACTGCACTACAAACGATAGGTCCACTGCCTATCGCACGTCGGTGATAGTAATTAGGTATACGTTTTATTTATCACTTGTCGCACTTTCCATTCACACACCACATGTCGATCAGGAACTAAGGTGAAAGGGCATAAAATGAAAGGAAACTGAGTTGAGAGGGTCGGCAGAAAAGTCTAGGATTTCAGAGTGAGAACATTGAGTCTTATGTTGGGGCATGTGATTGTCAGTTTGATCATGTTCTATTCCTTGTGTCTTCGCTTTAGGCCTATATGTGTCAATATTTATGCGTGTCACCTCATTGCTCTTTGACCCCGTTTCGACCCGAAAAGACCATCAGATGTACGCTTGCCACTTTAAGTAGTAGATATGCGATTAGCTTGCAAGCCTATGGAAGGGGTTGGACTAGTGCATGATTTGAGCTATTCACTACTGAGTGATTTGAGCGATTTCTTGTGAGGTATGGGGCTCGATTAGCAGTGCTAAGGAAGTTCAGGTTGATAGGTGCCGATCATTAGTGTACTGTTCATGATTGTTTGCTTGATTCCATTTTGTGCTTTCTAGCTATGATGATAAGTTGCGAACAATTGTGCCATTATTTTATTTTGATGCCTTTCCTGACTTCTAATTTGCTCGAGGACAAGCAAATACTTAAATGTAGAGAGCCTTGATAAACGTATTTTAATACGTTTATTGTAGTATTTAATTGGATTATGATGGAATTTTCGCAATCATGCACTTATTCGCTCTATTTACACCTATTTTGATATTGAAGGGCCTTAGGACGGCTATCGGGCGAAAAGGAGCGAAAACGAGGCAAAACGGAGCAAGTACGATGAAAACAGAAAGGCGTCACGGCCGTGATACCTCGAGCACCGGGCCGTGAACCACGACAGGACACCAGAGGAAACCAGCTCAACATCGTCACGGCTGTGAATGAAAGTGCACCAGGCCGTGTATCACGGCAGAGAGTCGAGGCAAAGAGGTTCAAGGACCGTGAAGCCTAGTGCAATAGCCGTGACTGAAGCGCGAAAACAACGAAACCCAAACAGAAGACTGTCACTACCGTGAAGGCCCATGTCCCAGGCTGTGAAGGTTGCGAAAGTCGGTATGTAAACCCAATTTCGATTCAAAAAGAGGGGACACCTTTCAGAATTAAAACCTAATCACGGAGAGACGAAGGAGAGCCGTCAAGAACGGGAAAATACTTCTCGGAGCAAAGATAACCGATCAACCACGACAATTTGAACGAGGAACGAAGATCCTTCACGAGACCATGTCAGATTCATCAGTAGGAAGGAATATGAATTCTCCATCCTCGTTCTTTATATCTTTTGTTGCTTTTCAATTAAGTATGAGTAGCTAAATTCCCTTTGTGTTTGGGAGTAGATGAACGCTAGGTTAATTCGTGCTTAATTCGTGACTCGTGTATCCTGACTATTTATCTATCTATGAAAGTGTTTCTTCGCTTTAACATGTCTATGTGTTGAAGTGAATGTGCGAATCGCGAAGGAAACGAGAAGAAACAATTGGTAGTCCATGCTCCTAATCAGCCAAACCGCGGGATGCCAAATGAACCGAGATGGGAACAAAGAACAAATGCGAGACCTAACAATGCTTTGGCTAAACAGCCGATGCCGACTTGCCAACAGTGTGGACGTCAACATGTCGGCGTCTGCTTTGGTCCTCGTCCCAATATCAAGTGCTTTAATTGTGGAAATGCGGGTCATATCTCGCGATTTTGTCGTGAGAATCCGTCGGTTAATCCGATCCCTGCACAGAATCAACAACTTGTGCAGTACGAACCTCCGAGGGTACCTGCGAGGGTATTTATCCTCACTGCTAAAGAAGATGAAGAACAACCTAGAGTAGAACCAAATATGTAAGATAGGATTTGTGAACATGTGAACTTCGGAGCGGTAATATTGTGTACTTTAAGATAATATAAATAGTTTATCTAATGATTCAGCCCAATTAAGTTAAGTAACAGGAGAAAGCTGAAAATCAAGGAATAATGATTCCAAATAAGAATTGAGAATTTTCAGGAAGGGTAGTGATCATTGCTTTTCCCGAATACGAGAATTGCGACAACGAATATATCCAAACCACTGTAAGGGTAGAAGGAATCAATGCCTCGAGTTATTTCAATCGGCGTAATTTCGAGGGCGAAATTCTTTTAACGGAGAAGGGATGTAATACCCGTAAAATTTAATACGGGACTTTCGATGTAAATTAATATTGTGATTACCTAAATAAGAAATTTCAAAAATACCTAAATCATGAAGTTTGATAACGAGATTGGATATTAGGAGCATCGATATATAAGTTAAAGAAAAATTGAGAGTTTAATAAATTAAATGAAAGAAGAGCTCGAAAATATTAATTAATAAAACAGAACATATTTTTATATACGCCCTTGACATGGTGGAAACTTTTGGGCTTTTCCATACCAATGTTATACGCTAGGCGCTAGTCAGGCGCCCGAGGGGGGCCTAGCGCCTAAACGGTCTAGGCGGGGCCTAGCAGTTTCTAGGCGTAAATTAAGCGGTATACATATTTTTTATTATATTTCTTTTATCAAATATGCAAATATTTTATCAAAGTAAGTCAAATTTATCCAAACATGTTAAATAAATAATATCAAGCACAACAATGCAACAAAATAATATTAAATGTTGTTTTACGGATAATATCGGACGAAGTTATCCTATTTTTTTACCTCAATTTCTATATTTTTATATTTCCAATTATAATTTTACATATTTTTAATTTCAGTTTATATATATATTCCACTTCAATTTATATAGGCTTATTAATATTTCTGTATTTTTTCGGTTTATATATAATTTATGGACTATAAAGCACTGTATTGTAGTAGTAGTATTTCCTCTTGTCCCACACCGGTTATTTGGTGAACTTTAAAGATTTTCTATATAAAGGAATAATCTCACCTCACAATGCATGTGCTTGCCACATTAAAGCATCCTTCGACTGCTTTGGGATTTTCCCCACATTGTAGTTTCTTAACAGTACTAAGTTTCGTGGGTTTCGAAAATATTGGGCGGAAATTCGAAGTTATTGGGCCGATTTTTTGGATTAGTAGGCCGAATATTCGGATAAGTCGGCCGACTTTTCGGATTAGTCGGCCGATTAATCGTTTTGCTGATTAATCAGGCGTATAGGCGATATTCGCCTCGGTGTGGGCCGAGTAGTGCCTAGGCGGCCGCCTAGGCCGAATTTACAACAATGTTCCATACATAGGAAACCAAGTTCACCGTGAAAGTATTATAAGTGCAAGTCTTTACCATTTAACGTTTAATTATTGGAAGTTTTTGGTCAAAAGGATAACTATTAAATGACATTACTTAGCTTGGGAGGTAAATATTCATCACCGCCTTTTCACTTCCTCACACGAACTCCAACCTCAAGATATGAAGATATATCCATTCAAGCCTAGAAAATAAAGAAAACCCTACTTTGGTAAGAAAGGAAAGACACGAAAGAAACAAGGGGAAAGGAGAAAACTTCACAAAAGGAAGAAAAAGAGAACGAAAGTTGAAGATTTTTAAGTTCAAAACTCAAAAACAAACCCAATAAATCGAAGCAAAGGAGGTAAAAATCATATTATGTTACCCTCCTATACATAATATAAGTCTCTTCTTTTCGTTAGACTTATTTTTACTCTTTTTTAGTAGCTTAGTTGGTCGTTTGTGTCTATTGCTATTTTTTTATGACTATGATGCTTATAGCTATGTCTATAATTATTTATCTATGACTATTATCTTTTTACGTTTAATTTTCCTTTTATTAGGTTAGGATACGCTCATAATCGTCGAGTCGCGTTCATGTACCGGGGACTCAGGTCCATCCATGCGACTCGAACTACCTACGTTCTCTCTACGAGTATTCGGCATTTTTATTTCTATTATCTACAAGTAGCCACATAAGCAAATATATCATTGTAGGCAATTAATCACATCGTACCGTAAAACCTATAGGCAAGGCTGATCCTCCATACTTTTGAGCGGCCGTACATGGACAGTCTACAGAATCTATAACCCAAGCTCTGATACCACCTGTAGCGACCAGCACTTTCTAATACTAATTAGTGGGGGATTTTCGCAACGTAGTCGCGGAAGATCCGTCTAATAATTTTTTTTCCAGAATAAAATATATTACAATAATACTCGTCTACATCGTCATCACTAAGCACGGGCTGTAGCCCCAAAATATCAAAATATCAAAAACCTAATGTCGTTCCACAGGTCGCATCCATGCACAACATCGCCCTCAAAAGTCCGTGGAGCACCGCCGTCAGCCCGCCTGACGCGCATCAGCGCCGGGCTCGATACCTACAATATGTAAAACCCTGAGCTATTTGCTCAGTAGTTGAAATATGCGTGAATGCACGTGCGCTCGATCCCAGTCCATATACCTTACAACATGCACGCTCAACCCTGATCATGACTCATCACATCTCACGATTCCCCGTGACTCGACACTATACACCCTCGGGTATCCCACTCAGTTCGCTTTAGAATGTGAAGGTTTCTCATGTCTCTTTAGAGTCGCCCATTCCCGAGTTGAGGTTCACGCTCGGTCTGCCCACTCAGGTCTCTTTAGAGTGGTACGTACTAGAACTTTCCCCTCTGTACCTAATGCTCGGTCGGCCCACTCAGGTCTCTTTAGAGTGGTACGTACTAGAGCACGGACAGCCTACTCAGGTCTCTTTAGAGCAGCATACACCCACCCTCTACCCGGCACAAGGACCAGCAACACTCGTCAACATCTCAAACGTTCCCGTTCCGCACGGTACTCAGTCACCTCGCACTGACCTGGTATGCGCAAACAACATGTAATGTGCAACAATATTTAAAACATATAAAACACATAATCCATGAAATTCACGTAATCATATAATCACGTATTCACATAATTCATATAAGACACATAATTCATATAAATTTCATATAATGATATACACAACCATTTACGTGTCGTGGGTGGATTTCACCTACCTGTCCTCCTGATATAGCTAGTCGTGGTATCTGATGGAATACCTAAACCTCGGATCTCTGGACATATAAGTATCATTCGTATCTCTATTAATTCTTGAATAGTACTAGTATAAAATAATTATATTTAAATACTAGTCTAGAGGTCGATAGTTAACTTGCAAAACCGTAAATAATTCGCACGAAAGTTTATTAAAATATTGGTCAGAGTCGGGTCATTCCTAATCCCTAGCAATCTCAACAAAAGGTAGTATTTTAAAGCCCATTCGCACGATCAATTTGAACAATAGATTAAGACCTAGGTTCTGATCGGCCGATTTGTCATGTTCAAACCCTTGTTTCGCCGAGTTCTACAATTGGTATTGAATCGCCCGATTCTAGTTGGCACATTTAGTCGATTTGTATCATGCATGAAGATAGCTTAGCCGAAGTTCCAATCGCTCGATTGGCTGCATGTTGAAGTAAACGTTCGCCCGACCGAAGCCCATTTCACCAAGTGTCCCGAAATTGCCCGATTTGAGGCATATACAACCCCAAGAATCGCCGAGTTCTCCTTTTTCGTAGAACCGACTGAGATTCCTTTAAACTAAAGCTTTTTCTGACAGTGCATGAATTTTAAATTAAACTTTTGACGGGGCTAAATTCAAATATACCCAAGAATGTATCATTTTTATGGGTAAGTTTCTACTCACTACTCTAGTAATAGTCACCCTATTTGTCTTCTTATAGGCTGAGTCTACACAGTAGTGTATAAGGCTATAAAGTTATAGCTTTTTTACGACCAAAATATGAATATACGACGACTTGGTAAAGTGAAAGTCGATGAGCTAGCTTTACCTGTTGATAATCAATTCTCATCTCTCTTCAATTATTGCTTTGCAATGGTGCTTGGAGTTTCTCCTCAAAACTCGTAGGAAGGTAAATTCTATATAATGTTTGAATAAGATCTAACTAACTACATTGATGATCGCCCTTTTGCTGTGATTATGGATATTCGATATCAGCTTGATCACCAGTTTGATGTTTGTATATTCTGAATCTGAGTAGGTGTAAATAAATGCCTCAGACTATGTCTGAGATTCGTCTCTATACTATGAGTGAATTGTTTTATGGCATTTACCTCAAAAAGAAAAACACTTGGTTGGGAAGATGCCCTTTATTAGCGCCCCTTCACAAAGTTATTTAAGAAACCTGCTAAGTGATACTGTAAACAACTACTTAATAGAGTGCATTGATTGTTCTATGCAGGCCTGAAGTGAATCTGAATAACGATCCTTAGAAATGGGAATTAAAGAATGGATTCGAAAAAATTTTCTATCCCTTTTCCAGTTGATACGCAATGTGAAAGGCTTTTTCAACAAAGTCAGGTCCATTTTATCGGACAAAAGTCCCACAAATGATCGAGAAAACGATGTCTATGCAGCCGCTGAACGCCCGAAGCACGTGGTAGTAACCATACCCGAGTTAGGATATTCACTCGATTGCACGAGCGCCAACGATCAAGATAATGAGTACTTTGTTAAATATTCTGTCGAAGAATTTACAACTGCGGATGCTGAAGAAGTGGACGACGAGGTGATCAAGAATGCCATGTTAGAGATCAGTTCCACAGCTAATAATACTCATCATCATCATCATCATCATCATCATCATCATCGTCAAGATGTAATAATAATTAAGGAAGAGAGATGGATCAAACATTATAGTAACCGTCAGTTGCTATTGCTTGTTGGGGAAGGAGATTTCTCCTTCTCTTCTTGTTTGGCCGTGGCTTTTGGTTTCGCTCCGTATTTGATAGCAACTTCTCTTGATTCTGAAGGTATTATAAACATATATACATATATGTTTTGTTGTTCTGAAGGTATTGCTTATACGTATATAAACATATATATGATGAGCGAGTCTCAGATTTCTTGAAGAACCACTATGGCAAGGCCATGTTGAACATTGCCGAACTAAGGAGCAGAGGTTCCATAGTCATGCATGAGATCGACGCAACAAAAATGGCAGATCATGCATTTCTCGGCCATTTTATGTTCGATCGCATAGTTTACAACTTCCCCTTTGCTGGGTTTTTCAAGAACATGCCCCGTGAATCCCAACTTAGGTTGTCATAACTTTTTCAATTCGTAATATACTAGTTTTATTTACCAATATGGATGGCTCTCTCTCTCACTCCACGTATATATATATATATATATATATATATATATATATATATATATATATATATATTTATATATCGCAGCCTACATAGAAGACTAATCAGCTTGTTTCTGAAGAACGCAAAGGAGATGATAAGCGAAGACGGTGAAATTCACGTAACACACAAAACCAATGCGTTCCACAGAGAATGGAACATTGTGTCGATTGCTTCATCGCACGGCTTGAAGATGATTGAGGAGGTGAGATTCAATCATTTTGACTATCCGCGTTATCGAACTAAGTGTGGCTTTGGTGGTGACAACAACTTCAATTGCAACCCATCCAAAACTTACAAATTTGGGCTTGTTTAGTTATAAGTTGTTTCTCTGGGTGTTGTCATCTATGTGTATGTGTCGTCGTTGTGTTTATGCATTTGTATTGTATGTGTTGTGTGCTTGCTGATGTGTGTGCATGCGTTTGCGTTTTTACCTATGCTTGTATTTGTTTGTGATGATGTATCTATCAAGACTCCGAAGTGTTGGGTTTGCTTGAAAACATGCTCTCAGTTTGAATATCAACAAGCATATAAAGAAAATTAACATCTCAAACATGTATAGTAAGCATATTAACCCAATCGTGAATTCTCTCCCTATTTTTGCACTCGGTGTTGTATTTTCCATTTTATGTTTCCACAACAATGGTCAGAACATGCTTTCATTTTGATTACCGACAGAAACGTTTGTCCATTCTCCTAATCACGAAGCTCACTGTATCGTATAATTGTTGTAAAGAATTATTATTGTTTGTTGGATGTGTAAAAATAATATATCCTAGAAATGTCTACTTACATGTTATCTTCTAGGTACGCCGGGTCTGCATGGGTTCTGTCTCACAGGAAAATGTAAAGTAATGAAAGTAAATGCGAGAAATTGATTTTTTATAGAGGTTATATCCCCAAGTGGGGTTTACTCCTCTCATTGAGGTTTGCTCCTCAAGAGTTTAATCAATCACTATAATATCACCTTAGTTGGTTACAACACTGATTGATTGCATCAATACATAATCAAAACAAGTCGAACACTAAACACAACTAGGTTACCACACGTTGTCGTTCCTGGGAATCTCCAATTCCTGACAACACAGCTCGCTACCAAAGGACCCCGGAACTCGTCCTTCTCTTCACGTGCGCGTAAATATCGACATAGCCTCCTCGTGTATTGCTCACGTCCGAAGACATAATATATGTGTGTAAATTGGAATAACTTCGTATATTCAGCATTCACAAGTAATCGCTCATGTGGACAGAAGATTATCGAAAGTGGAAGCTCAAAAACTCAAAAGCTTCTGCTCAATCTCTCGTATTCGTACTTTCGCAAGTTCTAGTCTCCCGACACTTTAAAGTGTTGCTCATACATATGGATCTTTTTCTATCAATATTTACATGGAAAGGCAATCATAAGATTAATGATCAAATTAAGCACGTAATCCATGAAATCATCGAGTAATCAATATGCCAATAAATCATGCCTTACATAAGTCTACAATGGTCATTAGCTCGGAATAGCATAATTTTAATTTACATAATAGCTCAGATTCGAAATCAAGGCATATTCAAATATTCTGGATGATATTTCCACAATAGCACTTTCCATATGTGATACCCAGTCAGCATCATATAGATAAATCAATCAGGATCTTTCCTATTTATATTCCTTAATTTCAGCAAGAGAATTATCCTAATCGAATTTCCATA
This sequence comes from Craterostigma plantagineum, assembly GCA_027422505.1. Taxonomy (NCBI): domain Eukaryota; kingdom Viridiplantae; phylum Streptophyta; class Magnoliopsida; order Lamiales; family Linderniaceae; genus Craterostigma; species Craterostigma plantagineum. Next base: position 590,261 of record JAPQWV010000052.1, on the reverse strand, counting down.
TAAGCTAAATAAGATGCATGCAAAAGATCATCACGAATTTCATCTCCGAATAGATATATTCAAACGGATATATCACATTCCATATTTAGACAGCATATTTTCCATATATAGCTTAGCATGACATCTCGCACGTTGTTACCATAATTAGCGGAATATATCCACAATCAGATATTCCTTAGTATGTGAGACATCTATAACATGCGATCACACAGTTTTTACCTATTAATCACAAGATCACATTCAAATCAAATATTCGACACCATTATATAGCTGAATAAATGATGCATAGTCGAATATTATCATATACTTAGACAACATACTAAATATAAATCGAATTAGTCAAGTTATTGTGATACCCGGACAATTCTTCAGCCTCTTTGGCCAATATGAATCATGCATTGCATTCTCTATATTATTTAAATTACGTGCTAATATAATATGTGCCTGTTATGTATATTATTTGAACTATTTGCCTTGCATGTTATGTGCATGTTTAGGAATTGCATGTTATTAATTTCAGTATTTTAATATATTCGAATCGTAGGAATTTTGGTATGAGAAATAGAATAGAAATATTTAGAAGCTAACTAGAAATTTTTAGTCTATTGATTTCAGTCAATTTTCTGTGCGATACGTGTCGAGAAATAATACACGTGTCAATTACTATGTACTACTAATTATACGTGTCTGCGGGTAAAAGCCGCTATTTATACGTGTCGATTGCTAGGTATAGTTAGTTACACGTGTATGGGTAATATATTATCCAATATTTATGTGAGTAGATTTTCATAAACTTATGCAAGTTAAAAAATTAACTTAGTATCTTAGTTATCAATATTAAAATACTTAACTCAATATCAACGAGTATATCTCCATATGAGCTAATTAGGGATTTTAATATTTATCTCCATATAAGTATTACTTAACTTGATGAACAAGGTAAATATACTAGCCGCCTTAGTCTTTGTTTTAGGCTATGTTTGTTCCTTATCATCGTCTCACACTCAACCTTAGGAGCTTTTCCATGTGAAGAACCCGTGAGCCTTGTTGGTGTTAGGTATGGTGATCTATGATGCCTTGTTAACCATAAATTTTTATATATATATATATATATATATATATATATATATATGTTAAGTACGTATATAGCATGTATGTCCTTAGTGAAACGATTTACATCAGTTGTCTCTCAAACTAAAGCTAGCTCACCATGATGTACAAGTCCCGCTCCATTTCAGTATATCAAGATCACATTGAATAATCATTTTCTTAAACAAAATGTATAGGATATTAGTATATTTAATCTATAGTAATATCGATTCTTATTAATCTTTCTACGTTTCCAAATATAGGGAAACTAAGGCCACGCTAACATATATGTGTATGAACGTGCTTATATAGCAGTTGAGATTGCGACTCACAATATCTGTATAACAAGATTAGAGACGACAGGTAAGCGACAGTCCCACGCAACTACGACACATGAACCTAGCTTTGATTGTACTGATGTGATATATATGTTATTATTTATTTGATTACTTGGGAGGTACGAATTATTTAGTATTAATAATCGTACCTCAGGCGCGAGTCGTCATATACGTTATATTAATTATCTGTTGAGATTGACCTTACATGATTTGAGTTGAACTATTTGTTAGATCAAGCGATTTTTGTGTATGTCATTGGGCACGAATTACTATTTCGAATATGAGTGTGATATTCCTTGCATATTGTGCATCGTTTCATTTACACTGAGTCATTTACATCGCTTTGGACGACTGGCGATGTGTATGTGAGGGGCGAGACTGATTTTGTGAGGTGCATTATGTTCTTTCGTGAGACGATAATACGATATGCGAGGGAATCTCGTAGTGGAGAAGACCGCCTTTGACGGGATGGTCCACTCGAGCCCTTCCCCTTTTCTGGACGGGTGAAAAAGACCGTGCAGCTATTTCCTGGACGGGTGAAAAAGACCGTGCAGTTATCCTGACGGGTGAAAAAGACCGTGGAGCTATTTAATAGGCCTCATTGTATTGATTGGGCTCTTCGGTATCGTAGTATTCGGTCTTAGGGCCCATATTGAGTTAATCATTTTGAGGGTATATTGGTATGACTGCATAGTTACGAGAGCATGAGTAACATATAGCATACCATGTTGCATTTGAATCATTCGAGGAATTCATATCGCAGGCCGATATAGTTCCAAGCATATTTTACACGATATATTCTAATGGCATTCGCTATTGAGCAATTAGCTCACGTCGCTCACGTGTTGTAGGTGAGCCCAATGATGTTGTATGATACTCGCTTTCGAGGCTAGCTGTTGAAGCTCCCGCAGACTTTTGAGATGGCGTGTACATGGATGACGACCTGTGGGCGAGCGAGTTCTTTAGTTTTGAGTTTGTATAGTTTTATATTTATCGTTGGAGTGTGTTTGGTCATACTTTTGGACAATGTTATAATGTAGGTGTATATATGTTATAATGGTCGAGTCGAGCTGCGTAGTTTGTTAGTTGAATGTTGTGGGTGAACTATTTCTTTTTGAAGGTAATGTTATTTTACTACGAGTTTTCCGGTCTATTGGTTGGTGAGTGGGTTGGAGTGGTCGAGTACATGAGTTATAGACGATTTTCAAACAGAACTCTTGCATTTTATTTCTCGAAGTCGTATTTTAATAGCCCTTAAAGTCATATGGTAGTGTAGTGGCGTGGGGCGCCATAAAGGTGGTATCAGAGCACAACCTCTCGCAGTACGGTGCTGGTTCAGGGACGAACCATGCGGAAGCTGGTGGGCATGTGACGCCCGGAGCCGATGAAGGCGGAGAGTGATCGCCGGTGCCAGAGAGGTGCACGGACAAGGAGCGGCTCCTGGTACCCTTCTAGGTGAAGGGGTACATGAACGAAACGATCCAACACCAGAATGAGATCCTGAGGCTGACAATGTATGGGCGTGTCAGGCTAAGAATCATATAAGAGAATTGATAGTAATACTTATATCACCAAGGTCGACCTGCCTTTTCGGAAGTCCATCTATAGAAACTCCGAAGTTAAGTGTTCTTGACTTGGGGCAATCTAGGGATGGATGACCCCCTGGGAAGTTTGCCCAAGGTGCGTGTAAGCGAGTGAATGAAGCACGCTGAAAGGTTGGTGATACATTGGGGCCAGACTATCAGTCGGAGTGTGGTGGGCCCAATCCCACTAGTCTCGGTAGGAACCGATGCTACAATGACACCCGATATGGGACGGGACGTTACAGTTATAGCCCTAATGTCATTACAATTACATAAATCATCAAAAATATTTAACGCACATAGACCAAAAAGGTCAACACCGTCTATTCGTCTTGGTCATCCACTTAAATATATAATTATTAATTCTGGTTTTAATTATTTGTGTTGGGATATGAAACTCAATCTCACGCCGAACAGATGAAATTTTCATGAGTTGTATAAAAGCATGAGTGCTACACTCTACAGTTACAAACTTGGTTCTACTGGTTCTGGTTCATGTTCGAACGATACCGGACCGGTTCCGGGACCAAGATCCTAGAATCAACTCGGACCGGTTATAGAACCATTGGTTCTTATCGCTTCCGAACCAGTTCCGAACCGGTTCACCCGTTAATTTTTAATTTCTTAAAATAAAAATCCAAAATTTTATTAGTTCAAAAAATTCCAAAAAAGAAGTAAAATAGAAATTCTAAAAAATTACAACCAAAAATACAAAAAAAAAGATAAAAAAATCAAAATACTACAATACATCTTTATTAAATAAGACACACAGTCGCATTCTCCTTTCGATTCTTCGACTCGGCGGTGAACAACCCTTCAACAATGTAAGCATTCCAAGAGGACTCGGCTTAAGGTTCGTTCGTCTATCTCCAATAATCCGGTTGTATGTAGAAAATGTGGATTCTGAAGCGACACTTGACGCTTGCACGGCTAGAACATCTCGAGCGATTGCCGCTAACGTAGGGTAAAGAGATGAATTTGACTTCCACCATTGGAGAACGTCAAATCCTTCCGGTGTTTGGAAGTGGTGACTCAAATAAAGTTGAAATTTATTTTAGTTTGCTCATCCAACCGGTTTTCCTTTCGATTTTGCATCTTCAAACGTCTAAGGACATCCAATGGGCTGCTAGTGGAGGACTCAGTAACTCCCTCAGTCACGTGCTCGGTCGCCAAACCATCTTGCACCCGTTGAGAACTGTAAAAAGAAAAAGTACTTGAGAGAATGCATAATTGATTTCTTTTGATTCACTGTTTCCAAGTAACGTTTCGTAATACTCGAAAAAAATATCGAAATTGTTACTACCACAATCGGGTCGAGTAAAGCCACCAAGACGTGGTCAATTGGGATATTTCCCAATAATTCTTGAATTTTTGTTCCATATTCTCGATCAAATGGCTCAAATATTGATTATTTCGGTATTCAATAAACTTGTAGCACATGATAAAAGCAACGGAATAAATAATGGCAATGTCGGACAATGAACGCCGGAATATTTTTCCGTTGCTTCCTTGAATACTGAAAGTAGTGAAACACACAAACCGCAAATGTTCCAATCATCGTCTAGTAAGATAACTGATGTATCGGAAGTGAGACCAACCGCATTGTTGTTCCAAAAATGGGTGACCAAATCCTTATAGCGTATAAATGTGCTAAGAAGATGATATAAATAGTTCCACCTAGTCGGTACCGATAAAGGGAAACATCTTAAACCTAAGGCCATTTGTCTTGACCGTGTGTTTCCACGAACGACCGAGACGCTGTTCCCGTAATTGTTTTCCAATGAATTTAAATTTTTCTATTACATGACCTAATATTTCGTCAATGTGCATTTACACATAAGTTAATTACATGACAAGCGCACCGAACATGAAGTAATCGACCATTAAAGGGCAAACTAAAATTGGAACGAAGGATTTCCATAGCTCTATTATTAGAGCTTGCATTGTCCAACGTGATAGACATAATCTTGTCTTGAATCCACGTTCAAGCCAAACATCACAGTAGTATGTCCTGAATGTTGCGAGTCAAAGGGATCTAGCGAAAGAATTCTCTTTTGCCTCGTCCACGTCTCATCAATCCAATGACATGTCACCACTAAATATGATTGTGACGTCACGTTTGTCCCAATATCAGTAGGTAAACTCACCTACACGATATTTTGGATAAATATCCAACTAAGTGTTGGGGATATGCCATCGGAATGCCATTCGAGGATGTAATGAATAGGGCATAAACATGAATTTATAATTCACTTTAATATTTGGATATTGTATTCAAATATTTATTTATGAAATTGACAAAAGGCATATTATTTATTTACCTATCCAGTCTTACTAGGCATCCGGTGAGACAGTAAATAAATAAATCCCATATATACGAGTTTAGTCACCGATTCTCATGGGATGAGAGAGGGGGCACCGGTGAGCTATTATTCTCGGATATTAAATTAGTCCATTAGTCTTAGACTTCAGTAGGGTGACTGAATGTCAATCATGACTTATTTGTTGACGACTCTAAAATGGTTGTGCCAACTATTCACTTGGGAAGTGGGAGGTCGTAACATTGATATGAGTTGAATCGGGGATTAACTTATATTTGGACACGACTCGTAATCGAAGGTCACATGGCTAATTACTCGCTGAGTGTCAATGATCGAGCGATTGACTATAGTAGTGTGCGTGGACCTTAGACCGAAGGGTCATTGACAGAGTTGGCTTTGGGGTCCTGACTTGTCACTAGTTTGCTAGGCCCGTCTTGTTCGAGGTTGAACATGGGTCAGCGGCGACATGCAGTCTTGACAACGAAGTGCAACTGCTGGGCATTGACAATCGTGAGGGATTCACAACCTAGCAAGTAATCGAGGTATATGTCCTATGCATATTCGTGGACGAGGAATTACAAAATCTTTGCAAAGTATAAAAACTAACTCACGTGGGACGTGGAGTATAGTTTAGTAATTTCGTCGTCACGGATGAGTCATAGTGTCAGGTTAGTGAGTTTGACATTACCATGGCTCTCACTCGACCGGGACATATGTGAAGGGTCTATACGTAGTACGACGATCTATAGTCGGTTCGTAAAATACGAAGATCGTACTCAACACGGGATCTATTCGGTACCGTGGGATTGGCTAGGCGCTTACCGAATTCTTGGATTCCTCCCTTGCGGGGTGTAGACGAACCAAGAGAGTCGGGCTTAAAAAGGATCACTGAGACAGTATCTGATAAAGTGAGATGTGTTATTATTTAACGGGCTTGGAGTCGTTAATGAAATGTTAAATATAAGTTTTAGAAACTATATTTACATGGGCTTAGATTCCCGAAACGAAATAATTAAGAATGGAGCATAGATAGGGTTCACAACCACGAGCAAGGCTCGTCACGGTTATGAAGCCCGCCTGAAAAGTAGCAACGGATTCAAAAATTTGTATCTCCCAATCTAGACCTCGGATTGAGAATCCCTTTGGTCAGAATCAAGATTAGCGAGTCTTCTTTCTGTGGTTAAAATTTCAGGTCAATCGGACATCGTTTACCCCTCGATCTGAGAGATCTACGAAACTGTCGCAAAAAGCTGTCGAAGGTGTCACGGCCGTGACACCTTATGCACGAGGCCGTGAAGGTTGACAGAAGCCATGGTTTTTGGCCCCGACTTGGTCACGGCCGTGACCATCATGTCCTAGGCCGTGAAGGCCGTCAGGGACTTGTTCACGGTCGTGAATTGGGCCGTGGCGACGGGCAGAAGCTTGGCTAAGCTCGTCACGGCCGTGAAGGCCTTTGCGAGAGGCCGTGAACCGACAGTTTTTGGTCAAAACTTGTCCAAATCAAATCCAAATTCGTTCCTTGTTCTTTTGTTAGACTTGTGGGACAATGCCTAGTCATTAGATGATATAATACAAAGGAAACAAACAAGGTATGAGTCATATATGATATGATTTGGATTAAATATGATTAAAGTCAATTTCAAAGGGTGAAATTTGATTTAATCTTTATTACTTTGAATAATTTCGTCCATAACTTTAATCCAAGCTTTCTCACACTAAAACTAAGAGTTTAGAGAGTGGTGAGAGCATTTAGGTTGATATTTGATAAAAACCTAAGTGTTTGTGAGTTTTAGAAATCACACACACACACACACACACTAAACACATCTCTTCTAAAACATCTTCCCCACCTCTCTAGCCATCCTTGGGAGGTGGTGGAATTTGGATACGTCCCGGGGTCGGCTTGACGATCTTGCCAAGGCGTTGGAGCTCGGAGAGGTCACGACGTTACCGGAGCGGACTACGACAACCGGAACAGCAAGGCGAGAGCTGGGGTCTTCGCTACGAGGGTAAACTTCGAAAAACCCTTATTGAGTGTCATGCATATTTTCTTTTATAACCAAGCGATCCGGGGCTCCTTACGGGGAATTCGGGAAAAATTTTAAACTTCCGCTGCGCCCGAGATTCGATCTCGGGACACCCGGGGTTCCCCAACAGTGGTATCAGAGCCATGCTTGGTTTTAAGAAACAACATAAATGAACCCGAAATGATCTCGGTTGTGCAAATCGCTGAGTCACTCGAGCGTCATAGCATGAGTCGTTCTCAGTTCGAGTCTGCAAACCGAGTGCTCGCATGGTCGGAACACCGTCTTGGAGCGAGTGGTCTGACGTATTGCAGTATCGTGGTGAGAAACCGTAGTGGTTGTCTCCCCGCGGATTATAACTTTACTCTTGGAGATGAGTTTAAGGGTGTAATTTACTAAGATTGCTTAGATCTAAAGGTCTAGAGTAGATCTGCGTAAAAACGTTAGACGTGGTTTGAACGGAAATTTTCAGCGATACCTAAGACGAGAATAGTGAGGCTCATTGGCTCGGGGCGAAGCCTCATTGCCAACGACTTCCGATTCGAGTTTGAGGGACTCGTCGAAAGCTCAAAAACGAGCGGCTGCCCCTTGTCGTGCGTTAAATTACGCATTATTTTTACCGGGACTGTGACGTTCAACGGATCCGGGTCTGAACTCCGGTGATGGCGAAGTCCGACTCCGATGAAGTAGCGATAAGGACCGGTGACGTTGTTTTTGTGTTCCGGGCTGTTTTGAACATTTCGATTGGCCGATAAGGTTTTAGTCCAATTCCATTCATTTTAGGACTTTAAATGACTGGGTCATGTTAACAGTTCTAATGGGTTTTTTAAATAGTTTAAACCCAATAAGTAACCCTAATGGGACAAATGGGCTTGGCCCAAGACAAGCCCAAAATTTCGTTTCGGCTTCTTTGAGCGTTTGTTGTCGCGTACGTATTTATGTTGTGTATGCATGATATGATAATGACGTCAGCGCGGACTTAGGCTCTATTTCCGGGTGATATGTTAAGGGTGACAAAGTTCCCCCGGGGTTGTATTTTACTTGATATTATACGGGTTGTCCGGGACAACTGATCCCCCCGTTCTGTACTTTATTAATTTGTGGAAAAATTAGTTTAAGTATGGTGGACGTACGAGTACGAGGCAGAAATACAAAGGAAAGTTGTTCGAGGACTTGGAGGTTGCTCGAAGACACGGCGTTACCCTGAAGATGAAGAGATGTATTTATTGTAAAATAAATGTAGTAGAGTAGAAATAGTCCGCGCTGATCGTCTTGTAGGCAAACTAGGTTTACCGCGATTTCATGCATGTTTGTTTGACTTTACGTGCATAAATTATGTGCTTGCATGTGAGACGTATTCTCCCGGTTGGACAAAATACTAAGTGGGTAAAGGGACTTGGTTCCTGTCTTCTATCAAGCTCGAAACCATTGCGCTTGAGTGTCGTGTGCGGTTTGTTCCGAGTTATCGGCGCCAATCATCTCGCTCTTGTTGTAGTTGGTCCGGGTGCTTTGAGACATATAAAGTCAAGCTCGTTATTGAAACGACTTGGGTATTTGTGCGGTTTGTTCCGAGTTATCGGCGCCAAACATTTCGCTTTTGTCGTGGATATTTCGGGTGACTGTCAAAACGCCGCTCTCCGAAACATATTCACGCCTTATAAAGTGTTATCCTACGGGCGGGAATTTCTAAATGTTAGGATTGAGCCAAACGTTGATAGGTCACACTTAGACTGGTTATTTCCCAATTATTCCTGTTAGGGTGAGGGTTCCTGACCGGAGACAAAGTTGTTGAAACACTCATAAGATGGGCTCGTGTGGGACACGGGGCATCTATGGGTTCGTGTGGACACGGCGCCGTCCGATTAATGAGCCAACAAACTGTTAGGTTGAGGCTTATTTCTGTGGAGCGGGGACCTCAACCCCACTATGAAACCATCAACGAGGTTTCCGAAATCTCTATCGGGAGAATGAGATTTTGCATTAAAATAGTGGGAGTCAGGCCAAGAGAAAAAGTCCTTTCAGTGCCTGACGAATAATACGTTCGACCCAATAATTGTTATGTCTTCTGCATTATATTTCTTTCTATTATGATTGACAAACCCATTATATATGAATACTGCTTTATTGTTTGGTGGGACTGAATATGGATTTGATCCAATCTAAGGATGGTCCTAATATGGATTTTTCGAAAATGCATATTCTCGTAAAATGGATCGTTTAGTAATAATGTACAACTAGCCGTTGTGGCATAAGTTGGCATAAATTTATTACTTCATAAAAAGGGCTGTAAAACAGCAATCTTGGATAGCTTCATATTTGAGTCTATCGATCCAATACACATAAAGAATAAGAGAACGTAATAAAAGGGTCCAATTGGGTTGGACAAGTATTTCCAAGGGCAAGGTATTGGAATTGGTACTTACCTAAACTTTGAGTTTGAGGGCATTAAATTTTGAATAATATGTTTTTGAAACTAATTATTCTAAAACAATGACTGGGTTCTAGATAAGTTGAGATGGTACTCACTTATTAGTTATGAAAATACTAGATTCCAGTGGAAGTTTTTCAGCATTGAGAGATTATGATCAATGTTAAATGCGGACAAAGTGTCCAAATAATTACATTGCATCAATATTTCTCTGTTTAAATTTGGGCATAGTTTCAGTTACATAATTGCCTTAAAATACCCAATGGGTTATTAAATACATTATTTTGAATAAATGTATGCGATTTTATTTTTGAAATAAATTCGCTGGCAATTAATAACTGTATTGTCCAAATTTAATACTGTGAAATAAATTATCAACAAACGCAACTTTGAGTTGATAAAGAAAATTATTGTCTCTTTGATTTGGTCATGCCGAAGTTTGTGATTCAAATATTGGATAAATACGACATTGTTAAGTCGTGGGAATCTCATAACATCAGCAAAAGGTGACAAATCACCCTTCACAGGGAATTAATAAAAGAGTCATAAATCTTTCGGGTTTGACTCACACTAATGTTTGTGGACAAAATATTGTATTTGCCCAAGGTAATTTCTATTAATTTTTATACTTCACAAATAATCACTTTTCTTAGAGATTAGTGTATGCGTTAAGTTACAAATTTTAAATCCTTGATAAGATCGAGGAAATTAATTTAAAATAAACAGCGAGATAAAAGAAGCATTTGATTTGATCAAACTGGCTAATTATTCTCGAGTTAAGAATGAGTTCTTTGGAAAGAACGTCATCTTTTCACAGTTAACTAAGAATGCTGTTGATGATGTCTCGAGACGAGAAGTTAGACTTCATGCACGCGGGCCATCATAGTCGATAGTCACGCATGCGCTTCAACAGTTGTATGATATCAAACAATATTGGATAAAGTTTGATCTTTGCTGAACTAAATTGTCCCCATATGGTGTGGGTTTGCGTATGAAAGGCAATGAACGTTCTATACAGAATTCCTTTGAGGTCAATTAATTTGCACCTTACGAAATTTGGAATTAGTAAGATACCGAGCTTAAATCATATAAATGGGGTTGCCCCATTTGAGTGAGAAAGCTTATGCAGTTGTGTATATGAAAAAGGAGAATATTAAGGTCGTTGTTGTCTTGGGACTCAGCATTGACAACCCCACTTTTGACAATTTTGAAAAACGTCAAAGCCTTAGAGGCTCGTGAATTTTTTAAAAAAATGGTTAATTCGAGAATGAAGAGTGGGAGTGGTAACACTGGGAGTGTTGACCGAAACACCTTAAAGATGTTTTAGTGCTAGACCGCACTTAAAGAAAAGTCCGAGATACACCCACAGTTGCATAGGTCGGGTAGAGTGTCTCGCCAGCCTGAGAGATACTGTATAATACATGTCGAGCATAGGGATTGCTGCGAGATGTATAGTACGCATTGGGCACGGGGTTGCTGCAATGAAGGGATATGTTATTAATAATCCCACTACCCTTGACCAAGCAATAATGGTTAAACTCGCTGAGGCGGCTTATTCTGTGGGAGTAGATGAACTCTATGCACAACAACCATATCATGATTAGATCTAACAAAGTGGTTGAAACATACGAAGCAAAGCTTGTATGGAAAAGGTTGAGTCTTAAATGATGGGCTTCGACTCTGACGAAACCTTTTCGATTGCTGCAATAAAGTTCACTAAATCTTATTCACACAGATGCATGCTTTTATGAGATCTGTCAGACGGATGTGAAAATCACATTTCTCTAGGAGACGTAAAATGAAAAGCCCAACGATTTTATATCGCAAGCAGATGGTCATAGTGTGCGAAATTATAGAAAAAGGAGTCCTACAGACTTTCTTAAGCCTTCAAGAGTTGGTGTCTTTTGTTTGATGAAATAGTTGGGAACTATGGAGTCATAAGTACATAGATAGCCTTTTGTATCGTAATAAAAGCAGTGGAGTTAGATATAATCTTCGTATTGTACGAGAGATGTTGCCTTAAGAAGGAGAACAATATCGAAATACTCCGAATGGTAAAAGCGGGGCTTTGACCAATTCTCCATAAACAACTTGGGATAAAAGATCTACATTCACGGAACAACCTATTTGGAGATAGTGCTTAGTACAGAATGGTAGATTTATCCCAGATCCTTTACTTGAAAAGACGAGGTCAATTTCAAGAAAAAGAGTTCTTACCTACGATTTAGTTTTTTATGTTCTCGTTGCGAGACAGATCGAAAAGCTGAATCGAGTCCCATATACAGTTATAATAAGTGGCCTTGTATATGCGGAGTTTGACTCGCATTTTTGACAAAAGATAAATACGCTAACAGCGTTTGTCAAAATTTAGGCTACCTAGGTAATTACAATAGTCCATGATGTTGGTCTATTCGAATGGAGAAATATAGGTGGACAGTTAGACTTATTTTCGAACTCCAGTTTGACGTGGGTGATCGAAAATCCACTTAGGGTTTAGTTTACAAAGTTAAATGGTAAAACAGTACCTTGAAATGGTTTCAGGGAAGTACTTACTGTTGGTACATGGGAATCGTTAGCTCGAATCCCAAGTCAACCATGCGCAGGAGCGCAGATAATTACCAGGGAGGTAAGAGATCAGTTTGGATATTGAAGTCTTCTTGGATGAACTTCAAATAGTTCTAGGCATTGTGAATCAACTGCTGCCATTGTGGTGCGACAATAGCAGAATGATCACTGTAGTCAATGAATCTTGGTCTCACAGGTAATCCAAACGAAAAGAAGAAAGAAATACAACATGTTGCATGTATCGTTGAAAAATGGCTGCTTAGCCGTGCAGAAGATAGCGCTGCAAAAACGTGGCCATCCCGTTCACTGTGCCTTTTATTCAGGCAGTGCTGAATAACGTCTTTAGAAGACGAGTATTACATACACACAGCATATGGCACCGAGTGCAAGTGGGAGATTGTTGGGGATATGCCCTCGGAATGCCATTCGAGGATGTAATGAATAGGGCATAAACATGAATTTATTATACTTTAATATTTGGATATTGTATTCAAATATTTATTTATGAAATTTACAAAAGGCATATTATTTATTTACCTATCCATTCTTACTAGGCATCCGGTGAGACGGTAAATAAATAAATCCCATATATACGAGTTTAGTCACCGATTCTCATGGGATGAGAGAGGGGGCACCGGTGAGCTATTATTCTCGGATATTAAATTAGTACATTAGTCTTAGACTTCAGTAGGGTGACTGAATGTCAATCATGACTTATTTGTTGACGACTCTAAAATGGTTGTGCCAACTATTCACTTGGGAAGTGGGAGGTCGTAACATTGATATGAGTTGAATCGGGGATTAACTTATATTTGGACACGACTCGTAATCGAAGGTCACATGGCTAATTACTCGCTGAGTGTCAATGATCGAGCGATTGACTATAGTAGTGTGCGTGGACCTTAGATCGAAGGGTCATTGACAGAGTTGGCTTTGGGGTCCTGACTTGTCACTAGTTTGCTAGGCCCGTCTTGTTCGAGGTTGAACATGGGTCAGCGGCGACATGCAGTCTTGACAACGAAGTGCAACTGCTGGGCATTGACAATCGTGAGGGATTCACAACCTAGCAAGTAATCGAGGTATATGTCCTATGCATATTCGTGGACGAGGAATTACAAAATCTTTGCAAAGTATAAAAACTAACTCACGTGGGACGTGGAGTATAGTTTAGTAATTTCGTCGTCACGGATGAGTCATAGTGTCAGGTTAGTGAGTTTGACATTACCGTGGCTCTCACTCGACCGGGACATATGTGAAGGGTCTATACGTAGTACGACGATCTATAGTCGGTTCGTAAAATACGAAGATCGTACTCAACACGGGATCTATTCGGTACCGTGGGATTGGCTAGGCGCTTACCGAATTCTTGGATTCCTCCCTTGCCGGGTTGAGACGAACCAAGAGAGTCGGGCTTAAAAAGGATCACTGAGACAGTATCTGATAAAGTGAGATGTGTTATTATTTAACGGGCTTGGAGTCGTTAATGAAATGTTAAATATAAGTTTTAGAAACTATATTTACATGGGCTTAGATTCCCGAAACGAAATAATTAAGAATGGAGCATAGATAGGGTTCACAACCACGAGCAAGGCTCGTCACGGTTATGAAGCCCGCCTGAAAAGTAGCAACGGATTCAAAAAATTTGTATCTCCCAATCTAGACCTCGGATTGAGAATCCCTTTGGTCAGAATCAAGATTGGCGAGTCTTCTTTCTGTGGTTAAAATTTCAGGTCAATCGGACATCGTTTACCCCTCGATCTGAGAGATCTACGAAACTGTCGCAAAGCTGTCGAAGGTGTCACAGCCGTGACACCTTATGCACGAGGCCGTGAAGGTTGACAGAAGCCATGGTTTTTGGCCCCGACTTGGTCACGGCCGTGACCATCATGTCCTAGGCCGTGAAGGCCGTCAGGGACTTGTTCACGGTCGTGAATTGGGCCGTGGCGACGGGCAGAAGCTTGGCTAAGCTCGTCACGGCCGTGAAGGCCTTTGCGAGAGGCCGTGAACCGACAGTTTTTGGTCAAAACTTGTCCAAATCAAATCCAAATTCGTTCCTTGTTCTTTTGTTAGACTTGTGGGACAATGCCTAGTCATTAGATGATATAATACAAAGGAAACAAACAAGGTATGAGTCATATATGATATGATTTGGATTAAATATGATTAAAGTCAATTTCAAAGGGTGAAATTTGATTTAATCTTTATTACTTTGAATAATTTCGTCCATAACTTTAATCCAAGCTTTCTCACACTAAAACTAAGAGTTTAGAGAGTGGTGAGAGCATTTAGGTTGATATTTGATAAAAACCTAAGTGCTTGTGAGTTTTAGAAATCACACACACACACACACTAAACACATCTCTTCTAAAACATCTTCCCCACCTCTCTAGCCATCCTTGGGAGGTGGTGGAATTTGGATACGTCCCGGGGTCGGCGTGACGATCTTGCCAAGGCGTTGGAGCTCGGAGAGGTCACGACGTTACCGGAGCGGACTACGACAACCGGAACAGCAAGGCGAGAGCTGGGATCTTCGCTACGAGGGTAAACTTCGAAAAACCCTTATTGAGTGTCATGCATATTTTCTTATATAACCAAGCGATCCGGGGCTCCTTACGGGGAATTCGGGAAAAATTTTAAACTTCCGCTGCGCCCGAGATTCGATCTCGGGACACCCGGGGTTCCCCAACACTAAGTTCGGTCTATATTCTTTGAAGGTTTCTAACACATACTAAGTGTCTTACTACTTGATGGAATTCGGGTTGTATCGCATTATTAAAGTTGAAACCCTCATTTTCCGCAATACAAAATGGTTCCTCACAAACGACCACAAACTTAACTAGCGTCATCTTCGCAATTTCCCTAGTGATAATGAAAATCCTACTGGTATGCACGTCTATTTGTTGTTGTGTACGCTCACTACCTATCGTTCCAGGTTCTGAAACCAGGTTTTCTAACTGGACCGGAAATTTTAGTGGTTTAACGGTTTATGGTTTAACCGGTATAAAACCGGAATCAAACCGGAGTAAAACGGGTATCAAATATAATAAATATATATTTTATAAATGAATGAAATAAATAATATTGAAATAGACTTGTTTTTATGAATTTTTCCCAAATTATAATTTTATAAAACTAAAGGGTAAAATTAAATAAAAGTAAACTGTGTTGGTGTTTTAGAAATTAATTGTACCAAGGGATATAAATTATTCAATATATCAATTTGGGGTAAAAATTAATTAGAAATAAAATGTTGGGTAATAAGTTAATTATAAAACAATAAAGGGTACCAAGTTGATTTTAGAATAAAATTATATGACTTCAATGGAATTCCAACCCAGCCACAAAGAGGATGATAGACTTATTTGACCCTTTCAACACTAGACCAAGCCATTACTTTGTACATTTCATTCTTTTTGTCTAACTTATACTAATTTAGTATTTTTTTTCATTTTTTTTAAAAGACTGGACCGGGACCGAATCGGATTTTCGGCCAGTTTGTGGTTTTCCGGTCGGAACCGGTCGGTCCCGTCCGGTCTTGAAAACCTTGCTATCGATTCTAACGTAACCAAATCAAATTTGTGAAAACCGGTTATATGTTTTTCTTGATCCCATACCACCGGCGAGTGGCGGAGCCTGACACTGAAATCAGTGGGGTACATTTAATTGGACCCCATACCCAGTATTTTTAGAAATTTTCAGTGGGGTCCGTTTTTTCAATTTTAGTCCTAATATTATTTTTTTAACCTAAATTATTAGTAATTTTTTTACCATAAACTTAAAGTAACAATTCATACCATACCAGCGTTGAATCGATCCCCTTTTGTGTTCTTTATTTTCTCTCTTCCTTTAAAGTTTCGAAAGTAATGAAATGCTCCTTCTATCTTATTCTACGTTTAGGTGTTAAAAAAAAAAACAAATCATTATCATCTATGCCTTTCAAATGTGTATCATAACTTCAGCAATTATTTCCATTATTTTATCATTAAATTCGTTTTCATCTCCTATTCAATTTTCGTTACTAGCCTTGTGGAACTCTTCTACTTTTGTCTTATTGAAAGTCACTCATTCATTTCTACATTTGTATATTGAAATCTTTGATGACCCTAATGAATGCAACAAGAACCCTTAAATTCGAATTATTCACTCGTATTTCTTATTCTTATTCAACATATAATAATCACCCATGTTTATAACCTTTACGCAATACTAATATCATATGTTAACCTTTTCCTAATAATTTCTTAATCTTAATTAGAGTTGTTCGACACTAATTTCGAACTTCAAACCAATCCTTTTAAAAATCTTTCTTAATCCATTTCAAAAACCTTGTAAAGCATGAAAATCAGACCTAATTCAATCCTTTAAAAAAAATTATACTTAATAAACTAAGTTCCAAATACTTGTTCTTATTTAATAATGTATTTTGTCCTTTGACTAAACTTTCCAAAATTTGACAATAAAGCAACGTGATAGTAATAAGTGATGGTGACCTTAACCTATCAAATATAAAACAATAATATCAAGGTTTACTATTCGTTCACTAATAGGATTCGCCACAAATTTTTAATTAATCAAACTTCACGAATCTAACATTATACGAATCTATCATTTCACAAATCATTAAACTTCACAAATTATCAACTTCACGAATCACCATTCTTCGTCAATCACCATTTCATTACTTGAACATGTCACGAATTGTTTACTTAACAATTCCTAAACTTCACGAATTAACACCTTCTGCGAATTGACATAAACATTTCTTCTATTGGCTTTATCTAAACAACTCTTAGCAATCGTTCCTATTAATTTATTATTTTTAATCACTATGCCACCTTAAGATTCCAACTTTAACGTATATGATTGGCCAAATTCGTGAAATGCTTTTCTCTCCATTCATAACATTTCTACAATTCGTGAAATGCTACAATTCGTACTCCAATACGTGAAATGCTCTCTGTATCAATTCGTGAACCTATTGATCCACTTCACGAATTATCTCTACGAATCCTATGCTTCACAGATTATAATTTCACGAATCATCCACTTCTACTTCACGATCAACTTCGCGAATCATCATTCGTATACATATATATAATTTTTTTAATTAATCAACTTATCTTTCAACTTCACAAACTAACATTCCAATTCGCAACTTAGTTTCTACCTCTCACAACTTGCTAATTGAATTCGTGTAACACATTTTTGTAAAATTCTATCCATTCTAACTAGCTTTTGTAATCTATTCCTCTACCTTTACCATGTACCTCTATTACTTTAACTACTCATTTCCATAACAAACCCTAAAAATTCAATTACTATTATCATTCATGTATTATAAAATTTCTTCTATGAACGCAAACACCTATACAAAAATGCGTGAAATCATGACATAAGTTTCGGTTCCTAGCACACCGTGATGGAGACTAAATTGAGAGAGGAGGTGAAGGCCGAGGTGGAGGCCAGATAGAGAGAGGAGGTGAGGGCCGAGATGAGTGCAATATTCTCTCAAATGGGGATCGATATGCCGAACACGAACCAGGAACACAATTCCAATATCGGCGCTAGCGCCCTAGCTCATACTGTCCGAAGTTCTTTTGGATTGGCCTCACTCGATCCATTTCCCTCGTCGAATCCCGTTTTGATAAAACTTATATGTTTTAACGTTTATTGTCTAACGTATCAGATTATTTTATATTAATATTTTATTTATTTGAAATCGTATAGTATCCCAAGTTCCGACTAGTGAATGCACGAGGTCTTGGAAGTCGTCGCTCTTGGGACAGTCATCGAGGGACGTGATAGTGTTCATCATGTCCCAGTGTCCGAAATCAAACGTCATAGTCACGGTCGATCTTATAGCTCGCGGAAGGGAGGGAGAATATCTTCTCGTACAAACCTCGGAGCTTATGACGTTAGGAGATGGACTGGGCAGCTTCGTCGAGTGGCCCCAGGATTTGACATTATCAACAAATGCGGTATGTAAATAAATACGTAAATTTGATCAAATAAAGTAAATTTGTATTTTCCTATGTAGGCATTTTCTATGCCGACATTAGGGAATTCTTCATTGGAGTCTAGCACTGTTCGGCGCGATGACGACGATATCGCGGGTCTAGGCAAGTATTGTCGGTATGTATTCGATGCCATCTCCTCTGGAATTGATCGTTCTTTTGTATTCTCTATGAAAGATGTTTACTACAATCGGGGAGGAGAGTCGTTAGATGCCGGCATCGACATCACCGTTATTGAGCACTTATTTAAGGGCGAGAGTTTGGATTCCAGCGTCATTCAACTTTTCTTGAGGTATGTTCATTTCTTTTAAGTTTAAATTTAACGTTAAATTTTATTGACTGTCCATTGTAGGTATCTTCGTTTGGAATTGGCGCCCAAGATTGCGTGCTTCAACCCTAGTCGGTTAAGCTTGATGAAAAAGGACCCCTCGGAAGTTGAATATATGACTACAGTTTTTAAAAATTCGTATATCTCATCGACGTACTTCGCGCCTTACTGTGAAGGTAAGTATAAGATTTGCTTTATTTTTTCATCTTTAAAGTTTTTATTTACATAGTATTTTTTGTTTATTTATAGTGATCATTGGATAATGTTGGTCATCCATTATGCTGCGAACACTGTATATGTTTTCAATTCGTTGGCACCTAAGGTTGGGATCAGAAAGATTGGAATCGTGATCACGCGAACAAGTAAGTGCAATATAAAAAACAACATGGTATACTTTTATTTTATAGATGCTTCTAATACATACTTTTGAATTTCATTGCGTTGAAGATCTCGACAATGTTTGGAGCGGCTCAAGTTAAGAAGTATTCCGCTTCTACTTGGAAACATGCAAGGTTCGCATTTCTTTTGAGCGGTTTCTATTGAAATTATAACGATATATAATATGATCTTTGTTTAAACTTAGTGCCCACGCCAACCGGGTGATAGTCACTATTTGGAAACTTCGTCATGCGCTACATGTACGACATTGCGAGAAATGTCGGCTATCAGACGCAAATTCTGACAAAGGTACGATAAAGTTAAAGCATTGATATCAAATATATTTAGCTATAACTTTTATGAATCCTGTTCATATTTTAGGAATTGGAACACGTTGTCTACGTCAAAGAGACGCATGAAGAAATTCGAGAGCTGTGGGCGAATCACTTAATTGAAGTGTGTCTGCAAGATAGCACATAGTTTCAGGTGACGACTTTGAACATCGTTATTTAATTGCTCATTTGAGACTTTAGGTTGTTTTGTGATTATGTTATTGACATGTTTATGGTTATATTGAGTTGAACTTTCTTATGTGTGTCGTGTATCATTGAGTGTTGTTTATTTTTGGGATTGTCGGGCGGCTTACTATATATACAGGTTTTTGGGTAGTAAAAAACAAATAACATATTTTAAAATTAGCTATGGGCGACTGTTGCTCAACAACAGTCGCCAATGCCAACACTATGGGCGACTGTTGTTGCCAGAAACAGTTGCCCATTCCTGTTTTATTTTATTATTTTTTTAATGGGCGACTATTATTGGCTAGAACAGTCGCCGTACCTCGATTATGGGCGACTGTTAACAACCAACATCGATAACCCGAGGTATGTGCGTCGGTGCTGTCGGCGACCCCGAGCAACAATCCCCCATACTTCATAACAACAGTCGCCAAAGGTCCGTACTACTAGTGTACCCTCTTATACATAATATATGGTTCAGTGTCTTCTTTAATCTGCGTGATGAAGTGCTTGGCCATATGAAGTTTTAGATGTCTATGTTAATTACATGATTTAATATGCTTTTAGGGTTTGAATTAACGATGTTAAATGAATTTTAGTAGTGAAAGGTGTAGTTTTCGGTATAAGAAATATTAATAAGGGTTTGAATTTACGGTGTACCGTATTCGGGGATAGCAATGAATTTGGAAGATGAACATGATAGTATATAAATGTCATTTTTAGGGTTTTGAAGGAATCGGGCGATTCCACTTCATTTGAGTATCGATCGATTCATGATGATAGGTTTCGATCGATTGCTAGGATTCGCCGACCTTAGATTGCTTAGTAGTTTCGGCCGATTAGAATTAAATATTGGAAATAAACATTTTAATTAGTCTCTATCGATTATAAACTAGAATCACCGAGTTTAGAGTACTTAGCGCTTTCGACCGATTGTGAATAAGAATCGCCGAGATGTATAGAATATTTACTAGGAGAAAACGAACGATTTAAGGAATAGGTGAATCGGGCGATTTGAATCAAGTAACATAATGTCAGGAACCGAAATTAAAATCATACATCATTCTATGCATTATACGAATTCATACATTTGCATAAATAATTTCATAGTATATGAAAATAAGTATTACGAAAGGGAGTAAGGTATAATAAATTAGGATTTTTGAAATGAACAGTGTTATATATATACATATATATACGTAAGTAAAGAATTTTCCAAAGAGTGATATTTGAAGTTTATTAATTCGTGAAGAATGTTAAGCCGTGAAGTTAGAGGATTCGTGCAATAGGTTGATTCGAGAGTTTATCAATTCGTGAATGAGGGTTCGTGGAATAAATGGATTCGTGAAATACACAATTGGTGAAGTGACCGATTAGTGAAATGATGAATTGTGAAGTCTATTAATTCATTGTGGATGAATAGTGAAATAATGAATTGTGAAGTCTATTAATTCGTTGTGGTTGATTAGTGAATTCGACAAGTATGTGTTGACTTTTCAACCGTGCATACACATGCGAAGGTGGAGAAATTCATTTTCATTTTCCCTTGTCATGATGTATGCAGTGACGTTAGGCATTTTGTTTTTAGCACTTGAGCTTGCCTATATAAAGGCTTGCTCGATCAATGGTAAAGAGCACCCCAAAATTAGATAGAGAGAGCGAGAGATAGAGAGAGAGGTGAGGGAAAAATGAGAGGAAAAAAGAAAAGAAAAAAATGGAAATCTTGTCCGGGCGGATAAGGGTGAGAGCGGGTTTAGTTTTACTGAGGTAGTTGGGAATAGGTACAAAAACATTACCCGGGTGGGTAAGGGGTCTCGGGTTTTTGGGTTTAAACACGAGCGTTATTTTGTACGGTGTAATATTCTCAAATATAGTAAAACTATTGTCTCTCCGTGGATGTAGGCGGTATTGGCCGAACCACGTAAAAATCTCGGTGTTCTTTCGGTGTCATTTCGACTTTAATTAATATCCCAATAAATTCTCGCGGGGTCCAAATACAACTACCGCTGGCCCGGAAAAATATTACCGCTCAACCCCAACAAGTGGTATCAGAGCCAAACCCTACTGGTATTCTGAGTATGCGCTGTGGTTGCAGCTGTGTCTGATCTTCCACATCAGAAAAGATATCAGAAGGGAACATCAATCGGGGGGAGCCAGTGTCAGAGCGAGGTTCAACGAGGTGATGCCGTGTGCTGAAGAAATGATGGTACAAGATGGTTATCGTTGATGGGATGCTCGGTGTGGGCGGAGCTTGTGCGGCGGTGGAGTTTTGGCGAGTTATGGCAATAGTGTTGTGAGGCAGGTCGTTAGCCTTTCTTGGGAAATATCTGATCAGTACTATTTGGGCTGGGCTGTTGAATCTCTGCAAGGATAATAGCGACAGATGACAGCAAAGTGCGACAATGTGCTGGTGCGGGATGTATCACTCTTTGGCAGAGAAGAGTAATGATGCTCGTTTGTCAAGGCTGGGGATATAAGCTTTGATGGGCGACGAGAAAAAGTCGGAGTAATGACGGAATTTTGGGGTCAAGATGTGTCGGAGAGGAAGAAGTAAGGCCCTGTTACTTCTTACCTCGCTTCCTGATTCGGGTGATAATTTGATCACAATCATCCGGTACGATACGATGCAGACGGTGGATGATGGAGTCAACTCTTTTGGAGCATGAAAAGAGAAGGCGGTCAAATTTTGGTGATAGCTGGGTGTTGGCTATTTTTCAGAGTGAATCATAGAGGAAGGTGATATGCCAAAGGGATTTGGGACAACAACAGGTCCAAATCCAGGTGGCAGGAAGGGCATGTGATGCTACAAATGTGGTGAGCCGGGACACATCAGAAGAACGGTCCGACTTGGAGGAAGAAGGACAAGCGGCTAGCAAAAATTCCACATGAGGGTACCACACGGTTTATCTTGGAGACGTTCTCAAGGTCTCTAATATGGCGCTCGTTCTCAAGAAGAAAGATATTAAATTCGGGTTTGCTCCGAGAGAATATTTTGATGCGTTTAGGGAAATGCGAACGGTTTTTCGATCTCCATGGGCTGATGGATATCGTTGTGTTGTTCGGTGTGTTGGAACGGGGAAGATCAAAATGGTTAGTGGAGCGGTGCGCATTTTGGGTGGTGTGACGTTGTCCCAAAGTTGCGTAGTTTTTAATATTCTCGAGCCAGTCAGATTTCAGGGCTATGGGGTTTCATAGCAGGGGGAGTCTGGGAAAATCACACATGCGGAAATGGTCCTACCAAAGGGAGAATAGTGCAAAGGTTTGTATCGTCGGACGTGAGTATGGTATATAATACCCACGATGGGTTCACGAAAATTGCTCGAGCATGGTATAAAGGCAGACGATGGTGAGAAGGAAAATCCTGCTGGAGAAGGGGTTGCATCGAAGTCCCTCTTCGGGAATCGACGGATCGAGTCGGTTCAACATAGCTGCACATAAGATTGGCCGCTGAATGAATCAAGTGGGGTAGGATCAGAATTCTTGATTCGGATTATGTGTAGGTGCTACAAGGAAGGCCAATGGACGTTCGTGGTATTTACGAACGTGTTACTCTCATTCTCGGGTTCGCTGGAGATTCTCTAAAGAAGGTTCTGATGTTGAAAAGGGGGGAGAATTGTTGACTTTTCAACCGTGCATACAATGCGAAGGTGGAGAAATTCATTTTCATTTTCCCTTGTCATGATGTATGTAGTGACGTTAGGCATTTTGTTTTTAGCACTTGAGCTTGCCTATATAAAGGCTTGCTCGATCAATGGTAAAGAGCACCCCAAAATTAGATAGAGAGAGCGAGAGATAGAGAGAGAGGTGAGAGAAAAATGAGAGGAAAAAAGAAAAGAAAAAAATGGAAATCTTGTCCGGGCGGATAAGGGTGAGAGCGGGTTTAGTTTTACTGGGGTAGTTGGGAGTAGGTACAAAAACATTACCCGGGTGGGTAAGGGGTCTCGGGTTTTTGGGTTTAAACACGAGCGTTATTTTGTACGGTGTAATATTCTCAAATATAGTAAAACTATTGTCTCTCCGTGGATGTAGGCGGTATTGGCCGAACCACGTAAAAATCTCGGTGTTCTTTCGGTGTCATTTCGACTTTAATTAATATCCCGATAAATTGTCGCGGGGTCCAAATACAACTACCGCTGGCCCGGAAAAATATTACCGCTCAACCCCAACAGTATGAATAGTAAAATTATAGTTCACGAATGGTAACTACTTCACTAATTGGTTCTCGAATTGAGAACACTTCACGAATTGAAGTAATGTCACGAATTGGAAAGCTAGTAGGTTCACCAAATTGGCCAATCATATACGTTAAAGTTGAAATCTTAAAGTGGCATGAAATGAAGAAAATAATAAATTAATGGGAATGATTGCTAAAGTTTGCTAAGATGAAGACCTTAGTTGGAGACAGCCATGTTATGTATTAATCTAAGACCTAAAGAGATAAAGGGTGTGATACTTGTTATCATGAAACGAAACTTTCAAACTTGAAGTAAGAGAAGAAAGTTTGTACAGAACTCAACCGAAAACTTAGGAAGGGTATGATCTTTATATAATTTCCATGCTTTTAAGTTAAGTATTAACATGTTTTAAGGGTTTGCATATATTAAATTTCGTACCTATTCATGTTTAACTAAATTTTGTTTTTTTAAAAGATCTGAAGAATGCGAAACTTTACTAAGAATTTATGTTTTAAGTTACTATTAAGCATATAATGACGAAAGTTGTTTAAGCCCATGTTTTATGAAGTTTCTTTAATTTACGAAGATTTGGAATTGAATTAGGGTTTTTATGAATTTTTTTTGGTCGTAATGTAATCATGATTTAGATCGAAGTTATAGGATTTTCTAATGGAAAATTCATATCTACTCGTGTTCATGCAAGTTTTTAATATTCTTGAGAAATTATGTTTGATCGAATGACTTGAGATTAACAAATGAAAATAGTGTTTAAGATACTTGAAGAGAGGCTTTTGCGAATTGGAAATTGGTTGCGGGTTGAACAATGAGTTCGTGAAGTAGAATGATAGTTAGTGAAGTGGGGAAGACAAGTTGATGAATAAAAAAAAAAGGATTGATTGAATGGTGATTTGTGAAGTTTAAGGTTGGAGAAGCTATGGATTCGTGAAGTTTGATTAAATAAATAATAAATAATCAAGTGGCAAATACTACTAGTGAATGAATGGTACACGTAGATATCACTAATTGCCTTGTACCAAATAATAATATTATATTATAGACATTTGGTTACGGGATTAGGTAAATATCATTATCCTTTAGAAATTAATAGACGAGTTAGCTTGGGAAAAGTACAATCAATCGAAACTTAAGTCAAGGTATGAAATTATAATCTAAAATAATGACAATTTTGAGGATAATACATGGAAATGATTCATTAAGTTAAAATTGGGGAAGAGTTCGTGAAAGGTGGAGGTGAAATGATGACTTCGTGAATTGGAGGTTTTGCGAATTATGAGTTCGCGAACTAGGTGGTTTACGAATTGTAAAGAATTTAAGGGCATTTCGCGAAGTAGGAATGTGAGTTGGAACTTGGCGAATCAAGTGAAACCTAGGTGTGGAAATAGAACTTTACGTAGTTCACAAGTTGAGGAAGTTCGTGAAGTATAAGGTTTACGAGTCGATGAGCTCGCGAATCATAAGTGCTTTGTGAGTTTGAAACATGAACTTTTAAGTACCTAGGAAATGCTGAACTATTTATATTCATTTTAACTAAGCAAAATTTTCTATATTGATTGTGGTTATGTGGAAAGTTAGTATATCGTGACGACTAAATTATTAAAGATCTAATTAGGCACGATGAGCATGCATAGCACGGCATACATATTATTTTATTAGGGATCTTATGTTTATCGACAATGATATTTTAATAGGTTCGAGTTCCGAAAAAAGGCAAGGATAAAGTCGAGTAACGGACGAGGCTTTAAGCCATACTGTGAATATGATGCAACATGTGTTCCGTTTCTATGTGTTTAATGCGCTTATATGTTTATATGAATTTCTTGATTTATAATTTTACCATATATGTGCTATATGGATGGATTGAATCTATGTGCCATAACATGCTCTTATGTGACAAAGGTGGTTTGATAGATTTACGAAATATGTGAAATAAGGATGTGAGTATAGCAATATATACATGTAAACACGAAAGGAGTAACTATTAGTTAAAATGATCGATGACTTTATGATTTACGTTCTATATGGAATTGACTGGAATCGTATGGCTATAACGTGTTTTTATGTGATTATGTGACTTGAATTGTATGGTTACAACGTGTCTTTATGTGATATATGTGGCTTGATGGATTTATGATATACGTTTCATACAAGGCTGCATGTATAGTATTGCATTCATACATGAAAGAAATGAGAAACCGTTATGACTGCTACGGCTTCGGACTACATTCAACGGTTACATCCCTACAAATCGGGGGATATCTATGGTTATATTCCAACAAATGGGGGAATATATTTATGGACAGAGTTCCAAGCATGAGCCCCTACGGGGTCAGTAGTACAAGACTATTCAAATAAATGGAATATGCTAATGTAGGAGGCACATAAGATGTAAATAAATTTCTTGGGTTCCACGATGGATAATTCTCTGTAGAAGCATCTATAGGTGTCTCAAGTTGCGGCTCATTTTTAAACGGTTGATCGTCAACGGAAATTTCTGAATGCCCACTGCCTATAGTGGAAAACGTCTTAAAAATGAAGGAAAAAAGATGCTGAAAATTAATTAAAACCAAAATATACCTGGAATCTCTGCCACGGAAACCTCTTCAATGTACATGTTTAACCCCGTTGCATATCAAAGACCTAAGTAAGCAAACCAT
This sequence comes from Craterostigma plantagineum, assembly GCA_027422505.1. Classification (NCBI taxonomy): domain Eukaryota; kingdom Viridiplantae; phylum Streptophyta; class Magnoliopsida; order Lamiales; family Linderniaceae; genus Craterostigma; species Craterostigma plantagineum. The sequence goes on along the minus strand of JAPQWV010000052.1, from coordinate 563,825 downwards.
CACTATCTATGGCGTGGAAAAAAGAACCAACGCGATTTGTATCATCTATTACCATATACTGCACGTGCACCTTTAATAAACTGTCATGCACTCCGCTAATTTCTCGTAATTGAGTTAACAGTGTATAAAATGAAATATCGCGTGGAAATACTGTACTGTCTTTCGGAGCTTGGTCATAAACTGTAACATTACCAATTGTGGTTAATTTACCACCCCAATATAGAGTCACAGTAACTGAATTCGACATAGTTCCTGCAATTGAAATCTGAAATATTATAACAATACAGTTAAAAAATAAACAGTAATCAATCAACATCACATAATTAAGTTCAATGAGCGTTCCATTAATATCAGACTTAACGCGAGTCGAAGACAAATAAAAGATTAAAAATTAGCTTTTCAACATTCCATTAAACTCATCGAGCCTGCCATAAAATTAGAATTTTGCAACTTGAATATATTATTAGTAGGGATGGCAGTGGGGCGGGGATTCCCCGTCCCCGCGGGGATCCGCCCCGAACGGGGCGGGGAATCCCCGAGTTTTTATCCCCGAGGGGCGGGGACGGGGAAAGATTTTTCCCCGCGGGGATCCCCGCCCCGTTCCCCGCCCCGCCCCGCTTTCTATATATATATTATAATATATATAATATTAAATTATAATTTAAATAATATTAAAATAATATTAAATATAGTTTAAATAATATTAAATTAATACAAATAATACATAAAACTATAATTTATATAAAATTTATAACGAAAATATAATTAAATTTATATATTATATTTAAAATATTAATTTTTTTAAAAAAAATTGAATCCCCGCGGGGATCCGGCGGGGACGGGGATGGGGACAATTTTGTCCCCGAAAGCCTCGCTGGGCGGGGATGGGGATTAGGTCCCCGCCCCCGCCCCGTCCCGTTGCCAACCCTAATTACTAGTAAATTGCAACAGAGGTGTATGTGAAAAATTGATAGTTAAATTGAATCACACAACGACATGATGAACCGATCAATCAAAATCAAAAGAGTGGACTCTCAGTATAAAGGAACTCGAACAACGTTTGATGAGTTGGGAAACAAACTAATTTACAATCCTTCTTCATAAAGGAAATCGATTAAACCTGTTACTGTATTCTCTCTTTTACTGTGCTATCTCTTCTTACAGTGTTATCTCTTCTATTGGCGAAGCAAAACGTGCGATATGTTAGGTCAATATTATTCTTTTAATTTATTTCTTTAAGTAACATATTTTTAATATATTTGAGTTAAAATAAGTTAGGATAAAAATTTAATTATTAACAAGTGTTGTGCTATTTTAAATTTACGATAGTAAAAAATCTGTATTTTTAAGTATTTCCGTGGTTAAAATGAAATAAAAATAGTTGGAATTAAAAAAGTTGATTAGTTTTGTAATAGGTTTAAAAACTCAACAAGTTTTGTAATTCCAGTCTCAAAAATAACATTATTTCTGTAATTCTCTCAAATATTATTGGAAAGGAATTGAATTATTTGTTACAGTTTTATGAATTGTGTTTAACTTGCGAATTTCGAACGATGACATTACAGAATGGTTTACGTGAATACTAATTGAATGAGGATGAATAATTATTACAGCTCTATTGTTGTTTTATTATGGAATAACATGTTGCGATCATACTCAGTGGAGTTAGTTCCACAGTTGATAATTAACAGGCATCATAAAACAGTTTTTATCTCGTAGCGTATGGATGCAAGGTCGGTCAGCTACGTTCTCATCCTACTCCTCAGAGTTCATCGTATGCATATATTAAGCAACTTTAGTAATTCTGTATGATGCTAAAAGAATAAAGTGATCGTATGTATATGATGTGTGAAAGTGAATAGATCAGATGTACACGCCCGTATGTTCAAAGAAATGGATATGATAGAAAAAGGAAAGTGAAAAATTTTATGTGAAAAAAATGTTTTAGCTGCGCAATACGGTAATAGGAAAACGGGGCGTTGCACATAAGGTTTCGACTGCAACTAGGGCTTGCCTTAAGAACTAATAAACTTTCGGCGATTTGTTGATAAAAGAACCCTCGGCGAAAGTGAGCCTAATGCATGATCCTATCGAGCGATTCAAGGAGTGAACACATCGAACGAATGAAAGTCAAGGAATCGGGCGAATGTAGGCTTCAATGTGTAATCAATCGGGCGACACAAATGACGGGCGAAAGTAGACTTCCACGCATGGCAATCGGCCGAAAGTTGGAGACTTAAAGGTGAGCTTCAATCGGGCGAATTGAAGACTGAAATGAATCGGGCGATTAGAAACTCATGGCAATCAGACGATTTTACTTTCGCCGAGAATATTTATAAATTAGGGTTGACGAGACTCTGACCAACATTTTAATCGGGCGAAACTTAATTTAGATATCAAGTGAGGTATTGACTTAACCTAGACGCGTATTACAATACAATTATTTTAATACAGGTACAGTATTAGTGAACATACTTATTATATTTATGTGCTCAGAGGTTCGATCTTTAGGGATTCTACCGGACTTCTTAGTCGACACTAGCAGGAGGACATGAAGGTGGAATATTCATCTACAATGCGTAAACTTAATTGTGTTTGTTTCGAACATATGTCTTATGTGAGTAACGTGACTACTATGTGCTTTAAAGTGATTCACATGATTTACGCGCTTTTACGTGCTACAGCGTGATTATGGGATTTTACATGTATATGTACATTTCATAGGGCATCCTGTTACCATATATTAGCATGTTAAATACTTGCATGTGCATTACCCGTCATTTCACGAGTGTACCGTGGTGGAACGGTGGTACTGTATTGTACCTAGTGAGCGAGTAGCCGATATTGGTGTCGACCCCTAGAGGAGTCATGTGAGTGTGGGCATCTGCTGTGCACCAGCGCCTGTGACGGTGAGCCATTGGCCCGTTAGAAATTATGCGGCAGACTGCGGGCGACCTAGAAAGGAGAGACTTGGGATAGCCCCAAGTAGGCTAGCTAGTGTAGGACACGCTGTCGCATGGGGGAGGAGGCGACCTGGAGGTTACGACCTGGGTACCCTTACGAGACCTAGTGTAGGCTACCAGCGTAGGCACCACATTTGGCAGGAGAGGCAACCTGCTAATACGGCTCAGGGAGGCTGCTCGGTGTAGGCCACTATCGTAGTGTTGTGATCGTGTTGTTGTTGTGTTTGTAGTCGTGGTAGTGATTTCGCATGACGGTGCACAGTATGAACCGGAGCCCGTTGTGAGGTGGTGAGTGTACCCCGATTGTGATGAGTGATAGTGGTGGCATTGCATTGGTGAGAATTGGGTGTAAATAAACGTAAGTGAGTCACATGTACATGCATTATTTGATCTACTGGGCAATAACTCAGTGTTTGCGTGTTGTAGGTAATCGACGATCGAGGCTGGTTATCGAAGCTTTCATGGGCTTTTGAGGGCGGTGTTGTATGTGGATGACGACCTGTGGGCGGGTGATAGGGTGTTTTGGGCCAGCAGCCCGCTTGCATAACTTTTTGTATAAACAAATGTTATGTAAAATTTGTTCTCCTCGGCTTTCGCTGCTAAAGCCGACGTGAGTTATCGCTAATTAGCGATTAGAAGGTGAGGGTCGTCACAAGTGGTATCAGAGCTTAGGATATAGATTCTGTAGACTGCCTATGTACGGCCGCTCAAAAGCATGGAAGCCCAGCCTCGTCTGTAAGTGTTTATGTCTCTGTGATTATTCTTATGTGCTGAGGTGATACTTAAATTATAGTTAGTAGGATAAAATGGTACGAACTAGGAGCGAGTCTAATGGCAAACCAAGCTGACAACACCACGAGGAACGGGAATCCGGTCCCGATGAACAAAACTCGAATCGTACAATTTTCCAGCTTGCAGATCTTGTTCGGCTCCAATCCGAACAATATGCCTTGATCCGCAGTCGGAGTTCGTCGGAGCGACATCTGTCGCCCCAGATCGATAGAACCGAATCATCGGGCATAGATTCCGTAAACTTGATCCTCCTATTTTTGAAGACACTGTAGATCCAATTGCGGCGGATGAGTCGCTTAGGACCATTGAGTCCACATTCCAATATAACCGAACTCCTGAAGAGGAGAAAGTTCTATGTGCTGCCTTTCAACTTCGGGGAAATGCCGGATACTGGTGGGACATCATAACAGTGATGGAAGATCCAAGTACGATGACCTGGGAGCGCTTTAAGGAGCTCTTCGGGGAAAAGTATTTTAGTATTTCTGCCAATAACACGAAAATGGAAGAATTCATCAATTTACGTCAGGGCGGAATCTCTGTTGCGGAATACATCCGCAAATTTGAACAGCTTTCTCGTTTTGCTCCCCACGTGGTGGCGACAGACACTCTTAAGGTGGGACTTTTTTATCGGCCTGAAATCTGAGTTGTACCGGGATGTCGCGATGACAAGATCCCCGAAAATGACTTATGCTAAGCCTGCCGAACGAGCTTTGGTGGTCGAAGAAGCCGAGTTGAGACTAAAGACCGAAAGGCAAAGAGAAAGATGGAGCAAGGACAATACAGCTTACTGAACTGATCCAGCGACAATCAGATCAGATTAATGCTCTTATACATCATCAAGCATCCTCCGCACACCAACCGTCTCCTTAACCTGAACGTATAGAGATCATAGGGGAACGGTTCCGAAAATTGAATCCTCCTACTTTTGAGGATGCTATTGATCCTACCATGGCCAATGATTGGTTGCGAACTGTTGAAGACATGTTCCTCTATAGTCGAATTCCAGAAAATGAGAAAGTGGTATGCAGTATCTCCATGCTCCGCGCTTCCCCTCCCCACACATAAGACGTACGTTGTCCTCAACGTAAAAATTGAATAAAAGAAAGGAAAAAGAAGGTTAAAGAACACGAAACACCCCTGACGAAAAAAATGACGTGCTCGTGACTGAACGCATGACGGTTGTACTACCGTGGCTCGATTCATAACAAAAGGTATCGGTCTCTCCCTTAAAATAAAGAGTGATGCAAGAGTTACAGCACAGCAATTTTATTGGCACGAGCAAGAGTATACAAGAGAACATAGAACTGTGGATAAGATACAAGTACCCGTAACATGACACAATATGGATGGAGTCTCTCAGTATAAAATAAGCAAATGCAAAAACATATATAGTATCAGTATTCAACTGCTGTAACCACCCAAGCTTCAGCTCTCAGATCAGATCATCAACCTTCATATATCAATGGACCTGAAACAACAAACTGAAATCCATGCTCCCCTGCCATCATATAAGGATGAACAAAACCATCCCACAACCTTTCCTCCTTTCACAGCCGATGACACCTACCCTCCTTTTTTCACAATTTTCCTTTTTTCAATTTTTTTTGGCTTTTCCTTTTCATTTCCAATTTTTAATTTTTGGTTTTTCTTTTTCACAAGCAACGTCAGATATACCAATCCATAAACACCACAGCATCGTGGAACATAGCAGGCATGTCGAACACATATCGAAGATCAATTTGCCTCTTAATCTTCAGCACTAACCTGCCCTTGAAGTCCAGCGTGCTCCTCCTCGTCCTCGTCATGTACGTGATATCTCACAGGCGGCTGTTTGAAACAATCCGAGCACAGAACATCCAAGCACAGAACATCCAAGCAGAAAGTTTCTTCGAAAATGCGCTCGTCGATGCACGTCCCACACCTATCACAGCGAGGTATGCACATCTTGCAAGCCCTGCAAGGAGGGCCTATTTTGGCCCTACAGCTCTCCGCTGGACAGTCGTAGACCATCCTAATCTTATCACATCTCGGGCATTCCTCGACATCTATGGCGCGTTCGTCGTCGCACGGGAGGTAGATGCTTCCCCACTGACAGTAATGTGGCCTGTGGGGAACACGAGGATCTGACTTGCCACTGACCAGGATTGACTTTAGGTCCTCGAGATGCTCGGTTTCACTACATTTAGACCGCCGATTCTGACGAGCTTTATGCCAAGAACGTCCTCCCTGGAGTTGTGACTTCTGATGAGGTCGATAATCCCCTCGATGCTGAGCCTTGTGCATCCAGGTACACATAACTGCGCAACCCGAGCATATATGTTATTAGAATGAGGCGAGTATTATGATGCAGTAACATAATTCACCAGCCCGAGAGTCATAAATAGAGTTCAAACTCAAGCGCTTACATGATTAGTGACACAGAAAAATTTAAGCCACTGACCTTTGTTATCCATGGATTAACTTCCAAAACACGCCTCAGACCATCAACAGTGACTCTGAGACACTCCACCAAGCTCAGGCACTGAAGATCGCCTTGAGCCCGGCTAGCCAATTGAAAAAGCACATCATCTGTGACCTTTTCATTAAGAGCTAATCAATATGGATACCATACCACAACAATGGATCATTTCTAATGGTGGAATGCAAAGACTTGCAAACTTTTTCCATTGACAAAAGTTCCATCACTCCTACGTATCTAAGGGCAACACTAAAAGCTTCGTGTGGCACCACTTCAGAGCTGGCAGCACAATCCACCTCTCTAGTTTGCATTTGAATGAAAGAACTGCTACTAACTCCGTTGTTTGATCCTATAATACCACATAAACTGCATGCTTGTGCTAACTTAAAGTCATGGAAGTCCAATGCACCCTCAATATCTCTCTCCACATCTGGGTCATCTTACTTGAGGCATTCAAATTTTCAGAAGGATGAGAACTTGGGAGCAACATAATACCATTATCCACTTTTGGTTGGGCCTCTGAAGTATCATTCCACACCAAATTCAAGGGAAAAAATAAACCACCACTATCTTGACTGCTCCAATTTTCACTGCTCCTGATATACCGTCCATAATCACTATGAAAATCCCCAAATAATCCAGTCATAGCTGTCACTGTAGTCGTTATATGATTATCCATCCCGAATGGATCAGATGGCAAAAGATCAGCTATATCCTTAGAAGCCGAATCGGGTGATCCACGACGTTCGACTCTATCCCAAACAGAATTGAGAATCCAACTCTCTGTTTCACCTTGACTAATATGATATGACCCGCCATAAACTTCCCAACAGTTCTCGGGGCTACCCTCAACAAAAAACCCATTCATATTCATGGGGGACACAAGTCCTCAGATATATGAGATGGAAATAAGGGGCGATGCGAATAATTCAAGGCCATGTCAATATCTCAACAGCAAACCCTAGATCCGTGTATTTCTCTCCCCAATCTATCTCTTTAATCCTCTTTCCGCTTATTCACAATCTGGACGATATACTAATCACGAAAATAAACAAGATTTTGTTTTTCCAATCAAATTTTTTGTTCTTTTCAAACTTTCGGTAGACTAACCTACGGGAAAAAAGGTCTAGAAAGACTACAGAAAACCCTCAATTTTCAATGACAGGCTAAAACGACGCACCAAAAATTTCACTGAAATTTTCTGTTTTTCCTCTGCCCAGAAAAAAATATAGAAAATAAACTAACTAAGAAATCCCCTCGCGTCGGAAAAAGAATCAAAGAATGATCAGACGGCTAAATCAACTAGGAAACCTAAAAACGAAGCAACCAACCCAAAGGGTGTTTCCAAAAATTAAGACTGGGATATACGGATTCGAGCCGACTAGACAACTCAAAATCCCAAAATCAACCAGGAACCATAAATCAACTAATCCGCCCCAAAATCAGACCCTTAAGAATCCCAACCGTAGGTTACCTTCCTAAGTCGGCCTGGCAATCGATCTATAGTAAGAGAGAGATATTGAAGCGCTTGACCCGTGGAGTCAAGGTCTTGCTTGCCTGAATTGAACGGGGAAGAGGCGTAACGACGCTTAAAAGAGGCGGTCAGGGAAATTGTGAAGAGAGATGAGGTATTTCTTGCGGATCAGCGAAATTTATGAGGCGTAATTTGACACGTGCCAGTGATGAGACGAAATATTAGGTCTTTTTCGTTCCCTCGTGTTTAGGGGGTAACATAATGGATAGACTTCACTTTAGGGCCAAAACACAAAAGCCAACCGATAGATAAGATCTTACCTAAACTTATAAAAAAAATTGTACGGTACACAAACTACATTCATCCATCAAATTTACTGTATGTATATAATTCTTGCAAATTTTTAAGTGCAAATTTAGAGTCAGGACCCAAAGAATATTTTAAATTAGGTTTCAGTCTCCTATCGAAATTTCAGTTTTAAGTATCCGAATTTAATGAAATTTAAGTTAAGGACCTAAATTTTCGCAAGTGTTATACAGTGTACATGAGGTGGTACTGTAGATCCATGAAGTGGTACTGTAGACCCATGAAGTGGTACTGGTGAATAATGAATGATACTTTAGAGTGTAGACCCGTGAAGTGGTACTGTTGAACAAAGAAGTGGTACCGAGAATCCTTAAGTGTTTCTGCAGAAATCGGATCTTTAAACTAAATTTTCTGACAGTATCCTAAAATCTAAACAAAACTTACGGTGGAACCTGAACTTTAAAAACCCCAATTTTTAATTACTTAATAAACAAAATATAATCACAAAATAATGATTTAATCACATAGGTAAGAGCAAAGGAACACCAAGCTAATTAGTAACGTAACGTAACACATCAATAATACAGCTGCAATAAATCACAAATTTTACTTATTACACATATATATTTTCTTGGATCGTCACTTTGATCTCATCCTATTAATCTGATTCAAAGCTGGCTGCAAGATATTGTACAGAACCCAAACGATCGCCGGCGCCACGACAAACAGCAAAAGCTGTCCCCTGTTATCGCTCGCCGCCGCCTCAGCCAAAGCCCCAACCTCCGACGCCGAAGCCTCGTGCGGGCCAAGAAAGCCCGAACCCGCCAGGCCACCGAGCCCGACGCCGAAGACGAAGCCCTTGGAGTTCCTCATTCTGTTTATCTGATTAATCGCCGGCTGCAGAATGTTGTAGAGCACCCATAGAATCGCAGGGACAAGAGGAATCAGAAGGGCCAGCCCACGGCTGTCGCTGCCCTCCGCCGCTATCTCCGCCAGCTGCTGGGCGGCGAAGGCTGGGTCGGTGGTGGAGAGTGCGGAGAAGACGGCAGCTGCTATGGCGGTTCCGGCGAGTGGCGTGGTTTGGCCGCTGGTGAGTGATTTGGGCAGATTCTGCGTAGAGACGAGTGAGATTTGACGCTTTGTGGTCTTTGAAGGGTTGATTGAGGAGCACTTTGAGTTGAGCAAAGCTACGGCCGTGGTCATCGTGGCAGCCATTGTTGTATTCTTTTCTTCAAGTCTTGGCTTTCTCTGACTGATGTAATATAACGATGAAGATTCAAGAACGTGGCTTTATGAAGCACCACTGAGCTTTGAATGTAGCTTTGAATACGGTAAATGTGCAGAGAGAATGAATCTAGATTGTTCTCTTCTTATCGCGAAGGTTATGAAGGCGAAATATAGACCTCATGTTTATTTACCCCACCTTTGATTATCTTATCTCGTCTGAAAATAGAAACTTTATAGTACAAACTCCAAGAACCATGCCTTAACATGAAATCCTCCTTATACCTTTAAACGCAACATATATATTAACCTTACGACAACATATCTAACGCATGTAGCCAACCAAATATGTAATAACCGATGATCACTGCCATTATCTTGATCAGAGCTCGTCCTTCAATGGAGGTTTTGGGTTATCAGACGATAGCTTCACTGGGTAAGAAGCATCCATGGCTATCCCGCAAAGCCCTTCTTGCGCATCGACGTCCCTCTGCAACCTGAAGTATCCCTTTTCGCCCCAATCAGTTCCCCACGAGTTCTTCACTATCCAATACTTCGTCCCATCGTTCGAGCTTCCGTAGCCCACGACAGCCACGCCGTGGTCTAATTCTGTCCCGCAATCTCCCGTGAAAACTCCCTGCAAATGAAAACCGACGTTCGTTTTCGATTCTTGCAAGAATTCTATCAGCTTCAAACAGTCTTCTTAGTCATACTACCTCGGAGTAGAACTGCATGTCTTGGCCGCTCGCATCGATGGCTACAGAGACGGGCTGGTTAGCCACTGCCTTCATCAGCGCATTTTCGTCGTTCGCAGGTACGTTCTCGTGCCCGTCGATCGTCACCATGGGCGAGTTCATCTTTTAGAAATGGGAGAAAAAAGGTTTATGGGATGAGATGTATGTCCTTACCAATGTGTTTGGTTTCAGGAAAGTAGGTTGGAAAAGAAAACGAGATGGAAAATGGTTTCAATAAGTTTTTCTTTCATTTTCTTGTCCCTAGCTATTTGTTCGTCAAACAAACATGAAAACGAGATTTCCTTTTTTTTTCTTTTCCCTACCTACTTCCACAAACCAAACAGACACTAAGGGTGCGTTTGACACGCGGAATTCATTGCAGAAAAGAAAAGAAAAAGTGTAAAGGTCGAAGCGCAGCGTACAATGATTCGATGTGTGCCATTATACTTCTCTTTTTGTTTCCCGCATCGAACTCGCATACCAAATGAACATTTTTTTGTTGTTGTAATGTTTAAGTTTTACCTTTGACGAATCGCATTTTTCGTCCTTGGCTTTGTAAGGATACGCTTTCTCCATCGTAAGGCCGCCCTTTTTCTTGATGAACTCGAAAGCGCTTTCCATGAGCCCTCCGTCGCAGCCATGGTTGTCCTTTTCGCAGTCGACGAGTTCTTGTTCGGAGAGAGAAACTAATTCGCCGGTTTTCAGTTTATTGATCCCCTCGACTCCCGCCACGGTAGAGAACGCCCAGCAACTACCTATTAAAAAAGAGCAAGGAAATCAAATCCCAAAACGTTCCAACAAAACTAACTATAACTCACCGCACTCTCCTTGATTCTTGATTTCGGTCACGGCTCCTTTTTTCCTCCAGTCGACGGATTCGGGCAAATTCTCGGCGTTTTCGTATGCGAAAGGCGTGGAAGCCCTGGCGCCTCGGAACGCTCTGTGGTGCTTTATCTTGGAGCCCTACAAGTTTCTGAACTCTAAGTTGGTCATGTCTGCAAACTTGTTGAGCTTCAGCTTGTATGGCTTGTCCATTGTGTTCGCCTTTTGGATGTGTTCGGCGTTCGCTTTGAAGACGTTGAAGCGCTTTTCTTTCTCGGCGGGCTCTCGGGAAACCTTGTGGTGGGCCCCCCATCGTTCGTACAAGGCTTTAAGGTTCTCTTCGGAAGACAAGTCTTTGTCTGTGAATTCGATGCCGTTCGCAAGGTGGGTTAGTGCGGCCAAGAAAAGGAGGGAGAAGAGGAGAGCCCTTTTAGTCTCCATGCTTGAGAAATATTCGAAACAACGTAGTACTGATATGTAGGTTATGATTTGCTTGTGGTACGGATTGTAAGAAGCATGTATTTATATTGCATTGCGAGTGGCTTATTGCAGAGGAAATTAAGGGAAAAAGTTACAAGCTTTAACAATCAAGTAGCTATTTTAGGAAAAGAGATTGCTCGGAATGTTGAAAAAGGCCGTTTTAGTTTAGCTTCTTCTTACAAAGAGCGTCATTGCTTTGCGGCTTCAGGCTTGGAAGACAGTTCTGTTTCAGTTAAGGAAACAAACAGATTGGCTGCTGAGTTCTTTCTATTATTGGCTATCGGTAGTTTTAGAACTGACGTCGATGACCATTACAACTTACAAGCTCTCTACCTTCACTATTTTTGTTGCATCCCTCTTCATAGGATTTTTTTTTTTATTTTATCTTCACTATTTTCATTACATCTATTTTTACTTCTTGACATGTAAGTTGTAACTTTACTATCTACATCCATATGCTAACTTGATTAACAGATATCTCAGGATCCTATTTTTACCATCTGTGTAATACAATCATAACAACAATAATAACTAACGGTTTGAGTTACTAATCAATCCTTCATCATCACAATGATCACACACTTAATCATATTCCTCCTCCTCTTCTTCTTCAACATCAATCCATCCCAATCTGAGATTCAAACCATACAAATATCCTCCGATCAACGCCACCTCATCGTCCTCGAAGATTTCGGCTTCACAGATCGCGGCTACATTTCGATCTCCATCTCATCCGCATCAATCTCAACTGTCGATGACGATTCCGCCCCCATCGATCCCAAGGTAGTATCTTCCCTGACGGGTTTCTTCTACGCCCCGGGCCTGGCCCGAGGAGCCATAACGGCCCACGCTGTCGACCGTTGTTCCTCTTGCATCATCGGCAAACCCTTCGTCTTCCCAATAGCAAACCTCATAAACGAAAGAAGCAGAATAAAAACCGTCCCCATCACAATCCCCGACCTGTACTACGTCTTCTTCGCGAGCTGCTTAAACAACGCCTCCGTTTCTTTCAGCTTGAAGCTCGAGACGTACAACGTAAGTCCCGACGGGGGACGGGACTACACCGACGCCCACCTCGCGGGCATCGGGCCGATCCTCTTAACGTTCTGCTTCGTGTTCTCTCTCTTTCTATTGTTATGGTCCAAGGCGTGCGTCGAGCACAAGCACCTCATACACAGAATCCACCTGCTAATGACGGCCCTCCTTGTATTCAGATTCTTGGCGCTCCTTTTTCGGGCTCAGACCCACCGAGCCGTCGGGCTCACGGGCTCGGCCCGAGGCTGGAAGACGACGTGGCTCGTGGCTCGCTCTGCGTGGGCCGTGCTGTTCGCGACCGTCGTCGTGCTGATCAGTTCGGGCTGGCCCTTTCTTAGGCCGTGCCTTAGGGAATGTCAGAGATATCTCGTGGGATTTGCAGTGCTTAGCCAAATCCTTGCGAATATCTGCTTTTTGACGGTGAATTCGATGGGCCCTTCGGACAAGTACTACGGTCATTGGACCATTGCGTTCTACGCGGCTGATTTCGTGTCGTGCACCGCCATGCTTTCGCCAGTCTATGAGTCGGTCGGCGGCTTGCGCTCGAACTCGAAGACGGAGGGGAAGGAAGCTCGGAGATTGGCGGAGATGAGGGTTTATAGAAATTACGAGTTTGCCCTCGCTTCTTACATGGTATTCACGAGGTTGGGCGTTTTTGCGCTTAGGAGCCTGATGAGTCATGCGTTTTTGTGTTATACTATCGCGCTCGAGCTTTCGGTCGAAACTGCGTTTTGTGTCGTCGTTTATTTGCTGTTTTGGCCAAATGAGAGGAGCGACTTTCTTGTACTTGTCGATAGGGACGACGAGCCTGGCTCAGCTACGTCGGTCGGGTCGAGAACTGTATTTTCGTTTTGATCTTCTGTTGATCTGATGTTAACTAAATTGGTGTTTCAAGCTAGCATAGTCTATATAGTACAGATTGTGAATCCTACTGATAAATATCATGTGAAGAAAATTAAATAGAAAGCTCAAGATTGCATTCCTATATGCAAGGAATCGTTCTATTACGATGCGGCTAAGGAAGTAAAATGTGTCTATAGATCATAAAATACGCAACAAGGTCAGAAAAAAATAGCAAAAGATCAAGACCTGTTCAACCGTTTCTTGATCTGATCCACGAGTTCGTTCCTAGAAATCTCACCTTGGGTGCCGGCGTCGAGATCTTTGAGCTTTACGACTCCTTTGCTCAGTTCTTGGTCGCCAACGATCGCCATGTAAGGGATTTTCGACTCTAAGGCACGGTCGAAGTGCTTGCCTACTCTCTTATTCACCATAAACTCAGCTTCAATGCCAGCATCCCATAGCTCGCTTACAATTTCAGCACCAACTGACAGTTTCTCGCCAAGAACGCTCACTAGGACTTGAGTTTCTGTTGCTCGTATTTCCTTTCACGGGGAAAATTGTGAATGTCATGCCAAACGCCACAAGGATGTGACGAATCGCTTAGAGTTTTCAGAAACTAAATTAGATTGTGAATTAAGAGAGCACCTGATTTTTGTCTTTTTGGAGCTGCTCCATTATAGTGAATACTCTTTCTATACCTAAGCTGATTCCAACGGCTGGAACCTGCTTTGTGCCGAACATTCCAATGAGGTTATCGTATCGTCCACCAGCTGCAATTGAGCCAACCTGCATATTACAAGAAAATATGAAAAAATAGATTACTTAGCATCTCTGTCAAACTGAAAATAGAGATTATTACCTGTGTGTCCCCTTTAAAAACAGCTTCGAAGATGATACCAGTATAGTAGTCGAGGCCTCTCGCAAGGCTCAAGTCAAAAACTACTTTGTCAACACAGTTTGACTTTTGAAGGGCTTCAAATAAAATTTCTAACTCATTCAATGCGAGCTCGGATTCACTATTCGTTAAGAATTCGCTGCCTTCTTGCTTGAGCTTAGACAGCAGCTCCACAGGAGATCCTCTGAGTTCAACGAAAGTCCCAATTTTATTTGCAGTCTCCTCGGACAAGCCTTTTTCTTCCACCTAGAGAGGTGGAAACAACCGAAAATTATAATAACATGGGCCATGGCAAGGTCAATTCCAGAAAGAATAAATTTTCTAGCAATCTAAGAAATGATCCGAAACTTTCATAGAACCCCGTAATAATGCCAGGCAAAAATCCTAGGGCTCACCATTTCTTTTTTGACTTGCTCGAATGATTGCTTGTCTAACTTATCGATGCTTGAGCAAATAGTTCTAAATTTTTCTTGGGGCACTCCACAAATAGCCAACATACCATCAAGCAACTTCCGGTGGTTCAGCTTCACCTGAAAAGTTGTAAGTGACAGATAGGGTAGTTATAAATCCTCCAGGAACTTTTAGAAGAAAAAAAATAAGCATGTATAGGAAATAAAAATAGTTAGCAAAGTAAAAAAAATAAAGGAAATAAGGGGGTTTAAGCAATGACATGAAAACTAGCATAGGGGTTTACCTCATAATCTCCAATATCTAGCATGTTAAGCAACTCAGTTAAGATCTTAATGACCTCAAAGTCCGGTCCCATTTTCTCAAATTGACCAGCGATATCGAAGTCGCATTGATAGAATTCACGATATCTTCCTTTAGATGGATTGTCTCTTCGATATACTTTTGCTATCTGATATCGTCTGAATGATGTCAAACCATTCATAGCAACATACCGAGCAAATGGAACAGTTAGATCATAACGAAGTGAGCATAGCTCTCCACCCTGATAAAAGAAAATATGCAACAATTAGGTTAAACAAAAAGAAGATAAGTGCGGTCTCATAAAGTGTGATTAATTTGGTTTATTATGCAAACTATCCCGGAAGATCTATCAATCATGATGCCCCTGATCCCTGCTACTGCAGCAAGTGTGCCCATTTATGAAGAAAATCGTGATTTTATTAAGTTTTGGAGAAAGCAGATTTTTAGTAGTCTTACATTAGAGAATTTGGAATCATGAAGATACCTGATCAGCAAGATCATAGATTAATTTTGAGTCTTCTCCGTACTTCCCCATGAGAGTTTCTCTCATTTCAAAGACAGGGGTATCTAGAGCCATGGCACCATGCTTTTTGAAAACCTTAACTATGATGCCAAATGCATTCTCTCTGACAGCCATCTTCTCTTTCGCAAAATCCCGGGTACCCTGCAGAAACAGACCAAAAATTTGCACATCATCTACTTAGTATAGATTAGGTTTTCATACTAAATACATTAGGATAACAAAATAAACAGGACAACTATTTAGTACAACTCCTATACCTTGGGAAGCTTTGGAAGCCTACGACTTTCATTGCTTTCCACAATCTCTTTTACTTTGCTTAAGAGGTCCTCAAAAAACAACCCCCTTGGGTCCAACAAAGACAAATAGTCCTGAATGAAGTTATCCAGTTCAACTTTCATCGCTCCACCCAGCAACTTCTCCTTGATAAACTGCATCAAAGCACTAGTTCCTTTACCCAATACCACCTTCTTTTTCTTATCACCACCCTTCTTCTCCTTTTTACCACCACCCACACTTGGTACCTCAGGTACGTTCCCAATACTTCCATCAGTGACTCCACCAAATAACTCATTCCCTTCGAGGGACAAGAATGCAAGTACCCCCTCCCAACAAACAATCTTCCACACCAAATCCAACAATTCGTACACACGATGGGCCGATAAAACAAAATCTTCCTTCCTACATGCAATCTGATACGATACCAACTGATCTTCCAATGCACTGCCGCTGCACAACTCAACAATTTGTGTCTTCTCAGTCAAATGGCGACGCAAATCCCCATCTACCATGCTATTAAGAATCAACTCAACACGACGAGCACAGTTCTTGCCAATATAAACCAGCGGAAGAACCAAACTTGACAAGGCACTGGAAACATCCTTCACTGACCCAGGTTGAAATCCCGAATTCAACCCGACCCGGCATGTTGAGTGCACTGACAGTGAAGCCTTCCGTAAAGATCCGTGCGTTGACGGAATCTCAGCTATGGAAGGATCAGAACCATCCTTTTTACCCCCAGCCAGCTTCGAACCATTGAGAAGCACCTTAAAATCCGAAGCCACAGCAACGGCGTCCTTGGAACACGATCCATCACCAGAATCCATCAAATCAAACACCGTCGAGTCAGCTCTAATCGCCTCACAGGAAATAGCCGCGACTGCATCGACGATGCTCGCCAAGCCAGAACACTTGCAATCAACTACCGCAGCTATACCATAGACTGCCGCAGAACAAAAATCAACAACCCTAGTATCGTTGGCCGAGACGTCGTTTAGGGTGAAACTATAAGCTACGGTCTCGCTTTCAAGTGCTTCCAGGAGCTGAGCAATCGATGAAGACGACGACGAGGAAATGAGTAGTTCTTTAATGAGGAGGATCACGGAAGCCTTGACTTCGTCGGCATTCAAGTAATCAGGGATCGAGAACGGTAGTTGAATCGCCTTGGTACTTGTGGCGTTGGAAGCAGACCGGCGAGACAGTGCCGAAGAATCGATCGAAATTCTAGCTAAATCGTTCGCCGCGTGGAAAACAGCCGCAGATGCGAGCGACGAGCCCTTGCCGCCGAGGACGACAGCTCGTTTTGCCGCCGACGACATTGAAGAGAGTTGAGTGTTTACTTGGAGAGCGAGCGAGGGAGTTTATGGGTATATATATTAATTGGATATAAATCACTAATCAGTTATTACGAAACCCTTCTTTGTTGGGCCATAGGCCCATATACACAATAAAGCCCACTTTTCACCCATTATTAAGTGCTTTTTTTACTAAGCCTAGATAACACTGTTTTTAAAATAAATCGACAAATTAAGAAGAATACATGCACCTTGCATAAAAAAAATATCACTACTCCATGTATGGGATTATATTTAACATTGATTCTTCCTTTCAGCACTTTTGGGATTAAACGAAGAGCATGAAACCTTTTTCGGTTAAACTATGTAAAGATGCATACATTCTCAAGACAACTGCAAAACATTAAATCACTGTAGAAATTCTTGACATTAGTACCAACAAAGCAGCATTAGAGAGAAAGTCATGTAAATAGAGTCGAAGAGTACTGTTTTTTTGGCAAGCAAATTTACAGATAAACAGATACTTTTTCGTCACCAAGCAATACACCACGGAAGCTGATGTTTTATCACATTCTTGAATAGCCCTTGTGATCTTCGTACTGCTCCATGAATTCGTCGTTGAACTTCTTGAAACTGTTCATGATCGCAGGCATGTCTTCCTCAGCTGGTAATATGGTTGTTCTCAGATGGAACACTCTGCGTGTAGGAATATATTACGATCAAACTCTCATTAATTTACGACGAAAAAAAGAATTTACGTAGAAAGTAATTATCACTCACCCTTCTTTCTGACCAAAGCCAGAACCTGGGACAGTAGAAATGCCCGTGGCTTCTAGAAGCTTGAGGCAGTAGTAGACGTCGGGCTCTTTCCCAGCCTTTTTTGCAACCTCGATTGCTTTGGGAGGTAAGCGTATTTGCGGGAATGAGTACATTGCACCTGCCCAAAAAAAAAAAGACGTGATTTTTATTCTGAAAATTTACTACGCGCTTGAGTTCATCAATTCTTGAAATCCCAGGTATTCTGAAGAGATGATGTATATATATTATTACACCTTCAGTGAAATTGCAGACAACGTTTCTACAGCTATTGAATCCATCGGTCATTATATGCGCTCTCCTCCTCAGCGATTCGAGGATTCCTTTGCTGCGAAAAACAGAAACATAAGTAAGCAAAAGGGAAAGCATAGTATCGAAATGCTATTGAAGTATTACGAACCTCTCTCTAACAAATTGGTCATACGATATATCCCCAGGCTTAGGAGGGTTGACCATAAGGCCCATCTGCAGTAATGGACACAAACAAGTTAAAGGTAAGTTCGATTTCGAAAACGATCATACAGTTTTGAAACAAGAAAACATCTTACAAAGATTTGGGCAGGCACATTTGGGCTCAGTGCTATGGAAGCAACCTTGTATATCTCCTCGACGGACTGAAAAACAGATGATCGGCATTACAATACGAAGAGCTACGCTAATGCTATGGCATAATTTTAAAAAGGAAAAACATACTCTTGGAGAAAGATTAGTCATCTCAAAGTAACCGCCGCGCTGCCCACATTCGCCCCAATACCCTTTGGAGACGGTGTGGAATGAGATGAGCTGCAGTTCTTTGCTTATGGGCGGCCCCATGTCCATCAAAACCTTCACGGTGTTACGTAATTGTTATTACTACAACTGAAAATATATATACAGATATGAGCATTACTAAAACTAAAACATACCTTCCTTGCGCTTATAAAAGGGCGCTCGTCTTGATATATATTCTGCTGATAGACTTCATCGCCGAGCAAAGCCAAGTTGTTTTGGTAGCAGAACTTCAGCACTTCTTTAAGGTTTGCTTCGCTAAGGCACTGCCCAGTGGGGTTCCCAGGGTTTATTATCACCATAGCTCGTACCTTTTTTTATCAAAAAAAGGATGTGAATAAATATCATAAGCACCCAAGAACGTAACTCAAGTGAACTTCAAAATTAAAATCCTACGGTGATTCCTTGAGAACGAGCATTAGCAACGGATTGACGAAGGTTGACAACATCAAGACCCCAATTAGCAGTTTCTTCAAGGTAGTAGGGAACCAAAGAGCCTCCTAGTAAAGATATGGTCGCAGAATAGAGTGGATATTGTGGGACGGGGACAAGTATCTGCGCAAAAGAAAAGAAATATAACAGCAAAAGGTATCAACTACTGCAATGCGAAGACATTATTGATGGCACAAATAGGAAGAGTATAAGAGGTTTCAGAGTACTTTACCCCGTCAGTTGGGCCACTGATAATGGCGTTTAAGATCTGCATCACGCCTTTGCTGGCCCCATCCGTAAGAAATATGAGCTCAGGGTCGCTGCAATTAGTACATTAAATCGACCAGATTAGAGTTCGACGTATTCGATCGTTGTTAAGGATTACTAATCAGTCGATCATATCAACCTAGGATATCCATCGCGCCTCGCAATAAATTCAGCAACCTCTTTCCTTACCCCAGGAATACCGCGCGAATCGCTGTAAGCACCTGTTACAACGTGTGATTATGAATTTTGCTGCTTCTAACAATGTCAAAACATCGATGGCTCGCCAAATTTTGACGCAAAAATACCAAAAATGTAAATTATTACACAATATCGCTTTTTTAAGACAGAGAAGTCTGCAAAATATGTTACCTAGACCGCCAGAGGTCAGTGCGAGGTAATGTTTGGCTCTCGCAATTGCATCGGCTGGAAACATAAGTCCCACATTTGGATCGTCCAATAGGAACGGAGCTTGGCATAGGGCAACCACCTGAGAACAGTAAAAGAAAAATAATGCAGAAAAAAATGAACTGAATATAGATAGGTAAGGAAAAAACTCCGTACCTGGCGAGGGAAGGTCAGGGGTTTCTGTCCTAAAGCATGTGGATTACCAACGTTGGTGAATATAATCTGCAATCGGATATTTGTTATATAAGCATATGAATCTACATTAGAAGGTAGAGAATCGACAAAGATGATGTAATTCCACCTTTTTCCCTTCCTTTTGAAGCTCAGAAGCTCGGAGATAGAGCTCACCCCTGACAGCATACTGGCATTTCTTCACGTTGGCATTCAGATTCTCATAATCAAGTGGCTTTGACATGATGAAGCGTGTCGTTTCCTCCTCACTTCGACAACTCTACTACCAAAGCATACGCATTGTAATACATAATCTTGAGACACTCTATAGAGTCCTTTAGATCACTTTCAGCTAGTTTATGGAAAAATGGTTTAAGTTTGAAATCAAGACTCACGAAAACTTTCAATCCAAAAAACAACCTTCGAAATCAGACAGGTGACAATGAGGGAATATGAAGCATGTAAGGAACCAAAAAACAAAATGCGTCTGTAGGTATATTATCAAGTCCATAGAGGAAAAAAGAAAGTCAACAAAAGAACAGCACACTGTAGTATATAAACGATTCAGTGATAAAGCAAAGACAAAGCAGTTTTCGAGGCTGGAGCTATACATAGGCGGGGCACACGGTTTCATTGCATCACATAAATACAAAATCATGGGTTCTCACTAAAATGCACAAAAAAAGTCTCATCTTTTTCAACCCCAGAGCACGAATTTCAACCGAGATTGAATCATCATGCATGCAAAAAGTCAATCCCATGGCGATCTTGTTACGAAATTAAAAACGTCAATTGCAGGGTAGTGGTAAAAGGGAAAGGAAAAAAAAATGGGATTTCGCAAAAGCCCACCTATGTAAAGGCCAAAAACGAGGTGAAGAATTATCAATACTCAAATAAAAACGACATCTTTCCCAGAATCTAAATGTTAACGAATCACATAAGACAGCATTAGACGGTATATTCTCAGTTCTTTACCTCAGCTCGTGACTTCTTCAATCTCACTTCACAAGCTGGACAAATGCTGTGTCTTATGTTAAAAATATTCCTACAAGCCCCGAAGAGATCATATTTATGCTCATGTGGAAATGTGGAAAGACTTACAATTGTGAGGCAACACCACCACCACTGAAGCGAGCTAGTGCTCAGTGGATTTACTGAGAAATATTTTGGGCCTTCGATTTTAGGATAAAGTTTCGATTTTTAGAGAATCGTGGTCCAAGCCATAGAGATGCAAGTCCTTGGTCTTAAAATTTTGTTGCTGTCTGCTCTCTTTTGGACTTTAATATCCAACATTGTGCGGACACAAAAAGAATAGGTTTTTCTTTTCGCTTTCCCTTTTCCTTCACCCATCTATAATTAATTGCACAGTGACATAATCAAAACCAATGATTGATTACACAGTGTGGACATAAATTTACGATTTCCCTCAAATTTTCCCCGATTACATAAGCAGAGCAGAACCATCCATGGCTTCCCCTCTCAATTAACAGCCCTACACTGCCTCCTCACCTCTCCCTCCTCGCCGGTGAGCACGCCGACCCTCCCCAGCCTAGTAACCGACTGAACAAACTTCTCCAGCCACCCCTTCTGATCGCCGGCGAACTCATTCATAAGTACGTTCCCCCTCGGATCGTCGGCGAGGTTCTGATCGGCCTCAATCAGCGACTGCCTCGCCAAAAGCTGCTTATAAATCCCCGAATCCATCCTCTGCTGCGAAACGGGGTCGATAGGCAGAGTCTCATTGTCCCCCTTGCAGTTGGTCAGAGTCCTCATCTTTATAAGGTACCCGCCGTCGATCCCCTCCGCCTTGCCGGCGTCGTGGAACCTTCCGGCGACCACCACGCAGTGGGCGGTGCCTATGGAGTGCGCCCCGGTCAGGACGACGAGGTCTTCGAGGCTCATCCCTTTGCTCTCGAAAAGGCGCACGTTGTCCTCGGCCGGGCTGCCGGGCAGGGGAATGTTGCCCGGGACGTTGGCTGCTGACGAGGCGAGGCCGTCCCTCCGCCCGAGCTCGACGGCGTACTCGGGCACGCCGGTCAGGACGAGGGCCTCGCGGTTGGCCAGGGCGAGCACGTCGGCGCACGAGACGATTCCCTGGCACTGTTCTTCGAGTCTGGATTTTATGGCGTCGAGGACTTCGAACCCGCCCACGAAGCGCCCGTTGTGTGGGGCCTTCTTCTCGACGTCTTCGCCCGACGGGGTCGAGTCGAGGAGGATAGACGCGTCGCAGCCCTGCGCGAGTTTTTACGTGAAGTTGTCGTTCAAGGTAGTGTCTGAGTAGTTCGTCATGGGTACGAACCGCATGATAACACATTTAAAAAAGAAAAGTAAAATCGCGTCTACTGCTTCTGCTATGTAAGAACAGAAGCAGCATAAATGTAAGAGAACGTTGAAAATAAAAACATATGAAATTGAGATGTATAAGAGTAGATAAGAAAGAAATCAGCTTATATGTGACACGATTTGTGCAATTTAAAATATTATGCATTTGTGTGCAGAAGAATTGGTTATAGATTCTAATCCTAAAACTAATTGGTGATACGTGGAGTGTAAACCTAAGTGCTCGTTTGGTTAGTAGGTTTATATTTAGGAAGGTTTAAATTAGTTAGGTTTATATAAAACTAATTCATGGTTCAAAATAAAATTTTGTTTGGTTAGTGGGTTTAGATAAACACATCAGAGGGGGTGTGTTTATTTAAACCCATAAGTATGAGTTTAGAGCTGAATTACATAAACCCATGGTTTAAATATAACTACGAACCAAACAATTGAATATATCTTAAACCCAAGTTTAAAATACCTAAACCCATCAACCAAACAAGGGCTTAGTGGTGATAACTGATAGGCAGTGGCGGACCCAGCTTTCAAGAGCCGGGGTCAAAGTTAAATAAGCCAAACTGGGGGGTCAAAATTTAATAAGCCCAAACTGGGGTCAATGTTTAAATAAATGAAAAACAAAAGTAAAAATACATTGGGCGGTATTCGAACCAGCGTTAATTGCTCGAATGACTTTATCTACACTACAATTTCCACTAGGCTAAGCCATATTATTTGATTTAAGTATATACAAACTAGTTGTTGGCTTGAAGTCAATGGGCCCCCCTAGTCCCAACGTAGGTACGTGCCTGTTGATAGGTGACGTAGACCATCAACTTATAAAGCTAGTCAACCACTCCTCAATCAATTAATTGATGTGGGACACATGCTATTTTATTAGGATTATCTCTTTAACAATTTCCCTTAAATTTAAGTTTCCTCTAGGCTTGATAATAACGAAATCGACTTGAAGGGGCATTTCACGTTTTAAGTTTTTAGGTGGACTGGTGATTCAACATGGATCCCAAATATTAATTTTCATTCGCGTCGTAAAGTGACGTACCGTGACGAAGCAGTCGTGGAAAAATAGGCGGACGAGTGGAGGAGCGAGCCTCGGGTCTCTGTGGAAGATCTCGGCCGCGACTTCCTTGACTATTTGCTCCGCCCTCGGACACGTCTTTTCATAGAAGCGCTCCGTCAATCCCAACTGGCGGCTCGGTTGTTGGGGCTCGTCGGTAATTCCTTTGTCCGAGCCGCCGTCGTCGTTCCTCGGGAATTCGTTGTCGCCCACCCCAAAGTTCGGAGGTGGTCGGGGGAAAATGTTTCCAGTGTTCGGGTTCAGAATGTTTCTTGGTATCGATATCACACCGTGAACGACGTCGAATGGGTTGGGGAAGCCAAATCCCGACGATGCTGATGTGGCAGCGAGCAACAAAAGGAAAGTTGCCTTGAGGAAATTATTATTGTTATTATTTTTTCTTCCTCTGATTATGGCCATTTTTCCTTTCCTTGACTTTCCTCGGCCGCCGCCTTTGGTGGTGGATGATATACGTCGGACGGCGGAGATTTGTTGTTTTTATTAAGGTGGGGAAAAAAATAAATGACGGTGGTGGGGATGACATGATGAAGGTGTTGCTTTGTTTCTATACTTGGTTTTTGATTGGCTGACATTGTTTTTAGGCCCCCTACGAACAAGGCTTGCCGCCTGGTAATAATAACTTGCATGTTAATGTAGAAGACCTATGTTTTTAGTAATAACTTGTGATTGCATTCTATTTAATTTTGACCCGATTGTTATTGTTTGAGACACGAAGATCCAAACCCGTGGGCCGTGACGATCCATAACAAATACACGAAAAAATCAGTTAATTTCGCATCCCTCAAGATTAACGGCCATGATAGATCTCATACATCCCGCTAAAAAATTGTCTTTTTTTCAGTTGTGATATGTGATTTTTCGGCAGCTGAGTTAGAATAAGATCTGAGACTTGGCAAATTTGTTATTGTTTGTAGGTTCCTTGCTTGGAAATCATTGAGAAAAGTGGCTATCAGGCTCTTCCATGGGTGAGATACATCACAATGGCTGGTTAATATGAACTCGAGACTTATTTGATTACCACACAGTCTTTATGTAGATTCTTCCGTGATTAGTTTGTAGAAATAAGACTATTAACTGATGTGCTTATTCGTTAGTTGATTGAATGGGATTTAGTGTCTGTAGAGAAAGACTGATTAAAGACTCCCGTGGGTGATGAGATTGAGACTGTTGACTCTTTCAAAGTCAACCGAAACGGCGCAGTCTAATAAAGCCAGAATTTTCAGACCAAACCCAACTAACACCGTTGACAAGTAGCTGCATTATAATATTATCAAGGCCATCAGAAACTAAACTTCTCTTATCAGTACATCTGACAAAATTTCTTACTTATTAGTACTCATCTGCAAAAAGTTGTGTGTTTAATACCCCAAACAGTAAACAGACGAAAATACCCTTTTCTGAAATTAAACTAGACAGCATACCAACTGTTTTGATTATTATACCAACTGTTATTCTAATTATACTAACTTTTATCATTATTATACCAATTGATATTGTGTACAATTCTGTTGGTATAATTACGACAACAGTTGGTATAATTTCTACAATTTCTGGTACAATAGTAAAATCAGCTGGTATAACTCCAATTTCACTGTATAAAATTAAAATAACTGGTATAATAACGAAAATAGATGGTATAATTTCTACAATTTGTGGTATAATTTCAAAATCAGTTGGTATAATGTCCAATTTCACTGTATAAAATTAAAATAACTGGTATAATAACGAAA
The DNA here is from genome assembly GCA_027422505.1 of Craterostigma plantagineum. NCBI lineage: Eukaryota > Viridiplantae > Streptophyta > Magnoliopsida > Lamiales > Linderniaceae > Craterostigma > Craterostigma plantagineum. Next base: position 538,990 of record JAPQWV010000052.1, on the reverse strand, counting down.
AGATATGGTAAAATTTCAACAATTTCTGGTATAATTTCAAAATCAGTTTGTATGACGTCCCAATTTCACTGTAAAATTAAAATAACTGGTATAATAACACAAACAGATTGTATAATTTCTACAATTTCTGGTATAATTTCAAAATTAGTTGGTATAACGTCCCAATTTCACTGTATAAAATTAAAATAACTGGTATAATAACGCAAACAGATGGTATAATTTCTACAATTTCTGGTATAATTTCAAAATCAGTTGGTATAAATGTCCAATTCGCTGTATAAAATTATAAAACGTTAATTACTTGTACGATAACCAAAACAGATGATATAATTTGTACAATTTCTGGTATAATTTCAAAATCAGTTGGTATAATGTCCAATTTTCGCTGTATAAATTTATAATAACGTTATTTACTGGTAGGATAACCATGGTATAATTTTTATAATATCTGGCATAATTTCGAAATAAGTTGGTATAAATGTCCAATTTGAAGTGTGAGACAAGAGTATTTTTCGACTTTTTAACCCTGAAAAAACCTTTTTAGGTACTGAATAGGAAGAAATTTTCAAATGGGTAATTATAAGAAAGAAATAATTTGAGGGGTATTTAATAGGAATTTGAAAACTCAAAAGGTACTGATAAGGAATTAACCCTATTATCAAACCAATCGAAATGATACAACTTATGCCCGCAAGCTATAATGACATATATTTGTCAAATAACTTTGCTGTGTTCAGACGACAAAGAGGGACCACACGGCTTGAAAAGAAGCTTCCCTTGATCAACGGCAGGCATGGCGTTTCAAAGTCTTTTTCCAGATCATCTCACAGATGTGAAGAATTCTCTCAGATTTTCATAGAACGTGCAAATTTTGACTAACTTCCACCCCTTTCGTTTTCTTTCCATGTCTTTTATTGGGTGGTTGACGGAGACTTGGCACCTCACTATAGTATTCTTCAATATAATCAATACACATCTGATTTCTTGTACTACACTTCGGTTTTTCCTTCTCTCGATTTCACATTTATAGCTGAAAGCAAAAGCACAAGCAGCCCTCCCCTGGAAAAATGCTTTGATTCTTCAGTTTTTATCAAGAACTTCAACCTTGAATTGCAGAAAGCCTCAGTTCATGACGAACAAACTTATTCTGTTACAATCATATTGTCTTTGCTTTTATGCTCATGATTGCAGTTGAAGGTGGGGGCTAATGTATGTCTCCTTCAAGAAATTAATGCGAGTAGCCTTTCGTTGTTCGTTTGATTACCATTCATTCTTCTTCATAAAAACCGAACAAAATTAATTCACATCCTTCTCTTCTTTCGTTCTTCTCTGCTTCACGTGCCACTTTTCTAGTAGCCACAACACAAGATTGTGATTCTTACATCAGAAATCTATCTCAAACCATCGATCATCTGCAAACCTGACATATGATGTCTAGCTGATCTTTCTCTTCTTTTTTTTTCTTGGTCTTCAGCGGCTGCCCATCGTCGTTCTTGCGTGGAGAAGAAACTTTCTTGATTTTCATCTTAGTACACATAATACGATGAAGAAAGAAGACCTCATCATCACCCACCATGTAAGAACCATCACCGTAACAATTTCACTGATCATCATCTTCCTCCTACAAGATTCTTCCCTAGCAGATCCAAGAGCTCAAACCGTGAAGTTCATCTGTGGGAACCAGCTAGAAAACAACAGAACAATCTACGTTCCCAACTTCGTCCGCACCATGGAAAACATAAGCGAGCAGATCCGCACCTCAGGGTTCGGCATAGCCCAGACGGGCTCGGGCCTAGACACCAACTACGGCCTAGCCCAATGCTACGGCGACCTATCCCTAGTCGACTGCGTTTGGTGCTACGCCGAGGCCCGAACTATCCTACCTCAGTGCTACCCAGTCAACGGTGGGAGGATATACCTCGACGGCTGCTTCATGAGGGCGGAGAACTACAGCTTCTTCGGCGAGTTTACGGGCCCCAACGATCGATCGGTGTGCGGTAACAAGACGATTGGGGATCCTAGGTTTGAGGGCTCGGTGAGGAGTGCCTTGTCGAGGGCCGTGCTTTCTGCTTCAGCGCCGGGGAGTAATGGGTTTTCTAGGGCTGAGGAGTTGGCGCCGGCGGCCAATACCTCGGCGTATGTCTTGGCCAATTGCTGGAGGACGGTCAACGATAGTTCTTGCAGGGCTTGTTTGGACAGTGCTTCTAAGTCCGTGTTGGGATGTTTGCCTGCGAATGAAGGGAAGGCTTTGTTCACTGGGTGTTTCATTAGGTACTCAGATGTGAATTTCCTTAATCCCATACCCAAAAATGGGAATTCGAGAGGTGATTGGAATTGATCTGCGCTTTTTCTTTGGGGGGCTTTCTTTGAAGATCTGTTCTTGAGAGATAACTTGGTGTGATTTTTTTGCAGGGAAGTTGTTGGCGATTGTGATATCAACTGTGTGTGCAGCAGCTGTGTTCATCGTTGGAGCTTCTATTGGGGTTTATATGTGGAAGCATCACGTCGTTGAGATGAAAAGAAAAGGTTTCTTTTTTCTTTTCGTATGGAGAAGCATTCGATTCATCGTTCAAAGCGTTTTTTTTCTGAAAGTTTCGATTTTTCAGGCAATGCTGATAAGTTGGTGAAAACCCTTCACGATAGCAGCTTGAACTTCAAGTATTCCACGCTCGAGAAAGCTACTGATTCGTTCGACGAAGCTAACAAGCTCGGCCAAGGCGGGTTTGGCACTGTGTATAAGGTAATTATTGTGGTTGAACATTAGTCTGTAATAGAACAAAGGGAAAGCTCTTTACAATGATGTTTGTCTGTACTGTAGGGAGTTTTGCCTGATGGGAGAGAGATAGCCGTGAAAAGGCTCTTCTTTAACAATAAGCACAGAGCAGCAGATTTCTACAATGAAGTAAACATCATCAGCAGTGTAGAGCACAAGAATCTAGTCAGGTTACTGGGATGCAGTTGCTCGGGGCCAGAAAGTCTCCTCGTTTACGAGTTTCTACCCAACTTGAGCCTCGATCGCTACATCTTCGGTAAGTATCGTTCCTTACATCTAAGGAAAGGGTTTTTTTCCAATTCGTAATAAATAAGAAAAGACACCCCTTCTTCGATTTCGAACAGATTCTACCAAAGGCAAAGCATTGAACTGGGAGAAGAGATTCGAGATAATCATAGGAACAGCAGAGGGTTTGGTGTACCTACACGAAAATTCGAACGTACGAATCATTCACAGGGACATAAAGGCGAGCAATATACTCCTTGATTCGAGACACAGGCCTAAGATTGCTGATTTTGGGCTGGCTAGATCTTTCCAAGAAGATAAAAGCCATATAAGCACAGCCATAGCAGGAACTCTGTGAGTTTATTATCTTTCGCCAAGTATTTAACCAAGAATACTTACACGAACATCAGCTTAACGAGTAAATTTTTTTTCCTAAACCTCATATCTGACTTAAATCTCCAGGGGATATATGGCACCAGAATACCTAGCTCATGGGCAGCTAACGGAGAAGGCAGATGTGTATAGCTTCGGCGTGCTTTTGCTGGAGACAGTCACCGGCAAACAAAATAACAGAAGTAAAACCGCAGAGTACGCAGACAGCATAGTAGCTATTGTAAGTACCTTTTCCAAGAAGCTCTCATATGTCCATTTGTGATGCTACTAGGCAAGCGTTTTAACGTTACATACCATGATATTTTAGGCATGGAAGCATTTCCAACACAAGACTGTCGAACAACTCTTCGATCCTAACCTTTTGCTGCACAATTATTACAACGTCGACATCAAAGGGGAGATAGCACGGGCGGTCCACGTGGGACTCTTGTGCACTCAAGAAATCCCAACCCTACGCCCGTCCATGTCTAAGGCGCTGCTTATGCTGGTGAACAAGCATAACCTTCCAGAACCTACTTGTCCGCCTTTCTTGGATGAGACGACCATGGAACTCCATGATGCTAGTGGGACTGCGAACCTAAAATATGGGAACGACGATTCAGTTGCCAGCATTTCACGGAGTCTTTTCTTACCCAGGTGATATTTGATCCTTTTGAGATTTGAATCAGAATTTGGTAGCTGGCAATCTCTCGGAAGACAAGAATAAGAAAGAGCATGTCGAGTTGGTCGAAACTGGATCGAGAGACAAGGTATATGAGTGGTAGTCTGTAAAAAAAGTTTTTGTCAGATATTACGATGTGAGTACGTTGTCGGGCCTTTCGATTTTTGTTCATCAGAACATGATGGACTCATTGTGAAATTTATCCACGAATGTCTGTAAGTGATGGTTTCAAGTTTGGTTTGACCTTTCTTAAAACTAAGATTTGGGGTCTTATGAGATCTCTTACATATGTTGTGAAAGTGAAAATACGTGATTTATCGTTTAACAAATTAGGAAATTTGAAAGAAAAGAAAGCTTTGATCTCACTCGATTCCTAACGTGTGGCTATTAGATTTCCCATCAATCCCCCATCGTATGGTATATGTTTGGCGCGAGAAAAACCTGCTTCTAGAGCTAACTTCTCCAGCTCATTTCCTGCATTATAGCGCGGTATGACATTACAAAACTTTCAGGTTCGGACATATCTATCTCAGCTCCATTTCCCCAAGCATATATATATATATATATATATATAGAGAGAGAGAGAGAGAGAGAGAGATTTGCTATGGTGCCCACCTACCGTGAGCACCATAAGCAAATCTCTCATTTTTTTGCTTCTTTTCGATTCCCAATGCTGGCAACACTTCCGTAAACCCTTTCATATCCATTGCTAACCTAAATCGCCCCCTCCAACATGTTAATTTTAAGAAAATTTATTATTTATTACTCAACATGTGGACGACGTACCGAGGTGATGATTTTCTTAAAATTAACGTGTTGGAGGGGGCGATCTAGGTTAGCAATGGATATGAGAGGGTTTACGGAGGTGTTGCCGGCGTTGGGAATCGAAAAAAAGCAAAAAAAATGAGAGATTTGCTTATGGTGCTCACGGTAGGTGGGCACCATAGCAAATCTCTCTCTCTCTCTATATATATATACAGAAAATTCGGTACATGCATCATATCATGAGTGAGATAATAAGGACAGCAAGATAAGGATCCACGAAGAACAAGAACAAACCTGTCAGATATTCCTTGATAGAGTTTTTCAAGTATTGGTACTCACTTGCAAGACCATAACCACTAGCAACAGGTACCACTACATTGTCAATCACCCAATCCTGGAAAAATGCAAACATTTTAATAGATTAAGCAAACACATATGTTTGTGCTAAGGAAGTTTGGGTGGGAATCGAAACTCGAAAGACACAGGGTGCTAATATGATAAACACCTGAAATGAAGAGACGAAAGGGCTAGTGCTTTTGTTGAAGTCGAGAACAGAGACATTTGAACCTGGCTTGAGAACCCTATGCATCTCTTCAAGAGCTTTCTTTCTATCTACTACGTTTCTCAATCCATAGCCGATTGTAGCAGCATCAAAAGATGAGTCTGAGAATGGTAACTGGCAGGCATCTCCTTCTATCCATCTACAGTAAGTAATATGAATGTATCCAGACAAATATGCGAAGCTACAATAATAAAAAAATTGATCATGATTTTTTATGGTTCAGTTGCCTCTCTGTTGCAGCCTAACAAGCATATTTCTGAGACTAAATTGCTTACTCAATGTTCTTATAGCACGCTCTCGAGCGCTCACGCTGACGAGATGCAGCAATTTGCAATTGCTCCTTCGAAAAATCAAGAGCAAACACCTGCAAAATCGCCAGCTCAGAAACTACGCATCATTATTCTAACACTGCCTTAGTGAACAAGAATCCATATTACGACTGTCATGCTTACCCCATTAGATCATGTTATCAGTACGTTTGAAACTCGGAAAAATCAAAAAGAGAAAATACGGAGAATTGGAGAAAGAAGCGAAAGGCGAACCTTCCCTCTGTGTCCAACTTTCTCAGACAACACAAAAGCCAAATCTCCACTTCCACAGCACACATCCAATACAGTGTCTCCTTCCTTCGCTCTATCAAACATAAGATAGCAACATGTGCTCAGTTAAGAGTCATACTTCACAACACAAACGAGAAAGTTGCAGAGTGGATAGGAGCAAATTCATACCAAGTTTGATTCGGTCAAATAAACATTTCATCGAGCACATATCGAACATAAATAAAGTTTAGAAAAAGACTGCAGCTTTAGCAGAAAAGTAAAGAGGGAGAATTACTCGCTCCAAGAAACGCACATTCTCTTCCACAACCTATGCCGCCCCAAGCTTAACAAATCATTCAACTGCGAAATATATGAAAGCAGCCAGTAAATGAAATTGAGCCCACTTCCCACGAAACACAGAAAGGAAAAAGCAATTTAGGAGCTCGCGTTATCATAAGAAGGAGCAATGCGGCTAAAAAGAGCTTGACGTTCAGCTGAGCACCGAGCTGAGCGGTGCAACCGTCGAGTTCGCGGCAACACGGTGGCGGACGGAAGTGAAAATTGCACTCCAGCCATTTATCTTTTAATTTGTGCAAATTGCAATTCCCAGAAAATATAGTTTTCATTTGCGTCCAAATTTGCGGTAATCTATAGAAAATACCCAATTGGAAAAAACTTTTACACATAACTACCTATGTCAAAAAATTTTATAGATAGGTACCCGATTTAATTTTACCAGTTTCTTTAGTCATATCGTACCTTCCTCTGTGTATATTGCGTACTATAACACGTTTATATAGGGTACCTAAATATAAGATACGTCGTACCTACGGGCATGCCTGTGTGTTACATAGGGCGTACCTAAGTATAACATACGTCGTACCATTTTCTGTTATATAGGGTAACCAAATGTGTTGAGATAGGGTACCCAAATGTGTTCTTTGGTGTATTTTCGGGGATCGGGTACCTATGTGCAAAAACTTTATTCTGTTAGGTACCTACATATAAAGAAATCCTGACTGGGTACTAAATTATAAGTTTTTTCCAAATAAGTACTTATGTATTTACACAAATACCTCGACGATTCCCGCTCGTTAATACATAGAGTCCTATAAGCATATCTTGAGTTGGTACCGAAATGGGATCTCCAATAGCTGGATACAAAAGATTCATATGCGAAAACATAGACATGTCTGTGAAGATGCGGACTACCTAAACCTGGACAGAAAGATCCTATGAAGCTTGACTGTTCCCTGGGATTGGGGTTGGGCCTTTCCTGCGCAGCTTAGGTGGAAGGCAAAGAAGGCCTCCCCAAATTTTAATCTATTATATGATCAGGTGATAAAGATATAAATTAAACTTAGGTATTTAATGGGCTGGCTCGTATTTGCAACCATTGACGATAATATTTGCCCATGAAATTAGAAAATGGGCTGGCTCTTTGTACTCAAGAAATTGTATTACAAACAGATATACATATTTATAAATAGTTATCGAGATTGGAAACGTTGCTTCACGGTGAAAAGAAGAGTAAAGATCCCAAAGCATGGAAAATGCAGCAGCCCAACAGCCAAATACCTGTAATAATTATTAAAATTTAGCCAATTAAAACAGATTAAATTATCTATATTGTGAAAAACAAATGGATGTTCTCAGCAATCATACCAAGCAGGAGCATAATCAGAGGACAAATCCAGGAAAGAATAAGGCCAACTGTCCACAATGAAGAAAGGTGACCATTCAAAAAAAAATATCATATGATTCTTGCGATGAAGTGAAGAGAATATATATATATATATATATATATATATATATATATATTACATATAGATATATATAACCTTGTTGAGACGCAGGCATGAACAATCCACTGAAAAATGACGTAAACGCATGTCCATAGGAAGAAGTAAGCGATTCGAAAGAAAGGAAATTTCTGTAACAGAGTCCATATTCGTCTTAGATTCTTGCAAGGAATGCATATTACAAGTAAGTCATTAGCTGTATGAAGAATTACCAGGTTATTTAAGGCCAATTCGCCGACGAGGAAGACTGCATTCACTGAATGCATGCAAGTTGCGATCTGCGACGAGAAAGGATATTTAAAATACGTCAAAGGCGATAGCTTTTTAGCTTCTTAGCTTTTTATCGTTTTCTTTTTTTTTTTTGGTACACAATGCTTACGAAGTTTAGTTTGAAGGTTTTGGGCATTAGGAAAGGGTACAAAACGAGCCAAAAAACGATGTCAGTGAGCACCACAGCCCCAGCACACATCTACAAAGAGCAGCAGATAAATTAAATATCGAAACACAAAGAGAAAAGGGAAAAAGATTGAACGGATAGGGGATGATTGAATAGAGGAAATAATATACCTGAAACATGATTTGCAAGGCATGTTCCGTAACAGATGAGTTTCGGTTATTAGTTTCGTGAGATTCGTCTGGGTTATTATCTCCAGGCAATGTTGCTGTATATGAGCCTCGTTCTTCGTCTGCCCTTTCCCTGGAATAACGGAGACACCCGCGAACTGATACTACAGATCCTAGCTGCGAAAATATCAGTCGATTGCCTTAAGCAAAAATATTGCCCATCATCGCTACCAGAATATAAAGATTAACAGATTTTAGGATGAGTATTTTTACCAAGAAATAGGTTGTAACTAGCATGAAAGTCCACCTGTCACATAACAAAAGCAAAAAAGAAATGATAGGATTCAGACATATGCGCATACCAAAAACCCATGGAAATGTGCTTCAGCCCATCAAAAAAGCACACAAAGAAAAGGCTCAACTCTATCACTTGAGCCAATTTTATGAGCAAACACAAATAACTAAGGGAAAAAACGCAAAGGAAAGAAAGAAGGGATGAAGCTGCTAGAGGACTTACTCGGTATAAAACTTAAAAACTTCACCGTTGCTCACCACAGCGTCGGCTATGATCAACGGAAGCATACAGCAGAGAGCAAAAACCCGAAAAATTAAGAGCAAAATGGGATGGATCGATGTAGAACATGTCCCCCAAGCGTCGATCTTGTATACGTTTGATGATGCTGTCTCCTTTTCGCTCCCACGTTTTCGTTTTTGGAGTTTGCTTGGCGTTTCATTTCTCCATATGACAAGCGCGGAGGAAACCGTAAGGATTACAATCCATAGTGCACAGAGCAAGAATCTCCAGTTCAACCAATAACTCGGAGCTGTGGTGTCAATTTCCATTAAAGCTCCTTCCTTCTCTACGTAGGAGCAAGCAGCCCTGTTAAAAATCTCATTTTTTATCATGTCTTGGAAATTACGAATGCAAATATGGATTATATGTTATCAACGCATCCATACTCATTGCAACATGGTTCGGAATATCAGCTAATAATCTCAACCCATAACGATATTCAAAATATCAGCTAATAATATGCAAAATTTAAGAACAGAGAAACGCGACCCAATCACACTACTAAAGGATATCATATTCAACTGTTGCAGCTTGGTCCAAACATCGGCCAACAATCTTAAAACCCCACGTAGTAAACAAAGCTAATAAAGTAGAAAAAGAAAGAAAGATCTCTCCCTGCAAAGAAAATAGAAAGGGCAAACGTAATCATAAGATTGAAGCGAGCGATTTTACCTGAATTTCCTGTTCTTGGGGCCTCGAAAAAGACCCCACTTTAGATGTGATTTTTCCCGTTCAGCGAGCGAACAGGAGAAAAAGAATCCAAGATAGATATCAATAGTCAGATAGACACTAGAATATGCGACGTACGCCCACCCCGATATAATTTTGACAGAAGAACAAAGTAAACGACCTGGAAAGTGGACGGACAATATTTGTTGTTTGACTTTGACATATGTTCGTTGACTGAAACATGTTCAGTAGCATGCGCATGTAATAAATAATAAGACTTACTTACACACAACTTGTGCGGATGACAATAAATCTCACCTAACGACCCCATCGACCATATAAGGGTACATGATTTACTGGAACTAATCCAAATATCTCTCCCTCTCTAAGATACTTGACTATCAACAATATGATTTTGGAAAGCAAAAAAATGCTGTTATATTCTTCTTCTGTTATCAGAACGAGCCCTTTTGGAAGAACCAGGATGATGTTCAACGCCTGATTGTATCTGAAACCGAAAACCGCCGACATGATAAACTGCTATGTAAATGGGCTAAACGAACAAAATAGAGGGGCAAAAATGCATTCGATTGGCTCACCTTGTTCAGTTTCTCCCTCACCATATGAACCGTCTGATTCATCGATTCTATCGGGAAATATTCCTGATATAACAGCCACTCGAAATGATCCTAAAGAGTCGACACATTTTCATTGCACGATTACCACTAGTATTTCTTCGTAAACTAACCTTATTGAGTGTAAAAGATTCCATGGGAGAAGTAGAGGCCTGGGCATTAGATATCGACTCCCTCGTTTCCCTGCAAGAAAAGACAAGACGAAATCGCCTTCTTAGATGGTGTGAGGCGCGAACAGTTATATATCTTTGCAATGATAGTTCTAAAGGGTACGTTTGAACTGCAGTGGTTGTATGCGATAGCGTATTAGTCATCAGAATGGGATTCGAAGCTGAGGAAGGCTCACTAATCGAATCTGAAGGCCCTTTGGGTTTTCTAGCTGAAATGCATAAACTAACATCAGAGTTCGCCACCGAGCATGATACCTAATGTAATAATTAAACTGGGAAAGAATTAACAACTTACGGTTTAATCTTGCTAATACCTCCTTTCTCCTCCCTTCCAACTTCTCTTTTGTATTGTTGAGGCTCTCGTACTGTGGTGCGTATGTTATTTGGATTCGATTCCCAAGGAAAACGGACTCATCAAGCTTTCTTTTCGCAAACCTGTCGCGAGATTTTGGAGTCGCAATTTCAACTAAATAATGTCGAAAACTCATTTTCCTACACAATTGGTGACCTGGCGTTGTTGATTTGGTGAAACTTTATCCAATAAACATCTGTATATGCCTCGCAATCTTCAGCATCCATTGGCTTACATCTGAAGACAATTCAATACTCACAATTACATCAAGAATTCCACTGCCCAGAAATATTTCGCCCACTAAATTGACAGCAATTCTGATAATTAAATTCTAACCAGTTCTGTTTCTTGGTTAAAATAATTCACAGAGCCATTTAATGCAGAAGAAAACAGCGATATGAGATAAGCATGAATCAGCTGGGACAACCAATCCAACACACTGTTTTACAAAGCACTTCAAAATTTTAACCTGTAGAGAATTCATATGAAAGTCTATCTACACTCACTCGTCAACTGGGCCATAAGCAGAGAACAGTTTCAAGAGCTCGTCACCACAACCCAGAGAAGGAACATTCCTCACAACAAGGTATCTGCGTATAACAGGAAAACGAAAAAAAAAAATGAATCAAAAAACGGTCAAGAGATTACTATCACCTCCAAATAGCCTATAGCTGAAAAAAAAAATAAATAACACATACTTCGATTCATCGCAGATCGTATACACGCGAACTGCACGAGGCTCGTCTTTGTATTTGGGCATCGTTCGATTCGAGGTTGCTGTAAAAATTCAATGGAAGCGACAAGCGTCAAAACGAAGAAAAAGATTACGAAAGAAAAAAAAAAGTGGACGCAGTGAAAGTGTCTAAATGGGTTGCATTCTGAAAAGCCCGAAGGAATTAAATGGGCTTAGTTGAGTCCAATACGTTATGGGCCCAATTCCATGATCCTGGCAAAGAGTTGTGAAGCTTCATACTACAACCTAAAAACATAGATATAAAATATATTATCATGAAAATGTATTTAATTATGTGATTGTGAATGAATCAATGAAGCACCCTCCAAGATCTTTGGCAAGTGTGTGTAAAGCTTTATTCGCTGTTAAAATCGATTAGTATAAAGTTATAAACAAACCTTTTGTCAATACGTGCATGGTAATAGAACATTACAGCTCGGAAACTCAAGTCACATATCTTTATAATAATTATTATCACCATGCCACTATACCTACCCGTCTTCACGAGCTTATTATTTTCAAAATAGAAATAAACTGATTTAGATAGTCTGAGCTCTATACATGTTCATATATAACCTCTATATATATTCACATATAGCTTGAATGATTGGCAACATATCTGAATACGAGACAAAAATAAATAGTATGGTAAATGGGAAAAAATGTAGGCCCTAAAAGCAAAGCAACGTCCGTGAAGGCTTGTTTTTATAGCCTCGCCCTACTAAATGATGCCACGTATTTCACAAACCCTAATAATACGGCCAAATTGATAATGACAAGGAAAACACATCAATTTTTTGAATTCGTGAAACACATGGATGGATGTGATTTGTACACATAATTTCACAGACAAGAAAAAGAGCCTCTTATTAACTGAAGCTTCACATGCGAAGCGCAAACTATGTAGTACAGTCTGTGAGTGTAGAATTAATAAATCTTTTTGTCACGTTGGTTCTTGTCCAATAATCGATTTGCGCAGATATAATAATACACAATAAAGACACGAATATGTGCGTAAACTGTGGGGCAAGGGTGAAGAAATTAATTGGACTTTTTTGACGAAAGTCAATATAGTGAGGTCAAAAGTCAGCGCCCCGAAAAGCCTAGATTTATTTTTTCAGGTGAAACCCAGGTCCATTGGTACGGGTATCCAATGCGGAAAAGAAAAGAAAAATGAGTCGATTAGTTGCCTCGTACCATCATACGTTTCTTTTTCTTTCCGCACCGAATTACGCATATCAAACTGAATAATGAGAGAAATCGTAACCTTATCGTAAATCAATTGAGCTTAAACTCGCAATTTCTTGCATGAGTCGATTTTCATTTTACCTTTCTAAAAGACTTTTTATATGATACTCAACGAGTTGCTGTCCAGAGGCTCGACACGTGGAGAGTTGCTATTCATCGTGACGTCAGCATGATACAGTTAGAACTTAACCATAGATGTAAGAAGAATTATTATAATTGGAGACGTAATTAAGAAGACCATAGTATACGAAAATAAACTAACAAATCCCGTGAAGGGAAGAGAAGACTCCATGTGAGAGCTGTTCTAATCAGTATAAGTGCCCCTTGCTTGACAATCTATAGCCCCACTCACGTGTCTGTCTTCTACGAATTTGTTTTTTTTTTTGAAATTACATAGCATAACTTTAATTAACAAACATAGAATATTATCAAATTTATGAGACCAAGGGGAACATGTTAAAGGACGATATTGAACTTTGAAGTACATATGGTGAATGAATACATATACGGACCGGAATCATATCCCAGTTGAACAAAAGGAGACATGTAATGTAAATAATCTTACCTTCGCACGTTGCTCGTCTAACATTAGTATATCTTAAGACAAATCGACTAATTTATTAATGATCTAAATCAACCTTTTAGCAAAAGAAAAAAAAATCACATAAGGCGTGGTGAGCTGCTAAATACACTGAGATCCTCGGCTATATATATAAAGCCACTCTCTTCTCTACTACACTGCATACAGCAGCGAGAAATAAAGCAATTGGCCCTTCACACTACATACCACCTTTCGATCATCGTATCGTCATGGGTGGTTTTTGCTTTAAGAACCTCCCATTTCTCATCTCAACAGTTTTCTTACTCTTCCTCTGTCCAAACACTATAAACACCTGCAATGCAAGAACAAGAAGAGTAGGCAAGCACTGGAGAATAATTAGGGCCCGAAGCTCGAATATCCCATCTTCTTCTCTGTATAAGAAGAAGGGCGGCAACGATCATCATCATAATCACAAAGGCAATGCAAAGGCGAAAAAGACGCCACAGCCTCCAAAGAAAGGATACGGTAATGACAATGCACATCGCCCGAAGGTGTTCGACGTCTTGGATTTCGGAGCTAAAGGCGATGGAAAAACAGTTGACACTAAGGTGTGTTGCCTAAGCTGACACTAGCTTGGTTCTTGACACATTTGTTCTGCTTTAGTACAGCCCCACGTTTTCAGTTATTGCGTATAAGATCTTCCACATTTTGTCATTCGATATAGGAGATCATGATGATTTCATATAGAAGTAACATTATCGACCTGATAGGGTGTATAGATAGCTGAAGCATAACGTTCGAAGAGTAGGTAGTTGTCGCATGTTTTCCAGCTGTAGATGTAAAAGGCATTGAGTTGAATTATAAAATAAAGGGAACTTTCTCGCCTTGTAGACACGAGCCTGGTAAGATTTGTGGCTAAAGGTGTAGAATATAGAATTGTTTCAGAAGTAGACAAAAGGATCATGGTGGTCCACTTAAATGCTTACCAGACTTTGTTCCAAAGCTAAAACTAACAACAGTGTGGTGTCAAACTGTAATACTCCAAAAAGTGTGTGCTGTACAAGTATCATATTATACTGAAGTATAAAAAAAATTGAAACTTTAAGTTGTTCTTGAAAAAAATAAAAATTCAGGCTTTCCAAGGTGCTTGGGCTGCTGCTTGTAAAGTTGAGGCATCAGTGATCAATGTCCCAGCGCGTTATGTTTTCCTCGTTGGACCCGTCTCATTTTCAGGTCCCTATTGCCAAAAGGACATAGTTTTCCAGGTAACTTTCTAACACAAGTATTGAAACGGAGAAATTTGATTTTCTTGAATCTGATAAAAACCTGTTTCTGCATCTTTTTTCTGCAGCTAGATGGGAAAATTGTCGCGCCGACAAGCTCGAGCAGTTGGGGCTCGGGCTCGGGCCTTCTTCAATGGCTCGAATTCACGAAGCTCGTTGGGCTTACAATAAGGGGAAGTGGCACCATTGATGGGAATGGAGCTGTATGGTGGCAGGAAACTTACGAAGATGGCGGCCATGATCCCTTTGATGATCAATCGAAGATCATCATCCCTTTAAACGGATCTTTCCCACAAAAGCCTCAACTTCCTGTAACCACATCGATCTTCATCAGTTCCTTATCTGAGTTTAAGGTTGTCTGTCGTCTTTCTTAGTCTTAACCGAAGATTTATTCCTTGTGGCACAGATGAGGAGCTCGCTTTCTAGCAAGATGCCAAGCATAAAGCCAACTGTAAGAACCAATTCACACTTTTCAGAAAAAAAATACAATCTTGATAGTTGTTCATAGGAACTTACCAAACAAATACAGGCGCTAAGGTTCTATGGAAGCTTCAACGTTACAGTGACGGGCATAACCATCCAAAACAGCCCGCAATGCCATTTGAAGTTCGACAATTGCATCGGTGTTTCGGTCTACAACTTCACCGCCTCGTCGCCGGGCGATAGCCCTAACACTGATGGGATTCATCTGCAGAACTCCAAAGACGTGCTCATTCGCAGTTCCAATCTCGGCTGCGGTGAGTTTCCTGACCTTTTATCTCTACGCTCTGCAGATGCGATTTCTAGAAGCCACATTTTCTCCTCGTCATTTCTTCGAACACATTGCGTGCTGTTATGTTCAGGTGACGACTGCGTCTCAATACAAACGGGATGCACCAACGTGTACATACACAACATCAACTGTGGGCCAGGGCACGGCATAAGCATCGGCGGGCTTGGCAAAGACAACACCAAAGCCTGCGTATCGAACATCACAGTCCGCGACGTCACCATGCGAAACACCATGAACGGCGTCCGAATTAAGACGTGGCAGGTAAAATCAACACAAACACACAATTAACAGAATAATCAAATCCAAAACGTACCCTACAATTCCATCCAGGGAGGTTCTGGATCCGTACGGGGCGTACAGTTCTCCAACATCCAAGTCTCCGAAGTGCAGCTGCCGATCGTGATCGACCAATTCTACTGCGACAAGGCCAAGTGCAAGAATCAGACGGCGGCCGTCGCCTTGTCGGGGATCAGCTACGAGAACATCAGAGGGACGTACACGGTGAAGCCCGTGCACTTGGCGTGCAGCGACGACGCGCCGTGCACCGACGTGACCTTGAGCAACGTACAGCTGACGCCGCGGCCGGCGAAGTATCACATGTTCGGTCCTTACTGCTGGAAAACTTTCGGTCAGCTTTACACTCCCACCGTGCCGGCGGTGGATTGCTTGATGACGGGGAAACGTCAGAACAACAAACTACAGAGAGATGGCGATTCTTGCTACAGTGAGTGAAATAATATACATAGCAAGGTTTTATATAACGAAGTATCTGTATATTTTGTGAGTGGACATACTGTGATTATTATATTAAATATATATTTATATATAATGTGGTCGGCAATTTCGTGGTCTGTTCTAGGCTGGCCCTTTGATATAAATCATAATATGCAATAATAACGATGAGATAGTATATGCAACAACTCTACTTGGGAGGAAAGAGTAGTGTATTTCTATTTATTGTGATTGCTCATCGTGGGGACGACTAAACAATTGAACTATTACGAAAATAACCTTGAGCGTCCATATCGGAATCCACGTCAGGATTTCACGACGCGTCAAGCGGTTCAAGAACAAATCAACGCCGTGGAGACGTTTAGATTAGGGGCACAAGGGACATTTAAGCTAAAATGTTTCGAGAAGCATGGAAGATTAACGATTAAATTTTGTCCCACGAAAATAGTTTTATATATAAACCTGTTCGCGTAATTCTGAGGCGAACCCACGAATCCCTCTCGTGCACATACACATCGACAAAATCACCGTCTCTCTCTAGGTTGCAGTTTAGATCTCTCAACTTCAGGTATGGAGATGATTTCGATCGCCGTTTTATTTTTCATATGCGTGTTTTCTGCGAGTTTTTTTTGGGCTTCGTTTCGGTTGAGATGACTCCCCGCCAGCTGCCGATTCTGTTTTCTATGTCTGATCTGGAAAATGATCGTTTTAGCTGTGTTGATCTCGTAGATCTAGGATAGGAATATAAAACGGTGTTTTCAAATCTGAATGTTGGCTATTTATCGACAGCTTCTGCTGTTGAACTTTGTTAGTAGATCGAGTTGATCTGGTTGAGCTTTGATGATGTTTTCTCGTGACGCATATAAATATGCAGTTCATTATCTTGTTGTATATCTTGTTTTGTTACACTTGATAAAGGATTTGTGAAGAATGAAATTTTAACGGAAATTGCACATCTTCTGGTAGAGTTTGAGGAGTTGTACTTGCCTATCTTGCGCTGTTCAAAGACACATCGCCTAATAAACTCTGTGATTAGATATCCTTGTTCTGTTTGAATCTCTGCCCAAATACTACATCTCCTATAATGTTGATGTGTACGGGACGTTAGTGCTTGTGGACACTTATTCTATTGTTGAATCTGTTACTTTCTATTACTATTTGTTTGCATCTCACATCATCTTTCTTAGAACAGGAAGCAAGAAAGAGAGATGGGGTTGACATTCACAAAGCTTTTTAGCCGGCTTTTCGCCAAGAAGGAGATGCGCATTTTGATGGTTGGTCTTGACGCCGCTGGTAAGACGACTATACTGTACAAACTCAAGCTGGGGGAGATCGTCACTACTATTCCCACCATTGGTATGGCTTAGATCCTTTCTGTTCTTATGCTGCTTCTTTTTGTGGTTGTAAACATCAATATTTGTCAGCGTTCCAACAACTTTAATGCATTTTTCGGCATTTGAATTCCATTGTTATATTTCGGTCTTGCAGGCTTCAATGTTGAGACTGTTGAGTACAAGAACATCAGCTTCACTGTTTGGGATGTGGGGGGTCAGGACAAGGTAAGGACATTAGTCTCTGTTGTCTCTAATGATCACAGTCTTTACATGATACTAATACAACTATAAACTGAAACTTGAATGCTCACACTCTTTCGTGATTCTTTGTCAAAATTGTAGTTTGTCTAAATTCTTATGCATGTCTGAAAAAGCTAAACTTGTCTTCCTTTTGATAGATCCGTCCATTGTGGAGGCACTACTTCCAAAACACGCAAGGTCTCATATTTGTGGTGGATAGCAATGACAGGGACCGTGTTGTTGAGGCAAGGGATGAATTACACAGGATGTTGAATGAGGTCTGATTCTGTTATTGGCTCAGTCAGTTCTAGGTTAACAATCTTTGCTTGAAATTATTGATTGAATTTTCTAGGACGAGCTGAGAGATGCAGTGCTACTCGTATTTGCCAACAAACAAGATCTTCCTAATGCGATGAACGCTGCTGAAATTACTGACAAACTAGGCCTGCACTCCCTCAGGCAGCGTCACTGGTATACACATGCATACTCAACAACCCCAATTCTTTGTACTCTTAATTCGTATTAACCTGAGGTCCTCTGTGATTTCTAGGTATATCCAAAGCACCTGTGCTACCTCAGGTGAGGGTCTTTACGAGGGCTTGGACTGGCTCTCGAACAACATTGCTAACAAGGCAAGTTGTACATATCATATATGCTTTACTTTGCGTTCGTGCTTTCACGCCTTTTTTATTGCTGACTTGAAACAAATTGTCACAGGCTTAGTGTGCTTTATCGGGAGTTTGTCTTCAATGGTTGCTGCCATGTCTTGACCTAGTCTTTTATATACTATATAATGGTTGGTATCTGTGAACCTATGTTTCTTTTTATTATCTCATGATGGATTTGTTTTGATGAAGATGGTGGTTAGGAATTTTACATTTGGCTGTATAACAAAGCAGTGATTTCTTGCATGCATTTCTTCGTATCGAGTGTAACTTCGCTGCTGTCTGTATTTGATTTTCGTGCCTTTGTGCTGCCTGAAATATTTCACTTCGTATATTTTTCCGTTCACGAAACGCCTGAGGAAACATGTAAATCATCAAGTCGCAGAGGAGAAAGAACCTCATCTTCAATTAATTCTAGCTGATCTTCATACATGTATCGGTATATTTTCATATTATAGACAAATATACTTTAACTTATAGTTACGGAACCACTAGCCCATGAATCGCATCCCAAAATGGGGACCCTTTTGCATGAACCAAAGCTATGGTTCCAATTACAGGCAATATTTGAGGCATATATACGGACATAATTATAATATTTGTATATCGTGCCGTATTTCCTTTGAACAGTTGTGCAAGTTTGTGTGTCGTTCTGAATTTGTCTTTTGCATCATTTTGCAATGGTAGCGATAAAAAGGTTGAATATTCTATTCGGGGTTGGCTTGTTTTTTTGTGAATTAATATTCTTCTTTATTCGCAATTATATGTATCGAATCAATAAATGTATGTCCAGGTCAAGTCAATACATAAATGATATCATATGCATTTCGTGGAAACCAAGGAGTGCGAAATAAAGCGCCATATAATAAAGACAAGAAAAACATAATCGTTATGACATTAATCGTGATCATGATTTGCATGTCACACGATGATAGTCGTCTTACGTCCTCAAACATTTAGGTGGAGGTTATTTAAATGTTCTTTCCACAAACGTGTAATTTTTATAATTGGCTCACCGATGCATCCATCACATGTTTTAATTTGGATATACTACGTCATTTGGTTCAATTATTCAATCCACTATAGTGGCTTTTTCGACGAAGATAATGTTGAATTGAAAGGGTTGTACGTAGGGGCTAACAAATAAATATGAATATATTTCTTTTCTAATGAATTCCAAATAGTTATTTGCTTCTCTCCTATCTTCTCGTCCAATTTTCCTTTTTCAAATAGACTAGTTTTGCCCCGTGCGATGGACAGGACTATATCTGAAAGTGAGCCTGAGCCGTGTGTCAACCCCACCCCGTCCTGAAAAAACACGGGGCTCGGGCCTTAATTTTATGGACCCCAAAACATAATCGGGCTCATTTGGCCCAACCTGTCAGGCCCGCGGACTGATGTCCCGTGGGCCAAAAAACCTGACGGTCTATAGTAATAGTTTGAAGTATTACAGTCTTAAATCTTATATTTCTGATTTTTACAGTCGCGCGGTAGCATAGACGTACATTATTATATATTACAGTAATTCAGGATTACACATGCTTACATTAAGAAAAAAAATCAACTAATACAAATACATTTGGAAGAAACTAAATGTTGTTGAACCCTAATAATAAGTTTTGATATATATGACTGGAAATATTTGATTGGAATTATCATAAAACTCGTGCTTATTATTTCCATTATCTTTAACACAAAACATTTTTAACTATTATTCTAATATTATTTGAAATAGTACAGTCCCCGCTCGAAATCAGAACATGACTGTTGATATTTTTTCTTAATGCAAGCATATCTAATACAGTATGAGATTGGATATTTCACCACAATGAATCGTGCAACATATAAAGCGAGCAATATATTAACACAAAAACTATTTACCAGTATATATAGGATAATCTAATTATCCACATAACGAAACATACAACATCAATTATTAGGTGGGTAGACACAAAATATCAAAAGTCAACGAACCAAAACGCTTGAAAAATTAAGTCCGTTTTGCTCATTCTCTGGAAAATAACACAAATACTAACATCCAAGAAGCAAATAATATCCATAATTTCAGTCGTCTAAGTTGATTAAACCATATAATAGAACTTATGCCACAATAACTATACTAATCCATGAACCCAACCCTTGAAGATCACATAACCTATCTATCCCCAATTTCAAGAGCATTTTAAGACAAACCCAAACTAAAAAGAAACAACAAAAGAAAAAATAGCAAACGCCATCGGATCAGAACCACCATAACAGGCCAAAAGAAAAGAAATTGTACTGCACTACCTGAAAAATTGGAATTATTAGCTACATCATCATTCCCCAAAGACTAAACCCCAGTTAGATTCTCCTCCAAAATTCATAAAAGAAAAGGAAAAAGAAAACGATAGATGAGTCTTTACGACCCTAAGTAACTTAGAATTTTTTTCGAAATTACGGGACCAACACGGCTCGACACGACTACGGGGCGTATCGATCAGCCTAACCCCTCGATCTTTTTACACGATTCCCTCAACTCACATGATTATATGGCGGAATAATGAGATGGCGTGGTTCGTTTTACTTCGGGATCACACCAAAGAAAATCGAACAAATGGACGAACACACGAGCTTTACGGGACCCCCAACCCTATTTCATTAAGAACATACAGGATTACAACTCGACTTTCGTCTTGAACACTAACATTGATTTTCATGGATTAAACAATTCTTAGTGGATTTTCAAGTGCTTCAAAGCTTGACACCTAAACCCCTAAGGTGTAATCCACTATCACTAATCAAGGATGCATGGAAGCTAATTGGACCTCACGAATCATCATTACAAGTTCATGAAAGGTGGCACAAAGAAGGCATGCAAGGCGCCACTTCACTCAACCAAGTGATAGATGGCTTAAGGGCTTCATGCATGATGGCACCTAGCTTGCTTAATGAGGAAGATTTCAGCCCTATAGATACCTTAGAGGTTTGCGAACTTTGAGGGATCCAAGAGAGGAAAGAGTAGAGGTTGTAGTGAGGTTAATATCCATGTGTATGCTTGAGTAGTAGTGAGGAAAATCAAGTGTAGTAGTGTGGTTATGTCGAACAAAGGGACGAACACACGAGCTTTACGGGGCAACTTCCCCAACCCTATTTCATTAAGAACATACGGGATTACAACTCGACTTTCGTCTTGAACACTAACATTGACATAACCACACTACTACACTTGATTTTCCTCACTACTACTCAAGCATACACATGGATATTAACCTCACCACAACCTCTACTCTTTCCTCTCTTGGATCCCTCAAAGTTCACAAACTTCTAAGGTATTTATAGGGCTGAAATCTTCCTCATTAAGCAAGCTAGGTGTCATTATGCATGAAGCCCTTAAGCCATCATCACTTGGTTGAGTGAAGTGGCGCCTTGCATGCCTTCTTTGTGCCACCTTTCATGAATTTGTAATGATGATTCTTGAGGTCCAATTAGCTTCCATGCATCCTTGATTAGTGATAGTGGATTACACCTTAGGGGGTTAGGTGTCAACTACGGATGATGTCACCTGCCGAGACATCTCTCCTACTACCTAAACACGCGATAAAAAACACTAATCCCTCAACCAGTCTCAAATCCAACACCGCGATGAGCGAGTAGGATGTAGCAGACATTATCAGGCTCTTCGCTTGTCGGGCTGAGGAATCGATTCGATTGTACGTCTATGTATCTATCCTATTATTAATTGAGTACAATGAATGTATAATTGCAAGACTGTTCATCGTTCTTACGATTAATTGTAGACGATCTATGTGTGAGGTTAGTCATC
Organism: Craterostigma plantagineum; assembly: GCA_027422505.1. NCBI lineage: Eukaryota > Viridiplantae > Streptophyta > Magnoliopsida > Lamiales > Linderniaceae > Craterostigma > Craterostigma plantagineum. Next base: position 516,953 of record JAPQWV010000052.1, on the reverse strand, counting down.
TGTCCTATTATTTTTTTAAAAACAAAGGAGGTGGCAGCATATTAAAACATAAATATTTTTCTAAGTAAAAAAAAATAATATGGCAATGGCAGGTGTATCCGCCCTCATATGGGCCTAAAATAGTCATTTGCATTTGGTGTGGCTGACATGTAGTATTGGGGTTGGTTAAGAGAATTGGTCAAGGAGGTTCATATCCAACTTTTATTTAGTATAGATTAGTTAAATAGATTACTCGGCCAATGCCAAATGAGAGTTCTAGAAAAACACAATACCATAACGATTAAAAAGCGAAGAATAAAGCAATAGAATAATATAGTATATCGTCCATTTCAATTGCATATTTCCACATTGTCCCCATCCTTGTGATAAGGCTAATTCTACAGCAACGATAATGAGATTAAAAAGACGAAGTTGTGTAATGTGTTCACACTCCCCAATACTTTCTTTTTATCCCCCACATATAAAACAGCAATGAAGATATTATTCACAATAACAAAAAAAAAATACACCTAAACCAAATCCCACATGTTAACATGCACGGATGTGCATTTGCATTTCATTTGGGGAGCATTTGAACCACATATCACCTCACCTCTCTTCTCTATATAAACCACCCAAATCACCATGAAAGAAGACAGTAAGGGAGAAGAACTCGACAAAAATGGCGCTCGAGCTCAACGTCAACTTCCCCACGAAAATCCCAGACAAGAAAAAAGCCTACGTGACATTCTTGGCCGGCGACGGCGACTACGTAAAGGGCGTGGTAGGCTTGGCCAAGGGTTTAAGGAAGGTGAAGAGCTCTTACCCCTTAGTCGTCGCCATCTTGCCCGACGTCCCCGACGACCACCGCGAAATTCTCAGGTCTCAGGGCTGCGTCGTCAAGGAGATCGAACCCATATACCCGCCGGAAAATCAGGTCCAATTCGCCATGGCTTATTACGTCATCAACTACTCCAAGCTTCGGATATGGAACGTACGTAAGCCACGCCCTTTTCAAGAAAAGAGATGGGATCTTCTTCTTTCCTTTTTTTGCTTTAGTTTTGTTGTTATTACATACAACTGCTTCTCTGCACTGCACGCAGTTCGAGGAGTACAGCAAGATGGTGTACCTCGACGCCGACATACAAGTGTACGACAACATAGACCACCTCCTAGAAACCCCCAACGGCTATTTCTACGCCGTCATGGACTGCTTCTGCGAGAAAACGTGGAGCCATTCGAAGCAGTACTCCATCGGCTACTGCCAGCAGTGTCCCGACAAGGTGGCCTGGCCCGCCGAGGAGATGGGCTCGCCGCCGCCGCCTTTGTACTTCAACGCTGGGATGTTCGTCTTCGAGCCCAGCAAGGCCACGTACGAGGATCTCTTGGAGACACTTCGCATCACCCCACCTACGCCGTTTGCCGAGCAGGTAATGAAAGAATTCGAATATTGGTTCCTCTGTTTTGACTTTTTTTTAATGATTAAATATGGAAAAAGAAAGTGGCGATCGTAGGATTTCTTGAACATGTTCTTCAACCCCATTTACAAGCCAATCCCACTCGTGTACAACCTCGTATTGGCGATGCTCTGGCGCCACCCTGAAAACGTCGAGCTTGAGAAGGTTAAGGTTGGCCACTACTGCGCAGCTGTAAGCTTTCTTTTTCTTTTTTCTTTTTTTCTTACAGCGAACGCATTCTTCTTTTCTTCCATTTTATAAGTGGATTTAAGTGTTGATTTGATTGAAAGGGATCAAAGCCATGGAGGTACACTGGCGTTGAAGCGAACATGGACAGAGAAGACATCAAAATGCTCGTGGAAAAATGGTGGGATGTTTACAACGACGAGTCATTAGATTACAAGGCAGATGAAGAAGAAGAAGAAACTTCTGCTGCTAATAATAGCTTGTCGAAGCCTTCGATTATGGCTTCCATGCCCGAGCCTGCGGTTTCTTACATACCTGCGCCTTCTGCTGCTTGAAGAAGATTGGGTTTCCTTATTATATGTATGGATAGCAGTTAAGGAATGTAAGAATTCTGCTGCGAGTTACTGCTTTGTTTTTTACTACATCAGTAATAAAGAAGATACCTAATACTTGCTCTGTTTCCCCTGGTTTTTCCTTAACATTCCAAAAGATTGTGTAGTAAATTACAATTGATCACCAATTGTTTTGGTGATGCAAATTACAGGAGAAAAAAAAACTTACAGACAAACCAAATTCTTACACTTGACGATCATCGTCATCATAATCTTCATGCAAATCTGACTTGTGGCCTGAATTTATCACTGAAGCTTCGATGATCGGCCGGCCTGGGAATTCCTTCATTATCACCATGGTCGTCTGCAAATCTCACTTGCGGCTTGAATTTACCATTGAAGTTACTCTGACGATTATGATCATCGTGACGGTGATCGTAAGGTGGATGCTGCTTTATATCATCGTTTTCCCTGTTATTACCATTCGCCTTATTACCAGAAAAATTCGTCTTCCTATCAAGACCAAACTCAATATCACCATGATCCTTGAAGTTGGGCGACTTATGCCTCGATTCCCACTCTCGAGGGCCAAACCCGCCGTCGATCTGCCGCTGCTTTTCCGGCGCCGCCGCCCTTGGGTGGTGGTTCTCCGTCCTGACGCGGTGGTGCCGCCTGCTCAAGAATCGACCCAAGACGCAAGAACCCACGGAAATAGCTGCGATCACGGCCAACACTATAAATACTTGAGAAAACGAACCGTTGCTGTTAGTGTGAGAAGTGCCGCTGCTCATCGTGGGCTGTGATCTAGTGAGAGGAATATATCCATTATATGGATATAATTCAATAGGCTGATGTGACATTATTATTAGTATTGAATGTTTCCTATTCAAGACTTTGGTTGAATAGCCTTCGATGAATGGTAATGAATTTAATTAGTTAAATGTTCGTTGAGTGGAAGCGAAGTAAAGATCACACATGAGATGAAGTATCGAGGGAGGAATGAAGCAAGGCCTCACAGTTTTTGATTGCCTCTTTACTCGGTTTCCGTAGATATGTTCTTTATTTTATATTTAATCTATATTGTAATGTCAAAGAGGGAATATCAATATGTAGTACTTCTCTAAATTCAAGAGTTTTGTGCCAAACATTTTACAAGGAACGTTAATATTCTTCCGTGTTGAAGAGTAAAAGAAACATTTTGGGCTTTGCTGAAGGGTTGGTGTACAAAGTCGTGTGAAAACTTCTACTTTGTTACGTATTACAATTATAATATCTGTTTTCTTTTTTCAAAACAATTATAATATCTGTCACTACTATCTTTTGCTCGTTTGTGATGATTATGTTCTGAATAGTACAAATAAATATATTTTTTTCAGCACTGTAAAGTTTCCGACTATTATCAATATCATTATCATCTCTTGCTTTAATAGAATGGGCCCATTCATACATAATAATTAAACTGGCCCATTAATACAAGCCCACCATCGTGCTCACATCACATTAGAAACGTGAAGACAAGTGCGAAGGTAAATTATCGCAAAAGTAAAAATTTGTTAATAGTATAAACGGAATAATAGTGAATTGAGCTGCACACCATGCCTTTTTTTTGTTCTTTTTACGTTGAGATTATGAATAAAGTAGGATAACGGGAATACATTTTTGCAAAGGACTTAAATAGTTAATATGTAATAGTGCTATGAAGTATTTATCGATAAAATAAGAAATATAATATTAATTATGGGTAATTAATTCAAGTCCTCGTCAGCACACTTACTTGGTTCCATTACCATCTTATTCTTCGTCCGTAAGAAAAAATCAGGAAATCGCATAAACTATCTTTTACACTTTGCCTATTCAGTCAATTGTGGTGTGACTATATATAGGCGAGCTTGCTCTTCTTCAGCGGTTGTGTGAAATCTTCTGAACTCTGAAGAAGAAAAATTTGTCTTTTCTCCACCTACGAGCCATGGAGACCTCAGAAATCGTCGATCTTAGTGCTGTTTTGTGCTCCTCAAACAGGGACTTTCTTGTACGGAATAACGGCGATCAGGTCAGCTAAAGACAAATTTACGAGTAGAGTTAGCTGGGTTTTTGCCTATTGGTTGATTTTTTAGGGTTTATGTGGTTCCAGTGGGCTAATCGGATGGATGTTTATCCTTTTCTTAGTTTAATATTTTGGTTCGCTGTTCATATCATGATGCTGTGGGATCAATTGAGAAACACCTATTGAAGTATATCAATTTTTCTGAAGAACAAAGCTGTCGATGAATTTGCAGGTGAAAGTCGACGATGGTTTGAAGGGCAAAGTAGTTGGGCTGTATTTCTCTGCGTCATGGTGTGGGCCGTGCCACAGATTCACTCCGAAACTGGTGGAAGCTTACGATGAACTCCATCAACAAGGCAGCAATTTCGAGGTCGTCTTCGTTTCTGGCGACGAAGACGGCGAATCCTTCGATTCGTACTTCTCTAAGATGCCTTGGCTTGCCATTCCCTTCTCTGATTCCGAGGCTCGCGAACAGCTCAACGAACTGTTCGGCGTGAGTGGGATTCCCCACCTTGTGATCCTCGACGAGGATGGTTGCATACTAACCAGCGAAGGGGTCGAAGTCATCCATGAAAACGGATCAGAAGGCTACCCTTTTACCTCAGAACACATTGAGAAACTGAAAGAACAAGAAGAAGAAGCTAGGAGGAATCAGTCGCTGAAGTCCTTACTCTTGTCCAAATCTCGGGACTATGTGATTGCAGCAGATGGGAGAAAGGTCCCAAAACTTTCTCCGTTCGTCTGCTTTGGTCGTTTTCGTTCTGTGACTGAATTTTCTTTTACATCGTCTTACATATTAGGTACCTATTACTGACCTGGAAGGTAAAACCGTCGGCCTCTATTTCGCCTTGCTGACTTATCGAGGATGCATTGAGTAACTCAAAGCTCGCTGACGTTTACAGAAGCTTGAGAGAATCTGGCGAGGAATTCGAAATCGTGATGGTACCCCTCGACGAGGATGATTCATCTTTTCGAGAAGGATTCGAAAGCCTTCCATGGCTGTCGTTGCCCGTCAAGGATAAGCTCCGCGATAAGCTGCTTGGATACTTCGAAGTCAACAGCCTCCCCACCGTTGTGGTAATTGGGCCCGATGGCAAGACGCTTCACTTGAACGTCTGCGAAGCTATCGAGGAACACGGCGGCAAGGCCTACCCTTTCACGCCCGAGAAATTCGCCGAGCTCGAAGAATTAGACAAGGCAAAGCTTGAAGCGCAGACCCTAGAATCTATCTTGGTGTTGGGCGATCTTGATTTTGTGATCGGAAAAGACAGCGTTAAGGTAAGAAAATCCATAACCCATATCTTCTATAACGCCGAAAATTCAAGAAATCGAAGAAAAACTTCAATTCATTCGTAAAGCTGACTTCTTTATTAATGTGTTCAAGTTAATTCAAGCCAAGCCATTCATTTTTCAGGTCCCCATTTCTGACCTCGTCGGAAAAGACATACTCCTCTACTTCTCCGCCCACTGGTGCCCGCCGTGCCGTGCGTTTCTCCCTATGCTCAAAGAAGCCTACCAAAAGATCAACGAAGAACACAACCAAAAGCTCCAAGTCATATTCATCTCCAGCGACAGAGACCAAGCTTCCTTCGACGAGTTCTTCGCTACGATGCCATGGCTAGCCCTACCCTTCGGCGACCCAAGGAAGCAGTCGCTGAGCCGCCTCTTCAAAGTCAAGGGAATCCCAATGGTCGCCGCCGTCGGCCCGACTGGGAAAACCGTGTCGACGGAGGTTCGTGAGCTCATCATGTACCATGGCGCGGAGGCTTACCCCTTCACCGCCGAGAGGATTAAAGAGATCGAAGATGCGCTGGAGAAGATGGCCGACGGCTGGCCGGAGAAGGCGAGGCACGAGTCCCACGACCACGAGCTGTCGCTTATAAAGCGTGAGATCTTCAACTGCGATGGCTGTGGAGGTGCTGGGCGGGTTTGGTCGTATTACTGTGAGGAGTGCGTCTTTGATCTCCACCCCAAGTGTGCTTTGGCCGCCGCCGGCGGCGGCGAGAAGGAGGTGGGTGAAGGTGGGGAGGAAGGGAAAGGGTGGATTTGTGATGAGGGCACGTGCGTTAGAAGTGGGTGAATTTGCCGATAATATTATTCCAATGTGCTTGATGATTTATGTATGAATAAACGTGTATTTATGTATGGTTTGGTAATTTGTGCTATTTTATGCGTCTTGTTGGGGAGGAGCTTGTACTTGCATAGTTGCATATGCTTTTTAAAATCACAACTAAATGTTCTACAAGATTCTTGGCGTTTTCGAATATTTTTCGACGTCCCAAAAGAGTCCGGTCATTTTTACGAAGTCCTGGGAAATCGGTGGAGAAGAACCAAAAAGAGCAACGCTTCAATTTGGACAGCATTAAATTATCGACAGATGGGACCCTTATTTGTGATAATAATGTTTACCCAAGCTGGTCCAATTTGTGGGCTGACCCTCTCTCATAGCCACCACACCCATACTCTTACCAAATAACAGCTGTTTTTCGTAACACATTTCATTTCTTGATTTATTAGGGTCCATTTTCGCCTCCTTCTTCACCCAGTTTTTTATTGATCATTGATTTGACACAAACAAGAAACCACATTATGAATGGATGTATAAGTTTTGAAATATAACCCATACTATTATAGTTTAGTACCTATCTAAAGGTTCGTACCTATTGTAATATAATCTTGGCCCCCCCACTACAAAAGGCTGGACTTTACAAAATCTGCCGTTTCCAAACCCACATTATGGATGGATTCGATGGACATACTACAATACAATATATAACATTTTCAACTGCTTTATAGTTGTTCAAACGTCCACAAAAAATTAAATGAGATTTCCTACCAAATGCATATCCAGCTTGCTACAACTAAGCTAATTCACTAAATTTCTTTTCAAAGTCCCCCTTCTTCATATACAACACTATGCACTATATTTTTTCTTTCAACACAACTTCCACATATACTTCCATGGCAACTTTGCATGAGATTATATCCTTCTTATTACTAATCCTTTCGTTTTACCCAACTACAGCATTCTCTCGTGGCCCAATCTACACACCGCCCAACGTCGAGCGCTTAACTGATCGTTTCAGCCGAATTTCGGTGAACCGAAGCTTCCAAGTTGCTTTCGGAGGATCGAAAATTCGATCGAGTAATAACGGGACAATCGCCGATCTAACTTTGGACAAAAACTCAGGTAATAATTTACTAATACAAGCATAGTGTTATCCTCCGATCAATGGTCATCGTCATTTAGTTGCTTTCCTTTACTATGTTGAAGGTTCGGGCTTGGTTTCGAAGAGTAGGTACTACTATGGATTCTTCAACGCTGCACTTAAGTTGCCCCCTGGCTTTACATCAGGCGTTGTAGTAGCATATTATGTAAGAAAAATACTCTTCAGAAAAAATATCCTTTTCTCAAATTCTGACCAAGTATAGCTTATCATATTGTTTCTATCAGCTATCGAACGCTGACGTTTACCCTCATAACCACGACGAGATAGACATCGAAATCCTAGGCCACGAAAAGAGGCGACAATGGGTACTTCAAACTAACATTTACGGCAATGGAAGCGTAAGAATGGGAAGGGAAGAGAAGTTCTACCTATGGTTCGATCCCACCGAAGGTTTCCATGACTTTAGCATCCTATGGAACAGCCATCACATTGTGTAAGTAAAAAGTACAGCTTAATACATACTTTCAATGTGTAAATAATAATCAAGAATTCTTTGGGCGCAGCTTTCTAGTGGACAACATACCTGTAAGAGAAGTGGTTCGCAGCACCATAACTTCATCTGTGTACCCATCGAAGGCGATGGCCGTCTACTCTACGATATGGGACGGGTCGGAGTGGGCGACCCACGGAGGAAAGTACGGCGTAAATTACAGATATGCCCCTTTCGTCGTGTCGATGAGGGGGGTCGAAATGGAGGGCTGTGCTTTGACGACGATGAATAACAGCTCGAAGGATGTGTCGTGTTCGAAGAGCAACCCTTCGAGCTTGGATCCTATCGATGGAGAACAGTTTGCAAAGCTTTCGGGCCAGCAGATTGCGGGCTTGGATTGGGCCCGAAGGAAGCATATGTTCTATTCTTATTGTCAGGACAAGGCTAGGTATAAGGTTCTTCCTCCCGAATGTAGTAAGTGAGTTATTGATTCGGGCCTTGGTTAAGGCCCGACCCTAAACCGAAGGCATTCATTCAATCAGAAATCAGCCCACGGATATGCATTGTCCAATTAACGGGGTTGTTTTTCCAAATTTTATATTGTAATCCATTAAACGATCTAAACGAATGCAATATTATAAACGCTAGTATGCATGTACCGGATTAATTATTACTTATAAGTCGAGAAACAAATGGTTCTTCTCCTTTGATGATGAGCATGTGTGCCTTTTTTTTTTTAAGTTAGGAAATAATTGGAACCCTTTTGAGTAAATCATATTGTTTATTTTTTTTTATGGGAAAAGATTGTGATTATTTATGTTTAATGGGATTTTCCAATTTGGTGCTATTTCTTGCGTCATCGAGACTATGACTCGGTTGAAGGACAAAATGATACTTGATACGTTGCAATCTCTAATTTAGGTCATGAAAATTACTAGACAGCCATAAAAGAAAGTTTAAATGCCCATCCATCTATGTAATTAATTTACTTACATCATAATTTGGGAAACAATCCGGAAAAAAGGACAACTACCATTCAGCATTGGATTAAATGGAATTATTTTTCGGCATACAGGACAAAAGTTCGTATTTAATACGAGAAATACGAAAGTCTTCTTTGAAGTCGTATTCATATCAATATTCAAATCTAATCACAATGGTCCGTAATTTGAAACTCATAATCACGTTTACTTCGAATTAAATGAACTTTGTTTTTTACGGCTTGAAGAGTAAGTCGCTTTATTTTTCATATGGCCTAGAAATTAATTTTCTTGCATTGTCTAACGTGGCACGTATAAAGACCATAAGGATTTTGAGATATGAAGTTCAATTGATCAAAAGTCAACATTTAGGCTCTTTCAAAGCAAAACGTGAGTCACCCATTAATTACTTTTCAAGCACGTTTTATTGGAAAAGCCACTTTAAAGCGATTTAATGAAATTGATAAATGACAGAATATCAAGCCCGGCCCATTCTCTTTGGAGAAGTTAATGCTGAAAATCAAAATAAACAATTAATATAAAAAGCAAATCTTTTGACAATAATCCTATGGAAAAGGTACTCCGTACATTGATAACTTGTTTTTTACTGACAAAGTAAAATTATTTTGAGTCAATGTTTCACATTACAAGGCTGCGTGTCGAAATATGCACTCCATTTGTTTACCTATTCAAATTTAGTCTGTAATTTAATTAATTTAATAAGTTAACATTTAAAATCTAAGTTTCTTAGTTATTGTAATTATACCCCAACACATTAGTTTCCAAAATTTAAAAACTATATTTCATTATTAAATATTATAAATATTCAAATTGAAGTACATAAACATAATTATATTTGTAAGCACATAGAGCGTGCGTAAAATACTAGTGATATATTACCAGTTTATTTCCCAATATTACCTTGACGTGGCATCTATTTCACCGCTTACTTGGGAAGGAAGCCCCCAGATATGTTATTACTTAACCAAATACATTAAATCTGGATTTTAAACTTTTAATATGGTGATTATGATATTTAAGGTCTAAACCAATTGCCAACTGGCCTTCGTAAGCAAATATTTAAACAAAAAAATTGGTATACCTGCTACGATTATCTATTCATATACGGAATAATATCATACCAGAAAACTTGTTACGTGCAATTCTTTTAATCATCAACTATGGTGGATATCAAAATTTATTAAAACCCCACGTTGCACCACACAAAATTGGAAACACGCGATAATATATGTACATACACACACATTCACATTAACACACACCAAGTAGAGATGTGATATATATATATATATATATAATTTACATATATCAGTGATGCGAATAATTTGATTTTTCTTTTATACACATGCATGTTACAGTACCGCTTTATATAAAAAAGTTAATACCTCTCCTTTTTCCACTCCATCATTCATCAATACAAAGAAGTTGGTCATACCACGCAAGTCGTAGCAGTAAATATATTACATTCAATAGTCAACCACTTCGCAACACATGGTCGAACGTTTTGAAAGTTTAATATATCCAAAAATAAAATAGTAAAAAGTCTGTCTATTACAACATACATATAACGAAGATCTAAATCTAAATCCAAATCTAAAAACTCTCCCTTTTCTTCCTTTTTCCAACTTCCTTTTTTTTCACGTAAACTGTCTGCTGTTTTACACGTACACACACAGACCTGGGCAAGAAATAAGCTATCAAAAAAACAGAAACGCAGATTAACCAAATCCAAACTTTACTTTGAAGAAAAAAAATCAGATAATAAGGTCTGCGTAAGTATAATATAAGCTATCTATCTAACTCGTCCTTTTTACTGTCTTATCCACGCTGATCTCTATTGCCAACCCTTTCTCCGTCAGCTTTTTCTTTTCTGTTTAGTTTATAATCATATTACAGCACTGCTCGTGTTTTCTTCCTATTTTGTTACTTCTTTTTTTCTTCCTATTGAGGTTGTTCAACTGTGTCCCCGACACTGTTAGCTACCCTTTGACCAGAAAGCTATCTATTCATGGCATAAAGCTTTCATTTTTTATCCTTTAACGCCATTGCAAGTTTCTTGGAATTCTTGAATTAATACTTGCGGTCCAAATGATATTCTTGAACTTGTGAGGGCAACAATCTTCAGATGGATCTTGAAACTGGGATTCGACAGAGCCATGTAAAGGCAAGTTTTCTCTTTCAGAAAAAGATCTCATTTTTATTGATAAATCTGATCCTAGAAAATATTTATTGTTATTCGCAGAGAGAGTCTTGGAAGACAGCATTAACGCTAGCTTACCAAAGCTTAGGAGTCGTATACGGAGATTTGAGCACATCTCCACTGTACGTGTACAAGAGCACCTTCGCCGAAGACATACAACATTCTAACACAAACGAGGAAATCTACGGAGTTCTTTCACTAGTCTTTTGGACGCTGACCTTAATCCCACTGTTAAAGTACGTCTTCATCGTCCTCAGAGCCGACGACGGCGGCGAAGGAGGAACATTTGCACTGTACTCACTCCTATGCAGACACGCTAAGGTAAATCCACTGCCCAGCTCTCAAATATCATCAGACGAAAACCTCTCTTGCTACAAATTAGACACCACAACAGCAAAAAAAAGCCCTTCGCCTTCAACCCTCAGCGCAAGGCTTAAATCCACCCTAGAAAAACACAGAGCCCTTCAGACAGCCTTGCTTGCGCTGTCCTTGCTCGGCGCTTGTATGGTGATCGGCGATGGCATCTTAACTCCTGCGATTTCAGTCATCTCTGCACTTTCTGGGGTAGAACTTGCCATGGCGAAGGAGCATCATAGATGTAAAGCTTCGAATCTTGATTGTGATTATTATGTTCGGTATTGCCTCTTATTATTATTACTAACATGGCTTTTGCTTTGCTCTGCTTTCTTTTCTTGCCAGACGTACAAGTCCCTCTTGCCTGTGTAATTTTGATAGCTTTGTTCGCCCTACAGCACTATGGGACCCACAGGGTCGGGTTTTTATTCGCGCCCGTCGTCGTCGCCTGGCTTCTATGCATCGGCTCGATCGGCCTATACAACGTATTTCGATGGAATCCTCACGTCTACCGAGCTCTCTCTCCTTATTACATCTACGTGTTTTTAAGGAAAACTCGGGCCGGTGGATGGCTCTCCCTCGGGGGAATCTTACTCTGCATAACCGGCAAGTTCGAAAATAATAAAAAAAAAAATCCGTCATCATATTAGCTCAAGAATATCATTCTTCTTTTTTTTTTTCTTACAGGTTCGGAAGCCATGTACGCCGACCTCGGGCATTTCTCGCAGCTTTCGATCAAGGTAATAATAACATGCCGCTCGGGCATTTCTCGCAGCTTTCGATCAAGGTAATAATAACATGCCGATAACTTAGCTTAAGGGTGCGTTGGTACGAGCGTTTCGATGGGGAAAAGAAAGGGAAAAGCGTACCGGTACGACCCTCGAGGCGTAACGTGCAAATGTTCGATGCGCTTACTTAGTTTTCCTTCATCTTTTCCACGCACGAATTCTGCATGCCAAAGGAAAGCTAAATCTTTTCAACTTTCGATTTCTAACAAGTGGGGTAATCTTTCTTTTTCCCTAGATAGCGTTTACGGCGTTCGTATACCCATCGCTGATCCTCGCGTACATGGGACAGGCTGCTTACCTTTCTCGCCATCACGACATTCAAAACGGTTACAGGGTCGGGTTTTACGTGTCGGTCCCAGGTACGTATTTTTTGGTACTCAAAATCTAACAATTTCTTCTTAAAATGAAGATCGATTTGATTTCTCTTCGTTGTCTTAAAAGAGAACCTAAGATGGCCGGTCCTAGTCGTCGCCGTCCTAGCCGCGGTCGTCGGGAGCCAAGCCGTAATAACTGGGACCTTCTCCATCATAAAGCAATGCTCGGGCCTCGGCTGCTTTCCCAGGGTCAAAATCGTCCACACTTCTTCGAAAATTCATGGGCAAATATACATCCCCGAGATCAATTGGATTCTCATGCTCCTATGCCTCGCCGTCGCCGTCGGCTTCAACGACACCAGGCGGCTTGGCAACGCCTCAGGTAAGAAATGCATTATTATAGCTGGATTAATTATTTTTTTCGTCATGTAATTCAGGGGTGGTGTCATCACAGGGACAACGAATTTACGGTATACCACTTTACGGAAAATAATTTTTAAAATTAAGCAACTTAAGGTTATTATACGCTGAAGCCCTAGATTTTGCCCCAAACTATAGCATACCATTGAATTTGTAGGGTTGCATTAGAATGACAATAACATTCAAAAGTAAGTAATTTTGGGACAAAATCTAGGGTTACGGCGTATCCCGAAATTGCGGAACCCTCAAAGTAACCGTCCGTATGGTATCACACCCTAAATTCGTTGCCCTGTAGTGCCACCTGGGACTGGGTACCGAAATACCGATATACCGTCCTTATCGTATCGTAACGTATCGAAAATATCGAAAATTTTGGTATACCTAAGTTTTTGATAAGGTATGATACCGTACCGAAAATTTTCGGTACGTTAATGTTATGAAAATTTTAAAAATTAGGTATACCGATTATACCGAAAATACCGAAATACAAAATTTTAAATATTACATATATATATATATATGCACACACATACATATATTATATTATTTCTAAAAAAAATCAAATGGGTAAAAATATTATTAGGATCGATCTTCATAAATTTATGTATCCCATAAATTATTAACTATACCCAACCTTTTAAGATTATTGACGCCCACTATATTTTACTTATTAATACCTAAGTCAAGTTACGTTTAATTTTGGCCTTTTTAATGTTTTTTTCTTCAGGATTTTGAAAGCGTGAAGATGCAATGTAATTACTTTTTCACTAATTTTTTTAAATAACAATTTCATTTTAATTAATCTCTATATAAATTTGTATTTTGTAGTTATGTAAAGTTCTTTGTATTACTAATGAGACTGACTAAAACATGTAAATATTTAATGTTATTTTATGAATTAAAAATGTTTTTATTTTGAAAAATTTGGTATTAATAATTCATCTTATTGGGCCTAAGGAGTTTGAATTGACTAAATATTCGGAAACAAACGAATTAACGAGTTATGAGACACGCATGGTTAAAAACCCTCCGTGTTAATGGTATAGAAGGTATGATACCGATACCGTATCAAAATTTCGGTATGATATCGTATCGAAATTTAAGATATACCGAAATTTTGGTATGGTATTGGTATATTTTTTTCAATACCGAAATTTCGGTACGGTAAACGGTATCACGGTTTTGGTACGGTATACCGTACGGAACAACCCCTAATGCCACCCGCACAAAATAATCTAACCCTACTCGAGCTGACCTAAGTTTTTACGATCTCATAGGTCTGGCGGTCATAACTGTGATGCTGGTCACCACGTGCCTCATGTCCCTCATCATCGTCGTATGCTGGCGCCGAACGGTAACCCTAGCCGTCTCCTTCCTCCTTCTCTTCGGCGCGGTCGAATCCCTCTTCCTAACGGCCTCCCTCATCAAATTCCTCGAGGGCGCGTGGGTCCCGATTGCGCTCTCCTCCGTCCTCATGCTAATCATGTGCTCGTGGCACTACGGAACCCTCCGAACCTACGAGCTCGACGTGCAGAACAAAGTCTCGGTCGACTGGCTCCTGAGCCTGGGCCCGAGCCTCGGTGTGGTTCGGGTCCGAGGCATCGGGCTCGTACGCACCGAGCTAGCCTCGGGAATCCCGGCCATCTTCTCCCACTTCGTCGCCAACTTGCCCGCCTTCCACCAGGTGCTCGTCTTCCTGTGCGTCAAGTCCGTCCCCGTCCCCCACGTGAGGGACGAGGAGAGGTTTTTGGTCGGGCACGTGGGGCCCATTGAGCACCGCGTGTACAGGTGTGTGGTCAGGTACGGGTATCGGGACCCGCGAAGGGACGACATGCAGTTCGAGGACGATCTTGTAAATAGCATAGCCGAGTATGTTAGGACGGGGCGAGCGGTGGGGCCCGAGGACGACGGCTCGAAGGAGGTGGAGAATAGTAAGCGGGTGAGGTTTGTGGTGCCCGAGGATGGTTCGGAGGCGGTGAGGGAGGAGCTGAGGGATTTGTTGGAGGCGAGGGAGGCCGGCGTGGCGTATATTTTGGGGCATTCTTACGTTAGGGCGAAGAAAGGCTCGAGTTTTGTGAAGAAGGCTAGTGTTGGTTTGTATGAGTTTTTGAGGAGGAATTTTAGGTCTCCTAATTATGGGCTTGCTTCTCCTCATGTTTCGACTTTGGAGGTGGGAATGGTATACAATGTATGATTTCATCATGTTGGAAAAGTCGGTATAGATTAGCTACTGATAATGTTAACTGTAATGTAAGTTACGGTCAGTTGTATACTTGTATATATTATGATTATCAATGGATAAAACTTGTTAGATTAAACGAATACTAACTTACATAGTCAGCTTATACTTTATTAATGAAGTCAAGGTAAATCAAGACTTGACGAAGGCTGGCCTTTCTTGGACCACAACCATATCTTTGAAATAGAAAAGCTTTCGCCTTTAGTAGCCCCACTGTTTATCTTCTTCCCAATCCCATCTCCGTCGTCGATTGTGATATTACCTAAAATCCCTTTCGATGGCTGCAGCCTCTCAGCAGCCACCTGAAGATCCATATCGGCGACGACGTACTGAAAAGAGCCCATGGAGTAACATCTCCGAGCATCCAAGTGGCCGTCGTCGCCGAGCTGTTCATCCTCACGCCGCCCACAGTCTACGATTCTCTTGAACTTTCCGAGCCTCACAGAGAAAACCCTCTGGTCAGAAATTGCAGAGCTGCTACTATAGTCCGCTTGATTGCCCCTAATCACGGCCAAAAACCCAGCATTTGCCGTGCCCGCCGTGTCCTCTGCTTCCTTGGAATCGTCGAAGTCTCCGCCGACATGGTTCTCCGGCGGCAGTAGAATCACGCTTCTGCAGAGGGGACACGAGGCGTTGGAGAGCAGCCAAGCGTCGATGCAGTCGACGTGGAAGGCATGTCCGCACATAGGCAAAAGCCTGAGCTTGTCTTCTTCCAAGAACTCGCACAAGCAGACGGCGCAATCGAAGGGCTCCTTCGAACCGCCGACGATTTCCTTGTAGGAGAAAATGGGGAGAGAATCGACGTGGGCTTGGTCCAGGCCAGAGTCGTGCAATTGGAAGAGCTGCTGTAGTTGCCTCTGAAATGCAGCCGAAGTGTTCGACCTATTGTCGGCGGAATTGGATATCGATGTTTGCTTTAGGCTAAGGTACCTTGCAAGCAAGAGAGGGAGAGCAGCGGCGATGAAGAACACAGCGCCCAATGCGACGACGGCGATGCAAAGAATCAAAGTCCAATGCATCTTCTTCTTTTTTTTTTATTGATGAATGAATAGAAGATGAGTTCTTGGTTGGCTGATTTGAACACAGAATATGTCTTTAATTTGCAAATTTGAATAAAGAGATATAAGCTGTAGATATGAAAGTAAGAGATTATTTTGGTAACGAGTTATATTCGTGTTGCCAGGGAATAAAGAGGGGGGGGGGGGGGGGGGGGGGGGGGGGGGGGAGAGAGAGAGAAAAGCACTTCATTGCCTTGCCGCCATCTGCTAGCATTGTGGTTAGGAATCGAATCCGCAGCAACAAATAGCATCTTTCTAGCCTGCGAACTCAATCTATGCACACTCCTCCAAGACTAAGAGAAGTCGGTAAGATAACGTGGATTTGAACTCAAAACAAAAGCATAGGTCTTCCTTCCTCTTTGGGCACATTATTCAAATTTTATTTTTTCAGAACACCAATAATTTTTCTGTTTGTAATGGGTCGAACGGCGAGTTTGGTGCCATTTTAATATTTCATCATATTCAAATCTAAGACCATCTCCAATAATACGGCAAAACGCAAACGCAAACGCAAAAATGCAGTAAAACTACTTCAACAGTACTGCAAATGCAAACGCGAAATGCGTTTTTGCTTTCTCTCTCCTGTTTCGAACGCAAATTTGCGTCTGAACGCAAAAATGCGTTTGATGTTTTAAAATTGCACATAAGCCCTTTACTTGTATTGATTATTAAATCGAAAATATAAAAATATATTAAAGAATTTGAAAATTGTATACTACGATTATATTGATATAATAAATAATAACCTTGACACTTATTTTAGTAATATTTTTTAATATCTTATTATTATTTTTATATATTTTATTTATATGTAATATAATTAAATATTGTTTTGACCAAATGTAATTTTTTATATTTTCTTTGTACAACGTGTATCTCAATGTATTTCAGTTGTTTGTTGTGTAATTTTGAATATTTTTATTTTGTATAAATAATGACTTCAAAATTAAAAGAATATTGTTGTTAGTTTGTAAATAGTAAAATATAGGAGTGACATTGAAAATAAAAGTTGGTATGAAATGGAATATTACAAGAATATTCTTTTGCGTTTGCGTTTGCAGTTGACTGTTGAAAAACAATTACTGTCAGTGGCGGAGCTACAGCTGGACCAGTGGGGTGCATGGACCCCACTGAGTTTTTTTCCTTTTATTAATACTTATTAGAAAATCAACAATATAGGTATAATTTAAGAAAGGAATGGACCCCACTGTTTATCTCATTTATCTATTAAGTAAATAGACCCACTTAGATGAAATTTTTTATTGTATAATATGGACCGCACTAGGCTCGTGCTCTAGCTCCGCCACTGGTTACTGCAAACTAGGACTGTTACTGCAAAATGCGTTTGCGTTTGCGGTTGAATGTTGGAAAAGGTCTAAATACTTAGTGCAACATATCTCTCTTGACCGCTGAAAGTGTTTAATTAGTGGAAAGGATTATGTCATAAACTTTGTGATCTATCATGCGTTTGTTTAACTGCATTGGATTACGCCTGCTTTTCGTGGTCTGATGTTTATGGCGAAACGTTTTTCTAACGTAATTCACTAATTAAAATATTATATGGTTTTCAACTTAGCTCTGATCCTCATAATCCTTTGGAAAGCACAACAATTATTTTTAAATGGCATCTCATGCTCATAATTTGCCTAGAAAAATCTTGGCACCTTTCTTTTTTTTGTAATACACAAGTAAATTAGATAAACATACCAACTTAATTCTTATATTTATTTTTTGGTCCTAAATGAAAACCATATTTTTTTTTCTTCTATTCTTAAATTATAATTTTTTTTTAACTGTTTATAGCATGTACGACAATAATTGGCATGACAGATATTCATATAAGGGACAAGGAAAACTACTATCCCTCCACGCACATGTTTCACTACGTTTTACACGTTTTGTCCCCTTCATTGTCATTCATTGACGGTAATGCAGTAAGGACATAAGTTCGCTTGAACCAATGCATGCCTTGCAGAATATTACAAGCAATATAATCTCGAGATCTGCTCCGTAACTATCGTGTAATCGTGTCCCTAAAGATGCTTATTATTTAATTTTCTAATCATCTATTTTAATTGTGTGTCATCCATTAAAAACCATCGTTTTATGAAATTAATTTATTACAACAACTGATAATCCCTGGCAAGAGTCTTTAAAGAAGCTTCAGATACTCATCATACATGGTGTCTACCAACTCATCACCACATAACAACGGCATGATGTCATCACTCACGTCATCATCACAGAAGCCACCATAATAACGACAACCATCATTCGCCGTCGGCTCAGAGAGGGGTTGCTCCGCCGCTCCTCCGCCGCCGCCGGCGCTGGCCAAACTGTCCAAGCTATCCCTCCTCGGCAAAACAAAGCTAGAAATTCTCACGGGCTTTGGGAAATAAACCTTAACCTTTCGAGGACCATCTTCCTTATCGCCATTGTTAGAAGAGCATATCTTCTCTATCTCAGACTTGTCTTGGAGCACATCGATCTTCTTATTAATAATAGGACTGCTACTAAGAGTGATCCCAGCTGAATAATTTTGGAGTTTCTTGAGGAGATGAGTGTTCCAATGATTCTTGATCTCATTGTCCGTACGATTGGGTAACCTGCCGGCGATTAGAGACCATCGATTTCCCAATAGCCTCTGCAACCGTACGATGAGATCTTCTTCATCTTCGGTTATGTTTCCTCTTTTGATCCCTGGCCTGAGATAGTTCATCCACCTCAATCTGCAGCTCTTACCACATCTCAACAACCCTATACTTTGTATGAATATTATATATGCAGTAAATGGAATGTAATATATGCAAGAATAAATGCAAACGCTAGCGTAATAGAGGGTTGTGTGCAATAAATAAGACAAACCAGCTTTCTTGGGAAGAGAACGCCATTGGCCTTCGCCGTGTTGGTGAATGCAATTGGTGAGGAGTTGGTCTTCTTCGGTCGACCATGGACCCCTTTTTAGCCCAACTTTCGAGCAGCACGGCGCTCTTCCCATTATATTGTTTAATTCTGATAATAACTCTCTCGCAATATATATATACATATATATATATATATATTGTGTGCGTGTGTGTGAGAGAGAGAGAGAGAGAGTTTTTGGCTCATGAACAGCCACGTAATGATGGGGTATGGGTTCTTTAATAGGGCGAATTTGGTAGAGAAAATGATATAGTAATGATGATAATAATTGTTAGTTATCGTTCATTATTGTGATAAATGAGGAAAGTGCTGTTTCGATTTATGGGAGTGATTGACCAATTGTTCTTACTAGTATATAAGCCCATTCGATGCATTATTGTTAAATTAATTATAAGTTTAATTTTATCACACTTTTATCATGTATAAGAAAATTGATTTGATGATATAATTGTAATATATTAATGATGTTATGTGTAAAATTAATTATAGTTGACACACCGAAAGAGAAGTAGTTGCTGTAAGCCTCTTTCACTTGATAAAATAAAAAGATATGGACATTCATATGCTATTTACGGCCGAGTCCAACTAAGTGCGTTGGCTATATTCCTACTATGAGGTTTGGTATATTTTATATTTATATTTTTGTGGACATTTCTCACAATCGTGCGATAAAAAAAAACACATTTATGAAAAAACAACAAAATCATCCGCGTTCAACACTAACTTTTAAGGGATCAATTATATACGTCTTGTAAATGTTAATTATATGTATATATTTCCTTACACGACTTCATTCAACTCATTTGTTTTATTTTTACTTGTACGACATGGAACGACTCCCGAGTGTTTCAGACATGGAACCGAATGTTATTGGAGGATCTTCTCATCATTGTCAGAAAATAATTTTATACTACTTCCGTCCCGGTAACTTTTGTACATTTTACCAAATCGCACGTCCCACTATCTTTTATACATTTCCATATTTAGTAAAAAACTACCACACACAATCAATATAATAACATTAAATATTCTTAAAAGACGTGCCACACTCATACATTTTTCTTCCTCTGTACTATTAAAATATTATTTTTCTTAAAAATCGAACTCAATCCCAAATGTCCATATATTACAGGGACGGAGGGAGTATATCATAGTTGTGTAGTCCACCTAATTTTTGGAACTTCCTTAGCATTCATCTAGAAACGTATCCCACCACGTTGCAAATGAATCTGAATTTTTATTTGATTGGGGATTCGATTCTAAATTATAAAATGCGAATTCGAATATTTCAAAGATGAATAAAAATATCTTTTATTATTAATATCCGATTACGAATAAAATATAACAATATTCGATTCAAATATTTATCGAGTAATTCGATTCGAATGTTTAATATAAAATATAGTATAATTCAATATATATTTAATATAATATATGACAATTCAATAAAATATTTAATATAATATATTGATTCAATATATGTTTAAATGTAATTTATTATAATTCAATATATATTTTGAATATAAATTGTTTATATTTTATTAATAGATAATAAAGATTACTTTGAATACAAATATTCGATATTCGATTCGAATATTCGAATGAGAATCAATTTTATGATTCGATTAAATATTCGAGTAACCGTATACGTATTCGATTGTCATCCGAATACGAATAGAATATTGTGTTAGTCGACTCGATTCGATTCGTTTGCATCCCTATCCCACCCACTTCGAGCTGGAATATAAGAAAAAGGGCAAAAAATGTCGTATATATATATATATATATATATATATATATATATATATACGTGTATACATATATTTAGTTACGTACATTACAAGTGATGAATAACGTCTTCTATTTTTCAATCAAACGTTGCCGTCCGTCTATTTTCGATCATGATTATCTATGTGGCGTGTGTGTTTTCTTCACGATTCCACTTCGATTAGTCATATATTGTTAGGTTCTACGAACTATAGAGATTTTAATCCCTAGAGAATTTTTTATTGAATATGGGAATTAAGACATCAAATTAATTTATAAAAACAATGTCTTGGGATGGTTTGGCGTATGTGCGCTAGCATATTCTTTACGCTTCTAGAGGATTTGGACATTTATTCCCGAGTAGTAGAAGTATGTAATGCATAGAAGAGAGTTCATGATTTGCATGTAATACATCTTTTCTTAATTTGCATGAATATAACGCGAGACGACAATAATGAATGGACGGGAGGACCAATTCATCAATACGCACAAGTTTTTATAATAATTGAAATAATAGCATGTGCTTGCATTTACAATCATAGAGAAACAACGACCAATCCTTGCGATATATTGCTCACCACCTCATTTACGTATAAAGAGAGTGAGTGATTAATTCCCATAATAATAATTGAATAATTTGGTAGAAGCATTCCATATATACGTAAAATGGTCGCGTTGGCTCAACTTAACCTTTTATCATCATTTCAATTTCCTCATTTTCTGGTCGATGTCTTCGTCACGTGGATCGATTATTGTAGCATGATTAAATAATAAGACTTCGTAAGCTTTGGGAAGAAAGCGAAAATAAGAACGAAGCAGAACAGGAAGCAGCCTTTTATATTTAAAGAGAGATACAAAAAAGTAATGGATCGATCATGACGCCATGTACTTTGGACAGCACATTTACTGCAAGAGGCTACAAATGTGATCTTCTCATTGATGGGCCTACAACAATTTTGAGGCCCAATGGGTAACTAAGGTTCCGTCAATTAGGATAGCGGGCCAACTAAAGGCAAGCTAAAGCCATGTAATATTATATAGCACATTAAAACATGTGGTATGTTCAGTTTAAAATTATTTTTATTATGTCATATTTGAATTCAGTGTTGCGAAATGGACAGCGTAACGAAATTGGAAATGACTGTGAGGATAAATGGAACACGAGAATTTACGTGGAAAACCCCTTTTTAACTTGGGGTAAAAAACCACGGGCGAGGTAGAAATATTATTACTGGGGTAAAACAGGGGTTACAACCTCTCAATCTATAAAGGAGAAAACACACACTATCTCTCTTTATAGTCGGAGCAGATACCGGACAAACCCTTTATTTTTATTTTTTTTCTTTCTTTCTCCTTCTCTCACTTCTATTGATTTTTTGGTGTGAGATTACAATGAGATTAAGAGCCTATTTATAGGCTAAAACCTAAGCTACATGACAATATTAAACATGTCATTGCTTAGGTCATACTTATTATAATATTAATATAATAATAGTATTATTAAGACTAGTTAAGATGGGTTGGTTCACCAACCCACTCAACATACTTTTCTATCAATCTCCCACTTGAAGATTTGATTGATTCCCAATCAGATCTTCACACCATTCTTCTAGCTCGCCTTTGCATGTTAGTTATGCTCGATCAATCCACAGGAGGAACGACACCACATAAACTTGTCCACAGGAATTGCTTTGGTCATGTAGTCTGCCAGATTATCTGCAGTGTGAACTTTTTGCATGTCCACAGTCCCCGCTTCCACTTGTTCACGAACAAAGTGGTATTGGACCCGGATGTGTTTGGTCCTTGAATGATATGCTGGATTCCTTGCAAGATGCAATGTGCTCTGGCTATCACAATAGAGAACAATTTTCTCCTGTTTGTGTCCGAGTTCTTCCAGCAACATCTTCAACCATATTGCCTCTTTACTGGCTTGCGTAGCTGCGACATATTCTGCTTCCGTTGTTGATGTTACAACAATGGACTGCAGTTTTGAAACCCAGCTTACAGCACCGCCAGCAAGATTGAACACATATCCGGTTGTGGATATGCTTTTATCAAGTTCACCTGCATAATCTGCATCAACAAAACCATGGACAGTAAAATTTGTACCTCCGTAACATAAGGCAAGATATGAGCCCTTGATATATCTGAGAATCCTCTTAACAGCACTCCAGTGCTCCCGGCCAGGGTTGGACATGTATCGGCTAACAACTCCCACTGCATGGGCAATGTCTGGTCTGGTGCAGATCATTGCGAACATTAGACTTCCTACTGCCGATGCATATGGCAGTCGAGACATCTCTATCCTCTCGTCTTCATCAGTAGGACACATATCGGAGGATAGCTTGAAATTTGCAGCAAGAGGGGTAGATATTGGCTTACTATCTTGCATGTTGAACCTTCGCAAGATTTTCTTCAAATAATTCTTCTGGGAAAGCCAAATCTTCCGCTTGCTTCTGTCTCGAGATATTTGCACGCCAAGAATTTTGTTTGCTGGTCCCAAGTCCTTCATTTCGAATTCACTAGCTAGTTGAGTCTTTAAGTCGTCGATACGACCTTTGTTGGGTCCTGCTACCAGCATATCGTCGACGTACAACAGCAATATGATGAAATCGTCATCGCCAAATCTCTTGAAATACGCACAAGGATCTGAATATAGCCTGTTGTAGCCAAGACTCATTATGAAGGAGTTAAATCTCTTAACAGCATCGAGGTGCTTGTTTGAGCCCGTAGAGAGATTTGATCAATCTGCAAACTAGATCTTCTTTTCCTTGTTCCTCGAAACCTTCTGGTTGAAGCATATATATTTCTTCATCCAGGTCACCATGGAGAAAGGCCGTTTTTACGTCCAGCTGCTCAAGATGCAAGTCGAATGTAGCACACATGACAAGACCACCCTGACTGTTGTAAGTCGAACCACCGGTGAGAAAATTTCGTTGAAGTCTATCCCTTCTTTCTGAGCATATCCTTTTACAACCAGTCTAGCACGGTATCGCTCTACTTGGTCATCACCATTCCGCTTGATTTTGTAGACCCATTTGTTGCCAATAGGTTTCCTTCCTTGCGGTAATGGCACCAACTCCCATGTCTTATTTTTATAGAGAGCTTTCATTTCCTCTTGCATCGCTGTAATCCACAGACTCGCATCTGAGTTATTCAGTGCTTCTTGGAAAGTGGTCGGCTCTCCATCCTCCGTTAGAAAACAGTATGCAAGATTGCTCTCTATCTCATAATCTGAGTGCCAACTTGGCGGCCTACGCTCGCGTGATGACCGCAAGAGATCCGGTACTTCAGATTCGACTGGGTTGAGCTCTTCGTGCACCGGTTCAGCTTCAGAAGAATTATATTGCTCCAATTTTCTTTTCATCGTTGTAGTCTTTGTCACGCCTTTTGGACTGCTATCATTTTTTACTTGCTCTTGATCGCCATCTTCCAAGAAGATAACATATCTGCTGATAATCACTTTGTGGTCAGTGAGATCCCACAAGCGATACCCCTTTACTCCATCAGCGTAGCCCAATAATAGGCATTTCCTGGACTTTGGATCCAACTTCGTTGTTTCTTGGTTGTGGTACATCGCGTACGTTGAACTTCCAAATATATGGAGGTTTGAATAATCTGCAGGTGCACCAGTCCACATTTCCATCGGTGTTCGCATCTCTATAGCAGTAGATGGAGCCCGATTCACCACATAACAGGCAGTACAGACCGCTTCCGCCCAGAACTTCTTTTCTAGGCCCGCAGTTCTCAACATTGCCCTCGTTCTTTCCAACAGGGTTCTATTCAACCGCTCTGCCACTACGTTCTGTTGTGGAGTATAAGCCGTGGTGAACTGCCTTCTGATGCCCGCGTCTTTGCAGAATTCAGTGAATTCTTTGCCAGTATATTCTCCTCCATTATCTGACCGGAGACACTTGATCTTTCTGCCGGTTTCAAGTTCAACTCGCGCCTTGTATGTTTTGAAGATAAGAAACACTTCGTCCTTCTTCTTGATTGGGTACACCCATCATCTCCTGGAGTAGTCGTCTATGAATGATACGAAGTAGCTAGCTCCTCCTAGGGACGCAACCGGTGCTTTCCATACGTCAGAGTGGATCAATTCTAGAATTTCTTTGCTTCTAGAATTTGAAGTGGAGAACTTCAGGCGATGCTGCTTGCTCACAATACAATGCTCGCAAAATGGTAGCGTCACCGTCGTGAGACCAGGAAGTAGATTCTTTTGCGCAAGAATTTTCATGCCTTGTTCAGACATATGACCAAGTTTCTTGTGCCAAGTCATCGTAGACGTTTCATTTGAACTTGTCGTGGCAACGGATGCCTGCCCTTCTTGCAGAGTCTCTCCCTTTAGCATGTATAGATTTGCAGCTATCTTTTCTCCCTTCATTACCATCAGTTCTCCGTTGGAAACTTTCATGATCTTATTCTCCAATTCAATTTTGAAACCAAGATCATCCAGTTGCCCCACGGACAACAGATTTTTCTTCAAGCCCTCCACATGTCGGACAGCATGGATGGTACGCACAGTGCCATCGTACATCTTTATTTGAATCGTACCGACCCCGACAATCTTCAGCGCTTGGTCGTTGCAGCTGTATACATACCCTCCAAAGGTTGGCTCGTATTGGTGAAGCCATTCCCTTCGAGAGGTCATGTGAAAAGTAGCTGCAGAGTCCATGAGCCACATGTCGTTGAATCTTCCCTTTTCAGCGATAGTGGTTGCGGCTTCACATACCAAGGCAATTCCATCGTCGGTAGTGTTGGCGGCATTTCCCTGGGCATTGAGATTTTTGTTTAGAGCCCAACAATCTTTCTTCAGATGACCTTTCTTACCACAGTGGTAACACTTTATAGCCTTCTTATTTTTCGTAACAAGGTTTTGTCGTTTTTGACTCCCACTTGGACCAGACTCTCCGGGTCTTGTCCGTTTTCGGCTCACGTTTGGACCACGTGCTCCTGATCTTGCCCTCGTCACTGCCAATGCTTCCGCCTGTTGGGACGTTATCAACTTGTCTTCTTTGTTATTGCGTCGACTTTCTTCTTCGAGAATCGCAGCTGCAATATTGTCGAACATAAGTTTTCCCGCAGCTTGGCTGTTGCTCAGATTGATGACAAGTTGATCGTAGGAGTCTGGCAGGCTTTGCAGTAGAAGCTCGGCACGTTCACTTGGCTCAATTTTGTAGTCCAAGTCTTTAAGTTGAGAGAACAAAGTATTCAACTTATTGATGTGCTCGGTCACTAAAGAAGATTCTTCCATTCGTAGATGGTATAATTTTCTTTTGAGGAAAATTCGGCTGTGGAGTGACTTGACTTGATACAACTTCTCAAGATGGTCCCATATTTCTTTCGCACTAGTCTTCTCTTCTACACTTGATAATATGTCATCTGCTAATGTCAGATGTTCCCGTCTATCTTTCTCCATTTGGCATCACTAACAATAGTTGTTGGTCTGCCAGTGAGCGCCTCCGGACAATTTTCTTTGAGTAAAATTGCATTTATCCTCATTTTCCACAGTGAGTAGTTTCTCCCGTTGAATTTCTCAATTTCATTTTTAGCTGCCATTTTTCCCACGTCGCTATCGTCGGAGAAATTCGACAGTCCAGCCAAATAGTACTGATCAGATAATTTGCAGAAAGGGTAGCGACCAGCTTTCAAGACAAAATTACCCTTCTAAGTAAATTCCCAGATGAGATCTGGTGGGGTCACTATGTGTCCCGCTTGGCACCAGCCACCTAGACAGAACTTACTTACACAGTCTATTACCACGACTTGCCAAAAAACTCTTACGTAACGATAAACCTTTTCGATATCCTTTCTGATGTGGAAGATCAGACAAAGCTGCAACAACAGAGCATAATTGGAATATCAATCAGGATTGGCTCTGATACCACTTGTTGCGAAATGGACAGCGTAACGAAATTGGAAATGACTGTGAGGATAAATGGAACACGAGAATTTACGTGGAAAACCCCTTTTTAACTTGGGGTAAAAAACCACGGGCGAGGTAGAAATATTATTACTGGGGTAAAAACAGGGGTTACAACCTCTCAATCTATAAAGGAGAAAACACACACTATCTCTCTTTATAGTCGGAGCAGATACCGAACAAACCCTCTATTTTTATTTTTTTTTCTTTCTTTCTCCTTCTCTCACTTCTATTGATTTTTTGGTGTGAGATTACAATGAGATTAAGAGCCTATTTATAGGCTAAAACCTAAGCTACATGACAAAACATGTCATTGCTTAGGTCATACTTATTATAATATTAATATAATAATAGTATGAGATGGGTTGGTTCACCAACCCACTCAACATACTTTTCTATCATTCAGGTCCGTCAGAAGTTTAATTTAGGATTCAGACCCTGTTAGGAAAAAACTTTAGTTTAACTGTACAAAGAGATAAGCACCTAACTTGAAAAAGTGGTATAAAAGTTGTATGAACTGGTATAAGACGATAAGTTTGTGTTACAAACTATCAACATGTTGTTATTACAGACAATGAAGTGGAACTGCAGAAATGAACTGGTATCGGGATGGTAGTTAATTGGTACCGGATAATCGTTTTGTTTTACAAAATTCCAACATATTGTTATTTCAGAGCAATGAAGTGGCACTGCAGAAATCGGGTCCTTAAAACTAATTTTTTTCCTGACAGTGCCTGAATCCTAAATGAACTTCTGACGTGTCCTGAAATGAAAGTGCATGTCCACGTAGTGCATCTCCACATGTTTTTTTTCTTCATATATATCGCCAATATGTCTA
This sequence comes from Craterostigma plantagineum, assembly GCA_027422505.1. Classification (NCBI taxonomy): domain Eukaryota; kingdom Viridiplantae; phylum Streptophyta; class Magnoliopsida; order Lamiales; family Linderniaceae; genus Craterostigma; species Craterostigma plantagineum. The sequence goes on along the minus strand of JAPQWV010000052.1, from coordinate 489,471 downwards.
AGTGGCAGCAGTGGAGTATTATTTTCTATTTCCAAATAGAAAATGGTAAAATAATAAATAATATCCAAGTAAAGACTATTCATCATAAACCCTAGAAAAAATTGAAAATTTGGGCTGCCTAATTTCCATTAAGAATAAAAAACGATGTAAAGGATAAGAAGAGAAAGGAAAGCCAATGGAGATAATTAACAAAAACAAGCTGCGTTGCAAGAATAAAGCATATAGGACCTTCCCTGCAAGAAAGCAGTTGCTTTGAGTGCTCGAATTAATTAATCTAATAACTCAGTCTAGAAACTTTATCATCGATCATCTTCTTCTGCTTTCAAACCATATATGGATACATCTCCATGGCCTCAGGTATTTTTTTCTCCTAATTCCCACCATAGTCACACGTTATCTATAATTCTCGTCTATTAGCGAGGGTAACCTTACGTTCTTCTGTAATGATTAAGATTATATGTATAGATCATGTAACCTAATATATGATCGTAGTTTCATTTTAAGATCTTACAAGAATTTGTAAGTTCGTCGTTCCCCTTTACCATATATAGATTTGTTCAATTTCATTTCTCCGTTGTTTTTCTTTTTCCTACTTTGCTTTATTAACCTTTAGAAGTTAAGAAGGACAAGTCCTTTGTTTGTGTCGTTTAACTATGCAACTTTTACTTTCAAGAAAATTAAAGGGTTTTGATTTTCTTTTCATGACCTTCGACTTTAGGTAAAGCTCTCCTATGGTGGAAGTGGAGCAATAACATATTTTTTTTTCGAAATTATTAAAGTTTTCTCGGTTCTTTAATTCTCATTTTTTTTATATCGAATTGCTTTAATATATAGGAAGAGATAGTGCTAAAGCCAATGGATGAGATTATGATCACAAACACCACCACTTTCCAAAAGCCACCATTACCACCATCATCATCATCAAACTTGGAAGGAAAAGTGAGGCTTCAAAAGGATCATCATCATCAACAACAACAACAAGCAGTTGCTTTGAAGTGTCCTAGATGCGACTCGAACAACACAAAGTTCTGTTATTACAACAACTACAGCCTCTCGCAACCTCGATACTTCTGCAAAAACTGCAGAAGATATTGGACAGAAGGTGGATCTCTGAGGAACATACCAGTCGGCGGTGGTTCGAGGAAGAACAAGAGATCTCACAGTTCATCGTCGTCGTCATTGCCATATTCTTCTGCTAATAGTGCAAGTTCTTCCAAGAAACCCCATGAAAACCCTAACGTTAAGATCCATGAGAACACCTCCCAAGATCTCAACTTGGGATTCTTGGCGTCAAACCATGGTGGAGAAATGATTCGTGGACCAAGAAGCTTTGGGAATAACGAGGATGTAATATTGCAGAGCAGTTCACCAGCGATTGCTCTATCAAATATTTCAGCTATGGAGCTTCTGAATGGATTCAATGGCTCGGCGAGGGGTTTGGATAACTCTGGCCTCGTTTCAATGGCGACGAACAGTGCAATTAGCACTGATACTGATCATCATCATCAGCATTTGAACACAGTATACTCAAATGGATTTCCTTTGTCTAGTGCTGACGAGTTCATTAAGCCTAATTCTCTCAGCTTCTTACTTGAAGGATCACTTGGAAATAATTATGGGAGTTTTGAAGAGAGTAGAGATGATTTGAATAAGCATAAGGTTGTCTCAAATGATGCTGATCAAAAAGAATATAGAGTTCAACATGAAGATGAGGATTCTTCTGCTGGATTTTGGAATGGAGTAATGGGTGGTGGATCATGGTAATTATAAACAGACTTAATATCATGTTAATATAAAAATGTGTGTGTTTGTATCGATTGTAGTCTATATTGTTCGTGTTTTAATGGGTGGATATATCATAATTAGCTGTTTGAAGATCTTCTTTTAAGGATACATATTCTGTGCCTTCTTTAATCAGAGGTAAATGTAATAAAGCATGTTGGTTTTCGATGTCATGAAGCCCAGATTTTTTAAGGGTTATTACAAGCTGCAGAAGATATTCTGCTGTATTATTTCGTAATTGATTCATACCTAAGAGTTATTGTGTTGAACTTCACTTTTCCTACAAGATAATAGTTTATATAATTTAGATACTACCTCGTTTATTGAATATTGCAAGGGAGTTATAGTAAAAATATCCACATGAGCTATAACCAGATCTTGGATAGAATGGCACACATCATAAACACACATGGCACAAATGCGAAATCCAAATCAAGAAAGAAAATAGAAACAGAGACGCACATCACACATGAATGAGCAATGATATCGATTACTATTTTTTTTTTCTACTGCACGCTATACATTATTTCACAAATAAAGTAATACCTAGTAGCATGTGACAGGCCTGAGCCACGAGAAACGCTTGATCAATTTAGGGAGATCAATTATTTTGTCATATATTTTTTTTTATGAAAATTTCAAAGGACGTGACGATGAATCCCCCATGCCATGTCTCCCTTTCTTTGTCAACCTTGAAAGATTGAGAAAGATATCCGAAACCCTACTCACTTTTGCTCCCTCTGTGGACCCCACAAAACATTGCCTTAAGAATCTGTGCAATAATTGCTTCCCCTTTCTTCCACACCCATCGTGATCAATAACGTGGCATACAACATATGCTAATGAATGATTTCTTAGTGTACTTTTTCTTTCAATAGAAGCACACCTTGCTGAGATGGTGATTTCACAAGTTTATTATCTATTCAAAGATTTGAAAATTGGAGTTCTTAAACAAAAGCAATCTACACATAATTTAGTGCTTCAACTTTGTAGTTCTTGGCCTGCACTACACCTGAACATACATACATACATACATGCATCAATGTTGTATGGCTCTGAATGTTGACGTGTATGATGATGGTATTTGAACCGACTTACGGCGCTCATTGGTCGGCGTTGATTCCAAAGATACGAACTTTGTGCATATGAGGGAACTTGGCGACCACCAAAATGAAAACAGCTAGCGTGTTGAAGAAAAGCATAGGGTGTTGATAATCGGTCGTGTGCGAAGCTATCAAGTACCTGCGCAAGGAAAATACGATCAAACTAGTTTGTATTATCTCAGCTGAGCGAACTGCATCGAACGTAATGTTCCCAGAACTTACAGGAAATTTGAGATTTCTCAAGGGATACAAGAAATGGAACTTCCAGGACGTCAAGAAGGAAGGAAGGTATATAATGAACAACTTAAAGATCAATGAAACAATTGCAGTGTCGGAAGTTTAAGGATCTCCCATCAATATAACATGACCAACAAGTGTACAAGCCGCTCAAAGTTTTCATTATTTACAGAATACATGGCCTTCTTGACTTGACTATACATTTAAGGAGGCAAAAAGTTGACCGAACTCAGTAAATGGTAGACAATGAAGCAAAAAACCTCAGACAAAACAATGTTTCAGTCACGAAATAGAGAGGGAAAATTGAGGGAAAAAGAAGGGCACGATCGGCTTTGATTAGAATACTTACAAAACAACAGGGACAACGGTCAAGAACTTCCTATTACGAGTGAGCTGCTTCCCACTGTCGACTTGCTCCCACCAGGTCAGCCTGTTGTAGATTCCTTGATCATCAGCAAATGGAGTTCCCTTCTTCCAATGGAAGAATTGATAAGTAATCTGAACAAATAGCAGCTACATGAATCAAATGCATCGATATATATGCACAATAGTTTGCAAAAGTCAAGAAGAAGAATGCCAAACTCAACCTATATCCGAAGATATATCAAGGGTTACTTCCACATAGCTCACAAGCATCTCAAAGATTCTAAACTAACACACCATATAACATTACCAGGAAACACAAGATCAAAAACCCTTAATCCTCACCTAATAACAACATCGAGCACAATACAGCTTTATTTCGGATAAGAACACCGCCAATTCCTCGAAAGGGAACGCAATCACATAAGAAAGGGGGAAAAACAAAGCTTACGGCGAAATGAGATAGATGAACGATAGTCCACGCCATCCCAGGGGAACAACCGAAGACGGAGAGAACGATAAGCCAGGAGAAAAACAGTATCAGGATGTACGTTGTCCAAACGCCGGGATAGGTGAACCACTCCGTGTTAAGATTCAGATCCGTCGGCCGATCGGCGCGAACATAAAGGTTCGCCATACCGATTGATTGGATTGGGAGAATTTTAAAAAAGAGTAACGATTCTATTTCGTTTTAAAAAAAGAGGAACGGGTTCCCAAATGACTGAAATATCCTTACTAAAAAACTGGTTAAGGAGGCTAATCCGTTTTTTAACAGTGAAAAGTTATTCGAGTTTTATTCGAGTGACACAATACTCGAATAACCGACTCGAATAAATGCATTTTTGACTTATTAAAAGCGAAAAATTATTCGGATTTATTCGAGTAAAAGCAAGACTCGAATGACTTACTCTAATAGTAAATCGAAGAGATAAGGTGATTCGAATAATGTGCAGAAAATTTAAACGAGTAAGCTACATTATTCGAGTATCTTATCGAGAGTTCTTTTCGAGTCAAAACTCGAATAAGGAACTCGAATAATATACTCAAATAAGCAGTGTTTTAAAAAGCTCGGAAAGAAAATTAGACACAAATCACTCGAAAACCTTAAATCCCTCGCGCTCTCTCTTCGAATACAAATCACTCGAAAAATCTTACACAAGCCCAAGCATAATCAAATGGCGAAAAGAAAAACGAGATCATCGGAGCCTTCCGCGCCTGTTCGTATCCGGGTGGATGAGCAAATCGACGGCGGTAGAGCCAGGGTGAGTTTTTGGTCGCATTTTGGGTTTTTGTTAAATCGAATTGGTTGAACGAATTTCTTGGTTAGATCTTTTGTTATTAGCGTTAAATCGATCGATTTTGATGTTAAATCTTTGCGTAAACGTCGTAATCGGTCGGATTTTTGTAAAAATCTTTTTCATCGCCTTTTCGAGTTTTTATTCGAGTAATTAGGGTTCGAATAACTTCTTGACGTATTCGAGTGATGTTTTACTCGAATAATTTACTCGAATAACAGTGAATTTTGCTTTTTTTTGCGTTTTCAGATCTATCTTCCGACGAAGTTGCCGGCGGATAATTTCTACCATGCCACCCTCACTCTGAACGCGCAGTACATGTCGGTATGCGAACGCATCCGTACGCTTTTGAACGAGGAGGAAATGGAGGAGATGGTTAGACGGACACAGTTCGGGAACCTGATAAAGGTGGCCCGAAACCACTACAACTCGAACATGATCATGTGGTATTTGATGAGCCGGCAGGTGGAGTACATGGCGGACTCGAAGGAGTTCTGGATGGTCGTTCGTGGGCGACCATTACGATTTTCATTGGTCGAGTATTGCCTACTCACGGGCCTCGACTGCGGCGCTAACGAGCCGGAGATACCGTCGTCGAACGAGTTTGCGACGAGGCATTGGCCTGGTATTAATTCTATTTTTTATCTTTTTGATTCGTTTTTTTACTTCGATTTCAAAAACTAACGTTTGTTTTATGGCTCGCAGGCAAGCCCGTTATATATTTACACGATTTGGAGAAGAAAATCACGGAAATGATCCGTGACGCCGGTGGAGCCTCGGGCGTTCATCCCGAGAAATTGAAGATCGCGGCCCTTTATTTTGCCGTCGGGGTGCTAGGGGAGCGGAGGGTAAAGAAGGACTTGAAGGTCAAGGAGGAGTGGCTCCGTCTGGTGGAGGACTTCGACCGCTTCAACGAATATCCTTGGGGAAGGATATCGTTCGAGGAGGTCATTTATGGTCTGAACAAAGACCTCTTGGGGAGGGCGATGGAGATGACATCGAATGGAAGAACCCAAACAACCTTCGATATCAGCGGCTTCGTAATGCCGCTTCAGGTAAATAAATTAGTTTTGTATTATTATTTAAGACATATTATATTTATTTTAACTTACTTCTACTCTCTTTTATCAGGTTCTGGCATACGAGTGCTGGCCGACCGTTGGCCAAGAATTTACTGTGAGAAGAGCCGGCGAAGGGCTCCCGCTACCCCGTATGTGCCATTGGAAGACGACATTTTACGGCAAGAGCTCTGCTCCGGGATGGCAAGCGGTCCAGCGTGCATTCGGTGCCGTGGCGATGGATGTAAGTATATTTATTTATTTATAATATGGATTTATTTAGATTGCGTTTTCTAAATTGTACAAATACACAGGACGTGCGGTGTTGCCTTACACCGACCGATGCTGAAGCCGATTCAAGGCACTTCCGCACGGTCGCCGGATTTTGTGGCAGCCGAAATGATGCCGTGGCCCAGAGGATAGTGGAGCATCTCCTAAATGGGCTGCCGGTCTACTGCACCGAGCATCGGCTTGCTCCGTCTCCTCCTCGCCGTCTCCTCCTCGGCCGTCTCCTCCTCCGAGGCCGTCTCCTCCGAGGTCTTCTCCTCCGAGGCCGTCTCCTCCTCCTTCCGGCCCAATCATCGCCCATTTCGATAGAAGAATGGACAGGCTGGAAGGCGATGTACGGGATTTGCGAACGGAGATTAGGGAGCTGCGCTCGATCGTGGTCCAAGGTATGTCTTACTTAATGTTTATTTTATAAGATTATATTGATATTACGTAAATCTAACGTAATACTCTAATTTTGTAGCCCTTGAGAGCCTGACGCCGAGAACGGTGCAGGCGGCGGCGGAGAGGGCCGCGGCCGAGATGGAGGCCGAGATGGAGGCCGCGGCCGTGGCGGCGGAGAGGGCCGCGGCGGAGAGGGCGGCGGAGGAGAGGGCCGCGGCGGAGGCGGCCGCGTCGGAGAGGGCCGCGGCGGATAGGGCGGCGGCGGAGAGGGCCGCGGCGGAGAAGGCGGCGGCGGAGCAGGCGGCGGCGGAAGCGGAGAGGGCTGCCGCGGATAGGGCGGCGGCGGAAGCGGAGAGGGCGGCGGCGGAGGCGGCGGCAGAAAGGGCCGCCGCGGCGTCGAAGGCAAAGAAGGCGGCGTGGGCGGAGGCGCAGAGGGCCGCGGCGGCGTCGAAGGCAAAGAAGGCGGCGGAAGCGGAGGAGAGGCGGCCACGGACGGAACGTGCGAAGAAGAAGTCCAGGTTGCTTTCGAGTCCGTATACGCCGACGCCCAATTCGACCCCTCGCGTTGCAATACAACGCGCTCGGACATAGAGCATATCATCGGCGAGAGGGTGAAGAGTTGGGATGCCGTCGCGGCGGAGGTGGCAAGAATGGGCGCAAAGGAGGAACGGCAAGGAATCCTCCAAGCGTACGACAAGAAATTTTTTGCCGACCTGTCCACTCCGAAAGTGTGGCTTTCGGATGAGGTATGTGTGTTTTTTGTTAAATATGTTCTAATTATTTCGTTTAATAACATTATATGCTATTATTGCAGCACGTCAACGAGGCATTCAGCGGGTTCACGGCGATGCAAGAAAAGTGCGTGCATGCGGAGCGAATCGCGTACGTGAACGCCAACTTCGCACATGCAGTCAGGATGGAGTCCGCCAAACCGCGACCGTGGAACGTGTCCTCGTTCGACTTATTCGCCACGGGAGAGATCAATGCGATATACGGCGGCAAGCCGTCACTTCACTGGAGCCAAGCGGATGTGGCCGTCATCCCATTGGCATTTAACTCGCATTGGGTGCTCCTCGTCGCTCGGTTCAAGGAGAGGAACATCCTCGTTTTGGATTCCGATCGCAGCAGCGATTCGGACTTGAGGGCAATGAAGCCGTTCCTCGATCCTTTGGCCGAAGTGATACCGCTGATGCTTCAACACGTAGGTGTGGAGCAAGAATCTGGGGAAAAGTTTTCTTGGGTGCGGTGCCCCAATTTCCCTCAACAACGTCTCAGGTAATTTTTTTATTTTCTCACTTTCTTATTTTCTTATTTTCTTAAACCTGAAATTGTTATATTTCTCGAACAGCGGAGAGTGCGGTATGTACATGCTTAGGGCCGCGATGTCTCTGTTGATCGGTCACAGAGATGATCTCTACGCTTTGGACGATTCTAAAGTTGCCTTGTTTAGAAAGTTTTTGACTATATGTATTTATTTTAACAATTGGGATATTGTATGAACCGTTTTAGATATATTTGTATAGATTTTTTGATTTGGAATTGTTCTGTGTTATGGTTGGTTGAGTTGCTGTTGATGTTGTTCAGAGTGTTCAAGGTTCAGTGTTGTTTTTTCCAAATTTCACTGTTATTCGAGTGAAAGAGCTTGTTCGAATAATGATTACTATTCGAGTAAGTTAATCGAGCTTGTTCGGAAACCTCCTTTCTTTTCTCCGACCACGCCTTGCTACGAACGGAGGCGGCAACACCAATTGATCCGAGGTATCCCACTCGGCTTGATCCGGAACCGGCGAAACTCGTCCGTGATAAGCAGACTGCCACGTTAGGACAGAATAATATTCCGAACACAACGGGTAGAAACTCATGTTCGCTCGTAGACTCGCCGCGATTGCATGTGGACAAGGAATCCTGTCGATGTCGAATTGGCGGCACGTACAAGTCTTCGACCGCAAGTTAACAATGGCACGACCCCCCGGAGATCGGACATCGTACTCATGCGGAGCGATTTCATGTACTTCATACCCTTGACTTAGCTCATACCTCTCACGGAGCTTCATTTCCACCGTCGGGGTAAACCGCGTGGTTGCTTGTCCAGATTGCTGTCTGTATCTAGCAAACCAATCCCCCGTCAGCCTCTGTATCGATTCCAGAAGCGCAATGATCGGTAGCTTTCTTTCTTCGCGGAGTCTTGCATTAATCGATTCCACCCCGTTCGTAGTCATGATGTTATAGCGAGACGTCGGAGAATAGGCTCGACTCCATCGTTCCTTAGTATCAGTCTGTTGCAAATACGCGTATGCGATGGGAAACCTATTCTCAAAATCACCATATTGTGAATCAAAGTCGCATTGCTTGTATATTTTAGCAATGTGTATGAACGTCTCGGTCGCACCCTGCTTCTTACACCTGCTTTTCATATTTTGTGACAGGTGCCAAATACAATGACCGTGGTGCGCACGACCGTAGACGGCTGCAACGGCGGCTTTGATAGAAGGAGATCTGTCGGATACGATGACAAGATCGTCCTCGTTGGGCACGACTTGCAAGAGCTCTTTCAAGAACCACGACCAAGCTTCTATGCACTCGTTATTGTCGATTATGCCCCAAGCTAAAGGAAACTGATGGCGGTCGCCATCCTCCGCTGATGCAATGAGCAACGTACCCCCATACTTTCCTTTCAACCAAGTACCGTCTATGCAAACAACCTTCCTCATGTGACGGTATCCCGCAATACAAGCACCAAGGGATAGGAATGCGTGCTTAAATCTCCGCTCGTCGTCCAGATATACACTTGCTATGGTTCCCGGATTCACTCTTCTCAACGTCGACAGGTACGACGGCAACAGCTTGTAACTCTCATCGGGGTCACCCTTCATTGCATTTTGTGCTAAAATGCCTCCTTTCCATGCTTTGAAGTACGAAACTTCAATCCCACGATTTCTCATCATTGTTTGAATGAGTTTAGGGGCCGGTGTACTTGTTGAACCCTGAAAAGATTCAAGCAGCATATCACTTACGGAGGTTGACGATGCTTGAGTGAGTCTTGCGTTCCGATTTGCAAGGTCGCACGTATGTGTGTTGCAATACGTACGAATCGAGAATACGGATGTATCCTTAATCTTCGCCGTCCATATCCTCCAAGTACATCCATCCTCTTTGCATCTCACGCCATAGTACGATCGGGAAGATTTTATAATCTTGACCTCGAAGCATGCCTCTATAGCAACTCTTTGGATCCTATTCTTGACGGCCTTCTTATCCTCGAATTCATCACCGACCTTCATGGTGGAACCGTCGGTAAAAGAATACCGATCGCTAGGAATAGTTGCATTTTCCTCTTCCTCCTCCTCCTCATCATTCCCGTCCGCATTTTCTCCCTCTACGCCATCAAAATTGACGTGCACGTTCTGCCGTGATGCAACATTCTCATCACGGTCGTTCGCCTCATTGTGACCTTCACCCCCATAATTCACATCTTCGCATCCGCCAAAGTCGATGATACGGTCAAAATAATCATCGATGTAACCACCGCCATCGCTACGAACCTCAATTGGAACGGGACCAACTTCATCATCCGCGAGAGTTTGACGGTGGAGGGTCGTAGGGAGTCCAATCTCCACACGGAGAATCGGTCTATCCATTGGACCCCCTAAGTATATATAACCCTTCAACTCTCGATCATTCTTTATATACAACGGAGCACACCCTTCCATACCTCTCATAGATGGCTGATAACTTAGTTTTAACTCCGGCCTCCCGCTTACGCCAATAGTCTCGTATATTTCGTTCCGCAGATCGTCCAGCAAACAACAATCGACATCGAACCCAATGGGCTTCATATTTGTTCCCATCCTTGGAACCCATGTCCATTTATTATCATTCCCAATTATCCATTCTCCATCGTAATCAATCATGATGCTGGTCGGCATAACCTGCATATGAAACAAATCATTGTTAATAAAATTTAATTGCAATATGCATTATTCGAATAATTTCAATATTCGAAAAGTTGAAATTAATCGAGTAAACCATTTGAGTAGTAAAACAACTCGAATAGAGTCTTCGAGTGTTAAGATTTTGAAGACACTCGATAAGTTGTTATCGAAGAAATAAATGGAATAAATCAACTTTTATTGCAAACGAGTTATTCGAGTAAATAAAATATTCGGAAACAAAATTATTCGAGTAAGACATTCGAGTGTACGTTTAACTCGAATAACATATCCGAATAATATGTAAGTGTAAAATTTCATAAACAGTTGTATTAATCGAGTAAAGTTTCCGAGTTTATTCGAGTTTGATGTACGATTCGTATGTTGCCAAAACAACTTATGCGAGTGACTTTTCGAGTCAACGTAAACTCGAATAACAGACTCGAATAATCGGAAAACGAAAATTTTCTGCAAATTCGCACAGATCTAAGGTTAAAATGCTACCCATAACTACCCAAACCTTCGAAAATCTAATACCCGATGCTCGAAATGTAAATGTCATTAACATGAACGGAAATTACAATGCCCGATAATATATACTTGTAACCGGCGTTAACATGAACGAAACTTACTGTATATGCGTTCAAGAACGAAATTGGGATTCTTGGAGCTTGGGTGTTTCGATTTCGGCGGATGCTTCAACTCGTTTTTCCTTCAAGATCTCGTTTTGGTGCTTCGTGGGTGCATTAATTAATGAGGTTGGTGCGTTTTCTTTTTTATTTTATATATATATATATTTCTTTTTTTTTATTTAGGTATTAATTAGGGGTTTAGTTAATTAAGAAAACATGTTCCTCTTTTTTTAATTGACTCGGTCAAGTTTCCTTTTTTTAAAAAGAAACCAAAAGTAATCTTATTTTTTAAAATAGCCCATTGGATTGGTAGCTAGCTGATAGAAGATCGACGACGAAGAAGATGCACATAAGAATGATTACTTCAGCTTTCCACAAATACCGCTCTCCTTCCTTCTTCCGAGCTTCCGTTGAGTCTTACTTTTCTTTTTCTTGTTTTAATTAGTAATTTATTAACGGAAATTGTGATTAGCTCGGCCCAATGTTTTTTTATCATCCTATAAATCGGTATTTTGTACAAATAGTGCTGACGTGGAGGAATATAATGTTAGATGTTTTCTAATTTCTCCTTGCCCATTTTGTACGACTTTCTAAATTAAACCTCGGAACTTATTGGGACATCATGAGCTAAGCAATGCAATAGCAAACTCCGAAAGAAAAACGAGAAAATAACGAAATTTGCTAAAAATCGAACCTTTTTTTCGTAGCAAAACTCCTATGAACGGTCTGCAAACCCATCATCAACCATCGCCAACCGTATGTTCTTCCTCCACTCGCCATAACGGGTCGCAGATATAACGCAAACCATATAGGTTTAGTTCCTCGGATTATACAAGAAAAGAGTAAATGAGCGACGTAGAAGAAAAATTAGCCTACTTTGGGGCAATCACCGGAATCGACGACGCCGATTTGTGTACGGAGATCCTCGCCGCGCACAATTGGGACGGCCATTTCTTCGATTACCAACACTCAAAACGGCGGCGATAACGGCGAAGGCGATAACCACGCGCCGCCTTCGATTCCCACCGATGAAGAAACGGAAGGTTTAGTTCTCCAACCGGGCAACGACAGTAACCCGCAAAATCCTACCTTAGCTTGGAAGCTGATAACCCTTCCCTTCTCTGTCGTATCCGCCAGCTTCGGTTTGACCTCCGCCGCGATTGGGCTCGGCGCCTGGGTAGCCGGCGGGGTTTTATCATATTCTCTAGGCCTTTTGGGATTAGCGTTTCCAATCGCGCCGCAGATTCAGGGTTCGCGTCTGAAGCAGCTCGATTCGTGGCTGAGTTCGAGAGGGAATACGGCAGATCGAGGGCAGCGCGCCGCCCTGATTTCGTGGCCGAGGGATTCACGGACGCATTGCAGAGGTCGAGGCGCGAGTACAAACTGATGTTCGTTTACCTTCACTCGCCGGAGCGTCAAGACACAGAAACGTTCTGTTTGAGGACGTTGTGCGACGAAAGGGTAGCTGAGCTCTTGAATGAGAATTTCGTGATTTGGGGTGGGAGTGTTAAGGCGAGCGAAGGGTTTAAGATGAGCAGCAGTTTGAAGGCGTCAAGATACCCCTTTTGTCGCTGGTCTGCTTAGAGATTGATGGCTATAGCCTAGTGTCGAACTTTCCTCGTACTCTTTATGGTAAGGACAAAGTGTGTTTGTCCTTGAGAGAAGCAGGGCTTCATCCTCAGGCTAGCCTTTTTGTGGAACTTAACTGATGATTTGTTGAATTTGCTTGGTTAAAGTAGAATTTGGGGTGTATTAATCTCTGTTTTCTTAATATTTCAATTGTCAGTTCATATTTGATCCATCCCATATATTGTAATTGGTAAAAATATATTGATATATATTATAAAGAATTACAAAACGAGTGCAACAAAGCTCAAAATCAGCTAGAATACAATAATGCGCCTTCAAATAAATTAATAAATAAATTATTGAGCCTGGCCTGCCTGGGCTCATGATCATCGGCTCGCCATTCTTGATTTTTGATTCCACCTTTATTATTACAAAATCAGAGAAGACATCATCGCAAGAAATACGCAGACAAAGATCGGAACCTTGAACGACGTCGTATCGGAAGTAGAGTTCAGAGCTGGGACGGATCCGAAGACGGTAGGGTAAGAAGGCGCGTCGGCGGCAGCTGATGGAGAATCGGAATCTACAGAAGGTCCATCGCCATAGGCAAATACGTGCAATTTCTGTCCCTTTTCGCAGTGGCCGCTCACACCGCTGACGAAGTAGTAGTTCCCAGGCTTTGTGATGTTGAACAGAGAGTTCCCATCGTTGTCCATGGCGAGAACTGGGCTGCTCAAACTGCAGCTGTCGTAAGCTTGTTTCGTCACTTGCATCACCGAGTCCTCGCTTGGAGGGTACAAGAAAACTGCAAAAGAAAGAAATACAGTAAATAATTTAATGGGCTTTTCGAGAATGTTGGAGATCGATTATCAACTTACAGAGGGAATCTCCAGTGGTGAGATTGTGAAATTTGGACCAAATGTCGTAGATTTGTCGATTGGAAGAAGTTGGGATGTTCCAAGCGTTTAAATCGCCCACTTTGTAGACAGTGCTTGAGGTCTTGGAGTGGAGAGTGAAGATTAAGAGAAGGGCAAACCATAACTTGCTAGTCGAAGCAGATTTGAGGTTGAGAGCAGCCATGTTGTTGAGAGAGTTCAAACTGTAATGTAATAACAAGATGGGAAAACCTTTAAAGGTCAAGGTTAATAAGCAGTAAAGGAGGCAGCTTTATACATAATCAAGTAAGGATTTCTCTTCACCGACGCAGTTTAGTGTAATAAAGGGGAAAATTAAATGTATATTGGTAGAGTAGATCTAGACATGCAATGTAAACGGTAATTAACAGATAGATAATTGTCGGAGAACACGAAATAAATAAACCTCAGAGGGCAATTACAATGGGTGGATGGAAACCATAATTCTTTCACGGGGTTAATAGGTTCGGTTAGATTTCTTTGAGTATTTATTATATGGTAAGGAAATATGATTGTGTTAATTTGTTTATGAGGGCGGACTGTTGTAAAGTCAAATCATTTGAATGAACGAGAGCATGTGGTACAGTTGGATCTTTAGAACAAATCTGATGCATCCATCCTAACTTGCTTTGGACATATTCCTGGCTGCATGTAATTGAATGAACAATTAAAACAATTTAATAGATTCACAGTGGAGGCTTAATAATACATCGGACATATTCAAATAATGTAGGCATGTGGTTCGACTGAAAAATATATTAGTAACACACACACACCACCAATCTCATCTGCACAGAGATTTCTTTTAAAGAAAAAAAAAAACAAATGAACAAAATAAATAATTTTTTTTGTAAGTACCAGCTTCAAGTGATGTAGAACATCGTTTCAAAATGTCAGTCTTACTTGTTGAATTGATGTTTGTTGAAAGAGATTCTGCAGGTGAGGCATTAGAACTGAAGCAGGCACGGGAGTGTTTCCAATTTCCTTTAACTGATAACTGGCCTGCAAATCGGGAAACTGTTATATAACAACTATGAAATGGTTTGCTTTGGAATAATCAAAGGGACTATAAAGTTTAACAATGAGAGACTATTTTAACAAAAACCATTTGCTCAGCGTCAAAATTCCAACTTCCTAAGCTAGCAGATTTCCTCAAGGGTGATCCCCAGGAACCAAAGTTTAAATGAAATTATTGATTATGCAATTTAAACTTTTGAAACCATTAACGTTTTACTTGGTTCCGTATCAGAGAGATTCGGTGGGAAACTGTTGATATAGGAATATCCTAATAATGATATCTTATCTCAGCAAAGCAATTGAAATAGAACAGAACATCATAAGTCTATGCGGCTTACCTTTACAAGATCCACGATCTCTGATGTTACTGAGAAACGCCCTTTCGGTACCAAATTCGCTTTTGATTTGTCCTCAAAGGAATCTTTATAAACTTGAGACAAAAAAAAAAAAGAGATTTTACAGGTGCTTCCTTTCTTACATGAGCAGATGTTCCTCCGGTCGATTTGATTGGAGCTGAAAGACTGTTTCCCGAAGCTCGGCTGGGAAGGTTAAGGGGTCCACTAAAACTGGGAGCTCTTCGTACCAGTTGAGGCCTCTCAGCTCCGAGGTGGTTTCGGTATCAGCCCTGATGAAGAATGCCATTTTCTCGGTGAAAACAACAGGACATGGTAATTTCGATATACATGTAGAGTATACAGCAATTGTCTTTTAGACGGATGCACATCTATCAAGTTTGTCATATAATAAGTGCCAACTCGATAATAAGTAACAACAAAACAAACATATATTGGCAACTCTTTCCAACTTTACAAACTATCAGCTCCAGAGCAATCGGAAAATGGAATACGCAAACAAAAGGTAGAAATGGTAAATGACGGTTGCTGCGCCATCATGTCATGTTAAGATCATTAACAGTAAGCATGAGCAAGATCGGTAAGTCCGATCAGGCAATCCATGAACTTACATTTCTACGCTGTGTGTTTTGTCTGCCAGTGTATTGCATTGCTTCGCACAATATCAGGAATGAGCGGCCCAATTTGACTTTTACGAGGCCTGTCTCTAGTGGTCTTGGCCTGTGTTGTATCATTATCACCCAATGTAGGTGGTTCCTCAGCTTTTGACCCACTCCTCCCGAGCCTATCGTCTTCAATAGTGTCACTCTCAACTATATCAATTTCAGAATCCTTTTTCAACCGTGACTGACTGTCAACTATATGCGCCTCATTACCAATTGCTTTTTCCCTGAAATAAAATTGATGAAACAACTTGTTCAGAACTGGCATACTAAAAATTCCAGTCTATAGGATTGATCACATTATCGATGCCAAGTCAAAGAGCTATAAAACATTACCTCCCACTATCAAATGGTGCAGTTACTGCTTTCATCTCTGAATTAAATGTGTCCTGCGGACATTGGCATTCATCAATTACTCCTAAAGCATATCCAGCATGAGTAAACATAGAAGATATGACATACACAGCAAAATCTATAAAACATTACAATTATGCAAAATGATAGTTATAACCTTATAGTTTGATTGAAGTTTCAAATTGTCATCTTCCTTGGTTTCTTGTATCACTTCGTCGTCTTGCATCTACCAATATGAAAACATGCATAACAATTTCTGGTGCTTCATTGCTGCCAATAACATCTAGACCAAAAAAAACCTGTTATGCAATTACCAAAGATGCTTGGTGCTTCAAATCCTCAATATCGAAGTTCCACGCACTTACTCCACGCTGATATTCGCACAAGGGCAGAAGTGAGACAGATACAAAGAAACAACCAATCAACCTGAGCATAAAGAGATTACAGAAATGCCAGATTGATAATTGATATATGCCATCCCAGGAATACAAGAGAAATAGAGATAAATAATCAACAAACCTGGGACATAGCTTCTTATTCAGAGGAAGGCATACTTTTCAAAGCGAGTCGTGACTCGTCTTTGAGCTGTCCCCAGTCAACAAAAATGTAAATAAGTGAGAGCGATACAGATCAGATGGTTGCCATCAAAATGCTTTACCTGGATTTCTTTCACACGTTTCCACAGAGGAGGCAGGTTAGCAAATAATTTTTTCACAGAAAGTTCAGGAGGTTTGGCATTCTTGAAAAAGAAATGCTTTAATAGTTTTTCTGCAGTTGGCCTCTCTGTTTGATCTTTCACCAGGCACATCGCAACCATTTCTTTGAAAGACTGTTGAAAATTGTAACCCGGTTCAATACCACAGTGGAAAATGAATTGCAAAAGGAAGCAACATCTGCTAAATCATAGAACAAGCATACCTTAGAGAACTTTTTATCACGGTCATAATCAAGACCAGGAGGAGCATTTTGTATTGTCATAAGCAAGACCTTTTAAAGCATGGCAAAACTTAGAAGAATCACCAATCAGACATATTAAAGCAGTATCCAGACCTTCATAGGAGGGTATTTAGAAAATGGTGCATGTCCATGAGCCAACTCTAGTGCAGTTATTCCGAAAGACCATATGTCGGCCCTGTTAAGTTTCAAGAAGCAATATATTCATGAAGATTAAACGGAAGAAGCTGGTTTAAAGGCCCTTCCTCTAGCATAAACTATCCAACATTAGCCTAAATAGCTTGCAACTTTATTCAAGCATAACATACATATTGCAATAGCCATAACTACACGGGAGATCACTCTATATCCTGAACTATTCATAATCCAATGATGGGTCTAAAATCATTCTGTCAAACCCACATGACAATTAGCTGTTCAGTATTCTGAGATACATGCTCTTGAAGGACTGTAACATTAATCGTTATGAAACCACATGACAAGATGATGAAGAGACTTACTTAAAGTCGTAACCTGTTCCAGGCTGCAATACTTCTGGTGCCATCCTGTAAAGCAATAGAAGAAAGATATTTCAGGTCTCGACCATGGAAAACTAACATACAAATAACGGGAACCAAAAGCTACCAACATAGGGTTCCAACAAAGGTGTTCCTTGAGCGCTGCCTATCACCTCTATCAAACAAACACGCAGAAACACCAAAGTCAGCAAGCTTCACCACTCTGTCCTTATCCATCAATATATTTCCTGCCTGACAAAATGCCAGACAAGCGGAATTCAATTGCCTCATTCTAGGAAATACGTAGCCAAGAATCGTAAATGTACAACCATGCCCATGTTAGGAAATACGTAGCCAAGAATCGTAAATGTACAACCATGCCCATGTTAATTCCCAAAACTAAAGGAGAGCTGAATAAACTGGGTAACCTTTACATCACGATGGATATGACCATGTCGATGAAGGTACTCCAACGCCTTCAGAGTTTCTTTTAATATAGACGCAATGGCAGCTTCTTCAAAGCCTTCTTGATATGCTATCTTCATCAGATGTAGGCATGAGCCTTCAGCCATAAACTGCATAACCACCCCATGATAGTGGTCTACAACAAATGAGCAATATGCTTTTATTATATTAGGATTATCAATTAAGCTCATTTGTTTGTGCTTCTCTGCGCATATCATCCTGCACGACGGAGAAAATTAATTTAAATGAGATAGGTAGATCAACCATGTCCAGTTGATCAGTTGTAAAAGGAAATGCCAGTCCATGAGGTATATTCTCATTTTCATGTCACACATAATCATTTCACATCGTGGGGAAAGCCCCTTTATCAATGAAGGATACCTAAAAGGAGGCAAATTGCTAAATGTTCTCCAAAAACTCATCAGGTTTAAGAATATACAAGAATAAGGAACGAAAAGCATCAATGCGATCTCCACTACCCAGCTTAAAGTTTCTTCAGGGAAAAGAAACTCGAAGATAAGCTTAAAAAATCCTCCAGGAAAATTTCATACGAAGCTAAATATTCACAAAACTCAAACTCAGCAGAAACCTATAAATTCTCGAGCAGCTACCGACACACAACAAGCACAAGGCATCCAATAATGAACAAATAAATGACCCAACACTAAGCGAATTTCGTACGTTTCATTGAAGCTCCAAACAGTAGAAACTCAAATCAATCCGAAAAGAAACCGATGTTCAATAAAAAAATGTTCCAGATAAACACGTCGACTAACTTGGAGAAAAAAGGAAAAATCATATAAAAACTGAAAATCGGAAGAGAGACCAGGTTGCTATTGCATCTATCGAGATCCAAGCACTTCACTGCTACAACATCATTGGTCGGCAAATAGATGGCTCTGTACACAGTTGCGCTGGCACCATGCCCATCTTCTTCAAGTAACTTGTAATCGTCATGATTTGCCGAGTAATTTCTCCCCATTTTCACGATCAATTCATACAAACAACCAATAACAAACCACGAATCTCAAGCAGCTATCGACTATCTGAACAGTCTTCCTCAAACTAATCACACGAATAAGCTACGCAAATCTGTTTAGCTAGCCTGGCGAAGAGCTTAGATAGTGTCGAGTCTACACAGGTATTGACTGTGTTGGAATATGTTGGGAGATTTTCTGTCGAGAGAATTACAAAAATGACTTTATTTTGAGAATTAAAACTAGTTAGTTTTAAAGTTATAGAAAATTAATCAATTTTTTAATTCCAACTATTTTTATTTTATTTTAACCACGAAAATCCTTAAAATTATAAATTTTACTATTGTTATCTTTAAATAGCACAACACTTATTAATAATTAAATTTTTACCCCAACTGGTTTTAAATCAAATATATTAAAATATATTACTTAGAAAAATAAGCAAAAAGAAAAATAAAATTATTTGGCGTGACTGTGGTATACTCTTTCCACGCGGGTTCGATATCTAGAGCTGTCAAAACGCGGGGCGGGGCGGCCCGTAGCTCGCCAAAGCCCACCATGAGCGGGGCAGGCGCGGGTAAGCCCGCCGTTTGGCAGGCCTGGAAATTGAATGTCCGCCCCACTCAAATTAAAAACAATAAAATAAAAATTCAAAAAGGAAAAAATTCAAAAAACATCAAGAAAAAACAACAAAAATTAAATATTTAAGCTCGGAATTAATTCTAATTAAAGCTAATCTCGTAATAACAATTTATGTATATTATTAAACTTGCGTAAATAAAAAAATCGGAGCTAAAAATACTAACATACCTGTATAATTTATTTATGTATTAATATTTAATAAAAATATCATTATAATTCCCGGTGGACTCAATATGATATTTTTCATAAATATTGATATATAAATAAATTGTATAGGAATGTTGTTTTTCAGCTCCAATTTTTAATTTCCTCATGTTTAATAATATAAATTAATTTTTGTTACAAGATTAGATTTAATTAGAATTAACTTCGAGCTTAAGTATTTAATTATTTTTTCCTTTCTTTTTTTTTGAATTTTTTCTTTTTATTTTTGAATTATTTTTTATTTGGGCGGGGTAGGCCTTCAATTTCTAGGCCTGCCAGACAGCGGGCTTACCGGCGCCCGCCCAGCCCAAGGCAGGGTTTGGCGGGCTACGGCCAGCCAGACCCGGCGGCCCGTTTTGACAGCTCTAGATATCGAACTCACGTGGGAGGAGTAGGTCACGGTCATGCCAAGTAATTCTATTTCTCTTTTGAATATTTCTTTAAGTAATATATTTCTAATATATTTGAGTTGAAAATTGGGTAAATTTTTAATTATAACGAGTGTTGTACTATTTGAAGATAACAATAGTAAAAATTTATAATTTTAAGTATGTTGGTCGTTAAAATGAAAATAAAAATAGTTAGAATTAAAAAACTTGATTAGTTTTGTAATAGATTTAAAAACTAAACTAGTTTTGTAATTCCACTCTCAAAAGAACATCATTTGTGAAATTCTCTCGAGTCCCTCTCTCAAAGGCAATGTTCCGATAATTAATTGTTACGATATTGTTTAGATATTTTCTTTAGTTCATCTTTTCCCAATTTTCCTATTAATAGTTCGTTCCTTAGACAAGATTATTTTTTGACAGATCCGTTGACTGCATTGGCAATGTTTGTGAAAATATAACCTTTATTTATTATATCGAACCTATGATCGGGTTGCTGCCACGTGGACGGCCCAATTATAATTACTCTCATGGGCCACGCCGAACCTTCTGCCTATTGACTATATTGGTGTTTATAGGTGTAGGAAATATTACTTAACAATAACTAAAATTACGTATATTAGTTAAATGGAATACATACTATTTTGGAAAACTGAATTAAATAAAGGTGAATATATAGAAAATACGTGATTGAATAAAAAATTTACAAATCAATAACTATATCAGAAATTTTTACATATAAGTAACCGTTTTGCTATTTGTACCATGTTTCTCAGTCTTGACGTACCTTTTTATGTGTGTATTGCGTACTACGTCACGCGTTTATACGGTACCTTATACGTTTTCTATATGATACCTTAATGTTATATGACGTACCATTTTTTAACGGTATTACGTACGACAATACATTGTTGTATGGTACTTAAAAATTGTTCTATGGCGTATCATGCGGCGGATCAGGTACTTATGTGCAAAATTTATTCTAATAGATACCTACATATAAAAAATACTAAAATACTGACAGTGCACTGAATTATAAGTTTTTATGCAAATAAGTATTTATATGTAAAGACCCCTTAAATAAAAATGATCTTAAATATTGAGCACTGCTCACAAGACAAGCCTTCTATGATAGAGAAAATCGTCAAGGATGGAGACAGAATTTTCCAAGTTACCCAGTTATGATCCCAGCAAGGACATCAGTTTTACCTCGGGCGTAAATGGTGTAAACGAGCCTAATAGCATCGAGCCATCCATCGAGCAGTTCCCAAGACTCCGCGACCTACGTATAAACGAGAAAACGACGATGTATATGTATGTGATATTACGGCGCAAAAAGGAGGCAGAATTAACTGTAAGAACGAGCAAGCTTCTTACAAGATAAACAGGTCCGTGGATTGTCTCGATGCAAAGGCCGGCGCCTGGTGGAAGTGTGAGGTCGGCGCAAGCTGAGACAGAAATAATATCTGAGACGCCGACTCTTGTGGCAGCAGATTTACCCGAGGTTGTGTCTAGCGAAGTCGAGGAGAGGCTAGGCGATAGGTATCTTTGCTCGGGTTTGGTGATCTGCGTAACAAACTTAGCTTTTGTTTGGTTTATACCGAATAGGAAGAAAAACAAAACAAATGGGCATGGCCTCAGAAAATAGCAAAAAAAAATAAAATGCAGTAGCAATAATTTTCAGTACTTCGGATGATAATGTATGCACTTTCACCTGTTGGAGTGCTTCATGATTGAGTACGAACTGAGAATGTTTCCAATCGCTGTGAGGTGCAAGTGGTTTCCCCGCTGGCGGAGCGTTTAGATAGCCAAGTTTTAAATATGGAAGAGGAAGCTGGTGAACATGAAAGAGAATTTGAGCTATTTGCATCGGCCACAAAGATTAACAGTAACAGTCAGATAAGAAAGCATCAGCTACGAGGAAAAACTAGAGAACTCACCATAGAGCGGACAAGCTTCAATGCACTACTGTAAACCTGAGGAGCAAAGCGGCATTATAGAAGAAAGTGCAAACTGTTCAAGTAATATAGCTACTGCAAGAACAATATGCCTGTAGACGTATTTCTGTAGGATTTTCAGTTTGTTTATCGGGACTTGGATGATACCGAACAGAAAAATGACGTCGTGTTTCAGCAAAAAAGTACTTACTGAATAATTGATCTTTAGAGCATGTGCGGCTGCAATATATATAGCAGATTGGCTGTACAATTCATCAGGAGAGATATCCTTAGCAGTCGTGGGTCCT
The DNA here is from genome assembly GCA_027422505.1 of Craterostigma plantagineum. Taxonomy (NCBI): domain Eukaryota; kingdom Viridiplantae; phylum Streptophyta; class Magnoliopsida; order Lamiales; family Linderniaceae; genus Craterostigma; species Craterostigma plantagineum. The sequence continues at coordinate 467,161 of JAPQWV010000052.1, read as the reverse complement.
CCGATCCTTGATAAGTCTTCTGCTAACCCATACTGCAGGATAATGAGATTAATCATTTTCAGTTTCAATTTTTTTGTCCAAACTAATAGTGAAGTGAACAAGTATTGAACTAACCAAAACTGTTCCCAGATTGTAAATTGCCCTATGGAAATCAAATTGCAATCTGATTGCGGCACGGAACTGTAGACGGAGCAATAAAAAGAAACAAGAGTGATTAGGTTGTCTCAAAGGCAAGAAAGAAAAAGGGCTATGTCAGTTTCGTCAAAAAAACACTTGCTTTGCTGATGGCTGTTTTCACTATTGTTTGCTTCTCACGAGCTGGAACAATTGCACTGAGCTCCTGGAAAATTGATTTTCAGAAGAAAATTGCAGGAAATGAGTAGTAGCATAGGAAACAAGAATGTGGAAAAACTGTCATCCACTAGTCTATCGTGAACAAATTGAGAGAAAACAAAATATTAGAATACATAGTTAAATTACCTGCAGAGCGAGTCCCCAGTTGTTCAGTGCCTATAACATAGTGCATGATTAGAGAAGATGAGAATCAAAAGTCAGTAATATCTGAGAACTGAAAGGAGGCGTCTACAAAATTGCAACCATTTACTAGCAGAAAACTGGTCAGCAGTTAATGTGTCACCCATCGCTTACTTTAGACCAACAAATAAAAGGTACTACCTGCGGACTATTCCAATTAAGTTTGACCGCCTTCTCATAGTGTTTCGTTGCCTGAGCATCGAGAAACAAAACAGAATCACTGAAAGAATGATGAACTTCTGAACTTTAGAACACCACGCAGCAATGAAAGAATGATGAAGAAAGAACAAACCTGCTTCCAGAGTTCCTCAGCTTCTTTCGTTCGACCTCGCATTTTTGCTCGATCTGAGATTGCTATGGCCCAATTGTAGTAAGCCTGAAAGATTTTATAAGTTAGCTACATCGCTAAACGCAAGTAACTCTATCAGAAAAACGATTAGCAAAATGCTATAGCAGTAGGCCAACTAAACAAGATGACAACGAAGCAGCAAAAGTCTAATGCCTTGATGTATTTGAGTGTTCAAGTAATCAACAGACACTACATATCACAGAAAGTTAGATGTAGGGCCAAACACGCACATCATTAAGCGTTGGGCAAAGACGGGTAGCATCCTCATACTTTTTACATGCCTCTTCAAGCAAATCATCCTTGGAAGGAGAACTAGAATCTGGACTCACATTATCTGCACTTTCCTGCATGACATTTCATGAGTTGTTAAGCTTCATATCATCACCAGTATACATATCATGTTGATTAAGCAAGCATCAGACTAATCCAATCAAATATCCAAGTCATCGAATAACTACTGAATGCAGGTGCACAAGACACATGATCTCTCATTCATGCTGAGAATAACAGATCGATTCCACAAGTATACACTAGAATGAGGTCTAATCATATAAAATTCTACGATTCAAGTGGCACGACTCAAACCTGCAGAACCAATGCCCAATTGTATAAGGCATCATAATCATCTGGATTCCTCTCTAGAGCGGTAGCATATCTGCAAGAACCAGAAACTTAATGAACCTCGTTGAAAATTGTATAAAGTCTCAGAAATCACACAAATGTAACTGGACATCAGTAATGAAAGCCTGATACATTGCTTTTCGACTTCGATACAAAAAGCAGATACTGGAAATTTCACAACGTAATGTACTGAACAGAAGAAAACTACCTCCGTGCAGCATATGTAAGAATCCTTTGACGGGATCTACCATCCTGATCAAGACCAGTGACACTATTAATCAACTCCATAGCAGCATTATTCTGCTCAATTTGCTGCTCTGATACTGGTTGGCTGGAAAAAAAACAAAAACAAAAGGATCGTCAGCACACATTCACATTACAGTAAACACAAAAAGGCCACACTCAAGCTACGACAAGACAAACCAAAGCAACACTAATCAACCATACCCCCTCAGCATCTCCACAGCTACGATTAAAGAACCAATTCAATCAAATAAATACCCGCAAAACCCACTAACCTATGAGGCGTATCTGTACCGTCCCTTCCATCATTCTCATTCGCATCCCCGTTCTTCAGCTCATTCAACAACTCCCTCATAGTAAACGTCCTGTTTCCCTCCTGTTTCTCGAGCTTCGATTCGCTCTCCGAACTAGCTTCTCCAGCTTCCTCCTCCGCATTAGGCGGCTGTGGCACGCCCTCTCCCTCATTAGATAATTCCACCTTTTCCTCCGTATCAGTAGATTGCACCCCGGCCTCCTCGCGAGGATCAGGGACGGCGGCCGCAGGTTCAGGCTCGGGAGATCCGTTTTGAGGCTTGGATAGCTTGGAGTCAGGTTCGGATTCGCCTTCCGGCACGGGCGACCCGTTTTGAGGTTCGGATTTCTCGGAATCAGTAGACATTTTCGGTTGTTTGATCCGATTTGTGATGTCAGGAGAGAGATCGATCTAATTACTATCATCAGAAGCAACGCCGAGAAGACGACCTTTTAAGAAGACAACTTTCAAGGCTATTTTAGTCATTACAGCAGCAGAGGTCAATAATATTGAAGTGAAGCTCAAGCATCGAATAATTCAGTTTTTTTTCCTTGGATTTTTTCTGAATATATTGGGGCGTAGTAATAACTGATAAGTAAACTTGGTTTTCTTGGAGTACAACAACAAAGTTCAGAAGCAAGCAAGACGACGACAATAGCCACTTCGCTCGCCAAAAGCGCGGGCAACAAACACAGAAAAGCACCAACCAAAGTCTCACATTACACCTCAAATTTCCGAGGAGCAAATAACAAATCCTCTTTTGCAACAATAAATAACAGTAACAAACATCAAACAAAAGACATCATATCTTGGCATGAAGGGTCACCACCAAGTCATGAGCATCATCCAAGAGCTTCCACACATCAAGATGACCAGCCATGGAATTACACTCCCTCATAATCTCATCAACGCTGCTATACTTCTCAATAATCAGCTTCCTCTTCTGCAGAACGCAAGCAGCCACCGCAAACAGCAGCAAATCGTCAGTCGGCGGTGCCCTAAGCCTCAATCTCCCCCACGCTGACTTTGCTACGCCCGCCCGAATAGCAGCCTGGTCGGCCCACATAACCTCCCATAGGCAAAGCGTCTGCTCGAAAGTCAGCTCCCTACGAAAGAGAACGACCACCATTCTATACACAAAGAAACAGTCCTCGGCCTGAAGCTTCTCCAAGTGCCTGTATAGGTGCGAATCCTTGTTCTTTATGATCTTCGACACTATTCCCAGCTGCCGCCTTATCCCAACCTCGTCCAGGCGAAAGTTGTGCCTCGCCTTTCGCATGAAGCCCGCGAAGCACCAAAAGGCGACGTGGTCTTCTTCTATCACTGAGATGATGGGGGAGAGTAAGTCGCTCATGCCCTGGCAGTAGCCAATCTCTGGGTCGTACACGGCGTATGCCTCTAATATCGCCACTAAGCGGGCTGCATGGTGGACCCTACACGGCTCGAGGTGGTCGTAGTCCTTTAGCCCGACGGTTTCCGCCAGGTGGGCTGCTTTTGCTTCGGTGACTTGGGACTGAGAAGGGGAGTAGGTGAGCCACTCGGCATTGGCGCGGATGGCGTCCAGGCGAATGATGCGCTGCCACGTGGCGAAGTCTTCGGAGTTACAGCTGGCGGGTTTGGTTTCTGATGGCTCTTGTTCGTTGGTGATGGTGGAGCCTTCGGCAGGTTCGTATGAGTTGTTGTCGTTGTCTGTTTCTGCCTCTGAAGAGTTGAGGAGAGGTTTTGTGTCCTCGTAGTCTTGGGAGGAAGAAGAATTGGATGATTCGCTTTCTGCTTCGGAGGCTTCTTCTTCTTCTTCTTCGTGGATGGGTAGGTCCTTAGGTGTTTCGAATGGGGATGTGTTGCTACCATTTTTATTTGGAGCTTCGCTCGATGAACCGGCGTGTTCCATGGAAATGGAGGGTCGGGAACTAGATACTTCTTCGATGCCTGGGGAATCTAGGACTACGCTGTCGTCGTTGCTGATGCTTTCGGACATCTTTAGTTTGGAATTCTGCTCACGGTGTTTTGATATTTGACGGCACTGTCTTCTTAGGTTTGTGTATTCTTTCCTGCAATGCAAATGAAGGAGATGGGCATAAAGTTAGATTATGAAGATTATAGAAGCACTGTTTTTTTAGAAAAAAATTCTTGAAAGAAGGCTACTTCTTCTGAGATTTGATGGCGTCTCTCTCTTTTCTGGAGCTTTTGAGATCGTACCTGCCACGTTAAAGGAAAGCAGAACTGAGACACCAAAAAAAATACAAAAGTAACTAAATCAATGCATGCGATGGATCTATATGAGGAATACTTCAACACTTGATCATTCTATAGGGACCCAAGGCAATACAACATTGACAGCGAGAAACATTCTCAGAGAAATAGAATGTGGGCGTCCGATGAGTGATGCTTGGGGTGCGGTGGTTACGTTTACCAATCTTTATTTCAGTGTTCAATGATCATGGCCAAATATCGTGACAACAGAAGAGAAAAAAACACATACATTGCATTTATGCAGCTCTAAAATGTAGAATCAATCAACACTTACATTCCAAGAAGGAAAGGCCAGACCTCTGCTCTTATACTTGGCTCAACGCCCTGCATCGAACGAAGAAACAATTTTTTGTTAAAACTGCACAACGGTAAATAACAGGTGTAAGAAAATTTCGACAGGCCGAATGACCACAAACATACCCCACTACGGATTTTCTTCAAAAACTTTACTCCTCCATCTGAAAGCCTCCCGTCCACATCGAACAAACTCCTCCACTGCTTGGCAAGGAGAGCATGTTTCCTTCTTCTCCTAGACCATGGAGATTTAAGGCTTCCCCTGCACAAAAAAGAATGCCATATAACCCTCAGGCAAATAAAATAGCTTGTACAAATATCATAAAAAGATTACAATGTTTTTGACAAAAAATGTGAAACCATAAATAACAAGCCTCAAAGTCAGAAACGATAATTTGGAGGTGAAAAAATTGAAGCAAAAAAAAGACAAGAAAATCTGTTAACCACAGCAGTTAGCACTCAACCACTTCCATCCAGAAAAAAAAAAAGACTAGAAATTATGGTTCATCCACAAACAAATTCCACAATAAGTAGCCTTCATCCATTTCCAACATCTTAAAATCCCAACTTAAGCCCATCCTAGAGCGCCAAGCAACACATTCTATACCAGTGAGCTCAAAATCTTCGCAGGCAGTCACATCCGAAATCTGACAAAAAAACCTAAACCGCACATTAGCAGATGAAAACAGAGACGAAATCCAGGAGCAAGATCTGAGGAATGACCATATGAAAAGCATTCCAAAACCCGGAAAAGGAAATGAAAAAAAGGAAAGAAGAAACGAGAAAGACTTTGAGAGGAAAAGGGAACTCACCGATCTGAGGAAACAGGTGAGGAAGATGAGGACGACGAAGAGGCAACGACTAAGAAAACCGATCTCAAATGGACCCAAGATGACGAAGACGATGGAGATGAGGATAAATGAGACGATGAAGACGGCGGCGTGCTACTGCTATTACTACCCAGTGATGTCTGGCTTCGCTTCAGTGCTCTCATCAATGGCTGCTTTTGTACCATCATCGATCTACTACTATATCTAAAATACCTACCTTTCTCCTACAAACCTAAGTGTAAACCTAAATCCTTCGAATTTTCAGTCAATTTCCCAATAGATGGTGTAATCTAGGGCTTTTTACCTACGGGATGAGTACAGAAGCGTAGCAGCAACTGCGATTCCAGCCATGGCTGTGACGGCGATCGCAATTCCGACGTTGAAATTGGATGATAGCATTCCACCTCTTCCGCCGCCGGATCCACTCCCTCCGCCGGCCGCGGCCACGAGGAATGGGTACATCAGAGTCAGCAACAGTCTATAAATTACAGCTACGTTCCCAAGAGTCGTCAGCCCAAATAACTTCCTCCCACCACCATCTATATGTGAAAAGGAAAACTCACTCTCATCTGCTTTTGTTTTTCTTTTCGTTTTTTTTTTTTTTTGCTTTATTCAAAGGTGGAAACGAGAAAACAAATTAATAACAATAACAAAATATCAAATATAAATAAAGAAATGCGTGTGGCGTAAATAGATGAAATGAAATTAATGATGGTCATAAAGAACCATTATGATGTCTTCCTTGTGCGATAGAAAATAAATGAATCTTAAATAACTCTGTTAGTTACTGAAATTCTTTTTCAATTGTCTTGTGGTGTGGTTGAGTACACGGATTCAGAAAGAAAAAAAAATTATAATCCGATTACTTGAAAACCTTGAGCCCCATCCTTGAAGTAATTATTACATGGATCAATTGCCTCCCTTGTAAAGAAAGCATATTTATTTACATACCAAATATAAACTTCGAAAACTTATTATATAAAAACTATAAAACCTCAACTCAATCTCAAATGTTTCCAACAAAAGCTTCGACAGTAAACCGTGTGTTGCGTGAAATCCACGTGCCTTAGGTTTTTCAAATCACGCGACAAATTAGATGCAAGTCACATGAAGCTCGACTTTCTTCTAATTAGGCCTTTAAATTGTATTAAATACACGTTATTTTTATTATACCATAAGCCCTATTTGGGCCGGCCCAGTAGAAAGTTATGAGTCGGTCCAATAACGAATTTTCTTCTCACGCGCGCTATCCTTGGACCGTGCCGTAGGATTTTTCGTATGTAACTAATAATTGGCATCACTAAAATTTACTTTTGGTTGGAGTTTGCAGAAGCAGAAAATAAACTCTATGATAAAGAAAAGCTAATTCGACCACACACACACACTACACAACACACACTCATTTCTTACTGATTATTACTCATCATCATCATCATAACTATACTTATTAATATTCACTGTAAATTATTAAAATTCCCACCACTGCGAAGAAGAGCTTATACTATTATTACCAGTAACAGCGTTGTCCAAAAAGCTACAAGAATCATCAAAGCTGCTTACCCCTCCAACCTCGGAGGAGCCCAACTGTTCATCATTCATAATCTGTCCTATCTTCAGTTCGTCTTCCAAGTAATCATCTATGCACACGTCGTCGTCATCGACTTGCCTCTTCACAATCATACCTCCGTCGTCGCCGCCGCCGTTCATCAGAGACGACGCCGACGTGGTGATGACGTAATCCTCCGTCTTGTCGCGGTTCCTCCCTTCGGCCATCTTCCTCAGCCTCTCTACCTGCAAATAAATGGCGTGTGTGCTTTAAAAAATATATTTTTTCGAAGGCCCATCAAGACTGAATAAGATATATGATTTATTACTTGGCTGAGGAGGGTTTGATTCTCTTTCTTCAAGCTATCATACTGAGAAGCCAAGCGATCAAAATCAGACTTTAATAAACTGAACTCTCTCTCTAACTGCTTGGACTTAGATCTTGCCCTCTTATTCTGAAACCATATAGCGACTTGGCGAGGCTGAAGCCCTAATTTGCCAGCCAAGTGCTGCTTCATCCTTAGCTCAGGCCTGGCTTCAGTTTCGAAGGTTGTCTCAAGCGACTTTATCTGATCATCGCTGAATCTCCTTCTGTTGTTGTAGCCTCCTTTGAACGAGCTTGTCTTCTTAATTCCCGACATCATCATATATACTAATTAGACATCTAATGAACTTACTTAACTTACAGTCAGTCCTTTTGTTCTCTGTGTATGTTTAGTGTGTGAGTGTGTGTTTCTTGGTGTGTGTGTGTGTGTGTGTGTGTGTGTGTGTGTGTGTGTGTGTGAGTAAAGGTTTTAAGAAAGGAATATAATAAATCGTTTGGTAATGGTATGGTGTATGTGTATGAATGTGATCGATAATACGTACAAAAGGTGGGCCTTGGTTAATTATAACATAAGGTACCAGGTGTCAAGTTTTTGTAGATATAAAGACCAAATTTATATTAAATAATGCTATCTATTATTGTTGTACGATCTTTAAGGACCACAAGGCGATCCTAACCTTCTTGGATGTTTAGGGCATGTAGTAATAAATTGATGTTATCTTGTCATTACTGCAACTAAAAATTTGTACTCCCTTACTCTCTTCCTTTTGCAATTTAGTTTCATAAACTTGAGTAAGTATTTCTCTTTTGCTATAAACGATATACTTTGAGATATTACACAAGGGGTAGGTCGACGACAGCTTTGTTCAAAGCCATTTGCTAAGAGACAAATAGACTTATGCTTCGCTGTCATGTTAGATATTGGGGATTGTCTATCGATTTCATTTCATGGGCTGTATATCTATAGTTACGTGCAATAGGATCATTTTCGTGTCCTTTGTTGCCACATGGCCGTTTCTATATTTGATTTTGTTTATTTAAATGAGGGTTTTCTTCTTCTTCTTTTTTTTTATCGGTTTCTATTTTTTTTAAAATGAAATTATATAGGTAGTCTAGAGTTTCATGGAAAGCCGACGATCCCCCATATCTATAGTATTATATAATTCATTAGGTGTATATAAATGTCACAACTTATAATTTAAATATAATTATATTTAAGCTCTGGTATGCAAAAAGTAGTAGTGTTAGATAACGAGACAAGATAATGTAGCCATGATGTCGTGGTTTGTGAAAGCGAAATCGTGGGGTCAAAGCTAGAGATGAAAGTTTAGAGGTTATTACACAAAATTCTTCCGATAAGTGGAAAATTTGATGATGATGATGATGATGTGATGTTCGCACAGTAAACGGGTGGGTTAAAAGTTCTAGTATTTGCCTTTATTAAAAACTATGTTATGAATAAACAACCTTAATTATTACTGATTCGTATTTTTTGTGAGAAAGAAATATAGAAGTAATTCACTCCTTGAAAAGACTCAAATTGGGTCAGCTATTGCATAGGGTGTTTGGGGAAGTTATTGGGCCTCATAATATGGATTCTATTTGGGCCGTCGTATTTGGGCTGAATTGTTTGGGTATGATTTTTAATTCAACATGTCTATGTAGTACAAAAATATATATACATATCCTTCAAATTTTCGAAGTGTTTGAAGTTGAATATGCTTTGTGAGAGAAAAGCTTGTGCAGATGGATTCTACGAAAGAATTATGTTCTTTTATATACAGAGAGCCTCGGTCGATGGCTTTTCTAAATTCTTGGTATTTTGTAAAGGGGAATTTTTTTATTGCAGAGCAAGTAGTAATATAAAGTAGGCTTGTCAACGGGGCGGGGATTAGATCCCCATCCCCGTCCCCGCGTCGACGGGGAATCCCCGTCCCCGTCCCCGCGAATTCAACGGGGAAAATTTCGTCCCCATCCCCGTCCCCGCCGGGTCCCCGCCCCCGCGGGGATTCCCCGTCCCCGCGACTGTTTTAAAAAAAATTATGTTTATAATATATATAAATTGTAAATATTGTTTAAATTATATTTTAATTAGTATTTTTATTAATATAAATCAGTTTTGTTAAAAAAAGTATTACTTAAATTTTATTTTGTATTATAATAATATAAAATTTGTATAAAAAATATTATTTAATATTTGTTTTAGGTATAATTTTATTTATTTAGATATTATATTTGGCGGGGAACGGGGCGGGGATCCCCGCGGGGCGGGGACTATAATCCCCGTCCCCGCCAACGGGGATAGATTATTCCCCATCCCCGCCCCGCGGGGATAAAATAGCGGGGATTCCCCGCCCCGTTCGGGGCGGATCCCCGCGGGGACGGGGAATCCCCGCCCCATTGACAAGCCTAATATAAAGTGTTAAGTGCAACGATGTTCTAACATATTGTACAAAAGTGCCCAAAAATCAAGGTTATGTTTTTATGCCTATTTGTCTGTAAGTTTCTAACACCAAGTGCCTAAGTGACATGTTGTGATTCTTGCTTTGTGGTTTGTGTATTTGTCTGCAAGAATATTCCTCTCCTCATGAATGATGACACAATGATAATAACCAAATTATCAAAAATAACTGTTATTATTAAGAAATCGTAAGTCTTCGTAGCATCGGATTATGAGAAGCCCTTCCCCTTCCCCACGAAAAGGCATTTCAGCTTTTTCCACATTTTTCAACTACTCCACCCACACAACTTTAACATACATTTAATTTTTCTAACATTATAATTTTCAATTAATTATAGATAAAACGATATGGTTTCTCTATCCAACCAATAAGCACTAAGAAAATCCATACAACGCTATTCGATTTGATTATCAATGCAATGGTTCTGAATATCTAATCTTGGATATTAACTATTAAGGACTACATTGCGCATGTTGAAATTAATTTTAAATACCAACTAAAAGATCTAATGCTATGCAAATAATACAGTCAATCATTCATGCAATCAATTATAGGCTCAATTATATGCGGACATTGTGCGCAGCAAGACAACGCTTATACGGAAATTTTGATTATTTGGTGAATTATAATTGTCGCAAACTTGGTCAGATATATTTAGTTACAACGATTGAAGAAAACAAGGAAATACAGCATTGAAAAGATGGTAAGATTATGAACGTGGATCAAAATTCAAGGTCAATTAATTTTTGGGATTTTGGACCAGAAAAACAGGTCAAAAAGTCGCGAAAAAAAAGGTGACTTAACCTTCCCATTTCCATGTAGGCGATCGCTAGCTTTTGATGGTAATTATTAGTATAATTACATTCGCTAGTGAAAATTGCCTGGATTTAGATGACTAACTTTAGACTCAAACTTGATTTTGTATACCACCTAATATAATTGTTCTTTTACATGTGACTACAATTTTTTACCCTATATTAGAAATAGAAAGAGACGAAGGAACAGTATCTATATTGATTTTTTCCCATTCTGATGGAGCAATAGGTAAACGAAAGGGAATCAATCACTAAGTGGTATGTACTTTTATTGGACGATCATATTCAAACCAATCTCTATACCCTGTCCCCGTCTTTTATATACATATATATATATATATATATATACTTATATATTAACTATATAATTCAACCGAGCCCTAACTGTGCAATCATCTTAATCATTGCATGAAGAGAATATCTCAACGATTTATTTATCATAGAAAAAATTAAGAAAAACAAGGAGATCAATATTATACTCAAATATAACATTTAACAAAAAAAAAGGCACTGTACTATGTGTTTGTGTGTGTCAGGCTTAGCTGTCATAATTCCACATTGATTGTATTAGGTGTATGCTAATTACCAAAAAAAAATATATGACACATATATAGATGTAGGGCATTTTGTTTGTTGCTCGGCTTTTATTACATTGTTTGTCCTTTTTCACCTCCCTTTCCCTTTATTAATCATCGCCTCACTCTTGCACATCTCACCTCAAACCATTACAATAGATCTCTTCTCTTCTCTTCTCTTCATTACCTCCTTGCTCACTCATCCCCACACACATACACACACCTTAAAATGCGTGTGTATGGGAAAAGCTTATTTTCTTGAGGGGAATGTTGTCTGGCTCGAGGCCCTTAAACAAGATCCAGCTAGAGTTTGATATATATATATATATATATATATATATATATATTCTAATTGTGTCATATGCTTCTTGAAGTAGTCGCAGTAAATCGATGGAGATCAAGTTCTTGGATCATGTTTTCAAAGTGCTGTAATAAGATCGAGTATTAGTGACCTCGGACCAGGCTTCATTCCCCCCAATATTTTGCTAATTCCCTTCGATATCTCAGATATTATTTATCTGATACGAAATAATAGTCCTTTCTTCAGATGGGTCTTTCTTTATCAAGATTTCTCGTGGATATATATGAGGTGGATTTTTCTTTTTTTTTTTGCAGGTGAACTGATTGATGAGGTTAAGACGACATGCAAAGATCGCAGATTGGTGTAATGATTAAAGGGTTTGACTTGTATGTATTTCAGCCTTTTCGGGTACCAACTATTAGATCTATATTATTCATCATCATTGCCTCTTCGTGCAATTCTCTGTGCAGAAGATCACAACACGCACTATAGCGTGTTCTGTGTTGTTCTTTTCTTTGTTGTCAGTTATGTGTGTTTCTTCTCCCAATCATTACAGCCTAATGATATATGGCTTCAAGAATCTACTGTCTTTTTTTTCGCCCTCTTTCCCCCTCCTCTCAGTAATGGCATATAATGATTGCAGTCTAACTTTTCTTTTTCTTGCATATTAATTTGTTGTCTAGGGTTTCTAATTGTACGCTTCATCGAAGATCTCTAACACCAGCTAGTAGATCTGTAAACTGATGCCCACTTTTTTTCCAACAAAGACCATGGAAGTTTGCTTCAAATGCACTGAAATCTTGAACTGTAATGTCCAACTAGACTTAAACAGATTTTCCATCTCCATTTTCACGCACACACACATATAATATATATACAACCCCAGATCTAAGGGCTGATTTTCCATTCTCCATTTTATAGAAGTCGTTTTCTTGGGAAAAATCTAAGGCTAATATTTTTTGTGCTTGAGGAAATAAAGCAAAGATTTGTCCCTAATTCACTCTCGCTGGTGCTGTCTGTTTGGTTCTCTTCTTTGTAATTACGCTAAGCAACAGTTGTCGACTTGATGACCCATCTATTACACAACGGTCCTCTCAGTAGCATACAAAACTGATAATGATTTGATTAATTAGCCTATATTGTATTGTATTCTAAAGGAGATACATAGCTATAATGTGGTACTACATAGTACATATCATATAGTCTGCGATGCGCTCAAATCAAATGGCTTTGTCATAAGTAAGGAAAACTTATCATCTTTCAGTTATGTCAAGAAATTACTAAATAAATACACAGCAGTTACATGATGTGTGTGTACGTCCCATGATGAGATTTTTCCCAGATTTTTGAAACAAATTTTTTCTGAAACAGTTAGATTGGAAGAAATAACTGTAATAATAAACGATGCTTTGGATTAACATGAAAAAAGCCATTGAATTGAGCAAGATAAACACCTATATATATCTCAAAAAGGGAACGAAAAATGAGAAAAGTGAAGATTCTTGCTTTTTCCTTGCCAAATGCCAAGCAACGAAAATGAGACGTTGAGACAGACAAGAAAATGCTGACAAAGGTCTGTGTAGACTCAAGTGTTGTAATAGTATTTGCTCATTGTGCCATCAATTGCTTTGAAAATGATGCGTCGTAAAGCATTGCATTTAATGCCCATCACCTCCTCGATTAGCATACAATACAATACAGTTCAACTCTCTATATATATATATATATAATTTTTTTGTGTCACGTCAACATGTCAAATCACCCCCGACGGGTTCACTAATCTCCTGTGTAGGTTTAGATCAATAAAAATCTCATTGTATTCTGATTTGGCGCGTTGATGTGGTCGGTGCTCACAAAGGTGCTCACGCAAGGAGTACCATATCATTCCTCATATATATATATATATTCCTTTCTCCAATACAAAATCAATCCCATATATTACGTTAATTCAATTTGTTATGATATATAAAAATGTATTTTATATATTTCCGTGTATAGTCACTGTCGTTCTCCAAGGCACCTGTTGTATCCTATTGACAAGCACATGCCTGTAGATCTTTTTCTCTGTTCTGAGTTCTGACTTCTATTATTTTTTGTTTATTTGTAATATATTTAGTTTAACAAAACAAAAAAAAAAGGAAATAGAAAGTCGCGATCGATTATTACTGAGGCGTGTCAGCTCAAGTCATGCAGGATTTTTGCTTTTACTCCCACAATTTCAGCAGCAATAGCTTCTCTAGCACATTTTTACATGTGCTGTATGTGTATATTCAATTTATTTTGTTTCATATACTTTGAGCGATAAGTGGTAACTTAATATTTTAGACGTATTATTTTTTGGTTAATCTACAGAAAAACACTCATTTATATAAAAAATTTACAAGTCAGTATCCCTGTCAGAAATTTTTTTATTTAAGTACTCGTTCGATTGTGTATATCATTTTCTCAGTCTTGACGTACCTTTTTATATGTGCACGAACCACGTCACTCGTTTACATGGTACCTATATACGTTCTATATGGTACCTTAATGTGTTATATGATGTATCATTTTCTCACTGTATTATGTACCAAATACGTTTCGCTATGATACCTAAATGTTCCTATGACGTACTTGCGGCGGAACAGATAGCAATGTGCGAAAAAATTTATTCGAATATGTACCTACATATAAAAAAATCTGACAGAGTACTACTGACTTGCAAATTTTTATATAAATGTGTATTTTTCAGTAGATTCCCTTATTTTTTTCTATTATTATGTTATTAAAATAAAACGGATGAGGCCCATTATGAAGAGTTGAGATGGGCTGATGGGTTTAATATTTAGGCCCAACATGACAGATCTGAGGGGTTGTTCATTGGTTTGGTTTATTCACATTTTCTTTTGATTTTTTTTTTTAACATAACATTTTCTTTTGATTAGAATAGGGAAAATTGGGGAAGATTGTCAGCTGATTGGAAAAAACCTGAAGACGAATTCGAGGTTAGAACAGAGAAAATGGGTTATGTGTTGCGAGTGAGATTGGCGTCGTTCTTCGCAGGCGCTGCAGTAGCATCGGCAGTGGGTCTCTATTACCTCCAGAAAGGTTACAAAATTGCTCATCAAGCAATTTCTCAGAAGGTTCGTCATTGTATTGCATGTTGTTATAGTTTAGTTCAAGCTTTAGATTTCGGGAAAAGTATTGGGTGCTTTGATGATTACTAGGCGTGGAGCCACCGTTTTGGTTTATATCATGAGTTCGGGTTGTAGTAAATTTTCAATGCTGAATCTTTGTTGTGTTGTAGCATGAGAATGTTCCTTAGATGCAGTGGGCAACTAGTTAGTGATACTGGAAACATTGTTCATCGAGGAGTTAAGTTTTGTGACATCAAACATGTAATAACTGTTTAGGCTGTAGGTAAGGTACTTGAATTGAGGCAATCTTTGATTATCATTCCTTGCTCCTAGCTTAAGATCTTTTCCTGGGATGTTCTTACCTTTAATATAATTTTCGTCATAGATTTATCATCTATTTTTACTTCGAGGCATCTCAAGTGAAAGGGGTTAGTATTCTTGATTGACATGGGAGTATGATTCTGCATTTTTCTCCTGGCCTTTTAGCATTCTTGTGATAACTTCACCATATCTTCAGATAGCTTTTTTCATTTAGTTGATATTATTCTCGAGGATGCATTGATAAGAATGCCTTTTTTTTTTTTCGTAGAGGCGAATAGCCGTTATGAATCTTTGGAAGTGCGTATATCAGCGTTGGAGAAGTCGAAAGAAGCTGAGGTCGCGCCAGAAGTCGAAAGAAGCTGAGGTCGCACCTAAGCATTTAGAAGCTGTTGGTGAGTGAAATTCTGATAGCTAAACCCACGGCGGCGCAGATTGCAAACTTAGATTAGTTTCCTGACAAAGAACATCGTTTATGTTTGTTCATATTTATATATTCCTGCTCTGTTGTCATGGTTACTTAGCATTTGAGGCGTTTAAGGTATGAATAAGTGCCGAGCAAGTTGTTCCAACTATAAAATCTTGGAATGCTTTTATCAGAAAATTACTGTCCTGATTGCATCTCGTTGCTCCATTTTGTTACTTTCATTTCAGCAGTCGTTATTCCTTTTTCACAGTCAAATACTTGATTTTTAGTTCATTTAAAAAGATGTTAAAAAGGAAATCTTGGCAATATCAAGAACAAGATAGACCACACGCCCATACCCCACAATTTCCACGACTATACGCCACACACATTACAACACTACAACCACAAACACAAACTCATCATCTTCTCTCTTAAACCTCTCTTACCCCTTCAAAAAAAAAAAAGAAACGGAAAAAATCAAATAAAGCGATTAGAGGCTCTTCAAAAAAATCCACCCATGGCAGTCCTCAACTTCCAACCACTGATGAACTACTGCCAACACCATTCCTCAACGACACCAACTCGAAAGAAGCACTACCATACCCATCGACTTCACCGCCCCGCACCCACCAAGATCCGATGTGGGATATCCGAACCCTCGGGTCAACCCGCCCCGATGGGTCAGAAGACAAAGTACGAAGACGGTCTGTTTGAGAAGGCATTCATGACTCTCTTCGCAAGAAAAATGGAGAAGTTTGCCAGGCAAAGCGAAGATAGTGAGGCCAAGAAACTTGGATGGTTCGATTACGACTATGAGTCCTTCGTCGACGTATCGAAGAGGGTGATGCAGGGAAGGACACGTGTCCAGCAGCAGCAAGTTGTTAGAGAAGTCCTCTTATCCATGCTTCCTCCTGGCGCTCCAGCCCAGGTATATAATATAATTCTATATATTTGTATGTATGAAAGTGTAAGTAGCATTTAATTTGATGCCTTTTTTGATAATTATGTAGTTTAGGAAGCTATTTCCGCCCACAAAATGGGCGGCAGAGTTCAACGCTGCACTTACGGTGCCGTTCTTCCACTGGCTCGTTGGACCATCCGAGGTACTTAATTTTGAACTATGAAGGTGATTAAGATTTCATTAATGGTTGCCAAAGATCGAATCTTTTTTGTCTTACATGAGAAGGGTTGATCAGTAGGTCATAGAAGTGGAAGTTAATGGAGTGAAGCAAAGGAGTGGAGTCCTCATAAAGAAATGCAGGTACGTAAAAAATTTCTTTCTTTTACAATAAAATAGCATGATGAAGACGATGATGATGATGATCTGATACGAAATTCAGGTATTTGGAGAACAGTGGCTGTGTAGGAATGTGCGTAAACATGTGCAAAATACCTACTCAAGACTTCTTCACCAATGAGTTTGGCCTCCCATTAACGATGACTCCAAGCATGTCTTAGACACCTCTCTTAACTAATTAGTTATGATAAAATCTTGTCTTAATCTAAGATTACGGTAATGCAGAGTTTGAAGACATGAGCTGTGAGATGGTTTACGGACAAGTCCCTCCTTCGTTTGCCGAGGATCCTTCGTCCAAGCAACCTTGTCTCTCAGATTTTTGTGAGTTCATCGTCCTTTCTTCGATGCATACATCTCAATTAATTAGTAATTTTTATAATGTTCTTCAAATCCAGGCTCCATTGCAAACCCAACTGCTACCACGTGTCCGAAACTACAGCCATGAAACAGTTGATCAAAGTAGTTAAGGTTCTCTGAGAATTTTTTATCTAAAAATACATTTTTTTTTTTAAACTGGAATCTGTAATTAAGTAAATTCTACTACATAGATAGAAAGTCACATACTGTGTAAGATCAACGTTAATTCAAACAAGGCAACATAGTCAAGAATCGAAACATCAACTCAGTATTTATGCAAAGAAAAGAAGCTTCGATTAAACCAATCCACGTCCGTCTTTAATCATCTCAGCCACCTTCTCAAATCAGTGGTCGAACACGGAGACATCTCGCCGCCGGCAAGGCTGTCGGCGTAGTACGAACTCATCTCCTCCGCCATGCCCACATATCCCGCCTGCATGCTCTTAAAGCTAGGGCTCCTCAAATCCCTTCCGAGCCCAAATCCAAAGCTCCCAAACTGAGGCTCGGGCATAGGGTAGGACAGCCTTTTCTTCACCGACGACGGCGGAGCACCGCCTCCAATGCTGTAACGCTCCCTATCCGGCGTCCCTGGCCTCGGCCTCGGCGCGCTCTGAGACCTTATCCTCGCCTTTGCAGATTCAGTCGCCGCCATGTAGTTGGGCACGACGGCCGCCGCCGCCCCTTCGTTGCGTGGGGCCCTCAGGGAAGGGGTGGTGGCTGTAGAGAGGCTCGTGTCTGCCCTAACCAATCGTGGGCTCGACGATCTGATGGCTTGTGGCGGGCGCGTCCGAGATGAGAACGATGGAGTCGCCGGAGATTGGGTGGTGCGAATGTCTTGGAACGACGATCTATGGTGGTGGTGGTGTGATCTGTGTAGTGGGCTTTGGTGGGCATGGGATCTTCGACCGCTATTAATAGGTTTTAGGGAGTCGATTTCTAGGGTTTTGATGGATTCTCGCCGGTGATCGGCGGAAGCCCGGCCGGCGCCGCTGTAGTCCCATGATTTCGAAGGCATCCACTGATCTTCGGGTATGTCTCTTTCGTACGGTATTTTCTCAGAATCCATTATATGGTTCTGTAATTACTCAACAAAGGCGAAATCAGACGTTAGAATTTACACCGCATGTAATGGAAGAAAGATGAAGAAAGAAAACCTGTTGGTGGAAAGCAAAAGCGAGGGACTTTTTTGCTTCGTTTCTTGCTCTTAAGATTGCTTCGAGTTCTTGCAGAGTACGAGGACAGTCTCTCCAGTCATCGCCGGCGTAGCTTCCTTCTCTAGACTGTATATTTTTTTTTGTCGGCCCAGAAAAGATGATTGAGTAAGAACAGAGGAGTTTTCGCAAGAAAACGTGCGGAAAAAAAGGTGTAATGGCTTTGGCTTACTATTGAGTTCCTATCTCTAACGTCTTTAGGATGCTTAGATTCCCAGAGATCTGTAGATTCTGCAAACATGGACCTCCTTCCGCCGTCGTGGGAAGAGAGACGAGCGCGTTGGTCCCTCACGCGCGCTTGGACGCGAAACAGAGCTTGCATATACTTCATTGTCATGTTCGCCTGCTTCCGTACGATTTGCCCTCTTATCAGGGCTTGGAGCTTCACTATTCCTTTGAGTGCAATCAAAGCTCTTCTAGCCTAATTTTGTCGACCGATGTAAAGCGAATGTTTCTTACAAACACTTCAAGACTGAAAGAAAGAAAGAAAGCCCACTTACGAGGTAGCCTCTGAAAGCCGTCTGTATCACTGTAGCAGCATAATGCTGCTTAAGAAGGCTAGTTGAAGAACTATTATTGGGCTGTTGTCTCCGCCGTGTAATCCCCACCGCCGCTTCAACCTCCGTCGTGGAGGCGACGGCGGCGGCAATCGGTGCGGCGTGGCTGTCCTCGCCGGGAAACTGTTGTTGAGTTGTGCTCTGTTTCACTTCATGACTAGGTATCTCAGTGCAGCCCTTGCTCTGTTTCTTGAATAACCATCTTCTCCTTTCCCTCTTCTGCACAAGAAAAACAGAGAATGAACAAAACTAACACATCCATGCAATTTAGCGTACAATTCAAAAGAAAATCTCTGCAATAAAACATTCAATGAATACTATTTATAACTACCTTGCCTTCTTCTTCAGCTTCTTGATGAAGATGGTCGACTTTTCTCCTCGAACTCTTCCTCTCTGAATCCTTACCAGGCGACCTAAAAGCTCTCTTGACAGCAGTAAACCACGAAGGAGAAGATGCATCTTTCTTTCCCATTTGAGGTCCAAGGATAAGACGAAAGCTCTGTTTTCTTGGCTCGATTAAATAGGGCTGTATTCGTCAAAGCTATTTATTACATGCAACGGAAAAAGAGAGTAGATTTCAATGCGCCTTCTTCTCAGCTCTTAGATTTTATAAATCCCTGAAGCTCGGTGCAACTTCGAGAGATTTAAATTAAAAACAGAGGAAAAAAAAGGTGCCACCTTTATTATTTAATGGATGCTGCTTACCTGTTCAACACCATAATCTAGGATGAGTACGAGCTTCGATGATGCATCTGTTGCGAGATGTGGGCGTTTTGTTAACTAGTGCCATCGCATGGGATAATTATAAACATAAAATGTCAGAAAAATATGCTGTAATAAATATGCAGTGCTGGTCTTCTTTCTTCCCATATGCTTCAAACATTGGAATTTGTACTGCTGTATAAAGCGTTAAAGGTACGATTTTTAAAACTCCTCTTTATGCTCACATTATCACTCTAATCAAATTTCTTTATCATAAGATTCCAAAGGGTGCTGGTCATCAGCTTTGCGAAGCAAGTAAATATTCTGACTCTTGACATCAGTGATCAGACTTTCACGTGCTATTTGTTGATCGCAATTGGGAGTAGTGGGAAAAAAAGAGGGGTTGATCTGTAATTTGCTCTGAGGCTGAGTACCTTTGCAGAGTGTGGAGCATATCTGCATATGCAAATCCAACCCTTTTCACTGACTTTATTGTTTTCATCTTCTCCTTTAGGTCTATTATTCCTTTCTTTTTAACAATTATTGCCTTTTTATTCTGCCTAAGCTAAAACGAGTGGAAAAACATTGGATATCGCAATTAATTCCTATGATCTATCCTATCCATCTCACATGCTACATAGTTGTTTCGCTGTTAATCATACGATGATATCAATTATCATCACTCTCGAAAATCAGTCAACTTCACTGCTTTTTGTGATAAATATATATCAATCTTTAGTTGTGTGGGTATGTGTGTGTGCACTGTCTTCTTGATAAAAGGGACGAGTGAGAGCGATGCTTCTCAGGCCTGTAACCAGAGATTGACCAGTCAAACTCTTTGGTTCCAGCAATTTGAGCTTCCCCGATTGAGAAAATAAAAAGAAGGGCGTCGCATGTTAAGTTTCATTTAACTTTTAAAGCAGTTAGAAATTTCATAGTTTTACGGATCCGATTTGCGCAGAAACAGTTTATTGTTCTGCAATATCAATTCATTGTTCTTTAGTACCACTTCAGTGTTCTGTAGTACCACTTCATTATTTTTCAGTACCACTTCAACATGCTGAAATAACAACGATCATTTGATACCAGTTCATATACACTGCGTACCAGTTGCGTACTGTTAGGTCCTTATCTCTAAATTTATCAAAATTGGGTCATGGGTCTGAACACTAAATTAAAACCCCTGGGCCAAAACTCAATTTGCCGAAAAAAAGAATGAATTTAAGCGCAATGCCCCACTATAGTAAATAGACAACATCGCGTGTATTTTCTATTAAATCTTGGATACATGCAAAAAAAAAAAAAATGAATAGGAAGAAGTACTTGAGATAAGAAACGTCCTTATCTCCTCATGTCGTCTATCCTCTGCGCTCGACACGCCTAAACGTTTTTTTTATTGCACTCCTCATATCTATCATTTTCTTGGGACAACGACGTAAGTAATACAGATCAAATTTCATATCCATTTCATTATATTCTTGATTGAAAAAAGAAGGGGTTTGTTTAATTACGCTCGCCCTCGGCCTCAATCCTCATCTTAGATTTTCCTTCAAAAACAACACATCATAAAATAAAAAGAAAGGAGAAAAAGACATAAAAATCCAATCTTTGGATTGTATGTTGTACAAAACGACCCTCATCTCAAAGCCTCTTACCTATACTCCCAAACCTCCTCGCAGCACCAATTATTACAGCCTTACTAAGAAGCCCACCTTCGAAACTACACGCAAGAGCAATCGCCC
Source organism: Craterostigma plantagineum (assembly GCA_027422505.1). Taxonomy (NCBI): domain Eukaryota; kingdom Viridiplantae; phylum Streptophyta; class Magnoliopsida; order Lamiales; family Linderniaceae; genus Craterostigma; species Craterostigma plantagineum. The sequence goes on along the minus strand of JAPQWV010000052.1, from coordinate 446,013 downwards.
CGCCGAGCAATAAAACCTTCGATATACCATTCTTCTTCGACGACGTGCCATCGATCTTAGCATCGACAGCTTCATTCGATTCTACAGCACTCGTTTTTGTTTCCAGGCATGCCTCAGCGTTGATCCCAGCCAAAAACGCGCTCCTCGAAATCGCTTCGCCCGAAGATCTATGCTTTTGATAGGCTCTTAGGGAGGGATCGATCTTCTTCACAGCGCCCCACATTCCCTGTCGTACGCCGAGCTTCGCAACTTCCCATGGTATTCCCATGTCCTCGTGGTGGAATAGGAGAACTTCGCACGCAGTTAAACGCCCGTCTACTTTCGACTCGACTGAAGTATTTTTTCGAAGAAAAACGAGTCGTAAATACGGGGAACGAAGAGAGACTAAGTAACGTTTAAAACGATCGATGAATGAACTAACTAACTAACTACCTGGGCGAATACGCCAGCTTGAATAGTACAAGTCGACCCGCCTAGGCTTTTCGCGCCTGGGAATTGAGGGGAATGGAACGCTCTGAAAAGATGCGAAAATAAAAATCATTCCCATGAAAGATCTTGTCATAATCTTGTCGAAAGCGTTAAAACTTAAGGCCCTTAATACCTTAGTTATGCAGTAATACGTGCGGTCAGATTGCCATATCCTTCGACCTATGATGTACTCTCTGTCGCTGCAGAAGAAAGGGAACTGCAGAAAGAATCCAAGTCAAAATTTGATCAACTTATAATTTGAAATAAAAGAGGGGAAGTTGTTGAACCTTTCTTATCCATTGAACAACCATTGTCCCTGTTTTTTGGCATTCTTCCAAGGTTTCGGCTTGCTTGAGCATGTCGTCCCACTTTAGTCTGAATTCGTCGTCCCAAAAGAAATCCCTGACTGTTTCGGGAGTGGCGTTTTCGTAAATCGTTCTGCTGCGATATTGAGGAGGTCCCGTCTATGACAAATGCAGAGATTCAATGCGAAATTTCAGTTATTACGTAGTCTTGATTGAATGTATGATGATACTCAGTTTAACAAGGTTTTTGTTATTACCAGGGGATCCCTTCTCCAAGCTTGATAGGTCATACTCGGCGTCGATTTCTCCATCATGTGAATCCATGAAGGGCCTTCATCTTTTTCTTGGACTAGTTTGTTGAAATTGCTGAGGTCACCCTCGTCGACATGGCACGGAATTTCGTTCTTTAGCTTTCTCAAACTGCTACACAAATTAACTCAACGTCAACATCACATAAAAATGGCCTCAAAAGGAACTTATTGATCCAATAATAAAAGTAAAGAACTATAACCAACCTGCAATCAGAACTTGGCATGTTTGGTAAGGATGAGCCTACTTTCTCAGAAACTGAATCGGGCATTTCCTGCTTCAAAGAGCTCAAACTTGGGACTGAGTAAACCAATTCTTCTTTATTTCCATCAGAATTCAAAGAATTCAGTTTCACATAAGCCCACTTAGGTTTCCATGTCCAACCCACCAAAACACCAGCAATAACAGCTACCCAAAGAGGAATCATAAACTTTATCAGCTCAAACAACGTATCTTCGATTGTGGGTTCTTGCAAAATCCCCATGAAAGTCGAAACCAAGGCCATAAAACGACTTGAACCCACGGTAACGCGCAAGCTCTAAGAGAACAAATAACAAACACCTAACGAGCACAAGGAAAAAACACCGAGAAAGAACCCTCCAACAAGGAATCAGATAAGACTCCCACGTTTAAGCACAGAAATGATTCTTGAGGGTTCGAGGAAGGAAAAACTAGCAGACCCCACGAGCAAAGACCAGATAAAGAAAGGTCGGTGAAGTGATAAGGTTGACGTGAATGGGGAATTGGAGAGACGTAATCTAAAAACTGGTGAGTGGTTAGCTTTACGAGGAGTAGGGCGGAAAACAAGACAAGAACTTGCGTCTAGTTAACAGCCAAAGATGGAAATTTCTGAGGCTGTGATGAGCGTTGAACCATCGAATCGCTGTTACGTATATTGGCCGACTCTCTTTTTATGCTTTTCAGTATTAGAAGGTTGTAAGAAATGGGCTAAAGGTAAATATTTTATTGCAGTAACCAACCAAGATTGAATATTTTTGACTTCTTTCTCTCTTTTTGAATGGTGTTTATATAAATAATGGATGAATAAACCGTGTCGGTATAATATATGTTCTCATTTTTCACGTTTGTTTGGTAAAGATGAGGCACTCGGTTTGACTTTCTTTGTAACTTAAAGAAAGATAAAAGTAAAAAGGAGTAGCGCGATCGATTGAATTGCACCACAGAAAATAGAGCTAACGTACAAAAATGGAGTATAAAATAAAAAAAAAAAAATAATTCTATCATCACGTCGTGTTCTTGTTTTTCACTGTTTTTCCGAAATGACTTGTTTTTTTCTTATGATAGCAATTACCAAATGCTATTAGTATTATACATACGTTCATAGTAAGTAACTCGGCGTTGATATACCCTAGTTCTTCGTAGCCTTATAAGGGTCAGCGATAAATATTTGAATCATATTATGTTGTCAGAAAATAATAAAGTCCACATAAAGTCCACTCATTAGTACTTACATCCATCAAGTTTCAATTTTCGGGAAAAAAAAATACATTACGTTTCAATTGTGGTCTGAAATATCATACTCGCTCTTTCCCAAATGTTTATGGATATTTGGGAATTGTCACGGGAATTAAGAAACTGGATATTTTAATAATATAGTACAATTTTAATATTTTGACACGTCTTTTAAGAATATTTAATTATTACGTTGATTGTTTGTGATAATTTTTTTGCTAAATAAGAAAATGTCAAAAAATATGGAACGTCCGATTTAATAAAATGTACAAAATAGTTTGGGATGGAGTGAGCATCTCCTACATTCATCCTTTGTCTTTCGGCCAAACACTAGGCCCGTTAAGACATATTAGCCAACCTTCAAGTCGAGGATGAATTATTACTTTGAAAATGGACTGTCCATTTAGGAGTTAGTCTCAAATATATACACTTATGTTTTTTGTAAATAAAAAATAAATTCTGGTACTTATCTAGAATGTCATCATCCGAACAAAACAAAAGCAGTGGCAACTGGCAAGTACTTACTGTTCAGTACAGCAATCTTTTAAGTTTTAACTGTTTCAAATCCAACTTGTAGATTTTTACTAATATTCTCAATTGGAACTTTGAGCAATCTAAGGGAAGGGGTAAGAATGCTTGCAACAAGAGAGAATAAATGAGTAAAATAGGACAAGAGAAATTAAAGCCATAATTCTTGCATCTACTAACCCTACAGTTAATTACTCACATCATCAAGGAGAACTAATGATAATCAAGAAACTAGAGAATTAGGAATTACTAGAAGGAAGCCTCACCCCTTTTTTCGATCGATGATTATAGTACCACTCAAGGATGGTACGAGGAGGCAATAACATGGATCTACACAAGGGACATTTGATATGACCCTCATCGATCCACCTATCCAAACACTTGTTATGAAACAAGTGCTTGCAATTATGAAGCTCTCTCACCTCATCGTTCATCTCAATCGAATCCAAACACACCGTACACGGCGACAAAGATTCATCATCATCTTCTTCTTCCTCGAAATCTTTCCTCAGATCTTGGTAATGAAGGATAAGTAGCCTATTCTTGATAGCAGCTGTGATGATATGAACTGGGACTTGTACTATGGAAGGGCAAGAGCTGTCGACGATGAGTGTGTAGCTGTTCAAACGGCGGTCTCTTGCGACGGCGGCGGCGATTTCTTGTTCTTGCGGCGGCGGCGGCGGCTTGAAGAAGATTCCCAGGCGAGTGAGTGCTCCGATGAAGAAGTAGCTGGCGTTAGCAAATACGTTGACGAAGAATGAGAGGGTGAGGAGCTTTGGTACTTTAATGGCGTGGTAGAGATAACCCATTTTTTTTCTCTTGGAATTGAACGATTTTCTATTTGTGAAGAAAGATGTGGAAGATTAGTCGTTAAAATAGGCGTTTGATTTGGGCGATGGCGTATGTTAGCAACTTTTTACGGTTGGCGTTGACTTATGGTCGACGATGATTATTACATCTGCAGGTTGATTGTTCGTTTGTCATTCTCGACGGTTCATTAACTAATTAATTCTCGGGATTATATACAATAAGCCTTGTTGGAATGTTCACTATTAGTATTATGATATCCATTTCTATCAGATTCGTTAGTTTCTTTGTTATTTTAAAATTTAGTTGTATAAAAGCGAGATTAATTTTGTGTAGATACAGATAAAAAAAAACATACTTCCTCCGTCCCGGCTATTTCTTCCCAAAGATTAGCGAGGCACGGAGATTAACAAATCACATTATTTTAATATTATAGTACACATTTTGATGTATAGAGAGAAGTTATTAGTAGACACGTAAATCAAGAAGACTTTTTTTTAATATTAATGGTGTAATTAGAGTGATACATTTTTACAAAAATAGAAATGAGAAGAATTATGAGGTACGCCCGGAATAGAAAGATGGGAAGAAATAAGTGGGACGGAGATAGTATATCTTTTTGATACTGTAGTTTTCTTCGCATCTCATAATAGTACGTTCTTCTATTGAGCTTTCTTTAGCTTGGTTTGGTACTAGTACTGTATATTCCTTTTTGGAACATAAAATCCTTTTATTTTCTTTTCTTTTCCTCCCAAAAATTTTTTTGGACACGCGGCTATTATGATATCGGCCCACATAAGTGAATTTTGGGCCTAACGGCCCATTTATATGAGTACGCGCGTAGGTTGGAGTAGATTAGATGGTCTATTAATTTTTGGAATTAATAAATATAGATGTATGCATTCGTGCATCTAGAGTAGAAAGAAAAACAAAATATCAAATTACAACTACTTTCATTTATATAACATTTACCATGGATGACCTAAAAATCCCACCAACGAAACAAATGAGTCTACTGTCTACTCCTAAGGACACCAAATGGTCAATAACTACAATAATATTAATACTATGTCTCACTTATTTCTTCCCATCTTTCTATTTAGGACGTCCCACATAATTCTTTCCATTTCTATTTTTGGTAAAAAATTATTTCAATAATTAAACTAGTTACACCATTTATATTAAAAAAGACTTCTTAATTTGCGTGTCCACTAATAAGTTTTCTCTCTCCGTACCTTAAAAGTGGACTATAATATTTAAAATAATGTAGTTTCTTAACCCCCGTGCTCACTAATCTCTGAGAAGAATTAAATGGGACGGAGGAAGTAAATGGTCTGTCAACCTATGAAAATAATACATAGACTGCCTTCTACTAACATTAACACCCTCGAATTTCAATTTCAATATCAAGCTAGAGAAAAAGCGAAAAATCAAACAGCCCACCAACTAAAATGTACCCTTTCAAGTTTCCACAAGTTAAATCGTGACAGCCGACAACTAAGCAAACATTATTATTATTTACAGCAGCAACATTCGAATTTATTGATCATAAAAAAAAATAACAATAATATGAAAAGGAGCAGCAGCCCCTATAATATTGGTCCCCAAAGTTGCGAAATTAACAACACAATTAGAGCTCGTGCAATGTTGTCAAGTGTCAACCCAGCCTGGCTACATAAGTCTCTATACTTGCCCACAAGTACTCGATGATGATTATATCTTTATATATGTACCAAATAAAGCATGCATGTAACACTTATATAATATTTATATTGGAATCGATATATAGATACACACACAGAGAGAGAAGGTCGATGACAAAGACGTGCAGATACGAAACCCAAACATTTAATTATGGACCCCTCCACTTCCTCTCTAAAATTAGCGTAAGATGAAGGAATAATAGAAGAAAACAAAATAATATAATATACATACATCACTTTGTATAATTAATTACATTTCTCATTCTATCCTTTTTTTCTCTCCGTCATACTCTCTAAGTTTTTCTCTTTCTTTCTCAGTTTTACTTCAAGTTGGAGAGGTTGACGAAGCAGTGAAGAAATTCGTAGGAGTGAGCTTCTTTTTCTCCTTAGGGATGATATTTTTACGAGGGCGCCCGAGTCAAAATTATTCCATTTCTATGACAATTATCCCTATTTTATTCCCTATATAATGAGAAATATCTTCCATTGTTAGCCCTAGCTTCAAGGTTTAGGTTTATTTTAATCCAAGCTTGTCTTCATTAACTTCTGAATCTTCTACCTTGTTCGCAGGATTTTCAGATCTGTCAGACCTAAAAGTCTCTAGCCCGTGAAGAAAATAGAGAAAGATTATGAATTTCATGTTAAATTCATCCTCACCCACCTTCCACCACCCAACAACCACCGCTCCACCGCCGAAGAACCACCACCTGGACGGCGGCTCACCACCCTCCTCCGCCTACGACAACGACATCGACGACGAAGACATAACTCTTCCTCTATTCACAAGATCTGAATTAGCAAAAGATTCCACCACAAACAAGATCCTAATAAACACAACAGCAACAAATCCTCAAATAATTTCACTCATAGAAAAAGAGCACATGTTCGACAAAGCAGTGACTCCCAGCGACGTGGGGAAACTGAACCGTTTGGTCATTCCCAAGCAGCACGCCGAGAGGTACTTTCCTTTAAACTCATCGACGAACGAAAAGGGCCTTTTGCTCAACTTCGAAGACGGATGTGGAAAGCCATGGAGGTTCAGGTACTCTTATTGGAACAGCAGCCAAAGCTATGTGATGACCAAAGGCTGGAGCCGTTTTGTGAAGGAGAAGAAGCTCGACGCAGGCGATATCGTCTCTTTCGAGAGAGGGTTGGGAGAGTTGGGCAAAGATCGTCTTTTTATCGATTGGAGGCGTAGGCCAGATGCGCCTCCACCATCATTATTACATCATCGTCAGCTGTCTTTTCATCGATCTCTGATGAACCCATGTACATCTGCTAGTAGTTATCCCATGTTTCTGCAATCTCATCAGCATCATCTTTACATTGGTAATTATAATGCTTTTAGCACTAATGTCGTCAATGGAAACCCTTGTCCGCCTGAGATATATGGGTCTCAGAGACCTTTGGAAGTATTGCAGCTGCAGAGAAAAGGCGTAAATGGCAATCATCAGCAACAGAAAATGGTGTTCGATTCGGTGCCAGTGGTTCAAGGAAGAGCAGCAGCGAAGAGGCTGAGGTTGTTCGGTGTGAACATGGATTGTCCAATTCAGGAATCTGATGAATGTTATACTAATGTGTTGCCTTCAAAAGCCTTGCCAATGTGTCATAACTTTGTGGAGTTCGATTCTTCTTCCTCTTCTTCTTCTCCTTCTTCTTCAGCGCCGACGAATCTGCAGTTGAGGCCTTACAACGACGATGATGACTGTGATGAAGGAAATAAGGGAAGCACTTTAATGTCGCCCTTGGACTTGGATATCATCTGAGTTTTTGGCTGTAAGAGAATTTCCAAGAATTCACTCATAGTCATAGGTGTAAGGTAATTCCATAATGGATTATCCTGTCATACTTATGGTTTCTGCAAGAATTATTCTTGTCTATGGTCTGCTACTTCACCAATATCATATTCACACGATCGATAAATTATGCGGCGTAATAATATTGAGTGTAAAACCTGCTATATCCTATAGCAGAGTAACAACACATATAGCTTTTCCGTCTGGGTAACAATATAACAATAGCATTTGCTGCCAAAGTAGGGTTTTTGTTGAAGTGCCAATGATCTTTATATCAGTTAACTATATTCTATCATATGTATACAGGAAACAATTTATTGGCTTCATTTAGTTGCGGAAGTTAAGTATCTTGTGGTCCTTTTAATATCTGTATGTATAGCTAAAATTTTAGGTCTAAAAGAACTATTGCAACGTGGTTTAGAAGGGCAAAAGAAAACCAAAGCTATAAGATGTATACGTGGGAGCTATAGAACATAATTCATACATTGTAGAGCGTGCTCCAATAATAATCTCTGTGTTATTATTGAGCTTGCGCTGTCACTCAGTGACTGCCCACCACCGTTAACTATCAATGCTTCTTATCTTATATAATATTATTTATGGGGTGTTTGTTTTGGGGTGATCTTCCAAAACATCACCGTGATCCTACGTTTATCACTTATCACTGTGTTTGTTTAGTCGAGGTGATGAGTCATCACCGGAATGATGGATCACCTAGGTAATGAAAATGGGGTGATATTTCATATTTCAGATCACCCCAAAAAACCTAAGTGATCCAACGTCACGGTGATGAGGTGATCTATCTAACTTTTTAATGGACGAGAATACCCCTCATAGTTTAACATTATTACTTTATATGCCATTATAAATATAATTACATGATTAACATAATTAAATCTTAGAAAAAATTTCAGTTATTTAAAAATATTAAAACTTATAAATATAAATAATGCTTATAAATTAAATGTATATTTTAATATATTAATGATTATCACATAAATATCACCTTAAGAAAATTAAACACATTATTTAAGTCATATGTATAGGGTCAAATATGACATTTATACAACGTCACCCTACACATCACAGTGATTAAACAAACAGAATACTTCAATATCACGTTGATCTGCAAAATGAAATACCACCTTAAAACAAACACACTGATGACATATCACTTTGATCCACATTCCGGTGATAACCACATCACCGTGATGTGCGTAACACCGTAATGTTGGATCACCTGAAACAAACACCCCTTATGTATGTTCATTTAATTACTTTCTCTGATTATTATATGGGTCATCCCCCCATCCTTTATACACGAATCTACCTAGAGTATAAACCCTAGTTTTTCTCTTTTTGCTCTCGTGACTTGGTAGTTAAATGCCACCATACGAAGATAAAAATGAAAATAATTGTACACTGATCACCATAAATTTAATAACAAATAATGCAAATTATAGGCGTATATAACATAATATTAATAACGTATAGAATGAGAGTTGCTCTCTCTCTCTCTCTCTCTCTCTCTCTCTATATATATATATATATATATATATATATATATATATATACTCGCTATAGTGCATACTCTCACCAATGTTTTAAAACGCGTGTTGCACAGTGCGTGGCGTTTTTGTTCCAATAGCGCGTAGCATAAATATCGTAGCGTATTGCGTGAGTATTTCGAGCTAACCAATTTTAATAAAAAATAATAAAATTAAACACACATCTTCATATACTATTTATAAAGTGGTATCTCCCCATTTACTAATTAAAAATATTTAATATAAAAAGTCTAAATACTATATCCCAAACAATAAATAAAAACTAAAAATATACTCCCTCTGTCCCAAATCTTTTTGTACATTTTAGACTTGACACGCAAATTAAGAAACTGAATATTTTAATAATATAATACAGTTAAAGGTAGAAAAGTGTATATTTTGGCACGTCTTTTACGAATAGATTATTTTATTAATTAAAAATTTTACCGATCAAATCAATTTGGAATTGGCAGTTTGTATACACCCCTCACCAATTACATAATAGTAAGTATATATATATATATATATATATATATATATATATATCACTATTTTGTCTGATCTCTGCAAACAAATGAATAAATAAAACAAAGGACGAGATCACCAGATCTCATTTCAAAACAAGGGAAATAGAAGATAATCTTACCATGCATCTCATCTGCCTTTCAACAGTCTGAATATGCAAACACTTTGGTCAATATGATTATCAAACATGTCCTGCGTGTATTGCTCTTTGTTCCTATCTTCCCACCCAATCCCCCCATATTTTTCCATTACATAATAAAATCACGAATGGCTAGGGTTTCAATAAGCTAGGCGCGAAGTTTCAGAGCAGATTTATTAGTGAAGTGTTCCTCAAAAGAGTAATGGAATCTAAATCTAGGGCTATATATATGTTTATTTATTGGAAATATTTTCACAGAAAAAACCCTGCAAAAGCTGCTCTTACATACAATAGACATTACTGCATAAGCTACATGCAATAGGCTTTCATAGGTCCTTCAGGGATGTAATAATTGTATACAACAAGGATCACAAGATGGCGCTGAATATTAATCAAACATAAATATTAGCACCTAAACCTTAGCAGACATAGATACAATATTAGGCAACATGCCAATATATATATTTAATACAATATATATTTAATACGACGTACATTATATATATCCACAGGATGATGCCAGAAACCAAGAAACATATACCTAAAACATCGCAGCTTTTTCCATAGATTTGTGCGCTGCGGTGATTATATTAGTCAGTAGTCATTATCATTATACGCTGTCAAAATCATTTTAACTGTAATGGCAAGCCTTTTCGCGGTAAATGTTTTTATTTTTATCTTTTTTTATTACCCTTTGGGTCTTCTCCCTGAGTGGTACAGTACAAGTATTCGATTTATCCATCGGCTCGTGTAATAAAAAATATAGTTCCTAATGATCTGAAGAGATTAGAAAATTACTGTAGTACTATAAATAACAGGGTTTTAAATAACGTTACACCTGGAAATTGCTGCGTGTGTTCTAAGAAGCCAGCAATAATGTGCATGTTTATTTCAGAAGGGAAAATTCCCAGTTTCTCTCATATGATCCAAAGTCCTCTGCAATCCATATCGCAAAACTGCTTGATTTCCAGCCCTGAATCCATTACCGTAAATAAGCGACGTATCTGATGCGATTTGATGCTTGAAAAATACGCTGAGTTTCTCTTCGAATGGAGATCTTGCTCGGTTATTTCTTGATGATGAGGTCGAAGCATCAGACATTGTAAGTATCTGCGATTCCAACCACATGCTGGCCATCACTTGGCATATACCTTCTTCCACGTCTTGTCTTAAAGTTCGAAAACCTTTACGAATGAAATAGAAATGGGAAATAACGATCGTCACAAAGAAAAAGCCATAAATCATACTTTGCATGAAAGATCGATTTTTTTTTTACCATTGAGTCGAAGCCAAGCATGCATCATTTCATGGGCCAATATGGATCCAGTTAGCAGCCTAATATGGAGTATAAGAATGTTGCTGGGATTTTACTGCAAAAGGAAAAGGTTTGAAGGCCATGTGTGTAAATTATAAGCTTAACTATACCTTGGAAGACCGTATAAAATGAGAATTGCTGTCACTTCGCAGTGGCGAGTTAGCTTATAAGGCTCTGTTCTCATTCCCATTACTCTCTTTTCTCCACCTCTTGGTCGCCTCAATACCTAGTTATCGATGACAAGGAACCAACAAGCATACATAGCAGAATTTTTTACCAATCGATTAGTCGAAAAGAAAATAAAATATCGATATAAGAAGCCTTACAGTGCTGACTGTTTGTTCCTCAGATAGACAGAGGCCTCGAGTTTCAGGCATGTGGTGATGACCCTGGAAATTGAGAGTAAATGGGAAAGAAAATGTCCAGAATCTACTTCAGGATATACATTTCTTGAACCAAAAAGCAAAAAAATAAAAAAAAAAGAAAAAAGGGGGCACTAAATGTTTAATTACATGTCTCTCCCCGTCCAATGCTTCGTTTAACGCCTGCCTCTCGACCAAAAGTAGCGGAACTTGCTGTGTGATTTTCATATTTAATCCTTCGTAAAATTCTTGAATATCGAGAAATAGGGGCTGGCACTCGTCGGTGTCCATTATTGCAGAGTCTAAGCACTCAAGGCAGAGTTTTCTACCATCATTAAGCGCAGCGTATTTTGCATCCCACGACTTGAAAAAAAATCAAATGAACCACGGTTAGTTTGATAATCATAACAAGAAATATGCGTCTTAAAACATATACATACACGTGTGCATACATATAACTTTAGTGCTTACTTCCATTCTCTCGCAACTACAGCATCGAGCAGTTCCATCGTACTCATGACTTGGACAGTACTTTTGGGACCAAAAAGGATGAGCTCTGTATTCAATAAGACCGCCTGGATTTGTGGGAATCTGTTGAGGTACAAGTTTAACATTCAAATAAAAGTTAAATAAACTTTAACATTGTAACAGAGTAGATAAACATGGTTGTAAGAAAAAGAAAATGATAATGCATAGCATATACTTACAAAGTGATTGCATATGTCACATTTTGGATGATAAGATTCCCTGTAACAAGCACGGTGATACGGATAGCTTCCAGACATGGAAAACTGCAAAATATATGCAGAATCTGTTAATTTTCCAAGATCTTGAAAAGTATCGCGAAAGAAACTCTGTTGCCTTAAATTGGGTAAGAATATTTTCGTTTCTTACCTCATAATCAGATATCGGTAAATTACATCCATGACATCTGAAACACTCCGGATGCCAAAATGCACTCATGCAGCTCAAGAATCTTCCATGTCCAATCTCCGTATTACAGCCAGCACAGATTCTGAAAGACAAAAATATGGAGGAAAAAAAAATCAGATCTTTTAAGATATCTCACTAAGCACTAGCGAATAATAGAGGTTCACGTACCTATAGCTTGTCGAATAGGGGTAATATGGAGGATGGTAATAGCTATCACTTCCATGTCCATGTCCACTGTTAGTAGTACAACTTTCATTTCGATTGCTCGGTTCTGGGGTAGATTCCTCGATATTTAAGCTCTCTTGAAGAGCCCTTGCAAGTAATTCATCTTCTTCAAGTTGAGGTTTAGCATCTATTATATTTTAATAAGATATGCTAGTTATAATCAGGCATCCATCTTATATGAATCTTGACTCGACATAAATGGATAATAAGTTCAGTGAATTAGCACTTTTTTTGTACTCATTGTTTACTCTACAGCATCAGCGTATGTCAACGAAAAAGAAAACAAAAACGGTAGAAATACTTAAAGGCTTTATGACATAACTAGTTTGTAGTTATTCGAGGTACAGCAGATCTAATGACTCACCATTTGAGGAGTTTTTTCTCTGCTCTTCTTCTGAAAGTGATAATGCAATTGCACGGTCTATTTCTTCATTTTCTGCCCATTCATCCTAAGAAAAGTTTCCGATTGAAATGGCAAAAAACATGATTATATAACTCCTTATCATTAACTGCCTCTGAATCATAGCAAGCAATGTATCGTCTAACAATATATTGTTTTCCACGCTAAAATTGAAGATTAATTTTCCCATGACATTGTATCCTCCAACTAAAACATGTGGATGGTAATCAGCAAATACTAGGTATTGTGGATACAGAAATATAAGATCCTTAAGGTCCTAAACTACAAAAAAGACAATGCATATATAAAAAAGGTTAGAACTCTACCCCAAATATAAATTACTCACCCACGAAGTAGAAGGATGATTCTCAGAAACATCTGAAGTGTTATTATCCCTGGTCTCAGCTCCACTGCGAATCCAATCGTATTGCCCCTCTGAAATTCTATGGTTCGAGCCTTTGAAAATTTTGCTAAACCAGCCCATTCAGCAAAGTATTTTTAGCACAAAGAATCCCTTCCCTATATATTCTCAAGAATCTGTTCAAACGAACATTCGATGCTTTTAGAAAAGTGAATTAGTAGTAAGCAGTATGGTACAAAAGAGAAAAACAACGTTGTTCTCCATATCTTTAATCATTTATCTAAACATGGGCAGATAAATTACGCAAAGATCATCGCACAGAAAAAATGCAAGAAGTATTTTAAGAGTATAAACTAATATATTTTGTAGATAGTACATTCCTAATCTAGCATCACCTTAAGAAAACCGAATGAAAACATAACGAGAAGAGCTTCAAATGCTATGCAAATATATGATACAAAACAATAAGGAAAACAGGGAAAGGAATTGCAAAACACAGTCCACATACAGAAACAAACCAAACTTGAGATCAAACCAAACTAAACAAAGATCATTATCAATTTACATTGGAGGACAAGCTTACCTTAAGCAAACTCAAGAATCTGCACAAATGGTGGAGCTAAAAAAGGCACTCAAAGAATAATTTATAATATTCTGAAAAAAAAGGGTATGCCTCCAATCGAAACAAGAGTACTCGAGATTATTATGTCCAGAATTTCACCTAAATCAAAGAATCAATCTAACCCTCGAGGCTCAACCCCTTTTTCCTTAAAAAAAATTAATGAAAGAAAAAATCTGACAAATATATGTGAAAAAAATTTATGAATGGGACAAGCCGCGTCGAAACTTGAAAACCAGAAGAAATCGACCGATAATGAATCAAAATATTCTTTTCTTCTACAATAGCACTCCTAGGAGAAAGAAAAACAAAAAAAATGAAAATTTTTGCAATGGGGATTTTAAGAACACTATAATATAACGCTCGTTTTAAAGATAAACAATCAACAATTCAAAGTCAACGACATCGTGTAATTTAAACCCAGAAAGAGTTGACAGAGAAAAAAAATCAAACGCCTCTCTGGATTTATTGGAGTAGTTGAATTGGAATGGTTGGAAAATTAAGAACGATGACTGTCTATGATAAATACAAGACAAGGCAGACACGGCAAAAAGCTTACGTGAAAAGAAAAATAAATCGAAATAAGACAAGCAACATATTGTAACTTGCATTGCCTTTGACGATTTCTTACCAATTACTCGATTCACTTTATATCCCTTTTCGAATTATATATCACAATGAAAAGAAACAGAGGAGAGTTAAATATTGTTATGTATTTTACTATGGAAATCAAACAATTAAATAATTAAAAAAAATATTTAAAACTAAACAACAATACGATGCGTTTATTTTACTATGTACATAACAATTATAGTAAATGTCGGGGTTTTTAATTAAATAATTTAAAAAATCAAACATTAATAAAATAAACAAGAAATAAAAAGCATTAATAAAATAAAGATTTTTGTATTCTGGGATTACGAGTTACGACTCGTAATCCCAGAATACGAGTTACTATCCTCGCTGGCGAGGGAGTCTTACGTGGAGTAACTCGTTATCCCAGAATACGAGTTCAATTTGGGTTTCAATATGATTTCAAGTAACTCGTAATCCTAAGTAACGAGTAGGGGTGGCAAAATTCCCATGGCGAACCATCCCCATCGGGACCCGAGGCTATTGGGACGGGGAATCTCCGGTTAAGATGGGGATGGGGGAGTTGACGGTGACCCGTCGGTGAAAGAGTGGGGATGGGACGGGGATAGTAATCATGTTTCCCACCCATTCCCGGCCCCGAACCCGGCCCCGTTTGAGTCAAATGGTGATTCACCATTCCCGAATAGATTTATTAATAAATAATATGAAAACTAATTTGAATCAAGAATCTTAAAAGATCATCCTTTTATATTCAAGATCGTAAGAATAAAAAAAATCGACTCTCAGTAGTTCTTCACAATACACGCATATTTCAATTCCATATTTATATCAATTTTTAATACTTCAATATCATATTTTACATATCTCTTTGTTTATATTACTTACTTTATTTTTTGTTGCAATGAGTTACATGAATATGGGGAACCCGAATCTCCCACGAAACGGTGATTACCCATCTCCGAACTAATTCATTCTAAACGGTGAATTAGCGGGGATGGTATTAAGACGGGAATTTGGTACGGGGACGGTATGTCCATTACCAGCCCGAACCCGCCCATTGCCACCCCTAGTAACGAGTTATTTTTTTTTGTATTTTAACTTATTTTATATTTATTAATTATATAATCTACCAAATCATAAAATCATTGGTATCTCGTGTGATTTATATAATAAAAAGCAATAAACGCATCTAATTTATTGTTTGTTTCGCGACGATTAAAATGACATATCTTATATTTTTTTAGTATCGGAAATATTTAATTATTTTTATAAACCCATATCACTCGCATCATTTCTTAATGTAGTATATTTCTCCTATATCATGTTGTAATTAATGATCTATTACCGCTAAATGGCATTTTCAAAATATAATTAAATATTTCCGATATTCGAAAATATAAGATACGTATATCATTTTAATCGTCACGAAACAAACAATAAATTAGATGCGTTTATTGTTTTTTATTATGTAAATCACATAAGATAACGATGATTTTATGATTTGGTTGATTATATAATTAATAAATATAAAATAAGTTACAATATAAAAACTAAAAAAAAAGAGTAACTCATAACTTAAGATTACGAGTTACTTAAATTAATATTGAAACCTAGATCTAACTCGTATTCTGGGATTACGAGTTAGTCCACGTAATACTCCAGCCAGCGAGGATAATACACTCGTATTCGTAACTCGTAATCCCAGAATAAGAAAATGTTTATTTTATTAATGGTATTTATTTCTTGTTTATTTTATTAATGTTTGATTTTTTTAAAATTATTTAATTAAAAAAGCCAGTAAATGTCAAATCAGTTAATCACTGTTCAAGACAAAGAGAACAAGGAAATGCTTCTGATTTACATAATCTCCATTTCAAGAACAAGAAGTCATCTTTGTTGGATAAAAAGAATTAAGAAATGAGTACGATATCAGACACACATATCATATGTAACAAGAAATACCACTAACAATCTTTGTATCACAGCAAGTAATTAAAGATTTAAGGTGTTCTTCATATTACTCCAATACCCTCTTCAACTTACGAGGTGTCCATATGATTTAGAGAAATTATTATCTCTTTTTATTTGTATACTATTTGACAGCAACTTCTGTTGTTTATTTGGTTGCGGTCTGGTCAGCGGCAAATGGAACGTTGGATTAGTAATTTGTAGCAGTAGCTATCTTGAACGTAGTCAGAAGATGGAGTATTATCTTCAGACGCACGTACAGTACGTGAGAACCCAGTACACGAACACAACTATCGCGATTCCAAGTAAACACCATATGATGAATAACTCGAGCTTGAGTCAATGACCGTAAACGTCGTAGAATGAAAGGTCGAGGCGTGTGTTAGACACACTGTCTGTAAGACGAAATCGCCCCGATATACAGTACTTTCGGTGAGCGGCGTTCGTCCCCAAGAACGACTTCTGTGACTCGTTCGCAGCACAACAATTCGAGTTTTTCCGGCAAATCGTACTCGAAAACGAGTTTTTTCTTGCTTCAGGATTGGGAGTATGAGAGCGAATTATGCAATTTCGTGTGGGTTGAAATGAATCAATTTTCCAACTCATATGAGGTCTATTTATAGCTTATCTCGCGGGGGCTTAACCGCAATTTCATGAACTTGCTGGATTGCTTCTGTTATTTTGACTTTTCAATCCAGAGGTCAGAATGCAAAATTCTACAACTTCTGGACTGTCGGTTAATTAGACGGCCCGATTTGAGCGACGACTGGCCTGATTCTCCGACCTGTCCCACCGGCGGCTCGACCGACAGTTCCGGTTGGGCCGGATCAGTCCAACAGTTCACTGCGGTCCATTGATCCAATGGATCATGCCACCTCAGCTGGGCTGCCCAATCAGTACTTACGCAGCGCCACCTCATGTGCACCTAAAAGAACCCATTGCGCACTTTGGCACGGCATGGCTCGGCCTCGGCCACTGGCACGGGCTCGGTGCTCGTCGGTGCGAGGCACTCGGGCTATTATTTGGGCCAAAACTCTCGTAAGCTTCTCAAGCCGACTTAGGCCCACTTAAGGTCACTTTAAGCCCATTGAAACCCATTTACATGGCAAGTCCTTTGAATAAACCCACATGGGTTTCTATAAAGTGAAGATTTTCTTAGTGTTTAACCAATGTGGAACAACTTTCCCACATTTATACATTATCAACCATTTTAATGGTTATTGGGCTTACTTCGAATATTAATTTCTCATTCACCAGAACTCGGTTTTGAGCGTATTAATATTCGTTAGATTCCCCGTGAAACGTAGATTCGTAATCTTTCAACGATTTCTCATTTTTCGACATCCGATGACTTTCCAGTTTAATTAAAATCGGGACATATTTTATTAATGGGTTAATTACCCATAGCCTAATTGGTCCAATAGGCTCTAAAATCCCAACTTCAGACTTATTATGTGTTCGAAAATCTAACGCACAGAATTTAAGATACTGACCGTGAAAAGCTTAACAGGTTAGGCATAACAATTAAAACACGACTGTCCTGTACTCATTCATTACTATCAAATTATCACAACAAAATTAAATACTTCACTTTACATTGTTGGGTTGCCTCTTGGAATTGTCTTAGGCTTTGTCTTTGATTATGGAGCCATCGTCGGTGCTAACATTATAATCTTAATCAATTGTATTTAGTTAAATATTGCTAATTAGTTTTGAGTATATACAGGGCATATGGGGCGGTATGATTGGAGGGATTGGCTTGCAGACGTGCTTACTACCACTAGAAATTGGGACAAGGAGGTAATTAATTCATACTTATTATGTTCTATTTGCATTGCATCTTTTCCATTCCTTAATCTCAAACTAATCTAAGTCCGTTTTTAATTACAGGCTAGTGAAGCCGAAAGCCGAATTAAGTGATGGGAAGGGCCTACTACAACCCAATTCAAGCCATGAACTAAGCTACATAGATTTCTTACCGAAGTATATATACATATATTATATCATCATCTATACTATTAGTATTATTACGATAAGGTTTGGAGGTGATTCACTACGTTACGTGTGGATAACTAGAGTTTAGAAATATAGAGAGAGAATAATTTAGGGGGTGTTTGTTTGGGGTGATCTTCCAAAACATCACCCTGATCCTCTCGTTTACCACTTATCACTGTGTTTGTTTAGTCTAGGTGACGAATCATCACCGGAATGATGGATCACCTAACTTATGAAAATGGGGTGATATTTCATATATCAGATCATCCCAAAAACCTAGGTGATCCAACATCACGGTGATGAGACGATCTATCTAACTTTTTAATGGACGAGAATACCCCTCATATTTTAAGATTATTACTTTATATGTCATTATAAATATAATTACATGATTAACATAATTAAATCTTAAAAATATTTCAGTTATTTAAAAATATTAAAACTTATATTTTAAAAAGTATAAATATAAATAATGCTTATAAATTAAATGTATATTTTAATATATTAATGATTATCACATAAAATATCAGCTTAAAAAATTAACACATTATTTAAGTCATATGTATAGGGTCAAATATGACATTTATATAACGTCACCCTACACATCACATTGATTAAACAAACAGAATACTTCAATATCACGTTGATATGCAAAATAAAATATCACCTTAAAACAAACACACTGTTACATCACCTTGATCCACATTCCGGTGATACCCACATCGCCGTGATGTGCATATTACCGTAATGTTGGATCACCTGAAACAAACGTCCACTTAATTATTATGTTGCTAACGTAAATTAAATCACCGTCGATCAAACGCTTACCTCCCAAATCCCAATACGACAAAGTATCAATCAAATTGTTATTACCTTAACCAAAATAAGTGAGAAAGACTACTTTACTATTAGTCATATCTCGAATTAAGGTTGTATAACTTGTGCATTAAGTGAAGGATACGTGTTTTGATCGTATGATAGTAACAATAATAATAAATAAAACAAAACAAAATCAATCACCATTGCTAAGAGAATACAGCTTATATATAATTCCACATATTTCGAATCAATCTTATTGCATATTTTCGTCGAACAAATCTTCTCACTCCAAAAAATCCATCTCTTGCCGTGAGAAAAAGCAAATAAGCCAATGGACCTCAGACAATCAATCGTCAACCAAACCGACGTGTCCCTAGCGCTGACCCGCCACGTCATCACCACCAAGGCCAAAGCGGCGAACCTCGTCTTCTCGCCGCTTTCGATCCACGTGGTGTTGGGTCTGATCGGTTCCGGGTCGAACGGCCCGACCCGAGAGCAGCTGTTGGGATTTTTGAAGTCAAAATCGAACGAGGAGGTCAACTCTCTGGCTTCCCAGCTGGTGACGACTATTTTGACCGACGGCGGAGCCCTCGGCGGGCCCCGCCTTTCGTTTGCGAATGGGGTTTGGGTGGATCAGAGCCTTACGCTCAAGCCCGAGTTTGAAGATGTTGTGAAGAATCACTATAAGGCGTCGTCGAGCCTCGTCGATTTTCAGACTAAGGTTGGCGGTCGTTAATCGATTCCTTTTGTTATTATGCCGTGGTGATTTTTAGTCTTTGATTTTATTGGGCTGTAGTGTGATGGAAGATGCTTTAAACCTTATGCCATGGATTCTTAGGATATGTCATATGCATTGGCCATGGATTTAAAGTTAGTATCTTGATTGAAGTCGAGATTTTCTGGTTCAGTAGAGTAGAAGGAAAAGAATTAAATAGTAACAAATAACAGAGATTCATTCATTCATTCATTCATTCATTCATTCATTCATTCATGTTTTAGTCCCTGATGAATAGCTATGTTTTACTCTCTAAAAGATGCTCTTTGCGGTCTAACAAATGATGTGTTTGAATAGGCTACCGAGGTTGCAAAAACAGTGAACAGTTGGGCTGAGAGTCAAACGAATGGCTTAATCAAAGAGCTCCTCCCACAAGGTTCAGTCGACGCTTCAACTCGACTCATCTTCACAAACGCATTGTACTTCAAAGGAGCATGGAACGAAAAGTTCGACCCTTCTCAGACGAAAGAGCACGAATTCTTCCTCTTGGACAGCACCTCAATCCAAGCCCCCTTCATGACGAGCAAGAACAAGCAGTACGTCAGCGCCTACGATTGCTTCAAAGTCTTGGGGCTTCCTTACAAGCAAGGAGAAGACAAGCGCAGGTTCTCAATGTATGTCTTCTTGCCCGATGCGAGAAACGGGCTGCCCGATCTAGTCGAGAAGATGGCATCAGAGCCCGAATTCATCGATCGACACATCCCGCGCCAGAAAGTGAAAGTCAACGACTTTCTAATCCCGAAATTCAAGATCGATTTTGGGTTCGAGGCTTCTGAGGTTCTCAAGGGGCTGGGGCTCGTGCTTCCTTTCAGCGGCGGCGGGCTCACTGAGATGGTGGATTCAGTTTCAGGGAAAAACTTGTACGTTTCAAACATATTTCACAAGTCATATATTGAGGTTAACGAGGAAGGTACTGAAGCAGCTTCTGCTACTGCTGGCCTTGTGATGTTGAGGTCTGTAATGGTTGAGGAAAAGCTCGATTTTGTGGCTGATCATCCTTTCCTTTTCGTGGTAAGGGAAGATCTTACAGGCGTGGTTATGTTTGTCGGACAAGTGCTTAATCCACTTGCTAATTAGTGGGCTGTTGTTATCTCATGTTTTCCTAATAAACAGAGTATAAGTAAGTTATGGGCTTGAGTGTTGTATGAAGTACATATGCCTTTTTGAATGGACAAAGTATGCAATAAAAACCGTCTTCATCGTATTACATATCTTTCTTGCTTCGTTGACTCGTATATACATCGACTGAAACATCAATCGTTACAACCTACGTCCGCCAAACAAGGCGAAGCACTCCAATAGTACCAGCCACATATAACGTGTTCAAACTTACTAAGCCATTACTGACAAGTACCATCGTATTACATCAAGTACAGGGCTATTACATCTAAAGCAGAGGCACCTTCATAGTTTACTAATCAGTAAGCCAATCCAAGGTGAAACGCTCTTTGGAGACCTGACACAAGCCCGGCCTACACTGTTCCAAATCTTTCCAAAGGAGATAAGCCTCTTCGTCGCAGACCACACGCCTCAAAGATTGCAAAAAACCCACAGAAACGGGCAAGCGTTTTAACAAAGGACAATCCCTCATATCGATTTTCTCAAGGCTCACGCATCCCCCTATGTCCTCGGGCAGGCATCTGATGTTAACGCACTGTGAAATGTCAATGTACTTCAGCCAAATTAGGTTTCTGATGCTTAAGGGAAGGTTCTTGAGATTAGGACAGGACGACAATCTTAAACTCTGGAGAAAACTGATCTTGCCCAAATCAGAGGGCAGCTCTTGGAAGGTGTCGCAGTTTGTGACGCTTAGGCTCTTGAGGGTGTGCATTTGGCATATTGTCGTGGGCAGTTCGGTCAAATTGATGCAGTGGTCTAATGTGAGTTCGGAGAGTGTTGGGAAGAGATTGGGTAAGTTGACGTAGGCAGAGTTATCGGGGTTTTTCGTTATGTCGCAAAGGATGAGGGATATTTTTCTCAGGTTCTTCAAGGGTGTGGTGATGTTTGGTAGTAAGGGAACAGAAATCTTTTCGAACCATAGGTTTCTGAGGCTAGTTAGGTTGCTGAAGGCTGAAGTGTTGTGCAGTATAGAACTTGAGGCGCTGGCATTGATCAGTATCAGGTTTCTGAGGTAGGGCATGTTCTCGAGAAAAGGTGGTAAGAAGTAGTTCTTCGATGTGAAGTTTAGGACTAGGACTTCGGCTTTTGGGAATTGCATTTGTACCCAATCCATCTCTGCCATTTCACCTGCGGGCATTAGGTTTGCGTATGGTTACAGTAGATACAGATGGTCCATATGCATTTGTTCGCATGATATTTATGCTAAATTACCCCTAAATCACAACAACTTTCTTGCATGTATACCTGTATGAACTGATATAACTCGAGCGTTGAATGGCTTATCAACGTTCCTCTCCCACTCTTTAGGAATCCCATCTTCTCTTCTAGGCATGAGCAGTCTCTTCCTTTGATTTACTCCACCAACGTTACTTAAATGTATTGCAAGATCCCGCAAAACGTCGTGCTGATAAACTGAAATCTCATAGTAGCTGATATATTTGTCTCCAGCCCTGCAAAAAATGTATCAGTAAAACACCCCACGACCGTAAATACTATATCCAGAATGTTATATACCTAGGATCTTTCACGAGAGTGAGGAGATTCTTGTTTGAAAGCTCGACCAACACAGCAAAAGCATCATCTTCATCTATGTCATGGAGTTCGACCCACATGTTAACAAGTAAAGCGAGAGGGATCTTTTTGTCTTCGGGAAATGCACCCATATCCAAGAAGCATTCTCTGTCCCTTTCGGACAGATTGTCGATGCTCATTTTCATGCGCTCCAGCAATTGAACTTCGTGCGATTCACAAAGAGGTTGCCCTCTCGATAATCTGTTCTTTGCACTCTTCCACAGCATCTCGGGTTGGCCCTTAAGCGACGACCCTATCACTTTTAGTGCAAGTGGAAGCCCTTTACATTCATCCACAACCTATTATGAGCCGAAAACAAGTGTTAAGCAAAACCAGATTGCCCCGAGGAAGGAAAAAGAAAAAGGAGATCAGATTAAGTGTTGTTACCTCCTTAACCAGATTCTTGTCCGAAATTATGGGAACCGAAGGTTGTCCAAAAGCAAAGTGACAGAACAGAGACATGGCTTCATCTTCAGTCAAAAGGTCCAATTCGTAGGAGTGATCGACTACAGATGGTGGGAATTTTAACCGTGAAACTACTAGGATTTTGCAACCTGGTATTTTGATTAGTAACTGTTCTAGGACTGATTGAGTCCAAACGTCGTCGAGAACTAGCAGTGTCCTCGCAGAAGATGGCACTTGGTAATTTAGGAGGTTCAATTGGGGGAAACTTTCGACATTAGGCGAGATGCTGTTCCCCGATACCATTCTCCAGATTTTCGACCTCAGCTGCTCGACGTTTGGGGATTGAGATACAGTAATGAAGAAAAGCCTGTCGTTAAAATAACCTGAACAAAGCAATGATCAAACTTCAGAATCAACAATGCATAGGCTTTCTAGGAACAAAGTTTAGATTGTTGTGTGTGTAATAACACTTACCCTTAACATCTCGGTCTCTGCAAATCTCTCTAGCAAGAGTAGTCTTTCCACTCCCACCAATCCCATGAATTCCAACAACCCCACAATCGTCCGCCAACAACAGCTTTTTCACCTTCAATTTCCCAATCTCCAAACCGCTGTTTGAATTCCCCAAAATAGCCTCATCACCACCCCAATACCCAGCCTCATTCCCTGCAAAATCACAACTTTCCACGTGGCCTATCTTCAAACTCCCCAATTTCCACTCCAGCCTATCGAATCTCTCCTCCATGCCAAACCTCACGTGGTGAACGTCCGCTAGAACGTGGGCCTGCATGGGCCCGTTCATGAATTGGGACACCGTCTTTTCCAATTTCTCCATCTTCTTCGAGAGGCGCAAGTTTCTGTACACGTTCCATTTTGGAGAAGAGAGGACCTGTCACAGTTCAATAAAATCAAAATGAATTTTCTCAAGTTACCATTAAATTCGGAATCACAGCGATTTAGAGGAATTTGTTTGGAAAAATCAATTGGCTTCAGAAAACAACTCATCACGTGAAAGGGAGAAAGAACAATTTTCAGTCATCAGCTACCAACATCAGCACGATGATGGTATCAAATATCAATCAGTGAGAAAACATCGAAAAGCAGATAATCACGCCACCCAACGTATAAAGACAGCATCATTAGTAAATCAGATCCCACCACCCACTGAAAAGAGAAAAAACTGGATTTTTCCTTGAAATCACGAATCAGGGTCATGAAAAATCATCTCTATTCATAGCTCAGCTCAATCGTTCTAGTAAGACAGTGACTATCGTAACCTTGTTGGCCAACTCTAGCCCCTGTGATAGTGTCTCGGAGAAGGCATCGAGCTGACGCTGTCGGTGTTGAGGCAATTCATTGCCGGCGAGCTTGATTTCTTGTATGATCGGAAGTAATTGGGTGATGTAATGGATAAGATGGTCGGCGCTAGTACGGCAAGAAACTGATTTCCTGGATATCGTGATGAGCTGCTTGAGGAGCTCTGTAGCTATTTCTCCGGCGAAGAAATCCGTTACCGCCATTTCATCACAGAGAGAGAGAGAGAGAGAGAGAGAGAGGTGGCTTATGCTTAGCTTACACTATACGACGGTAGTCAAATTTGTCTTCCCATTCTCAATTTTGTCGGGACATACGATATTTTCGTTATAATAAAACTAGTATGTTTTCGCACAAGAATATAATTATATTTTAATTTTGAGATTAATTATTTGTAATGTTTAATGTATAAAATATAATTTTTAATTATATAAACAAAAAATTAGGAATACAAGTGGGTAACAAATAAAAAACTTAAAAGCAATATAAAAATTATTAAAGTAATTAATTAATAAAAGGAGGACTAAATTGCAGCCAAATATGGCAGTTTATAGCAACTAGCAAGTCTAGATAATATCAAACTAAGAAATAATAATTGGATAGAAATCTTATCTCAATCAACAATCAACCATGTGCAGTAAACCTAAATTCGTCAAAAACGAATTATTAGGCGATTGATTGCTTTGCAGGTTGCATATTTTTATCCATTTTTTATGCTATTTACACGTTTTAGATTGCATAGCCGCCTCGGGTCCCACAGTAGTGACGTCATTCGGCGATTCTTACTACCAAATTCAATGAATGTATAATTAGTGGAGCCAACAAAACTAACACCACACATAGTAGCCGATGTAATAATATTCCCCACAACAAAGAATATGCCTTCCTTCTAAATAAGAGAACAATGGAATTTATTTTATCTTATCTATCTTGATAAAATAAAAGAAACATAATCACAACATTATCATATGAGCTCTTACTACAGAGAGCAAATTTGTTCAAACCTTCAACTGATTTTGGACTTGTAGCGCCTCGACAATGCTATTGACCCACCTGAGAAGAAAAAAGATGTCAACTTTCTACATAGAAATAAATGCAACCAAATTTTGAGGACGACTGCCAATAATACAGGAAAAGAAAACATGCTACATATGTTAATCATTACAAGATCTGTATTTTAATAACGAGACATTAGAGAAGAAGTTTTCACACAATCTCTGTAGGTGTGACAGTTTCAATCTCTACCCAAAGTTTTCAGACTACGCAAAGCAGTTAATTGGCTTCTATTCATCGCAAGTTTCAATTTTTTGCAATAGAAAGTAGTTTTTTTTTTTTTTTTTTGAGATGAAAGATAGTTAGTTACCCTTCGAGGCCGGGATTTGTAGGGAAGTAAACGTTCTTTAAGCCCAATTTCTTAGCAGCAGAAGCAGTCGTTTCCCCAATGCACGCAACTGCATTGTCCCAACTCTGTGAATCTTGAATCAAACTTACCCAAGCACTGGAAATATTAGAAGTAAAGAGACTTAGTTTACAAGCGAAAGATATTATGCATTAACAAGGAATATCTATATATATATATCAGTTAATAAGTGAATTACCGAATAGCAGAAGGAGACGCCACGGCAATAACGGGGGCAAGAATTGCTTGATCCAATACCACTCGATCGACATGACTAACAGGTTCCTAAGATTAGATAGATAGATAGCAATGAATCGATGAACTCGTTGTATTCAGTTTTTTCTTTTTTTTTTTGGACATTATGCTAGAGATTAAATGGAACTATTGGTGATATGCTATCTAATCTATTCGTTGGCATCATAACAAGAAGAAGAACAAGTGTGTGCGTTATACCGTGGTATATGTATTCAGCCTGGTAACCTCAAATCCACGCTTTGCAAGGCCTTCCTCTGTAAGAAGAAACCTTGTTAGCGAAAGGGTTTCAAAATAAGAACTACATCAGTGCAGATATTGCTTCACAATTCATCTATTTGTAAGGGAGGGAGAAGGGCAATTAAGTTATAAAAATCTGATGAATTCGAACTAATATCCATGGCGCTCACCGATTTCTTTGCCAGCTTTGGCTGAAGCTGGATAGAGAACAGAGCATTTACCACCGCTGTCATTTTTCGGAAGTTCAGCAGCCAACGACTTGCCAATTGCTGAAAATTCACAAATGGTTACTTTTGCTTCGATTTCGAAAAGATGACAGAGTAAAACACCTTTTGAGGGTGCAAAAGCCACGTTGATGCTTTGCTTAAGAGATGGCTCAAGATTCTCAAATACACTAGCTGTACCAGCTCCTACAACTCCAATCCTAACATTTGGTATCTTTGCAGCTCTGTGGATCAAGAACTAGAATTGGACTTGGGCACTTCAGCCACAATAACTAGAAGAGAATCGAAACTCAAACCAAGTTGCATATGTAAAATAAAAGGAGAGGAATCGATCTAGCTAGTCTAGTGTAATGGTCAGTGCATGCATCTAGAGATAAATAGGAGATGATGCAAAGTCGATGAATGATGGCGACTAAAGAATAGTAGAAGAAGAGAGCTATGAAGCTGAACCTTACTTCCAAGCTTCGAGGAACACTTCGCCTGCTTCGGGAGAAGTTATTACGATCCAATCGAATGAAGTTGCTGCAGCACATGAGTACATTGATATTAGGAAGACCCAAGAATGATTCTTATAACTAGCTGAAACTTAAGCAACTGCATAATCTTCTCTGGCACATACTAGTTAGTAAGGAAGAAAGTTTGTCTAGGTCGGGCAACTTTCTGTGCTGTATTAGAGGAAGCTCTAGGCATCCAATCCCATTGTTTAACTGAACATAAACCATTCGTTTCAATGGTCAGAAATCATTCTCACATAAGTTCTTGATAACTGACATCTACCCAAAGCTGTCATTATTCGCCAAAAATGGCTGGCATGAAACAGAGCATAAGTGTTTCTCCATCGTAGAGTGAAAACTAACATATTACGGAAAAAAAATCAAATTGAGCACATCTCCAAGAAGAACTAAGCCACCACCCAAAAACAAATTACATATTCAAGAAGTAACCCAGCCCCAAACTCAAGAGAGATCAACCCCAGAAAAAAAAAGGCAGAAAGATTCAAATTTTACCAGTGCATTGATGAGCTTCACATTCTTTCCCCTCTCTCTCGTGACCACAACCTGCGGATTCGAAGATGGGTTCAGACAAGCACGAACTGATGATAACGTTGCGTTCCTGGTGAAAATCGCACCGCCGTGGAACTTGTGAGAAGAGAATGAATAGCAGCAAACAGAAAGAGGCCGCACGGCAAAGAAATTAGAGGGAGAAAGCAGATTCGTCATTTTTACAAAGTAGAGCAGCCGTCGAGGGGTATTTTAACAGTAGGGAGCGATTGTGTTTTATTAAGCAAAAGGGAGTGGACCGAAAGTTATCAAAATACCCCAACTTAAATTGGCTTTTTTCGAGTAAAAAAAATTCGAGAAATTCGAAAAATTATATTAAATTCTAGTTATTTTCGAGTAAAAAAAAACTCAAAAAATAAATAATTTTTTCGATTTTCATTTTCGATCTTTTTTTTTCTACTCGAATATAGCATTTTTCTACCAGAATTTTATTCGAGTAACTCGAATAAGAACTCGAATAAATCGATTTCTACTCGAAAACGTCGATTTCAGGCTCAGAAACACCAAACTTCACTCAGATTTGGGGTTAATATGTTTAAGAATCACGAACCCATCGATTAACACCCCATTTCGACAAGAAATTTCAGTCGAGCGGATCAAAATCATAATCAAACACTTCGATTTTTTTAAACAATTTCTTTTTTTAAATTAAAAATCCTACACTCCCTTTTGTTAATTTCACACAAAAGTAATATTAAATAACAAAAAAACCCGAGGTGGAGCTGGTCAGAAGTCCTTTTGTTTAGATTTTACTTATATATATATATCATATATATATATATATTAGGAAAAATTGACAATAATAATCCAACCTATCAATTCCCCGCTCAAAATAAACTCAACTATCAATTATTTCAGAATAATCCTAACTATATAGTGAGTCTTTCGAAATTGCACCAATGTCACTTGAAACTTGTTTAGCAGGTAATTTTTTTTATTTTATTACCTATATATTTTACGATAATTTTTCAAAATAAAATTAGTAAAATCAGATTTTTTATATTTTAAATATCATTTGAGGTTTTGTTACGTATTAATTAATGGTGGCCAAAGTGGCTATTAGTCTAAGTTTTATTATTTAGATTGATTTATAGTATCAGGAGAAAAATAAAAATAAAAATGCATATGTACCTGCAACATGTATCAAGTGACGATAATTTTTCAAAATAAATTAGTAAAATCAAATTTTATTTTTTAAATATCATTTAAATTTTTGTTACATATTAATTAATGGCGGCCAAAAGTGGAGATTAGTTTAAGTTTTATTATTTAGATTGATTTAAAGTATTTGAAGAAAAATAAATACGTACCAAAAATTCACATGGTAACATTTTATTTTAATTAAAATTATTAGTATTAAAATATATATGTAATTATAATAAAAAATGCATAAATGTACCTGCAACATGTATCAAGTGAGACGAGCGCATTTTTTAAAAAGCGTAAAATAACGCGTTTTGTAGTGCCCCATATCGCATGCAAAAAATATCGTATTTTGTACTAAATAGTGCAAATATCTGAGTAACATTAGTTTTAAATTTTTGTGACTCTAAAATAAGATTTTAATGCTATTTCAATTTTTCCGAAGGTTTGAGTGTTTGAAAAAATTATTTGTTTGCTTGTTTGTTATATTATATTTTTCATTTTAAAAAATTAAATTAATAATTTTTTGTTGAGATTATTCGAAATGATTCGTAGTTGGGTTTATTTCGGGCGGGCAAAATCAATTGGTAAGATTATCAACATGAAATTCTCCTTAAAAAGATGAAAAGAAAAAATTATTTTACTAATTTTATTTGAAATTTCGTTTTAAATGCATATATATAAGTAATTAATATAAGAAATACCTGCTAAACAAGTTCTAGGTGACACGGGTGCAATTTCGGAAGACTTGTTGTATAGTTAGAATTATTCAGAAATAATTGATAGTTGAGTTTATTTTGAGCGGAGAACTACTGATAGGTTGGATTATTTATTTTTCCTATATTTTATCCATATAATTACTTACTGGCTTTTAATTAAAATAGGGTTATTAAGCCAAAATCGATAAAATAGGGTTAATTTGGTGGAAATTAACAAAATCGAGCGAAACGTGGCTATTAGAAGCGACGCCGCATCTATTGGTAGCGACGATGACGTGGAAATTAATAACCATCGCGAAAATACAGGTGGGCCCGGCTGGGCCCGCATGTGGCCCGCGTCGCAGTTATTGGACGCGACGACGCGTTTAATAAGCGCGACGATGATAACGGCCACTAAACCCACCACTAAACCCACTAACGACCCACTAACGACGGCCCATACGATAATGGAACACCGTCGCTGTTAATGGACGCGTCGTCGCGGCTATTGCCTGCGACGTCGCGTTTAATAAATGCGGCTTTCCCCCTATTTAAAGCCGCTCGATTTTCGATTATCAATTCATAAAATTTCATACATATCCAATATGGTGTCTAGAAAAATTCAAATAGTTGTTTATTATGGCGGTGAAATCATACACGGATCAAACACCATACAGTATAGTCTTCAACCCATCGGTTATCGACGAATTCGTCGCGATACCAATTTCGAGCAATTTCTTAGTATGCTGTACGACATGACTTCTGTCGACAGCAATGCTTTCTTTTTAATCGTTCGTGCGAAGAACGAATACTATCAACACTCACAACTGTATCATAATCTCCTGCTATTGTCTAGTGATGCCGACCTGGCATACTTCTTGGATCCCGATAACGAGCTGGATTACATCGAGGTCTTTGTCGAGGCAACCGAGATCGTTCAGTCCGAGCGCAACGTATATCCTCCCGACGAGTACACGAATACCGCGCCGAGCTTTTCGATTCCTGACATTGCTTCAGTTACTGAAGGATTGACGAAAATTTCGTTTGCCCCTGACAAAGATATACCTTCGAGCAGCCGTAGCGTTCCTATTAGTTCGACGGTGGCGCAGCCTGAGATCGATCACGACGCCGTCCAAGATGACGTCAGTGACTCTGAAGCCGATGACGAGGGTGGGGCACTAGACGATTTGCCCCGCAATTGCCGATGATGAAAATGACGATGAACGAATGCCAAGTGAACTAGAAGAGAATAGAGCATTATACCAGTCGGTGCCGTTTAATACCTCTTATCAAATGGCTCCCACAGAAGCTGACGAAACTGGTGGTATTTTTACGACACGGACGATCCCGCATTTTACGTAGGTATGACGTTTAATAGCAAAGAACAATTAAAATGTGCTGTTAACGATTACCAATTGAGGGTTGTTAGACGTGAGTACCACGTGACCGAAAGTAACAGAACTGCATGGAGCGTGAGATGCAACCACAACGACGATTGTAACTGGACACTGCGAGCAGTCTTCAAACCGAAAATTTTTTTTTGGAAGGTGACGAGATACGGTGGACCGCACACATGCTTCACGCACGAGTTGGCCAGCACCCATCGTAATGTTTCGCGTACTGAAACCGCGAGAATATTAATCCAAACGGTAAAGAACGACCCACAGTATTTACCTAAAAACGTGCAACAGCTCGTAAAAGATACCTTGGGTACGATATTCCGTACATTCAAGGATGGCATGGACTCAAGCGAGCAAAAGAGATTGTTTATGGTACTTGGGAAACGTCAATCCAACAGCTTCCTATATTCATGAAAGCGTTGCAAAGATACAACCCAGGAACGGTGGTGCAGTGGTGGCATCTTCAAGACATGTCTGGAGTAAAAAAATTCGAGTATGTATTTTGGGCATTCAGACCTTGGATTGACGGCTTCAAGCATTGTCGTAGAGTGGTCTGTGTCGACGGTACGCACTTGTATTCGAAGTACAAGCATAAAATGTTGATTGCATGTGCACTCGATGCAAATCAGAAAATTTTTCCACTTGCGTTTGCCATCGTTACAACCGAAAGCTTACATTCTTGGAGTTGGTTCTTGAACTTGCTTAATATTCATGTATTGGAAGGACAACCGGTATGCCTAATTTCAGATCGCCATCCAGGTATTTGTTGGTAAAAATTAATCTTGTTGTTGATTTTTTTTCTTTCTACTAAAATTATTTCATATTACCTACGAACTGTAATGCAGGTTTAGTGTCCGCAGTAGAACGGCTCGACGCTTACAGGTCTCCAAACGGAGTGCATCGTTACTGTTTACGTCACGTCGTATCAAATTTTAACAAGGAGTTCAAAGATAGTGACCTAAAGAAATTGTGCCACAGAGCAGGGATGGCGCATACGGTGCAAAAATTCGAACGGATCATGGAGCATCTTAAGGGTCTGCGAAAAGAAGCATATGATTGGTTGCGCGAGATTGATCGAGAAAAGTGGACATTTGCTTACGATGGTGGGCTTAGGTGTGGTTCAATGACGACGAACATCTCAGAAGCGCTTAACTGTACGTGTGCACGGCGTCTATGTCTTCGAGCAACGGGAGTAAGGTCATGGACGTCGAGCTGCCGCTGGAGTCGGGGAACAAAACCGATCCCATGAGTAATAGCGCATATGCACGTGCCCGCTGATCGACCTCATAATATGAGCTGTGATCATCGATCTCGTTGGCTTCTAGCCAGTCTGCAAATTTCCTCAGCGACACCTTCGTCCCGGTGTACGCCCCCACAGCAGGTCTGTAACCAGTCAGCTCCTCCAAGTAATCGAGCCACTGATCCTGCGTCCTGTGCTGGATAACACCACTGACCGAGTGACCATCAACGGGGAGTCCCCACAGCACACCGACGTCCTCAAGAGTGACGGTGGCCTCACCCACAGGCAAGTGGAACGTATGCGTCTCCTTCCTCCACCTCTCTACGAGGGCCGTGATCAAGTGTGGATCTAACTTCTGAGATCCACAACTATACACGCCGTAGAAGGACATAGTATCCAACCTCTCCAGAACACGACCGTGCAACCGCACCGGTCGTGAAAGCTTACCCCAGACGACACTCTCCAAACCCCAAACGGTCAAAGGTGTGTCGAGGGCACCATCAGCGTTGGATAGTACATCGTTACAACGATGACTATCCTGGAATATCAAAAGTGATCTATCGATCGGACTAATATACGTTCGTATCCATCCTAAATTAGCGTTTCAAAGTCAATATCGCAAAAAAAAAACAATAAACAAACACATAAATTGACTCATGTACTAACAAACGAATCAAATAACCTAGAAACCCTAATTTCAAAATTAGGTTTCGAAATTAGGGGAAATTTCTAAATCGAATCAATTATGTAAAATTAGTGTGTTATATCAATCTATTAAACAACCCACAATATGTAAAGCACATATTATACCAAAAACACAAACTTAAACGCAAGAATTCGACGAAATTTAACGAAACATCAAGATCAAGATTTAAACAAATTAGGAGTTTCTTACCCAAAAAAAGCTTAATCGAAGATGACGAGGAAGAATGGATCTATCACGTGGTGTTGGCCGCCGTCGTTCGCCGCTGTAAATCGCCGGAATCGGTGGGGAGGAGAAGAGGAGAAATGGAGAGGAAGAAGAAGAGCTCGCGGCCTTTATTAAGCACGTCGTCGCGGCCATTAACCGCGACGTCGCGCCTAATAAGCGCGACGGCCTATTTACTGGGCCAACGATCGGTCCAGGCAATTTTAATTTAAAAGTCAGGCCCGATTTTCAAATATCGGGCCCGATCAGGCCCGCGCGAAGCCCATCGTCGTTGCCACGTCATCGCCGCGGCAATGGATGCGGCGTCGCTATTAATAATCACGTTTCGCTCGATTTTATTAATTTCTGTCGAAGTAGCCCTATTTTAGCTAATTTGGCTTAAAAAAACCCTATTTTAATTAAAAAGCCATTACTTACTACATCATCGAATCGAAAGTAACAACACACTGTTACGAAACAGAGGATTGACTTTTACCGCGGGAGAGGAAGTAGAAAACAGAGAGCTGAGTTAGCCAGAATCTGCTCTGCTCTTCGATGGCTTATCATCTGCCGTTCAACCAAAATGCTTATCTCAGCCCATCGATGACTCGCCTAACACCTTTCTGCGCCTCCTCATGCCTGAATTCAAGGACCCAAAATCCAAATTCATGGAAATTTGTGAAACCCATTTCTTCAGCCTTATCACGTAGTAGCTGTGAAACCCCCTTTTCATCTTCAGAAGAGATTGGATCTTTAGATAGTGTTAGTAGTTGCAGTGAAGGAGGTATCACTAGAAAGCCAAGGGTTTTTTTCTTGGATGTGAATCCATTGTGTTACGAGGGAAACACGCGAAGTTTGCAGTCTTTTGCTCGGTGGATTTCCTTATTCTTTTCGCAAGTCAGCTTAGGCGACCCCGTCATAGCTGTAAGCTCCTTTTCTGTAAATTTGTTTTAAATATTTGTTCATCTGTTTGCAAAAGGATAAAGGATTGCATGTTTACCTCAGGGCTGGAAAAATGATATGAATCAAAGATCATCTCTTTCTTTACTGAAAACAGAGTGATAATAACTAATAATGGTAAATTGCTTCTTGTGGAGAATAATTGACAGGTTTTACCGTTGCTAGTTAACAGCTGATGTTCTTGAAATGTTATATTAGTGTCTAATATTCAGGTGTTTGATGGGGAAGGAGGTACCGAATACCGTAGACGGCTGCTACCATCGTATAAAGCAAAAAGAAGGAGAATTTGTAGTAACAATTTTGGAAGATCACATCAAGTTGTACTCGACGTTCTGCAGAGATGTAATGTACCTGTGAGTGGAAGTTTTCCATGTTCATGCTTCATTAGTTCATTGATGTTTGTTACTGCATTCTTGTATACATGAAAGCTCAATGATTATCCAATTTGTACTTTGCAGGTTGTAAAAAGTAAAGGGCACGAAGCAGACGATGTCATTGCAACACTCATTGATCAAGTTCTGTCACAAGGATATCGAGCTGTAATTGCTTCCCCTGATAAAGATTTCAAACAATTGATATCTGAAGATGTTCAGATTGTTATGCCGATGCCACAATTACAGAGATGGTCCTTTTACACACTGAAGCACTATAGAGCTCAGTACAACTGCGAGCCTCAGTCTGATCTAAGCTTGAGTAAGCAGTTGCTAGTTTTATGACATCTTTTTAATGTCCTTAGAGAATTAATAGTTGAGGCTCGTTACATTTCATGGTTTTAGTAACAATAACTGTTTCAGAATTCACTCTGCCTTCAATCAACAGATCAAACTTGCTCTGATATCCAGCTTAAATTTCATGATGGTATGTTAAATTCGAGGGTCTTTGTTTTCTAAGGATGCATATTGGGTGATGAGATAGATGGTGTGCCAGGCGTACAACATCTCGCGCCTGGTTTTGGTCGAAAGACTGCATTAAAGCTCCTCAACAAACACGGATCTTTGGAAAATTTGCTCTCCGCTGCATCCGTAAGAACGGTGGGGAGACAATATGCGCAGGACGTGCTCACAAAATACGCAGATTTTCTGAGGAGAAATTACGAAGTTCTTTCTTTGAAGAGGTGACCCTCTTAATTCTTGTTGTGTTGGTCCTTTTGACGTATGTTAGCAGCATCTTTTTCTTAATACGAAATTTTAGCAGAGATGTCAATGTCAAGATTGAGGAGCATTGGCTGTCTCGAAGAGACCAAGAGAATGACTCGACGGTCCTATCCAACCTTATGAGAGACATCAAAGGCAAAAGTTGATTTCTTCTGTTGCGAATTTAAATACATCTGTTAAGTATTAGTTTTCCTTTATCAGTTAAAAAGGTGATCGATTTTTCTTCATATATGAATGAATACTAAGCGTACATACTTTCCGACAGATAAAATAACGAATACTTTCAGACAGATAAAAGGGACATCGAAGATAGATGTTGTCAAAACACACAGAATGCATGTAGAACTAACGACATAAGAACTGAAACTATATAAAATCTTGCTTGTTTCTGCTGTCTTTTATCTTGCTGTGATCTGCCCGAAATTGGAATTATGCAGAAGTATAAGCTTTAGTCCCTTCACACCTTCGCCAGTTTTGTTCAGTTTCTTCCGAGGGGTAGGGTAATATGCCTCCTTGAGCACAATATCATCCACGCAAGACCAAGTGGGCCCTCTCGGCGAACTATCAGCATACAGAAACCTGTTAGAAAATGGATTCACGAGACTCCTACGAAATTCCTCAGCTGTCTCGCATATGACGCCCTGCATTGAGAGAAAACCGCAGAATATCATGTCAAAGAACATACCTTTTTCTTAGTGCTAAAACCTGCAGAAGTTATCTTACTCACATCAGCCATGGCCTTGATCTTAAGAGTAACATCGTTGCTAAGCAGTACGATTTGCTCGTCGTTCTTGACTTGTTTGAAGTGAAGGGCACATTCAAGGATGTGATCTTCAGGTGTTGGAGTTGTGATTTCGCGTGAACTGAAGGGCGAAAATGTAAAATAGTCGCCGTCGAACCATTGACGAGGAGAAGAAGAATGGAATGATGGCGGTGTTGGTGGGATCAGCGTGTTTTCTTCTGCTGAGCTCTGCACGTGAATCCACGAGTTCGTGTTCGACGTGCAGTCTTCAATCCATTGCAGGGCGGAAGAAACCTCGTCTGATCGTTTGAAGAAGCTTCTCTGCCTCAGCATGCAATCGAGTACTCTTACAACTGAGATCAGAATGGAAATGATTAGAGTAAGTCACAAGAGATGCACCTTCATCCTATTATTATGTAAGCAGATATCAAACAACTAAAGATTGGAGTTGGGAAAAACTTCTCAACCAACACATATGAATGGTGAAAGGCTCTGTTGTTACCTATTCTTGGAACAACCATGTTAGTTCCCTTAAGACCTCTCAATAGCTGTAACTCCCTCCTTGTCTGTGTGTTCAGCAAACAACCAGTGTCAACTATGATTGTCCACTTATTTCTTTCCTTCTTCAAATTTTCCTGCAAAAAGAAGACATCACATGAGGCATTCTGTGATTGACTCACATTAAGGTCCATCATAACTTACATTTGAGCGATCAATCTCATACGACGGATAGGTAATAGATGCTCTACTTCTTCCTTCATCCCCACGAACAGAAGGATTATTTAAATCAGCCCTTACATTGCTCGGTGAACTCAAATATAATGGACGAAAAGGTTCTCGATCTTCTCTGGGCTTCAGTACAGCAGATTGCTTTCCAAAGTTGCCGCGACCTTTCAATTCAGTACTTGCTACTTTACGCTCTTCAAGAACGTTTTGAAACTTACCCAGAGAGCATACTGCAGATTTCACTTTATTTCTGTTGTTATTACCAGCACTCATAAGAGGTGAAGACTTGCCCGAATTCTGAACTTTATCTTCTTCTAACGCCCCACTTTTCTTCTTGAACCTAAGAGCTCTGTTACCTGGAGTCATATTCTCCTTGTCGGGCATGAAAAAATTTTCTTCACCATGATGAGGCAAAGAAGAATTTGAAATATATGTGCTCTTCGAAGAATTTTCACCCTCGCTCTTCATAAGGGGAAAATCACCCGTACGATTCTCCTTATCTGGAGTATAACTCTCTTCGCTCGGTCCAGGGCTAGCAACATTATACTCAGTTTCATGACGAATCGACTCGACCTGTAATAACATGTTGCTTTCAGCATTATTTCTTCGAATTTGGCTCGTTTCGACCTTCACAATGTCAGCTTTGCCCCTTCTCGACCAAATACTTTGATCCAACTTTTTCTGAGGGTTTATATCCGTTGTTTCATTTTCTTCTTGAGGTAGTTTTCCATGTGAACGAGGCGATGGAAGAATAACTATCGAGGGGAAATTTTCATCTTCGGTCTCGTAAGTATCGACGCTCGTGATTTCATCTTCAAGGTGGTCAGAGTGTTCCTCTTTCTTGCAAAAAGGATCGTCTAAATCTCCATGGTAGCCGATTTCTTCCCCCGACGAGGAAAAACCTTCACTTTCCTCAGAAAACAGCAGTTCTAGGCCATCCAAAATCTCACTCGGGTCGTGCCTCTGATCATCTTCACAAGACTCAGATTTTCCAGCCTGCAAGAATCAAATCAAATGCAAAGAGCAGTTCGATTAAAGAAATGTCAAAGACACAGAATGATCAGTGACTGCATGAAAGTCAAGTTCTCAGCATTAAACCTGAAGAAAACCAGCTTCCTTTCCTTGTTCGACCGAGTCTGATGTGCCATTTACATCATAAGCTAGGTTATATGGAACCCAATTGAGCTGATACAACCTACTCGACGAACCAAGGCTCAGTATATCTCCTTCATTTAGCTTCACTTTCACTCCTGGCATAATCTTTTTACCTGAAACCCAAGTTCCATGAACTGGGAAGGAAAACTCTCGGTCAAAAGCTCGAAAAGATAAAAAGAACCCCATAAAGCTGGAACAAGAAAACCTAAATAGATAAAATTCAGCCACACACACGCACAACCACACACACTGCGACTTGTCAATCAAGAAACAGGGCAAATGAGTGAAAACAATCAGCCGAACGCACTAAAATAAAAAATGTAGAAGCAATTAAAGAAAAATGGGGAGAAGGGTTCCGACCAGAAGATAGATCCGTGACGAAAAGAGAGCGTGACGATGTGTTAGAATTGATTTGGAGGTGAAATCTGCTGATACTCGGATGCTCCAGCTTTATATTGCAGTCGGGGTGTCTTCCGACGACTAATATCTCCTCGGTCGCCGATGAGTCCTTATCTGCAGACATTTCGCTCCAAGGAGAAGAAATCAGCGTAGAGGGATTGTCTAATAAAAAGATGTTCTTGAGGATACAACTGTTCTTCAAGACTGTGAAAACTGGGATTTCCCTTTCGAGTGGGTTAGCCATTGATGAATCTATTTTGCGCAAAAGTATGAGTGCTGAGTGTGAGCTTGATGGGCGTTTCTTGAATTTGATATGGAAGAATGGAGCATTAATGTAAAGGAGGATAGGAGAGAAATTTGAACTGAATCTTGAAAACTCAAAATGGCGACCGTTAAGTTTTTATGTCGCTATTAAATGTGTTTGTAGTGGTGACCTAAATATTGGAACTGTTGAGGTAACACTGAACCAAACACAGAACGTACAGCGGATATGATAAATTTAGCACAGTGGAAATAATTAAAAACTTTGTAGTTAAAAACGACACACACGAGATATAAAATTGTGCAGCAAGTTCTTCAACTTACTGCGAGCCTCGTGGCAAAATTCCCCTATTAAAATGGATTACAAAAAGAACAACTATCGAAGATAGTAAAACAAGCCTAAAACGGAAAGAGTAAAACGATACTAAACCTTTCCTAAAAACCAACGTCTAGATGCTAAGTCCTAGACTAAAATGAAAAGAGTAAACTTATGCATAAAACAATAAAAAGATGAACGCCTCTCGTTCTTTTCAGATCTCGTTCGCTCAATATGACTAGTGTGTTTCGCTCCTTATCGCTCAAAAGTTACTCCCTCAAAGCTCACCAAGGCAGCTCGAAAATGTCCTTTAGTTACAGGCCTTGGCTCTCTTTCGAATTGGTCTCGTAGTTTTTCATGATGTTCATCAACGTGTTGAAAGCTAAATTGTGTGCTTCCTCAACCGCCGCTACCTTCACATTATACTTTTCGATTAGAGATCGAATTGCTTTAGAATTTAATACCTTATTTGAGATTGGTTCTCCCAAGCTGGCACATTCGCTCGATATAATCAAAAGCTTCCCAACATACGTGGTGATGTCCTCGTCTTCTTTCATTCCGAGGTTTTCGAATTGATTGTGGAGGAGTCGAAGTTTGGTCTTACGCACGCTCGCATCTCCTTCACAGTATCGTTGAAGCATCTCCCACGCACTGTGAGCTGTCGTGCAGTTCTTTATAATTCCGAACATGAAGATGTCCACATAAGAGAATATGACATGAAGGGCTTTGTCGTTGAACTCAGCTGCACTCCTCTCGAGATTCGTCCATTCGCCGACTGGTTTGTCCACGACTTCGCCATCGGCGTCTGGTGCAGTTCTTGGTGGCGTATATCCATTGAGCACAGCGTCCCACGCACGTGTATCTATTGACTTGATGCATTGGCGCACGCGGACCTTCCAATAGGCGTAGTTGGATCCGTCTAAAACAGGAATCTTCTCAAAATGATTTGAGCTTGAAACATCCATTGAAAAACGTTTAGTCACGTCAAACGGAGGCTCTGATACCACTTTAAAGTGGTCGATATGGATGCGATCTAAATAAGTTTTAAAACCAGACACAAAGATGTTAACTAAAATGTTGATCCAACACACAGCCAACACTCTAGATCAGAACGTTTTAGCACAGCGGAAAAAATAAAACTTAGAAGTAAAAGATGACACACACGAGATGTAAATTTATGCAGCAAGTTCTTCAACTTGCTGCGAGCCTCATGGATTACAAAAAGAACACCTATCGAAGATTGTAAACCAAGCCTAAAACGAATAGTAACGATCCTAAACGTTTCCTAAAACCAACGTCTAGATGCTAAGTCCTAGACTAAAATGGAAAGAGTAAAGCTAGGCATAAAACATTCAAAAGCTGAACGCTCTTTCGTTCTTTTCAGATCTCGTTCGCTTAATATTTCTCGTGTGTTTCGCTCGTTGTCGCTCAAAAGTTACTCCATCCAAGGCTATCCAAGGCAGCTCGAAAATCTCCTTTATTTATAGGCATTGGCTCTATTTTGAATTGGTAAAATATCTCTTGAGAATTTCCTAAAATCTTTCCTCGAAGATCTCCCTAAATATAGTAAATATCTGAGTTCGAATCTTCTAATGATTGATCTCATATCTTCTATTTATGGTAACCCCTTAATGATTCTCTTTTGTTATTCAAATCTTTTATTTTTGGTAGTGCTTGACTAATTTTCTGATCTCAAATCTTCTATGTTTAGTAAAGCGCCTTCCTATTTTTGCTCCAACTCATTCCACTCGATTCTGACTCGTTCCAGCCCTTAATCACGTCCTGTACATCAGTAAATAAAGCCACAAAAATAGGTTAAACTGTTTTTGGGCAAAAGATAAAATCGAAGGTTGATAAAGTCATGGACAATAATGTTGACTGGAATGTTGTCCCAACATTGTCAACATTATGTCTCAACATTAACGGAGTTAATCATCTAAATAAGCGAAAATTAAGGGGAGGAAACATTTGAATTAACCTTTAATTATGCTCATCATATGTTCTTTCTTACAAAGCACAGCTCATCAAGCTCAACAAAAAGTCAAAAAATTTTCACGCTCTTGGTCACGAAATCCCTGGGAGAAACCAAGCTCGGAGTATACAGCAGCGCTTCGACTAAGCCAGAAACATCAAGATTAAGCACATCGATCGTTTCAGTCCTCTTCGTACTGTCCGAATAGCAGAACAAGTGATAATCTTGCCAAGCCATTAAGACATCGCCGTCTCCAAAGTACTTTATGGGATAAACTACCTCGTAGCACTTGCCGGCATGATTAGGGATTTTGCTAAAAACACACTCTTTCTTCCAAGATTTCTCCTCGTAGCTGCTCATCATATACATCACAATCTCACTCTCAGACGAATTGTCGCACAAGCATAGACAGCCCCTTAAAGCCCCAATGTCCATCAGAAACCTCCCATTGTTAGATTCCAACGTAGGAGCTCGAAACTTGGTAAAAACCTCTTCTTCGAGGTCGAAGCAAGAAACCCACCAAGAGCCCTCTAAGTCTTGGACAAGCCAGTGGAGTTTACCGTTCAAGAACGTACCTTTAGAGTAGCAGCTGTACTCTAACAACTCTTGACCTGCTGTAACAGCGATGCTCCTCCACGATGAACCCCTCCCTAGAGTGTACACTTGGCAGACAAACTTGGGAATGTTCAGCAACTTATGGGTGCTTGGATGGCGTTCGCATTCGTGGAAGATCCTTACAGCCTTGTACCGTCGGCTCGATCTGCTCACGCCGAACCCATAGGTGACTACGGTGGGGTATCTCTGAATCCCTTCAGGCGTAGGAAGCTTTACGTACTCCTTGGTAATGGGGTTGCATAGGTAGTGCTAGTCGTGCGAGGAGCTGATCTTTCTGAAGAAGAGCAAACCGTCGGCGGTGCCCTCTATTTTTACCCCAGAGCGCAGGCGGCGCTGGTTGATGTCCAATTCTAGGACTCTCTTGTAATGAAGGTTGTGATCGTTTTCGGCCAAATCTTCTCGGAATTCGAAGATTTGGAAAAGGGTTGTCTCGGTGGAATGGTGGACGAGCAGTACCGGCGATGAGTTAGAGACGTGGGCTCGGGCGAACTCCGCCGTTTCGATTAGGTTCAGCCACGATTTGCAGACGCATTTAATGGTGAAGACTGTTTTGATTGGGATTCTTGATAGGATGTGTTGATGCTGAGCGTTCAACTGAAACAATGTTGGGTAACATTCTAGTCAACATCTGTTGGCCGAGAATGTTCCCTTTCTCAGTTTTATCTTTCATGCCCAAAACCTATTTTAATT
Source organism: Craterostigma plantagineum (assembly GCA_027422505.1). NCBI lineage: Eukaryota > Viridiplantae > Streptophyta > Magnoliopsida > Lamiales > Linderniaceae > Craterostigma > Craterostigma plantagineum. Next base: position 404,083 of record JAPQWV010000052.1, on the reverse strand, counting down.
ATGACGTGGCATTTTTCCAGTGTTGTGCAGGACTCATTCAAGGAATGGAACGGATCAAACCGCGTGGAAGAAGTGTAGATGAGCAAGAGCAAAAATCGGAAAAGAGCATACTAAAAATAGGCGACTTGGAGCTCAAGTGAAGACCGAGCAATCCGAGCTGACCAAGTCGATCTACAACGGTCACTAACTGTTCAAATACACTTAGTGGACGTTAGTGGACGTTGTGGGAGGTTGCCAAGCCGTTTGGACAAGTCGTTCAAGAGTGAAGGATATATAAGTCGAAGACTTAACCATTTCGAAGGAGGACGAACACCGAGCAAAAATCAGAGCTTTTCTGAGCGAGAGTTATTTCTTGAAAGAGTGTTTCTTTTCTAAGTCTAGCTTTTAGAGGTCGTGAGATCTTGTGGGTTTAGAATTCTTTTTGATTCGTTCCGTTTGCTAGACTAGGTTTGACTATCTTTTTGATAGTTTGTGTAATCCATATTTCTAGTGGATTTTTACGCCGAGAGGCACGCAGCAAGTTATTTGACTTGCTGCACAAAAACTTCATTTGTGTTCGTATCGTTTTCCGCTGTGCGTACAAAAGAGTGAGAGTGAGTGTTAGCCTAACATCGAGTCCAACATCAGTATATAACTTAGTGTTTTTACATCCATTGTGTACGGGACCACCTTCAGGATGTTTAGGGTGATTTCTTGTGGTAGGTTTGAAAACATTTTCTTTTTCCCCTGAGATTGTCGAAATTTTCTTAGTTGGATTGAATGGATGCTCTTGCCTTTGCATTTGTTGCTTTATAACATATAGAAGTTGGTCTGGTTGTTAGTGTTAAAGATCGAGTCTTGGGCTCTACTTTTGATTTTGAAAGGGCCACATAAACATTTAGTCCAAAACTGAGTCACGCGTTGGAATTGGAAAGAACTTGGACGCCACGCTGCATATGTATTTTGACTTTTTGAGTCCATAAACCGAAGATAGGTCGGTCCAATTTAAGATCCTAAATATAATTACATTATGATACTTGTTCGATTGTACAAAACACAGTCATATATGGAGGAGTAGCAGAAACTAGAGAGCACTTATGGCCCTATGGAACATACATAACAAAAGACTCCATTACCTTAATATCAGCAGATAAAGATACCATATATACGATGCGATGACCAGACAAAAGGCGGTAATAAGCAGTGAGTTTAACATTTACTAAGATTTCGCTAGCTTCATAACATTGTAAGGATAGACCTCAGATTGTGATTGTGATTCGAAGGCCTTGTTTGCTATAATGGTGTTCACAGCTTCCGTGGGATGCAAACCATCGAAGAACACATACTCATTCCTACGCTCGCATATAGAACCCTCTCCACTGCATAAGATTCTCGACACTTGGCAGCAAGATTCGTTCACATTACGAAACCCTAAAATTATATTATACAACACCAGCATTAGTATATGTCTACTGTAATCAATGGTGAGAAGAAGAAGAAGATAATACCATTGATCTGAGGAAATCTTATGATGTTCATGATTACTTTATAGGCGTTGACGACTACCAGGTTAGAACCAGGCATCCTAGGCCTAATCTCATCGACTAGGTTTCTCAACTGAACGTTGAACATATGAACTGCTCGGTTTAAAGCTGTAACACAGCGGCCGCCGGCGGCTCGAGATGTAGCCATTGGGCTACAGCCGTTAGGGTTTATTGCCATGAGGACGAATTTTCGAGCACCCAACTCATACAATCTCTGTCGTGTATGTACTTCACATTATAAGTAGAAGAAGATAAAACTATGACATATGTATATTCATGAATATTACAACGTATAGTACCTTGATCTGACTTGCGAGGGTTGCGGTGAGATTTGCAGTGAAATCTTCGACGGTAACGTTGTTGTTTGTCAAGCCCACAAAGTAGTTCAGAGAGTAGTCATTTCCACCACTTCCTATTACAAACAAGAACTCCGACGACATTGGGTTGGTTTTATTACCGTTAATATTTTCACCATTATTCTGCAACTCCATTAACTCTGGCAATGTCACATCCTCGAAGTTTCTAATTTGCTGATTCAAACTGATCACATTTCCCTGCCAACCCACCATTTTTGAATCGGCCATGTAATAAATGAAAGAAGAATACGAAAAAGTATACACATACGTATATTGTGAACAGATCATATAGACAAGACTATATTAAATACTCACCGCAAGTGAACCTGTGCTCTCCAAAATCCCAGAACCGCCCGAGGCATAATTCACGCCATTCATGATTTTATTTCCCTTCGTCGAAGGATCATTGAACGGTGGAATATAATCTCCAAGCATGAGCTTTTCGCCTAACAAGTCCACGACGTTCTTACCATTTGTAAATCTGCCTGAAGGGCCGAGGGGGAAAGTCGATTCCATAAGGGTAGTAATTTGCCTTTGCTAGCGACTGTTGAACGAAGTTGTTATTACCGTTGTCGACTAATGAGCTGCCAAAGACAAACATTCCTCGGATTTTGGGCACATATGTTGGGGTTTCTTGGCTAGTGCAAGGAGATAGCAAGGCGAAGAGGAAGGAGCTAGTTAAGATGATCAGTGCAAGATTTGGAGACATTCTTTTGTTGTGGTGGTGTGTGTGTTTCCTTTATTATTGTGTAAATGGGGTTTTGTAATGGCTCGTGCTTTCTATTTATAGGGCCGATGGAAATATTGTTATGGTCTTTGTTTGATCATCTCACAACTTATCGTTCTTGAGATAATCAAAAGGTTTTTAATAGCTGTATGTTGATTCTTGAACTTAATACAATTGAGTGATCGACGAATGAACGAACACCGTCGTTGACGTTCGTTCACATTGGAGTGTGTGTTAGAAGACTTGTTCAAAATTTGTAAGAGTTGACAATTTACTTTTTTTTTTTTTATTTGTTGACATAGAAAGACAATAAATATTTACGTATCGCTAGTTGGACAATGGCGAGACGTCTGCTATATCATTATATTGTAGTTGTTATATGCATTATACAATACTTTTTAATTATTACTTGGAATTAAAGTCAAAAGAAAATCGAAAAGGTCAAAGCATGCGATTTCATGTGATTGCATTAAGTTGCGCGGGTGACCGTTTGGGTTTGGCAATAAAAATATTCCCACTAGCCTTGCATAGAAAAATTTAATATTTCGATTCATATAATAAATGTTACAATGCTACGTCGACTCGACATTAAGGGTGTGTTTGGTGCGTGGAATTCGTTGCGGAAAAGTAAAGACAAGTGTGGATACATTGAATCATTGTACATTACGATTCGCGTGTCGTACCATTATACTTTTCCTTTTATTTTCCACGTCAAAATCTGCAAACCAAACGGCGCGAAAGTATTTTTTTTAAAATAAATAGGGGTTGTTCCTATTTAGATCTCAATCTAAGATGATGTGAGTTGAAACGTCACTTTCCTTGCAATTACGTATCTATTTGGAATGTTGACATGTGTATGTGTTATCTACATCTAATAATTTATTTATAATAATAACAAATGAATGAGAGCTAAATATCGCATACCCAATGTTTGGGGATGAACTTCCAGAACATCACCGTGATCCTCTCGTTGACCACTTATCACTGTGTTTGTTTAATCTAGGAATGGGTCATCACCGGAATGATGGATCACCTAGGTGATGAAAATGGGGTGATATTTCATATTTCAGATCACCAAAAAAAACCTAGGTGATCCAACATCACGGTGATCAGGTGATCAATCCAACTTTTTAATGGGGGACAATACCACTCATATTTTAACATTGTTACTTCATATGCCATTATAAATAAACTTACATATTAACATATCTGAAAAATATTTCGGTTATTTAAAAATATTAAAATTTATATTTGAAAAAAGTATAAATATAAATGATGCTTCTAAATTAAATGTATACTTTAATATATTAATGATTATCACATAAAATATCACCTTAAAAAAATTTAACACATTATTTAAGTCATATGTATAGGGTCAAATATGACATTTATACAACGGCATCCTATACATCACAGTGATTAAACAAACAGAATACTTCAATATCACGTTGATCTGCAAAATGAAATATCACCTTGAAACAAACAAACTGATGCCATATTACCTTGATCCACATTCCGGTGATACCCACATCACCGTGATGTGCTTATCACCGTAATGTTGGATCACCTTAAACAAACACCCCCTTTATGTCACGACATATATAAATAACACAATCGATCGAGCTATTTAATATGTTTGGCTAACATCTTGCAAAATATGTACGGGAAGTCCAGTGAAGTTATTTAGATTTGACGAAACATCTTCAATGGATTCATAGGAACCATGCAATGGGTAGTTCAAAACTATTTATTACAGCAATAAATTCTTCAGAGTCAAAAAAAAAAATCTCTGAACTTTCTGACGATAAGTAAATGACCAGTATCGACTATTTTAATACGTAAAATTTTTATCATATTATTACTGTCTACTATTTGGATGTTTTAAGGGTTGAGGAAGGTCAAAAGAGTTTTTTTTTTTGGCATTCAGCAAGAGGCATATGCTAACTTTGGTAATATGTGATGATATGATGTAAATAAATGTAGGATCAGTGCTTATAATAGACAATTATTCGAGACTAATTATATCATTATAACATTCATTTATTACTTTAAATGTACGAAATAGTTGTTGACGGTCTTGTCTGAAATTCTGAATTCAAAACTCGCAAAAGCTTGACCCATGTTTCCGTTTTAGGTACAAATATGAAATATGGTGATCTAGAAATTAAAATTAATCTCTCATAATTCTAGAGATATCGATATAATATTTGGGATTGTACAAAACTCAAATCCCCATATTGGATAAGGAAAAGGTTAAATACAAGAAAATAAAATGAATATATTAGCAGTGCCCCGTGACGATCAATAAAACGGTCAGATTAATGGTTCTCCTGAAATTAATTTTTATAGGGCCTTCTGGGCAAAATTAAATGTTAATTTCGCACTGATGTCGGCAAAAGCCCACTATTCTTATTCTTTCATTTATATTTTGCTGATGATAACTAGCAAAAATAACTCGTGACAAAATGTGATGTATCTGCTGAGAATTTTTTTCCCTTTAACATCAATTATTATGTCTAGATAAGAGTCATTTCAACGTATAAGAAGAGGCACATTAGAATTATCAAATTAATATAGATAATAGTACATCGAAAATGAGTTCATTAAAAGGGTAAGACAATGCACTGTTGTCCCAAAGTGATATGAGAGGCGGGGGCCATATCACTTTTCTTTCGTTTTCTCATTTGAGTTGTCGATTTAATTTTATTTTTCACGGAATGGTCCTGATAAACAATAACCAATAAAGCGATCTATTGACATGTGTATGCTATTCTATAGAGTGAGGACCTCATTTAACTGATTGCTTGACTTCTATCTAAGATAATTTTGCCCCCATCAATTGCTGGAAGAATATAGATGTATAGAGACATGGATGTAAAGCGAGCGTTAATAAACTGCATGCAATTCGTTCTAGCATTTACTATATAGTATAGATATATTTAGCGGTACCTAAAATCTGTGAGCATCTCCAACCCATTGCGTAAAAATACAATCACACAATAATACAGTTGCTACAGAGCTTTTACTCCAACCCATAAACTCTATTTTCCAAACCAGTTTTCACTCCACCATTAACTCTATTTTTACACAAAAAATCAAATTTTTATATATCAGTATCATATTAAACTTTATTATATAAAATTAAAAAGTCAATATATTATAATTATTAATATATCAAAATTAAATAGATTATAAAATTAGCATATTACTTAAGTATAATTTTATTAAATTAAAAGGCAAATATCATTACATAAAAGAAAATTAATAACTTCTATTGTTATTATTATAAGTATATATCAAATATTCTAAATATAATAAAATATTTTATTAAATAAATATAAAAAAATTGAAACTAAAACTCTATTTTTGTGCTGAAAATTTTGTGTACTATAGATGTAGAGTTTCATTGGAGTAGAAACGTACTCTATTTTTGTGTTTTACACAAAACTAAAGTACACGGTGGAGACGCTCCAAGTGTCGTCCTGCATTTTTATGGCGGTGCCCTTGCACGAATATACTTCATTTTTTCTATGTATACTTCATTTCTTTTTCTAATATTCCATCCGTCTCGCTAATTTTATCACATTTCCATTTTTGGTGTCCCAATAATTTTATCACCTTTCCTTTTTGGGTAAAAAATTAAACACCATTTTAAATATTGGAGGAAAAGTAACTAGTGAGAATAATTAGGAAAAGGTTATAAATTTAAGGAAGTTATTTATATCTAATCTCAATGTACTATATTATTAGGGTAATTCTATTGACACCCACCTTTTTTTCTATTTGCACCCCCTCATTAATATATAGAGTAAACATTAATTATTTACCAATTACATACCCCATATAAAAAGGAAAAAAGGTGTTTAATGTTAATAATATAAAATGCCCATTCCAATCTTGTCTAACTTTGCTAACTCCCCTTATGTAAAGTAATATTAAATAAATACTTGCCGATTAAAAAAGACAATTTTTCCATCTGGCGGGCATGGTAAATGAAGGCCCGCCCTGCCCTACTAACGGGTGCGGGCCTGGTGGGCCCGGCCCGTACTAAAAAAATAAAAACCAAAAATTTTATATAAAAAAGAAAAAAATTAAAATATACGAATGACGTTGAATTACTCCTAATCAAATTAAAATTCTTTAATAAAAATTTATTTTTTATTTAATTCGATTAAATTAAAGATTGTATCTCAAAAATATAAAATCCTATATAATTCATTTATAAATTAATTTTTTCTAAAAAATATTTTGTGATATTTGGCGGGCCTGCTGCGGCCGCCTCTGACGGGACTGAAAAATGGCAGTCAGCCACACCCTACTGGTTGGTAGAGCGGCCTGGTGGGCCCGGCCCGTCCTAAAAAAGTAAAATAAAAAATTTATATAAAAAAATAAAAAACATAAAATAAACTAATGAAGTTGAATTACTAATCAATTTTAAATTCTTAATAAAAATTTATTTATGTTATTAATTTGATTAAATGAAAAATTGGATCTCAACAAATATAAAAAACCTATATAATTCATTTATATATTAATTTATTTTAAAACATATTGTTGATATTTGGCGGGCCAGCCCGCGGCACGCCCTCTGGCGGGCCTGAGAAATGGCAGCCCACCCCGTCACTTTGGCGGCCCGTGGCCCGCGGGCCCATTTGACAGTACCAGAGTGGGAGTCGAAAAGAAGCAAAAAAAAAAGAGATTTGCTTATGATGCTCATGGTGGTTGCTCACGGTAGGTGGGCATCATAGCAAATCTATATATATAATACTAGGAAATAAATGCCCATGTTTTATTTATATTCACAGTACTATTATATCTCAAGTTCTAATGTTTACTAAAAAGACATAGATTGATAGACATTGAAGTCAACATTTTTTTAACTTGAATAACTGTTATATGAATGCACTCAAGATATCCTAACTAGACGTTGTTTGACTCAATCATTGAGCACTGAGTATCTATGCTATCTTCATTTATTTTGTTAAGTCTAACCATATTAGTTTTTCAGATCTCACTAATTTTTTGGCAATAGTCCCCGATTGTGATGGTGGGGTTTCTCCCCATCCGCACCCGCTCATACTATGGGCAATATTATGTTTTCGAACATTTGTTCAGATTAATAGAAGTTGTGCATTTATTTCAGAAAAAGCAAAATTAAAGTGTTCACTATAAAATACTTGTTTAACAATATATATATAGAAAATCTATAGGAACGCTAAGGACGCAGACTATATCTATGACTATAACACACTTGTTTTCTCTTTCATCATAATTATTTAGATCAATAGGCTATTACTCGGTATATTACGACGAAAATCCTGTTCATTAACACCATTGGCTCTTATAATATATAATATATATGTTGTGGTTGAGCGGTAATATTTAATTTCGGGCCATCGATAGTTGTATTTGGACCCCGCGACAATTTATCGGGATATTAATTAAAGCTGAAATAACGCCGAGCGAGAACACGAGATTTTTACGTGATTCGGCCAATACCGCCTACATCCACGGAGAGACAATAGTTACTATATTTGAGAATATTACGCCGTACAAAATTACGCTCGTGTTTAAACCCAAAACCCGAGACCCCTTACCCACCTGGGCAATATTTTTGTACCCACCCTCAATTATCACAGTAAAACTGCACCCGCTCTCATCCTTATCCACCCGCGGATTATCTTTTATCTCTCACTCTCAGATCTCTCTTGCTCTAGACTCTCATTTGGGGTGTCTTACAACTAATGAATGGCATGCCTTTATATAGGCATATGTGAGCTAAAATACGTAATGCCTTGCGTCATTTATGTTAGGGTCCATTCATGCTTTTCAAGGTCATCCAAGACGGCTGGACCTAACAATATATATATAAAATATATGTGTATATGTGAAGAAGGGTTATATACGGTCTAGCATATATATAGCATATGGCCCTTTCGATATTGGATCGAAGTGAAGCTCATTCCGAGAAAAAAGTTGATAAATTAAACATGATTTCCCTTGCATAAAGAGCCCAACTAGAAACGTGTAATAAATAAGGCAAGAGAGTCATTTCGCATCGCATGTACTTGTTACAAAAGATTTCACTACTTGCTGGATTCGAGAGATGCGAAGCAATGCTGAGCGATGATGATTTTGACCTTTTTATCACTCTCTGTTGGGCTTTATGGAGGATGCGAAATAAATGCTTCGCGGAAGGGGTTCACATTTCTGATGAACGAGCATTAGCTGAAGTGGATGCAATGATGTCTTCCTTGTCGCCAGAAGTTAGCTTGCTGCAACCAGAACATACACAAGTTGAATCAGGGTGGCTCCGACCGGAGGATAACTTTATGAAGATCAATACAGATCGCGCAATCCACGAGCGGCGAAAAACATCATCAATTGGTCTTATTGCGAGAAATAACCTCGGGACATGCTATGGTTGGCGTACGCGAGCGTTGATAGGGCTGTACTCGCCAGAGGTTATTGAAGCTGTAGCCATCCGGGAAGCACTGTTATTCGCACGATACAAAGGATGGACCCGTATCGAAATCGAGAGTGACTGCAAGATTATTATTACAAAGCTTCAACAGAAATCGACGGACTCTTCAGAAATTGGCTGCATTCTTTATGATTGTTATTGGTTAAGTAGTTTGTTTGAATGTGTTCGCTTTAATCATGTGCGTAGAAGAGATAACGTAGTAGCTCACTATCTAGCCAAGCATCTTGGGTACGACGGAGAGGGTTCTTCCCCGCCGACACAAGAAATGGCGAACTTGTTGATCATTGATAATCAATAAAAGCTACGCTTTGAAGTTCAAAAAAAAAAAAGATTTCACTACTGCTGGTTTGACCACATAATTGCACTACTGCTGATTTGACCACAGGATTGCACTACCGAAGTGAACTGTAACACTGAGGAGAATTGCACTACTGAAGTGAACTGCACCACTGAGGAGAATTGCACTACCGATCAGAATTGCACTACCGACCAGAACTGCACTCTGAATATCTGTATTGATTTTTCGAGGCTTGTGTTCAACACAATTTCCTTAAAACAGATTCGCTCTCTCTACGTAAGTGCAAGAGATTTTCGTGAGAGTCTATTTCTCAGGATACAACGAAAACGTGATTATAGGCTGCACTGAAACCTTAATCACACGGCGAACAATGAACATTAGAAGTGATGATGAACAACTGTGAATGGGTTATGTGAACAGTGAAATAAGTTGTATAAAATAATTTTTTTTTTCTTTCGTCTCTTCTCTCTTTGTTTCTGGGAAGAACTCTTATTAAATAAGAAATTCTACCCACATGGCTCCCGACAAGTTACTATTGAAGCAACTATTCATCCTTATATTTAATTAAAATAATTACAAGATGAGTGGCGATGGAAAAGAGAGCAGTTGAACTGCTTTGTTCTTTTCCATCCACCATAAGGAATCATTCTAGAAGGATTTTGTCGGTAGGCCCAATTACTACAAAGCCCTCATTAATTTACCTCCAAAAATTCACATTCACAAGCCCAATTAATTAAAGTCCAAACTTTAATTAACTTAAACCCAACAGTACTTTAGTAATATAATGACTGTCATAATCTCCATTCAACTACACGAGAGGAAAAAATGTAAAAAGAAAAACAATCAAAACCTGATGGAATGAATATGAAAATTGGTGAAAGGAATTTATATAATTAATTACTCTTGGTTCTATGGAATATGGTTCACATAAAATCCGAAAACCACCTTGTGTCGTGTTTAATTACGATTTCCGATTCTCAAGTTCAATCAGCAAATGATATATAACTAACGAAAGCCTTTGGTAAATATATTGATGAACTATATTATCCCAACATTTTTGGATATTCTGATTTTGAATTGTAGATTCTTTTTTTTTATATTAAAGAACGGTATGAGTGGTAGGGTAGGGAAACATATAATCGATAGATCATCCGCATGCAACGAAGCACATGGAGGCATTGTTTAGTGCCTTTGTTTGCTAAACAGTGATATCTCACTGAAGATAAATCAATAATATCATATATTTGAGTTGGATTTCCATATCAACGTTCAAAGAAAGTTGTTGAAAGTAATATATATTAAATTAATCTCTACCAGCTTCATGTCCAACTGACCACCGTAATGTAACAGTTTCATCCATATTATTACCAGCAGATCATAAAGCACTAAGCGGTACTATTACATGAAATATATATGATCATCGACTAATATGGGAGACAGCAGAAGCACACTATAGCACTTTGTTGCGCGTAATTGCATGAGAGCAAATTCTTGTACAGAAAATGCAGCATGTGCTTTTGTGCACTTGAACCACTTAATGTGGGGCAAAAAAGTTCCATTTTTTTCCTTCCAAATCCTAAATAGTGCAATAGACGCGCTTATTCACTCCTATAAATACCCATGAAAGATCGTTCCAAGGATATAAATGTGGGTTTCGAAAGCAATAAAAATTACTAAGATGAAGAAAGGATTTAATGTAGCTTTCCTTCTGTTGGCCAGCGTTGCTCTTTGCTCAGCGGCTAGAACGCTGACAGAAGTAGGTGGGTACTACCCTGGCGCCGGTGGCGCCGGCGGCGGTGGAGGGCACGGAGGTGGCGGTGGGGTGGTTGATCATGGATATGTGGGTGGTGGAGGAAGTGGGATAGGTGGTGGGGCAGGCTATGGAGGTGGTGAGCATGGTGGTGGTGGAGGTGGTGGTCATGGTGGTGGTGGCGGCGGCGGCTACGCTGGCAGTGGGGGATACAGTGGAGGGTATGGCAGCGGTGGAGGTGAAGGCGGCGGCGGCGGGTATGGTGGAGGTGTGACTGGCGGCGGCGGAGGAGGTGCTGGTGGAGGAGGTGGTGGTAGCAGTGTTGGTGGCGGAGGGGCGTATGGTGGTGGTGGTGGTGAGGGTGGCGGCATTGGCGGGGGCTATGCGTCCGGCGGAGTATACGCCGGAGGCGGCGGTCATGGTGGTGGTAGCGGCGGCGGTGCGGCTGGTGGAGCTGAAGCTGGTGGGTATGGAAGTGGTGGAGGTATGGGTGGTGGTGCTGGAGCTGTTCATGGTGGTGGCTATGCTGGCGGCGGAGAATACGCCGGCGGAGGCGGTCATGGTGGTGGTAGCGGCGGCGGTGGGGCTGGTGGAGCTGGAGCTGGTGGGTATGGAAGTGGTGGAGGTATGGGTGGTGGTGCTGGAGGTGTTCATGGAGGTGGCTATGCTGGCGGCGGCGGTGGTGGGACTGGCGGCGGCGGTGGCTATGCCGTCGGAGGAGGCGCCGGTGGTGTTCATGGTGGTGGATACGGTGGCGGTGAGGGCGGTGGAGCTGGTGGTGGGTATGCCGGCGGAGGTGAGCATGCTGGTGGATATGGCGGCGGTGCTGGCGGCGGCGCAGGTGGTGGCCACGGTGGCTATGCTCCTTAAAGCTATTGCTTCGTAATCGTATCGTCTCTTAATGAATTATGCAATGAAGTGTAGTCTAATGTGGCGTGATCACTTTGTTCAATGTCTATTAATGAATATTCACTAATATTAATAAATGCCTAATAAATCGAATCGAAGTCCGACCCATCTGAAAATTACGAAACTACCCCGATTTCCCCCCTTTTCCCCAATATGTCGAAATTGAAAATTAGGGAACCCTAACCCTAGCAGCTACAAACCATTGCAACGCGAAAGGTTAATTTCAATCGCCTTATCTCTTTTTCACCTCATAATGCTGCAGATTGGCCTCTGAATTTGTTCAGTCTGTCTCCAGTTGAGTGTATTATTGGTTTTCCTTCGTGAATGATTGGGAATTTTTCTATTTATGCTTGAATTCGGCGGTTTCCTATATGGACGGCGTTTACAGATGCAAGGAGGGGTCATTACATGGCCGGTGGTCAGATGACCGCCGCCGAGGACCAAAGAGACGAAATCCCCAATTTTTACGGCGTCGGAAAAGCCCTCGAAATATTTGGAATTACAAAACTGCCCCGCTGTGAAGAGTTGGATTTATACACCCAAGCTCGTAAAGCACTCTCATTTAAGTCTCCATTCGACTCCGAGGAGCCTCCAGCGAGTCAAAGTGTACCCTTAGGTGCTGATAGCCTCTCAAGTAGGGTGTCAGGTTTGTTGGATAGACATTTTAATAGCCGAAAGCATCATAAGAGGGCTCATTCATGGTCGGAGAAGAAGAAGTGTTCAGCGCCGTTGAAGACTAAAATGGGAAGCTTTTGGGATGAAATGGAGGATTACTTCAGGGTGTTGAGCGTGGAAGATGTCGAGTTGATTGAGAAGCTTACTCTTGTTGGGTATAAGAGCGAGGATAAGTACTTCAAGATCCCATCTATGGACGCAGGTGATAATTTGCATGCGATACATAACCCATTTAATAAGAATGGAAAAGGTTGAATTGCATTGGGAAGGTTGAGGGTGAGGGAGTGGTAGAAGAGGAAGACTGGCCTCAACCCATGGATGTCGATTCCCTTCTAGAATGTGGAGATGCACTGCATTCTTCTGAGAATTTAGTACATAATGATATAAATGCTTGCAATTTCATCACGGTTCTTAAGAGGTACTGGTGGATTCGTAATATTGTTGATATATGCTATTTTTTTTTATCGTCTAACCATTTTTTTTGTGGTGGATGATTGATCTGGGGAAAGTCCATGCTGCTGAAGTGGCATCGGAGATTGGCATGCCGACGGATTTATTGAAATCTGAGCTCCTTGTAATGTTCTTGCTTTTGCCACACTCTTTATTACTTACCATGCATTTCCTTTCTCGGATCTTCTAGCGTCCTACAATGGACGTACATAGTAACACTTTGTACGTCTTTGTGTTAATTTTCTGGTATGATTGGTTTATGTTGAAAATCATCGTTGGTGTATTCTCTGGGCTCACCTTGCTTATCACTTTTTTATATTTTGGCAGGATAATCACGTGGTCTCCAAGTTACAGGGAAAGCTGATGGCATGGTTGAAAGATCTCTTTATGCTCAAACTATCCCCTGGTGATTAATTGGAAGGAGAGGTTATGTATTATCAACAGAATCTTCTTTCTAATGCTCTTGCAAGAAAGCACATAAGTGGTCTCTGTTCTTATCTCCACGCGCGTGTTAAAATTTTTTTTCCTACCTACAGGTTCTGGTTGTGCTTAATGTTGTTTGACTTGTACTATTGAACTTCAGTATAATTTTTTTTTTATGTACAGATAATTTGATTTTGAAGGTTGTTAAGAACCTCCCAGTAGAGACGGATTTGGAAGGGCAACGAAAATGGGATGACGTATTGGTTACTCAGTATAATCATGAGCTCAGAGAAGCTTGAAAACAGCGTAAAAGAGAGCGTAACGAAGCTCTAGCTATCTTGGCTGATGCGACCGCTGCAGCTGCTTCATCGTCTAGGGTATCATATATTAGAAAGTATAAGAAGAATATCCCAATCAGAAGGTTGTACACTTTTCTTAAGCTTTAGTTCCTTTTTTCATTTAGTGTTCTACTTTTCTACTTGTTTTACCCTTACATATTAACATTAAAGCTAGAAATAACATATGCTGTCTCATACAAGGTGTGGTTTTGTATGTACAGGCTGATACTCAGAAGCACGGAGTTGAAGAATTCAAGAGTCTCAAACAAGTTCGGGTAAATGATCACTGGGTTATTAACTAGATGGCTTTATCCCAGTCATTCTACTATTTTTCATTAAACTCTTGATTGTATATGATGATCCAATTACAAATTACTGTTGGTAAGAAAAATGCACATCAAGTTCATCTTTTTTTGGCGTGGCATGTTATGCAAAAAAACAGAGGTCAACAAATTTCATGTTTTGCGGGGAAACATATACAGCATTTTGATACAGTTGCTTTATTTTTCTTTACTTATGATCCGTCTTGCACTGATTCAATAGGTCGATGGAGAGATTACGTTTCTATGCGAGTGAATCGTCAGAAGAGAGAAATTGAAAGTAAGATTAGTATAGTGTATATATGTGTTTTGTGTACATTCTTCTATCTTCTTCTATTGTCCAATGAACGCTTAGGATCGAGTTTGATTTCGGCGCATTTGATTTTTATTTTGCAGCGCGAAATCATTCGCTCCTCACGCGAGATTCTTGCTTCTCTGCTCAAGTTCGTCTGGTCACCCATACTAGCAAAAGGACATTAGTTCTGAATCAACAACAACATCGGATCGATGTTAAAGAGATGGTCGAAGGCTCGTTAAATTCCACATTTTGACGGCGAACGGCCAAAAAGAAAACCATTCATGTTTCTACTTCATAAGATCTCGAAATGCTCCAGGAAAATTAGAGACTGCTGTAAATAAATATCTTCGGTGAACGGTAGAGACTGCTGGAAAATTAGAGAAGGGACCATTCGATAATATTTAACTGTATTCGTTTTTTGTCTATTTTTACTTATTTAAGGGCAGACATTAGTAGCCTAGGCTAGGGATGATATTTAGGAAGGGAATGTAGGAAACCTTGTACCATATACTGGCATGGAATGTCACACACACACTCACACACATATATATATATATAGGAATTTTATGGTGCTCACCTTATGTGAGCACTTTATGTGGGCACCTAGTAATGTGGCACCGATTCGTGCCATTTCAATTCCTCACATCGACATCTAAGGTTATGTAACACCTTCTAGGTGCCATTAATCGACATTTCGGATGTTGATATGGCATATTGACGCGATATATTTCATTGACACGTAAAATATAATTAATTTATTTTAATAAGATAAGGTAAACATATATATATAGGACCGCACAATATATATCCTAGAGTAGTCGTCGTCAGTGATTTGTGCTCACCACGTCTCTTTGCCTTCTGATATAAATCTCATCTCTTGCAATTTATCGATACCTTCGAAAATTAGACACAAATTGGGGTCGAGTTGTTCGTGTAAAGAGAACTCAATTAAAGCTTTCTATTCCTCTCTCCGAGAGAAAGTTTAGTGGGTTAATGGGTAGTTAATTAACTTTTATGTTTCTGTTTTCGTATTTCTCTCTCTTTAGAAGGAAAAACTGACAGCCAGTTTAGTGGATTGATAAATATATTTTTTTAGAAGTTGTAATTATAGTGGACACGTGGCGCAATATTAGAACAACTACATTTGCATATCTATGTAAGATAGGGGTGAGCAAAACCGGATATCCGATTTTTCGGATTTTCGGATTTTCGGATATCGAAAAATGGTATCCGTATCCGCTCCGATTTTAATCGGATATCCGGTTTATTCGGATATTTTTACCGGATATCCGCATCCGGTTTTTTAATTTAATTTTCTTATATTTTCTATTATTTTCTTTTCAAAATCATATTTTTATTTCTTATCACAAAAAAAAAATATTCTACACATAGTAATATACACAATATGTAAATTTATGATTCAAAATTACATAATAAATAATAAACACAATACCACAAATTCACATTAATTTTTTTAATGGCATCTTGATGTTTTTATATTTTATTTTTATCTCAATTTTCTAACAAAGTTTTTTGCAATTATAATCTAATATAAATTTAAATATTCTACTTGATATTTTTTTTTTCTTTTTGGACCTTCATTTTTCTTTTTGGACTATTTATTATATTTTTTTTTTGCTTTTTTAAATATTAAACCGGATACCGGATATCCGAATTTTAGACAAACCACTATCCGTATCCGATCCGGTTTATTTTAAAATAAACGATCCGGTTTTTAAAATCGGATATCCGTTTTTTAAAACCGGATATCCGTTTTTTCGGATTTTGAAAACCGGATACCGGATCGGAATCCGATTTCCGGATATTTTTGCTCACCCCTAATTGTAAGATATATATAGGGCTAATTAGATGTCAGACCCTATTAACAAATTCAAGTAGGTTTCAGGCCCTTTTATTTTTTTAATCAGGAATAAGGACCTAACTCATATTCACGTTAGGAAAAAGGACCAATTCAGGCGGAACAGACACCTTTACCCTTGTTTTTTCCAGAAATTACATCAGACTTTTAGACTAAATCTCACGTGTTATAAAGTGGTACATAAATCTTATTTAGTGGTATTTATTAATGTTAGGATATGCGGAAAACCCCGATAATTATTTTGCCCGAAAAATGACGATAATAAATAAAAGAGACGAAAAATAAATTTGGACAGTGACACGAGATTTACGTGGTTCGGTCAGAATGACCTACGTCCACGGGCCGGAGGGTAGAACTTCTTTATTATGTGGAGATTACAGACACGTACACTGACGTGATACAAAAATAGCTACAACAATATTAGGATTAGGCTACAGAAAATAACAGAGGAGAAGAACGAAGATCTGTCTGGTGTGTTCGACCTTTGCCTTCGTTGAGTTCCTTTTATAGGCAAATGATAAAAGAACAGGACAAAGCTTCACATCGTCCATTTGCTTAATAATTAATGTGAATAGGAGAAAAACTCATCTTGGACTAATAGCTTCGGCGCCGTAATAGAAAGAAGCTAAGAATTCTCCTCTCCTAAGCCCATGTGCCTCTTTGAATGGTCAACAAATTATTATTCTATTATCAAGGTCATACTAACAAATCTCCACCTTGACCTTGATTCCGTAAATAACTCCACCTTAATATCTTTATCTCCCTCCGATCTTAGCCCCGACGGGCTAGTTCACCAACGTTAAAACACCAATCAAGTTCAAGCAATGCTTGAACTTGGAAACTGGAAGAGCCTTCGTAAACAAATCTGCAGGATTATCCTTTGTGTTAATCTTCTTGATAAACACCTTCTTATCTGCAATGATATCACGAATAAAATGATACTTAATGTCAATATGTTTAGTCCTTTCGTGATACATCTGATCCTTAGTCAAATGAATCGCACTTTGACTGTCACAAAAAATAGTAATGACTCCCTGACTCTGAGTTAATTCGCTGAATAACCCTGTCAACCATAATGCTTCCTTGATCGCGTCAGTAATCGCCATGTATTCTGCTTCAGTAGTAGACAACGCCACTACATGCTGTAGAGTAGCTTTCCAGCTAACTGCACAACCCCCAATACAAAATACATAACCAGTAAGAGATCGTCGTTTATCGAGATCACCTGCGTAGTCTGAATCGACGAAGCCAACGAGAGTATCACTGTTTCTTCCAAACTCCAAACAAGTGTTTAGAGTACCCTTCAAGTATCTGAGAATCCACTTCACTGCTTACCAGTGTTCTTTCCCTGGAGTAGCCATATACCTGCTAAAAACACTAACAGCCTGTGAAATATCAGGACGTGTACATACCATTGCATACATAATACTGCCGACTGCACTCGAGTAAGGAACCCGTGCCATGTACGCTTCTTCCTCATCTGATGATGGTGACTGAGCAGCGCTTAGCCTAAAATGGCTAGCAAGAGGAGTGCTGACTGGTTTGGCATCGCTCATGCCAAATCTCTCCAAAACCTTCTTGAGGTAACTTTCCTGGGTCAGGTGTAACTTACCAGCTCCTCTATCACGTCTTATCTCCATACCAAGAATCTTCTTAGCTGCTCCTAAATCTTTCATCTCAAATTCACCGTTCAATAAGGCCTTCAACTGGTGAATTTCTGCAAGATTCTTAGCCTCAATGAGCATGTCATCAACATATAACAACAGATAAATGAACGAACTGTCATTTAACTTCCGGAAGTAAACACAACTATCATGCTTGCTCCTGGAGAAACCATGACCCAACATGAAAGAATCAAACCGTTTATACCACTGTCTTGGAGACTGCTTTAATCCGTATAAGGATTTCTTCAGCAGACAAACTTGGTCTTCCTTGCCTTCAACTATGAAGCCTTCAGGTTGCTTCATATAAATCTGTTCATCTAAATCGCCATGTAAGAACGCTGTCTTGACGTCAAGCTGTTCTAACTCCAAATCATACATGGCAACGAATGCAAGTAATACACGAATAGATCTATGTCTAACGACAGGTGAGAATACATCATTAAAATCAACACCTTGTACCTGACTATAGCCTTTCGCGACTAATCGTGCCTTATACCTTGCATCGTCTGAACCAGATATACCTTCTTTCTTTTTGAAGACCCACTTACATCCGACTTTTTTCTTTTTCTTCGGCGGCGGCACAAGAATCCAAGTACCATTCTTGTGCAGAGACTCCATTTCTTCATTCATCGCTACCAGCCACTTATCAGAATTATCATCGCTTATTGCCTCCAAATAGGTAGAAGGTTCACCGCCTCCACCTGTTTCTTGCGCCACTGATAAAGCGTACGAAACTAAATTTACGTACCGCTGTGGTAGTCGAATCTCCCGTCTCTGTCTATCTCTGGCTATAGAATATTCCTGCTCGACGCTTTCATCTTCAACAGGATCTGAATCAGGTTCTGGCTCATCCCCTTGATCTGTTGAACTCGTAGCAGGGTCATCTGAAGGATCTTTGTTGATCTCGAGCTCCACCTCGCTGTGTACACTATCCTTCTTTTCTTGATTAGAAGAATTAGTAGACTCTTTTGAAGGATGTAACATAGAAGACTCATCAAAAGTAACATCTCTGCTAATTATAAATTTGGGTGACTTGGGATCAGGATTATATAGTCTATATCCTTTCACCCCTGAAGCGTAACCGAGGAAAATACATTTCTTAGCTCTAGGCTCTAACTTTCCCTCGTTTACGTGCATATAAGCTGGACACCCAAATATTCTTAAGTTGGAGTAATCAGCAGGAGTACCTGACCAAACTTCCTCAGGAGTCTTGAAATTGATCGGTGAACACGGTGAACGGTCGACAATATAACATGCTGCGGCGACAGCTTCAGCCCAAAAATCATTTGTCAACCCTGCGTTGGAGATCATACATCGAGCTCTCTCTAAAAGCGTCCGGTTCATGCGCTCGGCAACACCATTTTGTTGAGGAGTCATTCGAACAGTGTGATGTCGAGCAATACCTTCATTCTTGCAGAATTCGTTGAACTCGCTTTCACAAAATTCTAAGCCATTATCTGTCCGCAACCGCTTGATTTGTTTTCCTGTCTGCTTTTCAATCAAAGCTTTCCATTGTTTAAATGTTAGGAAAACCTCACTTTTCTGCTTAAGAAAATAGACCCACACTTTCCTCGAAAAATCATCGATGAAAGTCAACATATATCTTGCACCACCTTTGGACGGAACACGAGAAGGACCCCATACATCAGAATGAATATAGTCCAAAGTACCTTTCGTCCTGTGGACTGCTGGCGAATTGAAGCTGACTCGTTTCTGCTTCCCAAAAATACAGTGTTCGCAAAAGTCCATCTTACCAGTACTTTGACCGCAAAGTAGGCCCCGCTTGCTTAAAATCGTCAAGCCTTTTTCTCCCATGTGTCCAAGTCGCATATGCCATAATCGCGTGATATCAACCTCCGGGGATGTCGAAACTGCAGCTGAACCTTAACTGTAGTTCCCTGCAAAATATATAAATTTCCAGACCTGCAAGCTTTCATCACGACAAGGGCACCTCTGGCAATCTTTAAAACTCCACCTTCACCTGAGAACCTGCACCCTTGAGATTCAAGTGTGCCTAAATAGACAAGATTTCTCTTCATATCTGGAACATGTCTGACTTCTGTGAGCGTTCGGATGATTCCGTCGAACATCTTGATCCTAACTGTACCTTTACCAACAACCTTACACGGAGCATCATTTCCCATTAAAACATATCCACCATCGAATTTTTCATATGTGGAAAAATAATCTCGACTCCTACTTATGTGGTAAGAACAACCCGAATCTAAGATCCACTCATTATCAGACCTAACAATATTTGCAGTTGCTACAAAAATAGTTCCATCGCTCTCATCAGCAGCTAAACTAGCTTCGGCGGGTTTATTAAATTGCTGATTATTTTTCTCCTTATTTTTTAATTTAAAACAATCAGCTTTAATGTGTCCCTTTTTCTTGCAAAAATTACAGACTTTATTTCTGTACCTGGATTTCGACCTTTCTTTAGATCTGCTATTTTCAGCGTCTCTATGTTCTGGTCTTCCCCGTGCAAACAGACCTTCTGCCCTGGCTACCACTTGTTTCTCCCATAATATCCCTGTCTATCTGCTCTTTCGATTGTAAAGCGGATTTGACACTAGAATATGATATCGTATCTTTCCCATATATTATAGTGTCACGAAAATGCTTTAAAGACGAGGGAAGGGAACACAACAATATTATGGCCTGATCTTCATCCGTCACTTTGACTTCTACGTTCGCCAAATCAATAATGATAGAATCGAATTTATCGAGATGCGAGAGAATAGAAGTACCTTCCGTCATTTTCATACTGTATAGCTTCTGCTTTAAATAAAGCCTGTTCTCCTTTGTCTTCTTCATGTAGATAGCTTTTAACGCATCCCACATACCCATGGCCGTCGTCTCCGTGGCAACTTCTTGTAAAACCTCGTAAGAGAGATTTAATATAATCGCCGATCTGGCTTTCTTGTCCACTTCATTAAATTGATCGTCCTTCATTTCGGTTGGTTTCTTCTTTGCGCCTTCAAGCGCCACCTCGCAACCGTCTTGAATGAGTACGGCCTCCATCTTGAGACTCCACATCGCAAAGTTGACATTTCTGTCAAACTTTTCGATTGACATCTGTTAGTGGCTAAAAAATAAATCGAGCTGGCTCTGATACCAATTTGTTAGGATATGCGGAAAACCCCGATAATTATTTTGCCCGAAAAATGACGATAATAAATAAAAGAGACGAAAAATAAATTTGGACAGTGACACGAGATTTACGTGGTTCGGTCAGAATGACCTACGTCCACGGGCCGGAGGGTAGAACTTCTTTATTATGTGGAGATTACAGACACGTACACTAACGTGATACAAAAATAGCTACAACAATATTAGGATTAGGCTACAGAAAATAACAGAGGAGAAGAACGAAGATCTGTCTGGTGTGTTCGACCTTTGCCTTCGTTGAGTTCCTTTTATAGGCAAATGATAAAAGAACAGGACAAAGCTTCACATCGTCCATTTGCTTAATAATTAATGTGAATAGGAGAAAAACTCATCTTGGACTAATAGCTTCGGCGCCGTAATAGAAAGAAGCTAAGAATTCTCCTCTCCTAAGCCCATGTGCCTCTTTGAATGGTCAACAAATTATTATTCTATTATCAAGGTCTAGAATGAAGTGGTATTATGATCTGTAATAAGATACGCTGAGATTAAAAATCGATTTTCAGTACACAAACCCTAAAGTTAGCTTTCCAGCCTTCATCGAGAAAACCCGAAGAATTTTCTACAGATCTGAACCCTTAATCGACGAAACCCGACCGATTTCGACACTTTATCGATGAATCGTGCGATGGGTCCGAAGAAGAACCCCGTCGATCGGCAAGAAAGTGGCCGGAAGAGGAAGAAGGAAGTTGTTGGGAAGAAGAACGGCGTCGAATGATGGCTCTGATTGTGTTTTGACTGTGTTTAGCACTTTTAGTGCTTTGAATGATTGTTCTGCTTCTTTTTTTACTCTGTTTTGCGTTTTGAACTAGTTCTACTTTCGTACCACATTACATATAAATTATACCACTTAATATTATTCTGGTAACAATTTATACTCCATTCATAACAAAAATAAGAACAATGCAAAAGCGTCTTGGGCCTATTAGCGTCTCCATCTTTATACAATACCACATCACATGTAAATTATACCACTTAAGTATAGTTTGATACCAATTTATACTCCACTCGTAACAAAAAAATACCCAGAAGCTTCATGGGCCTATTACCGTCTTCATATTTATAATATACCACATCACATGTAAATTATACCACTTAATTATAGTTTGGTACCAATTTATACTCCATTCGTAACAAAAAATAAGAACATTTCAGAAGTTCATGGGCCTATTACCATCTCCATCTTATAATAACACATCACATGTAAATTATACCACTTAAGGATATTCTGGTACCAATTTATACTCCACTCGTAACAGAAAATAGGAACATTCCAAAGCTTCATAGGCCATCGTCTCCATCTTTATACGATACTACATCACATGTAAATTATACCACTTAAGTATATTCTGGTACCAATTTATACTCCAATCGTAACAGAAAACTAAGAACATTCCAGAAGCTCCACGGGCCTATTACCGTCTCCATCTTATAAAAACCACATCATATGTAAACTATACCACTTAAGTATATCCTGGTACCAATTTATACTCCACTCATAACAGAAAATAGGAACCAATTTATATGGTACCAGATCACATGTAAACAATACCACGTAAGTATAATCTAGTACCAATTTATACTACACTCGTACCAATTTATACGCCATTCATAACAGAAAATAAAGAACATTCCAGAAGCTTCATGATCCGTCAATGAATATGAATCAATATTTATACCATACCAAAACACATGTAAATTATACCACTTCAGCGTAATCTGGTACCAATTTATACTCCATTCATAACAAAAAATAAGGAACATTCCAGAAGCTTCATGATCCGTCAATGAATATGGTCTCACCATCTTTATATGATACCACATCACATGTAAATTATACCACTCTATAATATTTTGGTAACCGTTTATACTATCCTGGTAACAATACGTTACGAAACGATACCACATTAAGTTGTATTGATACTATATAATATGTTATCGTACCATATTAATGGATCGAATAATTTCGTAAATAAAAGTTGTTTTTTCGGTTGTGGAGGAATAAAAATCATGGAAATATATGATTTGATGTATAATACACGAAGTTCCTTAATTTTGTTACGTTTTATGCAAATATGATATAAGTAGTCAAGTAATGATGTTTTGATCATGCGAAATGTATACCATGCAAATCGTAGACAACTATATTTACATCACATTGATATTTGCCATTATGAATTACAACAAATGTATCATAAACAACATTATACGTCAATCATAGATCAAATCTTACGACAATAAACCTTTAATCGTAACCCCGAAACAGTTTACCCTAAGATCCGATACTCTAAACCAAAAAACTAGAAACCCTAGCGCATAAACCGCAATCTGTAACACATAAAGTGTTTCTGGTACCACATTACAGGAATATATACTACATAATACAACATCACATGTAAATTATACCACTTCAGCGTATTTTAGTACCAATTTATAGTACATTCATAACAAAAAATAAGAACATTCCAGAAGCTTCATGGGCCGTCAGTGAATATTGTCTCTCCATCTTTATATGATACCACATCACATGTAAATTATACCACTTCATGCCACTGTTGTACCTAATCTTATCGAAATTATACCAATTACACGTTTCTGATACCACATAACGAACATTCATTTAAATATTTTGTTTTTTGCGATTTCACTTTCAATTCGTCGAATACACATCAAAATTGATTTTATGCCAGTATGTGTAAAAAATTTACGGTAAATCGATCGTTGAAATAGCTTTTCCATTAATATCATTTGCATAACATCTGGAAACCACTTCTTATGTTAGTTATATCACTTTATGCCATTATCATACCACTTCTGTACTGTCATAAAACACTAGGTTTTGCAGGAAAAACAACTAACACGTATATGATACCACTTTATGCCATTATTATACCACTTTATGTGTTTATAATACCATTTTATGCCATTATCATACCACTTCTGTTACCAATTTATACTACACAAAAGTTCCCGCCCAAAATAATACTGAGATTCAGCTTTTCCGCCCAAAATAGCATGACTTGCTTATTCAGTACCACTTATTCCCTAACGGGTACCACAACCTGCCAAATGAAAAATATTACAGTCTGGAAACCACTTCTTATGGTTGTCATACCACTTTACGCTGTTATCGTACCGCATCTTATAAAATTGATACCAATTGAGAATAAGTAATAGTTTTCGTTGCTATACCACTTTATGTATCTAATATACCACTTTACGATCTGTTTTACGACTTCTCTCTGTTTTGGTACCGCTTCTTTTATAACTAATACCAAATGAGATAAGTAACAGTTAACGTTGTTATACAACTTTAAGCCTCTTCTATACCACACAATGCTTCTCTTGTACCATATATTACAAAAATTATACCAAATGGAAAAAGTAATATCTCGTACCAGTTCGAGTAACGTTTCTTATCGTTTCTATACCACGTTACGGCTCTTGTATACCACATCATATAAAATTAATACTAAATTAGAATAATATCTCGTATCAGTTCGAGTAATGCTTCTTATCGTAACTATACCACTTTATGCCACTATTGTACCGAAACGTATTGAAACTATACCACTTAAGCCTTTCTGATACCACATAACGAATACGCATTTAAATTATTTTTCTATGGCGATTTCACTTTCAGTTCGTTAATCTTGAGGGACGAACGATTGAGTCAACACTAAGGCGTGACGTAATTTCCAAGCAATGGGTCTCTCGAATTTAAGCGTATTTAGCTTTAATTTCGACAAAAAAATGCTCGATTTATCTTATTGCGTAAATGATATTTCTAAAAATTATTCCTAATCTTAAATATGACGTAAATATCGTTGATATCGTCGAATACACATCAAAATTGATTTTGTGCCCAGTATGCTCGAAAATTTAGGCAAAATCGATGGTTGAAATAGTTTTTTCGATTGATACCATTTGAATAATATCTGGTAACATAATAGTAGCAATTCATACCTCTTTATATAACACCTACAAGGGGCATTTTCGTCAAATCAGTGTTTATGTTCTTTCTTTTGAATTTTCGTCAAGATTGGTCCTTAAAACTATATTTTATCTGAATGGGGCAACTCGATAGCAAACTTACGCTAGGGTCTGATATAAAAACGTCCCATATATATATATATATATATATAGAGAGAGAGAGAGAGAGAGAGAGAGAGAGAGAGAGAGAGAGAGAGAGAGAAAAGCACTGCACAGGGTTGCCTAAGATTTCATTCCGACATTTGACGGGTAAAAAGAATTCCAACTGTTAGAGAAGAGCTAAATGTCATCTCATCCCAAAAGATGCCAAAACTATAAAGACCAAACACACTTGCAACCAACCCCAAAAACTCTATAAATAAATGCTTTTTAAAAGTGTTAGCGATCAAAATGGAAATCAAGAAGGTTCAGGCTCGGTTTTGGTGGTGGAGTTTGAAGTAGTTATCCCCGAAATGGCTTCGAGTTTAGCTGTAGTCGAGCATTTAGGCTGAAAACCTCCGCACAGCTTCAAACTTGGTGTCTTGTGCATGTACTGAAAGAAAAAAAAAAATTAAGAATCATCAACTTGATCAATGTAAGACCATTTAACTTTCTGCAGTGCAGCTACTAAATGGATAATAAATTAAGAGAAATGTCACATACAGGGACATCTTTACATTTAGTATCAAGTTTGAAGCTCAAAAACATGGCAGGCTTATCGATGATCAAATGAACATAACAGTAGATTAGTCAAGGTTACCTCTTGATAAAAAGCATCGATCTCTTCCTCCGTCAACCCTTCGTCCTCACCACCACTTTCCTCCCAACCAAGTGAACGAAGAAAAGCAGCCTCTTCTTCATCGGGATAAACCAATCCAGTAGTATTAAAATACCCATTTTTTTCTTCGATACCAGAAAACTCATTGCTGTTCTCAGATGTACGATTTGAATCACCATGGCAGTCTAATATTTCTCTCGGTGACTCTGCTTTGTCATGTGAAAAAGCTGGGCTCGGATCAGAGAGAGAAGTAGCTAAACCTGACGAGTTTTTCCTTCTCATGAGATTGAAAAATTCACTTCTGCTCTGGCCCAAAGACTGGGATGTTTTCTTGTCAGTAGAATTAGGCAGAGAATTATGTGATATAGCATCAGTCTTATTTCGAGCTAAAACTTTAGAGTTGCTCGGAATTGTTGACGCCTTTGGTGAGGCCATATGCATAGGTTGTTGGCCATTAGCTATTACAACACCATTGGCATCATTATCTGCAGTAGCTGAGTTCTTTGCTGTCATATTGGCACCATTTTCCCGACTGGATTTGAGAACCAAAAATTTTCCAACGTGCGGGTTAGTACCCGAATCGAGTCTAATCTGACTAGCATGAGACTGATTAGCAAGATGTGGATGGGGTACGGGGTGAACAGTCCTAGAAGCTGCTACAGTTGCTCCACTATTTGAATGTTTCCACTGCTTCGATTTGTCTCCCAAGATGGGAACCTGAGAAGCACATACAAGAGAAAGCATTCAAAAATCAATCAAATGCAATTATGATGTCGTAGATCGCAGTTCCTATGCAAAGCTAGTTTGAAGGTGGAAACATGTGGACAAGCTTAAGCTACAATGAAGTGACATAAAGGAAAAAATCACATCATATACAGAAAGTCCTTTTACCGCGGGTTTCGGCATTGAAGGTGTGAGAGGAATTAATTGTCTCGATTGTTTAATAGCCAATTCTTCAAGCCTCAGGCTCTTATCAGGCAGCTGCAGAACAGATAATAGATATTAGACTGTAACTACCGAACAAGGTTAAATAGGAGAGAAAAAGTGCATAATAAAATCAAAGGAGTTTCAGTTAATTACTTGGAGAGCTTCACGAGTTTGTAGAGCAGGCTGTGACAGTGCCTCTGCCATGTTAAGACCAGTAGCGGTGGAAACCATAGGCGAGGAATTAGAGACTTCAACATTCTTTTGAAGAGACGAGTATCCTTTCACATTAGCTCCATCATTCAGAGGTACCTCTGCTAAAGCCGAAG
This sequence comes from Craterostigma plantagineum, assembly GCA_027422505.1. Lineage (NCBI taxonomy): Eukaryota > Viridiplantae > Streptophyta > Magnoliopsida > Lamiales > Linderniaceae > Craterostigma > Craterostigma plantagineum. The sequence continues at coordinate 376,818 of JAPQWV010000052.1, read as the reverse complement.
TCCATTTCTCACCATTAAGAAACCCTGTCTTGTCAAGAGGAAGAATATGACTAGGAGAACTCAAACTCATCCTGCTTCTAGCCAATGCTTTCTTCTCTTCTTTGCCAAGTGATGGGAAATTCTTTTCAAACACTACCTTATGAGTGGCACTAAGATTACTGGACCCTTTAACCGTATCGTTATTGCCAGTCCATGAGCCCTTAACTTTATGAGGCAATGCTTCGCCTGGTCCTGACGAGTGAGAATGTCTCAAAGCATCCCTTTCGATTCGACTGTTCGATAAACACACCGATGATTCAGAAGAATCACGGTACCATGTATCGTCTGAATGGGGCTTCCCTTTATCTCTGTCCCACTTTTTATCTCTATGACTTCTTGAGAAACTACTATATGGATGCTTTGCAGAACCAGTACTAATGCTCCTAGAATCGAATGATGAACTTCTGTCTAAACGACGGGGACTACCCTTCTCACCATTTGACTTGAAAGATCTGCTTCTGGCAGAATTTCCAGAAGAAGCATCTAAACACAAGTTCGAAAAAAAAAACCATTAATTGTAACAAATAACAGGTAGAGAGCATAAATTTAAAAATCACCGACAATTTCTTGTGAATGTGCGTGTGAGTGGGTTGGGGAGGGGGTCGGCGGGTCGCAATTCATTTGTACCTGAATGGCGGACTAAGCTGCCACTGGCAGCAACATTTCCTGTGCCTCGCAACCATTCAGGAACTAAAGTCGGTTCAGTTCTTTCCATCAGCAATCGACATTGTCTGATAAACTCAACAAAACAGGAACAAGAATCTCAACCCCATAAAAGCCAGTTGACCCTACTCGCTTTTGTTTAAGACTAAGTCACTATAAATGGAACCAAACGGCAGTTCAAATGGGATGTAAAATCCCTTCCAAACAACGTTCCCAGTATTCCAACAGTGAAGCTTTTAACAACGAAAGCTAATTTGAAACAATTCCCAGAATTCCAGCAACGTGAATAGCCTTCCTTACAATTTCAAGAGTATGACAATGCCAATTATTAAATCCTAACTGGAGCGTTCCACTCTGAAAACTAGCCTGCAATCCAACGAATGAGTTATCGTTTTCCAACAAACTCGAGAAAAAATGAAACCTTATAGGTTAATAAACGCAATCCGCTGCTCCTCAGAGCACTGTAAAGTCACAAAACTATAATCCACACAACAATGCAAGGACAAGGGCAGGGCTTAACGTGACAACAAAAAAATGCAATTCCTCCACCAAATAATAACAAACCGATAGGGAGGTGAACCGAAAAAGATAAATTAGCTATGACATAAAAAAAGGAACATCAAAACCCTACCCTTGATGCGGTAATCGGTTATAGAAAGGATCAGGAGCGACCCAACCGTCCGAATAACCGCCACAGCGTTCGGCAAGAAAATACAGGCAATATAATATTAATTCCGACGATAGCAGTTCAAACTTCTACGTATCTTATTTTTCCAACTTTTCCTCAAACGGAGAAAGAAAAACTCAGATCTTCCAATCCACCCGTGCGAATTCCGTGCAATCGAAGGCGGCGAATTTGAGAGTGTATGATTAGCGATTCGAACGTGAACGCAGACGAGCGTTTATCTTAGGGCAAATCACAATCAATGTTCGACGGAAGAGTTGTTTTTTATATGCTATGGTATGGAGTCGGCCTTTCTGTGATTAAAATGAAAAGAAAAGAAAATCGGAAAAAGGAAAATAAATGCGAAGAACTTCAGAAATTGAGTGGGTTTAATATCGGGCCAAATTTCGGGCTTTTATTTGGACTTCAAATAAACTCTTAGAGCCCAAAATAAAGAATAGAAAGGCACATGATAAATAAATTAAAGGGACTTTTACAATTCAAGTCCCAATAGTAAATTCATAGTGTTAAGGACCCGATTTCTGCAGTACCACTTCATTGTTCTGCAGTACCACCTCATCGTTCTTCTGTACCACTTCATTGTTCTGCAGTACCACTTCACTGTTTTTCAGTACCACTTCATTGTTATGCAGTATCACTTCATTGTTCTGAAATACCACAAAACGATCATCCGGTACTAGTTTATATAAAATTTATAACATGTGTAAATCTATGTCTTTATCTCTAAATTTTATATTGGGAACAATAGTTCTTTTGTAGCGGGGTCAGAAACCTAAACATTTTTTGGGGCCTTACACGTAATTACATCTGACGCACGGTCACATTAGTCGACGACGTCTTGCAATTTCATCCACTCGACTAAAAACACCATATTGATAGATATATTTCACGTTATTGCGTATACGTTTGATTCAGTTTCTTGGCAAAATAAATTGCGTGGCTTTGTGTGAATAAATTAACTAAACACAAAAGATTATATGTAATAACCTTGTTTTCTCATTACATAAGTCCAAGTCCTACACTTGTAAATGATACGGAGATTTTATAGCAGAACTAACGAAGATAAAAGATCTTCCGTAGCTTCCAAACTATGGTAATGACTTCAAATATATTTTCGTTCCAAAAAAAAACAGACAGTTGACGATCTTGATGTAGTAAAAGTAAAGGATACTCTTTCGTTCATGCAAATATGAAAAATAAAAATCATTTAAATACAAATTGAACAGTTCTCTTCCATCACTGCTAATTACTTTTATCGTCTCAAGTTTCTGGTAACTTTGTTAAGGAAATATGGAATCTCAGTTCGAGTTATATCACTGCTTATTAACCGTTTTCTTCTATCAAAATCGGACAGAAATAAAAACCGAGTATTCGATCATTCTTGATCTTCCCTTACATACCCAAGCCGTAGAAATTCTTTTTTATGGTTCAAAATCGTTCAATGATTGAGATATACAAGCTGTTCTAATTATTTTAATACACATGTAACGATTAGATATAAATTTGATCTCACTAGTTGAGGGTATCTTGTGAAAAGCCAAGTGAATAAATTACGTAATGTCCATTGAGTAAAATGGCTCATGTGATATAAATATTTGCTTAGTCGTTGGGAAATCTAGGGGTCAATTTTAAAGTCCAAGTACATCTCAAATGCAATTCTCATTCAATAAAATCTCCTGTGAATATGTGTACTACAAGAATCATATCCTGTGATTTATGTCACAAACACATGCATATATTGATAATACCCCACAAGAATATGAGGAATGATGATATTAAATTGCTTTTCTTCTATCATGTTGACAAGTAGTGGTGCACAAATTTAATATTTACATGGAATACCTTTTTATGCAATAATTTGACAAAAATAGTAGAGGAAGTGAGAAACATTAAAATATTAAATACTTATATCCCAAGTCTTAATGATGCCAACCACTCATGGTTCATTACGAATCACCCAAGAAAAATGGAGATACATTGAATATTCGCATACTAATGATATGTTTTTTATACAAAGCAACTCCGAGTGACATCACTGATGACCTTTTTCATGTACTAGAACAACTCCTATATAAATAAATTGATATATATATATATATATATATATATATTATATATGGAGGAATTTTATGGTGCTCGCCTTATGTGGGCACCTAATGTGGGCACCTGTTGATATGACACCTATTCGTGCCATTACAACAATCGACATCTAAGGTTATGTTGCCTTAATTAACACATTCTATGTGCCATTAATCGACATTTCAGATGATGATGTGACATATTGACGTGGTTCGTTGTCATTGACACGTAAATGTATTATGTAAGGCATCAATATGTGACACAGCATCCGAAATGTCGATTAATGACACCTTGAATGTGTTAACTAAAACAACATAACCTTAGATGTCGATATGGGATGTTGAAATGCTACGAATCGGTACCACATCAACAGATGCCCACATAAGGTGCTTACATAAAGTGATCACTAAAAATCCCTATATATATAATATAATATCTCTCTCTCTATATATATATATCTCAAGGTGCATCTCCATCCCATCCATCGAGATAAATTGTTGTATAATATTTGAGATACTCTAATGTTAAGAACATTGTATATCCGTATATTACATTACACCCCACAATTACTTGACACACACACAACAGTGAACGTAATTAACGTGTATGCTAAATATAGGGTTTCTAATAAAAATAATAGGAAATTTCGACTGTATCAACGTGACTCAACGATTCACCAAAAGGCCACCGTCTCCTCGTCAACCTTTTAGTGATAGTTAACAATTAGCCTCCCCTAGTTGTCACTTTGACCCTTCATATTATTTTACCTTTCAACATACCCCGCAAGATAAAAAAAAAAAAACATATACTATTATCATTTACATTTTGTCACATATTGTTTTCACAGATATGGTAGCTTCTTGCATACTTCCTTTATACTCGCCCCATGTTTTTGAATCATTTGTTATTTTGGCTATTGGAGGCTCTCATGGAACACTTGCACGAATATCAATCAATGATAACATTAGCATTATCTGTGTGCCCATAAAATTAAAATATAATTGTATTATTCTTCTATCTATCAAAAGCCTTTTAGCAGCTTCCAGTGTATTTCATGCAATTATCAAATTAACTTAACCCCCCAACTAATTTGGTTCTCAAAACTTTCACCATATGAGTGTTCATATGCAACATATATTTGACTTGTGGTCAATGGAAGAATCACGGCGTTATATTTTGCAATAATACGACAACACTTGTATTCTTTGAATCGTTACAATAACATATGATCTAGGGTAAGTGTCATCTGGACTAGGTTTACCAAAAGGAATAGTGGAGTTAGGACACGTGTCGAGGAAATGAATTATTACCCACTTATTGACAATTAGTGAAAATATAACTTCGAGTGTGTATTATAATATAATCCAAAACCGAGTTATTAACATTTTTCCATGTAATTCGAATTATTATCTGGTCTTGTCACAACCTATACTTGTCTTAGATTTGCCTCTTCGCAGTGAGTATTAACCATTCATTTAATTGAAGGGTTGTAAATGGTAATTAAAATTCAATACGACGTGAAATTCTCAGGTAAAAAGTTCAAATATACGTGTAATATGTCAATATACAATTACAAGCAGAGTCGTGTTCATTTTTTTCCTCATCCTTTTTATAGGTTTAACAAATGATTATTTGTAGGAGTCTTAATAAAACACAGACAAGGAAGGGCAAAAGCTTTTAGAAGAAAAACAGAGAACAAAGACTCAGGGTCAAATAAAAGAAGAAAAAGGAAAAAATGAGTTGTGTAATGAATCTATCTACCATCAACAGAAACCTTTAACACTAGCCCTTTGTTTCCCAATAATTAATATCCCTGCCCCCATTTTTCGTATATACATACACACATATATATATACATATATATCTAAAATCATTTCCGTGTAAAACCACGTCACAACTCAAACCTCTTCTTCCCTATATAAACACCCCAAACCAAGTCCAACAATTTCCATCAACGAATACACACAAACATATATATATAGAGAGAAATAAACTTTCTCCACACAATAAATAAACCCGGTTCAACATGGCCACCTCAGTCCAAAACCGGCAATACATCGAAATCCCACGTCCGTACAAACCCGGTCCAACCGCCCACCACCGCCCCAACTCCCCACTTCGCAAGCCCATCACTAATTTCACCGCCGCCGTAACTAATTACTCCTCGGATTCCGACGACGAAGACGACTTCATCGAAAACCAAGAATATTTTACGGCCATCAAGAAAGCCACCGCCGAGGTCGAACCGCCGGTCAGAGACCCACGCGACGAGCACACCGCCGACCACTGGGTCGAGCGCAACCAAGCGCTGGTCCGACTCACCGGAAAACACCCATTCAACGCCGAGCCACCGCTGGCCCAGCTCATGCGCCACGGATTCATAACGCCAGTCCCACTGCACTACGTCAGAAACCACGGCACCGTTCCCAAGGCGGCGGCGTACGAGGAGTGGACCGTCGAGGTGACGGGCCTCGTCAAACGGCCCATGATTTTCACCATGCGCCAGCTCGAAACCGAGTTTCCCAGCCGCGAGTTTCCGGCGACTCTCGTCTGCGCCGGAAATAGGAGGAAAGAGCAGAACATGGTGAAGAAAACCATAGGTAATAATACACTAGCTATTAAACGCAGCAGAGAATAACTTTCGTGTAATAAAATGCGTGAAATTTATGACAGTAATTAATTTCTTTCTTAAAGGGTTCAACTGGGGAAATGCTGCTATATCTACGAGCGTATGGAAAGGAGTGCCGTTACATCTGATACTCAAGCGATGTGGGATTATGACAAAGTCAAAGGGTGCCCTAAACGTGTGCTTCGAGGGAGCCGAGGATTTGCCGGGCGGCGGAGGTTCAAAGTACGGAACTAGCTTGAAGAAGGAGATAGCAATGGACCCTTCGAGGGATATCATATTGGCCTACATGCAAAACGGAGAGAGGCTAACGCCTGATCATGGGTTCCCTGTAAGAATGATAATCCCAGGTTTTATCGGTGGTAGAATGGTGAAATGGTTGAAGAGAATCATTGTGACTACGCAAGAATCTGATAGTTATTACCATTGGCGGGATAACAAGGTTTTGCCGTCTCACGTCGATGCTGAGCTGGCTAATTCTGAAGGTAATGAGATCAATGGTGATGATTTCTTGATGATGATTATCAATTAATGGGGTTTTGTGCTTATGTTGTTAATATTGCAGCTTGGTGGTACAAGCCAGATTATGCAATCAATGAGTTGAACGTAAACTCGGTTATTACAACGCCGAGTCATGAGGAGATATTGCCTATAAACTCGTGGACGACGCAGATGCCTTACACGTTGAGGGGATATTCTTACTCTGGTAATTAATAAATTTCAATGCAATCAGTTTAATTTCCGCTTCATAAGCTTATTCTTAATCTGTGTGCTAGATAATTAGGAACAAATCTGCAACTTCTCTGTTTTTTCTGTTTCTTTGAAAAACCGACTGCTACAGAATGGTGGTGATCTCATGCATAGATGTATGTTAGAAATCGAGTATGTTATATTTAAAATAGAAGTAGTTTGTTGTGAATGATCTATGGGATTGATAGTCATTCTAGCAAAGAGCCAAGAGTCAATATGCATGGCGGCCAACCGTTTGTATTGAGATTAGAGAGTAAGGACAAATAGTTGCTCGCCTTTACAATTTTTGTCGAGCCAAAAGCTTGAATTGAAAAGACATTTATTATGATAAATTAATTAATTACAAAAATTGGAATCTTATATAGAAGTTTTTTAAAACCATGAGCTGGCACATAAAATAAAGGTGGCTAGATATAACAAGGTGCGACGAACTGTGGTTTGCATGTTGGGATTGTATAAAAAAACTAGTGGATAAATAATGGACCCTTACCATTGGTTATTTGTTAGTGCATGAATATCTCCTTTGCTTTTCTTTCAGTCCAATTTGACTATTATTACATCGAAAACAAAGTATATACATAGTATATTCAAACATGGTTCCCGCATCATAGTAGGTTTCGGCTAGACGACATCTTCGGAATATACATTTCACCCTTTTTATTATTTTATAATCGAACTTCCAATTCCAACATCCTTGTTAGTTGTTGTGGCTCTTCCAATATTTCAAACGGTGGAATTCTAGTACATTTACTAGGACTCCACATGGCACACGGTCCCAATTTGATCATTTTTCTCTCTCTAAATATTGCTTTGATTACACACGCCTCAACTTATTTAATTATGCAATAATATATATCATCATATAATTTATTTACTTATTTTTTGTGCAATTTAGGCGGCGGCAAGAAGGTGACGAGAGTAGAAGTGACGATGGACGGCGGCGAGACATGGTCAGCGTGCGAATTGGACCACCGAGAAAAGCCCAACAAGTACGGAAAATATTGGTGCTGGTGCTTCTGGTCATTACAAGTCGAAGTGTTGGACCTCCTCGCGGCTAAAGAGGTAGCCGTCCGTGCTTGGGACGAGTCCCACAACACTCAGCCCGAGCGGCTCATATGGAACCTCATGGGCATGATGAACAACTGCTGGTTCAAAATACGAATCAACGTCTGCAAGCCCGGGGGCCGCAAAGGCGAGATTGGGCTCGTCTTCGACCACCCAGCTCAGCCCGGCAATCAGTCCGGCGGCTGGATGGCCAAGGACCGCCACCTCGAGATATCGAACCCTGAACCCCAAACTCTAAAGAAGAGCGTCTCTAGCCCCTTCATGAACACGAATTCGAAGACCTTCACTCTAGCCGAGGTCCAGGCCCGCGGGTCGAGGCCCGAGTCCGCGTGGATCGTGGTCCACGGCCACGTCTACGACTGCACTGCTTTCTTAAAGGATCATCCTGGCGGGGCTGACAGCATACTCATCAACGCGGGCACAGACTGCACCGAGGAGTTCGACGCCATACACTCCGACAAGGCCAAGAAGATCCTCGAGGAGTATCGCATCGGAGAGCTCGTCGTCGCGGGCCCCGCCGACGACCCGCTCACCGCCGGCCCGACCCCACCGATGAAAGAATCGGCCCCGACGGCGTCTGTTGCCCTAATCCCGAGGGAGAAGATACAGTGCAGGCTCGTGTCGAAGACTTCCTTGTCCCGAGACGTCAGGCTGTTCCGATTTGCGCTGCCCCGGGCAGATCAGGTCCTCGGGCTGCCCGTCGGGAAGCACATTTTCCTATGCGGGAATGTAGACGGCAAGCTCTGCATGCGGGCTTATACGCCATCGAGCCCGGTCGACATGGTCGGGTACTTTGAGCTCGTGGTGAAGATCTACTTCAAGAACGTGCACCCGAAGTTCCCCAACGGCGGGCTCATGACTCAGTACTTGGACGGGCTCGAGGTGGGCTCGACCGTGGACGTGAAGGGCCCATTGGGTCACATCGAGTATACTGGTCGGGGCAAGTTTTTGGTGCACGGCAGGCCTAAGTTTGCCAGGAAACTGTCAATGGTTGCGGGGGGGTCGAGAATTACGCCGATCTATCAGGTCATGCAGGCAGTTCTTAAAGATCCCGATGATAAGACGGAGATGTGGTTGGTGTATGCAAATCGGACTGAGGACGATATACTGTTGAGGGACGAGCTCGATGGGTGGGCCCGAGAGTATCCCGATAGGGTTAGGGTTTGGTACGTGGTGTCGGAGAGCGTGAGGGAAGGGTGGGGATACGATGTTGGGCTTATTACGGAAGAGGTTCTGAAGAAGCATATGCCGGCGGCGGGCGAAGACGTGTTGGCCCTCGCGTGCGGGCCCCCGCCGATGCTGCAGTTCGCGGTGAATCCTAATTTGAATAAGATGGGGTATGATCTCAAGGAAGATTTGTTGGTTTTTTAGATAGAAGGTAGTTATGGAGATTTAATAAAAATTTAGCTGGTCGTCAAATCGGTATGTTCGACGACTTTCGTAATGTACTTTTGTAAATTAACGTGAGGATATTATTCTGGTATTTTTAATTAAATAAACAAAAAAAAATAAACATTAACAAAATAAACGGAAAATCAAAAGTATTAATAAAATAAGCATTTTCGTACTCCCAGAGTACGAGTTACTCTAACTCGTAATCTGGGAGTACGATTTACGGGCCCAGCTGGCGCGTGCGCCTACCTGGACTAACTCGTACTCCCAGAGTACGAATTAGTAATTCGTACTCTGGGAGTACGAATTAGATCTGGTTTATAACGAAACCCTCGCGACGAACTGAAACGACGAAGACGACGACGAAGCCGACGAAGACGACGAATACGACGCCGAACTGCTGCCCGCCGCGACCGCCGCGATCCCCGACGCCACGCCACGCCGCGCCCGACTGAGACGCGACGCCCCGACGCCACGCCCGCCGTCGCTGCCCCGCCCGCTGTCGCTGCCCCGCGCCCGCTGCCCCGCCGCCCGTCGCTGCCCCGCCCGCCGTCGCTGCCCCGCCCCCCGTCGCTGCACCGCCGCTGCCCGTCGCTGCCCCACGCCCGCAGCCCCGCCCCCGTCGCTGCCCCGCCCGCCGTCGCGGCCCCGCGCCCGCCGCCCGTTGCTGCCCCACGCCCGCCCCCGTCCCTGCCCCGCCCCCCGTCGCTGCCCCGCCCCCGTCCCTGCCCCGCCCCCGTCCCTGCCCCACGCCCGCCCCGTCCCTGCCCCGCCCCCCGTCGCTGCCGACGCTGCCCCGCCGCTGCCCCACGCCCGCAGCCCCGCCCCTGTCGCTGCCCGTCGCTGCTCCGCCCCCCGACGCCCCGACGCCACGCCCGCAGCCCCGCCCCCGTCGCTGCCCCCGTCCAACGTGTATTGCTGCTCTCGTTGACGTGATACTCGCGTCTAGCAACCCTGATCGAAAAATCGTCGACGGCACGTTGTAAATGTTTTTTAGTTTGAAAAATCATACCTCGACAAAACATAGGGTTATCTCTGTCGTAAAACTCCCCATAACCACCGTAGTCGTCACCAGCAGGAGGTGGCATTTGATACGTTTGGAAAAATGGAACGGACTGAAACAGCGTTGGAGCAGCAACGTTCGTTGGAGTGGTATCATCTGGCGCATCGTCGTCGTCATTCTCGTCGTCCTCGTTGGGATCGGGTAACTCAAATAAAAGTGGATCCACATCGTCCGCTTCTGAATCACTAACATGAACGTCTTCCTCGAGTTCTGGCACGACTTCTGGCTCCGATTCTAACACGGCTTCCGGCATATTGAATGGAACATGCCCCGACATCTCCAAAGAGACATTACTGAACCCTGCCGTAACTGAGGCAATGTCGGGAAAATCCGTACAGGTGTAACTCGAAGAACCAACTTCAAAATTTCGATGAGGCTCTTCGTTCAAATCAAAGTTTGGATTTTCAACTGTTTCAACAAAAACCTCGACACAATTGTTTTCTGAATCGGGATGTATGAAAAATTGTAAATCGTTGTCGTTGGAGATTTGAAAAAGCTGATGAAAATGGCGGGAATGTTGAAAGTATTCATTTTTGGCATGGATAGTCAACGAACAACGACTGCTATCAGCACCCGTAATTTTCGAACAACAACGAAATAAACTCGGAAAAACTGGTGGTGCGACGAATTCGCCTATACCCAACAGGGCGGATACTATATTTGATGGTATCTTCAGATGATTGAATTATATCGCCGTCGAAATATACTATGACTTGTACGCGACTCGACACCATTGTTTGAGTTATTAATATAAATGTTGAGAAGAGCTAATGATATACGAGTCGTTCTGGGGAGGGGGGATTTATAGGAACTTAAATCGTATCCTGGAGATACGAGTTAAGTAACTCGTATTCCGGGCATACGAGTTACGTGAATTATTGTAATAATTCACGTAACTCGTATGCCCGGAATACGAGTTAGAGGAATTATTGCCGACAATTTGCATGGCCATGCAGGTTGGTCGGCCACATAACGTAACTCGTATCCTTAGGATACGAGTTACTGTCTCGTATACTGAGAATACGAGATAATGCGCCATGTCATTGCCATGTCAGGGTCAGCGTGGTCAGCGGGTAATTCGTACTCCTAGAGTACGAATTACTAACTCGTATTTCCCAGATACGAGTTACGTCGACGTGTCGGGTCAGCGGGTCAACGCCCGCATGTAAATCGTATTCTGGGAGTACGAATTACTAATTCGTACTCCTAGAGTACGAATTTCTCTATTTTATTAATACTTCTGCTTATCCGTTTATTTTGTTAATGTTTGCTTTTTTTTGTTTATTTAATTAAAAATACCTATTATTCTCGTACTCCGACTAAGTTAACTATGAAAAGAATATGGACCTCATCTCATTGTCTCAAGACAATTATCACTAGGCAATGGCTTATGCAATCCACACATATTAATTATTTAAAAAAAAATATGGAATTTTATAGCCCATTTCTTTTAATGGGCTCGATAGAAGCCCATAGTTAAAACCCTAATTTGCATGTGCGCCCCATTTCCTTGGTGAGTTTACTGAAGTATATAAATGACTCTAAAAATTAGGTTACAACTATTAATTAACTATTCATGCGATGCAATTTGTGGGCAATGAATACTTGGTTACTAAAATAATAATTAGCTGAAATTGCATAATATTTTTAGCTTAGTCAAGTAACTAATTCTACATCATCATACATACATAGGATGAAAGAGTTTTATGGTATCTATCAATTATCATATTCAATAAATACTACTACACATTGAATTAAAATATAGTAGTAAAATTAAGGCTGCGAATGCGAAAGAGAAAGATCAACATCTACATACAATAAGCATATAGCGCTCTCTCGCATCTTTCATACCTTTTTCTTTTCTTCTCTCTCTCTTTTTTTTTTTAAAATATTAATATTTGCTAACCGCAATTCGGAAAAAAGCAGCTACATACTCGCGAGGAAAGAGACGGGGAAGAATGGATGCCGATGGACATAGGTCGACGGACGCCGTGATGTCGGACGCCCAACCTCCTCCTCAGCAGCCACCGGCGGCGATGGATCAGATTCCGGCGGTGCTGAGCCACGGCGGCAGATTTATACAGTACAATATCTTCGGAAACATCTTCGAGGTCACCGCCAAGTACAAGCCCCCTATCATGCCGATTGGTAAAGGAGCATACGGCATCGTTTGGTATGATTTGATTTGTTTAAATTGCAATTAATTAGCTCGGGCGTTGGGTGTTTGCTGACTCGTTTGTCTTCTAGTGATTTTTATTTTTCTTTTATTTTTTTGAATAATTGAAAAGCTCTGCTCTGAATTCGGAGACGAACGAGCACGTGGCGTTGAAGAAGATTGCTAATGCTTTTGACAATAAGATTGATGCGAAGAGGACGCTCCGTGAGATCAAGCTCTTACGGCACATGGATCATGAGAATGTTCGTGATTTTGGTTTGTTTATCAGTTTCTTTTATTATTCTTTTGTAGAGGTCTATTTCGAACGATTTGCGAGTTCGATTTAATTAGCTGCCTGAATAGAGGGAAAAAAAAAAGGAATCTTGATTCGTAGAAAACAGAAATGTGTTACTATTTTCCTCGATGAAACGGAATGTGTGTTTGACCTTGGGTAGCTATGTGATGCTGAAGGATGTCGAAGTGAAAATTCAAGATGGGTAGTTTGAGTAGAATGTTATGATGTTGAAAGAAGGAAACCTTATGCCTGAGTGTCTGTTTGGTAGGTATCGTTTTATCTTTGTCATAATATTTGGTATACTTGTGTCTGTTTCTTGAAACGATATGATCTGAGTACTTCATAGCTGTCTGATCGATCATTTGGTGTAGTTGATGATATTTGTAAACTTGGATCAAAATATTTCTCATAATATTTATATATTCACAGATTGTTGCAATCAGAGACATCATCCCGCCAGCTCAGAGGAATGCTTTCAACGACGTTTACATTGCATACGAACTTATGGATACTGATCTCCACCAGATAATCCGATCTAATCAAGGGTTGTCTGAAGAGCATTGTCAGGTCCCTTTCATAGATTTATGAACATTTTGTCATCCTCGATTAGCAAACTACCCACAGAAAAAATATCTACGACATGTCTGTTGGTGCAGTATTTCTTGTACCAGATCCTCCGTGGGTTGAAGTACATACATTCAGCCAACGTCCTTCACAGAGACCTGAAACCTAGCAATCTTCTCCTCAACGCAAATTGTGACCTAAAGATTTGCGATTTCGGATTAGCAAGGGTTACATCAGAAACTGATTTCATGACAGAGTATGTTGTTACCAGGTGGTACCGTGCTCCCGAGCTATTGTTAAACTCGTCTGATTACACGGCGGCCATCGATGTCTGGTCAGTTGGGTGCATTTTCATGGAATTGATGGATCGGAAGCCACTTTTCCCTGGTAGAGATCATGTGCACCAATTACGTCTTCTAATGGAGGTACAATGCATACTCTTTTTGACATGCTATGCTATTACAGTTGAACATCAAAACCAATCTACTGTTTGATCTGGTCTGATAAACTCATTCTTGTTTTTGTTCCACTTAGTCTGAAGCTCGAGTCGTTTAGGATACCCACGTTGAATGTGAAATTCTTTTCTCATTTAACTACGCTTATGTATGCCCCATAATGTTAAGGATTCTTTTATACGTTTTGGTCCCATTTTTCAGTTAATTGGCACCCCATCAGAGGCAGAGCTCGAATTTCTGAACGATAATGCAAAGAAATACATAAAGCAGTTACCTCCTTATCGTCGTCAGTCATTTTCTGAGAAGTTCCCTCAGGTCCATCCACTCGCTATCGATCTTGTCGAGAAGATGCTGACATTTGATCCCAGACGAAGAATTACAGGTACATATGCTGACGTCTTTCCGTTCATCTCAAGCTTTAAATGTGTGCTCACATTGAGTTTCTTTTCCGTTCATCATTTTTCGTCGTCTCAGTTGAAGATGCGCTGGCCCATCCTTACTTAAACTCGCTCCACGACATCAGCGACGAACCAGTTTGTTCGACGCCGTTCAGCTTTGACTTTGAACAACATGCTTTGACCGAAGAACAAATGAAGGAGCTCATTTATCGGGAGGCTCTTGCGTTTAATCCCGAGTATCAACCCATGTGAAAAAGAAGACTAAAACAAAATTGGGATTGTGTGTATGTCCCTCTCAAGTGAGCTTTGATGTCCGTCAGAATTCATTGTGGTATAGAGATGAATGGCCTAAAGGCATCATCATATTTGAAAAAACCAAGCTTTTTTCTTTGCTTCTCAACTCAAAAAGACATTTATTTTGCTTCTTGTTTTTCGTCTATTATGTTGTTTGAGCTCTCTTTGTAGTTGGTTTGTAATAATGGATGATTGTAAACTGTTTGGGTTGTCTGCTTTCAAAATTTGTTTCTGTTTGCCGAAATCTCTCCCTCTCTTAGTGAAATGATGATTATCAACCGTATATGACTTGTTTGCTAATGAACCACCAGAAAACGCATAGACTTGGTCCGAAAGGGCGTGGGTTCAAATCTCACTCTCAACATAATATTTTCCTTATTCTTCTCTTCTTTTAAGAAAATAACATATACTTTTTTATATATATATATATTCAGTTTAATGCAGCTTAATGCATACATTCAGTTTCCGTTGTAGTTGGAAATAAACATAATTCGAAAACATAACTTTGTGTGTATGCCCTCTCTGTAGTCAGTGGTGATGGTATCCTTCCTTGCAATAAATAAGTAGAGTACATGACATGAAAAGGCGTATCAAAAGCTGGGATGATGAATGAGTTACCAAAATGCATCAAACGTACATGTAGAGTTGAGTTGGCCATCAAAACGCTTCTTCAGGCCAATTTTCTTCTTACAAGTCCTTTGAAGAAATCGAAACTGCACAGCCCCATATGGTAGATAATTAATTACATACCCGATTTCAAGTCTCAACGACATTTACTACAAATGCTAATTTAGGTTAACGTATTCAAAGAATGACAGTTGCTAGAGGCAATCTATGTGTGTTTTGTTAAGGAAGAGATCAGTGAGAAACTCTTAGCTTGCATGGTTTAGTTTCTTGAGGAGAGGGGTGGCCATTGATGTTCGTGCAGCAAGAATGAGTAGTTTACCTATTACCGTCTGGATGTAGTTCGAATGCCTGACCATCATCAGCTAAAGCTAATAAATACCCAGATTTTGTCAACCCCTACGAATCAAAAAAGATGGGAAGTATCATAATGAAGTAACTATTAACTGCTATATTGGTCAAATATTGTCGAAGCCCAAAAAAAAGTTTAAATAAGGTTTTCAGATCACGGTGAAATCAGTTAGCAAAATAATCAGCGAAACATTTCATGGCAGTATTCTCTATAAACTCACTTGGATGGTTACAACATGTTCCGAAATTTGATCCTGATTTTCACCTTTTTCCTGTACGATAACTCGTTGACCACTGCATGCAGACAAATATTAGAAGCGAGGTGAAACACTACACAAAACATACTAATTCGTTCAATCTCTGCAAATTACATAGCTAGATACATAAACTTTCTTTATTTTTGCATAAATACTAGTTAAATATAACATTCATAACATCTCATGCTATCATCAATTAATATGGTTGTGGCAGAATTGCCACGTAACAGTCTAACCTGTGGAGCCATGTCTTATAATACAGCTCTTCAAGTGCTTGGAAACCTGCACCGTTGAAACTAAAAGTTACTGATTCAATGTAAACTGCACAAGTACAACTACGCAAATGAACATTATTCAATCCCCATCATATTCGAAAAAAGTGTGTGGTTAGAATCAGAAGATGTTGACTAAGGATCATATACTGCTCACTACTTTAAGGATGTTGACAGAAAAAACAACAATGCCAAAATTCAAAAGGTAGAACTATTACCTTGGGTAATAAGAATGTCATAAAAGCTTTCAAATTTATTGAAGAAAGCAGCAGCAACATCTTCACGCTGTAACAAGCCACCATCACATCCCAATCTTTCCAAAGCACCATTTAAGCATACACTAGGTTTTGGGTTGCTGACATTTAAACCGATGCCTGTGAGAAAAATTAGGAAAAATCATGAGATATAAATAATATCCACATACACACATACATACATGCGAGAGACTAAGCTAAAAGTAAATTGTGTTGTGAGAGAAGATACAACCTCATCGACGAACGAAGAGATTTTAGACTCATTTCACCCAGAAAATGGAAGTTACTCAAAGCAGTATCATCAAATATTACTTACCAGCACTTATGTTAAATTTCTTAGACTTATAAGTTGATGTGCACAAAATTCCTCCCACCTTAAGACCATCCAGATAAAGATCATTAGGCCACTTTATTTTAACACCAACAGGAGGCAATCCCTGAATTCACAATGAGAAGACGAAAAACATGGGAGTGTCAAAATTCAATATTGATAAAAATTATACAAACGTTATAATTTCTTTTGGAATAGGAGTTCATTGCATACCTTTACCCGACAAGCTTCATCAATTGCTTCCGTCATCGCCAGAGATACAACGTATTGCACAAGCGGCACGACACGTCCATCCTCCATCTGTATAGTGAACGAAAACATAAGGCATCCCTTCGGTGATTGCCAAACATTCTTCGACCTGCCTTCAAACCCCAAACATTAAAGGGAAACTTGAGTAATTAACGAAAAATCGTCAGTTCTTCAAATGACACATAATAAAGATGCATACCTCTGCCTTTCACCTGAAGATCAGCAACACAAGCTGCTCCAATCGGCAAGTCGCAGAAGTTTCTACCAAAATTAACGAAAACTATAAGAAAATCGATGCCGACCCATGACTACATAAGTCAAGTCGAGCCAATTGAATACCCCGCAAACAACCATCTCCCAATATTCGCACATAAGCTACCACACATAAAACTTCTTAAAAAGCTTACAGGGAAACGATGTCGTGCGTGGAGCCCAACTTAGGCGAGTAAATAAGCAGCCTACCGAAACGAGAAGTTACGAGCAAACTCATGTACGAATTCACTCTGAACGAATCATCGTCACGAAACCTCTCTTCCAATTCATTCTCACCATACACAGCGACGATCGGTTGAGAGCCCTCGACAAGTTTCAACGAGTTGTTGGCCTTCAAACTCCTAGCTAACTCTTTCTCAGCATCTGACTTCCCGCAAAGCACCAGCGTCGTAGACGATTGTGGCTCCATCTCTGAATCAAATAACAAAAGAAAACAGCTAAAACATTGACGAAAGCTAAACGAATACGATAAATGGAAAAAAAAAAAAGATCGCAACAAAGAGATTAGACGTTTGTAGGGTTTCTACTTACTAGCTGAAGTGATGAATTTCCGACGAGAGAGATGTGTTAGGAGTGAGAGATAGCGAGGGGAAGCCTTGGCCGTAGCAGTCAGCTGAAACATTGGCGGAGAAAACAAGCGGCTATCCCTATTAAAGTTTAGTTATTGGGCAAATTCCTATCAAGTCCACTTTCGAAGTTTAAACTTCTTATTTAGTACTCCTACAAAAAATTCTTCCCTTTTAGTATCCATCTACGAAAAAGTTGTATAATTAATAACCCAAACAGTGAAAGGACGAAATACTCTTTCCTAAAATTAAATTGGACATCATACCAACTGTTTTATATCATTATACAAACTGTTATTCTAATTGTACCAATAGAATAATGTTAAATTGGAAATTATACCAACTGTTATCATTATTATACCAACGGAATTGAACCCTAATAACAGATGGCATAATATCAATAATTTCTGATATAATGGCAAAACTAGTTGGTATAATCTCCAATTTTGCTGTATAAAATTAAAATAACTTTATTTATTGGGCATAATAACGAAGATAGATGGTATAATAACGAAAATAGATGGTATAATCTCGACAATTTTGGTATAATTGCAAAAATTAGTTGGTATTTTATTTAATTTCGTTGTATAAAATTAGAATAACAATATTTACTGGATAATAACAAAAATAGATGGTATAATGTCCTCAATTTATGGTATTATAGCAAAATCAGTTGGTATAATATGCTTAATTTTGTGGTATAAAATTATAACTTTAATTTATTGGTATAATTACGAACACAGATGGTACAGTTTCTATAATTTCTGGTATAATAGCATAACCAGTTGGTATAATGTCCAATTTCATTATATAAAATCGAATATCATTATTTACTGGTATAATAACGAAAAAAAGATGGTATAATTTCAACATTTCCTGGTATAATGTCCAATTGTTTTGGTATAATAACAAATTTTTTGGTATAATGTGAAATAATTATTCAGTTTTTGTGAATATGTGAGACAGTGGTATTTTCTTCTTTGCCAAACAGGAAGAAATTTTCAAATAGGTACTTATAAGGAATAAATAATTTGTGGGATATTTAAGAAGAATTTTAAAACACGTGGGATGAATTTGCGTAGTTTTTTCCCTTTAATTACATTTAAATATATATTTGAATTAAATATCTGAAAATTACGATTTCAGTAAGTTTAATGGTTCGTGTCACGTTATTTAGCTTTTGAGAATAAAATAGAACTCATGAATTCGGCAATTAGTTGTTCAAATAGAAAACACGAGAGACATAAATAAAAGAAAAAAAAAAAGTGGAGGGAAAATAATTAAAACCTCCTCTGTCTCCACACAGATCAAACATACTTCAATCTCAAGCCATATTACATTATCAACAAAGACACCACAGAAATCTGGCAAGAAAGCCATCTCCTAAGCTTTTGCCAACTCTTCTTGCAAAAGAGAGCAAAGGCTCGAAACATTACGCAGAATCTCCCTCTGTTTCTCCCTCGCAGTAACGCTTCCCTCAAACTGAATCATATTCTCAAGCCGAGAACAGAGCATCGAAACCTTCTCATTACCTTCGTGCGATTCCTCGATAATCTCAAACAAACTAACTCTACGAACGGTCGACTGTAATAACGATCTCGCCTGTGGTTCCATGACGGGCGGTACTAGGAAAGGGTGGTTCAATAGCTGAGGTATCCTCCATCTTTGGTTTCGGTCCCAAGCCAGGCACTTCTTCATTAGGTCGAGGAGCCATGGGTTGGACAATGGCTCGTAGGAGATGGTGTGGTTAGGGTCAGTTATGACCTTGAACTTGGCCCAGAAGGTCTTGTACTCGGAGAAAGGGGTTCGACCGTAGACCATCTGATAAAGGATGCAGCCCAGCGACCATATGTCTGATGGGCGTCCGCACTTTATCATGTTCCCATTTGAGTCTGTTTCGTTACACATGAATGCTTCGGGGGACATGTAGCTAAGTGTTCCAACCTGCAGTAGAGAATAAATTAAGTTCGAAGGTTTTGGGCGGTGCTAGGATTTAAAGTAGCATGCGTGGCTGAGATGATATAGTGGATGATGGTGAGAGGGAAGAAAGCTCGTCTCTACTCACTGGGATTTTCAAATCATACAGTTGGCAAATCAATCAATTTTGAGTAGCAGGGAATAAATGAAAAAGGGAACCTGTGAATCGCGTTGAATATTAGTGGTATCGCTCATTATAGCTTTGGCGATACCGAAATCAATCAGCTTCAGCGAGCCTCTAACTAGAAGGAAGTTGGCTGGCTTCAGATCAGAATGCACGATGCGTTCCTCGTGAATGGTGTTTACTGCTAGTAGTATTTGCTGTAACGAAACGAGCTTTTTTAGTAAAAAAAAACATAGGATAGGCAAGGAAACCAATTCAATCTACAAAAGATATGACACATTCGTTCGTGTTATGTGACAATGACGAAATGAAGTAAAAAAAGATATGAATCTCATCCGAACCTGCCAGTAAAATCTCAGCCAATTCTCGTCTATGGTGCCGCTAGAACCTTCGAGTTCTTTCCACTTTTGAGATAACATGTGTGCCAGATCAATCTCCCCATACTCAAGTACCATGTATATATGCGCATCATCTTTGACCCTGCCATCCTTATGATTCATGGAACCTTTCACAACCTCTTGGAGCAAGGTCTTATCCGTCACCTATTGACGAAACGTGGTACATTGGGTTACAAGTGCATGAATGCGGAAACATGAAAAGTTTTATGTTTTACCAAAAGAACAACTTGAAAGTGCAATTCTATCAGAAAATCCCTTAGCCAGACACAAGTACACCAAGACAGATGAGAAGATGCACCTCATAATCAACGAGCTGAATGATGTTGTTCTTTCCTTTCAGCCTGTTTAGGTACTCAATTTCTTGACAAAATCCATATGATGTGGCATATTCACGACCCTTAAGTTTTATCTTCTTCAGCGCATAAATTTTGCAATCAGATGATATTACTTTGTGGACCTCACTACTTCCTCCACTGCCTATCTTCCCAAGCCTTTGGTAGAGTTTTCCGTTTACTTTGAAAAATAAGTCTGGATCATAACCTTTCTTCCGAGGTGCCGTTGCTGCTTTACCACAAGCTCCCCTTTCAATTTTCACGGTTTTTGATTTGTCGACATTTTCATCTAGCGAAGCTGATATTGGGACGAGGCTTTGCAGCTCCTTGGCTGGAACTCGCGAGATGTTAACATCTGATGTCGAGCTTATGGCTTGTGAAGTAACAACTGACTGATTAAATGAGGGCCCACCAGCATGTTTCAATGCAGAATCCAATTGCTGCAAATCATCTGCTTGCGCATCAGCTTCTCGAGCATGATCCTTCTCGGAAAGAGCATCCCTCGTTTGAGGTTGATACGTGGTTGAACTAATCATAGGAGCAGAGGTAGGGTTTAATAGTGTTGAAGTGAAACAAGAGTACCCAACAAGTGAAGATTGAGTCATGGCATTGTTCCTATCATTCCGCAAAAAGTTTTCAAGTGGATTTATGTGGTCTTGAGCAACTACTTTTTTTGTTGCGTCTCCACTTCCAGCAGGCTCTGTCTCCGGGAGAGAAACTCGGCTTTTAGTTTGTAAGCGATAGGGCGACCTAATCATAGGAGCAGATGCTGAATTTATTAATGTCGAAGTAACACCAGATAAGCCAGCAACAGAAGCTTGAGTCATGGCATTGTTCAAATCATTCTGCAAAAAGTTTTCAAGATGAAGCAGTTTATCTTGAGCAGCTTCTGGTTTTCTAGACAAGAGCGATGAAATTCCACTTTCAGACTTAAAAACATTGTCCAACTCCATGCTTTGGTCAGGGTGTTGCTGCCAGTTTTGGATGTTGGTATGTGAAGCATCCAACCGATTGCCTGGATCCCATTCCATTTCTGTCAATGCAAGTGAACCCAAATGAGACAATATATCATCTATTCTAGTGGTCAATGGGTCACCAGCCCCTGCATAAGAAATTGCAGTTTACTGTAAATTGCAACGAAATACCTAAGTTTCTATCAAATTACTCCAAACCCATATCTTTGGATTCTATCTGGTAATTTCCTGATTGCATTATTATCTTAAGAGACAACTTCATAGTACTAAATACCTTGAGCTGAAGCATAATCTGCAGAGGAAACGTGGATCTCTTTTGCAACTCGTGGTATGGGTTTTCCAGATTCAATACCTGAAGTCCAAGCCAGATTACTGACTCCCTGCTCCATCTCAAGTCCTTGATCTCTCTGATCATTATGTATCATAAACTTTTCGTCATAGGTATTTACAGTGCTACCACATTCTGATGGTGGGGTAATGGATGCAACATCCCGACTGTCTGCCCCAACAGAGATGGCGTTCCTGGATGTTGAGACAACCCTACCTAATACCTTATCCTCCGTTATCTCCTCTTTGCTTTTTGTGTCGGGAACTCTGGGATTAGGTGGCACACTTGAGTCCTTCGACTTATCCTGCTGAGGTATTACATTTCTCCTGGGCTGCACCATACCTTTATTTCCACGTAAATAGGAAATGTTAAGAATTGCAAAACAGAACAATAACATCGCAAGAACATGCAAACCAAGATAGAGTGCCCCGAGAGTCCAAACCAACCCATCCATAACAAAAAAAAAAATTCTGAACCTCGTGAGAGAGAGAACAAAACAAGTAATTTCTCTACGCGTCAAGCTTCAATTAATATCGGGGAAGAGAAATCTACCCATCTATAACCTAATTACTAACCACCGTGAACATCAACTGTTGTAACCCTGTAAATCCCAAAATTAGGGAGGAGATTACCTGCTGGACGGCGTCGTTTACAAGCGGCTTTAAAGCTCTTAATCAGTTCCGCACGAGAAGTATCCGAAGATGACGACGACTTCAAAGTTGAGGATGTCTGAGACCTACCGCTGAGATCGACAGAGTCCGGCTTCTCAATTTGACCCTACGACTGGGAAGATCAGCCTTCCCTTCCATTAAGACCTCAAGCATTTTAAAAATTCCCCTACGATGAGGGCGCACATGGATGCATTTACAGGGAACAGAAGACGAAGATGGAAGTAGCTTTTGAAAATTGCCTTCGCTTTGCCGCTCGTTCGTCGTCTCATCTCAAATTTTCTTTTTTTTTTTCATTAATTTACTTTTCAACTATTGGGCCTCGTTGTAAGGCCATTGGCCCAATGTAACGCTAACAAAAAGTCTATCGAGGTTATAGGCCCATTTAAAACAAATCGCTGTCAAGCACGACGATTTCTACTCTGCTGCATTGGTTCAAGTTGGAAGTTATTCTTGCCTTGCCCCAACTAATACGACACCGTATCGATCGTTGGCGCTGTCGTCGTTGTATGAAGATGAACAGATATTAATTTGACTAGCTTGAGTGTGATTATTGTATGGTTTATATATATGTGTGTGTGTGTGTATAATAGATATTGGTATTTCTCAAATCTCAATGCATAGTAAATATTATATAAGAAAAAACAAAGACCAAGCCGGCAACAAACAGGAAACATATTTATCTATGTTGATTAAAGTGGTTTAATTTTCAAATTTTGGTACATAGGCGACAAACAACGCTGAAAACTATTTGAGCGTCTAGAACGAAATTACTCCGCGCATTTTTTATCATAAGACATGCAAATTTCTTATTATCCATACACAAAGAATTGTTGCATTAAACAATAAAGAAATAACCAAGTTGTTAACATCAACTTTTAGCTTCTTGTGTAAGAGATTTGCTGACCGCCTCTGCTTGAACTACGGTAGCAGCGATGTCCAAAACTTGTTCTTCTGCTTCCTGAACCTGCATTTGATCAATAATTTAAGTTACATATATTAAATTTAAATATCTTTTGGGTTATTACAAACTGTATACAATTCAAGTACCTGATCGATAATATCGTCGAGAACTCCAGCAGTTTTAGCAGTGTCTTCTGCGACATGTTCGACTAATTGGACGAGATTCTTCAATTTTCCTTCGGGGATATCATGCGCTATATTTTTCTGCGATTTTATCGACTTCTCCCGCGACTTTTTCTACAGTTTCAGCTATGTCTTCGACTGTTTGAACGACGTTATCGATTCGATCTGCGCATATGGAAACAATGGTTATAAATTATATTAAGGGTTTGTTAATAATCGATATACTAAATGATAATTCATAATGAAAAAAGAAGGCTTACTTTTAAGCAACCCTAATGGACCCAACTTGTGTGTAAACATAGGTATGATCAGCGATACAATCAATCCAAGAACCCAACTCCTGCTTTTTTTTGCAAAAATAAAACAAAAATAAACTAATTATTTTCGAATTAATATTGTTATAGAGAATATTATTCAATCTATATCATATGTACTTACATAGGGCTTGAAGAGGGTGGAGGCCCCGACGGTAATGGAACTCCTGGTAAGCTATTTGCGCGGACGACGAACGCATTCCTTTGAAAAAAATAAAATAAAATTAATAAACTAAAATTGATCGAAGCATCAACGACATATAATTTCATCATAAAGTCAAAAACCCTAAAATAAATACCTCTTGGCTACATGGTTGTTGAATCGAAGTACGCATGCTTTATTGCTCCAAGAATCGAATTTTGAGAAACGTAGATTATTGCTCGAAATAGGATTCAAAGGCAGATAAGCTTTGGGATGATCTCAAAGAAGGCTTCACATAGAGGCCAGAGAATGTTATGAGAGAAGTAGTCGCCATAGAATAGAAGAAGAAAAAAAGTCTAAGTTTCTGTGTTGAAATCGCTGCTGCTAAATGTTTATGATATTTGCTTGTATGAAGGAGAAGATAAGCTTTAATGCTTGTTGAGGTAGATAATAATAGGTCTCAATTTATATATAGGACTTTGTAGCAGAACTCACATGCTTTACGAATTAAATTAGAGCCTTATTGCCCACATGGTAATATTATACGTGTATGTATGGCTGGTAGGTATAATTTGAACTTGGGTCAATGTCGTGGTTCTTGAAATTCTAAAGCATCTA
Source organism: Craterostigma plantagineum (assembly GCA_027422505.1). NCBI lineage: Eukaryota > Viridiplantae > Streptophyta > Magnoliopsida > Lamiales > Linderniaceae > Craterostigma > Craterostigma plantagineum. Next base: position 352,157 of record JAPQWV010000052.1, on the reverse strand, counting down.
AGCAGACGCGCTGTGACAAATAAAATAAATCAAAATGACCTAATTCTTTAATTCAAAGGTCAGATAAACATTGCGAGTTACTTTGTCCATATTTGCAAAGTTAATATAATTTATTGCATTAGTTGCATTAAAAAAGTCGTTGTCTTCTTGGTTCGTAGAAACCTCGTAGAAGCTATCTTAAGAGGTGCATGCGTTGGAATCTTGATCTGCAAAAATGCAAGTTGTCATTTTTTTTTCATTTAATTATTTTACCCTTTTTTTAGGAAACGTGTTATTAACAAATCCCATTGACTTTCTGTGATCAGATCATTGAATATCTTATTCCCATCAGATTCACACTAGTTTTTATCTTTTTTTTTTCTCTCTTCTTGGTCAAATTTTCTGCACCTTTCAGTGTTTGGACAAGGCTCTAAAGTCTAATGGATGTTGTCCGAAGAAAACTTGGTCAAGCTATAATTTAACCTCTTATACTAATTCAGAATTCCAAAAAATTTTGACGACTGCAAAGAAAAATCAGACCCCATAAGCCACAAACACAACAGCAGAAGGCAAATATTGTCCAAGAAAACAAGATTAAGTCCTCCTACAACCAAAAAACGTAGGCCCGCCCGCCATCGATCACTGATTCTTACCCTTAGGTTTCGACTGAATTTTCCCGTAAGCCAAAAGGCGAGATCTTGACAGCTTGAGTTCAGCTTGTCTACGCCTTCGCTTAGCTTTGCTAGAAATGGAAGAGCTTTCGTCGCCATTTGCCTGTGAATTCTCACTCTCTTTAACGTCTTTGTTCGCTTCTTTACCGAAATGCTTCCTCTTCTTCCCATCTTTCTTCTTGTCATCGGACGATTGTCCGATAATCACCTCCTTGGCTCTCTGTTTCAGCTGAATAGTCTTCACACGAGGAACTTTCCATTCCTTTTCCCTGTAAGGAGCAATCTTCTTCAGCGAAACGTACTGATTCAATTCCTTATCGTCCATCGACAGAAGCTCCTCTGGGCTCAATCCAAATCTCTTGCTCTTCACGGGTCTGTACTTAAACCTCGTCTTCAAGTCTCCAATGGTGTCTTCGTAATCCAATTTGTGATACTCGTCCATTAGCTGTTCCCTAAGAGCCCTTTCTTCTTCATTTTCTTCTCCATTTACAGCACGATTTTTCAAGATCTTCTCTCTAGCTGACGAGAAGCCATCCCTCGCCTCGTTTATCCCGTCCCAGCCCTTTGGCAATCCAAGCAATTCGTCTTCTTTATCGAAATCGGGCTTTTCTAAATCACCCTCCTCTTCGTCTTCATCACTGCCAAATTTGGGATCGACATCTTCAGCATCGTAATACTCATCGTCGAACGCCTTCTTCATCTTCTTATCGTACTCCTCGGGATCAAACTCGTCTTCCAAATCATCCACGTCCAGGAAAGGAACGCCATCGCTACCAATGCCGGCGACCTCCCTAATCTTCTGCAACTTTTCGTTGATCTCTTTCTTCTTCAGATTCTTCAGCCTCTTTAGCTCCTCTTTCCTCTCAAACTCTGCCTGGGATTCTCGCTCTTTCTTCCTCTCCCTTTGCAGCTTCCTTACGCTCTCCTTCTTTCTCACCGAACCCTCGACGTTTCTCGAATGGGACATCACTCTATCTCCAGCGTTCTCCTCGAATCTGAAATTGTACTCGCGTTCGTAGTCTTCTTGCCTCTCTATTTCCTCCTCGTCCTCGGAGAATTCAATGTCACCATCATCTTTGTCCTTGCCTTCGTCGATCCACATTCTATTTCGAAAGTACTCTTTCAGAAACTTCGAGTCCTCATCTAAGTTACCGTCGTCTCCAAAGTATTCGTCCAACTTCTCCACGACAACCTCTTCTTCATCTTCATCGGATTCTTTACCCTTCACCTTCAAAAGATCGCCTTCTTCATCGTCATCCTTCTCCACAGCTTCCAAGAACTCCTTCCTCAGTGCTTCTTGCTCTTCACTGTAGCTCTTCACTTTGTTTTCTTCATAATCATCGTTAGGTTCGTCTTCGTCGTCAATCAGCTCTGGGCCTGATTCGATCAAATGCTTGGACACAACATCTTTCAAATACATAGCTTTCTTCTTTTTATTCTTCTTTTTCTTGTCATCCTCATCGACTTGATTTTCTTCAGAACCGCCATTTTCATCTTCATCGTCCGATTCGGAGTCAAACAGCTTGGCGTCTTTATCCCTCAAAATCGGGTCCTGATTCTTCACCTTAATCAGAGCATCGAAGAACTTGGAATCGTTCTTCTTACTCGGCTTGATCAGCTCTTCGTCTTCTTCCGAAGACGAATCCTCGGATTCCGAAGAAGAAGATTCAACGACGCCTTTCTTCTTCAGCTCCTCGTACCGCTGCAATTCCTCGCGCTTTTGTTGTGCTCGAAGCGTTTGGCGAATTCTTGATTGACTTCGATCTTGGATACGTCGTCATCGGAGTCTCCGTCGCCGCCGAAGAGCTGAAGACGAGCCATCGTAGGGATCTCAGAAACTAGATGATTTGTTGAGGGTATTCCATCATCAAAGGGTTTACCAAGAAACCAACAGAGGGCTAAAGCCCAAAATCTTGGGCCTGCGATGAAAACATTAAAAAAGAGCCGCCTACTGGCGGGCCTGCAAAATGAAGGCCCGCCGCCTGCAAGGCCGGTAGTGGACTTAGCCCGCCAGTATTAAAAAATTAAAAAAATATATGAAAGAAAATAATAAAAAAAATTGGAAAAAAATATAATAATGAAGATTTCAAATGGAAAAATATATAATTTAATCACCTTTTTTAATATTATTTTTTCTATGTTATTAAAGCATAAATCATAATTCAAAAATATAAAATCGATATAATTTATTAGTAAATCTATTATATAATATAATTATATTTTTTATTTTTGGACTGGCCAAAGCCCGCGGCCCGCGTGGGAGGCGGGCCTAAAATTGGAAAGCCCGCGGGCCCAAGCCCGTTTTAACAGTACTACCCATTGGTCTCATTTTAACATTAGGTTATCATAAAATGATAATTTGTAAAATATTCGTCAGAAAATAAATTACAACACACTGAACAAAACAAATACCTTAATAATTAAACAAAGCAGTAGAAGAACAAAGGAATGCGATTTTAATACCTTTGTGGTTTGTAATTCTTTCAACCATTTTGTTAGTGCAAAATATTGTAATATGGGAGAAACTGTTGTCAAACGCATTTCACAAGAGGAGAGAGAACAATAAAACCCATTTTGGGTTGTACTTGCAGTTCTATTGGAGCTCTTTTTCATTATTTTTTTTCGTTTTCGTTTCACAAGAGTAGAAAACAATATGCGCTTTTTGTTGTGCTCAAAGCGTTTTGGCGAATTCTTGATTGACATCGATCTTGGATATGTCGTCGTCGGACTCGGAACCTCCGTCGCCGCCGAAGAGCTGAAGACGAGCCATTGAGTAGGGAATTCAGAAACTTTCAGCTATGATTTGTTGAGGATATTCCATTCGAGGGTTTATGAAGAAAGCAAATGAGCTCTAAAGCCCAACATGTTGGGCCTGCCATGAAAACTCATTGGTCTCTTTTTAGCAACGTAAGGCCATCTCCAACCGAAAAATCCATTTTCAAACTCAAACTCAAATGCAATAATTCTTCTACAACCGACAAACCAATTCTCAAACTCAAAGAATCATTTTTGTAATATTCTCTTCTACTCAATTTTTAAAATTATCCATATATTTTACAACTTCGCAAATTAGACACATTTTCAAACAGAAAAGAATATTTAAGTCCACGTCAAGTTTAACATTACGTTATCATAAAATGATAACTTGTACACATAAAAACCAAAAATATAGATATTCGCCAGACCCATTAAGACTGGGGGGCTCAACCTGGACGGCCCAACTCAAGCCCAACTAACACACTGAAAAGATCATAAAAATAAAAAAAAAAAAAAGAGCTTTGCTAAGGAATCAAACCCAAGTGTATAGACTGTTACATGAACTTACAGCTTGCTCTTAATACCACTAGGGTTTATAGCATTTTTATTATATTGTAGTTGTACCGCCTTTATATATCTTCAATAGGCTTATAAAATGAGCTATATAGAACTGACCCAAAACGTGTGCAACTGAAGATACCATGGCCCAAAGCTAGAGAAAGCCCGATCTATATAATTTTACAATCAGATAACCCCAATTACTGTACATCGTCTTCTTCGTCGCCTAAATCCTCCATTGCTGCACAACCAAGCCATACAATGCTACTAGTCTTTTCTCCGGCGGCCGGGGGTCAAGAGCCCCCCCAGTACAAGACAAAGGAATGCAATTTTAATACCTTAGTTGTTTGTAACTTTTTCAACCATTTTGTTAGTGCAAATTTAGTAAGATGGGAGAAATTGTATCTTTTTATTTAATTATATAAATTGGTAGGATAATATTGAAGTTTTAAAACTTCAAAGCATGCACTGTTGTCAAACGCAAATATGCGTTTCACAAGAGGAGAGAGAACAATAAAATCCATTTTGGGTTGTACTTTGTAGTTCATTGGAGCTCTTTTTCATTATTTTTTTTCGATTTTGTTTCACAAAAGGAGAGAGAACAATATCCGCTTTTTGTTGTGCTCGAAGCGTTTGGCGAATTTTTGATTGACTTCGATCTTAGATACGTCGTCGTCATCGGACTCGGAGCCTCCGTCGCTGCCGACGAGCTGAAGATGAGCCATTGAGTAGGGGTTCAAAAACTTTCAGCTGTGATTTGTTGACGATATTCCATTCGAGGGTTTACGAAGAAAGCAAATGAGCTCTAAAGCCCAACATGTTGGGCCTGCCATAAAAACCCACAGGCAAACAAAAATGTGGAACATGCATCGTACGTTATGTAGATATGAAGGAGAACAAATTTCAAAGGTGGATTTTAATGGTAAACTGATCAAGTGAAGACGTTGTTCCAAAAATAAGACAAAGAAAGACATACTTTTAAGAATGCAATATCAAATCGATCAAGAAATGTATTACAACAGCAAATATATATCTGAAGGCAGTTAGTTGGCTATTTTCTACACCTTATTTGGTTGATAGTGATTGCCAGCCTTGAATCCTTCTGTATACGCTGTGTTCTTGAATATTGTCTGCAATTTATACAATCAGAAGAAAATTTAATCAGAAAACAATCTTCGATAAAGAAAATGAAAAATAAAATAAAAATCCCGACTCACGGCGACGCTCTTCAACTCCACGCCGAGCTGCTTGCTTATATTGTCAGCAACTTCAGCTCCAAGCTCTCCGCCATTCTTCTTACCAATCTAAAAAAGGCCGAAAGCATCAGAATCTGCAAACAATTTAAGATCGAAAAGAAAAAAAAAACGATTAAATTAGCTTGACCTCTGAGATCACCAAAGCTGTAGTCTTTGCCAGAATCTCTTCGACGAATCTATCAGGGTCGGCAAAGGTGATTTGCGCCTTTTCACAGCTTCCCTCTGATTTCCCCTTCGAAGCAGAAGCAGCAGTTGTTGGCTTTGCAGCTGTTGACTCTGCTGAAAGTCAAGTAATCGACTTGATTATATTATAATCGCCCCTACGAAAATATCATCAGTTATCCTTTAGATATTTGATAATACGACATACCTGCGACTGCAGTTTGCTTATGCGCAGAAATGTGGTGATTATTCGAAGTTTGAATGGGCGCATTTTTCTCCAAGGGCTCGGACAAATTTGTAGCATCGGATGGAACGAGGCTAGCTAAATCTGGCGGTTGGTCTTTTCCCACCGAAGGGTTAGCCTGCGAATGGTAATAAAGAACACAGTTCATATATAGATGAAAATTACCTTGTGAAATTGTGAGTAACTAAGCATATCTCAACATTACCTCAAGGTCAACATAGGCGGGGCTTTTTCCAATTGAGTTCAAGAACTTGTCGAGATCGCTGGTGCTAAGAGCTGTTCAGTTGAGCGATGAAACGTGGAATGAGAAGATTCGATAAATGAAGAAGTTTTAAGCAGCAATTTATTTACAATGATTTAAGAACTTAACCTATGGTCATGTCGTTAGACAATGGGTGGAAGAAGCAGCGTTCTTGAGCCTTAAATCCTTGGTCTAACAATAAAGAGACATTCCTTCATGGCAGAAAGAAGAAATCCTTTTTAACTCTAGTTATTCAAGCAGTAACAATTTAGACGAAAAATTCACATTTTTTTTTAAGAATTGACACCAAATGAAGAAAGACATACCTAGCTGTCTCGTTGACAAGTGCCAAGGGAGTAACGCAACCGAGTGGCACCTTCAGGCAAATAAAGGAGGATATGGATGGGAATAAAAAAAGTAAGGAATTTAGTAATAGATATTGTGAGTTAGTTCTATCTTTTCTCGTATTTTCTCACGTAATAAGAGAAAACAAACAACGGCAAACCTGAAGAATTTCTGCAAGTGCTTCTTCTGGAGCCATTCTAACGCCTCCTTTGCCCAGGCCAAGCCTCTGAGACAAAACTGCAAGTTTCCATCATAGAAATGCACTGGTCTTAGCAGTTTCACACGTCTAATTTTCTCTCTAATTGGCTTGCTCTTACACATTTTTTTCAGTTTGTGGACCATTATAATAGGAGAAAAATGCTCACAACGAAAAGAATTCCTACACACCTTTTAGATCCACTTTCGTCTCAGCCAAAGCGGAAACAATATAGTATCTTTGCTTCTTATCCTGTCATGAAAAAACATGTTGGATTTTGCCTACTTAAAATGCCATTTCGAGCACCAAAATAGTCGAAGACTTACCTTCAAGAATAAATTTTTACTCAATGCACCTTTCAGGTGCCCAACATACTTAGCCTGATGCAAATAAAGACCGTTTTAACTCTAGCCCAGCTCGAAAGAGGAAAAAATTAAATCTTTACACAATTAATTACCTGGGCTTCAACTGTAAGAACAATAGGATGCTCATATTGCGAAAATTCTATCTTAAGTTCCTGCGAGTTAAAAATTATAGCGATCACCACGCAATAGAAAACATGTATAAACTAGGAACCCATTGCTCAACGAAAACATGCCTTACTCAATATAACTCAAGACGAATCGTAATCGATAGAAACAAAAAAATTATATTTAAGAGCCCACCTCAATCAAAGTGGCGATTGCATCACAGCAACAAAGATAGAAAAGAAAAGCAAAAAAGAAAAAGAAAGAAGGGATCTACCAAACAAATCCCTTCTCAATATTCAAACATCATCAGCAGACTAAAAAACTAAAAAGCTTGGCTTCTTATTGAACATTACAGCTCCAAAAAACCCGAATGAAACTCGAACGCACCTGTAAACGAGCTAGGAGCTGCACTTTCGTTAAACCCATTTCCTATTCGACGAAGATTGCAGAGCAGTTTCAAGTTCTATTCGTGCAGCTTTTGCAGATTACGCTGATTGTTTGTCCACTGAGTTCTTTGATACGTACGTCTACTTTGGACTTCTCAGACAGCGTTGAAATGGGCTTCTCCCTTTTTGGGCTTTTTCATTTCAGACGAAAAAGAAAAAGCGAGCCCATATGAACTTCATATAGAAATACAGACCATCATATCATGTATGTTTAGAGGAATTTTATGGTGCTCACATGTGACACTGATTCGTGTCATGCCGACATGACACATCGAAATTAAATGAAATGTGACACTAATTAACACATTCTAGGGCCATTGATCGACATATCGAACGATAAAGCATGTTTACGCACACAGATCAATACCGCATAACATGTGCCACATAAAGCGTAAATATGTCACATTATCGTCCGATATTACAAGTTGACATGACCACTAGAATATGTTAATCAGTGTCACGTTTCATCTAGTTTTGATGTGATGTGACATGCACGAATCAGAGCCACACCGACAGGTGCCCACGTAATAGGGGTGGGCATCGGGTCGGGTAGTCGGGTAGTTCGGGTTCGGATTAATATTTTCGCTACCCGAACCCGACCCGATCTACGGCGGGTACCCGATTATCGGGTATATATCGGGTTCGGGTACCCGACTTTATATGATTAAAAATTTTATAATGCAATATACATCTCAAATATTCATGTTATATATCATTTATCACTTATAATATTTGGATGTTTTATATTCAATAAATATAATATATATACATATTTTTATATGTTTATTGATAAATTTTGAAATTATATTTTAAATTATTATAATGATTTATGCATTGATAATAAATATCACTTGTTAATTATGCAATAATAATAAGAAATTAATCAAAAGATTATTTAAAACTTTAACACCACTCACGTTAGTATCGATATCTAGATATGTTATTATATTTTTTCAATGTTTATGTATAAAAACTAATATATTTTTTAAAATATAATTTGTCGGGTACCCGATCGGGTTATTCGGGTAATAAATTACTACCCGATACCCGACAAATAACCCGAATTACCCGACCCGAACTACCCGAACCCGGTCGGGTTCGGATAAAACCCAAATACCCGAACCCGAACGCCCACCCCTACCACGTAAGGTGCTCACATAAGGTGAGCACCATAAAATTCTTCTATGTTAATATTATTGATTCTAACAATTACAAGTTGACAACATAGAGAAGTAAAATCAAAATATCATAATATTATGACATATACAAGCAACATTGGATCCCCGAAAAGAATAAAAGACAAAGATTCATCGCCACATGACATCCATAAGCCTCCTTCTTTAACACGGAGACACCCTATGAAATAATGTACGTAAATCTTTCCAATTTGATTGAGTATTCTTGAATACCCATGATATGTTGGTTGAACTTCACATGTCATGTGTATAATTGCTATTTTGATTGAACTTACATAAATAAATATATAGTGATGCATAAATCATAGGACGTTTCGAATAGAAAAGACAAATACTATATAAAATCTGTGGATCGTGGATGTCCCACAACGTTAACGTAGTACTTATCTTGGAAAAATAAAAACCAAAAGTCCAATGTATGATGTAGTCATGTAACTACACTACAATTTTCAACACTGGAAATAGACAGCTCCATGTGCAAATTAGCCTGAGATGATTATTTATTTATATTGTTACAAAATCTATATTGAAATTGGTCGGTCACGTCATTTTCCAAAAAATTGTCTTTCTTGTTATTTTCTGTGACAATTGTTACTGTATCAATAGTTAACGAGCGCACAGTATATTATGTTCTTACGACTTACGAGTGCAAGAAAACCTTTTCACTTCCACAATACGCAATTCAATTAATACAATGCAATATGAATATATAAAAATAGCAACGATTGAGAGCCCGTAATATATGCTAACTCCCCCATGAATCCTGTTACACCTTTGCCAAAAAAATAAAATTTCCGAACCATTAATTAATATAAATTGAATAGTTTCCGGCGCATATTATGTCCGTTGATGTCTTCAAGAAATAAATCGGAAGATCATCCAAAAGAATAAATAAATGTTCACGATAAATAAAAAAAGACGTCAACAAAAGCTCCATAATTTGATTTCACCATCTTCACAAGCTTCCTCCATCGCCATGATCGGATCAAAGAACACCCCATTGAGCATCTCATCATACCTCGGCGAATCGAAGCTGTACCACAGAGAATCCATGATGGCGGCATATTCATGGCTGCTACTACTCAGTTCTTGAAGATCATCGTACTTCACCCAAAGATCTTCGTCCCCAGCAAATGGAGTAGAACAATCGCTAGGAGAAGAAGAAGACGAAAGGGCAGGCGATTTAGGTGTAAGAACAGTTCTTGGCTGCTTCTTTTCATAGGAACAATGGCTGCTATTGGCTGCTGCTAAAGCTGCGATTCTTTGGATTGATTTAGGCGACGACACAATGCCTATATTATCACCATGATTATTGAAGCTGCAATGTAATGAATAATCTGGGAAGTTGAGATTTGTTGCTGACGAGCCTTTGAGGCATATAAGCGCAGCATCGTAAGCCCTAGCTGCAGCTTCGGGCGTGGAGTAAGAACCTAGCCAAATTCTTGTCTTTTGATTTGGTGCCCTAATTTCACTCACATACGAACCCCAACTTCTCATCCTCACTCCTTTGTACTTCTTCTTCTTACTGCATTGAGATGACGACTTTGATGATGAGATGCTTTCATTGCATGGAAGATGCTTAGATATGATGTTATTATCCTTCTTCACCATTTTCTTGAATGATGTAATAATACTGCTTGTGTGTGTGTGTGTGTTTGATGAGCTTTTGAGGGTTTTTGATTGTGAAAGGGATGATATGATATGAAAGGGTTTGTTTGCTTTGCTGGGATTTATATAGAAGATGGTTGAGTTTGATGAGGGGTTTAAATAATATATTATATTATGAAGTGGAAATATACGGAAGATTCATACGAGTCAAAGTAACATGGGATTGCTAACAGATATATATATATATATATATATATTTGATATTATACTAATGAGTTGTACAAAATCATTTTCGATACTATAGAAGTTTGAAGATTTAGTGTTCGAACAGTTTAGACGAATCGGTCTTGTAAGAATCTATAGCCACGCTCAGTACAGCTGAGAAAAGGCCATTTTTTTCAAACGGACAACATGGCTGTGCTCAGAAAAGTGAAGACTTTTTCCAAGTGGAGTATTATGAATAATAAATATTGAGAATTCTTAACTTGGGATAAGCCATCCGAGAAAAAAAAAATAGGGCAAAAAATAACCTCACTGATACATTTTTATTAACAGAATTTAAAACTTTTCAGTGTTAAATGAACATATGTATATTAATATGTGGTATAATGTCGGGAACATAAAACATAGGATTCTAACAAATAAGAGCAGCTTCCAGGCTCGTCAGGAAGTGAATGTGCTTCTGCGTATATTAAATATTTTATAAATGCAAGCATTAACGACAAATTGATATATTTATTGACGTACGTCGAATAATTTAAAATGAAAGCGATACCATGTACGCGTAAAGAAACAGCGGACATTATAGGATAAATTCGAGAAATAGAAAACCAGCTAATGCTTCACTGTCGTGCATGGAACACCTAAATACGCGTTTTCATTAGGACATACACCTTCACTTATGATTCTGTAATTAATGTTCGTCGCTCTCTTTCTCTTTCTTTTTTTTCTTTTCTTTTTTCTTCCCTAATATATACATAATGCTTAGGAAAAGGTGATGGCACACATGCAGATTTGCTACCCTCGCAGCTTTTAGGACTTTTAAGGAGCAAAATTCTCAATGCGGGACTTATTTTCACACTCGAACATAATTCGTATTTCTTTCTTTAAGATATTCATGGTCATGTAACGTTCACATATGTTCTATTATATTAAGGGTGATGGGCTAGGATAAACCGTCAATTGGTTTGTATCAATTGATTGAAAAGACTTATTAAACCACGGTACCGTCCATAACCTCATAATAACTACCAAATGTTATTTTTAGTATATTACTTTTAAAATTATTTAATAAAAATTAACTTTTTTTATTGCACATACATAGAGTGTGCCAGAAATACTTGTTGGAGGAAAAACAGTGCCTCTCAACTCAATATACGTAATTTTATTTGACACCTATTATTATCGTAATTGCATTCTATATTTCTTTTTGCGATTATTATTTGAACAAAACACGAAATGATCGATGCTTTGTTCCCACGTTGTACGGTGATTCCCGACATGCACACAACTCAAATCAATGAAGAAAATCAAACCAAAACCCTAATATATAGTTATGAAATGAAAGTGGCAACTCTCATCGACATATATTGTCATCTCCTCACTAACAACAGCAATAATAATTATGTTGATGTTGAGGTCTCAACATTGGCAATGTTAGGGGAACATTCTATCCAACATTTATTGCCCGAGAATGTCTCCTTTCTCAGTTTTATCTTTCATACCCAAAACGCGTTTAATCCGTATCTTGGCTACTTTAGTGTTGTGCAGGACTTAAATAAGGATTGAGAATTGATCATACCGTGTGTAAAGCGTGTGGAGTAGCTTGAGCGAAATATGGAAGGAACTTACTAAAAATAGGATGCTTGGAACTCAAGTCAAGACTAAATCATTAGGAGATATTCAAGGGATCTCCTACCAATTCAAACATGAGCAAGACCGATAAATATGAGGAGATTTCGAGCTGCAACTCACACCTTTGGACGAGAAACGTTTGAGAGCTATGAGCGAAAATTATCGAGTTTCGTTGAGAGAATTTGAGCGAGCCAAAATGTCCTTTTAGCCTTGTATTTCTTTTGCAAAAGTCTTAGGACTTTGTAGGTTTGCAGAACCGTTAGATTCGTAGTTTTTCAGGATCATTTAGATTCGTAGTTTTTCTAGGCTTGTATTTACTATCTTCGGATAGTTATTTTGCCATCCATTGCTGTTAGTGGAATTTCGCCTTGAGGCACGCAACAAGTTTTTATAACTTGGTGCACAGATTTACATCCTGTGTTATTTCAGTTTCGTCACTAAGTTATCTTATATTCCGCTGTGCGCTTTGAGTGTTAGGCTGAGTGCTACCCCGACATGTCACCCAACATCAGTATTACAACTTAGTGTTCTACATCCATATCTTACAGGGAACACTTCAAATTATTTTAATAAAATTTTATATTTAAAAAAATTAAGAAAAATAACGAGCAGTAGCGAAATGTAAATGGAGGCATTGAATCTTGAAATGTGTTGACTGTTGAGGGACAGCAAGCCAACAACCATGTGCCAAGAAATATATGAGAAGCTTCGCTTTCGTATCTCTTTCATATTTGATGAAATTCGACTATCTTATTTGGGGCTTTTTAAATAAAAAAATACAATTTTAATTAAAATTTAATAAAATGAAATTATTTCGTCCGAAATTATTAAATAGGGCAAAACGCCGCCATTACACGCGGCGTCGCGGCTAATAGCCGCGACGATGACGTGGCACCAATATGGAGGGCTTTTTTAATTTCTTGTATGTGCGTCGCCCCTGGGGCGACGTTCATTTTCTTTTTTTTTTTTTTTTATTATTTAAATTTATTTTATATTTATTATTTATAAAGTCTACCAAATCATAAAATCATCTTTATTTCATCTGATTTACATAATAAAACTCAATAAACGCATCTAATTTATTGTTTGTTTCGCGACGATTAAAATAATATGCATATCTTATATTTTTGATAATTAAAAATATTTTTTGCAAGGGTTGTTTTCTTTGCAGGCGTTGTTTTCTTTGCCATTGTTGCTAATTTCATCCCCGAACCAAACTTGCACCTATCTCAGATGCGAAGAACAAACATATCGGGAAACATATTTCTTTAATCTTCGACAAAATAATTCATTTGTGCTTGAAAAGCAGAAAAACGGAGATGGTGGAAAAAGCTATCATGAAAAAGCACAGGCGTCAAGTATTGTTTAGTGGAATCATAACTGCAATAGGTCATAAAAATATTTTTTTATTTTGATAAAGTATTTTTTGATTTATCACAATGTGCTTTATTTTTTAATTTATCAAAATAAAGAAAAATATTTTTGATTATCGAAAAATATAAGATATGCATATCATTTTAATCGTCGCGAAACAAAAAATAAATTAGATGCATCTATTTATTTTTATTATGTAAATCAGATGAAATAACGATGATTTTATGATTTGGTGAATTTTATAAATAATAAATATAATATAAATTAAAATAAAAATATAAAAAAAAAAAGTGAACGTCGCCCCACGCATATAAAAGAAATTAAAAACGCTAGTGCCACATCATCGCCGCGGCTCGCGTTTTGCCCTATTTTATTAATTTCGGACAAACTAACCCCATTTTATTACATTTTGATTAAAGTTGCATTATTTTATTTAAAAACCATTATTTGGTGAAGGTTTTAGATGGTTCGAAAAATCTTAAATTAAATTTCGGTAGGAGATAAACAATCAATTCATCAGAATTCAGAGGTTGCAAATAGTTGATGGATATTGGGCTGAGCTATATATGATTCACTTATCGGGTCAGTTTTATACAGGCCATCTTTAATGGGTCAGTATTATACGGGTCATAGCAAGTGGTTTTACTAGTAAATCTTAGGCCCATTATTTATTTATGCAAAGGCGAAAACATAAAAATTTAATTTAATACTATGTATGTCAATTTATATATTTATTAGATATGGTGCTACAAATTGTAGATTTCGCAATGTATAAAATCATACAATTCTTGTAACGGTTGTTTTTTGTTCAAAAACCGATAGGTTGTATAATGAATCAACATTTGAAATGAAAATACTAGTGCGATATACTATTCATATTTAATTTGGATAGTCGTGTCTGTTCAAAATTGAAGAGGCATGAGCTTTATTGAAAACATTGGTGCAATTGCAAATAGCGTAAGAAGTTGGACATAATCTATGCAAGTCAAAGGAAGTCAACCTTAAAGGTTAAGGTAATAAGATATTGTATTTTCAATGAGAAGAAAAACAACACTAAAGCCAATAACGGAGGGAAATTTTCGGCTGATCTGCGTTCAGAATTAAGCTCTGTAATGTCGATTTTACCCTCGAAGTTCAACATAACTACGACAAAACCACAGGCCATTTAAAGCGATTTTCTGCTTGACGACCAAGGAGCGAGGACACTCGGAAGAATTAAACCTCGTTTTTTCAGCCCTCTCTCTTTCTCTCTCTGAAGTCCTCAGGCTTCCCTCTACGTTGGTGAAATAGTGTATAAGCTTCACTTTGACATCGTATGTGCGCTGGTGAGGTTTCTGTTAATTGATTTTTTGTTTTTGTGTCTTTTTCTTTTATTCCTGCCATCGTAATGCATTCTAAAGACTGTTAATTTAATGTATCGAGTTTGGGTTTTTCTAATTGTACTTTTGTCTGTTTTCCTAATTTTTGATGGGCAGGGTTTCTTATACAGGTTATAGATGTCTGATATGAGTGGCGAAATTGAGGACGAATTGATTGATCTGAACAAAGAGCCTGTCGAGGGAAGAAAAAGAGGATCGAAGGTGATAAATCGGTTGAGAAAATGGGTAATAAAGCTTGCGGCAGCTTTGGTATAGGGTGCAGAATTTTGAGGTCGGTTAATGCTGGGAACAAAGGTGTTGAAAAGAAGGAGATTGATGATGACTTTGTGAATGAAGACGACGAGAATGCCAGCGAGTTGGCTTTGGTTGAAGAAGAGACTGAAGAAATCAAAGTGCCCGAAGATAATCCAGAGAAGAAAAAGGAGAAGCGAGGTCGCCCCCGAAAGATAGACGTTGAGTCCGAGATTTCCTTGTTGGGTAATAAAAGCAAAGTTAAGAAGACGATTGCGAAGAACGAGGAAGGAAATAAGCTAGTCAAAAGACGGGGCAGGCCGCCAAAGGTTGAAGATGGCGACACTCGTTTGTTAGTTAAGGAAAAAACCAGCAAGGGCTTGAAAAGAAATAGGATTGCTGAGCAATGGGAACATGGAGTTGGTCCAAAAAGGCTTAAGATTGGCGATGATAAATTGGTTAAGGATGTTTCGAGGAAGACCGAGAAGAAAGCGAAGGTGAAGGATGAAGATGGTGAGAAGGGGCTGAGGGAAAAGAAACAATTAGTCAGGGATGAGATAGTCGACATGCTTTTGAAAGCTGGTTGGACTGTTGAACACAGACAAAGGCAATCGAAAGAGTATCAAGATGCTGTTTACGTTGATAGAAGAGGGAGGACACATTGGTCGGTGACATTGGCTTACAAAAAGTTAAAGCAGAAAATCGACGAAGGAAAAGGTGAAGAGATTGACATTTTGGCGTTTAAACCCATACCCGAAGAGACTTTTAGGATGTTGTTTAGGACAACGGTGAAAGGCAGGAAAGCGGGTAAGAAAAAGAAGAATGGCGGCGTTAAGGTCGTTAAGAAGAAGAGAAAAGTTACGAAAAAGGAATCACGACGTAAATGTGATGTGATGGTTGTTAAATCAAGATCGAACAAGCTTAAACAGCGTACTCTTTCTGCGCGTAAGCCTTTGGAGGGTTCAGAGGGCAATGGTTATGAATTGTACAAAGGAAGACGTAATTTGCTTTCGTGGATGATCGACATGGGCACGCTTAAAATTGGTGAGGAAGTGAGGTATCGATATGGTAGGGGTAATAAGATTGTGCTTCAAGGCAAGATAACGGAAGAAGGGATCTGTTGCGGATGTTGTAATAAAATTCATACGGTTCAGGAATTTAATTTACATTCCAAAATTGCAGTTGGAGATCCTCATCAGCGTATTTATCTGGGCTCGGGAGTTAATCTTTATCAGTGCTTGGTAAATTCTTGGAAAAGACAAGTCATGGATTGTGATGTTGGGTTCGTTAGGGTCGACGTGGATGGTGATGATCCCAATGATGACACGTGCAATGTGTGTGGTGATGGCGGTGATTTGATCTGTTGCGATAGTTGTCCCTCGACATTCCACCGTAGTTGTTTACGCATTGAAGTAAGGATCTTTTCCCTGCTTTTCGTACATTCGTGTCCTCTTACCATGTTTTTGTCTCTTCTGATGATGACTTCTTAGTATTTTAGTTGAGCATTTGTCTACACGTGTAACAAAGTGCTGCATAAAATGTTTTTATGAGATTGCAGAGTTATTGATTAATCTGATTTTTCTGTAAGCCCATGATTTATATTTGACGTATGCAAGTTCCATAACAACGGTAACTCATATTCTCACTTTCTCTTGTGCTTTAGGTACCTACGGGAGATTGGAACTGTGTCTACTGTTCTTGCAAATTCTGCAAAGGTTCCTGTGTCAGGGTGTCAGAGGCTGGCGATGACCAAAATCTAATTCCTAAATTGCTCACATGTCGCTTATGCGATGAAAAATGCAAGTTTCTCCAACACTTCATTTTCCAAATCCCTTCAAGTTATAGTTGTCTTATCTCATTTTCTAACGCTAGTTCCTTGCAGTTCATGTGCATTGCTCACGGACCTTCAGAGGTCTTGACAATGAATATCCATCCTTTTGTGGAGAGGAGTGCTGCAAGGTGAGCTCTTTTCTTAGACCGTGATAAGATGTTGTCCTGAAATAGTTTCTTAATGATGTTACGTTTTACTGATATATCTAGTTTCAGATTTTTGGGGATTTACAGGTTCTTCTTGGGGTTACTCACGAACTTGAAGATGGATATTCATATACTGTTCTCTGTCATCGTGCGATTAATGATAATTTATCAGATAACAGTGACTCGTTAGTTATAGAAAGCAATTCAAAGCTAGCTGTTGCATTCACCGTTCTAGATGAATGTTTCAATCCTATAATAGACGAGCGAAGTGGGACCAATATCATCCACAGCATTGTGTATAACCGTGGGTAAGCGAATTTTGGGATTTTTTTTATAATTTTTTCCATGTCTATTAGTATTTTCAGCGAAAAAGGTCTTTTAATCCCCTGATTTTTTTGCATGTCCTTAGGTCGAATATGAAAAGGTTGAACTATGATGGATTTTACACGATTATACTCGAGAAGGGCGACGAAATCGTCTCTGCTGCTTCTTTAAGGTAGTCTGAATATTAATTCTTCTACGAAGTTTTTCTATCAGACCGTATGTGCTAATGAATTCATATTTTTTCATTGTCGAAAAAAACATAGAATTCATGGGCCTCAATTAGCGGAGATGCCTTTTATTGGAACTCGATACATATATCGCCGACAAGGACTGTGCAGCAAGCTGTTAACTGGCATTGAAAAGGTGAAAAAATCATTTATTACTTCTTACCAAGAAAAAAAATCGATTTTGTCTATAACATTCTCAATGATTTTGTCTCAGGTTCTTTGCTCTGTTGGCGTTCATAACCTCGTTGTCCCCGCAATAACGGAACTCAACTCAACTTGGACCAAAGTATTCGGCTTCAGTCCACTTGAAGAATCTGCTAGGCACGAAATCAGACATATGAACCTCGTAGTGTTTCCCAGGGTTGAGATGCTAAAGAAACCCATGTTATTACAGCATCAGCATGTCCCTGCTGGTAATTTTCGCATGCCTTTTTCTTTCAAATTTTTAACCGTAAAAATCATTTCCTTGACAGAATTTTCATGCTCTGTAGACTCGAAAGGCAATGAAATTGATGCTGAGTATCCTATTTGTCAAACCGTTGCTTCCTCCGACGCCATTCCTAAGGAGAGTAGCGAGGTTAAATCTAGTGTTAGTGTAAAACACAGGCAGTCCGCCGAGGCAGAAACTAATGACGACCTTAAAGATTCACAAGAAGTTCAAGACAAGGCTAACGGAGATGTTGCTGCTTCGAGTTCGGACATTTCTTCAGTAGTTGAAATCCCTTGTAATGAAAAGCTCAAAGACGACGAGCATATGAAGATTGAGAATTGCTCAAACAACCTCGAAACCCCAGAAGACGATGATCGTAATCTTTCCCTTGATGTCAAGACGACAATTGATGATGGCGGAGAATCGAAGGCCAACGAAGAACAGCCCTCTGTTATGGGCAATACGAGGAAACGCAAGAAGCGCGGCGAGGTTAACCTTGAGAATCAGATGAAGTGGCGAGGTAGCTTAAGAGATCGAAGCACGCTTTCGGGGAAGAAATAGAAGCAGTTGAAAAGTGATTTTAGATCATCTTTATTTAACTGTGGATCTTTTGTTTTATCAACTGTAAGATGAAGAGGGAGAGGTGTTCTAACATCTTTTTTTCTTTCTTTCCATTGTTTTCTGGGATTTAGTTATTTGCTGTATAGCATCTTGATGATGGTTATTAATTGGTTCTGCTTTAGAGTTTTCAAGGCTTCAATTGACCCAGTCACCCAACGGCTCGTCGGACCAACGGTTCGGTTTCGGGTCAACCAGCGGAAGGATCCGTTCACCCGTTTTTTTGGATTGGGTTTCCTTTCACTTTATTCTTCAAAAGAAGAAATTGGCTTAGGGCAACTCCAATCGTACCTGAAAACCAAAAAAAATGGAGTAAATGTGGTCCAATGGTACTGCAAACCCTGACGCATTATGGGTTAGATAGTTTCTCTCTCATGCATAAAACGCATCTAGCATTTGCATCCCATAGGATGGGTTTGTATTTTTATATTTGCAATTTGCAAATAAAGCCTTTTATATATTTCATCTATTATAGAAGTCTTATATAAATAAAAAAATAAATAGATAAAGATGTAAAATTTGTTTTTATTTGTATACAAGCTCTTGTATATGTTTTATTTCTACAAAATTGCATATAATTTATTAATTTTTTATTTTTAAATTTATAACACAATACTAAAATATTATTTTGAAAAATTGTAAAGTATGTGGGTAGTATTGAAAATTAATGAAAGTTGGTATAAAAGAGAATATTTCAAAAAATACGTTTAAGTTTGGAAATGAGTTCTTCGGTTGGAGATAAATTACTGCATTTTGAGTTTGAGAATGAGTTTGCGTTTGAGAATGCTTTTCTCGGTTGGAGATGGTCTTTGTTCATATTATGAACAGACTGTTATAATTCGGGTCCGTAGGCCCCGTTTACTTGGCAAGATAAGCCAAGATAAAGATTAATTTATCCAGTATAATATTGTTTGGTTTTCAACATAGCATTTCTGATAAGCCCGCTACAATTACCAGGCCCGGTACTGTAATCCAGCGAATGGAAGATAGATAATACAAGGGTTTGGGCCGAGATAACTTATCCGATGAAGATAAATAGTTAAAATGACCAAAATACCCCCATTCCTCATTTGATTTACATGATAAAATTAAATAAACAACACTAATTTATTCCTTATTTTATTGTGATTAAAATGACATGCATATCTTATATTTTTTTTATGTTCATAAGAAAAGTTATTTTTTTAAACTATGAATTGATAAAATAAGGTTATTTTCGTAAATTTCCAAATAATACATGAGATAAAATTTTTATTATATTTGGAAACCAAACAAGATATAAAATTCCTGTACAACATTATTATGACACGGGCTATTTTATCCTCCCTTTTCCAATTGAGTAAACTAAACGCAGCATTAGATATATATGGGCGATCAAAATTCGAGATCACACTGAATTTACTATAATAGCCTTGCATTTTCCTGAAACCGCCTCTGACATATTGGTCGTCGGGCGGGAAACAAAAAACACTCGACACTTTCTCTCTCTCTCTCTCTCTCTTCCTTCACAGACGCAAACGCTGAATCCTCAAAAGCAAAAAAATGGCGGACGCAGAGAAGAAGGAAGAAGACGCGAAGAAGGTCATTGAGCGAGTTGGAAAACGGCTCGGGGTTTACAAAACTTGCCCCAATAAAGATAATCTGACCAGGCTGCTTAAAGTAAGATTAGCTGGTGGACTGTTTGCGTCGTTACTGCTTTATTTTGCTTTCTCCACGCTTGATAAACACTAGGTTGGACGTACGAGAAAAATATGCATCTTATGTTTTGTGCTTTGACTGTGTTTTGATTTGAGCATTTTTTATGACGATTTCCTTATTTGAATTAGGTTTTAAGACTTCCTTTCTGCGTACAGAGATTCTATCTTCTTTTACGTTCCTTTTTCGAATATTTGTCTGCTACGATCGTTCTGCTCGTATTTGATTCGATGTCATGTACATTGGTTTCAATTTGATAGTTGGTGGTAAGAATGTGGCGATGCATCAACTAACGTGAGCTAATGATCGGCTAATCTAAGTTAGAGATTTAAAGTGGCTTGTGTTTAAAATCATCTGAATGTATAACTTTCTCCTGTATGGGAGTGGGACACTATGAAGGCAACTTTCTCCTGTGAGAGCATTTATTTGCTTGGTTAGAATGAGCGTAATGGATCTTTAGCATTACTTAGATGGGATGATATCTATCATTTAAATTATTTCTGCACTAAGCTAGTGTTATCTAATGTGCAGGAAGCTGTAGATGCATTTTCTCACCTGGAGCAGACGCAATCGCAATCGCAATCGGTAAAATCAACAGTGAGCGTAATTATCTTTATCTTTATCTTACTTAGATGTGTTTTTTTATCTCTTACTTTATTGCTGGACTAAGCCACTGATGTATCACATGCAGCAAGCTGGAAACACGTTTTGTGACATGAAGCAGGATCAATTGCTTTCGCGGAAATCGTCAGTTCAGCCACTGACTGCTTCTCTCATCAAGCATGACTTACTTCTCCACAAAGATGAGGATGTTAAGCTACTGGTTGGTAACTGCGTATGTGAAACCATATGTGTGTTGGCACCCGATCCCGTATTTACGGGCAAAGATCTTAGGGTAATTTTTTTGGCTCCACATTGTTCCTTTACGTTTGATTGAGCCTCTTATATGTTTGAAGTGAACTTTTCGGTATATAATACTCTTGACTTCTTTCACAGGATGTTTTTGGACTTCTTTTAGATATTTTTGGTGACCTTGGTGACACCACTAGCGCGTATTTTTATACCAGATCCAAGTTATTGGAGATAGTTGCAAATGTGGGTTTTTGTGCACACATGCTAGAGAACGAATGCGATGATTTGGCCCTCAAGATGTTTCAAAGATTTTTTAATGTTGTGAGGTTTGTTCCTTCTCTGTTAGATTTTTCGCTGTACTAAAATTAATAGCTCGTGTTCTGCATTTAACAGAGTGATGCATGTACTGGACTATTCTATAGTTTCACACAACTGCCTCTAAATGTAACGAGCTTTTGACATTGAACTTATATATATTTGTTTCTGAATACTAATATGTCGCCTCCCTTTTTTTACATTGCATGTCCAGATAGTTGTTATTGAAGTGCTTCTGGGATCTTGAGTAGGATCCTGTATGAATCATTAAATTTGGATCAACAGTCCCATTTGATGTCTCTAAACTCAAGTATTTTGCGTAGTCTCAAATCTGATGTATACTGTTGAATCTTAAAATAGGAATAAGTTATGTTGTTGAGAAGTTAAAATATCTTGCATCATTTTATTTGTAGGGTAGACCATCCTCAATATGTGGTGAATTCAATGTCATCCATGATGGCAATGATCCTGGAGAAAGCTGGTTCCAATCGTCGACTATATGAAAGGAATGTGTCTCAATCACTTCTGGATTTCATTTTGCAGAATATCCTCAGAGACCGAAAGGTAAATGTCATCAAGTACTCTTGTTACTGTCATTGCAAAATATAGTCTGCAAGAACTAGTTTTATGCTCAGAATTCAATTACGATGTCCAACCTATTCCATACTCAGAATAGTTTTTCCATGTTTTCCAACTTATTCCATACCTTTTCACCTTTCACTTCTTTCAGGGGGGTATCACCAGCTTCTTTTCGATTGGCTGCATCTGTCTTACGAGATGGCGGTCAGAATCTTGAGCACCTCATATGTCTGTTCCTTACCACGTGCATATCAAACAGAGATGCTTGTGCGAGTCCCGTTAAAGAATTTTATCACAATATTATACTTGAAGTGTTCCAAATTGCTCCTCAAGTGCTTCTTTCGTTCATGCCTAAATTGACACATGAATTAATGGTTTGTAAATTCTTAACTCTGTTCGATACTATAATGTATGTCTTGTCATCTTGATAATGGTATTGTTTTTCAGTTCCCTAGGTTTT
Source organism: Craterostigma plantagineum (assembly GCA_027422505.1). Classification (NCBI taxonomy): domain Eukaryota; kingdom Viridiplantae; phylum Streptophyta; class Magnoliopsida; order Lamiales; family Linderniaceae; genus Craterostigma; species Craterostigma plantagineum. Next base: position 329,713 of record JAPQWV010000052.1, on the reverse strand, counting down.
GTTTTGCTGCATATGATGTGGCCTTGTTTCGCATGACAAGTTTTCTTTCCTTCTCAGTATTTTACATGTGCCGCTATATTATCTTTTACGTGACTTTTTATTTGGCACAAGTAACGTGTTGGCTCTTCTTGCAGACTGATCAGGTTGATGTCCGGATTAAAGCTGTTAATTTAATTGGAAAGCTGCTATTATTGCCAGGGCCAAACGTAGCACGTGAATATCCACATATATTTGTTGAGTTGCTGAATAGATTCTCTGATAAATCTGCTGATGTGAGGCTTTCTGCTCTTTCTTGTGCCAAAGCACTCTACAATGTCTCACCGGAAAAAGTTATTGGTGAGTCTTGCTGGTGGATGTGTAGCTTGTTGGTCTAGTTTTTCTTCCTTTTTTTTTGGCCAGTTATTGTTTTGATCTATTTTGAGTTTCCAGATGCCATTAGGTGCCGACTCTTAGACCATGATGATAAAGTGAGGGCAGAATCAGTGAACATGGTTTGTGAACTAGCTAAGGCCAACTTCGATCTTGAATTGTCTGATTTAATAACTCAAGCATTGGAAAGACTACGTGATAAGAAGGTTCAGCTTCACAAGTCTTTCATATATTTAGTTTCCTGAATTTAGCATTTCCATTCTGATTTTACCATAGTCTCTAGGTTTCAGTCAGAAGTAAGGCCTTGAAGAAGTTGTTAGAACTATATCATGTGTACTGCGCTAGGTGTGAAGTGGAGAATGTGTTGCTAAATAAAGACATTGAAGAGATCCCTTGCAAGGTTTTGATGCTTTGCTATGAAAAGGGGTGTCCGGAATACAGGTTTGTTAATATAAAAATAGTGAATCTATAATTGAAATCCAGTGATAGGATTTTCTTGCAAGCAGGCCTCAGAGTATGGAGCTTTTGTTGGCTGATCTTTTCCCCTCTTCTCTGTCGATAGAGGAACAAATAAGACATTGGGTGTATTTGTTCTCAGTCTTCAAGCAAGCGCATCTGAAAGCTTTGAAAATTATTTTATCTCAAAAACGAAGGTGTACTCCATAAATGCTGGTTTTCTTATTTTTACGGCGAGATGCATATTTTCTAACTTTGGTGGCACCTGCAGATTACAAAATGGAGTGATGGAATACGTGAATCTGTGCAAAAGACCAGAGGTATGGCATTCATATGCTAGTTCACGAATAGTTTACGTCTTTGGTTTTCATTGTATATGGAAAATGATATCTATTCAAATATATGGTCATCTAAAGTTTCTCTACCCTAATCCCTTTTCAGCTTTTAGAGGCTCTCTATTTATTTTCCACCCTTTCTTTAACATGTGCAACTTGCTAGTAATCTTCAGCGTGTTTAACATTTTCTTTTTCTTGATAGAGCAATGATGATGGAGAGTCAAAAAGGAAAATGGAGTCGTTGGTCGTGAAAATGTCCGCATGCTTCCCTGAGCCTGAAAAAGCAAAAGAGTGCTTTCAGAAACTTAAGGAACATCCAGCTTTTAGTGTGTTAAATCATTTGGTAAATGAAGAAACTGTGATTTCCTCTGGGGCAGATAAGGTCAGAACAAATTGCGGTCACCCTTCGCAATATGCGGCTTCGCTATATTTGCTCTTTTAGCTTTTTTTTTGTTTCCAAGAGAAAAGAGAATCTTGATGTGATCATTGATCATTGTTAAATTTCCATGGAGTCTGATTTTATATTGTTTTAATCCTCGCCGGAGCTTATTGTTTGTTTCTCTTGGTGGCACTCAATCTTATCCGGGTCAACTTTGTCTTGAATGTTTACAAGATGATTGAAGAGGCTGAAATAGGCTAGACTGTTTTAGTTAACATAAGATTTGGTATACTTATTATTTTGGAAGAGTTGTGAGTTTTCTTACATTAATTATCCTTTGTTTGAGAAAGTAAAATCAGCAGAATCAGTCTTTTTGTAATGATTTGGAGTGAGTCACATTTATTTATCAGGAAATATGCAGTTGAAACAGTATATATCAGGCTATGCCAGTACCACATGCTGGCATTTTCGTTATCTGGCCAAACAATATAGAAGTCCGAGCCATCTCGTTCTCTATTCCGAGGAATCATCCGTTTGTCTTATTGCATATTTCATAAGCAAATGTAGATAATTGCTAATCTAGGTTTACGTTATGAATGTTCCATCTGGGTTTATGGTTTTCTCCCAATTTCATTAACTTGCACTGAAAGATTATTTTACCAGGAAGAATACTTGGGAGAGCTTGGTGGTGGAAATGAGCTTTCTGACTTCTTTGGTACACTTTATACAAAGTACTGTTTTACTATATTCAGCATGAAGCATGTCCTCTGTATCATGGATTTTCTTGCGAACGACAAAGCCAGATTGCAGACTTCAAAGAATCACTTTTGCCAACTACTATTGGTGAGAGATTATTTCCTACAATAGTAGTTTTGCTCAGACTTCGTGAGTTGTATATGCTCATTTCATCATGTTGGCTGTCCTATCCTTGAGTGTCAGTCACTTTGCCTTTTATAGAACTTTTTCGTGAAATTTTTGGGTTTCTGTATTCCGTAGACTATTGTTGGTGCCTTCCCCTCACTCCTTGGAGGTTCCGAGGAGCAGTTTCTGAAATTACTATCAGAAAAGAAGATTGCTTTTGATGAGCAGCTAATGGAATTGTTGATTGCAGAAGGATGTCGATTACCTGTAAAACTAAGGTAAATGTAGGACTAGATAATCGGTTTTTCTTGTTCTTGGCGTGCAGACAAAGCTGCTCCTTCAATCAGTGGAAGATGAGCAATATTTTTAAATCTTTATCACCAAGGTTATGCAGCTTTAATCGTAAGAATTGAAGTGTGAGCTACCTTTCTCTTTTCTCATTATGTTGAAGGGGAACAAGTTTGACTCTTATTCTAAACATTTTTGCGCATTAGTAATGTGGTCAATTACTACTGTAAATCCTTTACGGTCATGTATATGGGATTCCTTCGTGCTCCAGTTATCCATGCGAACTATAATTTTCGGGATTTTTTGATGGATATTTTCTATTATCACGTGGAATCTCATGGATTTTTTCTGCTCGTAAGTTTGCAACTTAACCTGTTATTTCTGGTTATTTGTAGTACATAATTGTGTATCACTCTCTTTAAAGCGGACATTGGTTCTTGCTCATTGATTATCTTACGTGAACTTGATTTTATATTTCTTCGGATGCAGGGATGTCTATTATTGTTTACAGAACTTATGTTTGAAGGGAAGTCGTAAGAAGGCAAAACTTGCAGTTTCAGTGGTTTCTGCTTTAGCTGAATCATGTGACGATCTGCATCTCATGGAACTTAACAAGGTAGATTTAGTTTAATTCTTGCTGACAAATCTTGCTGACAACAGTCACTGAGTATTAATCTTGGGTCAATGCTTGGTGAACAGGTTCTCATGCATTCGTTATCCAAAAGAGAAAATATGTCTACCGTGTTGCAGTCCTTAGGATGCATAGCACAACACTTTGTTTCAGCATTTGAAACGCATGAAAAGGAAATTACACAATTTATCGTGGAACAAATATTTCAGGGACATGTTGATGTGAGTTTCTCCTGTATACTTCTTATATCATGCACACGATTGTGTATGGTTGCTTATGAAGTTCTTCTTGTTCATGCTGGTTCTCTTTAATTAGGTTCTTACTTCAAAAGATTTAAACTATGCCGACGCTACTTCACAATGGTGCGGCTCTTGTAAGTTAAAGGTGAGTATATTTCTTCACAGTGTACTTTATCTGGTTGTCAATTTGGGCGGAATGGGGTGTTAATCAGTTCTCCAACAAATCCTTCAAATCCAAAACAAGTACAACTCTTCTGATGTGAAGTAGTTCAGTGACCGTCCACCACATTCGTTATAGTTAGTAAAAATCTGAAGGAATCAATTGATTTGTGGATTTCTGGGATGATGGTCCAGAGAATTACGTTTTTTTGCTCTGCGCAAATGTCATTCAGACTTAAGATATTGCTAAGTTCTTTTAATGATTTTAACATATGCAATTGGTTGAATATCCGTAAGCTTTTTCTTCCCATTTATTGAGTTAGTTTTCTGTTGTTCTGCTTTCCTTCAATTCTAAGTCTTTCTTCAGGTTTTTGGGCTTAAAGCACTTGTCAGGAGCTTTTTGCCACACAAGGACACTCGTGTCAATCGCTCAATTAGTTTCTTGCTGGACATTATTCACCAAATGCTACTACATAAGGAACTTTCTGCGAGTCAAAAAGATTGGTATGGGCTAAAGAATTCACTACTTAGTTGACGAATTCGTTGCATTATATTTACTTGTAGATCATCTTTGCTTGATTGCCAAATGCTAATTTACCGGTTACTTTATAAAATACGCAACTGGTACTCAGTTTGTTGCTAGAGGAGAGTTTATTTCTATGAGCTCAATGACCTAGAGAAACTATGAAAAGATGCCCTCCAATTTCTTTGCTCTTGCGCTTCAACTGCCTTTTGGGTTTCACTTAAAAGATCTGTTATTAAGTGCTGAACCCAAGTCTGGTTATCCATATCTCTGTGTTGGTCTGCATGGATTCTTGACTCTATAATGTAATCGAGGCCTGAAATTTAAAAAATGTGAGTGCATCTATTAATTGATTGTATAGCATCTTACAGCTCATGGGTTCAAACACCTTTGGTAACGCGTTTTCTTTCTTCAGTATTGGTGATTTCTTTTTCTTGTTCTAAAATTTCAATATATTACTCTTAGTTATGGTTACTTGCCAGTGAACAGGACCGCAAGTGCATTCCATCAGCTGCAGCCAAGTCTGTCTTGCACCTTTCAAGAAAATGGGATTTATATATATCTCCAGAAATATACCTCTTAACAGTATCAACTGTCAAGGTTTGAGGGTCATTGCTTATCCAAATGATTGTCATCAATGGCAACGCGATCTAACAAGTGACATGTGCCCTCACTAGTTGAAGTTTATGATTGAGCTTATCTTCAATCTCTAGATACAGATAGAATGCTATTATTAAATTAAATCTTACCTTTTCAGCCAGTTTAGGATCTGCCTGACATGTTTATCGAAACACACACCTTACTAAAATATTTTACACATCCATTTTCATCTAGATGCAGACATGCTTATAAGTGGATCTGTCTAATATTAGTTGTCTTTATTATTAACTCCAGGACCAATCTTCAAGTGTACGCAGATCATTTGTCCACAAGATCCATAAATTATTGATTAATCGGTATCTACCATGTAGATATGCATGTGCCTTTTCCTTTGCTGCTGTGGATCCCGTTGAAGATATACGCAGTGATGTAAGTACATTTCTTTAAGGATCTTATCACTCTTACTGCTTGGCTGAATATTTACCCTCTGTGGTACCATCTTAGGCATCAAAATATCTGGAAGAGTTTATTCAGATGTATGGCAAAGTGACTCAAATGCAAGGAGTTAATAATCCTGTATACCATGCGGTGTTTCTGATCCATATTCTTGCTCACGATTCTAATTTCCCGGCCTCTGATTGTCAAAGTGAGAAAGTGTATGCTCAATTTCTAAGGTACCATCTTGTCGTCGTTTTTTATTAACTGTGACGCTCATGAGTAAGAATATATAGTTGGTAAAGGGCTGTCTAATCTCAATTTTGAACGTGATATTTCTCTATGTGGAGCAGTCCCCTCTTCGTCACCTTGCAAGCGTTGGTTAAAGAAAGTTCCTCTGGTGGTGGCACGGATATTGCATGTAACATATTGCCAACATTGCGAAATATTTTAATTGCAATCAAACGGACAGAGGATGCCATTGATGATCAGATGACTCCAGTATGTACTCTTGACTGTCGTAAATAGACTAAACGTCTTATTTGGAGGAACTCGAAAGTTATATTTCAGTTTTTACTTAAGTTTTGCAAAAGGTGTGATCGTCACAATTTCACTCTTATTTATGCACTGCAGAAACTGCATTTTCTGGCAGACATTGGAATATCCATCCTAAATTCTCTAGTTAACAATGGCACACATGCATCATGTTTGCCTGGGTTGGTAATGCTTCCATCTTCACTTTATAAGAGTGGTGCTTCTCAGACGAGACAGGTGCTGACTGCTGTGATTCTCATTTAATTTCATAGAATGACCCTTTTCCTCATCATTCTTCCATTTTTTACAATCTGTAGCTTTTCTGCAGGGTACTATTTACCCTGCGATCGATCGCAAAGACTACGCAAGCTTTGCTAAGAAGTTGGTAGTTTGTCTTAAAATCGAGGTTACCAGGGTATGTTCTATTTTCTCATTTTACTTGTGCAAGTGGTGAGATGTCGTTACTCGTTGATATGTTTCCAGCAACGAATTTGTCTTTCTTCAGATCGGCAGTGAAGATAGTGCATCAGAAAAAACCGGTGCCATTGACATGTCATCCCACGTTTTACAAGTCAAAGCAGGCAATCGAAAGAAAGGTGGCAGAAACGCTCCTCGAACATCAAATGCCAAAGCCACACCCTCTGATGAAATTGTGAAGGAAAAGCCTTCGCTATTCCGGAAAAAAATCATTAAAAGTTGTTCTGGAGAAGAAAATTTAACTTCCAAAAATGGCAATGCCCGCGATGGTGCTGATGCTGAACCAAGCAAGAGTCCCAGCATTAATGACCAAATTAGTGATTGCAGCTCCAAGGTAAGTGGTCATCTACATGAGAATATTTCTGAAATGTCTTAGGTTCTTCCCATTCTTTCCTAGTTTTTTGGCCCGATGGTTTCTTATATCTACCACGAAACACAGATTACAATGAGAAATGGTGAAGCATTACTGGGACGGCATGTCAGAGTTCGGTCTCCTCTGGGGAAAAGGTAAGAGACAGCTGCTGGAGAATCCATAATAGATCGTCATTTCATCAAAAAGCTCAGAAACTGACCTGAAAATTGTACAGCCATCGCTCAAAAGTTGCGGATCATTCTGGCCACACCACGAGCACGGACCAGGACGATTTCACATTACAATCTAGGTAAAGATTCTATCATCTTATGTACAGTTTTAACTTCTTTCTGATCATGGTTCCGTATAATTTTCTAACCCTCTTTGTCATCCGTTGTCTTTGGTATTCAAAGTGATGATGCTGGCGACTCTTCACCGAAGGGTCGACCCAAGATTATTGATTCACACCTCTTCGATGATCGCGGAAAAGAAAACGTTCCAAAGGACAGTGACATGGGTGCCAAAAAAGTCTCACGTGCTGGTAAAATTTCCTACTTCTGGAAAAAAATGTTTTCGTTCTTCCTGATTTTCATTTAATTTCCTTAGCAGCGAGAAAATCGAAGAGAAGCAAAGATGATTTGGAGACTTCAAAATCCGAAGTCACCGAAATGAATGTAAGGCTTTTGCTGCTGTCTGAGATGACGATTTATATATATACATCAACATAATCTGGTTATAGCTGTCTTAATATTTTGCATTGCAGAGAACTCTTCGGAGACAGAAGAAAGCACGGAGATGAATTAAAGCATTCCGCTATTTCCCTTTTGTTTGAATCGTTGAAGAGAAGTTCATTTCATGATAACAGAACAAAAAATATCTTAACTACCTTAATTTTGTGAAATTTAAATGGTATAGTGAAGAAATCTATTATTGATATGTGCATTGCGATTATTATTACTTCAGCTAAGTTAGGTGGATCTACTAGCAATATCGACTTTGGCGTGTGCATCACTTTTAACTGTCACCTTTAAGGATCGTTAAAGATAAAATCGTTCTCGAAATTTTCCACGTTTGGAGGGATAAATTCAAGATCGATCTTATACTTCCCTCAAAATATTCTGTTAACCAAGTTGCAGATTGTGTGCTGTGTTTATTTATTTATTATATTTACTAATGAATTAGTATTAGGGGCAGTTAAAGGTAAGGACCAAAGATAAATTTTATTTAGGGTTCAGGACCTTGTCAGAAAATTTTAGGTTAAGGACCCGATACACTCAAGTGTTTTTCAGTATCACTTCATGGACTCGTAACACTTCGTGGGTTCATTTCATGGTTTTGCAGTACTATTTCATCGTTCTGCAGTACCACTTATTTGTTTTGCTTTACCACTTCATTGTTTTGCAGCACCACTTCTGTGTTTGAGATAACATAAAACCGTCGTTCGATACCAGTTCATATACACTGGATAACACCAGATCCTAATCTCTAAATTTCATCCAAATCGAATCCTAAAAAATTCTGACAGGGCCATCTAACTTAAAACTTCCTTTGGGGCCCGAAACTTAGTTTGCACTTAGTACTATATAATTTATTTTTACTCCCTGTCGCCTAACGTCTAACGCACACTACACAGCATCAAACACCACATATATAAGTAGCCCTGTCGTAGGCTTGCTTCTTGTAACCAAAATACGCACCGAGAAATTGAGGAGTAGAAAAACTAATTGCAATAAGGAAATGAAGAAAATGTATAATGATGATAAATATGAAAGCAGAACGTGGTGCTGTTTACACCCTAAGGAAATGGTTATTGGTGTCTGTGCTTTGTGCTTGAATGAGAAGCTGTTGGTTTTAGCTTCAAAGAAAAGGCAACATCATCGTATATGCCGAACAAGTAAGATTCATGGGATCTCATCGAAGAGGACTTTCCCTAAGATTTCTGCTCTTACAAGTTTGCTTCGTTTGGACACTAAGCAGCAGAAGTCTGAGGTTGTTTGTGGTGATAGTTCATCAACAAGCCAAGAAGGTTACTTTTGCTTTCTTCCTTTACTCCTTGATTTTCTTTATTTCTCAATTTACTTGTTACTTTTTGCATATATATATTGAATGCAAAGGATAATTCTCCCATGGCAGAATCGTTTATATCGATCAAATTTGAAGGAAATGGCGTTGCCTCTTGGGATCAGAAGTTTCACATATCACTGAATCCGAGTAATAATAATAAATCTGAAGAGGCTTCGAAGATCAAGACTGTCATAGAACACACAAAACCACGGCAGGCGATGAGGTGGCAGAAGAGGATTGGCCGTCTTTTCCAACTCATCAAATGGAAGAGATCTAACAGCAAAAGCAATCAATGTACGCCATCATGTTGACTTAAAGGTTCGCCAAGGACCAAAAAGGGCCATGACGACAAAGAATCAACATTGAAAGAAGGTTTTTTCGAGGTGAAATGTGATTGAGAAGCTATACATAATTGAGGTGCTGGTATATTTATAGTCAAAGATTTGATCTTTATCACGAATTTGCATTTAGATATGTTAATTGTTAGGAGATGCTTTTGTGGTGATATCGCTGCGAAGTCCCTTTACTACAAATGCTATGTAATAGAATGAGATAAGATTGAAAGTGCCATCATCGTACATAGGTTTTGGGACTGTTGTATTGTATTTGACACTTTGTATAGCATCAGAGATCAAACATATATATAGTATCTATAACATTGAATTTGACATTTTATCAGAACAAGTACAAGAATTCTAAAGGGAAAGTGCGTTTTCTGACATAATTTACTTGAGGTGACGAACTTTATCAGAAGTTCAATTGGAGTCGCACAAAATGGAAAGTCTATAAGGCAAACCTGCGACGCGATAAACAAAAAACTAATCGGATAATTCTTCGTCTATTTCCTTTGTGTAGGATTGTAATTGTAGTGACATCTTTCATCCAAAACAAATGAATGTAATGAGATTTCGGGAGAAGATATCGAGGACCCATACCTTTAAAAAAGGGGAAAAAAAAGGAATGGACTTTTGCATGACAAAGTGCAGCGTCTTTATTTTGCTTTCTATCCGTTATTTTATTTTCTTTTTATCGCAATGTGAAGTCGAGAAAGCTTTTAACAAAGGCACATTATTGTTTTCTTCTGTCAAATACATCGAAAAAGTAAGGACGATAAATAACTACCTTATCAAGTATATTTCTCTTTACCCTCTGTTCTTTGTCGTATCGAATTATTTCTGCATTCCCATATCTATCCCATGTGATTCAATGCAGGTTTTTCATAACACATAGGCCATTCGTGATTTTCACTTCCACAGCACATAGATTATATGCTTTGATTCACAATTTTTCACTGATTAATGTCGGAAGAAGCAGATAGTAAAATCATTACAAGAAGTAGAACTACAAACATATTATTTTTACAACTGTTAATGGAACATACAAAACCGTTCAATTTACAAAAGCGTACCGAGCCCAGCTGAGGAAGGCTGCAAAGATCGAATTCTGATGTCGTATTTTCTCTTACAAGAGATTTCGGCGTCTGAGGGCGAAGCTGATCCATCTGTTATAAGGTCGTAAGAAGAAGAAGTGCTGACATCTGTAGCAGTTCCAATGCAGTTTCCACATTTCCGACACAAAAGCTTTGTTCTGTGGGGAAAGAAGCGTCGGGAAACAAACGTAGGCAAGAAGAAGCAATTCAACTCATCGACTTGATTGAATCTGCCCTCATCCACGGCGAAGAAGGAAATATTCCCTTTTCTGATCGATTTGCTGTACTTGGAACCGATGGTCGATGTGTTACGGCTCGATGAGTTCAGATTCAAATCGTATCCACACGAACCACAGCTGCTTGAATTAACAAGAAATGTTTTAAAAATATGGACAGTTTTAAGGAATCCTTAACACAGCTCTCAGCAGGGACAAAATTCCTGTCTATGTTCAGTCTCATTATTTCAATCGAACATAAGAAGGGCCACTGTAAAAAGCAATTTCTTGTGCTGCAATGAACTTGAATTTCTTCTCATAAATTGATTATTTCAGAAAAATGGAGTAGAAATTGAACTATCAGACCAACTAAGCCACGCACGCTTGCAATCAGTTGCAAGAACAAGAACTGTCCCTGTCCGAATATTCGATTTTTTCTATCGTTTCTTCTTTAGGTATGGTATAATAATCAGTTGCAATCAGTTGCAAGAACAAGAACTGTCCCTGTCCCTGCCTTGAATTTAAGACCCATATCATCCACTTCATCGACATAAGATGTATGTATATTCTATTCAAACATCAATCTAATTTCGTGCTTTCATCTAACTGAAATACAGAATCAATCAAGCAAGATTGAAAAGAGCGGCGATAATCATTCACCTGTAGGTGACGTCTCGCTGCGAAGAAGCAAACGACGCCGTGTACCGAAATCTATCGGCGTATCCGTTCGAACTCTCCATCTTTTAACGCCGACGACCGATCAGAGGATTCCGACGCCCGTTAAACTGTGAGCTCAGCTTTCCGTGGCTCTCTCTCTACGGTTACGGTCGGAGTTTTTCCGATTAAAAGGGTGTTGATTTCAGGCGAGTTTAGGAAGCTTTTCGTTGATTTGATTTGTTGAATGATCAATCAATTGTAGTGAAGCGGAGGATATCGAAACGGAGAGTCGTCGCCGGGGTATGTGGGCCCCACCGAGCTTTGATGATGTTGACTTTTGTCTCCTTTATTATCTGGCCATAATTTAGATATTTAATTTACACATAAATACCTAACTTATCATTATTCTGTCAATATTTTTTTATATGTAGGTACCTAATAGAATATTCTTTTTGCACATAGGTACCCAATTCGCCACAGATACGGCATATAAGACATTTAGGTAATTTATAAGAACGTATTTTGGTACGCAATACGTTGAGAAAATGGTACGTCATATATAACACGTAAGGTACCATATGGAAACCATATAGCGTACCGTATAAACTCGTGACGTGGTACGTAATACACACATAAAAAGATACGGCAAGACTGAGAAAATTGGTACAAACAGTAAAACGAATACTTATCTATAAAAATTTATGAGATAGGTAATGATTTGTAGATGTCACTATTAATAACGTAATAACTAATATATAACGGAAAAAACAGTTGGAACTGAGAGAGAAATACTTGCAATAAAATCCAATCCACAAACATTCAAGAATGATGAAAACGAAGCAACAGACAAGCTGAGGATTTTTAACTTTTGAAATCAGCATCTAAAATGGCCTGAAAAAGGATCAACCTTGACTGTTGTTGAGCTCCACCACGCTCTTACTTCGAGAGAAGAACTTTCCAAAACCATTCCTATTCTTCGAAGAGGGAACATTTGCTGCTGCTGACGATGACGATGACGATGATGATGAAGAAGATGCTGAGGATGGCGTCGATTCCTCTGCTTTTCCATTTTCAATGACGTTGCCTGGCGATATTCTTGAAGGATCGATATCATGCTTAGGAGGGAAGGCGTTATTACAAGCTAACCTCCAAGTATCTCCTCCATGGCTGGGGAGAGATAAACCTCGAGAGAAACCAGGTATGTTCGAAGTGTCGATTAGGAAATCTTCTAATGTTGCGAGAGATTGAAGTTGTTGTCCCAGCGATGTGATCGTTTTCTGGCATTCGGCGAGCTTATCAGCAGCCACGGCGAGATTTTCCTGAAATATGTGCCAATGACGTTAATCGTACTTCGCTGCATACATAGTATTTATGTCTTATTTTTCGTTTTCGAAGGAACTGACAATTTTTACTCATCCCGAACCTGCTTTACTTTGAGTTCTTTGTCTGGATTTGGGATTTGACGGTTGTCAGTTTCTTGGATCTTCAATGCGAGTTCGTTCTCCAGTTCATGGCACTTCGATCTTAATTCCATCGATAAAGATTGTTCCTTTCTTAGAGCGTCAGTTTCTTGGATCTTCACGGCGAGTTCATTCTCCAGTTCCTCGCACTTCGATCTGAGTTCTGTCGATAAAGATTGTTCCTTTCTGAGATGGGCCTCCAAAGATTCGACCTTTTCAGACGAAGTCCTCGATTCCACTTCAACTGTAAGAAATTGAAACTCGAGCAGTTCTTTAGCCTCTTTAACTTCAATCAGCTCCTTCTGCAAGTCTTGGACCTTGTTTTCAGCTTCATCCAGGCATTTCTGGGCTAAATCGAGCAAACCCTGATTTTCATTTAACGAACTCTCAAGCTCTAACTTCTCTAATCCCATCTTCTCTAACCTAGTCTCAAGTTCAGCTACTCGCTGAGTCATCATTTCGAGCTCAGCTCTCAGTTGATTACCGACGGACACTGATTCTCCAAAGGCAGATTCTGATGTTGTAATGGCTGTGTTCGTATTGCTCTTTATCTCATCAGGTAAAGCTGCAATCCTCTCCATTTCCAAGAAATCGTCCATCATATCAATATCGACCGAGAAAGAAACTAGATTTTTAGCAGAGTCGAGCTTTTCATTCTTGAACTGATCGAGCTCTGCCATTAAAGCGGAAGCCCATGAGTCCACTTGTTTCTGGCCGAGCCCATTAATTTTCTCCACTTTGCAAACCTTACGAGCTTCAATATCAGCCGTGCTTGGCCTCTCGCAACTGTCCGAATGGCTATCTGTAAGAGACTCTGCGTAGCGGTAAGAAGGTGAAGCGGGTTTTTGATTGTTGAACTTTCGAGATAAAGCTTGATTAAGCCTTCTACACTCAGATTCTAGCTTAGCAATTTTTTTAATGCTCTCTAACTGCGATTTGCTGGCTAATTCTGCAGCTTGTGTGCTTAAGTCTCTCTCGACGGCCATGGCTTCGAATTCCTTGAAGTGGGAATCGAGCGCTTGCTTCAAACTGGAGTTTTCTTTCCCCAGAGCCTCGAGGAGAAGGCTTGTGTTAGGATCATTACATTGTGTCTGAAGCTCGAGAATCTGCTTATCGAGGTCTGATTTCGTTGATTCCCATGAGCGTTCTTTCTCTGTGATTGCATCGGCGATTATCTTCTCTTGATCGTCTCTCGCTTGCCTCAGTTGCCTGACGCATTCTTTGAGGGCACCGTCTAGATGATTGACTCTAACTTCCAAGTTTATGTTCTGCGTTAGGGCAGCCTCGAGCTGCTGCTTTAGCACAACCGCTTCTTTTTCGGCCTTTTCCCATCCTATGTATGCAATATGTAAGATTAAGCGGATAACAGAAGTTCAATAAAGAAACAACATAAAGTCAGCAGAGGAAGAACTGAAATTGTTACCAGCAACAGCTTCTTCAGCAACTTTAGCATGCTGCTTAACTAAGTCTTCTTTGGCTCCAACATTTACCAAAGCAGCTGATAATTTCTCCGTGAGATGATTCATACTTTCTTTCAATGCTTCTTCCTCTGTTGAAGGCTTAGGTTTGGCTTCTGGCGAATCAGTGCTGCTTTTAGGAGACGATTCTCTTACAACCTCCTATTCAATTCAAACCCCATAAACGAAATAGGTTTGAAGGAAGAAAATATGAAGACCGGTGGATATCAAAGGCTTTTTTCTTGAAATGGAAAGAAAAACGAAACCATAGTGATTGTCTGCTTCCTCATAGCACACATGGTATCATAATTCACAACAGAAGTACATCTTAGAACTTTTCTTTCTCTTCTCTTTTATTTTCAAACTCTGAGAGGCAAAGTTCAATGCTCCGTCGATTTACCATTGAATCGAAAATAGTGAAGAAGAAGAGTATAAAATTCACCTGTTCATCGGAGTAGCTCTCAGAATGGGAAGAAGGTGATTCTGAACTGTCACTCTCACATGGACTTCTCTCAGAAGACTTTCTTTTCCACAACCATTTCTTCTTCTCCATCTCTCAATCAAATTCTCCAAATAACTCTTACGATAATCGTCAAAGTTTCACCTGCAATTTACATCCATTCTTTCAGATCACTCTGATGAAAACCGAAAAATCCATTTACCGAGTGAATAAACGCTACAAATGAAAAACCCACCCAATTGCAATATCGTATGAATAGAACAGTAAATAGAAAACCTGAGATAACGAAGCGAAGATTAAGCCCAGCTCGAAGATAGCAACTTGGAGCAACCAATCCAACTTTAATACTCAAAAGCACCAAAATTCCAAGTTAAATGAGCTCGATTAACTTCATGGGCTTGCTTCTCATAAAGAAACGAGGAACGTTGACGAAGATCGATCTGTGATGTGTAAAATCTAGATTCGCTAAACCAATCTTCTCTCTGCAGTAAAAAAAAAAGAGAATTGATTTGTTTTTTTAAATCCTCGAGAAGCAGAGCATGTGATGTTAGTGTGTTAATGGTGTTTTCACAGTGGAGAAAGAGCCAGCCACTTTTCAGCTTTTTCTATGAGGAAATTTATTACAATATATATTTATATTTTCCTCTTCCTGTTTTTCATTTTCTTTTCGTCTCTTTAGTTTATTTTGAAATCAAGGATTCTCATTCCCTCCCGCCCATTAATGAGGAGCGTCGCATGCGTCATAGATTTTAAATTAATACCAATAGTCATAGCGTGAAAAACAAATAAACGTAAATGACATTAAAAACGATGAAGAACTCGTTTCGTAAAAATAACAAATTAAAACCATAAATAAAATGGGTCATCAAACTCCCCATCATAGCTGTACGGAGACAGTCGTCTGTTTTTGGCTGGGCTATTATTGGGCATTTGAAGCACATAAGGCCCAATACTGTTGCTGTACGGACTACGCTTTGAATTTTTTTTTCTAGGTTTTTTCTTCGCTGACCGGCAAAATGAATTTAGATGGCACTTTTATTTAAAAATAACGAATCAAACAGTAATAAATGATAACTATCTGGGACATCCTGTGCGTGCATAAAATAAAGTTAATTATTATTAAATGATTTTCATAAGTAATATACTAAAAATAGTACTTGGTAACTATTATGTGGTTATGGAAGGTACGTGGTTTAATAAGTCTTTAATTGAAACAGACCAATTGATGGGTTATCCTAGCCAACCCCTATTGTTATACTGGTACTTTTTTGCACTCCCGATGTGTGTGCTTAAATATATAAAAAGAAACTTAATTGTAGAGACATAAGTACAGTAAATAAAAAATATTCAGGTCTCATTTAGTTTTCAATCGATGGATTATTAGAAGTGATATGAAATACTTAGTAAATTAAGTTACAAAAGATTGAGTAAATTGCAAATAAGTTACACATCAAATAGTGACAATTTATATCCATCCCATACCAATTATATAATAATATATGGGCGACAAGTCCCCCTTTGTCTAAACCTTTCTCTAAACCCTAGCAAAACAATCGGTCGTCTCTCTTCTTCCCTCCCTTTCTCTTTCCCCTCCTCCTCCGCCTCCATTAATGGAGGTGGGGGAGGTTTCATTTCCACTTTCTTTGTTCTTTCTTCTTTTGTTTCGTTTTCTATAAAAAAAATTGTCTTGTAGCTCCGCTCCACATTCGCGCCTCCACCGCCTCCGCTCGCCGCCTCCACCGCCTCCGTCCATCTCTGCTCGCCGCCGTCTCCGCCTACGCCAGTCGCGCCCACCTCCGCCTCCGCCAGTCGTGCCACCCTGACGCCCGGCTCGCCTGCCGCCTGTCGCCGACATCCCCTCCCACCACCCGTCTGCACGCCGCCCGCCCTCGCTTGCCCCCATCGCCCGCCCTCGCCACAGCCTCGAGTCTCCTCGTTATGGGACCTCGTCTCTCCCGACCTAAGGGTCGGGAGCCTTTTCTTCCTAGTGGAGCCATCAGTCCGGTGAGGACAGAACCGAGACGTCGAAGGCCAGGTAAAAGAAGATCGAAGTCAATTGCGATGAGAAAGATATTTGGGGAATCTGTATTCTGTTGTATTCAATTGACGGGTTGCTTACTTATATACAGCTGATAATTCCTAACTAATGCTAACGAACTAATTACAAAGAACAAAATAACACTTAATTAACCAAAATATAAAACAAAGCAATAGTAAGTGGTCTACAGTGAACTCGTTCAAGGTGGTATCGATACTTCAGCCCCCCCCCCCCTCTCAAGGTGAGCAGGCCTGGAGACATGCTCATCTTGGACAGAAGTCGTACAAAAAGAGGAAAAGATAGCGCCTTAGTGAAGATATCAGCGATGTTCGCGGCCGAGGAAATGTGTCGAGGTAGAATTAAGCCGTTTCGGAATTGATCACGTACTACATGGCAATCAATCTCTATGTGCTTTGTCCGCTCATGAAAAATGGGATTGGAAGTGATATGGATGATAGCGTTGTCGCAGTGTAAGGGAATGGGAGTAGCAACCTTAATGTCCTAACACGATAGGATGTAAGAGATCCCCTGCAGCTCTTTAACGGTCGAAGCCATAGATCTGTACTCTGATTCAGCTGTGGAACACGAGATGGTGATTTGTTTCTTCGTTTTCCATGAAATTAGGTTGCGCCCGAGGAAAATGCAATAGCCTGTAAGCGAGTGACGAGAAGCTTTGCAATCTCCCCAATCAGCATCGCAATAAACATCAAGACCAAAGTTGAGCTGCTAGAATAGAAGAGGCCCGCAGATGTAATATAAGCAAGGTAGCGCAAGACATGCTGAACTGCTTGCCAATGGGAGAGGTGTGGTTTGTGAACAAATTGGCTAAGTTGTTGAACCGCATAGGTAATGCCTAGTCGAGTAAAATTGAGATATAACAAACGCCCGATTAACCTGCCAAACTAAAAAGGGTCAGAAAGTTGGGGTGTGTTATCTCTGTCGATAGCAGCAAACTGAAAATCTCCAAAATGTGTGTCACGAAGAATGGTCACGTCGTAAACAGCCAAAAATAAAATTTATAACCTTACTAATATAACGTAAGTAAGGATTGTCTCCACAGGGAAAATGGCTGATTTATTTCTAATTTCAAACTCGATCGATAATAATACTCCCTCCGTCCCAAACCATTTTATACATTTTACTAAATCGGGCGTCCCACATCTTTTGGACATTTCCTTATTTAGTAAAAAAACTATCACAAACAATCAATATACATATTAAATATTCTTAAAAGACGTGTCAAAAGATATACTTTTTTACCTTTTAATTGTACTATATTATTAATGTATTCAGTTTCTTAATTCCGGGCCAACTCTCAAATGTCCAAAACGGTTTGGGATAGAGGGAGTAATAATAAAGATAATAATCATAATAATAGTTAGTAGTAGTAATAATAATAGTAATAATAATAATATTAATATTAATAATATTTAGGGGGGTTTGTTGGTTTAGGTGCAAAATCAAAATTTGAACATAACCATGATAAAATAATAGTCGGTAAACATATTAATCGAAGCGCATATGAGATTAATTGGCATATTGAATATATAAAAAAATAAAGCTTACAACCGTATTACTTGCGACTTTCTTCCTCAAAATAAACTCAGATCGAATTGACGTTTTCCACCGAGAATCAAAATATAATAGATATAACTTCGATGCTTAACAAGTATGTGCTTAAGACTTGTCTCAAATGACTTATAATATAAATGATAATGCCAAAGCCAAACAACAACTATAAGAAACACAATACTTTTAATGGGAAGGACGACACCTCATTTCTCGCTGTTAATGTCGAAGATTTCGAAAAGATTTTGCCTTTCTTCCCCAAAATATGTGGTGCACATACATACCAAAAATAGGAGATTACAACTACCAAATATGGAAGATATGTGATCAACCAACAAGGAGAGAAGATTCGAATCAAATATTTACTATATTTGGGGAGATCTTCATGGAGATATTTTGGGAGATTATCAAGGGATCTCTTACCGATTTAGACGAGAGCCAAGGTCTATAAATAAGAGTTATTTTCGAGCTTCAATGTACGACTTTCGAGAGAGTTTTCATGGAGTAACTTTTGAGCGATATATTGAGAGAGAACAACGAGCGAGATCGAGCTTACATATCACAAGAGTCGTCTTTTTCAGCCTAGTGTTTCTTTTGCAAAAGTCTTAGGACTTTGTAGGTTTGCAGAATCGTAAGATTCGTAGTTTTTTCAGGATCATAAGATTCGTAGTTTTGTCTAGGCTTGATTACTATCTTCGGATAGTTGTTTTGCCGCCATACTATAGTGGATTTTTCGCTATGAGGCACGCAACAAGTTTCCGACTTGCTGCACAATTTACACCTTGTGTTTATCAATTTTCTTCACTAAGTAATCCATATATTCCGCTGTGCGCTAGAGTGTTAGATCGAGTGTTGACCCAACATTTAGTCCAACATTCAGTTTATACTTAGTGTCTTACATCCATATCGAACGGGACCACTTCAAAGTGGTATCAGAGCCTACGCTTGATGTTCGCTAAGAATCCTCTACAATGGATGTTGATGCGTCCCGAAAAAACGTCTCTCCGCGCTGGCGCGTAGAATAGACAGTTGGTCCCCGTCGCTGCCGTAGAATGCCTGAAACGCCAAAGAAAATGAGCTAGAAATTCGCCGTTTCGGCGACGCCCCTCCGACGCTCAAGTCAGATAAATCATCGTTGATCATAAACGGGTAACTACAGGTGTTAGGCATAAAGGACAGTTTCTGTGTTCGTTCAGCATACCTGCGAGTGACTCGGCTATTACCTTTTATACTAGCCTCGCCTTGACCTGGCCATCACCCAAGCCCTCTTCTTTTGCGGACCTCCCGCGGCAACGTGGTTCTCCCACGTTCTCCTTACGAAGTGCGACCGGCTCGACATGCCCACTTCGCGTCTTAGCATTTAGTTGTTTGGCTCGTTCATGTTGACGTGCTCGGGCTGCTCATGTCGTCGTGCTCGGATCGCTCATGCTCGGCTCGTTCTCGCCGATGTCGGGGTCGATCGACTCGGCCTAATCTCTTCATGCCTCAAGACCGACCTACTCGGGTCGTCCTCGGTTTTCTTCTCGGGCTTTCGGGCTATCTCCTGGGGCGAAATATCTCTAAATTGTATATTGTAGTCATCGCTAGATAATTGCAGTAGAAAGATTAATCCCCCCTCTTCCCAAGAAGCTCCGAGTATTTATCATTATTTGGTCCTTATCTAACCGCCCCACTTCTCATTATTTGTCTCGCACGTTGTCCAACATTCATGGGTGGGGTTTCCTACTACTTGGTCATCCCACGATTGATGACATATTTTTATATCCTTCCTTGCATGGTCTTTCCTGCTTACATAAAACCTTCTAGAATGTTTCACTTTGGTCCTTAAATCCACTCTGTTATCTCACGTGGGCCTATGCGCTCCCCGGCTTCCTCGCTCGTGTGATGTCCTCGATAGTGCTCGAGGAAGGCTCCATTCCTCGCAAACGCCTCTTCGAGGTCGGCTCGCCTCGGGACGTTTCTTGCGAGGTGTCGCTCGGGTAGTTTTCTGGCAGAGGACTGTTTTTCCGCAGGGAATGTTTCCTGCGTCCTTCGACTAGACTCGAATATTTAACCGGTTATATCCGGGGACAACAATAGTTCCCCCCAAAAATAGTCCAAAAAGAGTGTAGTGAGTTTTGGACGTGGTAGGTGAAATATTCGAGTTTGGAGAAGATGAGGATCTTATCTTGCAAAGATTTTTGTCATGCCAAGTTCGGGAATAACCTGTTGTCGCGGGCCAAGTTTACTTCGGGCATTACTTGAGCAATTCGTTCGGGGTTTTTCGTCGAGGTTGCCTCATTCGAGGACTTAAGAATTTTTACGCTAATTCATCGAGATTGTCTCATTCATCAAGGAATTTTCGTGCCCCATTCATCGAGGACTTAAGAATTTTTACGCTAATTCATCGAGATTGTCTCATTCATCAAGGAATTTTCGTGCCCCATTCATCGAGGACTTAAAAATTTTGTGCCTTATTCATCGAGGACTTGAGAATTTTCGTGCCTCATTCATCGATGACTTGAGAATTTTCGTGCCTCGTTCATCGAGGACTTGAGATTTGTGCCACATTCATCGAGGGCCTTGAGAATTTTCATGCCTCGTTCATCGAGGACTTGAGAATTTTTTGTGTCTCATTCATCGAGGACTTAGGGATTTTGTGCCTCTTTCATCGAGGACTTGAGAATTTTCGTGCCTCGTTCATCGAGGATTTGAGAATTTTTTGTGCCTCATTCATCGAGGACTTAGGGATTTTCGTGCCTCTTTCATCAAGGACTTGAGATTTTTGTGCCTCATTCATCGAAGGTTTTTATCATCCCTTCTCATCAGGGTCTTCTCGATCCCCTCTCCCTTCTCATCAGGGTCTTCTCGATCCCTTCTCATCAGGGTCTTCTCAATCCCTTCTCATCAGGGTTTTCTCAATGTCGTCTCATTCATCGAGGGCCTTTATCATCCCTTCTCCTCAGGGTCTTCTCAATCGCGCCTCATTCATCGAGGGCCTTTATCATCCCTTCTCATCAGGGTCTTCTCAATCCCTTCTCATCAGGGTCTTCTCAATACCTTCTCATTAGGGTCTTCTCAATCGCGCCGCATTCATCGAGGGCCTTTATCATCCCTTCTCATCAGGGTCTTCTCAATCGCGCCTCATTCATCGAGGGCCTTTATCATCCCTTCTCATCAGGGTCTTCTCAATCCCTTCTCATCAAGGTCTTCTCAATGGCGCCTCATTCATCGAGGGCCTTTATCATCCCTTCTCATCAGGGTCTTCTCAATCCCTTCTCATCAGGGTCTTCTCAATCGCGCCTCATTCATCGAGGGCCTTTATCATCCCTTCTCATCAGGGTCTTCTCAATTGCGAGAAACCTGTGAACTTTGACTGAAGGCAGCTTCACCAAACGGATATAATAGGTGAGAATTTCGCATGAATAATATTGTAAAGTAATTGAACGATAACACTCGTCAGCTTGATCATCGAAGGCCCGACTACTCAAATAGCCGTGTAAAACGGGGCTTAGAATGCCCGAGGAGGTGATGTCTCCATTCTCATGTTGGTGGGCGATTGTACTTTAGAGCCCCGAGCTATCCACGTCTCAAGCGTTAGTATGGTGCTGTTTTAATTAGTTTCCCATAGTGCATTAAAAATAGATAAGTAAGTTCAGATAATCAACTCATAAAAGTCCGTACTGGCATGTCCAAATAATTTATCCTGGCAAGTAGCAAATTAAGCTCATGTAATTCAATAATGTCGGGCCCCCCTAAGTTCTTCCCGAAGCATAAAGTTCACCCCCAAAGAAATAATATTAGAAGCTTAATCCGAGAAATGCAGTAAGAGCCGGAAAAATTCATCCCATAGTAGTCACATAAATTTCAAACTATGCAATAACTATTCCTTAATACCATCAATCCTGTGTTGACCCTCGGGCCTAAAATTTCATGCAACTAGTTCCGTGTATAATAGAATATCTATATTCTTTCAAAAATATCTTTTTTGGCATGTTAGATTTCAAATTTTCTACTACCCACTTCTCGAACAAATCAGCCTCGAATTAGTAATCATCCCAAAAAACTTTTAAAAACTTACAAACTGTTTCCGAACGCAATTACCAACAAGTGTCTCGTGCATTGGTCTCGTCATCCCTTTTTGTTTCTCATCAGAAAATCGTAGATGGTCTGTTTTCTTTGGCTGCTTCCCCGATCCATCATCGATTCCTCGGGAAACGATCTGTTACATGAAAGTAAGATATACCTCCGATTTGGCGAAATTCCTGCAGTTTTATTTGATTTTCTCGAGGGCTAGATTCATTTGGCATGTGATATCATTGCTTGGCTTTAATTTTCTGTTCTCGTGACTTTGAAGGTTGTTCCTGATGGGGTTTGTTAATGTCGAGATCTTCAAAGATTTGGAAAAAGATTTTGTCTTCCTTCCCCAAAATAAGTGGGGCACCGGGACCACTTCAGGGTTGGGATGATTGAACCATGGCAAAGCACGCTGGCCTTGATGTTGGGCTCTCAGTTAATTAGCTCGTAATGGTTGGGCGTTGTTGGACAGCGAGGACAGCAACATCGGCAAGCTATCTCATCAGAAATGATCCGGCTGATTCCTCGGGCTAGTTCCAAATGCCTTTTTGGCTTAAGGTGAGGGTCGGCCGGCTGCGATTGCGTCGAATCGCGGCCGAGGGCGAACTATTTATCTGTCTCGACTATGCCTCTCATATGACACCCGCATGCATAGCCTCACGCTGTCCCAGTTAGTTTATTCTCCAGATAGACGTGAATTTTCCTTAAATAGACTAAGCCTGCCAAAAATATTCACGAGCGCCGACAAGCGCTCGAGAATTCATGCACTAAAATAGCTCAAAGGAAGCGGTGAAGGTGCAATCAAGTCCGTATATATCGGTGTTAATACTGTCCAATCGAGCGTCCCGGTTAACTTTTCGGAGATATGGGCATTGAAAATTTAGACAGATTTCAATCGTGATAGAGAAGGTTTACAGACCCGTGTAATTTTCAGCAACTAGGCAGTTACAGAGGCTAAAGGAAAAATAATTCCAGCAACGGATATCAGGAGTAAAGGCATATACAAACTATCCAATCATCGGTCCAAGTAATTATTATTCCGCGGCCCAGCAAACTTAATTCCTTCAGCCTACCATGACTATTCCAGCAGCAACCCATAATATATTCACATATTGCAGGCCAAAATACTCCAAAGTCAATAAACTAAAGGCCTGTTAAAAACCCTATAACTACAACTACCCAAAGCTTGTAATAAACATGAGTTTGATCCCTGGATTTCAGATTTCCTGCAACTAAGCCTCCCTAAATAACAAAACATGCATCATCTATTAGTAATATCACTATGGTATCTTCGCATTTCATCATTTGCATTATTCGCTCCTCAGATGAATAACAAAGTCAGCCCTAATGTTCTAAATTGGTACCAAAACCTGACATGTTTAAAAACTTACAGCCCACTTCCGATCAACGGTGGATCTGTGAAAGGAGACTGAATGGGGGCAACAGAGTTCGCCTTCATGGTTGCTTGCATCGTTTTCATGGTGTGTGCCCTCGAGAAGTACGGAAATCGCGAGTTTATGATTTTTTTCTCCAAACGAGTCACCATCGATTCGGCTCCCAAAAATCCTGGGTCACGAAAAAGCAACGTTGTCATAAGAAACACGTAGTGGGTACCTTTTATCTCGCGTGAGATAAGCCGATTTGTTCGATTCTTTGAGATTCTTCCATGGGATCTTTCGGGACCAATGCAACTTGGAAATTTGATTGCATCGTATACAGCCATTTTCAGGTTGTACGAGGTCACTCCATGTGTAGGTGGGCTTTCTTGCGAGCCTGGTGGTTGGCTCGGCTTTATCGTTAGTGATAGTTATGCCGAGATATACGCTGAATATTCGGGCACGCAAACTCTTCTAAGCTGGTCCAATGTATTTCTTATCTTTTTTGGGAAGTAGTCTGGGTTTTTCCGTTGCCATCGTCCACTCAGTTTTGAGCCGTTCAGGTCTTCACCTGCCACTGAAAATTTGAGATTGAAGAGATAATGAATTGGTTGGCTCTCCGCGCCTCATAAGAAACCATCGCTTGGGTCGACTTTGTGTCCCGTTCGCCCTGTGTCGATCATGAAGGCGACTGGCCTGTGCGAGCCTCGACGGTGCGTTCACCGTTGTTGTGCTCGGGGCTGTCGATACCTTCGCAAGGATCACCCGCTCGCGGTGGGGATGCGAGTGTGTTAGCTGCGACAACCTTGTTCGGGTCTGATTTGTGGCCTCGGTGATCTGCATATTCGTTTACAAAGGCTGGTTTTTGACTCGTTGGTGGTCTTGGTCGACGGCGACGGGGAGGTCACGATTGCTTACGACTTCGGAGCAGACAGATTTCATCGAAACGCATCGTACTATCTTCAATCGTTCCCACCGACGACGCCAATTGACCCGAAAAATCGTCTCTCCGCGCTGGCGCGTAGAATAGACAGTTGGTCCCTGTCGCTGCCGTAGAATGCCTGAAACGCCAAAGAAAATGAGCTAGAAAGGCGCCGTTTCGGCGACGCCCCTCCGACGCTCAAGTCAGATAAATCATCGTTGATCATAAACGGGTAATTACAGGTGTTAGGCATAAAGGACAGTTTCTGTGTTCGTTCAGCAAACCTGCGAAGTGACTCGGCTATTACCTTTTATACTAGCCTCGCCTTGACCTGGTCATCACCCAAGCCCGCTTCTTTTGCGGACCTCTCGCGGCAACGTGGTTCTCCCACGTTCTTCTTACGAAGTGCGACCGGCTCGATATGCCCACTTCGCGTCTTAGCATTTAGTTTTTTGGCTCGTTCATGTTGACGTGCTCGGGCTGCTCATGTCGTCGTGCTCGGATCGCTCATGCTCGGCTCGTTCTCGCCGATGTCGGGGTCGATCGACTCGGCCTAATCTCTTCATGCCTCAAGACCGACCTACTCGGGTCGTCCTCGGTTTTCTTCTCGAGCTTTCGGGCTATCTCCTGGGGGAAATATCTCTAAATTGTATATTGTAGTCATCGCTAGATAATTGCAGTAGAAAGATTAATCCCCCCTCTTCCCGAGAAGCTCCGAGTATTTATCATTATTTGGTCCTTATCTAACCGCCCCACTTCTCATTATTTGTCTCGCACGTTGTCCAACATTCATGGGTGGGGTTTCCTACTACTTGGTCATCCCACGATTGATGACATATTTCTATATCCTTCCTTGCATGGTCTTTCGTGCTTACATAAAACCTTCTAGAATGTTTCACTTTGGTCCTTAAATCCACTGTTATCTCACGTGGGCCTATGCGCTCCCCGGCTTCCTCGCTCGTGTGACGTCCTCGATAGTGCTCGAGGAAGGCCCCATTCCTCGCAAACGCCTCTTCGAGCTCGGCTCGCCTCGGGACGTTTCTTGCAGGCGTCGCTCGGGTAGTTTTCTGGCAGAGGACTGTTTTTCTGCGGGGAATGTTTCCTGCGTCTTTCGACTAGACTCGAATATTTAACCGGTTATATCCGGGGACAACAGATGTTACAATGGAGATGATGCAGAAGAAGTCAGGACGGACTAAGCTAAGTGGATGTGCGTGGGTTTTGGAAGAAAGACAAAAAGGGGGAGATTGTTAATGTCGAAGATTTCGAATAGTTTTTGCCTTTCTTCCCCAAAATATGTGGTGCACATACATACCCAAAATAGGAGATTACAACTACCAAATATGGAAGATATGAGATCAACCAACAAGGAGAGAAGATCCGAATCAAATATTTACTATATTTGGAGAGATCTTCAAGGAGATATTTTGAGAGATTATCAAGGGATCTCTTACCGATTCAGACAAGAGCCAAGGTCTATAAATAAGAGTTATTTTCGAGCTTCAATGTACGACTTTTGAGAGAGTTTTCATGGAGTAACTTTTGAGCGATATATTGAGAGAAAACAACGAGTGAGATCGAGCTTACATATCACGAGAGTCCTCTTTTTTAGCCTAGTGTTTCTTTTGCAAAAGTCTTAGGACTTTGTAGGTTTGCAGAATCGTAAGATTCGTAGTTTTTTCAGGATCGTAAGATTCGTAGTTTTGTCTAGGCTTGATTACTATCTTCGGATAGTTGTTTTGCCGCCATACTATAGTGGATTTTTCGCTACGAGGCACGCAGCAAGTTTCCGACTTGCTGCACAATTTACACCTTGTGTTTATCAATTTTCATCACTAAGTAATCCATATATTCCGCTCTGCACTAGAGTGTTAGATCGAGTGTTGACCCAACATTTAGTCCAACATTCAGTTTATACTTAGTGTCTTACATCCATATCGAACGGGACCACTTCAAAGTGGTATCAGAGCCTATGCTTGATGTTCGCTAAGAATCCTCTACAATGGATGTTACAATGGAGATGATGCAGAAGAAGAAGTCAGGACGGACTAAGCTAAGTGGATGTGCATGGGTTTTTGGAAGAAAGACAAAAAGGGGGAGATTGTTAATGTTGAAGATTTCGAATAGATTTTGCCTTTCTTCCCCAAAATATGTGGTACACATACATACCAAAAATAGGAGATTACAACTGCCAAATATGGAAGATATGAGATCAACCAACAAGGAGAGAAGATCCGAATCAAATTTTTACTATATTTGGAGAGATCTTCAAGGAGATATTTTGAGAGATTATCAAGGGATCTCTTACCGATTTAGACGAGAGCCAATGTTTATAAATAAGAGTTATTTTCGAGCTTCAATGTACGACT
This sequence comes from Craterostigma plantagineum, assembly GCA_027422505.1. NCBI lineage: Eukaryota > Viridiplantae > Streptophyta > Magnoliopsida > Lamiales > Linderniaceae > Craterostigma > Craterostigma plantagineum. The sequence goes on along the minus strand of JAPQWV010000052.1, from coordinate 303,003 downwards.
TTCGAGAGAGTTTTCATGGAGTAACTTTTGAGCGATATATTGAGAGAAAACAACGAGCGAGATCGAGCTTACATATCACGAGAGTCGTCTTTTTTAGCCTAGTGTTTCTTTAGCAAAAGTCTTAGGACTTTGTAGGTTTTTCAGGAACGTAAGATTCGTAGTTTTGTCTAGTCTTGATTTGTACTATCTTCGGATAGTTTTTTTTTTTGGTAAGAATTAGAATTATCATTACCAAACACCATCCAATTACAACGTATTCAACCCAACCTCATCTACCAAGTAATAGTAGAAATATAACTAGATTCCTTGCTCGATAGCCGCTTAAACTTCCAGCTTCGAACTTGCATTTGGAACTTACACTTGAATATAGCAAAAATCTCCCCAGCAGACTTCTCCTTGGCACCATGAATTCTCATATTACGCTCCATCCAAACATGATACACAACGCTAGCGAGGCCCGCAATATGAATCTTGGCAATCTTCCCTCGCATTCGCCCTAGTTTAGTAGCCGCCTTTGTCCACACTTCGAACTCCTCAGATACCTGTATCTGCAGCCACTGGGCAGCAGCTTGAATAAAAGCCCGACTGAACCGGCATTCAAAGAACAAATGCCGCTGCGTTTCATCCTCAACCGTACACAAGACACATTTGTTATCCGGAATAGGCATCCCCCATTGTGCAAGACGGTCCCTAGTTAGTAGTTTTCCATGCATCAAGAGCCACATAACAAAGGAGTGTCTTGGCAAGTTCCATCGGTTCCATACCACCAAAGCAAACTGAAACTTGTCCCTCTCACCTTTAAGCCATCGATATCCTGATGCAATAGTATAGCATCCATCTTCCTCGGCAGTCCATCTCCCATTCACAAAGCCATCAGAAATCATGTCCCTTACTTTTAGAATCTGCAACCATTGCCAGCTGCATTCCCCTCTTCGCGCATATGTCCAGAAATCATCCTCTTTAATATAATATGAGTGAAGCCATTTGATCCACAAATTGTCTTTCTTTATAGAGACATCCCATACAACCTTGCCAATACTCGCATAATTCCACAGCCCGCATTCTTTCAGATTTAGCCCTCCCCACTTCTTCTCAAGACAAACCAACTCCCAAGCAACCAAAGCAAGCACCTTTCCTCCAACTTTTTTGCCCCAGAGGAAGTCCCTACAGACTTGATCAACACGATTCACAATGCTCCTTGGTAGCAAGAATATAGCACCCCAATAACTATGCAATGATATAAGAGTTGAGTTAATTAAGCAACATCTCCCTGCATATGATAGATTTCTTGTAGTCCAGCTTGTCACTCGCTTAACTACTCTCTCAACCAAAGCCTCACAGTCACTCCTACTCCACATGGTGGGTGATATAGGAACACCAAGGTATTTCATAGGAAATATGCCCTCAGTAAACCCAGTAGTCTGCAGTATGGTTCTCTTTTGTACTTCAGTTACCCCTGCCATGTAAATATTCGACTTAAGTGGATTGGCTTCCAACCCAGACACCTTTTGAAAAGCCTCCAGACACTCACTAACCAACCCAATAGTTTTAGGTTGTGCCTTGCATACAATAAGTAAGTCATCCGCAAAGCACATGCTAACTATCTTAAGTTGCTTGCATAGAGGATGAAATCTGAACTCCTCATGAGTAGAAGTCAATAGCAAGCTGCGGGTTAAGTACTCCATACATAGAACAAACAGTAATGGAGATATAGGATCACCTTGTCTCAATCCTCGAGCTCCTTTGATATTGCCAACCAATTGTCCATTGATAGCAAGTTTGTAAGTAACAGTTGAGATACATTCCTTGATCCAGAGCACAAATGTCACGGGGAATCTGAGATGTTGGAGTAGGGAGAGCACGAAATCCCATTCCACTGAATCATATGCTTTCCTTAAATCTATTTTCAGCATACATCTAGGAGACACATGCCTTCTATTATAGAGCCTCAGGAGCTCCTGGCATAACATAATATTGTGCCCAATAGTTCTCCCCGGGACAAACGCACCTTGGTTAACATTGACCAAAGAAGGAAGAACAGCTCTGAGCCGAGTACATAGTAGCTTTGAGATGCATTTGTAGATGGAGTTACAACAAGCAATAGGCCGGTAGTCCCTCCCAGAAATGCATTGCACACTTTTAGGCACCAAAGTGATAGTAGTGTTATTCAAGGTCTTCAATAATCTTCCAGTCTTAAAGAACTCATTGACAGTTCCAATGACATCTCCACCCACAATATTCCATGTTGCCTTGAAAAATTCACTATTATACCCATCCGGCCCAGGGCTTTTACCACTATGTATAGCAAACATTGCACTCTTTATATCATTGCTAGAAAAGGGAGCTACAAGTCCAAACTGTTCATCAACAGATAATACTTTACCCTGCCCAATTACTCTCTCATCCACAGCAGTAAGTGTACAAGAAGAAGTGCCCAGAATAGATTGAAAGTACTGAACAAAGTACTCCTCTATAGCCTGAGGCTCCCCCAATACCTCTCCTTTCTCAGTTTCAATAGAGGATATTCGATTCCTATATATTCTCTGTTTGATCAAAGCATGAAAGTAGTGGGAGTTCTTGTCACCTTCTTGCATCCAAGTTGCTTTAGCCTTTTGAGAGAGGAACTTCACACAAGCCTTGCTGAGATAACCAAAGTTTTCAGATAAGACACGTTCCTGCTCCATCAATCTGCTATTAAGGGGGTCTCTAGCAAGAGCATCCTGTACTTGATCAACCTCCACCCGTGCTTCTTCAGTCTTTATAACTATGTTAGCAAACTGCAACTTATTAAGTTCTTTGAGGGGACCTCTCAGTTTGTTCAGTTGGGATATTAGATGGCTGCCCATTCTACACCCCTCAGATCCACTCCTCCAATTTGTCTCAACAATAGGTAGGAACTTAGGAGAATCAACCCACATGTTGTAGAATTTAAAATCCTTCCTCCTAAACTGCTGCCCCTTCGTATGATAGAGTAGGATAGGTGAATGGTCTGATATACCTTCATTCAAGAATTTAGCCTCAACATCCAAGAACTGCTGCAGCCACTGGAGATTCCCAAAGGCCCAGTCAAGCTTACAATAGATTCTATCATCACCACTTTGTTTATTAGACCATGTAAAATGGGTTCCCTTTCTCCTTAGTTCCTCTAGTCCACAGTCCCCAATGCATTTCTTGAAGCCCTCAAAATCTCTTGGTAGAATTGCATTCCCACCCAACTTATCAGATGGAGAGAGGACATTATTAAAGTCCCCCCATACAAGCCACGGTTCAGATATGGCACTTAAGGCTCTAAGGTCCTCCCACAGCCTCTCTCTCAGTTCCATACTGTTTTGCCCATATACACAAGTCATGTAGAATAGGTATCCCTGATTCCTGACCTGAGTATGAATCAATTGATCCGTTTGCGATATTACTTGGACAGACCACTCTTTATTCCATAACAGCATGATCCTCCCATTTGGATGATTATTCAGATTATGTGCATACTTCCATTCTTTAAAGCAACGATTCATAACCATACTCATTTTATTCTCCTTTATTTTTGTTTCCACCAAGCACAAAAGGTTTGCACGAAGCCTCCCACACCTCATTCTTACCTCGGCCTGTTTATTAGGGGTGTTTAAACCCCGTACATTCCATAAGAGGGCACTATCCATGAGGAGGAATCACACTCTGTGGATCACCATCCCCCTTTGTGACATCCTCCCCACTTATAATGGTACTCTCAGTTATCCCAAGGTCAGTTTGGGTTCCACTTCCAGGCTCATCACCAGTTGCCACAGGTTTTCTCATGTGGGTTCTCCTCCCTTGTGTGATCCATCCATCACCTTCATCCTTCTGTTTAGGGCTAGCAGCAGGTATCTTATTTCCCACATTCTGTGCAGAGTTAGTGTCCAAGACATTCTCATGGACCACCTCCTGTACATTTGTGATTTTAGGTACATGTTTCTCCCTTTTAGCATTCTTTCTACACACAGTCTCAGCATGACCAAATAGGCCACATGATGTACACTTCACCGGTTTCCATTCATACTGTACTTCCTGCTCTACTATCTGTCCATACTCATTCAGGAAATGTACCTTTTCCTTTAATTCCTTGTTCAGGTCAATCTCAATTAAGACTCGGGCATATTGTATCCTCTCTTTCTTCATAGTGATCTCATCAGCCATAATAGGCATCCCAACTAAGCTAGCAACTTTGCTAAGCCCTTTAGTACCCCAATACTTGAGCTCAAGGTGCGGGAAGTGGATCCATACAGGTACCCTGTCTATTTCTCCCTTCTTGAACTGTGTATGGGCAGTCCATGGCGCAAGTATCATTGGTTTTTTATCAAAGTGAATCAGTTCTGATTGTAGAATCATATCTCTTGTCTCCTCAGTATCAAACTTAGCTAGGAAGAGCCCCCCCCCGGATCTGCAACACCTTCTGTAACCCAAACTTCTTCCATACTCTGTTGAGGAAACCATTCATTATAGCAAATGGCGGATTCGAGCCAAGTACATAGCAAATTATCGCCGAGTTCCAGTATTTCACTTCATCGATAACATCCTCCTGCTCAATATGACCCAATACACGGTCTCCAGCCTGCTCAGGTGCAATGTAATCAAGCTTAGTCCCAGCGCTCTTCACTTTGGATATATCAAAGTTTGCCCAGACCGATTTGTTTCCATCATTTTGTTGAGTTGGTTCAGTAATCATAGTTTTCGATTTAGCTTTCATTTCAGTCATCGCTTTGGCTAGGATTTCAACTCCAATCGAGTCATTAGTGTTCGAACTAATATAGTTCCCGATTAGCTTGGTGACATCTTCGGATAGTTGTTTTGCCACCATGCTATAGTTTTTTCGCCATGAGGCACGCAGCAAGTTTCTGACTTGCTGCAATTTACACCTCGCGTTTATCAATTTTCGTTACTAAGTTCGTCACAAATTCCGCTGTGCGTTTTGTGTTGGCTTCAGTGTTTACCCAACATTTGTTCCGACATTTAGTCACCAGTTTTAGAACTTAGTTTATTTACATCCATATCGTACCGGGACCACTTCACTCTCCACTAACCATGCTAGTGTGTATATATTTTTTTCGGTATTATCTCTCAAACTCAATCGTCTGCACCTCTGTGTCACTCTCAATAGAATAAATACAAAAATGATAACAGCAAATGAAAGCAGCACTACCAAAATACTACAGCACTCTCGATGACTATGTCTCTCTCGCGCAAACTCTCAGCCAGACTCAAAAATATAAAGGTAAAGGAAACAATACTAATACACATCAACCCTATTTCATTCGATGCCTCTTCTTCTCTTCGTGACTCTCTAGTTATAGGTGGAGACATGGATATGGTTTTATCAATCGTAATCTCCAAATCTTCTTGAGCAGCACAATCTATATTTCGCAGTCATACGATAGATCTTGTCATGTATTTTCTTTTACCTTGAGCTATGTGTATGATGGTGGCTGTGTTCATTTTCTAGCCGTATCTTCCTTATCTGATGTTAGAGCTCTATTTAACGCACCTCTTGAAGCAAAGTGGACAAATCTTCTAAGTCGTTGTGGTGTGCTTGCACAGCCCCTTGGATGCCTTGAGCAGTGTGCTTGGATCTTGAGCCGTTTCATTGATGTAAAATGTTTGCCAATTTTCTACTTTAAGCCGTCGAGAGCAGTCTTCGAATCTTCTTGTCCCAAATCTTTAATTTGATGATTAAAACCCCATTGTACCAAGTTAACTAAACTGGGCTGGACTCCCATAATAGACCTTCCAAATTTGATGAAAGTCATCCAATCATAGAGGCCCAATAATGATTGGTCATGGCAAAAATTCTTTGGGTTGAGTGGATAATATGGATCGAATGAGGAATATGCTACGTTGTATTCTTAATTTCTTCAAATTCTTCCCACAATTGAATCTTCCCAATTAGGTTTAATTTACTCCGATATCCTGTCAATTATGAAATATAAAAAATAAACTTAAGATATCCGAGCAAATTTCGATCGAAAACACGCGTTAATGAGGTGTAAAATATCATACACTCGTAATTTTTCAATCATTATCAAAGAATGTTCGTAATATATTTCTGTGGATGCCTTGAGAAGTTCGGTGATCTCCATTCCTAGGAAAAAACTTAGCATGACCAAGCTCTTTGATAGTGAAAGTCTGATCAAGAAAGTCTTTCACACGTTGTACCGGGAATCATCCGAGCCTGTAAGAAGAACATCGTCCACATGACAAGTAAAAATATCTGAGATGTTTCTCCGAACAACGTAAAAAGACAGTGATCATGCGCAGATTGTGAGAAGCCTGAGTCCTTGAGTTTAGAAGTGAATTCTTCATTCCACTGTCGCGAGGCCTGCTTCAACCCGTTTAGAGATCTCTTGAGCTTACAAACCTGACTTGGTTGTGCATGTAGATAGCCTGGAGGTGGTATCATGTAAACGTCTTCATCAAGATGCCCATGAAGAAAGGCGTTATTTACATCAAGCTGGTGTAAATTCCAGCTTTTTATCACAGCAATGGCAAGGATGCTTCGAACTGTTACTACCTTAGCCACGGGTGAGAAGACCTTAGAATAATCCTCACCTTCAACCTGAGTAAAACCCTTCGCAACAAGACGTGCTTTGTAGCGATTTATAGACCCATCGGCATAACATTTAATTCTATAAACCCACTTTTTTTTTTTTTGGTAAACAGAATTTTCATTTACCACTGCCGCCATACAAAAAAATACAACCTTCCAGAAATGCAACCTAGACGAACCATCTACCAAACATAACACATGGTTACTCTACGAAAAATATCAGAGTTTAATGCCTTCAAATTATGACAAACCGCTTTAATTCTCCCATGCATTTCCTGCATGATCAGCTGAAGTAATTGATCCTCAGTTCTCCATCCTCCCTCGTGGACTCTCCTATTCCGCTCAATCCAGATATGGTATAGAACTGCATTAACACATGCAATTCTGATACCCTGTTCTGCAGTCCTCTTCTTTCCCATAACTACTAACCAAGCACAAAGAGATTCAAATGAGTACAGATGCATCCTCATATTCAACCAATCCTGCACTTTCCGAACTAGCCTTTGGCTAAAAGAGCATTCTAAATATAAGTGAGAAATGGTTTCTTCACCTTCACCACATAGCCAACACCTTGTATTCGACACAGGCAATCCCCAACTTATCAGTCTATCTACTGTTAAGAGCCTTTTATGCATTATCAGCCATACCATAAAAGCATGTTTGGGAATATTATATCGGTTCCATACTGCTCTCCCATACGGAAAGAAAGTACCTTCTCCTTTCAACAATTCGTAGCCAGATAAAACTGAGTAGCAACCATCCCCAGTCAAAATCCATTTCCTACCCCTATATCCCTCTCTGAATTTCCCTTTCAGCCGATGCAGTTTTCTCCAGTGCCAACTTGAGTCCACAGCAGGGCTGAAGTCCCAAAAGCAAGTCCCCTTTAGGTAGACTACGTTGATCCATTTGATCCATAATGACTGAGCTTCACTAGTTATATCCCAGATTTGTTTTCCAGCTAAAGCTTCATTCCACTTCCCACAGTCCCTAATGTTGAGGCCACCCCGTTTTTTGGACCAACAAACTCTATCCCAGCTTATGAGTGGGACATTTTTCCCCTGCACTTTTCTGCCCCACAAGAACTCTTTGCACACCCGATCCACCTCCCTAGTCACAGATTTAGGCAAAAGGAAAATGGAGCCCCAATAACCATGTGTGGCCAATAACACAGAATTAATAAGGCAAACCCTCCCTGCGTAAGATAAGTTCCTCGTCGCCCAGCATTTAATTCTAGCAGTGATCTTTTCGACCAAGACTTGACACGAATTTCTGCTCCATTTCGTGGGAGTAATGGGAACTCCCAAATACCTCACAGGGAATTGGCCTGCCTGGAAGCCTATGATCTGGTTCAGCTGTTCAGACTTGGATGCTGATGTGCCTGCTGTGAAACTACTAGATTTCATCTGATTTGCTGCCAAGCCCGAGGTCACTTTAAAATGCTCAAGAGCTTCTCTAATCACAGTTACTGCACCAGGACAACCTTTGCAAAAGATCATAAGATCATCCGCGAAGCAAATGTTAACAAAGTTGATAGCTTTGCATAGGGGATGAAATCTGAACCGAGGATCCTTCGCAGAAAGTTGTAATCTCCTTGTTAAGTACTCCATCGAGATCACAAACAGCAGGGGAGAGACAGGGTCCCCTTGCCGCAGCCCCTTTGCACCCTTAAACAAACCAGATTGAGCCCCATTTATGGAAATAGTGTAAGACACCGAAGTAACACACTCCATGAGCCAAGAAACAAACCTCATAGGGAACCTGAGGATGCATAACCAAACTCCTAAGAAATGCCCAGTCCACAGTGTCATAGGCCTTCCGTATGTCCACCTTCATTAGTATCCTAGCTGAGGCGTTTCTTCTATTATAGAGTCTTAGAAGATCTTGGCATAGTAGGATGTTGTGTACTATGGATCTCCCTTCCACAAATGCATTCTGGTTTAAGTTGATGAGCTTCGGCAAGATGGTTTTCAGCCTAGAACAGAGCATTTTTTATATGCATTTATACACGACGTTGCAGCATGAAATTGGCCTGTAGTCCGCGGCAGTTTCTGGATTAGCCATTTTGGGAATAAGGCACAGGGTAGTTCTGTTTAGCCTTGGTAACATTTTACCAGTTTCAAAGAACTCTAAGACAGCCTCTGTAACATTTTCACCTATAACAGACCAAGCCTTCTTGAAGAAACCACTACCATAGCCATCCGGGCCTGGAGCCGCATCTTCATGAATAGTTTTCATAGCTGTACACACATCCTGCTTAGAGAATGGTTGAACAAGCTTGAGCTGATCCTCTAATGTCAAGACATACCCCTCATCAGCCACTGCCTGATCAGGGCTCTGGGATACAGACCCAGCCTCCCCCAGAATTGCCTGAAAATACTCCTTGAAGTGCTGCTGAATATCATTCCCATCAGTGATATTGATCCCCTCAGCTGTTTTTATAGACAGAATTCTATTGGTATAACATCTCTGCTTTATGATGGCATGAAAGTAGGCTGAGTTTTGGTCACCTTTAGCTAACCATCTTGCTTTAGCTTTCTGCCTCAGAAATCTGTCACTAGCCACACTCAGGAACTGGTAGTCCTCCCTAATGACCTGCTCTCTGGATAGCAGCTCTTGGTTCCACGGATCAGCATGGATAGCAGTTTGAACCTCATCTAGTTTGGCCTTAACTTCCTCAGTCCTAGAAATAATGTTGGCAAACAGCTCTCGGTTCAAGTGTCTGAGTGGATTCCTTAGCTGCTTCAGATTCCAACAGAGGCTGTTCATCGAAGAGCCAGCCTGGTATTTCCAATTTTCCACTACAGTACCCAAGAAAGATGAGGCTAGACTCCACATATTAAAGTATTTAAAGTCTTTCTTGTACTGTTGCCTCTGCTCCAAGCATCTGATTAGGATAGGTGAGTGGTCTGATATCCCTTCATTAAGAAAAGTGGCCATATGTGATCCAAAATTAGTCATCCATTCCATATTGGCAAAGGCCCAATCTATCTTACTCCATATTCTATTCCCCAGACCAATCTATCTTACTCCATATTCTATTCCCCAGACCTTGTTTATTAGACCAAGTAAAGGTGCAGCCATTCCTCTTAACCTCTCCGAGCTGACACTGATTCAGGCAAAAATTAAAATCTTGGAACTCATTAGCATTGATAACAGCTCCTCCAATTCTGTCCTCAAATCCTCTATTATTGTTAAAATCCCCCCATAGTAGCCAAGGCTCTTTCAGGGTCTCACCAATTCTGCTGAGAGATTCCCATAAACTGCTCCTAGCACTCAGATCATTATGCCCATAGACACATGTGAGGTATGTTATAAATTCCACACCTCGTGTTACCTTAAAATGCATGTGTTGATCAGACTTGGACAACACTTCTAGTTTCAGCCCCCCTCTCCAGGTAACTACAATTCTTCCATTATGATGCTCACTTAGATTGTGACAGTACTCCCAGCCCAGAAAAGTTTTATGCATCCCCTCATGTATAGTACCCACTTTCAGTTTTGTTTCCAACAGACAAACAAGATTGGCATTGTATTTACGGCAGAACAGAGCTAGCTCTCTCTGCTTGGAGGGACCATTAAGGCCCCGAACATTCCAGGAGATCCAGCTATCCATGACCCGAGGCATGGACCCTCTGCTCGGAAGGGTTTGCAAGTGAGTTACTATGCTCCACCTGACTCACATCAGCCCAAGACAGTTTCCTGCTTGCTCTGCCTTCAGTCCCATCACGGCCCCTGTCCCCATGCTCCCCATTAGCCTCCTCCTGCCTCTTCCCTACAGTCCCCACCTCTACCAGATTGGGGTTGCCCACAGGTATTTGGGGATGGGCCATAGGGTGCTGCTGTTGAGGTTCATGCTTCTCAGTGTGTGACCCCGAGTGCTTCTGGCGCCACACTTGCTGCAGCCCCTGTCTACATCTAACCTCCTCATGTCCATACTTTTGACACTTGGTACATAGCACCGGCTTCCACTCGTATGTGATTCTCTGTTCCATAAGCTGCCCATACTCATTTAGGAACTGAATGCTTTCCTTTAACGGCTGTTTGAGATTGATCTCAACTAACACCCGGGCATAGTGGATTCTCTCCTTCTTTCGAGTGAAGTCATCAGTCATAATTGGCTTCCCGATCAAACTAGCAAGGCGACTTAACGTCTTCAGTCCCCAGTATTTCAACTCCAACTGTGGTAGTTGTATCCATATAGGAACACTTTCCACACCAATTTTGTTTAGTTGGGTCTGTTCCGTCCACGGAGCAAGCACTACAGGTTTCTTGTCAAAATGTAGGATTTCCGTCTGTAGAATTCTATCTCTAGTTTCAACACTATCAAAACGAGCAAGAAAGAGGAACCCCGCCATTACTCCATATGGAGGGTTAGCACCCAACACATAGCACATCACAGCTGATTTCCAGTGATTAACCTCTTCCTGTATCTCCTCAATGTCAATCATGCCAATAACCTGCCCGCTATCCGTCATCGGATCAACAAATTCCAAGCAATTATCCTGCTCCTTCAGAGAACTGACATTAAACCTAATCCAAGGATTATCCGCAGAAACTGTCTCTGCATTCGATGTATTATTGTTCCCCAGCGATTGCCTCAGCGTCGGCCAAGGGTTAGCCTCGCTAAGCTGAGATTGTGATTTCAATGGAACAGGAACTGACTTTAGATTCTCACCAAAATCGCCTCCATTGCTTCGCTGGATACTCTTACTCTTCTCAGATTTGCCAGATGAAACCACCGTAGTAGGGGACGGCGTCGCCGCCACGACCGCCGCCGACCTCTGTGTAACCGCTTTCCTCTTCTTCGCCATAGCCGAGAGAGAGAGAGAAAGCGATAAAAGGTTATTGAGATTTTTAAACTTACTTGAACAGGATCTGTTCTATAGGCTCGTACCTCTGTTATCCTTGAGTTCTATAAACCCACTTGCAGCCAACTAACCTTTCCCATCTGGCAGAGGAGTTAATTCCCATGTGTTGTTGTCTTCCAGGGCTTCTGTCCAGCGCTCCTCCATACTAGATAGTTTCGAGATGTCACTGGTGTGGATGCAATCATCAACCCTGGATTATCTGATCCATGAAGTTGGTAATCTTCCTCTTGCTCACCAGCTTTAATCTGATTTTGTTCATCTTCTTCAGGAATCTCCGTTTGTGAACTCATCGATTATCAATGCGATTAAGCTAAGACCGTAGTGTGATAGAAAGATAATCAAATTTCTCCTGCTCTGATACCGTGTCGCGATAGAGAAAAGAATATTAAGTCAATTGCGATGAGAAAGATATTTGGGAAAACTGTATTATGTTGTAATTGACGTGTTGCTTACTTATATACAGCTGGCAATTCCTAACTAATGCTAACGAACTAATTACAAAGAACAAAACAACACTTAATTAACCAAAATATAAAACAGAGCAATAGTAAGTGGTCTTCTGTGAACTCGTTCAAGGTGGTTTATATCGATACTCCTTCAAAGAGTACCGTAGATTTAACCCAATCGCTTTTTCTGTTATAGGTTCTTTAGTTCTTGATCGTAGATTATGATGTTCTGTTTTCTGTCGTTTTTTGTCCCTTGTGGACCCTTTTCTCCCAATGTGGGATTGTTTGGTGCTCCTATGTGAGCCTTTGTTCTCCCGATTGACGATGTACCGTGAGACCGCTCGGGCTATTAGCCTTGTATCTTTATTATTAATGCAATGTATCGTTTGAAAAAAAAAACATATAATCGTATAGATAATAGATATATCCCACCAATGAACTTATTCCCCTCAACCCTTCCCACTACGTCTTGTAACTAAATGTTCATGTCATGATATGACGTGTAAGGATGATATACATACACTATTTTACATCTAATTCTAGCAATTAGCAGTTGACACGTGGTAAATTACTTCATCCAATCACAAGAACTATATTAATTAATCCATTGGTCCCATATGCAATATGTTGCGAATTTGATGATGAACTGTTGTGTCCATGTGCCTTATACGAAAATAGAAAGCTCTACACCACTATCATTTGCCTCTATCTATGATATAGTATTTATATTGACGTGTGAATATATCTCTCCCTAGCCTTATCTCCATATGTTGTAAATATTACTCCCTCCGTCCCGGTGACATTTTGGATTGGGTTCGGTTTTTAAGAAATATAATATTTTAATAGTATAGAGGAAGAAAAGTGTATGGGTGTGGCACGTCTTTTAAGAATATTTAATGTTATTATATTGATTGTGTGAGATATTTTTTTACTAAATATGGAAATGTATAAAAGATAGTGGGACGCCCGATTTGGTAAAATGTACAAAAGTTATCGGGATGGAGGTAGTATTTTATATCAATCAAGGCGAAATTAATATAATTGACCCTTATCATGTCATGTGTAAGAAGAAGATATATCAATATATTATATTAAATTCAAACTCGATTCGCGATGTAGAAAAGAAGAATTTGAGGTTTTCTTGCATGTCAAATACTAATAATACACATAAGAAATAAAAATTAATTTGTTTTCCTCTAGAACAGTGTTTACGATCTGATCCAGAATATCGTGGCAGAGTTCACCCCAGCCATGCACTTAAATATGAGCTAGAGAATTCCCACTCAAAGACAATGATATAAATAAATAAACTAATAAATGAATATGCATGTATGTATATATATGTAAGAACAAGTATTTTGTGGTGTCTGTGATAAGTCGGATACTGTTGATAAGGTTGCAATAATTGCATGAGCCGAAAAGGCGAGAAGATATTACGAAGATTGAAAATGAATTTATTAATGAAAGTTTGTTTTATATGAATATTATAAATATGTCTGTATATTATATATATATATATATATATTATGCCTGGAGCAATAGTGCTTGTGTCGAGATTCAATTGTCGTTTGCTATTGCTAGAATTAATTAATTTTACCAGATAAAACAAATCCACTTGGTTGTTAGATTCATGCACATGATGTATATGAGGTGTCGGTTTATTTCATTTTATTTTCTACCAATGAAAAGAAGAATATATGTTGTGACAATTTTTATTAAAAAAGATCAAAATATACGCCCCATTTAATAAGTTTAAATATCAGATAATTACGAATATCTCCCATCAGAAAATTCAACATTTAAATCGACCAATAAAAGACGTATACATACTTCCCAACTTGTCGTTGTTCACTACTGCTATTAGTCAAAGAGCAAGTACACTGTAGTCTTCTCCTACTACTACTACACGTACATCACATTAGTATTTATTACATGTCAAGTACGACTGTCAAATCATACAAAACAAAGAGTTAATTACGTACTAAATTATACATGTCTCTTATCTGTTATCTCATCACATGTTATAAATCACGATGTAAATAATCATTGACTCTCCAATTTTTACGAAATCAATAGTTACGTAAATAGCAATTACTACACTACATAGACATAAGACGTGGTTTCCAAAAAAAAAAGGGAAGAAAGTGAGAATTCATTCTTTGACCTTTGTTATGATATACATACATATGAATGACGTATGCTTGCTGAACAAATTGACACACGTGACACATAAATAAATATATATATCTCTCTCTCTCAGCGTCCAATAGCCTTCTGCTTCTAATCCAACACGTGTTATATGTCGTCTCTCACACTCAAATCGTTCTTCCTTTTTTCCTTTCTTCTTCTTCTTCTTCTTCTTCTTCTTCCTCCTCCTTTTTCATTTCCATTAAAGAGCTATAATCACAGAGAGAGAGGAGAGAAAGATGGGCCCCACCCTTCGAAGAAACTCGCCGCTCATCACTTCACTTATTTTCATACTACTTCCTTGCATGGACGTCATCGTCGACATCGCCCCACTTGGAATCTCGGCGAAGCCCGCCAACCAAAACTCGCCGGATCACGACATCGCATACCTCGACCCATCACTCGCCGGAAGCTCGCCGCCGAGAAACCCATCCAAAAACCAGTCGTCATATCCGTCGACGCCTGCAGCTATCGTCTCCGAAGACTTCGCCTCCGCCGCCGCAGCCGACGACGACTGCGCCGTGATTTGGACGAGGGCTTGCTCCGAAGAGATCCTTAAAATCGCGCAGAATCCCGAAAACGTAAGGTGGGTAAAATCGATACGAAGGAAAATCCACGAAAACCCTGAGCTCGCCTTCGAAGAGCATGAGACGAGTGAGCTTATAAGGAGAGAATTAGACGAAATGGAGATAGGTTATAAGTACCCATTTGCCAAGACAGGGATTAGAGCTGTTATTGGGAGCGGAAAACCACCTTTCGTTGCCCTAAGAGCTGATATGGATGCTCTGCCTATTCAGGTATGTAAACTTCGGTGCTAATCTTTCTTACACTCTTTAATCGCAGGAAATTAAAGATGAACTGTTTAAAGGTTGAAATATCTTTCCATCGACCACCTTAATTTTGGTAATGTTTAGCTGGGCAATAAGAACTCTGTCCTTCCTTTGATAAGGACCCTTGTCAGGTTGATGCTATTATAGATGCTCTCTGATTAAAGGACAAACAAAGCCATGAACTACTTTCCTAGAAAATGCACAGGAAAGTACTGAGCTGCAATAGAACTCCCTTAACAATTACTTTCACGTGGAAATTTAAATGGTGGGTTGGTATTGGGAGGGGACCATGTCTGTGTTATGTTGAGAATGAGATTAGTCTTTTGCTGATTTACTGCTACATATCTAATGACATTCTTACCGATCACTTAATCAATCAATTAATCTCTGTTTTACGAGCGTGTTCTTCGCATGTAATAAAAGGAAGCTGTTGCATGGGAGCACAAGAGCAAGATCGGCGGCAAAATGCATGCTTGCGGCCACGATGCTCATGTTGCCATGCTTATGGGCGCTGCTAAGATCTTGAAGTCCCGAGAATTCAATTTGAAGGTCCGTTCATTGCTTTTTAAGACACGCTTAATCAAAGTTTTAACAAATGCGTGTGTCGTGCGAGTGTTTCCTCGATGTTTTTTCATGCATGCATAAACATTTCTAGCCTTCAACATGCTTGTGCCCTTCAAGTAAGTGCTTGGAGCCTGAGAATATGTCTCCGTAGTTTCTTAACTTTTCTTTTCGAGGGCCCTTCTGATTCCTTATTACATTGGATCCACACCATGTTTGAGAGGTTAGTCACTGTTGAGGTAGCAATCTTGAATGAAGGCCACATGATCAACCTAAGACATAAGAGGTCGTTTGAAATATTCTGATTCTTTATTACATTGGATCCACACCATGTTTGAGAGGTTAGTCACTGTTAAGGTAGCAATCTTGAATGAAGACCACATGATCAACCTAAGACAATAAGAGGTCGTTTTAAATAGCTGGTGGAAAGCCTTTGATGATATTTTTTCAAGAATGTGTGTAGATTAGATTGCCTTGTGTCTGCTACAAGACATGTAAACAGCTATCAAGTGGGCCATTAGAGGACTTCCCATCCGAGGTTAAAACTTATTCCCCACATACTACAGAGAAGGGTTCCTTTCCTACCTACGATAGGACTCAAAATGTCCAATCGTCACGCCTGACCGTGACCGACGACCTTATAATTCCGGTCGAGTGGGACCGTTATTTTCTCGAGAGAAATTCAGCAAAGGAAAAATGAAGTGCTGCTTATTACAGTCTGTTAGAGCATAATATATATGCCGTGTTGATGTATTTTCGGTTTGTTTATTTTTCGCCGGATAAATGACAGGGAACTGTGATTCTGCTATTCCAACCTGCCGAAGAAGCGGGAAATGGAGCCAAGAAGATGATCCTCGACGGCGCAACACAAGGCGTCGAGGCCATATTCGCCCTACACGTATCCCACCTACTACCCACCTCCGTCATCGGGTCTCGGGCGGGCCCGCTACTCGCTGGGTGCGGGTTCTTCAAGGCCGCCGTCACGGGTCGGGCTGGGTCGGGCGACCCTGTTTTGGCGGCGTCGGCCGTAGTCATCAGTCTGCAGGGCATCGTTTCCCGAGAATCTAACCCGTTGGACTCTCAGGTAATGCGGACATACAAGTCAAAACTTTGTTGTTGAATTGGGACTGATCATCTCATCGAAAATATTAATTTTGTATATTATATTTTTCAATACGCCCATCATGTCTTGGCTGATTCTCTTTATTTATTGTATAGCCTTAGACGTGTAATTTTTCTTAAATGGGTGGTCGTGAGAATTCATAACCAGTCTCTGTTTTATTGAAATTGAGGGATCTTTCGTAAAACTAATCGGTGATACGGGGAGATCAACTCTTGATATATTACGTGAATTGATGAGCTTGATTTATTCGATACGGGACAATTGTCCATTTATAATCTCAACATGGTCGATCGCTTCTCCTAAATGTTGAAGCTTGTAGGGAGTGTCTCTTTTTTTTAAAAAATTTTTATACATCATATTTCCAGCAGACTTATATCATCGTCCTCTTCAATTGTTTCGGACTTTTTCAGGTGGTCTCCGTCACTTTCCTACGCACCGCCGACGATTTTCTCGGAGACCATCAGAGTCCGAGAAACGTAGTAGTAGAGTTCGGGGGCACTGTGAGGGCCTTCTCGAGCACAAATTTCCACCGTCTCCTCAGGAGGATAGAAGAGGTGATCACCGCGCAAGCCGAGGTCTACGACTGCTCGGCAAAGGTCGACTTCTTCAGGGACGCGGACACTATCTACCCGCCGACGGTCAACGACGATAAAATGTACGATCACGTGAGGAAATCCGCGGCCGACTTGGTGGGGCCCGCGAATTTTCGGGTCGTCGAGCCCATCATGGGTTCAGAGGACTTCTCGTTCTACACCGAGGTCATACCTTCAGCGTTTTTCTTCATCGGGATCAAGAACGAGACTCTAGGGTCGGTCCACTCTCCCCATTCGCCGTACTTCACGATCGACGAAGATGCGCTTATTACGGGCGCGGCGATGCACGCCGTTATTGCAGAGAGATATTTGTACGGCCGCGGCGATGCCTCGGCGACCGACATTTTCGGATGAGAATGTGCATGATTTCTTTTTTTTTCTCCTTTGCTTATATTAGGGTTGTGAGGAAAGGATATCTTTCTTCTTTGACGTTGTGAATTATATGGGAGGAGGGGAAAGAAAGTATTGAAAGATTATTATTTGTCCATTGTTTATATGCTTTGTTAGAAGTTAGATCTTTTTCCGAGATTGTAATTTCCATTCTCCAATCTCCAATGGTATGTAGGGGTCCGTTTACTTACCCCTATAAGATAAAAGCAACCCAAGATAAAAATCTAGATAATAGCAACGAGACAACATAATCTAGCGTATCCTTCCATAAAATTTCATGTTCCGTTGCCATTACAATAAATTATAATGACAGCTTCGACCCATGTAAAATGACCTTGTTAACCCTGCCTCCAGAAATAACTCACGGTTCGTCTTCTTCGATCAACATTTCAAACACAGCAATCGTTGCTCTGCTACTGATATCGCAGCTTCCGCGCATTCGTCGGCATCTTGAAAAGGTCGTCGTACCAAGAGGTAATTCCGAGTGTCTGTGTTATTTCCTTCAGGTTACAACCTAGGGCTCACATGCGATTGCTTATACTGAAAATATCATCGAAGTTTCACATACATGTTCGATTAACGAAACCTCCTTCAAGATATTGTCGGAACTAGAATTAGTTGCTACGTAAAACCCAAGCTATTGATAGCTAGTTATTCTCACATGGCAGAGATCGGCTTCAAGAGAATTATCTGCTACCTAATATCTTGTAGAAATCGAAATAGGTAGCGCCTCATCTTCGTCTGGGTAGGGTTAATTATAATGGAAGGGGTGTGTTTTTCTTTTCCTTTTTTTTTATCTTGAGTGGATAAAGTTATCTGACCTGATCTACTAGGTTAAGTTATCTTGAATTTTGATGTTTATTGTAACGGGCTTGTAAAATGTAGCGGGCTTACAATATTAACTTACAATCCAACTGAACAAGTTTCTGTAAGATAAAAAGGCCCTTATCCAATGTTATCCAATGTACTAAACCGACCCAACAAAATATCTATATTTACTCCTGTCGTACTTGAAACTCAAACTCAAAAGTTTCTTAATTTCTCTCTCTTGTGTTGTTTAAAAATTGCAAGCAAGCTCTTTTATTTATTTTTAATTCCCATATAACTTTTTAATATCTTATTATTTAAGTTATATTTTATTATATATTCAAAAAATATTTTAGCGAAATATTAACATTAAATTTTGCAAGTAGCTCTTAAATATATTTTTTAATCAAGTTGAATATGTTTATTTGTAAAAATGTAAAGTATGTGTTATATTAAAAATTAGTGTGAAAGATAATGATTACTGCATATAATCAACCCTACTAAGTAAGAAATTATTTTTGATAAACAAGCAAAAATTTTAAAACTACACAAAAAATATTAAGAAAAAAAAAGAAAAAAAAACTTTATCTCCACTATGATGATTGATGACGTTGTATCTGATGTGGTGTTCGTTTTCCCAACTTCATATATTTTCTCTATTACTAATGGGCCATGGCCTACTTCATATATTTTCTCTAATACAATTTTTAATTTTAATCATCAATAGTAAGATGAATATGAGGTTAGATATATTGGGTACGACAAAACAAAATATCGGTCAAGGAAATTGTAAGATTTTTCCAATCCAATCCCTTTCTTAATTTCTCGCCTGTCAGTAGACTTTTACAACGTTTCTGTTGCGGGTCAAGAAACGCACACAACTACTTAGGACGTTTGTTCTTACCAAAACACAAATCTTTTTCCCACGTGTAGGCCTAACGTTACATTTAATTACAATAATTAATGAATCGTTTTCTTGTACCTTCACCTGATACCTTCGATTGATTTTCTAAATTAAATGTATATAATTAGAAAAGAAAAGGAAATTGTAAGCTTTGAACAAACGTTAGCCACATGCCTCTCTATTTTCGCCATGCTTATGGTCCGTTGATAAAGATTGTGGACCCTACTTTTGCTATTCAGTTACGGAACAGAAATATAATGCGGCCTATTCCAATTTAACAATTTTTTAATGTCTCGAAATGAATATTGGGTCAACAATCCGACGCTAATCAATAATAGTCCTTTCTAGATTTTCCGAATTTACGGGGTTTAATCTCCCATATTTTTCTTATATATTACGTCACTTATGGCCAAACATTATTGAATATTCTGCGTGAATGAATATCTTCGAATTTATACATAATACTCCAAAAATAAATCTCGTGCTGAAATTTATTGCATTGCGAGAGAAAGACAATAGCAATACCCCTAACTAATTTTCAAACACACCTTTATTTATAAGCACCGAGCGAAGGTAAATTAGTGCATGCATTATCGCAAAAGATCTCAAAAATAAGAAGATTATTACTATATTTTCGTTCTTTTCATATTATTTGCCTTAGTTGTTGTTGTTGATGGCGGCGCGTGTTGAGACAGTAGCCGAGGATCTGAGATCCAATTATAACACGGGGAATACAAAGAGCTACGAATGGAGGGTTTCGCAAGTAAAAGCCATTCTCAAGATCGTCACTCATCACGAGAAAGATATTCTAGAAGCTTTGTATTCTGATCTCAACAAGCCTGAACAAGAAGCTTTCATTTATGAGGTTTGTATGCGATTTATATATGCTCTTCTAACACGAGCCCTCAGTTTAAAATAATCTCTTACATAGTTCTGAAAAAAATATAAAAAACCCATCTTTCTTTTTGTATGTTATGTTCAGATTGCTGCCATAGCTTCGGCATGCAGGCTAACGCTCAAGGAATTAAAGAAATGGATGTCACCACAGAAAGTCTCTCTCTCTCTCTCTCTCTCTCTCTCTCTTATATATATATATATATATATATACACACACGTGTGTGTGGAATAACTATTTTGTATGGTTTTTCCTCTCAGGCAAAAACTACGATGAACACTTTTCCCTCATCGGCCGAAATAGTACCTGAACCCTTGGGTGTGGTACTAATAATTTCTCCCTGGAACTATCCATTCCGTAAGTCTCTATATCCCTGTTTAATTTCTCTCTTTTTATTTCTTCCACGAACAAACAACGTTTGACTTTATCTGAACACAGTGCTGTCCCTTGAGCCGTTGCTCGGAGCCGTCGCGGCTGGCAATACCGTACTTCTAAAGCCATCTGAGATAGCGCCGGCGTCGGCGGCGGCGCTGCGTAGGCTCATCGGAGAATACATGGATGACTCCGCCGTTAAAGTCGTCGAAGGTGGCGTGCCTGAAACAACTACCTTATTGGAGCAGAAGTGGGATAAAATATTCTACACAGGTACTATTCTTCGAATAAATATTCACATATATAACCCAATAGAGAAAGTTGCGATCTTGAAATTATTTTCTCTTTTTCCTTTAAAAGGTAACGGCAAAGTTGGGCGAATTATATTGGCCGCTGCAGCCAAGAATCTCACGCCGGTGGTGTTAGAGCTCGGCGGGAAATCCCCGGCCGTCGTCGATCCTAACACTGACTTAAAAGTAACACTATTTTTCCTAATTTAATTCATAAGAGTTTTGTCTGAAAATCGACTATATTCATAATCCGAAATACAAAAAATTGTAAAGGTTACGGCGAAGCGAATAGTCTCGGGCAAATGGGGATGCAACAGCGGACAAACATGCGTTTCTTGCGATTACTTGATAACTACCAAGGCCTTCGCTTCGAAGCTTGTAAGAACGTATATGATCTTCGTGTAAGGGAATAATAGTATTCGTTCGTTATATAGTAATCGAAGCCATCCCTTATTTCTCAGGTCGATGCGCTGTCGTGCGAAATCAAGAATTTCTACGGAGAAAATCCCCTAAAGTCGAACGATCTGTCGAGAATCGTAAACTCCCATCACTTCGATAGGCTGACGAGGTTGTTAGAAGACGGAAATGTCTCCGATAAAGTTGTCGTCGGCGGCCAAATGGACAAGAGCAAGCTGTGAGTTGTTTCCTTTATTATTTTCTTGCAAAATTTAGTCCCATCATTGACGATCAAATAATTAATCTTCTAAAAAAAATGTGTCTAGCAAGATTGCTCCGACGATCTTACTAGACGTCCCAGAAGACTCCTCGATCATGAACGAAGAGATCTTCGGCCCATTACTCCCCATCATCACTGTAAGAACTTCAAGAACTATAGCAATTACAGCCCGCATTATGCTTTACTAGCTCGTATACGTCCCAATAATAAATTCTTTCGTATCTATAAATAAATACGAAGGTCGACAGACTAGAGGACAGTTTCGACTTCATCAACGCCAGAGATAAGCCGCTCGCGGCGTACCTCTTCACAAACGACAAAAGGCTCAAGGAAAACTTCGTAAGGAACGTCTCGTCGGGAGGAATGGCCATCAACGACATAGCCTACCACGTAAGCGCCGTGTTGAGATAGTTGCACGTGTGGTGTGAGGACAAAATGTCCCACATCGATTAATTCACAAAAATAACAATGGATTTATAAGCTTGATGGGCAACTTCCCTTATCACCAATTGGTTTTAAGAAGGAACCCCATCAAGCTTATACCGGGCACCGATCCTCCGTGTGACGCATGTGCGTGGGCCTCTTTAACGGTTAATAATTACCGGAGGCCCGGCCCAGAATTTCTCACACGCCGCTACTCTAATAAATTCAAATTTTCGTAAATTTCTCATTCGTTATTAAAATGTCGTCTTTTTTTGGCGTACGAATATATATAATTAGCTTGCAGAGCCGAGTTTGCCCTTCGGCGGCGTAGGGGAGAGCGGGATGGGAGCGTACCACGGAAAGTACGACTTCGACGCTTTTACTCACAAAAAGTCGGTACTCAGCCGCGGCTTCGGCGGAGATATATCGGCGAGGTATGCGCCGTATTCGCCGGCGAAGCTGCGCTTTCTCAAGGCGCTGATGAGCGGGGATATTTTCGGTATTTTGCGCGCTTGGATAGTTGGGACGAAGGAGTGATTATCAGCTGTTTATCATAAAAATAAATGATCACCATTTGTAATTTCTCCAACTATGATATTGATTAATAATGCGAACGATATATAATATGTATGATCATTGTCTCATTAATGTGAATGCAAAGACCAAATCATTAAGAATGGGAATTAACTAACATAAATTATAGATAGATGCTTTGATAATAATGTAGTAATGGCGATGATACATATAAGAGGCGTCTGAAAAGATTCGTTTTGCACGTAGATACAAGTCGTCACTATCAGCAGTTGTCCTAATAACAAATATAATAGAGCCGATGAAATCGAAATATTTGTCTCAGTTGCTAAACTTAGTCGGAGTATAAAATAAGAACTAGGGAAACAAGGCAAATGTTTTCTTTTCATCAACTTACGACGAACATGGTCGAAGTATGTACTATCGAAACGGCGGCCGAAGATCTAAGGTCGGCCTATTACACGGGCAAGACTAAGGATTACGATTGGAGGTTGTCCCAAATTAAGGCCGTGCTCGAAATTACTACAAACCACGAAAAGGAAATAGTCGACGCTTTGCGCTCCGATCTCAACAAACCCGAGCACGAAGCTTTTCTTCACGAGGTTTTTGCGTCTACGTCTTCGATCTCTGTTCTTCACATCGTTTTTTCTTCGACTGATTTCGTTTTTTTTTTTGGCGTCTTTTTAATCAGATCGCCGGCGTAACTGTTGTGTGCAAGACGCTGCTGAAGGAACTAAAGCGATGGATGAAGCCCGAAAAGGCAAAATTCGACGCGTATATATTCGTATTTTTTCTTACGCTATTATAAAACTCCGCCGCTCTTGATAGTATTATTACAGGCGAAAACGACGGTGAACACTTTCCCCTCGTCGGCCGAGATCGTGTCTGAGCCTTTAGGCGTCGTGCTCGTCATTTCGCCGTGGAACTACCCTTTCCGTGCGCCATCTTATTCTTGTTTTTCCATGACAATATTATTTACGCCGAATTCATTACCGCAACCTTAATATCATAATAATAAGACGTTTATTTTCTCAATTCAAGTGTTGTCCGTCGAACCCTTGGTCGGAGCTATAGCGGCCGGCAACACCGTGCTTTTAAAGCCGTCAGAAGTTGCGCCCGCCACGTCAGCGCTTATTCGCAAGCTAATATCGCAATACATGGATGGCTCGGCGGTGAAGGTCGTCGAAGGCGGCGCGCCTGAAACGACCATTTTATTACAGCAGAAATGGGATAAAATATTCTATACAGGTAAAATTCGCCGACCGAATAAAATACGACTGAAGCGCTCGAGGCTGCGTATATATATATATGTGTGTGTGGGTGTGTGTGTGTGTGTGTGTGTGTGTGTGTGATCGAAAGGCGCCTTTTGTATAGGGAATGGTAGAGTAGGAAGGATTATATTAGCGGCAGCCTCGAAGCATCTTACGCCTGTGGTTTTGGAGCTCGGAGGGAAATCTCCCGTGATAGTCGATTCGAACACAGACTTGAAGGTAATTTACTTACCGTGTTCTTAAAATCCCGGGAAGATTATAATGCTTGTAGACGAACAAAGGTTACGGCACGGAGGATTATTTCCGGGAAATGGGCGTACAATGGCGGGCAGACGTGCGTCGCGCCCGACTACGTTATTACTACGAAAGACTTTGCGCCGAAGCTGGTAAGAAACGATGCATCTGCAACTTTTTTTTTTTCGTTTTGTGGAATTCGAAGGGCGAATTCGATTCTCAGGTGGATGCGCTTACGCATGAAATTGAGAAATTCTACGGAAAGAATGCCTTGGAATCGAACGACATTTCGAGAATCGTAAATTCGCATCACTTTGATCGCCTGGCGAAGCTTTTGGACAACGAGGAAGTTTCAGGCAAGATAGTGTTCGGAGGTCAAAGGGAAAAAACGAAACTGTGAGCCTAAAACAAATCTGAGCTCTGTTTGTAAGAAAATCTCATCTTAGTAAGTATTAACTCGTCTTGGCGCTGCGATCTCATTGCAGAAAAATAGCTCCGACGATTTTCTTGGACGTCCCCGAAGATTCGCTGATCATGAACGAGGAGATCTTCGGCCCATTACTTCCAATAATCACCGTAAGCGCAAATCAAGTTTCTCAAATACCCTTCCCACAATAAGACCGATAACGCTTTCGACTAAAAGCGCGCTTTATTTTCAAAAGGTCGAAAAAATCGAAGACGCCTTTCGCGCTGTCAATGCAAGATCGGAAAAACCCTTAGCTGCGTATCTCTTCACCAAAGACGAAACACTCAAACAGAAGTTCGTATCAAGCGTATCGTCGGGAAGTATGGCCATCAACGAAGTCGTCATTCAAGTAAGTATCGCTACATTCTCGCCATGCTCATAGCAAAACAAATCACTCGTAATAAATAACGAAACTGCGTATTCACTCAGCTTTCAGAGCCCAGTTTGCCCTTCGGCGGCGTAGGCCAAAGCGGCATGGGTTCCTACCATGGAAAGCACACTTTCGATGCGTTCAGCCATAAAAAACCAATTCTGTACCGCGGTTTTCGAGGGGACGTAGAGGCGAGATATCCGCCGTACACAGACGCAAAGCTCAAGTTTTTCAAGGCGATTTTGGCAGGAGACATACTCGGGATTATCCGCGCTTTGATTGGTTGGAGTTAAGATCCAACGCACGATATATGTAATAATAAAATAAACCAGCAGTTCGACGAAAAAGCAAGTCAAAGAAACAAACAGTTGTAACGACTTCGCTGCAACTACCTACTACGCAGCAAAAAAAGAAAGGATTCTCTTACCGTAACGACTCAATAACGAATTTCGCGTAGAACACTAGCTACGTTGCGCCTTTGTTCTTCGCTCAGCTCACGAGGAAACTTAACGTCGAATACGATCTTTAAGTCCCCTCTCTTACTTGAGTCTTCTAGCCTCGGCATCCCTTGCCCTTGCACGACCCTTTCTTGCCCAGGCTCTATGACATCATCGATCGTAAGGTTCATTACATTGCCACCCAGCAAAGGAACCTGAAGATCGCAAGACGTTAGAGCTTCGACCAACGTAAGCTCTAACCTCAGCTCTAAATCATCCTCATTCAATCTCTTGAACAAGGGATGAGATTTCTCTGCCACGACGAATATCATATCGCCTCGTTCAGCGCCCTTCGTTTCGTTCCCCACTCGCTCCAATGTGATCTTCGTGCCCTTTCGGTAGCCTGGCTCGACGTTTACCGTGAGCGTATCTTCTTCTTCTTCGACTGCTTCACTGTTTCAGAGTATTCGCATTTCAACACATAACGTTATGTAAAAAGAGAGAAAAGATCCAAAACAAAGACTAACCCATCGACCGAAACGACGTCTCTAGTGATCTCAATCTTCTTGACGCAGCCAAAGCAGAGCTCCTCGAGGGCACATTCGAGTTCGATTTGCAGGGTGGGAGGTTTCATTAGCCCTTGAGAGTTGGTGAAGAAGATGGGTTGGGAATAACCGATTCTTGTGCTGCCACACCTAGACAGAGTCCTAGGCTTCACGCCAGCTGGCGAACGTGATCCCAGGTCGTTCAAACTGTTCCTTCGATTCATCGACTTCATGAGAGGGCCCGAGAGAGGTTGCTGGTCACTCCTACGGCTCATGCTACGGTTCAGTGATGATCGACCCTCGTGGCTCATGGCCCGCGAGGGGCGATTCGAGGCGGGAAAATCGCAGCTTTTTCTAGTTAGGGAACGGCCTCTTCGAATGGGCTGAGCTTTCGGGTTCTGAGATTCGGGCGAAAAAGGTTAGATCTTTCCCTTTTTTTTACGGATAACGTAAACGAAGCTAAAAATCGAATCTTTTTGTAAGAAGAAGATATACACGCATACCTTGTTTTTTTCTGGTGATTCCTTGAAGGTTGAAGGCGAGGTGCAGCATTTGGCGATGAGGGATTTGCATGCTTTGTAGAAGCCTGCAAAACCTCCGGCGCGAATCACGTCGGAATGCGGCGAAGACGGCGATTTCCGGCGGTGGTTTTCCATCGACGCTGATTGTTAAATCTCTCTGGCGTTTGATGTGGAAGAAAAAAAAGGGAAGGGCTTTCCTTCTGTTGTGGATATATGGAAGCGACAGTTTGGTCTTCCCTATTATTTATTACATATTTAATAATGTATTGTCATTAAATTGGCATTCCTGGGAGATTTTCTTCGATTCCAAATTGTATTCGTAATACGCAAAAATAGAAACCAAGATTGAATTTCATATCACACACACACACATACTCCTACGGATAAACCCTGGCGCCCGCCCTCCAAGTGTAATGACCTCACAGTCGGCTGCCGCCGACGTTTTCGGCGTCGGTGAAGTGACAGAAGTTACCCAATCGGCCCGAGAGAATGGGTCGGGTCGGTTTGTCTCCACCGAAAGGTTCGGCTCGTTAATTGGGATTTGGGAATGTGAGGGGAGGGTTTGGGAGAGTTCAGATTTGGGGATCTTCTTCGGCTTCCATGGATTTCGAGGTTGCTGAGGGGTATTCTGGGAATTCGGTCGGCGGAGGAGCGGTGGAGTGGGTGGCGTTGAGGGGTTTTTAGGTCTTTTCATGTCGAAGAGTGGCCGATATGACTGTGATTGCATGGATCAGGGGAGACGAGACGACGATTGTGCAATTTTGAAATTTGAGGGATGGAATTTTAAGATATGGAAACTTGAGGGACCAAATCGAAACGTTTCTGTAAGATCTTTACCGAGCAGCTGTGTAGGTGTAGGTTACAGATCAATTATTATCGTTGATTAATATTTATTTATTACCTCACAGAAGGAAACAAAATTGAAAGCTTTTTGTCCTCTAAAAATAGCGAAGAGGCGATCTCTCTCTCTCTCTGGTTTTTTCACTCTGTTTTTCTCTTTCACACACTTCACACACCACAATCTCACGAAGACCCCACACGTCAAACCTCAAACCCCGCGAAATTCTCTGTTTGATTTTTCGCCTCTAGCAATGCCAGCTTCCTCCTCAGGTATTTTTACCTCAAATAAATTTCAAATTTTCAGTTAACTAATTTTATTATTATTGCTTTTATTGCGCCACGAGCATGCCTTATATGGGCTGTTTTTGACGGGAACTCAAAATTGATTGTTTTTTGGAGCTTTTATGTGCTGGCTAGGAAATGATTTTGCAGAATTGAGGTAGAACGCTCTGTAAATTTGAAGAAACGCAGGTTCATGTTTTTGAGAATTCACTTGGAGCTTTCCTTATTTTGATTTTTTTTTTTTTTTGTAAAATTTGCTGATCTTTTGCTGTAGCAAGGTCAATTATGTTCTTGATTGTTGTAGACGGAAGTTTTGATTCTGAAGTTGGAATTCGTGATTGAGAATTGGGGCATATTCTAAACGCGTGAAAAACTCGGTCCTTTTTATTTTGAGAATGACTTCAAGCTGCAATGAAAATGCTAATGCGCTGTGGCGCGATTTTAGTACAATAGAATAAAGGTGTCATTATTCGTATTAATGCATTACGGAGACCTAATTTTTGTGATCTCCGTTTTTTCTTGTAAAAACAGTGGGAAGAGGAAGGTGGAGAAAGCGAAAAAGAGAGTACCCATCTGCGCATAAATCTAGATTGAAAGAACCTGAAATTGATGATACATTTGAAGAGAATGAAGATGACGATGACCCTGATTTGGACCCACCTCAAAACCATTTGGAAACCACCGATGATCCCCAAAATCATGGCCCAGATGCGGGGAACCGAATATTGCTGGAGAAAGAAAGTGAAAAGTTGGCTGATACTGTAGTTCGTATATGCGACTTCCCATCTGCTGTGAAGAGGGAAGTAATAAAACCTTATTCATCAATTCTTGGAATCGTGGAAGCAGAGAGATCAGCTCGAGTTGGAGACATCAAAAGCCAGAATCGGGGTGTGATTCCTGTACTGGAAAATATTTCTTATGGTCAGCTTCAGACACTGTCTGCCATTCCTCGTGATAGTGCTCTAACTTTCTCAAGTGAAGAAACCTCGAGCAGCAGTGGTAGCGGGTCGTATGTTATCAAACCGCCCAGTATAACTCCTGGCCGAGGCCTAATCAAGCGGCTTGGTAGTGCAGGGCGTGTCCATGTTCTGCCTGCCCATTCAGGTCACTTATTTTTATGTTTAGTGGCTGACTGAATTGAATGTGTTATTGCCTTCAATAAATGAGCACTCATGTCATGCATGTGGCAGGATTCATGAAACTTGATCATATGTGGTGAATCTACAGAAAGATTACAAAATTAACCTTTAGAGTTGAGATTACGTGTTGAGACCTTGAATTTTTTTTTCTGAGAGGTTCATATACCGGTAAATGGTGATAGCTCAAATTTTTTACGCTTCCTTTTTATGCTCCAAAATGTATTGCCCAGAACAATTTCTGATGCATACATTCATGTGGAAATTTGGTGACTACAATGCATTACTTGATTATATTGCCTCTAATTGGCCTCTGTTTACTTCAATTTCCGAAAGCAGACTGGTTTTCACTCAATACGGTGCATAGATTGGAGCGACAAGTAGTGCCTCACTTTTTCACTGGGAAGTCACTGGAACATACTCCAGAAAAATACATGGAGTGCCGAAATTTCATTGTTGCAAAATATGTTGAACAGCCCGAGAAGCATCTAACAGTTTCTGACTGCCAGGATATAGTATCTGGGATTGAGATTGATGACTTAAACAGAATTGTGCGGTTTCTTGATCACTGGGGGATCATCAACTACTGTGCAGGTCCTCTTACTCATCACTCTCAAAATGATGGGACGTATTTGTTTGAGGACTCAAACCGTGAACTGCACATGCCTTTGGATGCTTTAAAATCCATTGATAGCTTAATCAAATTCGATAAGCCAAAATGCAGGCTCAAGGCAGCTGATGTATATTCAGAAATATCACATCAGCGTGGTGAGGATTCTGACTTTGACAATTCTGTCAGAGAGCAACTATCTGATAATCATTGCAATTACTGCTGTCGATCTCTCAGTACAGTTTATTATCAGTCAAACAAGGAGGTAAAAGAAACAAGTCTTAAGCAATTTACTCCCTCTATCTTATGTTAAATGTTACATATTGCCGGTGATACTTCATACTTTTGTATGGTGCTTTCTTTTGTGGTTTGATCGAAATAATATATAAATACGACATCTCATTCTCTTGCAATTGTTTGACAGGTCAATGTATTATTGTGTTTGGAATGCTTTGACGAGGGAAGATTTGTTTCTGGTCATTCGAGTCTGGATTTTGTGAAATTTTATTCATGGAATGATTCTCGAAGTGTTGATGGAGATGGTTGGGGTGATGAGGAAACATTGCGGTTGCTTGAGGGCGTGCAATTTTACAGTGATAACTGGAACAAAATTGCGGACCACGTGGGCACTAAGTCAAAACCACAGTGCATTCTGCATTTTGCGCGCCTTCCATTAGACGGTGCACCAATAGAAAATATAGATTTGCCGACAACTTCAGAAACTAGGCATGATGATGAACACCAAAAAATCGATCCACATTCAAATGGTCAGTGCCATATTACTTGAGTTTATGCCCTGCGTGGCGACTATTTCATCCTTTGCCTTCTTGTTATTAAACAGGACTCAGATTGCCGAAGAGCGACTCTGAAAGCGTTTTTCCTTTCAAAGACCTTGGGAATCCAGTGATGAGTATGGTAAGAAGTTCTGCAAGCTCGTGTGTTTTCTAATAGTTTGATGCTAACCATTCCCTTTACTTTTTTGAGGCCTTTATTGTTGCACACACCTTGCAATGTAACCCACAAAATAAAATTAAATAAAATGTTGAACGAATTTGTTGTCTTCTGATTCGAGCCCTCGCCTTCTGTTATACGTTGGTGTATGGTCAGTGTTATGTCTCATAGACAACTTCTACACATACTTGATCCTTAATTTTTCTATAACTTTTGCAGGTAGCTTTTCTTGCTTCAGCTTTGGGGCCTAGAGTGGCAGCAGCTTGTGCCCAAGCATCCTTGGCTTCGTTATGTAAGAATGGTGGCAATGATGGGAATCCACACGAAGAAACCACCTCGACTAATACAAAAGGTATGTACGTCATGAACTTCTTGATTTCTTCACTAATTTTAATTTTTCGGGTCATAATCTTTTCAAGGAATTTTCTCTGAAGGTCCTCGAGGTAGCCAGCATGAATCGGAGGAGCCTTCACCTTTGTCTGCTGAGAAAGTGATGGATGCAGCTAAGTATGGCCTCGCTGCTGCTGCTGTGAAAGGGAAGCTATTCGCTGATCACGAAGAGCGTGAAATCCAGCGATTATCTGCTAACATCGTAAATCAGCAGGTAAATGCTACTCTCTCTACTTCTTGGGGACGGGCTTGTTAATAAATAAAAAGGTCTCTCGTCTACATGGTGTCTGAGTAAAATTGTCAATGTTTTTCAGATGAAGAGATTAGAGCTGAAGCTGAAGCAAATAGCAGAAATCGAAACGTCCTTGATGAGAGAATGCGAACAAGTCGAACGCACAAGGCAGAGAACTTCTGCCGAGCGAGCTCTCATGGCCTCGTCACAATATGGGTCGATGTCTCGACCTACGAATCTACAAAGACTTATGCCAAACAACAGGCCACAAGTTCCCAGTTCTCAACAGCCATTCATGACCAATTATGGTAGTAATAATAACCAGCCAATTCATCCTCACATATCACTCATGCAACAACCTGGGATGTATGGTCTTAGCCCTCAGCTTCCACTTTCAGTCATGCAACAACCATCTTCTTCGTCCTTTAATCCTCAATTGAATTCTCAGTCTTCTCTTGGTCATCCAATGCTTAGGCCCTCCATTTCGGGTACTAAGTCTGACTGAGGGTAAAGAAGAAGGCTCGTGTGATTTCAATCTGATCACATTCATAATTTGGGCGTATCGATTTGTTTCCTAGCCTCCCACTTTATTATTTATACTTAGCACAGCTGGTTTGGGTTGGAACATGTGGTTGGTTTTGGTTTATCTGTTTGCTTTGAGGCAGCCTGCGATTCATTGTTGAGAATTTGAAACTATATGTTATGAGCTGTGTAGGGAAATGTACCATCTTCTTACAGATGCGATGTTTAACGTTGATGTTTTCCACTTATGTAATAGCCATCTGATCGACAAATGTCTGATATTCAGTGACAGTTAAAGGAAAAACAGGGGCAATCTAGAATCATGATGCGTATTAGTTCTCAATGTCTCGGTAACAGTTTTAACTAACTGATTATCATGCTTTAACCAAACAAAACAAACGATGGATACTATAAGTTGGTGTGGAGATTGAAGGGCTTATAAGCTTCGTTCCCATCCGAGAATCTCTTAGGACATATTATTGATGGCACGCATCGTGGTGCTGGCCACGTCCAACAATTGCAAATACTCGTCTGCTCCATCTATAAGATTCTGCAAGTAAAGGTTAATATGAGAATTTTATTTATAGTGTCCCAATTGATGCGAATCGAATTACAAGAAAGGAAAAAAAGGAACTTTTCCTTACCTTATCTGACTCGGCAAATTTCTTACATATCATTGCTTTCTTATCATCTGGGATCTCATCTGATTCAATAACCACGTCGTGTAACTGAAGCAGAGAGTATTGGTGGTCAGCATTGATCAAGAGGGGAGAAATCCAATGAGATGAATTTTACAATTCAAAAGCACTTAACATACCTGACAAAGCATCTGTGAGGCAGGATATCCTTCGGCAATGATATTTTTGACTTCTTTGTCTGCGGTGTCAAAATTACCAGATTTGCAAGCAGAAAAAAGAGCATCGACAACTTCATTTGGAATAACCTGATATGTTAGAATGGGTTAGGTGGGACGAGCACTCAAAATCAACTTCAAAATTGAGGAAGGATATAAGACAACAGTGCTTGTCGTAACTGTGTCTGATTTAAGATGAAAGTACACAGACTATGCTTTGGCTGCAGAAGACTTACCCCAGAAACATTGATTAGTTGTTTGGATGAAAGTGAAGATCCAAATAAGCGAGCGGCACCCTGAGATTACAGAGTATTGAAAACTCCAAGGTTCATCTAATATTCGGATAGCAAAGCCCTAGTGGTTGAGCACTGCTAATAGATTTCGTATGTGATAATGCATGACATGTTTGTAAATGGGCCAGGACACCCCTAGTAACCATGTTTCGTGAAAACCTCAAGTAGAGATGTTCTATTAACTCATTGATGGATAGTTATTACAAGCATCAAATGTCAAAGTTACTAGTAGCTCACACCTGTAGATAGGTAATTGCCCTACGCAAGTCGCCTTGTGATATCAAACTTAAGGTTGACAATGCCTGCAATTGAACACAGAGTAGGAATGATCTTTTAACCACTTGGATTGTACCTTGTCAAATGCAAAGAGTTACAAATCCATACATCTGAATCTAAGGTAATACCCTCCTCCTCGCAGATGTGTAAAATGCGACTGCTCATGATTTCTTCAGTAAGAGGCTTGAATCTGAACTTAGCACACCTAGATGCAAGTGGCTCTATAATTCTAGAGAAAAATAAAAATCAACCATACATTAGTCAAATCATCAAGAGGGAAAATCCTCAAAACATTTCTATGAAATGCGACATAAACCTAACAAGCATTTCAAACGAAAAACTTAAAAATCGCATACCAATTGCAAATCAAAATACTTGATGCTGAAATTTCATCAACTATGACATGAATATGCATCAACTGGTCTACCTGCTTATGTAATTGCAAATAAAGAAAAATCTTGTCACTTTTGAATAGGTTTCCATGGTACGTCGCAAAGCATTCTGCAAATAAGCAATATTAAGTTCTTGTGACATAAAAGAAAATGCTCAATCTGATAACAAAAATAATTGCCTGGGCATCTTCGGTCATTGAATCAGCCTCATCGAGAATTATAATCTTATAAGGTGGGCATGGATAACCACTAAAACGAGGGCCAAAAACAACACATAATTAATAAAACCGAAAAGTAGTTATGGCACGTTAGACAGGGTAATTGAAAGGTGTAATAATGAAAAATACCCCTTCTGAATAGAACCAACAGCAACAGCTGCAAAGTTTTTAATCTTCGTACGAACAACATTAATTCCACGATCATCACTAGCATTCAGCTCAAGCACTCTAGACTTGTATAGCTCGGGCCTATTAAGAAATAACCAATGCCCAATTCATCCAGAAAAGGAAAACAAGAACAGCATCAATTTTATATCAACAAACAACCACGCACAATGTACATCAATATATACAGAAGGAAGCCACATTGAATTGAAAAAGGACCTAGCGAAATGAAATTTACCCAAAAAGCTGATGAGCAATAGCTAAAGCAGTAGTCGTTTTTCCCGTACCAGGAGGCCCATAGAACAGCATATGCGGGCACTGCCTTCAATAAATACAGTCAACAGAAATGAAAACCTAAAAGCAACAACAGAAACACAAACCAACAAATAAAAATCAACTAAGCAAGCGTCATTACGTTTGTCGTCTCGAGAGTATTGGTGAGGACCCGAACAACCTCGTCTTGGTGAGCAACGTCCTTCACCTGCTTAGGTCGACTGCCAATTTCATCCCACGAAACAAATTAGAAAGAAGCAAAAGAAAAAAAAAACGATCCCCCATGGAAAGAAGGAAGGGTGAGCTAGCTTACTATTTCTCCACCCATGGCTGAGAACTCTGCACTAAAGGCGCCATTAACAGTGAGGGTTTTCTTCGCGCGAATGGTGAATGGATGCTCTAAATGACCAAAGCCTTGTAGTTTTCCCGCTACCAAGGAATATATATTATCAATAATAGGGCATTTAGCTTTGACCCAATTAAAATTTGCTTAGACCCGATTCGAACACATTCCCCCAAGGTTCTTAAATCGGGTTTTCGAACGGGATCGCAAATTTTAGCGGTTTAAAGTTTAGTGGTTTAACCGGCATAAAACCGGAATCAAACCGGAGTCGAACCGGAAGCTATAAATATAATAAAATATATAGTAATAATTAAGCAAATAATATAGATTTATGTACAGGTTAATTTATAAACTTTACCAAACAGACATTCTATAAAATTAGGGGTCAAAATTAATTAAGTAAATTGTGTTGGTGGTTAAAAATTAAATATACATGGGTTGATATAACTAAATCTTTAAACTTGGGTCAAAATTAAATAAAAACAAAATATTGTTTTTTGAAAATAAATATAATTTGACGATTGAGGATTGAACCCAAGACCTTTGGGTAAAAAGTCCAACACGACACCATTGGACCAAAGAAATTAATCTGCCAAATTTATTCATTTCTGGGATTAATTCTATTTTCGTTATTTTTCTATCTTTTTTTTTAATTAAAGCTAAACCGGACCGAAACCGAACCGGAAAACCGACCGGTTCACCGATTTCCGGTCAGAACCGACCGGTCCGGTCCGATTTTCAAAACCATGCATTCCCGTACATGCGAAAATAACCCTCTTAAAAAAAATTGTAATTTAGTATCATGTCAGCATTTTTTATATGTAGGTCAATAAATTTTTACACATAGGTACTCAATCCCGCCGCAGGTACGCCATATTAGTACATTTAAGTACCTTATAGTAACGTATTGTTGTACGTAATACGTTTAG
Organism: Craterostigma plantagineum; assembly: GCA_027422505.1. Taxonomy (NCBI): domain Eukaryota; kingdom Viridiplantae; phylum Streptophyta; class Magnoliopsida; order Lamiales; family Linderniaceae; genus Craterostigma; species Craterostigma plantagineum. The sequence continues at coordinate 267,984 of JAPQWV010000052.1, read as the reverse complement.
AAAATGCTACGCCGTAGTAGTACATTTAGGTACCATATAGAACGTATAAGGTACCGTTTAAAGGCGTGACATAGGATTGGCAACGGGGCGGGGATTCCCCGTCCCCGTGGGGCGCCCCGAACAGGGCGAGGAATCCCCGAGATTTTATCCCCGCGGGGCGGGGACGGGGAATGATTTTTCCCCGTGGGGAACCCCACCCCGCCTCGAACCCCTTTTATATATTATAATATATATATATTAAATTATAATTTAAATAATAGTAAAATAATATCAAAATATAGATTAAATAATATTTAAAATAATACAAATAATATTTAATATTTATAATCTATACTAAAAAGTTGGATGTGGGCTCTCATTGACCACCCCCATAAGCCAATCCTCATGCGACATGTCAGCAATAGCAATGTAAATTACCATATTAGGTCCATGTGAGGGTGTAATTACCAACTGCCATTTGAATTAGGTCCATATTGAGTCATGCTCCTATCGTTAACTCTTGGTATTTCCTCAAAAATAAATCTTCATTAAAGGAGAAATTATATGATCAGAGATTGGACGTTGACGAGCACCGCGTCGCATATGTTGAGCATCTTGGAGAGGGTCGCCGGAGTCATCTCTCCGGAGACGCCCACGGCGAGGCCGAAGGAGAAGCGATTGTTGGGGAGGTTCGAGGGTTCGATTGGGGAGCAGGCGCGGACTCGCTTTAGGATGCGGTCGCTGTCGTGGGATTGGAACTGGCGGTGGGGTTCGTCGCCGCCGTAAGAGGATGGCATCGGCGGAGTGTTGAAGTAGGCGTGGAATAGGGTTCGTTGATTAGGGGTGGGTGGGTGACGCGGTGGGAGAAGTCTGGGCCGGCTTTGGAGACTAGGGTGAACGGCAAGGAGAGCCCATCAAGAACGGCGGAGATGAAGGAGGCGTTGCCGCCGAGGGACTCGGCCAGGACGGCGGAGTCTTTGATCAGAACGTCGTGGCAGTAGTTCCTGACGACAAGGATCGTAGACAATGCTTTGTCTCTCATCTTTATCGTCGCAGCACAGAATTGTAGAGAAAACGCAACTACGATATCATATATGTGACATCTTGGGTCTATCGTATACGTCTTCCAGTTTGGATTATATTTTATTGTTTGATACATCGTACGGTAGGACTTACGCTTAATATGGGCGCAGTGATTGTGTTAGGTTGATTCTTTCCGCTGCTAGCTCAACACAACTTTCTCAATCATGGTGACCATTCTATTTTCTTTTCTTGCGTTTGATCCATTATGAGGACATGGTTGATGAAAGCCTTACATGAATGGAATCTCAGGGGTTTTTCAAGATTTGTGAATAAAAGAGATGGAAGTGGTGCAACGCCCTTGCATTTGGCTGCATGCCAAAGGCATGCAGATTCTGTCACATTCTCTTAAGCAGTGGGGCTCTTGTGTGTGCTTCCACAGGTGGATACATGTATCAAAACATAAATTTCCAGACAAATTTATATATGTTTACTATTTTTCTCTATTTCGTGTATATTAACACGATGTTTCGTCTTTTCAGTTATCCAAGCAGCACACCTCTTCACATAGCTGCTAGGGAAGGTTCATTGGATTGTGTCCGTGAATTGCGTGCTTGGGGCGCTGATCGCCTTCAAAGAGACTCCGCTGGGTAAGCATTGATGATCTGATTTGAAATTTCAACTGCAAAGATCATTTACATCTTTCGAACAGAATGAGAACTACTATTATTATTGTTTCTCTTACACAGTGAGGTTGTCTTTTGCAGGAGAATTCCTTACATGGTTGCTGTGAAGCACAAACACGACCTATGCGCTGCTCTCTTAAATCCTTCGGCCCCAGAGCCTTTAACTTGGCCTTCGCCTCTAAAGTTCATCATCGAGCTCAATCCCGAGGCAAAATCACTGTTGGAGAAAGCACTGATCGAAGCAAATCGAAAGAGGGAGAGGGATATCTTAACGGAGCCCTCAGCATATCCCCCTTCACCATTGATGATCGCAGATTCTGTGGGTGTTCTTGATGATGAATATGAGGTACAAACATATCATATTGAGCGCATCTCTTATTCGAATATTCATTCAACACCATGTTTGAGCAAGATTAAACAGTAAAAATCCTAATTTTATATCTATGTTGCTTCTCTAAACAGACTGGTGATGGTGAGCTATGCTACATATGTCGTTCACAGTGGCTTAGTTGCCTTCAAAATAATGAAAGATTAATTGTCAGACTTCTTTTAATTTGAAATCGAAAATAGGAGAGCTAAGGCTCACTTTCGGCTATAGTTCCCGTGCATCGCACGAGGCAAAACTAGTTTATATAATATTTATAACAAAAAATATTCAAATTTATATATTATATTAAAAATATTATTTTTTAAAAAAAAAATTGAATATCCGCGGGGATCCGGCGATGGCGGGGACGGGGACGATTTCGTCCTCGAATGCATAGCGGTGGGGGACGGGGATTAGGTCCCCGCCCCGCCCGCCCGCCCCGTTGCCATCACTAGCATGACGTGATACGCTATGCACACATAAGGTACGAACATTAAGTCGGGACTAAAAATTTCTTACATTTGTAAGTTTTTATTAAGTAGGTATTTATGTGTAGATTACACAAATAAATTTAAGTTCAATTCCGAATAAAACAAATATAAATCGTATATTTTTTCTTGAGAACGTCCCAAAAAATGAGACACGACTGCACTTTCGAAATTCAAATCGCACACCACACCTCCGAGAGGTCACATGCCGGTCAGCCAATGGGGTACCGCCACGTCGACCGACGACAAAAGTTTACAATTCAAAATACCCTACGCTGGGGCCCACATCACTGCCCGCTCCTAACGTATACTTGGCAAACCCCAACCCCAACGGTATTTGATATATAGTAGTAGAGCGGTAGTGAGCCGAGCGTTTTATTGTTCTAACTTCCCAAACTCAACAATGGCGAGCGTGGGGAGGTCGACGGCGTCGTCTCTAGCCAAGCGGCAATCGTCGGAGAACAGCGGCAAGGCCGTTACGGCGTCGTCCGGCGTGAAGAAAAGGCAGGCGTTGGCGAACATCACGAACCAGAGGAATGGAAACGGGCCGGGTCGGGTCTCCGCGCCGCCTGAAACGATTAAAACGGTACGAGCGTGGGCTTTTTCTTGGACGCGATCAATTGGGCGTTGGTTTTCTTGAAATTCGACGAATTACTGCAAAGAATCGTCGCTTACGATTATGGTTTTTCATTGATTCAATATCTTGCAGGTACCATGCTTGGCAAAGGCTGTCGGCCCTAAAAAGAGTGCGATTACTTCCACCAATGCAAGCTTCTCAAATGCACCTCTGCCCTCAAAATCTTCTGTTCCAAGAAATGAAGCTAAGCTTGCCAAACGTAATGTCACGAAAAACCCTTGCAAGGTGGAGCCTTTTACTGATCAATCTGATGCGTTGTCTATTTCTATGGACGAATCCATGTCGACGAGCGATTCTTTGAAGAGCCCAAATGTTGAGTACATGGATAGCAGTGATTCAGCAGCTGCCGTCGATTCAATTGAGAGGAAGGCATCGAACGCTCTCTGCATCTCTGAGCCGATGGATATAGCAGGTTTTTGTTGCTTTTGATCCATGCGATGATGTTGTTTTCTATAATTACAATCGCTTTTAGCGTTGAGTGAGGCATTTTGGAAATCTGCAGAAAACGTATGCAAGCGAGACTTAACGGCAACGATGGAATCCTCAGCCTATGCCATGGATGTTGATGGCAATCTTGATGATCCTCAGTTATGTGCTGCTATTGCTTGTGATATTTACAAGCATTTGAGAGCCTCTGAGGTGTGAGCGAGCTTATATCAGTTTGTTCGGCGTTTATATACATACTTTCAGTCTTTCTGATTTTTGCGTGCTTACGTTTGTTCGATAGGCGAAGAAAAGGCCGTCGACTAACTTCATGGAAAAGATTCAGACAGACATCAATCCCAGCATGAGATCTATTCTAATCGATTGGCTCATCGAGGTAAATGAGAGACCTTCAATAAATTTGCCAGAATATTTCATCCATGGAAATCAGAAACCATTGTGTAACATATGTTATATGTTTATCATCGTAAGGTTGCTGAGGAGTACAGGCTTGTCCCCGACACGCTATACTTAACAGTTAACTATATCGATCGTTACCTTTCTGGGAATTCGATGGACAGACAAAGGTTGCAATTGCTCGGCGTCGCCTGTATGATGATCGCATCGTAAGAAACTAGTTTAAAATCTGTTCAGTTCAATCATCTTCTGATATATAGTTTCATGAAATATGCGCTTGCTGCAGAAAATACGAAGAGATTTGCGCACCTCAGGTGGAGGAATTCTGCTACATTACTGACAATACATATGTTAAGGATGAGGTATTCTATCTTTCTTCTTTCTTCTTTCCCTTTCAAACTTACTGCAATAACCTGCAAGAAAAAAATCCGAGTTTCATTCTTTCTCAGGTTTTGCAAATGGAATCATCGGTGTTGAACTACCTCAAATTCGAAATGACGGCGCCTACAGCGAAATGTTTCTTGAGGTAGTAACAACTCATAACTTCTTGCCTTTCTGTCTATGTCGAATCTCATTCTCATTCTAGTCGAAATATAATCTTTGCAGAAGGTTCATCAGAGTCGCACAAAGTCTAAACGAGGTATAAAACTGTATATTTCCATCGATCTTTACAAATTTTCTAGCATGTTTTACTGTGCCTAACATATACTTAACATGGCAGGCTTCGACACTGCAGTTAGAATGTATGGCTAATTACATCGCAGAGTTGTCCCTACTCGAATACAGTATGCTTTGCTTCGCCCCGTCAATGATTGCAGCTTCATCAGTGTTCTTAGCTAGGTTCATTCTCACCCCTTCGAAGAACCCTTGGGTACGTACGTTTTCAGTTTCTTTTTCGAGATAATTCGATTTTTCTTCGACGTAATAGAAGCAAATAAGTCTCTGAAATCTTCGAACGCAGAACAATACGCTGCAACATTACACGCTTTACAATCCACACGAATTGTGCGACTGTGTTATTGCGTTGCATGGCCTATGCTGCAATAATAGCAGCAGCTCTAATCTGCCGGCGGTTAGGGAGAAGTACAGTCAGCACAAGGTAGTTAAGTTAGTTCATTGCAATGTTATGTTGTTTGTAGATGTGATAAGCTCAAACTGATGTTTTTTCCCTTTGTTTTTGGATGGAATCAGTATAAGTTTGTGGCGAAGAAATATTGCCCCGCCGTCGATTCCTAGGGAGTACTTTTCACCATCATTGATTTAGTGCGCGCGAACTGTGTTATCCAATGGTTTGTTGGTGGAGCGTGGATTACACGCGCTCAGCTTACTCTTGTTTTAGCTGATGGAGCAGTGAAATGAGATTTGATTTGACCGTTAATGTAGGAGAATATCAGCTGTTGAATTTTGTAGTAGCATTAACCAACCGTTTTATAGCAATGTAATAAGCTTTGTTTGTATTGTTCATGTACGGATGATGATGATTATTTGCTACAGGCTTAGGCTATTGTTGATTGATACGAACCATTTGTTCTATTATCCAGGATTTGAGTATATGTATTATGCATGTATATATATTTATTTAATTGAGCTTCTCCAATCATTTAATTTTATTTTTCTTAAAAATTTTTATATAATGATGTCCCACGGATGCACGATCGAGAGTTTCTTTTGAAACATTGAACTTCGAAGAAACACAATTGAAAGTTGAATACCCAAAAAATATTAAAACAAAAAACGGCAATTAATAATAAAGTCTTTCTGAGGATGCGGCATATTACCAAATTGCCCTTGATCCGCGGATTATATTATAAGAGTCGGCCGAAGTAGAATGAGTCAACTCAAAGGGATATCATCATCCGAAGGACACAAATCAATTCGATAACAACGCGTAATACAATCTGAAGCGACACGTCGTCATGGATCTACCGCCGCCGCCGATGTTCCACAAACGCCAAAGGCGTGGCGACGTGAGTCCTACTCCAATGTTTTTCCCGCCGCAGACGTCACCATCTTTCCCTCCACGAGGCCATCCTGTTTGGCAGAGATCTCAGAGGTTCGAAAGGTCGCGTAGGTGCGAAGTTGATTCGAGGAGAAGACGCTGTTTGGATCGAAACATACTTCCACCGCGTCCGCCACCGCCCCCGCCAATTTACCGTGAAGAATTGTTCCCTCTACAGCTTCCGTGTTATGATTCTGCTGAGCCAAACCCTAATCTCAGGGATGATCGATTCAATCGTGGTTTGTTGAATTGTTCGGTTGACTTGGGATCTAATGATAGGTTTATTGATGTAGGGAATGGCGTGGGGTCCCGCGATGGCGACTACCTTTGTCGTGAGTTCTATGAAGATTTGGATGACAGATTTGGGCTAAGTCATAGGGGCTGCTGCTCGTATCATGAGAGGCATAGTCATGAGTGTAGGTTGAATACTGATGTGAAGGATAGGGATTGTGAGTTGTATGCTAGGAGAGAGAATCGTGAGCTCCGATCGGGTGGTGGTATTGTTAGTGAACGATTTACCTCGTATACTGAGGGAAGTGATTTTGAGAGAAGGTTGATAAATGATATTAATAATAGGAGACTGGGCCTTGGTGTGAGTCACAGGGCTCAGGAGCTCTACACTAATAGGGATGATGTAGGGGAGAGATTGGATTATGGTATTAACAATCGGGTTTGGGAACATGGCAATGGGAGGCTGTGTTATGGTATGGATGAGCCAGTTTGTGATTTGGATATGACGAGGGCAGACAGAAATTGGATGTCAGACTGTAGTATTAATGGATATGTTAACGAGTTTAATGACAAGTATGGCTCCATGAGAGGGGGTGACTACAGTCGCTTGCGAGGCCATGAGGATGTGAGGGGATTAGATGGTGCTGCCTGTTATCATGATGGTTATGCTAGGAGATTAGTTTTTCAAGAGAGATATGATAAGAGATTGAAAAATTCCATTGGTGAAGGAGTTCCGTTAGAATTGGCAAATGCACGACAGACGGTTTTTGAGAGCGACCCGCCGTTTAGGTGGGGTTTATGGAATCAGTACAGAAATCGAGAGGCTATTCGGTTTAAAAAGAAGGATGTGCAGCGCAAGACTGCTTTGCATAGGCTCCAATTAGGTAGACCTTTCAGACGCAGCCGAGCTCATGTGGATAAGCATGTTCCACGTAAGTTGACTGGTAACTCTCGGGGCAAGGGTATTTTGACTTCTTCTGATCCTGTTGCTAAATCAGATATAAATTCGGCCACAGAAAAGAAGAATGTTATCAGTGACGAGAATAATAATGGTAGGCCTGCTTCTCCATTGACTCAATCGAAAGAAGGTATAGGAATAAATGATGTTTCTACATTTGCATCCAACAGTGAAAGCTCGACCACAGTTTACGGAAATCATGTACTAGACTCTAGGGGTTGTGAACTTTCAGGAGATATGAATTCAGAGGGTTCTGGTGATGATACATCAGGGAAAATATGGAGAATAAGCTTATTGGAGAAAAGGGAAGAAGCACAACATGTCGATGCAATCAGTATTAAAAACGAACGTGATGGTAACGAGAGCATAAATGTTGAAATTTGCACCAACGACGAATCTCGAGATCCACACTTAAATTCAGGCGCAGAAATTCTGAATTGTGATACCTCTTCTGAATTTAATTGTGGCACGACTGACAATGACAGTGTTTCGCTACCTGCAGAATCTGCAGAAGTTCCAATTTTTGATAAAGGCCATGAGTTGGTCGGGTTGTCGATACCCCAGGAAATTGAGGCTTCTGAGATCCGGGGTAATAAAAGCTATTTAGATATCCAAATGGACCGATCAAATCGTAAGTCTAACATAGAAGTGCATCAGAAGACAGATATTGGGGTCATGTCTGATGTGGGCTCTGAACATTTCGACGCCAAAACTGCCCAAGTAAGTAGACCCATGGTTGAAGTAAATACTAAAGAATCAGAGAGTCTCAGTAGCACTGCTATGATGGACTGTTATAGCATTACTTTTGGTGCCAACAGCTCTAATGTTCTTCCTCATGATCATAAGGGAGTTCTGGATAGTTTTCAAGAGGCAGTTAGTGACAGAGTTCCTCCATTACCTTTTCAGTGTTCTGCAGGCGTTAAGAGGAAGGCTGAAGCTACTCAGGTTTATGACTCGGATATTGATGCAGTTACTGATTCGATAGGAACTGCAGATGGTGCAGTTATTACAGATTTGAGAAAGGACACTTCCTGTGCGTTGGAAATTGTCTTTCCTTTTGAGACTGGAATCTCTAAAGAGAATTCTTCCATGAATGAAGAATCTCGTGGAGTGAAAGATTCGGATGTTGATTTTGACACTAATTATCCATCCTCTGGCCATAAGAAGAAAAGAAAGGTTCTCATCTCTGAGTCGACTCCCTCCTTGCCGACGGAAGATGATCTAGTTGCCGAAGGCAATAGCCCTGATAACGTGTCTGAATGTGACACCATTGAATCAGAAAGAACCAATGGATGTGATACTACTTATGTTGAAGGAAAATTCAGTGAGGAGAATGTGGCACAAGTTGATACGATGGCTGATGGAAGCAAACATCACGAACGTGATGATTGTGCTTTTATTGGTAACACGTTGTCTTTGTCTGATGCAAATGATGTCTCTACTTCCAGTTCTGTTGATGAACTGGATACGGATCAGTGCCCAAGTTCTCCTGAGGATCTGCTTTCTCATACCGATTTTTCATTTTCACCAAATCGGGCAACATTGGCTTTCCAACCAAAAGGACAGGTTACATTTCTAAGAGATAAAGTAATTGAGGGAAACACTTACACTACTCATGCCAAGAGATCACCTACCTTATTATTCCCACGAAATACTACTCGGATTTCAATCTTGGAGGGTCAAACTAAACCTTCGCCAAAACTGAAAGCTGCAGGAGGGAATTTTAACTTGAAAAAGAACCAGCCGATCCCTTCTGTTCCTAATGTTTTTCCCGGTCATCCTCCTCCATATAGCAGTTCAAGAAAATTTCAACCCAGTATTGTTACAAAGTCAAGGACATGGCATCGGAGCGACAACTCCTCTGCTGCAGTTACAGGCGTGAAGCAACAACCGTCTATTATTCCTCAGAGTCAAAAAACAAATGTTCCTGGGGCATCTGGCAATTCATATATCCGTAAGGGTAATAGCCTAGTGAGAAATCCTTCACCATCAGTTCTCCCTCCATCAAAATTAGGAAATGTAGCTCCTATTAATAGGTCGCGCCCTTCTACGGAGAATGTGAGAGTGAACCAAGCTTCTGACAACGAGATTAGAAAATACGGGTCCCTTCCTCAGGTGGGAATGCGGAAAGATAATTCTTCCGATTTGACCAAAAAAACAGTCCAGCCTGGTTGCGGACAACCACCAAATCGTCGTAGTAAATTGGGGGAGTCTGTCCAGGGATCAGTTATTCACAGCAGTGGGAGTCCTGCTTTAGATTCTTCACAGGAGATTGCTAAGGCTTCTATAATTGCTGGTTGTCGAACAAATTCATCAAACAAAGTAATATATATTAGGAAGAAATCAAATCAACTGATTGCAGCCTCTGACACCGAAGATTCATCTGTACAACGGGTAAATAGTACACAAGGGCCTTCATCTGATGGCTACTACAAGAAGAGGAAAAATCAACTTGTAAGAGCACCAGCTCACTCAGGGAAAGAGAAGGTGAGTTTGAATGTCGGCACTGCAAGACATGGAACCCCTGCACTATCCATTAGAAGTTCAGTCAAGAGACGAAGCTATTTTAAAATCAACAGGCATTCTAAATTCTCTTTGGTTTGGAAACTACATGATACCAAGTCTTCAGAGAAAATTAACAATTTTTTTCGACCGAAGATGGGTTTGCCACATCTGATTCCATGGAAAAGAGCCACATACCGAAAAAGTTTTTTTGATGCTTTAATTTCCAAGCCAAACAAAAGGCAGTTTTCTGTCTTCAGGTATGTGAGCGATTGTTGCATTTCCTTTGCTGGATATATGTGTATTGTGTACCTCTTTCCTTTCATTCTTTGTCTTGCGATTGCTTACTTGTTATGTATAGCCATAAAATTCTGCTCTCAAGAAAGAGAAGTGCAATCTACACAAGATCGAGTCACGGATATTCCCTGAGGATGTCTAAAGTTTTAAGCATTGGTGGTTCCAGCTTGAAGTGGTCAAAGTCTTTGGAAAAGAATTCGAAGAAAGTCAAAGAGGTTTGACTTACACAGACACACCCTCGAGGATCTGTAGAACCTATTTGTTACTAATTGAATTATTTGATTTTGTAGGATGCTGCAAGATCAGTTGCTGCTGCTGCAAAGATAAGAAAAGAAGAAATAAATGCTCCCCCGGTTCTCTTAAAGAGCAGAAACATTTCTCGTAAGTTACTTCCTAGTGTAAAGCCTCGTCCAGGTACGCTCTGTAATCCTGGTGTGGCATACCCATTTTTTTTTTGCATCCACTTTCTATTTTATGTCCTTGTCCGGACATGTCGGAGATGGATCTTATGTGACTTTAATATTCTTTGGCTTTTGCATGCTTATTTCTGTGTGGATGTCAAATAGTGTTATGTAACATACTTTTGGTAACAGGAGAAAGGACATTATCCGTTGGCTGTGAACGATATAAAATGGATTCGAGTGGGATGACCCTTCTTAGGATTACTGGTAGTCAGCCCTCCTTGTTTGTCATGCCCTTCCATTTTTTTTATCTTCCATATAATTTGGCATGTTATTGTCTGTGCAGTTAGTACCTATTGGATTTATAGTATTAGATTTTTGTCAATTCATCTGAGCTCTCACGTTTCGATGAAATTCTTGATCATTTTAGTCTGAACGATTTTTGTTGTTCTATCTAATTTGAATAGTGAGCGTAGTTTTTTGTCTATGACAAATAGATTGTTTTTGATGGATCTGTTCTGATATCTTTATTTTTGCTGCTGCCGCAGAAGAATCATCGGGCCCACTTCATAAAACAGCCAAGGACGTTAAAAAATCTTATATTCCCAGTAGACGTTTAATTGGCAGTGAGGAGTAAGTTATTTTAGGGGTTGTTCTATGACCTCTATTTCTGTTGGCTAATAATAATACTTCACATTTACACATTCACATCTTGAACAGAATAAATAAATTGTCTTCACCAAAACTCTTCTTTCTTTTCCTTTTTGGAATAAATAAATTGGCGAATTAAATATGCACAGATATGTCCGGATTGGCAATGGGAATCAGCTTATCAGAGATCCAAAGAGACGGACTCGCATAATAGCAAGTGAGAGAGTGAGATGGAGTTTGCGCACGGCAAGGTTGCGATTGGCGAGAAAGAAGACATATTGCCAGTTCTTCACCAGATTTGGGAAATGCAATAAGGAAGATGGAAAGTGTCCATACCTACACGATGTATCTAAAATCGCCGTATGCACCAAATTTTTGACCGGCACATGCTCCAACGCTGACTGCAAATTAACTCACAAGGTATTTCTGTCAATTCTTATTTTTAACAGTGTGCAATATATGGCTGCGCTATTTACACTGTTCTGCAGGTTATCCCTGAGAGAATGCCAGATTGTTCGTATTTTCTGAAAGGTATATACTAAGTAACGAAATCGTCAGATAAAAATTTATGAAGGTGAAAGCCTCCGATTCAAGTTTTCTTTTTCGCAGGTTCATGCTCAAACGAGAGTTGTCCTTATAGACATGTGATTGTCGATCCTGATTCAGCCGTTTGTGAAAGTTTTCTCCGAGGCTATTGTGCTGATGGTAATGAGGTAAAAGCTATAGTAGTATTTATCTCTCTATTTAATGTGCTCAAGTCATGAATGTCCAATATGATAATCGTCGTCTATTACGGGCCTCACTTTCACACTTACCTCACGCATCTTACTCCTCGTGAATGGACCATATCTGCTAACTTGCAGTGTCGGAAGAAACACACATACGTCTGCCCGGCTTTTGAAGAAAAGGGAATCTGTCCTCAGATCTCCACTTGCAAGCTCCATCACCCAAAAAAGAAGACAGAAAAGAAACCTTTGATCGAACAAAAGAAGACTGTAAGAGGGCGATACTTTGACGGCGGGCTAACTCCATTTGGTGCAGAAACTTCTAAGGAGAATCTTTCCTCTAAAGGTAAGGACAATTTAACATTTGATGATGGAAAATATCCCGATTTTATTAGCCTAGGCATCGTCAACGAGGAACTTCTTGAAGAAACTTCGGCTCGACAAGAAGATGGTCTTGACGATGTTATCATGGGAGATGTAGATAATAGGTTCGGTTCCCCTTTGGCTTTTGATGGTTCATATTGATATGAACGGCTTACATAGTAGTGTGTAGGGTTTATTAGGACTTGAATTGATCTTAGTTAGGTTATATAGGTTTAGTTCCAGGATTTTTTTTCGTATTTTTTTTTCTGTAAAGATGTTTGAACAATGTAATATCTGCTATTTCCTTACAATAACACTTGTTTATTAACAAATCGGTTAGGCGCAAACTAAGCGCGCGAACGCAGTTAGCGCTGTTACAAGGATAAAAAAAAGGCGCATCTTTGAATTAGGAATTGAAACGAAAAAATCATTCATTCGTAATATGCAGAGGAAACTCATCAAGGCATGGGTCAGAATTGTACTTTTCCGAAATGTAAAGCAGTAAATAGTAATTGTAGAAATGTAAGGGCTTCCGAGTGATTAATTCACAATATAATCATTAGGGAAAAAAATGGAACGAATTAAGTAGTGAACTGTAATGGAGGGGTGGCGGTGACGGTGAGCGGTTGAAATCATCTGTGGAATTTATCCCGTGCCATTTCTTGTCTTACTCCTTTAAAATTGATTTTTATTTTTATTGAAAAATATTGATATGGATATCAAATCGATTATCATAAAACAAGGAATAAATTAGATGTGTTTATTTATTTTATTATATAAATCTCATGAAAAAACACCGATTTTATAATTTGATGGACTATGATATTACAATAATTAATAAATAAAAAAGAACATTTGTGAACTGTGGATTTAAGTTTTAACGGATTTGATATTTTGGGACGGTGACATGATTTCGTGCGGACGGCGAGTACTCTATCGGAAACGATGAAGCTGTCTTTTAATAAGAAGCTTAGCGACGGCAGATATAGAGCTAAGAAACGTTCAGCTTCGCTTAATCCAAATCTTCCCTTCGAAGATTCTGATCCCTCTTCGACGGATGCGAAAGAATCTTCTGAAACGATTTTAAACGTTGATGCCGGTGGGTCAAGTGAAGAAACAGTTCCAATTGACGAAGATGAGAAAACGAAGAAGAAGAAGGTGGCAGAAGAATATCAAGTTCAAGGAAATGAACTCGCGGAGGTACCTGCAATGATTTCTTTCTCTTTTTCCTTTTAGCCCTAATTTTCGTGGAGCCCTGATGATTCAAATCGATGACGTCGAGCCAAACTGAAGGCTCGTAAATTCATTCTGTCAGAGAATCTTCTGTGTCTTCTGCTGAATCTGTTTGGGAGTTGGTTCGGTTAATCCTTGATTTGGTAGTTGGTTCCAAATGATTGGAAAGATGGGTTTCCTATATGGACGCCGAGCTTTATCGTGTGATATTGTAATGCATGATTCAGCAAGCTTCTAAACTTTTATGTCTTTTATTTCTTCTCTGATCGAATGAAGGATGGGAAATATCGTGAGGCACTAGGGAAATGGGAAACTGCTATTACACTGATGCCCGAACGAGCTATTCTTCACGAACAGAAAGCTCAGGTCCTACTCGAACTCGGAGAGGCATGGAACGCTTTGAAAGCTGCCACTCGTATTTCGTTCTCCCTATCCTTTGATTTCATGAGAGTGATGCTATTCGTGAATGTCTCCTAACGTTGTTTCATCCATGGTTTATAGGAGCTACAGAGTTGGATCCCACATGGGCCGAGGTATTAGATTCCTAGGCTCCCTTAACCAATGCATCCTAAATATTCATCGTTTTTGGTTTTTGTTTTATCGTTATTTCTCCTTCGTGAATTAGGCGTGGGTAACCCTCGGAAGAGCACAGTTGAATTTCGGAGAGCCAGACTCTGCCATTGAAAGCTTCGACAAGGCATTGGCCTTAAAGGTATCAAATTGTTCAATACCCTCTTGAACCATCTTCTTCCTTATGAACGACGATAGAAGTCAGAAGTCTCATTACAGAATGGTCACAAGCATGAATTCAGTTCAGTAAATGTTAATAGTGTAATATTGTGTGCAGGCTATTGCTGTGCTTAATTTGTCTGTTTAGATCCTTGAAAAGTTTGCATCTTTTTGTTGCAGCCTGATTCCCATGAAGCCAAAGAAGATAGAAAAACAGCCTCTAATCTGATCAAAAGGAGGAAACAGCTTCACACTACTGAGAGCCGTTTCCTTGTCGGAGATTAAGGCTAGCTCTCTCTCTCTCTCTCTCTCTCTCTCTCTCTCTCTCTCTCTCTCTCTCATACATTGTAATATAATTTCTTGAATACTCTGTGGACACGGGTTTTCATTATAGACATGATTTTGTACTATATTTGATCATATAGTAATAATAACCATCATCATCATTAATTCATTCATTTATTAGTAAGAGCGTTCAGACAAAAAACGGAAAGTATTCAACAGCCACTGTTGTCAACATTGCTTGCATAAATACAACTGTAAGGCACTGACTAAACTAGTCTCATCTCAAAGTGTGAACACCCAAGACAATTATAGAAGACATTCAAAAGAGATCAGTGTGAACGCAGTTTGTTCACATCGAAATCCACGAGAATATTTATGACATTTAAAATTAAAAGAATTTTTCTGATCAAATGTTTTCTACTCGTGGAGTGTAACACTTGGCCAGTCTAATATTAAATCTTCTAGAAAGCCTTCCTTAGCAAGTTTGCTCTTACAACGCTGTTATAATTATAAACTTCATTTCACTTGACCATTGACAGTATTTAAAGTGTCTTAACTGAACTCAAAGTCACTGCAAAGAGAGAGAGAGAGAGAGAGAGAGAGAGAGAGAGAGAGAGAGAGAGAGAGAGTATTGACAATGGCTATGAAAGAATCGTCTCTGCGTTTTCAGGCCAAGAAAGGAAGCGTTTTCCCGTTGAAGAAGAAGAAGAGTGTGAAGAGAATGATGTTTGATCTAATCGTTCAATCTCTCTTCTCTTGCTTCAACAAAGAGACGGATCCAAACGTGGCCTTACGTCCGAAGAGAGAAGAAGGCTATTGTTGCAAGAACTCAGACAGATGTCGTGTCGTTCCTTACACTTAACTTCCTTCATATGATAATGCTTCGTTTGGGTGAGTCAATGATGAAATTGCAAGAACCATTATCGAAGAAGAAGGGTGTGCCATACCACTGTTGAATTGATCTTATGTCTATACTAATTGATTTTTTGTTTTTGTAGTACTCCAGTGTGCTAGAATATAAACGGTGTTCGAAATTTAAATAAGACACATGTATTCCGATGATAACCCTTGGTTATTAAGTTTATGCGCACTCGATTTACTGAAGAGTTGATATTTATATCTTGAGATTCTGTTTTTGACTGATAATACATATTTCGACTGAGATGACAAATTCGTTTTTGCTTCCCTTTGAATATTGTACTGTATTGTCATAATCACCAATAGCTTTCTTATCTTAGTTAATTAACTAATTAAGTAGGTTGATTAGTGTCGCAAGCACTTGCGTGGATGATAAACCAGTCAATAAACCTCTTTCTAATACCTCATTAATTTCTATCCAAAGATGCCGTCACGCCCACTCGGTATCCTTTCTTATTTGCACGTGAAAGGTAATTCATTTATTTTTTTTCAAGATAACCTTTTCCTTGTATATTTTAAAATAGGTCTTGGACTTATATATATAGTACCTTTTGGCACACTCAATGTGTGCTTAACATATAATTTTATTTAGTACTCCCTCTGTTCCATTTGGTTTTGGACATTTGGAATATGACACGGATATTAAGAAGCTGAATATTTTAATAATATAATACAATTAAAAAGTAAAAAAATATATATTTAAAACGTCTTTTAAGAATATCTAATTGATTGTTCGTGATAATTTTTTGCTAAATGTAGAAAAAATAGCGGGCGCCCAATATAATAAAATGTATAAAAACTTTTCGGACGGAGGAAGTATTATTTATAATTTCGAGATTACTAATTTTTAGTATTTAAGGTGAAACATAATTTTTAAATATAAAAGTAGAACAATAATGTATGAGGGTATAAGTACAATTTAGAATAAAAAAATTAGAAGTTATATGAAAAGTATACAATTAATTAAATTATAAATAGAGGTACTAAATTAGTTGACAGGCGAAATTTGACGGTGAATACCCATCCTAGACCAATTATAGAAGAGTAGATAACGAAACGATGGAAATTTATCTAGCCAGCTGTCACATAAAAGTTACATGGGGGCTAACTGTGATTACAGAACAAGGCCAGCTAGTCACCATGAAGTTTGGAGACTTGAAAAAGATTTGATTTTTTTAATGACTTGAATCAAATAAAAGATGACTGGTAATTCAATTTCAAGAACCTGCAATTCAATTCAATCCTCTAAGGCAAAGGAATGTGAGGTTTCCATTTGCTGAAGGGCACCAAATCTCTGTTCATCACACTACCATTGTGCAACCAAAATGTTTCTGATGATTGATGAAACAACCTCACTTTCTTCTGAAGTTCGCGCAAAATCCCTCGGAATGCAGAGCAAGGTTCGGATTCGGAGGAGTAAACCCATAAACACCGAACTTTTCTTCCCCAAGCGATCATTTCTTCAATCTTTTTATCTGTTAATCAGTGGGAGGAAGAAAATAGAGAATTGGAATTAGTATGTAATGAAGTTGAATAAGATATTAAAGCAGCACCTGGGATAGATTCCAAGTAATCCAAGAGTTCAGTTCCTATATGAGTCGATGGCCATTTGATCGATACTTTGGAGTAGTCGACGATGTCTTGGAAAGGCAACTCAATGTTATCTGATAAGATAACTGGGACGCACTCCTATTCAATCACACAATGTTATCTGATAAGATAACTGGGACGCACTCCTATTCAATCACACAAAACCCAAGTGTACAAGAATGAGCATGATAAGTGTAGTTTTCTTTGTAATTCTGATAGCTCTATACGGAGAATGAAGGGTAAAGGTGTAAGAGTACACACTAACCACGAAGAATGACTCGAAAAAACGAAGAGTCCAAGACGATTCCCCACGTGGGGCCAGGCAAAATCTTGCATTCCGAAGATGCTGAAAGTATTGCGACCTCCCGAGCTTGTCTGGACCACTGAATTTCAACTCTGGACACTCCAACTGTTCACAAATTCATATATCGTTCATTCTATCTTTAAGGTCATTTTTGTCAGTTGAATTGTTTGATCTTAAATTTGCAGCAGCTATAACACATTCTGCTATATATACCTTTTCGGGATATTGCTTTGAAAGCTCTATCAACTTCAGACGGCCAGTCTTTCCTTGCGCTCGGCCTAAATAATTTGCCAAATACTTCCTTTTCGATAAGGGCAGAGGGTCAAGAAACCTAGCCTTGTGACTAGTCATCCCATCATCAACATTTCCAGGAATGATAATGTCTTTCCATGTGTTGAAGGCGCTTGTGTCTCGTTTATCAGTTCTGTCTCCCTGTACTTTAGAAAAAAATAAAAATATAATTTCAACAGTCACGAGACTGATCTAAGGTGCCGAAGAAGACATAGTGGTCCAAAAAAACCTAATGTTTAAATGTCCAGTCATTAATTTACCATGAGACTGACCATATATGAGTGTCTGGAAAATATAAGATGATCTTCTGTTGATATCTCATGAATAAAAAAACCGAATGCATTAATTTACCTCTGGGGTGAGTATTATCGAACGATTTATATATGTCGCCCAAGACTTGAACAAGTGAGCTCCGGCACCACTGCGACCAAGTGATTTCTCAGATGAGTACATTGGTAATTCTCACACTATAAATCAATCACTTGACGTGATCATCCAACTGCCAAGATGAATATTCTGATGAAAATCGTCATAGGATTTTCATCAGCAACGAGCATTGTACCTCGGAAATACAAAGACATGATTATGACCACCAGATAACCTGAAATATGGCATTTGACTTAACACCTGAAACCAAAAACGAGTTCGTACAAGTATCAATCACAAAAACATTATCTCCATCTCCCACGAAACAGAATATCATTTTATTAAAAAAGATACAATACCTTGACATAAGTTTGGTTGATCTCTTTATCGTTGAGGCCACCCATCATTCGAACGCATTTAACATATGAGGGCACAAAGAACAAATCCGCTTCCTCTTTCTTTCTAGTACGAAATGTCGATTGTAAAAGCAACCTATGAATTTTAACCTAAGAGGAATTAAAACAAGATATCAAATCTATTTGGGTTGCTATATTAGTCGCGGTGATAATATCATGCATATTTCAATGCCTCGGGTGCAACTTTTTCCGCATACAAACTTGAGCAATCCCAACTACGAATTCAGATTTTAGTCAAATTTACATGCATCTCCAAGATCACACCTAAGACACCATTAGCATGAATTCCACAATCTTCCTTAGTCGAATATTATTCCAACGTCCTCCTAGACAGTACACTAACCAAACAACAATGATAAGTTTTAAGATACTGTACTCAGCATTACTCAACACAACATCATCAAATCTATCACCAAGTTCGAACAGAGTATTTGCTTCGCTAAAGCAGAAACGATACCACTTAATTACTTCCATAAATGACCTCAACGATACACAAAATTACCTGAGTGCCCCACTGCCCCTTCAAGCACGAATCGGCTGAAATCTTCCCATCTCGTCCAGACAACAGCAGCTTCAGTCCATCGATGTCGTCCTCTTCGTAAACATAGATCCTTAAATTAATGGTTGAACCATACCCCGCAAACCTATCCACGTAATTTTCTGCCGTGTAGGGAGTTACAGCGAGGTAGGTACCGTACGGTGAAGAGCAAGGGCCTAGGGTGTGATGATCGAAAAGCCTAGTGAAGAAGAAAGTGGCGACTACCAGCCCGAGGGCGGCGATCTTGTGCATGCGTGTGCAGGTAACGCAATGGTGTGGGTGCGGGGAGAACATTCGCGCTGTGCTCGCCATTTTGGAGAGTTGCAGGTGAAGTGAGAGAGTAACTTCGATCTGCCGAGATGATGATGTTTTCAGATGGATAATTTACACATTTGGGACTAATATTATTCTTATTTCACAATTGAGGAGTTAAGTGTAATTATGATTTTTAATGGGCTTTGCAAGTGATTAAGTAATATTATTGGGCTATAACACTCAAGCCCAAGCCCTAATCGAATTTCCTCGAATGCAAGTCTCATTCTCCTCACCTCGCCTCAGACCAACCGACGCCAAAATCGATATTGAAATTTCTCGACAAACACACGCCGGAAGAACTGATCCTAAGCTATGGCTAGAGGAGACGACGAGTACGAGGATGATGAGGTTGACGACGAAGAAGACTACGAAGCGAACGTAGACGACGAAGAGGAAGAGGAGGATTACGATGACGGAGGTAAATCGAAGCGAAAGAGGGGCAGATCGGAGTTTATCGACGACTACGCCGAGGAAGATGAAGATGAAGAAGAGGACGACGACGACGATGAAGATTACGGTGGAGGCGGCGGCGGTGGAAGAGGTGGTAAGAGACACCGTAAGGCAGGGTCTGAGTTTTTTGACGAGGAAGCAGCTGTGGACAGCGACGATGAAGAGGAAGAAGAGGAAGGCGAAGATGGTTAGGGCTTTAATTTTTCTTATGTGATGACTTTCTAATTGTGTGTTCTGATCATCACAGTATGCTTCTTTTGCCATTATCTTCACCTCTAGCATCGGTGAGAGTTTCGAGACTGGCTAGGAAAATGGAATTGATCTCGTTAGCTGCCCCCCGTCCCCCGTCTGTCGGGGAATTGAGATGTTTTGTGGTTGATATCGAAATTGAAACTGCTTGAGTATACTTGTGGTGTTGCTGTTAAATATGAATAACCCTACATTGTCTATGGATTCATACTGATTGAATGATAGTATATGTTACCTGGACTTCTGTTATGTGCAGATTATTGTTATATGAGAACATATTATTTCTTTACTGAGATTTATATGCCCATCGCTGTCTGTCCAAGCCTAGTGGCTTGCACTTTATTTTATATATCTTTCATTGTGTCGCTAATTAGAACTTTATGTATAGATTTCATTGATACCGGCAATGACTTGCCTGACGAGGACGACAGGCGGATGCACCGTCGTCCTTTGCCGCTACGGGAGGATGAACAAG
The DNA here is from genome assembly GCA_027422505.1 of Craterostigma plantagineum. Taxonomy (NCBI): domain Eukaryota; kingdom Viridiplantae; phylum Streptophyta; class Magnoliopsida; order Lamiales; family Linderniaceae; genus Craterostigma; species Craterostigma plantagineum. Next base: position 247,681 of record JAPQWV010000052.1, on the reverse strand, counting down.
AGGATGTTGAAGAGATTGAAAGAAGGATTCAGGAGAGATATGCAAGGAGCATGAACGTGGAGTATGATGATGAGGCTACTGAAGTTGAACAGCAAGCGCTGCTTCCCTCTGTCCGGGATCCAAAGCTATGGATGGTCAAATGCGCGGTATGGTGATGGATGGATTTTCGTAAAAAGTTATTTGAGTTGAAATGCTCTTTAGTTAGTTCGCTGGATTTCATTTCCTTAATGAGTTTGTTACTATGCTCTGCAGATTGGTCGTGAAAGGGAGGTTGCAGTGTGTCTTATGCAGAAATTCATTGATAAAGGATCTGAAGTTCAAATTAGGTCCGCCATTGCTCTTGACCATCTTAAAAATTACATATATATAGAGGCTGATAAAGAGGCGCATGTGCGGGAGGTACGAAGCAGTTAATTGCCTTTTTATTTCCTGGATGAATGGGGAACTAAAATGTTTGAGATCGTTTGCTTCGTTTTTTGCACAGGCTGTCAAGGGGATGCGCAATATATACCCTTCCAAAATAATGCTGGTTCCTATCAAGGAGATGACGGATGTTCTCTCAGTTGAAAGTAAAGCAATTGATATCTCTAGAGACACATGGGTGAGGATGAAGATTGGTACATATAAAGGGGATCTTGCTAAGGTATACGCAATCACTGAACGCTGGTTCTTTTGCTTAAATCTTACTATACTTATTTGGTTGTTTGAACAATTTAAATTCATATTTGAATGCCAGGTTGTGGATGTTGACGATGTGCGGCAGCGAGCAACGGTGAAGTTAATTCCAAGGGTTGACCTGCAGGCATTAGCAAGCAAATTGGTTTGTATCTCGTGGATGTCTCTGGCGTGTTACTTATGTTTTATTAACTGCCACTCGTAATCAAATTAGGATATATATTTTGCCAATTTAGTCTAAGGGCAACGGAGGAGACTGGAGATGCACACTGACTCGCGAAATCTCCTTCTGCTGTTCTTTCTGTTTTGAAGATGGATAAGCATGATTTCTCTAATATATATGTACTTTTATGCCTCAGGAAGGAAGAGAAGTACCAAAGAAAAAGGCGTTCACGCCTCCTGCAAGATTATTAAATATTGATGAAGCAAGGTAACATTGTTGTCCTGTCCCTGCACCACCAATCCGCTTTGTGCTCAAATTTCTGATGTGGTTCCATTTTCTACCAAATTCAGAGAGCTTAATATTCGTGTGGAGCGTAGACGAGACCAGGCCACTGGTGACTACTATGAGAAAATTGAGGGAATGTTGTTTAAGGATGGTTTCTTGTATAAAAATGTATCTCTAAAGTCATTAAGGACTCAGAATATACAGCCAACATTTGATGAACTTGAAAAGTTTAGACAACCTGGTGGATCCGGGGAAGGTGATATGTCGAGTTTAGCGACACTCTTTGCGAACAGGAAAAAGGGTCATTTCATGAAAGGTGACCGGGTTATAGTCGTTAAAGGTGATCTTAGAAACTTAAAAGGGTGGGTGGAGAAAGTTGAGGAAGATACTGTGCATATCAAACCAAATGAGAAGGGCCTTCCCGTGAGTAATTTAATATACTTCTGAACCGACTGATACGAATATTTGATTTATAATTAAGCTATCTAATATTAATTTCAGAAAACTCTAGCTATCAGTGATAAAGAGCTTTGCAAATACTTCGAACCTGGAAATCATGTGAAGGTTGTGGCTGGTGCTACTGAAGGTGCCACTGGTATGGTTGTCTCAGTTGAAAGCCACATTGTGAACATCGTATCTGACACAACCAAGGAACTCGTATGATGCCGTTTCTTTTTTATTTCGATTATTTTCTTGGGTTGGCTAAGTTTGAGTGCAAGCATTTTGTTTTATACAGCTCCGGGTATTTGCTGACAATGTCGTGGAAAGCTCTGAAGTAACATCCGGTATTACTCGAATCGGTGATTATGAGCTTCATGACCTCGTTCTACTTGAGTAAGTTGTGTGCTTCTTTGGGCAATTGTTCCCAATTAATGTCTTGTGTTCTTTTCTTATATGTTGTAATTATGCTACGCAGTGATAATAGCTTTGGGGTGATAATACGCGTGGAAAGTGAAGCTTTTCAGGTTATTTTCTTTAATAGGTGACTGTAAAATTTTGTCTATTGTCAATTCTAATTTCAGCAGGATTAATTAGGTACTAAAGGGTATCCCAGAGAGGCCTGATGTTGCACTTGTCAGGCTTAGGGAGATCAAGTACAAGATTGACAAGAAGATTTTTGCTAAAGATCGTTATAAGAACACGGTATCTCAAAAAGATATTGTGAAAATTCTTGAGGGGCCATGCAAGGTGGGAACGTTTACTTAGCGCGTAGATTTGTCATTTTATCTAGATGACTCTTACTTGTTCTGTTTGTATAGTTGGCTGTAATTACATTTTCCATTCATCAGGGAAAGCAAGGCCCTGTTGAGCATATATATAGAGGAGTTCTGTTTATTTATGATCGACATCATCTCGAGCATGCTGGTTTTATTTGTGTTAAAGCTGACTCTTGCATGATGGTTGGTGGATCACGAGCGAATGGTGATAATAACGTATGGATCCTCAATGTTATACTGTCTTCTCTTTAAACTCTTACCTTGCATAGTTATATTCATCTACTTTATTTTGTAGGGAAATGCACTGGCATCAAGATTTTCCCATCTCAGAACTCCGCCTCGTGTTCCTCAATCTCCCATGAGACTACCTAGAGGAGGTCCAGTGAATGGTAAGTCAGTTTTGTGAAGGTTTTACTTGACTCGCTTGTCATTTTTTTCGACATAAGTGATCTTTGTTTAGCTATGAAGTGTATGTACTTGACTGGACTCTCATAATATTTTTGAATGCCCTGTGTATTCGTTGATTATGTTGTATTGATTTAATTTGTCGTTGCTGCTAGTTTGCTAATTTTTCCTTTTTGAAAAAATACTTCTGCAACTGGAACTGCATGCAGTTGGAGGAAGGAATGGTGGTAGAAGAGGTCATGATGCTTTAGTTGGTGCGAATGTGAAAATTCGTTTGGGCCATTTTAAGGGATGCAAGGGACGTGTTGTAGGCATCAAAGGTACCATGGTGCGGGTTGAGCTTGAGTCCCAAATGAAAGTTGTTACAGGCAAGTGATATATATTGCGTGCAAATAATTTTATTGTATTTATGTCCACTAACAATTGCATTATTACCTTTTCTTTGCAGTTGAACGTAGTCATATTGCTGACAATGTTAATGTGTCTACGCCGTTTAGGTAGACACTTGACTCATAGTTATATTATCTTTGCCCCTTCTCCTTGCGTTTTCATGCATCTTTATCTGCCCTTCGTAACAGGGAATCCAGTAGGTATGGTATGGGTAGTGAGACCCCAATGCATCCCTCCCGTACTCCACTTCATCCATACATGACTCCTATGAGAGATTCTGCTGGTATATTTTCATTTTGTGGATTTGTTATTTCATTTCGAATTTGTTTCTGAACCTCTTTTGCGCAAATTAATTTTTGACCGGATGCTGATCATTGCATACAGCAACACCTATTCATGACGGAATGCGAACACCCATGCGTGATAGGGCATGGAATCCCTATGCACCAATGAGTCCTCCAAGGTACCATTGTTTATTATTGCATACAGCAACACCTAATCCCATACATAGGACCCATTCTTAATGACGATTTGAATAAATTCTAATACTGTTAAATAAACTCCATGAGTAAATGCAGGGATAATTGGGAAGATGGTAATCCCGGTTCTTGGGGGATTAGTCCGCAATATCAGGTGAGTTTTCTAATCCGAGTTTTCAGTTCATTTCAATAGGATTCTTCAACCCTCCCTTATCTCACTTCTTTTAAAGCCATCGAGCACCCCTGCGCGAGCCTATGAAGCCCCTACACCTGGTTCGGGTTGGACTCCTCCGACTGGGAATTACAATGAAGCTGGCACACCTAGAGATAATGCTCCTGCCTATGGTAATCAAAAATTAGTGCTAGTGCCTTTATATGTGATAAATGTCCCTGTTACTGTGGGACACAAATCCAATCAATGTTTACTAATGCCTTATTTTTTTATTGTTCACTTTTTCTTTTTCAGCCAATGCACCGAGCCCATACTTGCCTTCTACACCCGGAGGACAACCACCAATGACACCTAGCTCAGCATATTTGCCTGGTACACCTGGTGGACAACCAATGACACCTGGAAGTGGTCTAGATATGATGTCACCTGTGGCAGGTATGTCATCGTCCAGTTTTATAAATGTTTCTATTCTGTGTTAGAATTTTCATGACGATTGAAATGTTGTTCTTGTTTGATGGTTCAGATAATGAAGGCCAATGGCTGCATACAGATATTCTAGTAAATGTTCGTAGGTCCGGTGAGGGCACTTCTTTGGGTGTCGTAAAGGAGGTGCTTTTGGTGCGTAATCTCCCTTATATTTTTGTTGTTCTACTCTGGTTACTTATGTAAATTACATTGGCTGGCTTCTAATAACTGTTGCATTGAATAATGAATTCAGAATTGACTGACAGATTGAATTTGAAACTTTGTTTGTTATTCCCTTTAGGATGGATCATGTAAGGTGTCGCTCGGTTCGACTGGCGATGGCAAAACGATCACCTTTCTTCCCAATGATATTGAAATCGTTCCTCCGAGAAAGAACGAGAAGGTGAGAATCGTGGGTGGTGCCTTCCGTGGTTCGACAGGGAAGCTCATAGGCATCGACGGCAGCGACGGTATTGTCAAAGTAGACGACACTTTCGATGTTAAGATATTAGAAATGGTTCATCTGGCTAAGGTCGTCCAAACTTAGACCATCCAGTTTGATGATGAATAATAATGTTGTTGAATTGATCAAGGATAAGCTTTTGTTTATATATATATTTATTGGGTTTCAAACATAATAACAATGTTCTCTTCTTTCTATATAACCAAACTGTTTGAAATAACAATTCATTCATCAATAGAAGGGCGGGTGGTGTTGGGCAGCCTACGCCCTCGCACGAAGGAACTGAAGAGGTGAAGAGCCCTCGACGGTTGCGAATAAGGCACCAGATGAGCAGCGCCGCGCACGGTTGCAAAGGTCAGCAAGCCCCCGTACTCCGTCGCCCAGCCTCCAACCTGCCTTTTGTGGAACCATGCTCCGTATGGGACTGTGATCTCAAACCCGAGATCGCGTGCTAGTTCCCTCACGAGCGTTCTTGTACCGATCAATGGCACTACTGAATCTTGATCCCCACTACATAAAAAAATCACTTCTAAAATGATGGTATATGAATTCAGGTGCAAAGTCAGCCCCAGCCCCCCCAAGACAGCCAGCCCTAGCCTCTGCCCCGGCCCCTAAGGGATAAAATCAGGCTAGGGATGGATAGCAAAAATGCCTATTAAAGACCTATTCAACCTTCCAATAGGTATACTAGACTCGGTCTTATTAAAGAAGATAATTGATCTTATATATATTTCACCTGAAAATCCAGACAGGAATGTTGTTCCTAACTATCCTCTTCAGCAGGGGAAGTATGTCGATGTTGCCGTCCGTCTCATTGTAATGAAGAACACTATCTCATCCGAAAAAAGAAAGATGAATGCTAATAATACCTATAGTTTTCTAGTCGGAAATCCTTACGGTAATTAATCTGCGCGTAATATCGAGGTAAATTACCCGCTGCACATAGACCAGCGATAGGGCAGCTTTGTCCGATTCGCATGAAGGGCGCTCTGAACTTCGGGAAGGTTAAAGTAGAAGCGCCTCTCGTAGCTCATGCACACGTCTACCCCGACGCTAATCTTCGTCGCCTGCGGAAAAAACAAAAAAAATCACACCCGTATGGCGCTATAGTTGATTGAATCGACTTGATTATATACATTACCATCTTTCGTAATCTTAGTTCTTGCTCGACGATGGAGGGGTAGCAAACGTCGAGAATCACGTCGTAGTTGTTTACGTAATCGCCCACGATCTTGTTGGCTTCGGAAAACGCGTTATTGCACGAATCAGACACGTTGTGAGGACTAGGAAATGTGTAGTCGTCGAAGTCACAGTCGTTCATAATGGCGAGTCCAATTTCGTCCGAAATCATTCCGTGGGACCAAAAGTATTCGTACACAGAGGGAGCGTCACGGTCGAGCCTCAGAAGTGGATTACCGATCTATTCCCATTGACATATCAGCAATCGATCTAAAAATCGAATCTTTAGTACCTATCTTTGTATACTTACAGCAACTCCTTTGATGTTAAACTTGAAATCCGAGGAATGTTCGTTGTGGTCCAAAAGGGCAACGGCTAGTTGCGGGATGTAATGTCCTAACAAACGATAATTAGAGGGAAAAAGATCTGACTTTTTTTTTTTTGCTTGAGTAATAGAAGAGTGAGTGAGTGGCTAATTTGCTGTTATTACCAGCATAGCTCTCCCCGGTAAGAAAAAGATCTCTTGTTCTAAATGATGGGAACTTCTTCAGCCATTCGATCAAGAAAATATGCATATCCATCGCTGCGAAATGAAAAATACGATTTTCAATGTACTCGTCATGAGTTATCGAATTGCTGCACTTACTTACCAGTCGATGCATCTCCACGGTTGTAATCAGAGCTTGTGTTCGAATAAGACCATCCAACGCCAGCCGGCGACTCGACGAAAAGAATATTAGAGGCTATGAAGAAAGAAAGAAGGTATATTGTAAGTATTGAACATTACGTTGGAAAAGAGTGGAATTCTTACAGGGACAGACAGCAAAGACATTTTGCTTGTACCTTTGTTCCAAGCTTTCGAATTGATTCTGAGCCCTCGACCATCGCCTGTAGGGAAAAAGGGACCTAATTCCGTAAAGGCTCCTCCTCCTATTGATGAACAGCCTGGGCCTGAAGCCATGAACATACATACACATAAGAAAAAATGAGCTTATATTATTACACTGCAAGAACATGATATATAACTTTGTCTCAATGAGTAACATACAATTCGTTTCCACATTACTCACTTGAAGAGAATAGAATCTCAGAAAAAGTATGTAATAAAGATATACAAGATATGAACATTACCAGAAATCTTTTGTATAATACTCAGACAGCCCAACATCTCAATCCTATAATCTACTTGCGAAGTTCAGTTCTTGCACATAGCCCACTTGAAATAAACATGAACTAAAGGCCAGATCATGTAAGAAAAGGTTAAGTCATGTCTTAAAGATGATATATCAGGTAAGAACATTACCATAAATTTCCATCCTATATGCATACATATCATAAATGTACAGTATGGCCAACATCTCAATTCTATAATCAGCTTACAGAGTTCAATTCTTGCACATAATCCTGGAAGAAGCATAAAACTAAGGCAGCATTATGAGATAATATGGATGATAAATTGCTACCTCCATTAAGCCATAAGGTTAGAGGTTTGCGATCAGCATCCTCAGCAGCTTCCACGAAATAATAAAACAGACTTCTCCCATGTTTTAGATCAACATCGACGTAACCTGAATATTGTCTGAACTTAACATATGGCTGACCTGGCAATTTCACCACTAAATCATCTTCTGGGAAACCATAACAAACACTAACTAACAACGCCAGAAGCACCGACAATTTCATTAGCAAGTTCATCTTTCTTTTTTTTCCTTCAAGGGCTTCTAAGGATAAGCTTATTTTAACAATGAACTGTGCACGACAGCTGTAGTACATATTTATATCATAAGAGAGTTTGGTGTGGAAAGGTGCTATTAGTTTGAAAATTAGTATAAAAGGCTATAAATAAATCAATTATGTTGGATAGGAGCACGTGAACTGTGGAAGTACTTTTATCAGAAGATATAAATAAGTCAATTTTTAAGCCTGAAGATCTTCAAGTCAAGTGAAGCGAGCCCTTTATTCAAAATCGAATGGTATATTTGTATCGTGCGAGTGAGTTGCGAATAGTGTGAACAAATGCACAAGCAAGTTTGTATCTTTTTTTAACTTTTCTGGGACGATTTTCATTTTGTTCTTTTATCACATCTCAAGAAAAAAAAAAAAGTTCGTTGTGCAAAGATTCAGATATATCAGAGTCAGAGAGACGTTGGGAAAGCCTTATAAAAGCGAAAACTGGTCAGACAATGCTATTTTTGAAACTTCTTTTCCTTGCAAACAAATTCATATTTCTCAATCTCGTGCAATCACACACCACGATTTTCATAGTGTTATTCAATTCTTTATTTAAATCTTGCAGATTTTCAAGATTGAATTTTTATGATGATGCTTGTGTAAGAAGTATAATCAGAAGACCAGTCAAAAGGCATCTTTCTTTCCGCTAAATGCAAAATATTTCAATCATGCAAATGGGTCCACACAGATTTTTGAGGAAACCAAATCATATGAATATTTTAATTTCCAGTTTCCACTGGCTTGCCACTCGTGCGACTGTGAAGATTCAGAAATCTTCAATCATCTTTGCTAGTTTCAAACAATTGAGACAAAAAAGGCTATCAAACAATTCATAACATGTATTGAAACTTGAAACTTTCACAGAAAGATCAGATTTTTCTTTTTCAGTCAAGCACTCGAAAGAGAACAGAAAGCATCCCAAATTTAGCACTAATTACAATACTACTTTGTAACTCCCTTTGTTTCAGCCTTGTGACACCGCTCTACATATGCCTGAAGAAACAAACACGAGCTTTGCATTAGGAGAAAGTTGGAAGAACAACAATGAAGCATTAATCTTTGTTTCAGCTAAACAATTGCTGATTCTCTGTAAGAAGAGAGCGAGACATATTACTACCTGGGCAAGTTTTGTAATCTTGGACTTTGAAATCGACAGATAATGATCGATTTTATCATGTGTCTTGGGCACGTGCTCGGATGGAATCGAGCTCGAAACTTTATCAACCACCTTCTTCACGACGGTTTTGTGACCATCTCGACTCATTTGGCCTTCTTTCCACATGGGCTTCAATAGGTCCTTCACAAACACTATAAGGGCGTTCTTGAACAATCTCATTCCTTTGTCGTCCTTTTCGGCGACACGACCATCTTCGATAATTTGAGTATCCTTAGTTTCCGTGATGCCCTTGGTTTCCATTCCAATGAGACTATTGTCTTTGGGGACTTCAGATTTCTCAACAACGACCTTAGCTTCTTGCCTCAGTTTTGGACTTCCTTGAAGATCCATAGCTGATGTACCACGTGCAATAGGCGTTGGGCTATTGAGTTCTGGCTCAAATTTTGTGCCGGGATCACCGTGCTCGATATTACCCGCTACATTTCTAGCAAAACTTGAAAGATCGAGCGATGGTGGAATTAAATACCTTTGAGAATCAGCAGTGTTCAACAATCTAGTATCAGGGAAAGAATTGATCTTTTCCATAGAACTCAGAGTATCCACTTGATCAACACTTGTGAGAGGATATTTAGTCACTTGAGCAGTGTGTGACTTGCCAGGTAATGAATCTGCGAAAATCTGTGGGGACTTTGCCTCTACAATCCCCAATAGCTGATCTACTTTCTGAGATTGAATCTCCAAAGGAACTCTGCTCTGCTGTATACTTGCACCACTGCCTGATCTACCGAAAGAAAAAGAGTTCTGCTCCATATAATTTCCATTCGAGATGGAAGAAAAAGGCTCAGAAGACATATTTCCCCCACTTTGAGTTGGGTAATGTTCAGGGAAATCAGCTTTCGATACAGTAGGATTTGCCAAGCTGATCACTAGCCTTCGAGGCTGAGGCGAAACCTCAGATATACTTTTACTCTGCAATGCACTGTACTCATAAGCATTTTGATTCAGCAATTGAGAACTACTCACTAAAAGCTGTTCTTCGCTTGCCATATCAGTCGCAGAGATAGCTTCATTTCGTATATTAAGAGGTTGTTTCTCAACATTGAAAGCTTCATCTGAGCTGTATGGTATTTCCCAACCTTTCCTCTCATTACACAGAGTAGGTCCCCATTTTCCATAATCTTTCTCTCCAATGTTCGATTCATCTCGGTTAGTAAGAGCAGTTTCACCCCAACCACTGCTCCTTACAGGCTCTGAGGCTTTACCCACATCGTCCCACGTGGGACCATCCCATTTCTGAAAATCCCGAGTATTGCGCTTTTCATCATTTAATAAGCCTTCTCTTTCATTCAGACTATGTTCAGTACGAGAAAATGCATTATTTTCCCTATCAGCCATCGCAGAAGAAAAGGATTTATGATGAGGTCTCCAACTTTGGCGATCATTACCCCTATCAAAGTTTTCGTTTTTATCGCCTCTGCTTAATTCATCAGAACCGACTTGGTGCGAGAATCTGCAACTATCGCCCCAACGGCAATTTCCTCTCAGATAATCTTTGCAGGGCACATCGCTTCTACAACTTGTGCTACGATAAGATTCAGACAAAAGATCATCTTGTCTGTTAACACGACTATTACGATCTGGCCTACGCCTCCCAGTTTCAGCAGAACTATCGTCATCTACCACATTGAAAGCATCCTTTCGACTTATTTTCTCACTCGAATGAGAAAACCAGCATTGACTTCCTCTATTGCACTTACCCATAGAAAAATTCCTACATGTTTGGGAAGATTTGTCATGAGCACTTCTTTTGCCAATCCAAGTATGAGATGGGTGCCTTTGGTCCCTTATTGGGCTATCGCCCTTTAAACAATGTCGTGAATTTCCCCGACTCCTACTTCTACTTCGGGCACGTATGGGACTATCACCCCTTATGTGATGACTTGTATTTCTTCGACTCATACTTCTACTTCTACTTCTGCTTCGACTTCTGCTTCGAGCTTTTACAAGGTACCTTAACAAAAAGACAATGACGAAAAAAAGTGAACATCATATTGCAAGGGTTGAAGGATATCATAAAGCTTTGTATTATAGAAACTGATGTTACATAACGATGTAGATGTACAAGCATATTTTTTACTTAATAAACTTCACTCTAGAATCGAAAAGTGAAATCAACTTAAAAGGAAAAATTACTAAAACGATGCTCATATATCTCAAAGTCGAACTAATCCAGATCACAACATATTTGGATACACCTCAAGCAACATATTTGGATACGCCATAGAAAAAGGAAACCACATTGAAACAACAACAAATGCGGTAGAACACCATAAAAGGCACTGATTTAACATCAAGGTAAACAGAATAACTGACGGCTTTTAAAAGAATGGCGTGCCCATCGAGTAACAATTTTTCAACACTGAGAATGAGTAAAGAACGAGAAGAGCACAAACCTTTGAGTGCGGCGACGATCATGGTCATAATCCCGAGTCTGATTGTAGTAGCGAGGTTCTACTTCATCGATATTTTGAGGAGAAATAACGTTGTTATACCTTTTCCCTCCATTTAGTTCCTTTCCTTCAAAGATTTCATGTCTGCTTCCCATGTAACTTTCATCAATTGACGCAAAACGGTTTCTACCTTCGATCGAATGCCTATTGTCAGTAGATGCAAATCCAGGAGAATTCCGTGATGCGGAAAATTCTTGATGACGCCTATTATAGCCATCACTAAAAATGTAATCTTTTTCAATTTCGGGATTTTCAGCCAAATGGTCAGCATTCCTCCTCCTTTCCCGCATGGTAAAAGTCCTGCAAACATAGGGCTAATATGTTTAAGACAACAATAATTCACCCAATTCAGAGTTGATCTTAGCTTTCATACTCAATTAACAGTGACACAATCCACTTGACTTGTTCAGAAGAAAAAAAAGCATCAAAGTTCAGCTCGATTTACTAAATCTCAAAAGGAATACCAAGAGCAGAGAAGATTCAAAGAAAAGACCGCCATTGATGAATTCTCAACCTCCATACAAATTTCGAAGTTCTTCCACTACATTAACTCACAACAACACTTGCTTAGAGCAGAAATTCATACACCTTTGACGGTGTTAAAAAAAACAAGCAGACTTAAAATTGTTTAAACTTAAAACCCAATAAACCAATGCCGCAGAGGAGTTGAGGACTAAGAAACGAACAGCAAAATCGAACCTTTCCGCGTAATACCCGCCTCTCCACTTCGATGTGAACGTGAAATAGGGAAGGAGAAGAAGAGCTAGGGTTTTCCTCCAATTGGGTGCGTAAAATTCAATTTCAAGGTTTAAGTTTTATTTCTCTTATATGTATGTAAATAAGCATATTAATAAAAAGAATTATCCCATACATGATACACTTGCCATATTTAAAAAGGAAAAGGTATCATTATGCATCTCGAAGGCCGTGTTATATTATAGCCCTAGCGCATCTCTTTTTACTAGTGAAGTCGAGAAACATTACTATAATACTACTCCCTCCGTCCCGGTAACTTTATCACATAAGTTATCGGGCACGTAAATTAAGGTGGTATTATTATAATAATATAGTACAATGGAAAGGTAATAAAGTGTATATTTTGACACGTCTTTTAAGAATATTTAATATTATTATATTGATTGTTAGTGATAGTTTTTTTGCTAAATAAGGAAATGTGATAAAATTAATGGGACGCCCGAAATGGCAAAATGTGATAAAATTAGTGGGACGGAGGGAGTACTAGTTTTTTGCCTAATACAATGTACACAATATAAAAAAAAACAAAAAACAATTGGTCAAAATTATTTACTTAAATCTTATATATATAAATAAAAATGTAGTTTCGCTATCTTGCTGCCACGTGTACGATGTTCTAAAAGACTTTTATAACCCTTCTACAAGTATTTCTTTCACTGACGCCGCAACCTAACCCAAATCAAACATATTATAATGTCAAATAAAACAACATTACATGTAATAGCAAAACTACCCCAAACTGTTCTCAATTCACTACCAATACCAACCACGATGCGTGGAGTTTGAAGCAAAATAAACTATACAATAATCTCCACTCCGATCTCTAAATCTCCTCTCCGATCTCCATAGTCACGCTTGCACTGCCCTCCCCTGTACCAACCTGCACGCGCCGTCTTCCTCGCCGTTTTGGAAGGTGAAAAACTTCATTTTGTTGATATATCTGAGCAGTTATTTCCTTTGTGTTCGTGGTTCTGTAAATATGTCAGTTGAGAACAATTTTTATTGAAGTTTGTAATCATGCTATTTATTTGGTGCACGGTTTGCGTCGAGTTGATTGATGGTAGGGTGTTTCTTTGTGCTCTATTCAACGACAGAAAACCCATGTAGGTTTCTTATCCGTGGAAAAGTTTCAGTCCAATGTCTTGCAAAGAAGTTTCCACAATGTTCAATTCATACAAAAAAATGCTTGAGAAGCATATTCTATATCAAAGTATATATATAGGTATATAGATACAATCTCCCCGAAGATTATGGATAAAGAATTTTTAGTTTATGCTTTCACATTTCATTTTATCTATCTAAGTTGAAAACTAGCATTCTCTCTCTTTCTTTTATACCGGTGATCAACTTGAACAAGAAACTGTAACATCTCCACTTGAAGATGGGATCGTATGAAGAGTTCATTCAAAACCAAGTCCGAAGAAGAGTTGAAAGCTTATGCTCCTTTAACCATTGTCTGTGATGGGTCTAATTTTCGCCTCTCTTTGGGACCCGATTGTACATTATGATCATCACATTCATTGTTCGTGTCCAAAAAGGTGCATATGTTCCATGAATTTTCTTTTCATCCGCATCACCTTTATGTTTCTAATGGTTTCCTGTACCATGGCTAGATATCCCATGCTGCTCGAGCTTCGCAATCTCCTCGGGATCCTATGAGGACATTCATGATGCCCCCAGGCTTTGCAAGTACCTCAAACGGTTCTACATTTTTAAGGATGGGGAGATGCAATATTGCTTAAAATTCAATTCTTCCTGATTTTATCATCATATGATATGGGACACTTACGAATCTTTTAAACTTTCAGCCCATCAATGTTTCCTGATTATTTAATCGTATGATGGGAGCTTCACATCCCCATTGTTTATCTCCAGCCTGAGGCATCGACTATCAACACGCTGGCAGGTTCCTTTTACAGGTTCTTCAATGCCACACAATATATCAGGCAAAGAACGATATGAGAAAATGCTTTATAGTATTTGTGAGGGAATCCCACTTTGCTATATTACTTGGAACCTTAGTTGGCGTAAGTACTCATGTGATTAATGCGATATCGATGACTACGAAACTCCAAAAATTCCCTCCTTCGAGATTGAATTATACTAAGAATTTGTTGTCTGATATTTAACTTAGTTTGAGTTATCATTTCACATTAATAGGGTTTCGATCATGTATCATCAACTCATCAACTAGCGGAAGAATTGATTCAATCCTATTATCTATCTTTTTTCTTATTTCATTAACTTGATGTTTCCAAAAATTGTTAAAACATTATACTTTGTAGCTATAAAATGATATTGTTTTTATGATACATAATTAAGTTATCATATTTAACATACATTAATTATATATTTAATTATATATAGTAAGACACGTGCATTGCACGGGCAAAAAACTCGTATATATATATATATATATAAGTATTTTCATAGTGGGCTTAACATGGTGGTTTCCTTCAACGTGAGTTGTTAAATTTTATTTTTTATTATTTATTTTAGTAAATAGTTAATTATTGGTAGAGCTGTCAAATTAGCCCGCGGCCGATGGGCCCGCCCGCCCTGCCCTGCCTATGTGACGGGCTGGGCTGGGATTTTTAAGGCCCTCCAGCCCGGGGGCGGCCCCCCATATATTTTAATATTATTTTATAAACTAAATATATATTTATTTAAATAGAGGAATTAATTAATGATTTTATTTATAATTAATAATGTATTTGTTAATTAATACATAATTAATGTATATTTAAATATTATAATTAAATAATTAATGATGCATTTATTAATTGATACATAATTAATATATATTTAAATATTATACAAATTGTTGTTAATTAATTAAAAAGTTTAAATAAAAAATTTAAAAAAAAAAATTAAAGGCAGGCCCGCGCCCGTTGGCGGGCGGGCTGGGCTTCAGTTTTGGAGGCCCGCCCCGCCCCGCCCCGGCCCATTGACAGCTCTAATTATTGGACACGTGACGCATTTAGAGATATCATACACTTATATAATTATATAAGATAAATATTTTTAAGCTCTTATGATACTAAAAAATATTTTTTTTTCTTCCCTATTGCTTACTTGCTAATCAAGAATCCATTTCCGGACACGCACACACTTTTGTTCAAAGAATTGTACCAATTAGACTGGACCAGCACGAGTCCACACCTTGGAAAGGTTTAGCCCACATTTTATATACTTCGGATCGATCTTTCATATATAAAAAAAATATTATCATTCTGTGACAAATGACGATGACTAAAGCTAAAAAATAACAAGAAACTAACATTATGAAGAAAAAACAAAGTTAGGTGGATATGGTAACCATGGTTGACCCACCGTGGCTGCTAAAGACTTGAATGGGTTTGGCTAAGAATGTTGGACTATTCATTTTCGATTTTCTCCTCCCCCATTATTATTACATTATAAATAGCCGTGCAAGGCAAATGCAAACACATCAATCTTCAATATCAAACATATAGCGTATACAACGTAGATAAAAAAGAGAAAGAAAAAAAAGGAAACAAGGATGGGAAGTGAAGGAGACAAGTACAGATCTTATCTAACACCCGAGGATCTCAAGAACACAAAATGGGTGTCTGGGCCTCCCAATTACGACGTCGTTAATAAGCTCTTTGAAGAAGGCAGAACCAAGGTAATATTAGTAATGCCGCCGCCAAGTAATATATATGTTAAAGTCAATAAAAACATTTAAATTTTTTTAACATTTATATTATGGTTATCTGTTAGATATGGCCTGCTGATTCACTAGAGGAGCAAGTGCAGAACCTTGTCAAAACATGGGAGATGGAGTTAGTTCACAAAGCTGATCCCAAAGAGTACAAAACCCTCGATGCAGATAAATTTGTTCTTGGCATCAATGGTATTTTATATATATCACATGAGAAATAGTTTAGGGTTTAATTTTTTTTTGAAGATATGGGCATTGGGCCATTTATGATTATTTTTATAATGCATGGCATTGTAGGAAAGAGGTATTTCACATTGAAAGAGATTAAGGAAGTAGGAGGAAGCTACCAAGTTTTCCTTCAGACATCGTTGCCCCGAGGATTGAGGCTCTACGATCCCGATGAAGAGACATACGATTCTTCTCAGACGGCGTTTAAGAAGGTTTTTCCACGTGGGTTCGCCGTAGAGATTCTCCAGGTTTTTTCTGGGCCTCCACTCATTGCATACAAGTTCAGGCATTGGGGTTACTTTGAGGGCTCTTACAAGGACTATCCAGCCACCCAGGAGTTGATTGAAATCTTCGGAGTAGGGATTTTTGAGGTAATATATAAAGATGCATGCATGAATTCTAAGGTTTCCTATGTTAGATGTATGTAATTGTAAAATGCGATGAGTATTTCATCAACTTTGTTTAACTTTGATGCACGTAGTTGGATGAGAACTCAAAGGTTGTGAAGGTTGAGTTCTTCATGGATCGTGGAGAGCTTTTAGCAGGTTTGATCATAGGGAAGAAGAAAGATGGCGATGGCGATGTTATTACCTCAGCCTCTGACGTAGTAGCTTGTCCTTTCATGGCTTGAAGTCAAGAAAGATTCCATGACCAATAATGGAGGAGATAATTGTTAACGTTGTAATTTCTTACTTAATTTGCTTGTGTTTTTTTTCTGCTATTGTCGTCTTATGTCGTGATTCTTCCAATAACTATTGTATATGTTCCTACTGCGAAATAAGATTCAAGAAAAATTAAATTAAACTGATCAGATCTCGGAACATTTGAACATGAACGTAAAAGGGCTATGATATTAACTTAACACGTAATCATTGAGATTCTTTTTCCTTGTTTTGTTCTTGTTTCTTTTTTGTGTGTGTGAAAATAGTAAAGAAACCGTAAAATCGAATAAAAATTGCAACTTTGATACGATGTACACGAAGCAACGGTTTATCCGATATTAATGCAATAAAACGTGGATTATCATAACAGTAATAAAGATTATGTCTTGGCATAATTTTCTTGGACTGTGTGCCTGAAGCAGCTGAAACAATCAAACAACTTCCCACCTTCGTTGTTCATCTCTTTGCTACTGATTAATAATTCGTTAGCATCAAGGATTTTTCTGTTTGGTCTATAAACCATGGCTCGATTGTGGGCTCTGAAGCAGTTAAAGAGGAATCACAATTCGCTGGGATGCTTCAGCGTTTCCAATTCGTTGAGGTATATTATCCGTGGAGACAGCTAATACGAATTCTGGGTATTTTAGATTTTTGATTGAGTGGAAAAAAGTTTCAATTTTTCGTAACTTATCACAATTCTGGGTTGAAGCTCTTGCTTTATCGACTTCATACGTTTCTAAGTGAAACTGTGTGAACAGTTCATTACATCTTGTGTTTCTGTGAAAAATTTCAGACTGTTCTCTTCCTTACCTTTTGCCACCATTAAAGCTGAAGATATATCGAGTTCTCGCCCAGCTGAAGTGCTCAATTTGGGTACATCATAATTTAGATTATTGCGCAAACGAAAACACACTATTATCTCTTTTATTTTAGTTCAGGGAAATTGGACCCAATCTTCGAATTGGAATACTATTCTTGATCCTTTAAACGGCGAGCCATTTATCAAAGTTGCTGAAGTGACTGAGAAAGAAACACAGGTGTGTGGGGAAATCATCGTAATACGATGTTGTTTTCTGTTCGCCTTTGTAAAACCTTTGTACAGATATATTATATTCTCTCACAGCCTTTTGTAGAGAGCTTGTCCCTTTGCCCAAAACATGGCTTGCATAATCCCTTCAAATCGCCCGAAAGGTCTGCGTTTCCTCTTCTTGCAATATTTAGACATGATCTGAATTTTCTTTCCTCCTTGGCTGGTCGATTCGTTCGCCTTCTGGTAATATTAGAACGTCGTTCTTATATGCTCAGGTACCTCATGCTTGGTGATGTAACGACTAAAGCAGCCCACAAACTCTCTGCGCCCGAGGTAATACATCCATTGCGATGTAAGAACAATAATATCATAATCTATTACAAGGCTTATTTGCAAGCTTTCTAATGCTTGTAGGTTTCCGACTTCTTTGCCAAGCTGATACAAAGGGTATCTCCAAAGAGTTATCAGCAGGCTTACGGCGAAGTTTACGTCACACAAAAGTTTCTTGAAAATTTCTGTGGCGATCAGGTTAATAAAAAACTAAGTAGACTTTTGACTGTGTATATCAGAATTCTGTCAATTTTTTTGTTGCTTTTCTGTTCAAATGTGTGACATGCTGTAATAAAATAAAATGGGCAGGTTCGTTTCTTAGCAAGATCATTTGGGGTCCCTGGGAATCATCTTGGGCAGCAGAGCCATGGTTTTCGATGGCCTTATGGCCCGGTAAAAAGCTAATACTCTGTTTACGATCGATTTAGTCAAAGATTGGCTTTTTTTAAAACCCTTTTGTGATTTTTAGGTTGCTATAATTACACCTTTCAATTTCCCCCTCGAGATTCCATTGCTTCAGTTGATGGGCTCCCTCTACATGGGCAACAAACCTCTCCTTAAGGTCGATAGCAAAGTAAGACAACCTTATATATACATACTTACATGGTTGTAATATGAAGCTTTGTATTATTTGAAAATGTAAATTTCTTTTCTAGGTGTCAATTGTTATGGAACAGATGCTACGACTACTCCATGATTGTGGCTTGCCAATGGAGGACGTTGACTTCATAAATTCAGACGGGAAAGTCATGAACAAACTTCTCTTGGAGGTCATTTACTAACTTAATAAGGACAACATTTGATCCTTAAAATTACATTTGTTCTATCAATAAATAAATCTCTCTTACGATGTTTTTAATCATCAGGCGCAACCAAGAATGACTCTCTTCACTGGCAGTTCGAGGGTAGCAGAAAAATTGGCACACGACTTAAATGGACGTATTAAATTGGAAGACGCTGGTTTCGACTGGAAAATTCTCGGGCCCGATGTCCAAGAGGTGTTTAATATTGTAATTTCGTCATTTACTCGTGTTTTTAATTCTCATTTCCTACATAAAAAAAAAAGTTTCAAATGCAATTATGTTGTAGGAAGATTATGTTGCTTGGGTTTGCGATCAAGACGCATATGCATGAGGTGATTGTAATAAAAGCTTCGTTTAACCTCTTTCGATCCACGATTAATCCTCGGAGTATTTTTATTCATTTTTTTCCTCCATATATTTCATGCTATTTATAGAACTGGGGAAAAAGCTCTCTTGTCCAAAAATTAACCGAACTTGCTGCTAGAAGAAAGCTCGACGACTTGACTGTTGGCCCTGTCCTTACAGTAAGTTATTTTCCTTCTTTCCTTTTTTCTTCCTCACGTTTTTGTGCCGTTAAATCTGAGCGTTGAGTCGTAAAAGCAATTTCTTACGTCTTATTTTGGTTGTTCTTTTTGGGGGGCTCAAGTGTACGACCGAAGCAATGCTTCACCACAAGAACGAACTGCTGAAAATCGAAGGATCGAAACTGTTATTTGGCGGCGAAGCGTTAGAAAAGCACACAATTCCCTCCATTTACGGCGCGATCAAACCTACTGCAGTCTTCGTTCCCCTCGAACAAATACTGAGAGACGAAAACTTCCACCTCGCAACTAAAGAAATCTTCGGCCCATTCCAAGTACGTGTAGAATACCGTAATATGATTTCGTAATGTAACTATTTATCGTCGACGTGTTTCTTTATTTTTTTTTTATTAGATCGTCACGGAATACAGACACGAACAGCTTCCGTTAGTCTTGAATGCACTTGAAAGAATGCAAGCACATTTAACTGCTGCTGTTGTTTCAAATGACCCTTTGTTCATACAAGTAAGAAGATCTATCTTTTGGTTCTATTATTACATAATATGTATAATATAAATTCATATGTTCTCTAACATATAACATTCATACGCAGGAAGTTGTAGGAAACTCAGTTAATGGAACCACTTATGTGGGATTAAGAGCAAGAACTACAGGGGCTCCACAAAACCATTGGTACACTTGCAAAAATCAGATAATAAAAATAATAATAATAAAATTATTTTTTTTTGTAAAAAGTATATATATCCCGACGAACTCTTTTGTATAGGTTTGGCCCTTGCGGCGATCCCCGAGGGGCAGGCATAGGCACGCCCGATGCAATAAAACTCGTATGGTCGTCTCATAGAGAAATTATTCAAGACTTTGGTCCGATCCCACAAAATTGGACAATCCCGCGCCCGACGTGAACGAGGAGATTTTCGTTTTTTCTTAAATAAAAACTAAACTCCATTTTGTCGAAAATTATTTCGTTTTTTTTTCGATATTTATATATATTCGACGGGTGAGAAAATGGACTTATATGGAAACTGATGGGTGTCTATAAAGAATTATTGAAAGCCATCCTAACTAAGAATGGGACGTGACATAATATTTAAGTAGGTAGCTACAAAATTGGGTCTTTCATTTAATTACAAAGTCCCAACAGTACATAGCAACTTGTAATATTAATTAATGCATCGACCCCCCCTAAACTAAGGAAGCAACGATAATGTGGCCCTTATGGGCTATTATAAATCAGACATTCCATCTTCTTGCATTTACGACATTTTATTGCAATCCTATATATTTAGACTTGAGAGTACAGTACATACAAAAACAGAGTTTGTTTTATTATAAATAGATGAGCTTCTTACTCGAGTTTTGATGCATTTTTAGCACACGCACACACATACACACACATATATACATATATATATATAAGCTAAGTTTGAAATTGTTATTGAATTGCTAATACTTACTTTTTGAGGAGTGAAATAATGATTGTATGGTAACTTGAAGTATCTCAAATGAGATTTCGCATAACGTAATTCAGTGCAGTAGTAAGTCTAAAATGATACTCCCTCCGTCCTGCTAATTGTATCACATTTTTCCATTCCGGGCGTCCCACTAATTTTATCACCTTTCCTTTTTGGGTAAAAAACTAAACACCATTTTAAATGTAATTAAAGGGAAAAGTAAATGGTGGGAATAATTAGGAAAAGTATATCAATTTAAGCAAGTTGTTTATATCTAACTCAATTGTACTATATTGTTATAATAATGTCACCTTAATTTGCGTGTCCAGCAAGTTATGTGATAAAGTTACTGTGACGTAACGAGCATATGGGTGTATTGATATTGCTTGATACTAAATTAAGTAAAACATCGATATCACAACTCACATCAACGTCTTAATGAATGTCGAAGTGATGAAAATTATTTCCAGCTAATATATATATAACCCCACTGCATTTAACACCCCCCTATGTACATTAGTACTGTTATCATTATTTTACCCTAAACGCTATGAAAACTTAAGAGACGTACTTGAAATGAAATCGCAATAACTTGCCTCCATGTGACATTATTGAATTGTTAAATAATAATAATTGAAAAGGGCATTTTATATAACGGTAAATTCCCTTGCAGTACCTTTCAACATTTCAACTTCCTTTTAAATACCCCTCGAACTATTTCTTCCTTATAACTAACCATTTGAAAATTTATTCATGTTCAGTACCTCAAAAGCTCTTTTCAGCGTTAAATAGACGAAAATACCCCCGACTCACATATCAAAAAAGCTGAATAATTATTTTTCACATGCATTATACCAAAAAAATCGTTATTGTACCAACAAAATTGGACATTGTACCAGAAAATGGTGAAATTATACCATCTGTTTCGGTTATTATACCAGTAAATAACGTTAGTCGAATTTATACAGTGAAATTGGATGTTATACTAATTGATTTTGAAATTATACCAGAAACTTTAGAAATTATACCAACTATTGTCGTAATTATACCAACAGATTTGTACACTATGTCAGTTGGTATAATAATGATAACCGTTGGTATAATAATCAAAACAGTTGGTATGAATAGCGTTATTATAATTTACAGCGAAATTGGACGTTATACCAACTGATTTTGATATTATACCAGAAATTGTAGAAATTGTACCACATGTTTTGGTTATTATACCAGTAAATAACGTTATTCGAATTGTAGAAATTGTACCACATGTTTTGGTTATTATACCAGTAAATAACGTTATTCGAATTTTATACAGTGAAATTGGAAGTTATACCATCTGATTTTCAAATTATACAAGAAATTGTAGAAATTACACCAACTGTTGTGGTAATTATACAACAGATTTATACAATATACAAGTTGGTATAATAATGATAACAGTTGGTATAATTAGAATAACAGTTGATATAATAATCAAAATAGTTGGTATGATGTCCAGTTTAATTTCAGAAAATTTCGTCCGTTTACTGTTTGGGGTATTAAACAGGCAACTTTTTCGCAGATGGGTACTGATAAAGTATAATTTTTGTCAGAGGTACTGATAAGGAAGTTCAAATTTGAAAGGTACCGACAGGGAATTTACACTTATATAATGATGCAATAATAGACTTCAACCCCTATAAATATATATTATATGCATTATTTACCACAAGCCCCTTTATCAAATTCGCGACATATAACTCCCACGAATAAATATCTTCCCAAGCCCACACCTCAGAAACGAAAAAAGTCAAAACATATTAAAACTAATAACACTTTCCCAAACTAAATTCAAAATTAAAAGTTTCTTGAAAAAATATCGTAAGAAGAAATATCATCCGAACCCCAATTATCGCATACTAGATTCGTCGATGTCCCCCCGAACTGATCATTATTTGCAGAAAACACCCCAATATCTTGCAGTTCAGTCCCTGAAGACCAAAACGTATCTAATTCAAGCCCAAGTTCTTGACGACGTTCATCGCCACCGCCGAGCAGCTCAAACACGTCATCAGAACCTTCGCCGCCCATCGCCATGAAATCATTTCCTTGAACTTCACCGCTATTGATCACATCTTCGCCGACGAACATATTAGGAATCATCATCATATCCACGTTATCATAATTCTCGTACTGATCAAACATAGCTGCAATAGCATTATTATTACTATCCTCCGACGATACACTTGTCTGAAAATTGCAAGAAGACGACGACCCACTTCCATCTAAGGGACTATAAGAGTCCTCATTGTTCTTATCATTACCATAGCCGCCGGCGTAAGGATTCACATACTCGGCGTAAACTGCAGCAAGGTCGATTTCGCTGGACCCCACATGAGCAGCAGCGGTCGGAATACACGCCGGGCCCACTTGATCCGACCCACGGCCGGACTGCCGCCTAGCTCGGCGGCTCTTCCGGCAACCTCCGCCGACCGGCACGTTTCTGAGGGACCCACCTTTTGTCCAGTATCTTCTGCACCCTTTGCAGAAGTACCTTGGCTGAGACAAGCTGTAGTTGTTGTAATAGCAGAACTTTGTGTTAGAAGAGGCACATCTAGGGCAGTTCGGCGCCAGTTCGGCGCCGCCGTTGCACGGCCACTTCGCCGCCCGTTGTGCGCCGTCATCGGCCATGAGCATCGGCGGAAGACCCATCGGCGGCGGGCATTGTTTGGTGCTGTTTGCGAACATTCCGATGAGATAGAAATGGTGTTGTTGAGATGATACTATGGTTTGATTCATAAATGACGATTTAGTTTAGTGTGTGAAGAGAGTGTTTGTATTGTAAGCATATATAATGTATATATACATATATATACACACGCGCGAGTAGGGTTGGTGGTGTGTGTGGCTTGTTCGTACGTGTGAAGGGTTTCTTTTTTTCATTTTGGTGTGTGGTAATAATTTATGTTATTTCTTAGTTTTATTTGATGAATTCTGAGTGTGGAAGCATACGTGGGCGGTTAGCGAGCCGTTAGGAATAAGGAATAAATCACATGTGATGTCAATAAATTTAATCAAATAAATAGATAGGGCGAAGCCCACAAGATATCGTCATTACGAAGTGGGTTTTACGTTTAGGTAATGTGATATTTCTTGATCGGTGTATATGAGCGTGATTGATGACTATTGGTCAATGATTTCATATTTGTCCATTTGCTTATAACTATCAATCATGCAACTTCAAATTATCCCTAAGAATCAAACTTTGCTTTTTCAGAATACGGATGTACTAAAAGGAAGTATATATTAAAAGGTAGTAATTTATATTTTTTAGTTTATTTTAATATAATATATACCGAGTTTATGTGGGAGGGTAAAATGATTTGTGTGTTAATTGTCATTTCTCCCACGTACACAAGTGCTAAGTTATATGACGTACATTTATTATATATAAATTGCCCCTATTTATTTATGGACTAAATACAGAGTACTTGACTCGTCTAGGGATCAGCAAAGTTATAAAAAATTGTGATTAATTAATAATATATAGGAGTATCTTAACAAGAAATTGTGTCTTCCGCGTGGCGAGTGCGCCAACAATGTGCGCGTCAATAGACAATCAAAGATGAATTATGGCTAAACTAGAAATTTCTAAAATAAAAAATATTTCCTGGATCTAAGTTCATGCATGGTTAAATTGTAACTCACGTCATTCCTCGAGTTAACTTGATTAAATTAGAATTAATCAAAGTCAACCTATTTCATTCGAAAAGCTATTTGTAAAGTCAAAGTTCATGCTTCTCCTATCTCTTAGCTTAACGATACATGATCCCTCCTTTCAGGGTCAACAACCATCTAACTTAAAACTTAATTACTTCCTTTAATTTTTCCCAACTATTTTCCCGCTGGTAACTTAAATCCTCTTTTATTATTTATTTGATTCAATCACTATCGAGTTGTTCATATCATAGCCGATGCGTACGGTACTTGATTTACTATCCATTGAACGAAAATGAAAGGCCATGTTTGACTGGGAAACCTTTATATATAGCATATCGATGAGACGAAAGTTATTACATTTTCGATTCACATTCTAAATCAAATACAATCCATATGTCCAACTTCTCCTTATAGTAGTAAAAATATGAAAGTTACATTTCATGTGGATGTTGCAAGTCATTTTCTATCAATAATAATATGATCAGACTTTCCTAGAAGCAAATCGGTTACATTAAAGGACAAAGAAAAGAGGAAAACCATCTATATAAACTAAGATGTAACAAAGAACTAACGTTGAAAGAAAAGTCACCACAAGATGAAATATCAGTAGAGCACATTCAAGTGAAAATGCAACAACAGAAAAACAATTCCACAGTTTTTTTGTTTGCAAAAACAGAAGACAATCTGCAAAAAAAAGGACCAAGTGTTCATTCATAGCATCCCACTCTTCTCATTCAGTAATCTCTTAAGACTTCCTTTGAGGCTTGTGTTTCTGATCTCATCGAGCGTTTCTTGAAGAACGTGATGACGCTTTTCGACCCATTGAGCTTCGTTTACAGTCCTCTCAGCCTCTTTGACAAAACAATGGGATGGATTAACACAATTGTTATCGAGATTTAAAAAACTGATACATCAAAATTTGTAGTACTCATGGCCTATCTTACCTTGAAATGCTTGTTCAAAAGTATCCTCATGAACTCGCTTCGACTTCTTCTTGTGCTTCTTAACTCCTCGAGAGATCATAGTATTTCGAACTTCGAGGGGCACTCTGGGACATTCTCTGTTTAAATGGATAGTCATTCTTTCGATTCCTTGTTCAGACACATAGCCACAGTACCTACACTTGAGGCGCTGTCCCATTTCGTCTAATGGGATAGCGTGTTCAAACATATCGTGTAACTTCCTCGCCTTTTTAGAAGGTTTTGGCGCGCCCGTGTATCCTTTTGAAAACAAAAAAAAAACAAAAACAAAAGAACATGAAAGAATTCGGTAAAATCATTGTGTTTCAAACTTTTCAATTTGAATTTTCGTACCACTGCACTTTCGAACCCAGACAGCATTTGAGGTGATTGACCACTCGCTGAACCACTGTGCCATGACGGTTTTAACCTCGTGTGGTACTTTAGGACAACCTTGGAGTTGAATTTCTGAGGAGCCACCGCCTAAATGAGCCTTTAGGCGTGAGATTCCTCCATACATTGATATGAAACCGCAGTGCACACACTGTGTTTTTTGCCTGGCTTCATCCAGCGCTCTAGCATGTTTCCATGCATCGTCTAGTGGTCGACCTTTCTTATCGCCTTGTGTGCCAGCTGTTTCAACGTCATAATACGAAAAAACCCCATTATATAATATCGAATAAAACGAGGAAAATAGTAAAAAAATTTGTTTACCAAGAGATTTCTTCTTTGTTTTGGATGACGACGATGAGATATCGAAATTTCCCGACTTCGCTTCTTCCATATTATGAAATATAGGAGACATCATATTTCCTACCCATTTCGGTGCAACTGCTTTGGTCTCATTCAACTCCGCGGACGAGTCGACGTGCATTTTCAGTTCTTGCCCGCCCAAATGTACCCTAAATTGAGGAATTCCCGAGTGCGAAGGACCAAAACTTGATGACTCATTCTCCGTCTTATGACCACTTACAGCGAATGGAACTATATCTTCTGCAAACACAGATTAAGGATGTAAGGATGGGTAGTACCATCACAAACATATATATGGTGCCACTGAATGGTATGGCAGTTAAAAGCCACAACAACACACCTCTGATCTCCTTCGTCCAAACAGCTTTGGTGGTCTTTAACCAGTCATTGAACCAAATACTCATGGACTTCTTCACTTGTGGTGGAACATCATCGCACCCTGGTAAGTGAATCCTAGGATGTCCACCACCCAAATGTGCCTTGAGACGTGAAATCCCTCCATGCCAGGAAACAAAGCCACAGTACTTGCATTCTGCTTTTTGTCTCAGTTCATCCAACGGTTTAGCGTGTTCCCAGGCATCGTCTAAGCGTCTCCCTCGTCTTTCTGATCTAGCAGCACTTGTCACTGACTTGCGCCAAAGAGAAAAAGGAAAAGGGAAGGCCAAAAAAAAGATTAGAATATTTGCAAATTGAAAAATTCTATCCTAAGGACCTAAAATCAATTCAAATCAGATGGACTAGCATCTCGTATGTATAACGTGAGCTCAATCGATATAATTTCTCAATACGAGATGACTCATCTTACTGGTCTCTATAATGATTACTTTAGATAAACAATAAATATAAAGCCTTTTCAGTTTAGATAGATATAACAAAGTGGAGGAGATAGATATGTTATATAAGAAACTGAATAAGAAAATCAAATATGATTGTTCACAATCTTAGATATGACTAACAGAAATCCGTTAATTTCAAGTGAAGTAGTGATAGATTCCAATTCTCTCACGAAAGAATTTCTATATACACCTATCCTCACCGCTGATTGCTCGAAAATGGTAAGGAAGCAAAGCCTATCTCCCTACCCCATTCAAATCGAACATTAAGAACTCCTTCGATAATTATAATAACTTCTTAGCTCATGAACAGCCCAATGACGTCAACATAATACGAGAAAGGGGAAACAAAAGAATCAGTTATGTTGTTACTGTTTCAAAAGGAGTTACATTGATCATGATTGATGGAGATGCTCATTGGACTCCCTTGTCCCTCAAATCTCATATGATTGCCTGAGTTTGGAGACAAGTCTTGTTCCTCACGTTTTTGTGCAAGAGCGTGCTTCTCCAACTGACGAGATGAAGCAGTTCCTTGATCCTTGAAAACTCCCCAAAAATAAGGTTTGCCTTGAAATCCTTCACAGAAAATTAAAACATATATATATGAATATATTTGGTTGAAGAAATCCTTCTCCAATGGAGGCAAAAAACTGAAGTGTCACTTATTCCATAATAGACGTGAGTGAAAAATCTCACTGTGAAGCCTCTCCGGCAATAGAAAAGAAGTAAACACCAAGAGCTCGGATTTTCCAAGCACAGCTCTAAGCCCAGACTTGACATAGACTGCATCGTTGAGCAGCATTTCAAGAGCTTTTTTATCTCTGTGAAATCTTAAGTACGTTAAAAACATGCAACGATGTTTTCTTTTCAGATGACATTAGCCAAAAAAAACCAAAATCTGATATGTTTTAACCACCTCTCTTCTGGAAAGAAGAAGAGTGCAATAGACTGCTCCGTTGGCGAACCCCAAAATGTAGATGGCCATAAATCAGGCAAAGGACACATTTCCAAGTACAACAACTCTGGCAATTTACTAGTCACATCCCAAATTTGAGAGCTCGCTTTGTCCGATACATGCGCAGAGATGCGTAAATCCATGTTTCGACTGGGAATCTTAAACCTTCCCCTGAATCATACGAACAAAAAACTTAAATTTCTCATTTTTTTTAATTAAGCATAATAAATAACATAAAATCCATCCGTGAGGTTAATGTAATCGTACCTCCATGCCGCAACAACGACTGGCTGTGCAGACACATCATCATCGTATGGGCGCTCACGTTTTATTACATGATCCATTGTTGCATTCACTAGATTCCCTGGTAACAAAACGAATTGTTTTAAAAAGTGATAGCAACAAAGTTGTAACTAGTTAAGTTTTCTCTTTCTCTCAACATCATCCGTTGTCATAAGTAAAAGTCGTCCCGTTCTAGAGTTAACTCTTCAGAAACAAAAGATAACACAACAAGGCAATCGTCTTCCTTTTTTTTTTCAGTAAGCACATCAAAGCAAAAGATCATATAGATTAAGATACAACACTATCACATTCAGCAACAGAAGCGAAAACAAAGAGCTATTCAAACTCGTTATTACTACATAAAAACTTAACATTTAGGGCAACAAAGAGAAGTCGAGTCAAATTTCATGCCCGTTAAAAAGGGAAAAAAATGACAATCACCACACGCTCAAGCGCCCAGCTCCAAACCCTCGGTGGGCCCTTTTTAAAACCCCAATTTTACAGAAGTCCTGTACTAAGTCGTCGAAAGTTACAAGAAAAAGAAATCACAGAGCATAAGCTAATGCAAGTGAGAAACTTGCGCATTACCTCGGAAGATTTTGATGCTGAGCTCGTTCTCAATCGGTCTAAGGAGAAATCATCGCAGGTTACACTTTCCCAAAATTTTCACTTTTCGCGGAGCTCTGAGGAATAAATAATTGAGCTGTAGCCTGTAAGCAGAAGTGCATTTTTTCGTGTTGAAACCGAACTTTTCTGAGTATTCCATTTAGCACCCTTAGGTTTCGATAATTTCTATACACAGCTCCAATTTTGTAAGTTGCCAAAATATTGTTATTAAAAACATTTAATTTGCTTATCGAATATCCGTTAATTATGTTTAACAATTTGATACTCGTAACAACTAAAATTACATCGATCTCCATATATTATATATTATCATCATCATAATGCAAAATTATTGTTATCATATCGATTTATTCAAGGAATATCACTTTTTTATAGTGGTTTTTCACTTAGTCGTGGTACTTGGTAGTGCTCCAGCTCCACCAATCTGTTCTTTATCAATAAAAACTTAGTAATCAAAACATATTTCCACGATCTTCTTTCTATTTTTAGAAGAAATGTTATATTGTTTTTCGAAATAAATAAAAAAAAATAAATTAGTTAGTGTGAGGAATAACTAATGAATGGTTTGATGAATATTGGAAGAGTCACTATAGACGAACCACGTTTGCTGTTACATTGAAGTTTAATTTGATTGTGGTGGTAGGACATGTAATATGATTTTATTTCTGAATTTTTTTCACTAAATGCTGCACGGTTATATTATTCGTACATTTATAAAGAAGATATACACAGTGCGAGCCACCACAATATCCTTATAACACGGTGAGAATTACACGTTTGGAAATGAGAAATACCACGCTTTGATTTTAAATTCTAACATGGCCCAGCTCTTTCATTTAATTACGAGAATGTTTCTTCATATCCAACACCAAGACTATATATTCTTGCTAAATCTTACATCATCATTAGGTCTTATGCTACCTACAATATATCCTTTTCCTGTTTAAAATGGATAATGTTAAAATATCCTAGCTCGGTACGTAGTTGCTATATGACTGTTCAAGAATTATAAACGTGTTGAAATTGAACAGTGATTCCAGATGAAAATCAACGTAGTACATGTAATAATAATAGAGTTTATATCCTAATCATGATTTAACAACCACATATTGGTAATAGATACTGTTCCAAACGAGGGTTTTCCTGTATTCTATCATAGTATTCTGATAAAAATGAAATCTTTCTTAAAAAATCAATTAGAAATGATAATTCGAGAAATAAATATGGTATGGGTGGAACATATTATCTACGTACCCCACATCAGCTAATGCCCACAAGTAGTCATGGTGGAGATGACGATACTGTGAAACGTGCGAATATGTAATGTGGTATATGTACATCAATATGCGTGAGTGCGTGTGCGTTTTAAGTATAAATATGTGCTTCTCTACAGATATAATCCATCTCTAACCTGCATTTTTACATTTATATAAGTAAAAACAGAAGCATTAAAGATAAATAAATATGGCGGCGGCATTTATGAAGAACATTTTAGATAAATACACGCCTTACATGGCAATAACATTCGTGCAGTTAGCATATACAGGGATGTCACTCTTGTCCAAAGCAGCAGTAAACAAAGGAATGAATCCTTATGTGTTTGTTGTATATCGCCAGGCTTTTGCAACAATTGCCTTGGCTCCATTTGCTTTCTTTCTCGACAGGTAATAATAATTCTTACTTTTATTCATTTATTACTACTGTACTGTAATAGAGTTGTGTTGTTGTCTTCGTTGTTCTTAGTACACTGATTTATTTTTTCCAGGAAGAAAGCTACTCCCATGTCCTACGGCCTTCTCTTGAGAATTTTCTTCGTCTCTCTAGTAGGGTAAATTAATTCGTACGTGTACTTAACTCCATTACGTTTCGACGAAATTTACAAGTTTAATTCATTAACCATATATATCATAATCCAGGATCACTTTAAGCTTGAATCTATTCACATATTCGATGAAATACGTGGCTGCAACTTTCGCCTCGGCTAGTATGAACACAATCCCAGCGAGCACTTTCTTGATCGCAGTTATATTCAGGTAAAGCATACGATATCCATTTGTGTTGTATATACTATATATCGTGAATATGAATAATATGATTATTAACTCTGAAACTAGGGTCGAGCATTCTTCGATAAGAAAATTCCCAGGGCTCGCCAAGCTTGGAGGATCTGTTCTAAGTCTTTGCGGTGCAATGGTAATCGCCTTCGTCAAAGGTCCCCAAATCAACTTCATAAAATGGTCAGACGACGAATATCTTCACAGTACCAGTTCAGACAATCATATTATAACTACAATAAGCAAAGCTCAGATGATCGAAGGTTGTCTCCTTATGATCACTTCTAGCACTACTTGGGCTTCATGGCTTGTGCTGCAGGTTGAAATTATATATATATATATATATATATATATATAATTTCACTCTAATATGATATTTGCTTTTGATATTTAATTAATCTTTTCATCAACCTTTAGGCTCTTTTGGTCAAGAAATATCCAGCAAAATTTCGACTCACCATGCTACAGTGTTTCTTTAGCTTAATACAATCGATGGTATGGGCAGTGATGAAAGAGAGGGACATATCATCGTGGAAAATTCAATGGGATTTTAATCTTTTTTCAGTGGCTTACTGCGTATGTTTTTCTCAATTATTGTTTCAATTCAACTGTATGTCTGTCTGCCTCTTTAAAATTATAAATTTCTGATTAATATCACAGGGAATAATGGTGACAGGAATATCATATTGGTTGCAAATATGGGTCGTCGAAAGAAAAGGCCCTTCATTCACTGCCTCGTTTACTCCATTAGTATTGATTTTTACAGCCATTTTCTCTGGAATTTTGTGGAAGGAGAGGCTTTACTTGGGCAGGTTCGTTCGTGCGTGGATATTCATGATTAGTACTTTTGTTATCAAAAGTACTATTAAAAAAAATCATATATATATGTGTGTGTAGTTTCTCGAACTTGTCTTTGGTCACTGGTGCAGTATTTGTGGAGCTGTATTGCTAGTTGGAGGCTTGTACTGCATCGTATGGGGGAAGAACAAAGAGTCGGGACGATTAGATGCAATAAATAATAACTGTAATAATCAAGATTGTAAAGATGAAAGCCTTGTTTAGTAGTAATTGGAGGCTTCATTACCAACCACTTGTACATAACTGTAATAAACAACAGAGATATAAGTTCAACCTCCGAAATCCTTTCTCAATACTCGCTGAAAGATCGTTTTTCGATCCAACCCAACAAAGAAAATCTGCAACCTTTATTCACAAACCGAGATAAATGTCACCTTTTTTAGGGCCAACCAAGACTAGAAATAGCATTTGGCCAATATGGTCGCATTTAACAAACAAACGACAATCTAAGCTTCACTAGGAAAAACAGACAAACTACGAAAAACAGAGGAAGAAACAAAAC
Source organism: Craterostigma plantagineum (assembly GCA_027422505.1). Lineage (NCBI taxonomy): Eukaryota > Viridiplantae > Streptophyta > Magnoliopsida > Lamiales > Linderniaceae > Craterostigma > Craterostigma plantagineum. Next base: position 215,418 of record JAPQWV010000052.1, on the reverse strand, counting down.
AACAGACGATTCTTGCAAAATACAACCATTCCCACAATGGAAAGAGCGACCATCCATCATCACTTGTGAATATTGCAAGAACAGTTCTCCGCCCCAATATCAGCCGCAAGACAAGGAGGCTCCACCTTCCCACCTTCGTACCAAGCCTCTCTCCCCTTAACCAGCTCGCTCAAGAAATAATCCAACTTCTCAACGGTAACGTTAGGCATCACTATTACATGAGCCATGTTTCCCTCGCAAGCCAACTGCCACCTTCTTACAAACTCTTCGTCTCGGGGACGCTCGAACACAACTGTGCTGCTCAGCTCGTTCAGCATGGCGCTGATGCCCGACTCCCTTAGCCTGTCCTTCAAGTAGTGGGCGTTTCTCAGGCATTTTTGAACCTCCTTTTGGAACCCTTTGTAGCCCTTACGGTTGAGTGTGTACCATAGGAAGACGGGGGCGTGCCCATTTCTGCTGCCCATGATCGTTGCATCCCTTGAGGCAAGATACTCCACGTTGCTCGAGAGGACGTTGATGTGCTTGAGCCTCGTGAGCTGCACGCCACATGGCATGGGGCAGCCCACGAACTTGTGGCCCGAGACGCTGACGCTGCCGATTGGTTTCTTGAAGGTCACCTTTGGAGCCTGGATTTTGATGGAAATGGAGTTTTATGTAAGAGTTGATGGAACGATCTGAGCAGCTAAGGGTTTATGTAAGAGTTGAAAGAACGATTTGAGCAGCTAAAACTGAGGGCTTACTTTTTTGACGAATGGCATCATGAGGCCAAAGAGTGCACCATCACAATGAATGTAGAACCTGTCGTGCGAAAAGCCACAGTCTTCGAGGGTCTTTATGACAAGATCGAGGTCATCGACGGCACCTTTGACAGTAGTTCCTGTTAAATTGAGGTTATACGACAGCGCCAGCTTTCAGAGAAATCGTATCACAAGAGTATTTCAAGTCTATAGATAGATATCGATTAAGCATCAACGGATAACATTACCTATGTTGACATTGATGATTGCTGGTTTATCTTTGTTTGGTAGCAACTTGGCCTTAAAATCAGCACAGTCGATTTCTCCAGTCAACAAAGTTCCAATCTTTATGCACTCCATTCTGTACATTCTTGCTGCTTTGAACACAGAGTAGTGAGACTCCTTTGATGCGTAAAGAATTCCATCAGGAAACACTTCTCTCCTGTACGGATCAAAAGAACAGTGAAATAAACATAAAAATGAAAAAAAGTGCTACAATTTTATAAGAAAAAGAAAGGTACACAAACATTAGCAAAGAAACAAACGTGTGGCATCACATCATACCCGACTAAGATCCCATGGAGGTTACCCTCAGTACCGCAGTTTGTCATGTAACCCCAGTAATCATCCTTTTCAATCTCCCAAAGGCGGGCAAACCAATCCAAGACGCCAACTTCAAACTGCCTCGAGTGGACACCGTAATTGCTCTCGATAAACGGATCTCCGAGGTTGTTTATAGAGAAATGCTGCAACTGCGAAAGTGCTCCATAGTCGAAGTCTAGATTATATGGATACCCTGAGGTGAAAATTGAAACAGTGCTAGCTCCAATTATCATCGTATTATAGAACTAGATTCACTCATTGAAGCGAACAACGCAGCTAGACCCATAGCAACAATCAACGCATACGAGTACTAATCAGTAGTTTACCCAAAATAATCACGGAAAACAGCTACTAAGAGGTAGGTCCAGCCTTTTTTTAATACCTAAATGGTGCTTGGTCCTTTCAATCAGCGTCTTCCTGTACCTAGCCAGAATACCAGCCATGTGCGCCTCTTTATCGCCGGTATCATCGTCGTCGGCGTCGGGCTCCGTCACCTCCAAGCTCATCGTGTGCACGTTCCTCCCCAAAACTATCTCGCGCTTCTTCTCATCGCCGGCGCCGTTCGATTCGACAGCTGGAGGCACGGGCTCCGCCGCCACCAGGGTCGGATCGAGAGGCTCCGACCCGTTAGAAGGCTTCCCATTTGCTACAGATCCGTTCAGCGACATCTTCGGATTCAATTAAAACGAGGAAGGTAAGAGCGCACGAAGATAAATATAGATCTGTGAGTGCGAGGGAGAACTTCGTTGGAGAACGGAAGATTAGGGATGGAGAGAGGAATCTGTGAGCGAAGCTCGCGCCAATGGTGGTATGCTTCTGCGTTGATGATAATCAGTGATTAGGAGAAATTTCTGGTAAGGCTATGCATTTATTTATAATGTCGGTTTATTATATTTAAGCATAATTAGTTAAGTAATCATCTTTGCAAAGGATCGATGCTAGGCAAATGGGCCCACCCCACCACCACGTGACTCGATAGCATGAAATCGCATGTTCCACATTTACTATTCCCTCTACGTCCCAAATGATCTGATCCGTTGAATTTTAAATTGTCCAAAAATTTTCTTTTTTGGTGATTAATTCATTAATTTTATATTCCACCAAATAATTAAATCATCATATTTCATGTGATTTATAAGTTAAAATAAAACACATTCAATATATTCCTTATTTTATAATGATTAATTTGATATCTATATCATGTATTTTTTATAATCATAATAATTATTTTAACAAAAGGGGGAGAATTGCGGGATGGACAATTTCAACCATGACTCGACCACGGTGGGGGGTGGAAAATTGAATTGAATATTCAGGAAAATATTTCTATGATTCTTAGGGTCCCACAAATCAGGAAAATATCAGTTATTTGAAACACGGGCTTGAACATCATAGTAAAGGCCTTCATATTTTTCTTACATGGGCCATGGAATAAAATGTACGCTTGTTGGGCCTAAGCTTTATATATTATATATCGACATTTCATTAAATTAGACAATTTTGAGTACTTGAAGAAGTAGAAATCATTATCTAGTTGGAATAAAAATGGATTTCGATTATAATCGAAATAATTCAAGAAAATTTGATTGTTGGTTGAAAAAAGGGCATTCTTTTAAGCTAAGTCACTTCTCAAGAACCCTTTTGCATGATTATGATTATGCTTTATGGGGGAATTATCATTGCTAGTCAATTTAGACATGGAACATGTTTTGAGGTTCATGTCACGCTTTAATCTATATTGATTGGTATATATAACTCCAAAATAATTTAATTTATGGGTGACGTCGTGTCAAGAAGGCCCATTCGATCTTTGAAACTTGGCTTCTTCCCCACCTAAGTTTAGCCTTTGTCTCATATTATATTCCCCTTTCATTTTGTCATCATTGGTGTTATCTGTCACTAAGGGGGGATTTTTCCAATTTTAGATTAATTAATCAAATATGTCAACCGTGACGATGATGATATTAGCAAGGCGGCCTTCAAATCTCATCATGATATCTCTCACTTTAAATTAATATGTAATGTATTTCTAGACAAGGTTGATTTTTTTTACTATTACTTACGTAAGTTATATCGTCGAAGTAAACGTCTCTTTCGTGGTTAGAACGTCGGCCATAGAAAAATTCGGAATTTCAGAGGCAATGTAATATATCATTTATTATTTATTAAACAGGCAATGTGGAATCATTACACTAATAATATCATAGATAAACAAATGGCAAGCACTTGTAGGTTGATCTTCCTCGTTCCATTCATACTTTATTTTGTGGGACACCATCAACTAACTGTGTTTGCTCACCTACACAAATCTCAAAAAATAAAATAAAATAACAAGTAATGGCTCGTGCTACAAAAAAAGAAAAAAGAAAAAAAAGAATAACGTTCTTCAATTATAGATATGTACTCTCAATAGTTTGTAAATAGTCTTCCGAATCAATTACAGTACATGATATGTATTGTGTTGATTTTATATATGGTTTCGCAGGTATTTTTTCATTCGGCTATTAGTAGAATTTATATAGTTATGAATATGCTTTTTAACTTCGAACATAAATTTCTTATGAATCAAAGATCGACTAAGAAAATCCTTGCCATCTTCGCCTGTCTTATTGGCCCGGCCCGACCCGGCCATTTTCCTTCGGTCGACCCACTTTATCTTCTTACTAATTAATCATAAACGATCCATATTGCATTGTGTTAGAAAAATTTAAATAGAACCTAAAAGAAAGTAACGCCTCATTAATTTGACAAAGAAATAAGTCAATTAATGCTCAACTATAACAGTTATGTGATTAGGTAGTTTTATAGGATGGACCATTTATTTCTTGAGGGATATTAAATAAAAAGATGAAAAAAAAGAAGCTTCACTATTTAATTAAATTATAAAAATTACGCTTTCTCATTGTTAGTTTCTAATGTTTCTTCCCCAAAATATCACTCATTGTACGTATTTTCTCTTTAGACAAAAAGACAAGAAAACATTACTTGTTTAAACTAATTACTAAATAAATTCTCAAGACAACACAGATCCGCATGGTAAGAAAAGCTACACGTTCCCCCATCTAATAACAGCTCAACTTTTTCTTTTCTAGGAAACGCTGAAGCTGAAAACTATTCCTTTTTCCTCATCTTTGACTAGTGCAAACAAACTAGTCTTTGTTTTTCCTTACGAGCTCACCACTTCCTCATCACGCAGGCAAGAAACTCGCCCAATCTCTCTCTATCTCCTTCGTCCTCTTTGATCGTCTTTGAAAGCTTCAGATCTGTCAGTAGGCGAAGGTACTCTACTTGGAGAAAATTCTGGGCGTTGTCTGAAATCTGTTAGGGATTTATTTCTACAAAGGTGTGCGTGTCTGTGTGTGTTTTTATCTGCGTGTGGATGGTTGGCTGATAATGAGCGGCGAGGCATGGTGGTTGTGGTGTGGAGTCTGTGAGTGTTTTCTCATGGAATGGCAGATCTTGTTAGCTATGGTAATGCAGACCGTGACATTGAACAGGTAATAATTATCTATGTTTTATCCATTTTCTTTTGTGGGGTTTTGGATTTAGGCTTGATTAGTGGCAAAGATTTCATCTTTTTTTTTTTATATATATTTTTGCTGTTGATTTTACTTTGGTTTAGCTGTAAGTTGTAATATTTGGTGGATGTGATTATACTTCATCAATGAATGTTCTTTGGAGTCAAATTTAGGTCTTCGTGGCTTTCTCTTTATTACTTACCTTTTTTAGCATTCTTGGTTTTCCATGATTCTACACGCCTTGAGGGCTTCTTTGCTTAGATTTATAGTTATACGGAATCTCTGACGCAGGGGACTTTCAGACACAATTATGCTAATTGAAGATAGAAACTGTTTTCGTAGTTTAAGGGATCAGTTCATCGTAGATATAAAAAATGGATGCTTTTCTTCTTTAACCTTTAAAAGCTGCGATTACTGCTAGTGGAAACATTGCAGGTAGTGTATCTCTGATTTGCTTTGTGCTTCTCTTGTTACAAAGATAACCTTGCAGTAGTTGAGGGAAGACAGCTTACAGAATCTTGGACCGACTGATTTGGTTGCATTTATTGCGTTTAGGCGATGATATGAATTGCTATTATGAATCTTGTTTGGCAATGGTTATTACATCGAGGGTTAGGTCATATCGGACAAACGATCTCAACACTTTGGCCAACGCAAATAGTGTGACTAACACAGATCGCTTAGGTGCTATGCTCAGTTTGAGAGTTACATTCTGAAATCAGTTGGTTTAGGTAGCGTGAAGAAAGCTTGTCGTTTGGGGGGGGGGGGACAAATCATCTCAGCTCAGTAATATACAGAGATAAACATGTAATAACTGAGAGAGACTCCATTTCGGAGAATCTCGAACAAACTGATACGCATGCATTTATTGCGGAACTTCTTTAGATAGACACTAAAAGACGTAATCGATTCTTGTCGATAGCAGGCTAGCATTTATGTCGAATCAAAATCGACTAGGAAGGTTTTCTTTTTGTCAAGATTTTTGCAATTTTTTTCCTCATTTCGCTTTCTTTGCAGGCATTGATTGCTCTGAAGAAGGGAGCGCAGCTACTGAAATATGGTCGTAAGGGAAAGCCTAAATTTTATCCCTTCAGACTTTCTAGCGTAAGTCGAACGCCATAACTGACTGCTGTTATTACCGAGAAACGACTTGATAAATAATTCGATTCGAATCCTTCATTAGGACGAAACATCTTTGCTTTGGATTTCTAGCAGCGGCGAGAGAAGCTTGAAGTTATCTTCCGTTCTGAGGCTTATCCCTGGACAAAGAACCGTGGGACATCAAATTTTATCTTTTTCTTTTTCGCACTCTTTATTTTGCGTTATCTTTCGATCCTTCAAACACGTTAACCCTTTTTTTTTTATCTTTACAAGGCTGTTTTTCAACGTTACCTCCGCCCCGATAAGGAGTACTTATCCTTCTCTCTGATTTACAACAACGGGAAAAGATCCCTCGACCTGGTCAGTGGATCAAAAGTTTTTAATACCCTTCAAATATCGTATAATTGTATCTAAATTTTTAAAAAAAAAACTGACTTGCGTCGTATTTCCTGAAGATCTGTAAGGACAGAGTCGAAGCCGAAATTTGGATAGGCGGCCTTAAGACACTGATATCCTCTGGACAAGGCGGCCGCTCGAAGATCGATGGTTGGAACGACGGCGGCCTATGTTTCGACGTACTCTCTCTCTCTCTCTCTCTCTCTCTCTCTCTCTCTCTCCCCCTCCCTCTCTCCTCATTGCAGCATCGAATAAGCATTTAATTCCCAGTACATATAGTAAAAAAAAATGTTAATGCCCTATCACAAATTTCTCAGGACAGCAGAGATTTAACCTCAAACAGCCCTAGCAACAGCTCAGCGAGCGCCGCCGCCCGAGACTTCGGCTCGCCCGACTCTTCGGTCATCTCGAGCCTAACATCCTCGGCTTCTCCGAGGAATTACTTCGCCGCCGTCCCTTCCTCGGACACAGTAATCAGATCTCATGCGTCTTTGGACCAAACTCAAACGCCGGCCATGCATGTAATAAAAGCCAACTCAGACGCCCTTCGGGTCAGCGTGTCGAGCGCCCCGAGCACCTCGAGCCACGGTTCCCAGCCCGACGACTACGACGCCCTCGGAGACGTCTACGTATGGGGAGAAGTCGCGTGCGAAAATGGCCCCACCTCTTCTTCGAGGGCCGACGTTTTGGTCCCTAAGCCATTGGAGTGCAACTTCGTATTAGACGTCCACCACGTCGCCTGTGGGGTCAGGCACGCCGCCCTGACTACCCGTCGTGGAGAAGTCTTCACTTGGGGAGAAGAGTCGGGCGGGCGGCTCGGGCAGGGGACGGGAAAGGACGTCGTCGTCCAGCCTCGGCTCGTCGAGTCCTTAGCAGCTTCTCAGGTTGATTTCGTAGCATGCGGAGAGTTCCACACGTGCGCGGTGACCGCTTCCGGCGAGCTCTACACGTGGGGGGACGGGACCCACCGAGCCGGCCTATTGGGCCACGGCTCGGACGTGAGCCACTGGGTGCCCAAGTGCGTCTCGGGCCTGCTGGACGGGCTCTCTGTGGCCACGGTCGCGTGCGGGCCGTGGCACACGGCGCTGGTCACCTCCTCGGGCCGGCTGTTCACCTTTGGGGACGGGACGTTCGGCGCCTTGGGCCACGGAGACCGGGCTGGCGTCCCTTCCCCGCGCGAGGTCGGCTCACTCGCCGGGCTCAGGACGGTGGCCGCGGCATGCGGCGTGTGGCACACGGCCGCGGTGGTGGAGGTCATCCCGGGCCTGCAGTCGGGCTCGAGCTCGGGGAAGCTGTTCACGTGGGGGGACGGTGACAAGGGCAGGCTCGGGCACGGAGACCGCGAGCCGCGGCTCGAGCCCACGTGCGTGCCCGCGCTCATCGACCACGACTTCCGCAAGGTGGCGTGCGGACACAGCCTGACCGTCGGGCTGACCGCCTCAGGCAGGGTCTTCGCAATGGGCAGCGCCGTCTACGGGCAGCTTGGGAACCCTAAATCCGACGGGAAGCTGCCCTGCCCGGTGGATGACAGGCTGGCGGGCGAAATCGTCGAGGAAATATCATGCGGGGCCTACCACGTGGCCGTTCTAACGTCGAAAAACGAAGTCTACACTTGGGGAAAAGGGGCGAACGGGCGGTTAGGGCACGGAGACGTCGAGGACAAAAAGACGCCGACTCTAGTCGAATCTTTGAGGGACAGAAACGTGAAGTCCATTGCGTGCGGGTCGAACTACACGGCGGCGATATGCCTTCACAAGTGGGTCTCGGGCGCCGAGCAGTCGCAGTGCTCGGCGTGCAGGCAAGCCTTCGGTTTTACGAGGAAGAGGCACAACTGCTACAACTGCGGGCTCGTCCACTGCCACTCGTGCACTTCGAGGAAGGCCCTTCGGGCCGCTCTAGCGCCCAACCCGGGAAAACCCTATCGAGTCTGCGAAATTTGCTATGCTAAGCTGAGCAAAGTGTCTGAATCTTCGTCCTCGGGCAATAGGAGGAGCAGCACGGGCGGCGGCGGCGGGCCGAGGTTGTCGGGCGAGAATAAGGACAAGCTCGACAAGTCGGAGCTGAAGCTTGCTAGGTCTGCCATGTCGGCGAACTTCGATATCATAAGGCAGTTAGATAGCAAGGCGGCGGCTAAACATGGGAAGAAGAGCGAAGGGTTTTCCTTGGCTCGATCTTCTCAGTCGTTGTCGTCTCAGATTAAGGACGCCGCCGTTCGAACGGTTCCTCGGCCGATCATTACGCCTTCGAGCGTGAGTTCGAGGTCTGTCTCGCCTTTCTCGAGGAGGTCGAGCCCGCCTCGGTCGGCCACGCCCGTCCCCACGACGTCAGGCCTTTCGTTTTCGAAGGGAATCGCCGATGGTCTGAAGAAGACTAACGACGTTTTGAATCAAGAAGTCCATAAGCTACGAATGCAGGCGAGTATTATATTATGTACATGAACGAGGCGAGCGCGCGTTTTCCGTTTTTCCCCGAATTTAAGGGTTGGATTAAATTTTTTTTTTCAGGTTGAGAGCCTTAAGCAGCGATGCGAATCGCAAGAATTGGAAATTCAGAGATCGGCGAAGAAGGCACAAGAAGCTATGGCTTTGGCTTCGGAGGAGTCGATGAAGTGCAAAGCCGCCAAGGAAGTGATCAAGTCGCTCACCGCGCAGGTGTTTTTCGTCTCTTACATTATGATTGAGTTTTTCGATTATCATTTTCCTCAAATTTCTCGTTCTTAGGTGAAAGACATGGCCGAGAGGCTGCCACCTGGCGCCTACGATCCCGAGAGCCTCAAGCTGGTGTACATGCCTAACGGGTTCGAACCAAACGGGTCGACCCACGAAGGATCGAACGGGCAAATCCTCTCAAAACCAGCGACCATCGACGACAGTTCTTCTCACCTTCAGACAGAATCTTCCAACAATGCATCCAATTTATTGCAAGAACCATCGGCCCATATAAACGGCCATGACGGCGCATCTTTGCAATCTTACAGAAGCAGTTTGTCTGAAAGCGTAGAAGGCGGCGAAAACAATTTAAAGTCGAAAATTTCTTCTCCAATTCCGGCCGGGCCGGGCCAGATCGAGTCGGAGTGGATCGAACAGTACGAGCCCGGCGTGTACATAACGCTTATTGCTTTGAGGGACGGGACTAGGGATCTCAAGCGCGTTCGATTCAGGTAATCGATTGATCTTTTTTTTCAAACTTTTAGGCGGGGAGAAAAAAAGGAAGTTTGGATTTGAAAAGTGTTATTATCTTTTTTTTTTAATTGAATGTTTTCTAGTCGGAGGAGATTCGGAGAACACCAGGCGGAGACATGGTGGTCGGAGAATAGGGAGAAGGTTTATGAGAAGTATAATGTAAGAGGATCGGAAAAGTCAACGGCTTCCATGCCTATTGCTAGTGCTAGAAGGTCTGAAGGACCTTTCTCACCTTCTTCACAAATTTAGGATGAGATTAAAAAAAACAAGTGATAGTAGGATATTTAAATTAATCAGACCTGATAAAGGATTTGTATTATGTGATTATCTCATTTTTATTTTTCTCTTTTAACGTATACTATTTTTCTTTGTTCTATTAATTTTTTGGGTTCTCTCCTCTCCATTTGTTATTTCTATTTTTGGAATATGTATTATTATTCAACTAATGCACGACAATCCTACAATATTTTAGCTTGACGATGTTGATGTTAATAAATCTATTTTAATGATGTCCTCAAAATGTATGTGGAAATATTCCATCTTGGAAGTCTGAGGGCCAAATACAATCCATCTTGGTATAATAATAAAAGTCAGCGAGTTCGAATTTCAATGTATCATCTAGAAGATATATTAACGTATAGCGATGAAACTAATATTATATTCAATTCAAATATTGTTGTTGGTCAAACGTCGAGTCGAGATCAATCAAATCAATCTTAGCTTTGGAAAAACTGATCAATCCCTGGATATGTATTTTATATTTAACAATTAAGGCCAAGTATGCAATTTTATCATTGGGGTTCCGCGGTCTTTACACATAAATACTTCCTCTGTAAAAAACCTGTAATTTAGTACTTGCCAGCATTTTTTATAAGTAGGGACCTAGCAGAATAAATTTTTGCAGATTGGTATCCGATCCGCCACAGGTACGTCATACAGCACATTTGGATACACTATATCAACGTATTGTGGTACGCAATAGTTTAAAAAATGGTACGCCGTATTAGCACATTTAGGTACGTCCTATTTATACATTAGGTACGCCGTACAAACATATTTAGGTACCCTATATCAACGTGATATGGTACGCAATACACATAGGAAGATACGACATGACTGAATAGGTCGGTACAAATTAAATCGGGTACCTTTTGTAAAAATTTCTGACATATGTATTGATATGTGAGTTTTTATTCAAATAGGTTTTTATGTGTAGATAACTGAAAATTAAATTCCAACAAGAAGGTTCTTCTCTTGCAATAGAACATATTAAGAAAGATATATATAACAAGAATACATATTGTCCCGTTTATGACGATCGATTTTATGCTTCTTTGACCAATTGGCACTTCCTCGTTCTTCTCAATCTAAGAACTATATTGGGATATGTAATGTCAAAACACTATTAGCCTTCACTTTCATATTTTGATCTCATGCAATTTTGACATTATTATTTAATATGTATTCATTTTGAAGGCATATAACTAATCATTACATTGATGCAGATATTTTCTCATTGACATTTTCAAGTTTTCTTTTCTTTTAAAAAAAAATATATACTTGCCTGCTTGCCGTGATCATCACTTTGGAGAAAGATTTGATTGTCATCAATTAATCAATGAAGTTTTAACATTGTTTTAAGTTACGGAATTAAGAACTAATTATACCGAACGTATTAGATATAATCTAAATTTAATAACGGAAGCCTTTGTTGATTAAACTTGCAACTAAATAGACTTTTTCTCGATAGAAAGCGAAGACGACAAAGCACAACGTTTGACCCCACTCGATGGTAATAATAATTAAGCTACGGCGCGTACGTTGCGTGTTTGCAGCGCGTAAACGAATTCCTCAAAACCCTCAGTTATTACCAACTAAACTCCCTCTAATCAAAACATTAGACAACCTTAATTATTCCTCCTACTTTTTTCATTTTATTAGGACGTGAATACTAATCTAACTTATTTTTTACACGCGGTGCAAATCAATCCAAATATAAGGCCTCAGATTGCAGCAAAATACTTCGAACATATCCCTTTCTTTATCTGTCTCTTCCCTTTCTTACACTCCACACCTCATCACTCGCCATCGTCATCACAATAAAGAAATCATATTAAAAAAAAATTCAAACTGCTTCGCTTTGTTCGAGCTTAGAAATTGGTGAGTTTTCTCTGACAGCAATAAAACTCGAGTCTTGATGGGTTTTTCTTAGAAAGCTGAGTTTTTTTTTTCCATTCTTCACAAGTTTGATCTTGTTAGAGCCGCTTTGCATCGTGGGTTGTCTTTCTTGAGCGAATTTTATGATTCTCTGTAGAAAAGGACAAAGAAAAAGTTGGGTTTGTGTTATTACCAAAGTATATATTCTTTGCAACATTAATCTGTCTTTCGATTGGGTTTCCTTCCACCCTCACCTCTCTTGAATTCTCTACTGAGCTTTTTATCAGGTTTCGTAATTCTTCCATCTGTTGTGTTATCTCAGTGTGTTATTACATGCCAAGTTGAGAAATGCTATCAACAGTTATATCATCATCGTCGTCTTCATCTTCAACCTTCGGATTCTCCACCATGATGAGACGCAGAGATCATCAAATCCACTCCATGGAATCAACGCAAAGCCAGGAAATCGAATCAATCTCATTCCAAAAAACCGTCGCCCAACTCTTCCAAAACCTATCCACTGATTCAAGCGAAGCCCTTCTCTCAATCCCATGGATTCAAAAGCTATTGGACACATTCCTATGCTGTCAAGAAGAATTCAGAATGATCATCTTCAACAACCAAAGCCACCTCAGCAAGCCTCCCATGGATCGATACATGTCTGAATACTTCGAAAGAACCCTCAAAGCCTTAGACCTCTGCAACGCTATTCGCGACGGTATAGAGCAGATCAGACAATGGCATAAGCTGTTAGAAATCGTTCGATGCGCACTCAACAACAATCAACAAAGGACAGTAGGGGAAGGGCAGTTTCGTCGTGCCAAAAAGGCCATGATCGAATTAGCCATATCAATGCTTGACGATAAAGAATCTAACAATAGCAGCACAGTCGCCCGACGAAACAGATCTTTCGGGCGAATTACCAACAACAACACTGTAAAGGTGAAATCTTTAGGACATTTCAGGTCACTGTCTTGGAGCGTGTCGAGGAATTGGTCAGCTGCCAAACAATTGCAGGCGATGAGCAGCAATTTAGCGCCACCAAAGGTCAATGAGATTGCTTCGACCAATGGGCTCAACGCTGCTGTGTTCACCATGAACTATGTGCTCTTGTTTGTGATGTGGGCCCTCGTAGCTGCGATTCCTTGCCAAGATCGTGGGCTTCAGACAAACTTCAATCTTTCAAGGCAGTTCGTATGGGCGGGGCCCATGATGTCGCTTCACGAGCGAATCTTGGAGGAGTCGAAGAGAAGGGATCGGAAGAATTCGTTTGGGCTGTTGAAGGAGATCCATGAGATTGAGATATGGGCACAGCGAGTGAACGAGTTGACTGACTCAGTTCAATTTCCGTTGACCGAAGATAGGGACAGAGAAGCGAAGGAGATAGTTAGGGAAGTGGGGAATGTGTGTGAGGCTCTAGGGCATGGCTTGGATCCATTGGAGAGGCAGCTTAGGGAGGTTTTTCATAGGATTGTAAGAAGTAGGACACAGTGTCTTGATTCCATTAGTATGTGACTGAGAGGTTTTTTTGGGTGTGTCCTCTGTAAATTGGAATTTCTGAGCTGAGGTAAACCTTTTCATTTCAAAGTTTCAAACCAGAAGCTGTTACATATATATAAACATGGGCATGAAATTTACAGACTATATATCAGGAGGATGATCTCAACTCTCAATACAGCATGAATACTACCACAATTTCATCTTACAATAATAGTAGGAAACACTTCTTTGCACCAATCAATTTGAGCAGATTGGTTCTCTTACCTCAATTACTAACTCGATGAGCACGAAGAATCTAAAGTAAACATGGACCTTATCGCTGTATCTTAGAAACGCATTCCATGATTCTCTTGAAATTGTTCGTATGAACAGATGGACATTTGGTCTCATATGGAGTGAAACCTCCCAATGCGTCGTGGTGGTGGCCTTCGTTTCTCTACGACGGGAATTATGTTCTCCATAAGCTGCATATAGTGCCCAGTAAAGGTAAATTTTAAGCTAATGCATGAACATATCCATATTTCAGACTCATTTTATCTGACCATCCTTTATGAACAACATGAACATGAATGACGAATCTATTGTAATAACAAGATAGATACCTGTTTAAGCCTCTTCTTTGTGCGGTCAGCCTGATAATGACAGTATTCAAAAATCATTAGACACTGACTCGACAATCAAAATTCTATCCATCAAACTCTCATCAAATTTCAAAAGCTTATACTTGGGCCACACAACTTATATGATACCAATTACTAAACTTGTTACCTTCTCTTTCAGTAATCTCTCGTTCTCCTCTTCCAGTCTCATTGCCATCGCCTCCAACTCAACCTGATATGCCTATCAACCAAAACCAGGGGAAATAGAAGAAAACTATCACATAACACCATAAAATTCAAGTTAAAGTTCATGTGTGAAAACGATTAGTTTTGGATGGATAGCCTCATCGCTTGAGATGAAGAGGGGTTTGTCTTCACAACAAGTGTGAGATAAACATGGATAGCATGGATCAAATTCAATGAGAAGGAGTTGAGGTTATCACTGTAAATCAGATCGAACTAAAACAAAAACAGTAAACAGACTCTACACCTACAGACAATAAAGTAGAAAAATTTCCACCTGTTTCCTCTCCCTAGATCTAGCAGCAGATTCCCTATTCTTAATCATCCTCCGTTGCCTCTGCAGAGTGGCCTTATCCAAGGGCTCTAGCAAGCTCAAACTCCTCTTCCCTCTCATTTTACTGTCGAATTCCATACTCGAATTGCCCAAATCACCATCGAAACTGAAAACCCCACCACCATCAACGGTCGGATTCTCCTGCTTCACCGTCAAAAAATTCATCTTCTCCTCGCTCTCAGTATCGTCCACGGCACCCGCCTTCACCAGGAAATCCTCCAAGGTCATCATCTCCACCTTCGGCTGCTTCTCGACCTTCTTCCCTTCCACGATATCCCTCCACACATCATCCACCGTCCTCTTCTTCACGACGCGCGGCGGAGGCTCGACCTCAATCTCCGAATTCGATCCCAAGTAAGCAAAATCGTCCCGAGAACTGCCGAGCTTGAGGAAATCGGCTTTAGGCGGAGCCGATAGCTGCCGATTAAGACCCGAATTGCGCGACGAGGACATCAGCTTGGACGAAGCCATTAATCTAAGGATGATCTTGCTGTGAATTTCGGAAGTCAATCGATCGCCAGGGTTTTGATGGCGTGTGGTTATTGTATGTAGTTAACGGAGAAAGAAAGAAAGAAGCTGATGATTTTACTGATACAGAGAAAGATCGCCACGTGCTAAACGCAGACAAGTTGCAACGTCCTGCCCATTAAATTGCAGTTCACTATAGCGATTTATGAGCTCGGGTCGGGCTTATCCATGCGCATGAAATCATCGTCCAATAAATTATGTCTCCTTTACTTCCTCCGTTGAATTCTAAATCTTACTGTTCACAAAAAATCATTTTTATTATTAGTTGTCCTATACTCCATCAGATCATAAAATCATCGTAATTTCATGTGATTTATATGACAAAAATAAATAAACACATCTAATTTTTCTTTTTCTTTGTTTTATGATAATCAATTTGATATCCATATCTTTGATAATTATAGAATCATTTTTAATAGAATGAAACAGGAAATGACACACGGATAGTGGGACAGATAAATTCAAAGGGAACCCTAAACCCTGAACCAACCTAGGTGGGCAATTACTACAAGTGCCCCTACGATGTTAGTAACTTTTCATCTCCTTCTCTTTTGGGCCTTTTTAATTGATCAGCTGAAAGGTTACGGCAAATGACAAATATGTGGCTGTAGTTTAGTGGTAAGAATTCCACGTTGTGGCCGTGGAGACCTGGGCTCGAATCCCAGCAGCCACACGCTATTTTTACATTTTTGCCCTTTTTTTAATGAAAAATGGTCAAAATTAATTTTGACTGCTCTTTTTTTCATTAACTGCTACGCTACACCCCAAATAGGCTAATCGCAATTTTTTGGGTTTTAAAAAATAAGATTACTTTTGGTTTATTTTTAAAAAAAGGGAACTTGACTGAGTCAATTAAAAAAAGAGGAACATGTTTCGTTAATTAACTAAACCCCTAATTAATACCTAAAAAAAAAAAGAAATATATATATAAAATAAAAAAAGAAAACGCACCAACCTCATTTATTAATGCACCCACGAAGCACCAAAACGAGATCTTGAAGGAAAAACGAGTTGAAGCATCCGCCGAAATCGAAACACCCAAGCTCCAAGAATCCCAATTTCGTTCTTGAACGCATATACAGTAAGTTTCGTTCATGTTAACGCCGGTTACAAGTATATATTATCGGGCATTGTAATTTCCGTTCATGTTAATGACATTTACATTTCGAGCATCGGGTATTAGATTTTCGAAGGTTTGGGTAGTTATGGGTAGCATTTTAACCTTAGATCTGTGCGAATTTGCAGAAAATTTTCGTTTTTCGATTATTCGAGTCTGTTATTCGAGTTTACGTTGACTCGAAAAGTCACTCGGATAAGTTGTTTTGGCAACATACGAATCGTACATCAAACTCGAATAAACTCGGAAACTTTACTCGATTAATACAACTGTTTATGAAATTTTACACTTACATATTATTCGGATATGTTATTCGAGTTAAACGTACACTCGAATGTCTTACTCGAATAATTTTGTTTCCGAATATTTTATTTACTCGAATAACTCGTTTGCAATAAAAGTTGATTTATTCCATTTATTTCTTCGATAACAACTTATCGAGTGTCTTCAAAATCTTAACACTCGAAGACTCTATTCGAGTTGTTTTACTACTCGAATGGTTTACTCGATTAATTTCAACTTTTCGAATATTGAAATTATTCGAATAATGCATATTGCAATTAAATTTTATTAACAATGATTTGTTTCCAGGTTATGCCGACCAGCATCATGATTGATTACGATGGAGAATGGATAATTGGGAATGATAATAAATGGACATGGGTTCCAAGGATGGGAACAAATATGAAGCCCATTGGGTTCGATGTCGATTGTTGTTTGCTGGACGATCTGCGGAACGAAATATACGAGACTATTGGCGTAAGCGGGAGGCCGGAGTTAAAGCTAAGTTATCAGCCATCTATGAGAGGTATGGAAGGGTGTGCTCCGTTGTACATAAAGAATGATCGAGAGTTGAAGGGTTATATATACTTAGGGGGTCCAATGGATAGACCGATTCTCCGTGTGGAGATTGGACTCCCTACGACCCTCCACCGTCAAACTCTCGCGGATGATGAAGTTGGTCCCGTTCCAATTGAGGTTCGTAGCGATGGCGGTGGTTACATCGATGATTATTTTGACCGTATCATCGACTTTGGCGGATGCGAAGATGTGAATTATGGGGGTGAAGGTCACAATGAGGCGAACGACCGTGATGAGAATGTTGCATCACGGCAGAACGTGCACGTCAATTTTGATGGCGTAGACGGAGAAAATGCGGACGGGAATGATGAGGAGGAGGAGGAAGAGGAAAATGCAACTATTCCTAGCGATCGGTATTCTTTTACCGACGGTTCCACCATGAAGGTCGGTGATGAATTCGAGGATAAGAAGGCCGTCGAGAATAGGATCCAAAGAGTTGCTATAGAGGCATGCTTCGAGGTCAAGATTATAAAATCTTCCCGATCGTACTATGGCGTGAGTGCAAAGAGGATGGATGTACTTGGAGGATATGGACGGCGAAGATTAAGGATACATCCGTATTCTCGATTCGTACGTATTGCAACACACATACGTG
Source organism: Craterostigma plantagineum (assembly GCA_027422505.1). Lineage (NCBI taxonomy): Eukaryota > Viridiplantae > Streptophyta > Magnoliopsida > Lamiales > Linderniaceae > Craterostigma > Craterostigma plantagineum. Next base: position 197,947 of record JAPQWV010000052.1, on the reverse strand, counting down.
CGACCTTGCAAATCGGAACGCAATACTCACTCAAGCATCGTCAACCTCCGTGAGTGATATGCTGCTTGAATCTTTTCAGGGTTCAACAAGTACACCGGCCCCTAAACTCATTCAAACAATGATGAGAAATCGTGGGATTGAAGTTTCGTACTTCAAAGCATGGAAAGGAGGCATTTTAGCACAAAATGCAATGAAGGGTGACCCCGATGAGAGTTACAAGCTGTTGCCGTCGTACCTGTCGACGTTGAGAAGAGTGAATCCGGGAACCATAGCAAGTGTATATCTGGACGACGAGCGGAGATTTAAGCACGCATTCCTATCCCTTGGTGCTTGTATTGCGGGATACCGTCACATGAGGAAGGTTGTTTGCATAGACGGTACTTGGTTGAAAGGAAAGTATGGGGGTACGTTGCTCATTGCATCAGCGGAGGATGGCGACCGCCATCAGTTTCCTTTAGCTTGGGGCATAATCGATACAGAGGCTGACGACGGATTGGTTTGCTAGATACAGACAGCAATCTGGACAAGCAACCACGCGGTTTACCCCGACGGTGGAAATGAAGCTCCGTGAGAGGTATGAGCTAAGTCAAGGGTATGAAGTACATGAAATCGCTCCGCATGAGTACGATGTCCGATCTCCGGGGGGTCGTGCCATTGTTAACTTGCGGTCGAAGACTTGTACGTGCCGCCAATTCGACATCGACAGGGTTCCTTGTCCACATGCAATCGCGGCGAGTCTACGAGCGAACATGAGTTTCTACCCGTTGTGTTCGGAATATTATTCTGTCCTAACGTGGCAGTCTGCTTATCACGGACGAGTTTCGCCGGTTCCGGATCAAGCCGAGTGGGATACCTCGGATCAATTGGTGTTGCCGCCTCCGTTCGTAGCAAGGCGTGGTCGGAGAAAAGAAAGGAGGTTTCCGTCCGTCGGTGAGTTTGGTCGTAGACATTAAGTAAATCTTGATGTATGAGTTTGTATGAGTTTGATGTATGAGGTTGTATGAGATTGATGGATTATTGTGAGTTTGGCTTGATTGTAGCTTATTTCACTGTTATTCGAGTAAAATGCACAACTCGAATATTATTAGAATAGGTCACTCGAATAACGTAACAATAAAAAGTCGAAAATGAAAACCTGAACTTATTCGAGTAATCGAATAAACTCGAATAATTTACAAAACAATCGAATACCGTACTCGAATCATATCTTGTAATTCGAGTGTTCTTTTCAGAGTTTTTGAATTTTAATTATCTAGATAAATAGATGTATAAATATCAATATTTCGATGTTATAGGGCCTTCATGATGTTAATAAGTCGCTTTATGAAGATTACAATGTTTAATAAAAGTCGTTGCATAACATACAATGAAATACATTTGTAGATAGGACTTTAGTATATACATTCCCATCAACAATATATATAAACATGTATCGAAATATCAACTTGATTTTCTTTTTTTTAAAGAATCTCTTAATATCTTATTACTTAGAAAGAAAATGTTATTTAACATGAAATGATATTTAACATGAAATGTTTTCATGTTATTTAACATTTCATGCTCATGATATAAAAACAATATTTTCGATTTTTAATTTATTCGAGTTATGTATTATACTCGAATAGGCTCGAATACGAAACTCGATAAAATTAGCATTATCCGAACAAGCTCTTTCACTCGAATAACAGTGAAGTTCGACAGAAACAACTAATGCAGTGAAGTTTATTCGAGTGCTGTATGATACTCGGATTGAGCTCGAATAGCTTACTCGTTTAACTGCCATTATTCGAACAAGATCTTTGACTCGGATAACAGTGAAGTCCGATAAAATCAACTGATCAGTGAAGCTTATTCGAGTGCTATGAGGTACTCGAATTAAGCTCGATTAACTTACTCGAATAGTAATCATTATTCGAACAAGCTCTTCACTCGAATAACAGTGAAATTTGGAAAAAACAACACTGAACCTTGAACACTCTGAACAACCTCAACAGCAACTCAACCAACCATAACACAAAACAATTCCAAATCAAAAAATCTATACAAATATATCTAAAACCATTCATACAATATCCCAATTGTTAAAATAAATACATATAGTCAAAAACTTTCTAAACAAGGCAACTTTAGTATCGTCCAAAGCGTAGAGATCATCTCTGTGACCGATCAACAGAGACATCGCGGCCCTAAGCATGTACATACCGCACTCTCCGCTGTTCGAGAAATATAACAATTTCAGGTTTAAGAAAATAAGAAAATAAGAAAGTGAGAAAATAAAAAATTACCTGAGACGTTGTTGAGGGAAATTGGGGCACCGCACCCAAGAAAACTTCTCCCCGGATTCTTGCTCCACACCTACGTGTTGAAGCATCAGCGGTATCACTTCGGCCAAAGGATCGAGGAACGGCTTCATGAACCTCAAGTCCGAATCGCTGCTGCGGTCGGAATTCAAAACGAGGATGTTCCTCTCCTTGAACCGAGCGACGAGGAGCACCCAATGCGAGTTAAATGCCAATGGGATGACGGCCACATCCGCTTGGCTCCAGTGAAGTGACGGCTTGCCGCCGTATATCGCATTGATCTCTCCCGTGGCGAATAGGTCGACCGAGGACACGTTCCACGGTCGCGGTTTGGCGGACTCCATCCTGACTGCATGTGCGAAGTTGGCGTTCACGTACGCGATTCGCTCCGCATGCACGCACTTTTCTTGCATCGCCGTGAACCCGCTGAATGCCTCGTTGACGTGCTGCAATAATAGCATATAATGTTATTAAACGAAATAATTAGAACATATTTAGCAAAAAACACACATACCTCATCCGAAAGCCACACTTTCGGAGTGGATAGGTCGGCAAAAAATTTCTTGTCGTACGCTTGGAGGATTCCTTGCCGTTCCTCCTTTGCGCCCATTCTTGCCACCTCCGCCGCGACGGCATCCCAACTCTTCACCCTCTCGCCGATGATATGCTCTATATCCGCGCGGCGTTGTATTGCAACGCGAGGGGTCGAATCGGGCGTCGGCGTATACGGACTCGAAAGCAACCTGGACTTCTTCTTCGCACGTTCCGTCCGTGGCCGCCTCTCCTCCGCTTCCGCCGCCTTCTTTGCCTTCGACGCCGCCGCGGCCCTCTGCGCCTCCGCCCACGCCGCCTTCTTTGCCTTCGATGCCGCGGCGGCCCTTTCTGCCGCCGCCTCCGCCGCTGCCCTCTCCGTTTCCGCCGCCGCCCTCTCCGCTTCCGCCGCGGCCCTATCCGCGGCGGCCCTATCCGCGGCGGCCCTCTCCGCCGCCGCCCTCTCCGCCGCGGCCCTCTCCGACGCGGCCGCCTCCGCCGCGGCCCTCTCCTCCGCCGCCCTCTCCGCCGCGGCCCTCTCCGCCGCGGCCCTCTCCGCCGTCGCCCTATCCGCCGCGGCCGCCTCCGCCGCGGCCCTCTCCTCCGCCGCCCTCTCCGCTGCCTCCGCCACGGCCCTCTCCGCCGCCGCCTGCACCGTTCTCGGCGTCAGGCTCTCAAGGGCTACAAAATTAGAGTATTACGTTAGATTTACGTAATATCAATATAATCTTATAAAATAAACATTAAGTAAGACATACCTTGGACCACGATCGAGCGCAGCTCCCTAATCTCCGTCCGCAAATCCCGTACATCGCCTTCCAGCCTGTCCATTCTTCTATCGAAATGTGCGATGATTGAGCCGGAAGGAGGAGGAGACGGCATCGGAGGAGAAGACCTCGGAGGAGACGGCCGAGGAGGAGACGGCCGAGGAGGAGACGGAGCAAGCCGATGCTCGGTGCAGTAGACCGGCAGCCCATTTAGGAGATGCTCCACTATCCTCTGGGCCACGGCATCATTCCGGCTGCCACAAAATCCGGCGACCGTGCGGAAGTGCCTTGAATCGGCTTCAGCATCGGTCGGTGTAAGGCAACACCGCACGTCCTGTGTATTTGTACAATTTAGAAAACGCAATCTAAATAAATTCATATTATAAATAAATAAATATACTTACATCCATCGCCACGGCACCGAATGCACGCTCGACCGCTTGCCATCCCGGAGCAGAGCTCTTGCCGTAAAATGTCGTCTTCCAATGGCACATACGGGGTAGCGGGAGCCCTTCGCCGGCTCTTCTCACAGTAAATTCTTGCCCGACGGTCGGCCAGCACTCGTATGCCAGAACCTGATAAAAGAGAGTAGAAGTAAGTTAAAATAAATATAATATGTCTTAAATAATAATACAAAACTAATTTATTTACCTGAAGCGGCATTACGAAGCCGCTGATATCGAAGGTTGTTTGGGTTCTTCCATTCGATGCCATCTCCATCGCCCTCCCCAAGAGGTCTTTGTTCAGAACATAAATGACCTCCTCGAACGATATCCTTCCCCAAGGATATTCGTTGAAGCGGTCGAAGTCCTCCACCAGACGGAGCCACTCCTCCTTGACCTTCAAGTCCTTCTTTACCCTCCGCTCCCCTAGCACCCCGACGGCAAAATAAAGGGCCGCGATCTTCAATTTCTCGGGATGAACGCCCGAGGCTCCACCGGCGTCACGGATCATTTCCGTGATTTTCTTCTCCAAATCGTGTAAATATATAACGGGCTTGCCTGCGAGCCATAAAACAAACGTTAGTTTTTGAAATCGAAGTAAAAAAACGAATCAAAAAGATAAAAAATAGAATTAATACCAGGCCAATGCCTCGTCGCAAACTCGTTCGACGACGGTATCTCCGGCTCGTTAGCGCCGCAGTCGAGGCCCGTGAGTAGGCAATACTCGACCAATGAAAATCGTAATGGTCGCCCACGAACGACCATCCAGAACTCCTTCGAGTCCGGCATGTACTCCACCTGCCGGCTCATCAAATACCACATGATCATGTTCGAGTTGTAGTGGTTTCGGGCCACCTTTATCAGGTTCCCGAACTGTGTCCGTCTAACCATCTCCTCCATTTCCTCCTCGTTTAAAAGCGTACGGATGCGTTCGCATACCGACATGTACTGCGCGTTCAGAGTGAGGGTGGCATGGTAGAAATTGTCCGCCGGCAACTTCGTCGGAAGATAGATCTGAAAACGCAAAAAAAAAGCAAAATTCACTGTTATTCGAGTAAATTATTCGAGTAAAACATCACTCGAATACGTCAAGAAGTTATTCGAACCCTAATTACTCGAATAAAAACTCGAAAAGGCGATGAAAAAGATTTTTACAAAAATCCGACCGATTACGACGTTTACGCAAAGATTTAACATCAAAATCGATCGATTTAATGCTAATAACAAAAGATCTAACCAAAAAATTCGTTCAACAAATTCGATTTAACAAAAACCCAAAATGCGACCAAAAACTCACCCTGGCTCTACCGCCGTCGATTTGCTCATCCACCCGGATACGAACAGGCGCGGAAGGCTCCGATGATCTCGTTTTTCTTTTCGCCATTTGATTATGCTTGGGCTTGTGTACGATTATTCGAGTGATTTGTATTCGAAGAGAGAGCGCGAGGGATTTAAGATTTTCGAGTGATTTGTGTCTAATTTTCTTTCCGAGCTTTTTAAAACACTGCTTATTCGAGTATATTATTCGAGTTCTTTATTCGAGTTTTGACTCGAAAAGAACTCTCGATAAGATACTCGAATAATGTAGCTTACTCGTTTAAATTTTCTGCATATTATTCGAGTCACCTTATCTCTTCGATTTATTATTAGAGTAAGTCATTCGAGTCTTGCTTTTACTCGAATAAATCCGAATAATTTTTCGCTTTTAATAAGTCAAAAATGCATTTATTCGAGTCGATTATTCGAGTATTGTGTCACTCGAATAAAACTCGAATAACTTTTCACTGTTAAAAAAACGGATTAGCCTCCTTAACCAGTTTTTTAGTAAGGGTATTTCAGTCATTTGAGAACCCGTTCCTCTTTTTTTAAAACGAAATAGGATCGTTCCTCTTTTTTAAAATTCTCCCAATTTTTTTTACCTTTCACTGACTTCAAAATCATCGGACAACACAAAAGTAGACGAACGATCCCATCCGACCCAAAAGATCACCTGAATCTCGATACAGTTTTCCCAATTCCATGTCATAAAAGATCGCAGTTCATGTAGCGTAGTGGCGTACCTAGCGGAGGAGATTTGATAATGGGTTTATTCAAGAAAATAGCTGGATTTCTAGGGTTAGGAGGGAAAGACGAAGAGCACACCCACCGCAGCTACGTCGACGATGAAAATGCAGACAACAGGGACGGCGAAGACGCTCCAACTGATGAAGCGATGTTTACGTCGGCGGTCCCAACTCAGAAGCGAAAGGGGTTTAGCGTACCTGTTCAGGTTCAAGTTGATCGGAGTCCACCGGCTCCGCTTCTCGTCCCATGCGAAGCTGGCGATGGTGGCGTTCAGGTGGGGACCGTAACTGTTGAAATGTTTGGAAATATTTTTTTTTTTGCTTTTAATTTTGTTGATTTAGTGTCCTCGATTTGGGGATTTTACTTGGGCGTAGCAAAGGCCCGATCTTGCTATCTTAGTAGGCATTAGAAGTGTGATAGTATTCACTTTAACTTTCGTTTGATCCATAAGTTTTTAATTACTGTTCAGCATCTTCTTTTGTATTCTGATTCTACCATGTCAGATAACATATGTTCTTGCTTTTGACTGATTTACCTGCTTTTTTTTTTGTTGCTTTATTATGTTCTTAAGGGATTGCGATGGTATGAGAGGCGCCTCAAAATAGATGAAGATGGTGATGTCGCTGATGAGTTCCTCGAGGAAATCTCAACAGATGAATCTGCGAGCATGGAAATGGGAGATAAACCATTGCCAAAATTTCAGGTGAAGGACAGCACTAGACCTGCGAAAGTGAAGAATCTCGATCTGCTACCTAATGGAACAATAAAACATCTTGTGGAGTATCAGGGCAGGCTCGAGTGGGTATGAATTATACTTTCAAGATTCAGCAAAGTCTTGAGTTCTATTTGCAAAGTCCCATTTCATGAAATGTTGACATTAGAGGTTTGTTGAAATCTAATTTATGCTTCCGTATTGGTTGTCTGATAAAAACCAGAAGAATATGATTGGAGAAGAAGCTAATTTTCCACAAAGAGAACTTGCCGTGATTTTCTTACACATCCCCATATTGTAACTGAATCCTTTAAGTTTAAATTATGCAGTGATCTTCAGATCTGTATTGTTTCATAAAAGTAGAATACATGTTTATTGCTGTGTTTTATTCGTATTTCCGAGATAACCTGCTATATCGATCAATAGCTTCGCATGATTCTTAGCCTCTCTGTTGCTATAACGAATCTCACGGTTCTTGGAATTCCCCAAGGCCCTAACGCAGAACTTGATGTTATCCTCAATCACCTCGCCATCCAAGCCAAGGATAGCCGATTCTTGAGCTGCATCGGTTATTACACTTGTGATGTAAGCAGCCGTGCTCTCATAAGCAGATATGCATTCCTCTATAACCGGGCTGAAAGATGGCCTAGTGTTCTTGTCTTGAAGCAAATCTTGCAACCTCGAAATGGTCTTACAGACGAAAATCGAGGTTGCGTTTATAGCAACGCTGAGGAGAGGCATGAAATCGTCGGGCTCTGCGTTTGCAGCGTAGGGGCTCTTGAGAACCCTGAGGCAGAACGCCCTCTCTACCCTGAGTTTTTTCGAAAGGCAGAAATTGTTGACTGTTTCGAAGGGGTAACCGTCGTCTAGTGAATCTGTTTGTGCGTTTGCATGTGAACTGATGGAGGAAATCAGTGTGATTGTTGTTAAGAAAATCACCATTATTTTCTGAGAATTCATTTTTCTTTGGTGGCACCTTTTGGTGAAAGAAACTGCTATATTGCCACACACAGAAAAGGAGGATGTTAATCCAATTTATAACATATTAAATAATGTAACCGACGAATCTGTGACTGTTTTTTCTATGAATGTAATAAATGCTTCCGTTAAACTATTAATACGTTACGAGACATAATAGAACAGGACACAACACTGAAACAGAGAACTTGCAGGAAGGTTCATATGATTTGAAATATATTTTAGTTTTGTACATGCATAGAATATTTTGTAACACTTTCAACAAAACGAAAAAAAGGGTTTCAACGTTTGCATGATTCATTCAAGATCGACGATTCCGAAATTAGAGAGGAGGATCTTGACTTGATCCACAAAGTCTGAGCCTGTTGCATACTCTGTTAACATTCCGACAGCAAATCCAAACATTGCCCATCTGCTCAAATACACAGCAAACGTAAGAAAATTCTTCATCAGACACACACGTAGGTAAAGAAAGTAAAGTACTTGGCTGGAGATGAACTGAGACTGTGCTTACAATGTGAAGAGGCTAACGTTTCTAAGAAATAAAAACTAGAATAATGGGATTACGCCCAACTTTCGTATTCTCCTAGTCCTATGGAGTCAGTAGCTCAGTTGGGACTTTCTCTTATTTTCTCAACAACACAAAAGTTCAACCTTTGTAGAGAAAAGTATTCTTTCTATCTTACTACTGAAATATCCAACGATATACAAACTCTAAAGGCATCAATTCAAATGAGCGTTTCTGTTTAGCAAATACACAGTCAATCATGTGAATACCAATGACACAGCAATCTTCGATCATGGAGTTTAACCATAAATGGGTTCAAATCAAGATAACCCCAAATAAAATGGTAAAGGAGAAATCTTTCCACATCAAACACCACACTTAAGTTTTAAGAAAGGGCTTCACCAAAAAAAAAAGCGAAGGTTTTGTTCAATTGAAATTTATACATACCTGCCATTTGAAATCTCGTTCTTGCCGACAAAACCAAACACTGGGCCCTGAACAGCTTCGTCAAGCTTCTTCTGCTTGAAATACTCTTGAAGCTCTTTCGCCCTTTGCCTCTGAAACTCCAAGGTTATCACATTCTTGTCCTTCACCTCAACATCAGCCACCTTCGGGCTCGGCGGTGAAGGCGGCGCCGGAGAAGCCGCCGTCGGAGGCACAACTGGTTTAACCGGCGCAGTTGGAGCAACAGGTCTCCTCAATGGTCCCTCGGCCTGAGAATAACTCCTTATCACGGCGAACTTGAAAGCTGCAGCTGAATAAGAAGTACACGGCGTGGATGAATGCGGCGGACATGGATATGAATAGCTCGGAAGCTTGATGCTCGGCAGCGAAGGTGCCGACATGTCGTTTGATGACTTGAATTTTGTTTTCTGAGAAAAAAGGATTCGATGGTTTTTGAGGCTGTAAGGGAGATTGCGCTTTTGTGAAACGTGGTGATCTCTGAGTCGGCCCTTTGTGGATGAGCTATGGCCAAAGTTTTTCGTCAATTTTAGCAATTTATTTCAAGAAATTAATATTCTTCTTATTATTTTTTGGGGATTTTACATAAAAATATTCATAATATAAAAAATTAGCAAGTCAATATATGCAATGCAGGTATCTGTCAGAATAATTTTTTTGCACATTAGTACCACTCGCCGCAAGGTATATCATATATATTTAGGTACCAGAAACGTATTGTGTCGTAATGCAGCTAGAAAATGATATCACCATATAGCTTGCCGTAAGGTACTGTATGGAACGCATATAGATATCATATATGAGTACCATATAGATGCGTACCGTGGTACACAATGCAGATATTAAAAGGTACGTCAATACACGGGAAATTGTACGGACACTCGATCGAGTACTTATCTAAAATTTTTATTTACATGGTTACCGACTTACAAATTTTTTATACAATTGAGTATTTATAGACTCACCTTATTTTTTTAAAATTACATTATCATATTACGTTTTTCTATTCTTGCTTCACTTGGTCATGGCATCTTAGAATGGCCACTCTCGCCGCCGCCGCCGCCGCCGCCGCCGCCGCCCAAAACCCCTTAAAAGTCGCGTCTTTTCTCTCACCGTCGCAACCCTCGTTTCCACTCTCTTCTCCGAAGCCGCAGCTCTTATCGCTCGCCAATATTCATTCTTGTAAACACACAACTCAGCCCAAGCTATCGAGCGGCGAACTTCTCCAGCTACTCAAGCTTTCCGGCGACCACTCTGACACTCAGCTCAACAGAGTGGTCCACGCATGGATTCTCAAGGCTCAAGAACAGACACAGGTTCACTTGTTTAACTCCCTGATTACAGCTTATCTAGAGAATGGCGAGTTAGGCTACGCTTACAGAGTATTAGACTCGATTTTGACCCCCGATGTCGTTTCCTATACTGCTATGATTTCGGGTTTGTCAAAATCCGGTCTTCAGAGCGAAGCTGTTGGGATTTTCTTCGAGATGATGAGGCTGGGAATTGAGCCCAATGAGTTTACTTTCGTTGCATTGTTGACTGCTTGTATGCGTCTGTCTGATCAAGAGTTGGGCTCTCAAGTTCATGCGTTTGTGGTTAAAACTGGTTCCTTGAATTGCCTCTATGTGGCGAATGCGTTGATGGGATTGTATGGCAAGTGTGGCTGTTCATATTCCATGATGAAGCTGTTCGACGAAATGCGTGAAAGGGATGTTGCTTCTTGGAATACAGTGATATCCTGCGCTGTGAAGGATGGTACGTTCGACAGGGCATTTGAGCTGTTTGTTGATAGGTTGAGAGTGGAAGATTATTGTGGGGTGGATCATTATACGCTTTCGAGCATCTTGGCGGCGTGTGCCAAGCATCTTGGAGCAAGAAAAGGCAGGTCTGTCCATGGATATGCACTCAAAATCGGTTACGATAGCAGTTTAAGCGTTACGAATGCACTGATTGAATTGTATTCCAAGTGTGGACTTGTCGAACAGGTCGAGGCTCTGTTTAGTAACACGCGCGAGAGAGATGTCTTTACTTGGACGGAAATGATCAACTGTTACATGCGATTTAAGCTTGTCGATTTGGCGTTGGAGACCTTCGATAAAATGCCAGAGAAGAACAGCGTCTCTTACAACTCCCTCTTGTCTGGATTCTGCGAAAATGGCATGGGCTTGCAAGCGTTAGCTTTCTTCTGCAGAATGTTGTCTGAAAACGTAGAACTAACCGACTTTGCGCTGACCAGCGTCTTAAATGCCTGTGGACTGATCGGTGACTCGAGGATTAGCCAACAAATCCAAGCCTTTGTTCTCAAGGTTAACTTTGGTCACAACGATCATATCATCGCAGCTTTGCTGGACATGTGTACTAAGTGTGGTAGGATCAAAGATGCTGAAAAGATACTCCATCGTTCTTCGACGAGGGAAGATGGCTCTGATTCGATCATGCTTACAACGATGCTGTGTGCATACGCTCGAAACTCGGAGCCCATCAAAGCACTTTCTTTGATCAACCGATGGAAGCAGAAAGAGCACTGTTTCATGGATGAAGTTGCTTTAGCCTCGATGCTCGGCGTATGCGGCGACTTGGGCTGTGAGAGGCTCGGCGAACAGTTTCATTCCTATGCTTTAAAGCACGGTTTTTTGTTCGACATTGGTTTGGGAAACGCCCTGATAAGCATGTACTCAAAGTGCTGCGACATGGAAAGAGCTTCTGAAGTATTCGATCGTATGCCAGCCCACGATATTATCTCATGGAATGGTCTGATAAACGGTCATATCCTCAACAGGGAAGGAGACAATGCCCTGCACTTATGGTCGAAGATGAAGAAACAAGAACTATTACCCGATGAGATAACCTGCGTCTTAATCATCTCAGCGTATAAGCACACAGCTTCGAACTTGGTCGATCACTGCAAAGACTTCTTTCGATCCATGTCATCTTCTTATGGCGTCGAACCAAATTCAGACCATTACACTGCTTTTGTCAGCGTTTTAGGTCGCTGGGGTCTCCTCGAAGAAGCTGAAGAGCTGCTCATCGAAAAGATCCCATTCGAGCCTAACGTCTCTATGTGGAGGGCATTGCTAGATAGCTGTAGACTGCATAGAAACATCACAATAGGTAAAAGGGTTGCGAAGAAGATACTGAGCTACGAGCCCTACGATCCATCCACGTACATACTGAAATCGAATCTGTACTCAGCTTCGAATAGGTGGCAATGCTCTGAGCTTGTTAGAGAAGAGATGAAACGAAAAGGGCTTCGCAAAATTCCCGCCCAGAGCTGGGTCGTAGACGAGTACAGCAGAGTTCATGCGTTCTTTGCCAGGGATAAGTCTCATTTTCAGTCGAAAGATGTGTACAGTGCCTTGGATATACTCTTCATGGAATGCCTGAAGAAAGGCTACGTCCCAGATAAGAGCTTCGTCCTACACGATGTTGACGATCATCAGAAGATTAATTTCTTGCTGTACCATAGCGGGAAATTAGCGGTGACTTATGGGCTATTGACGGCGAAGCCTGGGAAACCTGTCAAGGTTTTCAAGAACGTACATTTGTGCGGCGATTGCCATACGTTTTTCAGACATGTTTCGATTGTTACGAAACGGGAGATAAGGGTTAGGGATGCATCGGGCCTTCACTGCTTCGCCGACGGTCTATGTTCTTGCCAAGATATCAGGTGACAGTTGACGTTGAGTATTAGTTTTCTTATTACATACAAATTTTGTCTTCGGCAAACGATCCTTTTTTGGCGGTAGAAGTTTCATGTAAATTTATCCTTAAACTGAACAATCTCAACGTTCTATGAGATGGTGAGGTGACTGTTCAAGAAGTTGACTTGAGGCTTATTCTTTACACAGTGACTTCGTGTAAGAAGAGATAGAGTCCTTTAGTCTAGTGTATGTATCATCGTTCAAAGATCCACGTGGCACTCATTCTTACCAAGAATCCCAGTCACTGACAGTTGACACGTAAGCATGCATAACACATTTCAAGTTTCAACTTATTCAAGCATTGTGCTCGCTCACAGTGATAGCAGAGATGGTGTTGAAGGATCTTATGGAAAAGACAGCGAGATTCGGGGGATGAAGTGAAAATTCAAAACAATTGAGGATTAAATTGATAATGTATAACAATATCTTAATTTTCTTTTTTAAAAAAATGAATATGAAGGCCATGTGCTTATATTTAATACAATCTGTTATCGGAGATTCTTCTTGCTTTTGTGTCCACACCCTTTATAAGTAGACAATAAATTCAACTTTTTGCATATTAGCTGAGTTCTTATTCTATATTTGGGTCCTAAAAGTTTTCCAATATTACTTATTCATTGTCGACCATAATTGACCTAGCGGTTACTCTTCATTGATTATCCCTTAGAAGAAGAAGCAGAGCTGAGTTGGTAGTGGTACCCGTCATACGTATCGAATCAAATCCCGACACGTGTCAGCACAGTCACCCGTTATAGGCAAAGGTTCACTTCTCAGCTCACTGTGCCCTTTCTTGGTCACAGAGAACACTGTGTTTTGAGTATCCACCGAATTGATTTTCACGGCGCAGTTTAACCCAGTTGTAATTTTTAATTTTGTAAGGCCCATTGGTTCATTCGGAAATGCGTATCTATATATACCTTGTGAAGCCCTCGGTGCCTGATGTAAAGATTGCTGCTTGATGGAATCTGTTTAGGCGTAAGAGAAGAGCGAAAAGAAACAGAGGTTAAAATGTCGGCAGCAGCGGCGGCTCCGAGGGGTTTTACGACGCCGTTTGGTGCTCGGCTGCCGCGGCTGAGGAGGGCCGATGAGGCCGGCGCCGTTTTCGAGGTGAAGCGAACGAGGAAGAAGCGAGGTGTTAGCTTATTACTGAATGTGTGCTGTTCTAGTAAGAGCGAGGAGAAGAAGTGTGAGGAGAGAAGATTCGAAAAGAACTCTCGACCCAAGTACCTCGTGCGGCCTTTCGCCACACCACAGTTAGTGTGATTTCTTATCCTTTCTTTTCTCTTAATTTTATAGTTTTGTAATGTAACAATGGGAGATTTACGTCTTCTGGTACTTAGGGTCAACCATTCGTGTCAAAGGTTCAAACTTTTTAAACTTTTTGGCCATGAATGCTTTGGATGCTTTCATGTAGCTGCTTTGAACGATGTATTGTAGCCTCACATTGAGATTCCATAGGTCCAAGATGTGAAGATATGCTTACGTGGATAGAAATTTTCAAGAATTGATCATTTCCTTTTGGAATTCGTAGATCACGATTTGCTTCCAAACAAGAAAAGTTCTTTTCACGGTGCTCGCCTAGGAATTCTGGTCCTCAGTCGCGGGATTCGCCTCCTAAACGAGGTGAGTTTAATCTTTTAAGTTACGGCTTACCTTTTTGTGTATTGATTTTGTAAATCGTACGTCGTAGACACTGGCATTGCGAATGAGAAAGACTGGGGAATAAGTTTATTGCATGAGAACGTTAGTGAAACTGGGATCAACGAAGATGGTAGCACTTGGTACCGTGAAAGCGGTGAAGATCTTGGAGACAATGGCTACCGATGTAGATGGACTAGAATGGGCGGTCAGAACCAAGATGGGAGTTCACAATGGAAAGAAACGGTACGTACATTATATTGCATATGCATGCTCCCTTTAGCGAGCCTAATACAATTGCTGATAAATATTTCCTTTGTTCTTGATGGGGATCGCCTAACTTTAATCAAATTCGTCATATATTTCTGCTTGATTTTGTGTGTTCTGAAATTTCATTGCATGGTTTAGTTCTTACGAACTTATTAAGCATCATCCCAGGTGGATTTAATTGGATTTGTTGATATCCTTGACAGTGGTGGGAGAAAAGTGATTGGACTGGATACAAAGAGCTAGGTATTCGACTCCGAGCTTCGGATTCTTCCTCACAATCTTCGACGATCTTTTTCTTTTACGCCATCTTTTTGCATCGCTATCGATTATCGCATAGAAAAGAAAATGTTTTGATCTGCTACAGGCGTAGAAAAATCTGGTAAAAACGCTGAAGGAGATTCGTGGTGGGAGACATGGCGAGAAGTTCTTCACCAAGATGAATGGAGGTGAAGTTCGTTTTTCTTCGTAAATTTAATAATCACAGGTTAAAGTTAGTTGTAAGAACTTTGTAGTATGGCTGTTTTGAACTTGCAGCAACCTGGCAAGAATAGAACGAAGCGCGCAGAAACAAGCTAAATCAGGGACGGAGAACGCTGGGTGGTATGAAAACTGGTAAGTAAATGAACCTAAAGAATTAACCAACAAAACTTTGCCTTTTTTCTCCGTTAGAACTTAGTTATT
The DNA here is from genome assembly GCA_027422505.1 of Craterostigma plantagineum. Classification (NCBI taxonomy): domain Eukaryota; kingdom Viridiplantae; phylum Streptophyta; class Magnoliopsida; order Lamiales; family Linderniaceae; genus Craterostigma; species Craterostigma plantagineum. Next base: position 182,892 of record JAPQWV010000052.1, on the reverse strand, counting down.
TCGTTCATAATATGCGGAAGGTGGGAAAAATACGATGCAAAAGGATGGACGGAGAAAGGAGCGCATAAGTACGGTAGGTTGAACGAGCAATCATGGTGGGAGAAGTGGGGTGAGAACTACGATGGTAGAGGCTCCGTACTAAAATGGTAACTAATACGCCAAAATTCTTTCATTATCATCATTTGACATCATCAGTTATCATCATCATCATCATCATCATCATCATTTTTCCAGGACTGACAAATGGGCTGAAACGGAGCTTGGAACTAAATGGGGAGATAAGTGGGAGGAGAAATTCTTTGCAGGCATCGGTTCGAGGCAAGGAGAGACTTGGCACATGTCGCCTAGTGGCGAAAGTACGACGAACGATAATCAAGAAAAAAAATAATAAAAGAGGCGAACGATTGAACATCAGATAGTTGCAAACCTTCTAACATGATGATTTCATTTTCTTCTTCTAACAGGATGGTCAAGGACATGGGGAGAAGAACACTTTGGAAATGGGTACAATACGAACACTCTTTGTGATTTAGTACACATTCATTGCAAGCCCAGTTTTTTCCTAATGAAACTGAAGTGATTCTCTTCCCTTTTTATTCTTCTGCAACAGAAAAGTCCACAAGTATGGGAAAAGCACGACTGCCGAGAGTTGGGACATCGTTGTCGACGAAGGAACGTATTACGAGTAAGTTATTAGCGTAAGCTTAGACGAAAGGTTTTCGAGTAGCAAATTTTTTAACTTTCTCTCTCTCTCTTTTTTTTTTTTTATTTGAAGGGCCGAACCGCATTATGGTTGGGCTGAAGTCGTAGGTGATTCCACCCAATTACTGTCCATCGAGCCAAGAGAGAGGCCGCCTGGCGTATTCCCTAATCTTGATTTCGGCTCATCTCCACCACCACCGCCGCCACCTATCGAGGAAGGGCCGCCACCTCCACCACCACCGCCGCCACCCTATTCTTGATATGATGTTCTCTTAGCCATGTAACTTAGAATGAATTTTTTTGCCCGCCGCTTTTTTTCGTCTTGTTCATTCTTTTTAGCATAATGTTATTTTTCCCCCCGCATATTTGCAATGGTCTTATAAATAGATATGAGAAATGGTGATTCGAACAATGGAGTTATGGAACTGACTTGGATAATGTCTTGGAGTGCTGGAGGAAAGGGATGGACAATTGATTGAGCTTATTTGGAAGAAAGAATTGCAATTGAATATTAAGTATATATATGTTTTTCTGATTATTATACAATAGTTTTGTTTATTGATTCCCATTGCAATATTTCCCCATGGAAAAAAAAAATATTCATACCATCCAAATCACGGTTCTGAGGCTCTTCCCTTCGACAAGCAGGTTGAAAGCTTTGTTGATCTCGTCGAAACTGACCTCGTGCGTCACGAATTTATCGAGCTCCAACTCCTTCGTTACAACGCGAAAGAAGAAAAGAGAAACGAAAAGAAAAAAAGAAAAAGCACGAATATGATACTATGTTTATGGACAAGAAAAATATAGGTTGTTCATTTTAACCAAGATTTTTTACCTTGGTTATGTATCGCTCAATGAGAGCCTGGATATCGCGTTTTGGTTTTATACTCCCGAAAAAGGAGCCCTTTAAGGTTCTTCCTAAATGTAAGACCTCGGAAGAACTGAATGACAGCGTGGCGCTGGGCTTGTCCACGCCAAGAACTATCGTTTTTCCCCAACCCTGGGAAATTAGATACAAGAAATTAATAAGCTTTCCCACATTGAATATATAGCTTAAGGATTTAAAAAGCTACGTGGATGAGAATACCTTCCTACAGCAGGCGTAAGCTTCCTCGACCAAAAATGATTTTCCAACGCATTCAAAACAATAGTCTGCTCCTCCTCGTGTAATATCATTTATGATCTGGTGGGACGGAAAAACTTGAATTTCTATCATATTTGAGGAGATGCAGTAGTTAAAAAACTTGAATCTTGATGTTGAATAACACGAGAGTACCTCGCTTACACGTTTGTTTCCAGAATCATTTGGATTGATGAATTCACTCACCCCAAATGCTTTAGCTACAAGAATGGGAGATGGGCAACAAAATTTGAAATTTATATATCATAAATGAACTATGGTAGAGTTGCACCTATTTGAAATTTATCGGAGTTCACATCGATGCCAATGATTCTTGACGCACCACATAACCTTGCGCCCTCTGCGACCTTTAACAGCAGGTAAAAGTCTTATCCTTACGTTGTGTGGAAAATCTCATCACATAACGATTATTCAAAGTTCTTACAGCTAATCCAATTGATCCCAGACCGAAGTTAGCAACCGTTGACCCTGGTCCAACGTTTGCTGTTTTCCAAGCAGCCCCTACGCCTTTTTTTTTTCCCGAATATGCACACGAACAAATCAGAGAAATTAATTTTCAGACATGATTTATGATGATGTTTTCTCATGATTATGTAAAACTTTTTACCTGTCGACACTCCACAGCTCAAGAGACAAGCCCTGTTCGGAGGAATCGAAGCTTGCAGTTTTACTACATTAGCAACGTGCAGCACCGTGTATTCAGAAAAGCTTGAGATGAAGATGAAATGGTAGATAGTTTCTCCATTGAGGTCGGTGAATCTGCTCGTTCCATCGTGCATCCATGGAGATTGGCTAAATGGATAAACCGAACAAAGATTGCTTTTTTCGGATTTGCAATCTCTGCATTCTCCGCAATCGGGTACGAAGATTGGAATCACCGTATCGCCTTCGACGAACTCTTTCACGCCAGGTCCAACACTCTCCACAACACTATTTTTTTTTTTCGGAAGAGGAATTTCACCAAACAGTTAGCACCCAAGGCCACGCTTAAGGAGAGATTTTTGATTCCATTGTGTGTTGATTATAAATTACCCGACAGATTCATGGCCCAGGATCCTAGGAAAACATCCTGGGTACTCCTTCAAGAAAGAAAACGGTAGTTTTAACAAAAAAAAAAAAAAAACTGGAGAAGATTAAAAGATCTGCAAGCATTGATACTTCCATTTTGAGGAACGTGTAATCGCTGTAACATAGAGAGGTGCATATGATCTTGACTCGAACTTCATCAGATTTTGGTGCGGCGACGAGGATTTCCTCGATCACAAGTGGCTCACCTGCTTTCCTCGCAACAGCCGCTGCAAAAACACACACATGCACACACAGAACAATCACGAAAGCATATACACGGTGATCATCAGTGAATACACGAGTTTACAAGTCAACAACCTCGACATCTTATGGTTTTACCAGCAGTTTTACTTGAAGAGTCCATTGATGGGCTTTCCATTGCCGCTGAAGAAGGTGGAAAAACAGGTGGAGAATGAATGAATCCATTAATTCATATTAGCACAAACTAGGCTCGATTGTTGGGAATCAACCCTACCATCGACCACCTCATTTATTACCACCGCTTCAACCGTTTTCTACCACCACGTGGCAACACCATCATCATTCAAGATTAGAGAACAACCCTATCTTGAACTATCGATGATGCGTTGAGCTCCCTCGAACTCAAGCTTGCCCGTGCTCAAAAGAGTTATTTTCTTTTTCCTACAAAATGAATTATGATGCATCACACTTTTCGGGCTCGTATGGTTCTTATGTTAGATGTTTAGGATGGTTTAAATTAGTAACGTTTATTAAAATAGATTAATGGGTATAAAATAAAATGCGTGTTCGATTAATAGGTTTAAATAAACACATGTAAGAGGTGCATTTATTTAAATCCGCTGGCATGGGTTTAAAATAAGATTATATAAACACATAGATTATGCATACTAATGAACTGAACAATTGAAGATGTGTTAAACCCACCTTTAAAATAACAAAACACCTCAACCAAACAAGCCACTCGGGTTAATGTGTTAGTACGTGCGAGACTTGGTTTCGTACAAAGTACTTCAAACACGTAGATCCTAAATTACAGATAATATAGTTTGAGATTAGGAAACCATGGCATAAACGTTCACACTATAGATTATTATGATGCGATAACAAGAAAAGCTCTGATCATCCGCATGAAAAAAAGAAAGGTACATGCAAGACCATGCAGTTAGAGAGAATCCATCCATTTAGGCCATGTTTGGCTAGTAAGAAACTCCGCCGAAAAGACGAAAAAAAATCGCTACTACGCCAACACAGCAACTGTAATAATAACAGACAACTACTCATTATTAGGACGCACAAGTCGTCCAATTAGAAGGCAACCTCGTCGAGGTCAGAGGAGGCAATGTTCGAACGTTTACGTCCTGGGGAAGCAAACGGTACTTGATATCGAGTTCTCTGAACGTCTTAACCATCTCTTCTAACAGCAGGGCCCTCCTCGACCACCTCTCTCCCATGTCTTGATGGTTCATCCTATGCGATAGCCAAACGGAGAACTTCATTCTGTTCATGTCTTCTATGTCCCTCATCACGATCATAGGCGAAGGGTACCAATGGTCGCTCTTATTCTCCACATACCTATCAATTCAAACGATATCGTATTACATATGTGCTGTAATGATGAAGCGAATCTTTTTTGATTGCGTACCTAACGATCCTTTCCTTCATTAGGGCGATCTTTTCTCCTGGGGTCGAAACGTGGATGCAGAAATCTATCGCGTCTCCCATGTCTGGGCTTCGGTAATAATTCTGTATTGGCTTCGTCGAAAGTACGCTGTTTGGGTAGTAGATTTTGTTGTTGTCGTATCTGAGGAAAACCGTCGCCAGTATGTTCATCTCTTCCACGATCATCTGAAATCAAATAACATGTTACAAAAATTCTTGGACAATGAGGTCAGAAATTGTTCGAAAATGTCGTAGGAGATGAGTACTTGAACGCCGTCGACCTCCACTCGATCGCCGACGTCGAAGGGGTGAATGACGAATAGGAAGATGATGGCCTCAAAAGTCGTCTTGCAAGTGTTGCCGAACATGAAAACGACCAACAGGAGCTGAGAGCTCAGGAATATGAAGAAGTGAGTCGTGGCGACTTTTAGTATTAGGAGCCATATTACGACGACGAGCACTCCCACCATTACGTTCAGCATGTGGTGAAGTTTGTTCACTGCAGTTTTCGTGTCGTTTAGGGACAAGGCGAGCGCCCTTCTCTCCCTGAACGCATTGACCTGCAGAACATTGTAATAGATAAAACCAATCAAACAACGAGAGAAAGTTCTTTATTTTCTTACCACCCAATTCTTGAGGGCACGTTTGCTGATCCCCTTCAGTTCGCTTCCATCTTCGAACAGATTCATAGTCTTTACAGCTTCGTCTTCTCTCAGAAAGCGCAGCAAGTCCTCTAAGTATATGTACCTTTCTCAAGGGAAGTGCGTAAGAAACTGAGGATGTATTCTACGTTTAGCTGACAAAACAAAACATGTAAGAGAACTCACTTTGACCCTGGCTTTGCGACGTTTGTGAATATCTTTTTCGCAGCAGCTTTCGCCTGTTTTTCGCTGGTGATGTGCACCGTGGCTTCGTCCTCGCCTGTCGAGCCCTGCAATTTCTCGTCTAGAGTCGAAAGCACTCCCCTCCTCACTATATTCATCAGCCTCTTCATATTCCAAGCTGAAACGTTCTTCTGATTCATCCTATGCAGATGGTCGATGGTTATTGCGTTCTGCTCTTCCTTTTTGGACATGGATTTACTGAACGCCGGGCTTCTTACGCCAGCAGCTGCTGATGTAGGGCTCTTTCTAGGCGTAGTTGCGATGATTCGCCCGCTCTTTGGGAACATATTCGCGCTTAGCTCGGGGGGGACGTGCGCCCCAGCTTTCTGTAGCTTTTGCACTTCGACCATTACTTTCTCTTCTTCTTCCTTTTCGAGTTCGATCTCTATCAGAGGCGGCCCAGAAAGTGTTTCGATGACGTACTGATTGAACAGAGATTCTTGAATGCGATCGAAGAACGTGCTGACGTGGAACGAGGATGCAAGAACCTTAACTAGCAGTGTCTTTACCAGCCAAATCACTGTCCCAACAAGCAAACACACCCAAATTCTAGTTACATAAGGCAAGATATTTCCATGCTTTGTGACCCTCTCCACCCTCTTATCGAAGATCAATTGCCAGGCGATTAGGACCATTGTAAGCCAACAAACGTTCTGCACAGAGTTTCTCAGACCGTACACGAAGTAGAGAACTCTCTTTCGCAGTAAGAAGTTCCTCTCTATGAAGAAGACAACGATTCTTACACCCCAACCCGACAGCAATCTCCCACATATCAGAACTAAGACCATCACTTCCCATTTCCATAGCTCTAAATCGAAGACTTTCTTGTTCCTCAGAAAGGGAATGCTCAAGCTACAAGCTAAAGCAGCGATGAGGAGAGTCAGGCTCAGCAATTGAATAACGGACAGTACGCTAAACCTCATCTTCTTGTAATGGTCGGGCAAATCCTCGTCTAAGAAAGGGTCGTCCTCGTCAATCTCACTAGGACTCACAGTACCCTTCAATGGCTGAGATTTATTATTACCCATTCTCACAGTTTGTGACCTACGATTATCCTCAGGTGGGTCTAACAATCTCGACTTAGTCTTAGTCCTTAACAAGCTAGATTTCCTACGGAAGGAGTTATTCGAGCTACAGACAAGAACCTCTTTATTATCGTTCTCAGAAGTGTTCTTGTCCTCGCGAAAGGAAACGCGTACCTCGCGCGGCGTCTGCCCGCCGCCGTCGTTGCTGGTGCGGGCGACGACGGTGGGGCTCTCTGGGATCTTGGTCAGCGGCGGAGAAGCGGCGGGGTGAGATAGCGGGGGAGAGTCCGCCGCGAAGTCAAAGTCGTTTGACTGCGCCGCGGCTCTCATGACGGCGTCGTTTGAGAAGTCGTAGCTCGAATCCCTCCACATCCTATTGCTGCTGCTGCTCGGCAGATCTGGGCCGTCGGATTTCATCAACGGCTGCCTTTGATTCTGATGCGGCGGCGGCGACGCCATGATGAACGGCGGCGATGTTTTGCTTGTGTGTGTTTTGTAAAGTACTGCTTCGCTTTCCTCTTCTTGTTTCTGTCGCTTCTTAGCTTAGGAGTTGGGATATCTCCCAATGTGAGTGAGATTTGTTGCTTATATAGTTTGCACTTTCGTGCATTGATTGAAAAAGTATTTATGTAAATTTGTAAATATTTAATCTAGATTGTTCACTAAGAAATTCAAAATTTGTTTTTGATGGAAAGTAAAAACAATACAATAACGTAATGATATTGTTTGTAACTTGTAAGGTGATGAGCTGTTGAGGTCTGCAGATAAAGGGGAAAAAAGGTGGTAGTAGTATGGCGCAGAAGAAGAAACGATTGTGAACTGAAGAGAAAAAGGTTGGTGCGGATGTGGACCGTACACGTGGCGAAATGGTTATTCATCTTAAATTTGGGGCCTTTCGTACTTGTAATTTTGTACGCTTTTGGACAGATTTTGGAATTGCTTTCAGACATTTTTGCTGATTTGAAATTGTTTAAAGATAACCAAATTAAAAGTAATACATGAAAGATGAAATCGGATTTTACCTTTTGTGAAATAAAACTCGAATTTTTACCTGGTTGGGAAAAGAAACTGCCCGTTTTGTTTGGTTTGGACACGTGAACTATAATGAGTGTTATTAATTGTTTCTTGGACTTTATTATATCGTGATATTTACTCCTCTATTTTTTTTAGTTATTATTGTAATTAGTAAATATATTTATAACACATATGAGTGTGCATGGGATACTAGTGTTATTTATGATTCTTTTCGCGGAGATGGAATTAATGGGAAGGGTTGCGTGGACGAGTGCTTCACGTCGAATATGGTTTAGGTGCGTAATCTGTAAATTTATATCATAAAAAATTGTAATGGTGATCAAATTCCAAGGAAATGAGTCGTATTCTATTTTACTTTTTGATTCGGACACTACACTATAGTGTCTTTAGCAAGCAAATAAAGAAATAGGAAGATAGTCTTGCGTCAAAGTGTTGTATTCAAAACAATGATGAGATAGGCCTAACGTGTCTGTATGTAGATTTTCGTTCGCCCAATTCCGCGTTTTATTTTAAGGACAAATATTCGCCAGCTGTCTTATTTTTCCGACAAGATAGCGTATGGCTCGGAGGATTACGGCGGTGCTAACAAAAAAAAAGCACATGTGATGCCTTTGACTAATTGAGACCAATGTTTTAAGAAGCTCTGTGATATGTCTGCGTTTGTACCGCACGGCGTGAGATTTTCGAGCAGATTAATTTTAATATAAAACTATATATGATATTCATACAACCAACACGTCAATTTCAATCATTAAAAATAAGCACGAATCCATTTAGAAATTAATTATCCCAATAAAACCATAAATATTATTGGGATTAGCGAGCCTGAGACCCGCCGGGAACGGCCGGAGAAGGCGGCCAGTCGAACGGAAAACTGAAAGAGCTGAAGAATGGCTGATGAAGGTAGCGAGCTTCAGCAGCCGTTGGATCTCGACGGGGCGCGATCGGACAGAGCAAATTTGAAATCTGAAGATTTAATGTGAGCTGATGGATAGCGCGCGAATGAAATGAGTGGCCCAGATTAGACGTGATGAGATGATGCGGATCATGAAGATGGACCGTTAGATCTAAATCGGACGGACATGAATGAAAGTGGCATTTCACTTAAAAGAAGTGTCATGCGACTTTCATGTACTCACGTCGACTGCACTGGGCGACGTGGCGAAGTCTGGAGCGTCAAATCGATACTTCGGGCGGCTCAGATAAATCGAAGAACATGCTTTAGAGATGATTCAGCTCTTATATAGATATATATATATATATATATATATATCAGATTGTATAGTTCGACTAGCTATCTTCTCGAGCATGTAGCTTCTTATAGAGTGAGAATCACCGTGAGGTGTAAATAGGAGAGTTGTAGACGAGATAGGGATCTGTAACGTTCGTGTTAGTGATTAATGGAAATGATGCTCGGTTGATCCGTGGACGTAGGCTGAAGTTCAGCCGAACCACGTTAAATGCCGTTTTCTCTGTGTGTGCGTTTGCTCTGCTTTCGATCAGATTGAGCTCGAAATCGATCGAAACAATCCACGAGGCTTATATACACTGGAAACAGGTCCAAAGTCGAGTCTAATGGCGGTCCTCGATCAACAAATGGTGCGGTGAGCGTGGAGGAAGGAGCTATCTTCCCGACGCAAGGAGACTGGAGGTCTTGCGAATTTGGGCTGTTGAAGCTGCGATTCAAGGCTCGTTCAATTCATAAGAGGCTTGAGGAGGCTCTGACGCTGGTGGTGGTGTCGCGGGCTGCCACGGGAAGCGCGTCGGAGGTTGAAACCACGGCTGAAAGGCGGAGAGGCTTGCGACTGAGAGCTGTCGAGTTTTGGTGATGATCAGAGGGCTGGAGACAGCTGGTGCAACACGAGAACGGCGAAGGAACGGATCAACACCGGGAGACAGAGCAAGCTATTTTTTCAGCTGGTTTCGGAGGCATGTTTTTCATGTCTCGGAGGGTTGTCCTATGGAGGCAACCGGTCCGACTGGCAGTAGAGAATGTGGTGGCTCGAATGGTGCTCGAGGGAGGCCACGGGGACCTCGTTTTGAGGTGGAGCAAGGTCGTACAAGTGCCTTGGTTGGAGCAGTTTTGACAGAAACTGCTCTGAGTTGCTGTGTTGGAGCTCGATATGCGACTGATTCGAGCTTGAGGTGGAGGCCATTCTACTCGGATGGATAGCATTCTCAGGCCACAAGAGCGGGTGAGCTCGGAGGTGGAAGAGATGCGGAGGCTGGGGTCGAAGCAGCCGGGAAAGTTTGACAGAATCACAGAATTCTGCTGTGGCAGAATTTTTTCTGTGACTGCAACTGATGATGTACTGCATGCTGCTGAGGCTTTGGGAGCAATGGAGGCCGAGATGCATGTAATACCCGTAAAATTTAATGCGGGGTTTGATGTAATTTAGCAGAGTAAATCTTAACTTAGAAATTTCGAAATATTAATCTAAAAGTTTCGGCTAAAAATATAAATTATGTAAGTTTAGAAAGAAAATTGAATTAAATTAATTAATGGAAGTAAATTAAAGATATTGGTCCAAAAGCCCAATTCAACATTTATTTTTAAGCCCCAAAGCCCATTGCCAGTTAGAGTTTTGTCCATTAATACTCGTCATTTTCATTTCTTCACGGGCAATCATGGCAAGAGGAGACCAAAGGAAAGAAAAAAAAAATTTCAACTAAGACCAGCGCTTCCTAAGCTCCATTTTCTATTGTTCTGGCGTAATCGGAGCTTGATTTAAAGGTAAGCAATATGTAAGATGGTTGTAGAATTTCGTATTCGTTCTTGAGTTCATGTTTAATTTGAAGTGTAGTTCGCGCATCATCAGGTTAAAACGATTTTCACCTAGTTACTGTATTCGGATTTTGTCGAAACCAAGTTTATTGAAAGCTAACTTCTTTGGCTTTCCAGATCAGTTTGAATCGCTTAAATCGGATCATCCTTCGATTTTCTATGAATTTCTAAAGTGACAGCAGGAAACAGAAATTCTGTCTGTTTAGATTCGTGCGAATATTTAGTTTTAAACGAAGTTGACCAAGTTATTCTTCTCCGATTCATTCGAATCTTGTTTTGTTTAAAATACAAGTTCTTAAGCTTTCCATAGCCACTTGAATCAAGTCGATCCGATATTTCTAGGATGGATTATGAGGCGTTGACTTTCTGATGCAAGTTAAGGACTTTTTAACGCCGGATCTGTGCGCAGCTTTTGTTTTCAGAACATTTGACCTAGTTATTGTGCTTTGATTCCTTCGAAACCTATTTCTTTTGAAAGCTAAGATCATCAGGTTTCCATAGCCGCTTGAATAAGTTCGATCCGATGTCCTTGTGATTTGTTACGAATTTTAAAGTTCATGCTGCTGAACAGAAATTTTTATTCACCTGTCCCCGCACTTCTTTGTTTTCACCTCTTTAAACTGCTCCAATGATATTCAGGTTTATCGCTGTTGAAATCTAATCCTCTCAGCTTTCTATAGCTGCTCGAATCATCTCAATCCGATGTTCCTAGCATTTTTAACGTAATTTAGAAGTTTCTGTCGCAAAAACCGAATTGCTGTATTTTCTTCGTGAATGAAGAATAATGTTTTGAAATTTCCGACAGATGCAGCAACCTCAGGGTTAGAATATAAGCTCTACGGAGGAAAGGTAGGTGAAACTCACCTATGGCACGTAAACGTTATGTGAATTATGTGATACTTATGTGAATCGATGACTTACGTGATTTGGTGAACTACGTGGTTTACATGTGTTAAATATTTCTGGCATGTTATATATTTGTTATTTTCACTGCATGGCATGTGCACGACACTTCAGAGTGAGAGAGGTTGACCGTGTTGTCACGGTGACACCTTAAGGTGTCGACGCGAGGCACGCGTGTGGGTAGATGTGACCGATTTCGGTTGTCAACTCGGAGATGAGTTGAGGTTGGTTCTAGTGCACCTGACGGTTGGTGCCGTCGAGCGGGTGGTTGGTGCCGCCCGGCTTTATGTGATCGGTTGGTGCCGGTATGATCAGTGGTTGGTGCCACTGATGACGGTTGGTGCCGTCGAGCGGGTGGTTGGTACCGTCCGGCTTTATGTGACCGGTTGGTGCCGGGTATGATCAGTGGTTGGTGCCGCTGTGACGGTTGTTGCCGTCGAGATGAGTGGTTGGTGCCGCTCGGACTCTACGGTTGGTGCCGTAGATTCATTTATAAGGTGCATAATCCGACCTAGGATAGAGATGGAAAATAAGTGGGTGAGATGAGACCTGAGTTGGCCGCCCGAGCATTGGGTGAGAGCTAACTCTAACGTGACCTGAGTTGGCCGCCCGAGCGCTGGGTGAGTGCCACTCTAACGAGACCTGAGTGGATACCCTAACGTGTTTAGTATCGAGTCACGGGGCGTTGTGAGAGGCGATAGGTCGTGATGAGGGTCGAGCGTGCATTGCATTTGCGAGGTGTTTGGGAATGGGGGTTGAGCGCACGTTGCATACATGCATGTTCATCTACTGGGCAAGGAGCTCAGTTTACGTGTTGTAGGTACATACGAGTCCGACGTTGATACGCGTCGCGACTAGGAGGGCTGATGGAGGTGACTCTACGGACTTTTGAGGCAGGGCGGTACATGGATGCGACCTGTGGAGTGATGTTATGATTTTTAATATTTTGATAAGGGCTACTACTGTGTAAATATACGACTACGTAGATGATGTTTATTTTAGTATATTTTATTTTTAGAAAAAGTTTTTATACGGTCTTCCGCGACTTGCGTTGCGAGAATCCGCCAAAATATTTGTTAGAAAGTGAGGGTCGTTACAATGCAGGTGTTGGCTAACTGAAGATGGGTCGGGAAAAGGTGGCTCACGGCGCTAGGAGCAAAGGATCTTCATGCGACGAAGATGGTGAACTCGAAAGTCCAAATCGGCTTCATGTGGGAAATTTCAAGCCCGCTTGGAGTTGACGAGGATTCGTTCGAGGCTCGGGGTTCCTGAAGGAGCTGGATGATCAATCGAGAGGGGCTGTGAATCGAGGTGGAGCTTTGGGACGGGAAAACAGGGCTCAGGTGAATGATTTGCAGCTGAAAAGAAGCTAAAGTGAAACTGGTTTCTGGTAAGGGTTTGGGCGACTTTTGCGGGTGAGTTTGGGCTGCGATGAGGATTCCGAGAGTTGGAATTGCGAGTTTGCAGTCTCGAGGTGGAGTTTGTTGGGATTAGCGAGCCTGAGAATGGAAAACTGAAAAGCTGAAGAATGGCTGATGAAGGTAGCGATATTCAGCAGCCGTTGGATCTCGATAGCAGCCGGACAGAGCAGATTTGAAATCTGAAGATTTAATGTGAGCCGACAGATAGCGCGAATGAAATGTTGGTACTACAAGTAACCTACTCAACCAAACTAGCTTACAATACGGTACAACGAACATCTATATATTGGTACTACAAAAATCGTCCATGGGCTCACGGGATGGTACGGCGAACATCTATATATTGGTACTACAAACATATGTATATTGGTACTATAATTTTGGGTAAGGGGTGGTCCGTGGGTGTTGACAGGTTTTTTGGTACCACGATTGTATATTGGTACTACAAAAAATCGTCCATGGGCTCACGGGATGGTACGACGAATATCTATATATTGGTACTACAAACATACGTATATTGGTACTACAAGTTTAGGGTAAGGGTGTGGAAATTAGTAGAGGGGGAAATCGTTCATGAGGTACTACAAATATACGTATATTGGTACTTCAATAATATAGGGGCAAAATCGTCCATGGGGAGTTATGTGTAAGATTGTTTTGATTTAGGGAGTTTGTTAATAAATAAGATTGTGTTCACCACAAGCAGCCTAGTTATGATACCACACTAGCTCACGGTATGGTACCACAAACATCTATACACTAGTACTACAAACATACGTATATTGGTACTTCAAGTTTGGTAAAGAAGTTTCGATGCCATGTGAATTATATTTTCTACGTGATCGTTACCATAAATATTGACACTACAAGTAACCTACTCATGGTACCACACTAGCTTACAATACGGTACCACGAACATCTATATATTGGTACTACAAAAATCGTCCATGGGCTCACGGGATGGTACAGTGACTCATGGTACCACACTAGTTTACAATACGGTACCACGAACATCTGTATATTGGTACTACAAAAATCGTCCATGGGCTCACAGGATGGTACGACGAACATCTATATATTGGTACTACAAACATCCGTATATTGGTACTACAATTTTGGGTAAGGGATGGTCCGTGGGTGTTGACAGGTTTTTTGGTACCACGAACATCTGTATATTGGTACTACAAAAATCGTTCATGAGCTCACGGGATGGTACGTCGAGCATCTATATATTGGTACTACAGACATATGTATATTGGTACTACAATTTTCGGTAAGGGTGGTCCGTGGGTGTTGACAGGTTTTTTGGGAATATTGTTGTTTTTATAAGGTTAAAATCGTCCATTAGGTAGCTATGTGATATAAAAGTTTGAAATGAGAGTTTGATGATAAATGAATAGGAAGGGGGGAGTTAGTTGATTAATAATTTGATAATAGGGAGTTATGTGTAGATTTCTCAAATTAATAAGTGGTTTTATATATAAGAAATCGGTAAGTGGAATTGGGCTATAAAATTGGAGCTTCAAATATATGGGTTGGATTGTGGTGTGTTAATGAATGAAACTCTCTAGTAATAAAAAGTTGCTTTTGCTACTTGCGTTATAATTAATAACTAACACTAACCTCATTGATGACGTAATGATAACTAGTAAAACGAAGGAAACCTCATCGATGACGTGTCAGTGCCCATTCACGTCACCGATGACGTCACCGCACTAATCTCATGCAGTTCAGCTCTATATAAACACTCATCAACTATGCGTAATGTGCCCTTTGATTTTCCCCATCGCAAAAACGCACGATCTCAATTTCTATTTTCAGGAAATAAAAATAAAATGGCACCACCACCACCAGCGACGGCGGCGGACCAACCGATCACCGGCCTGAAATCCACCGGGTACGCCGCGCGCGACGCATCTGGCACCCTCTCCCCCTTCCACTTCACGCGCCGCCCCGCCGGCGACCGCGACGTACAGTTCAGAGTCCTGTACTGCGGCATGTGCCACTCCGATCTCCACAGCGCGCGCAACGAGTGGGGCAACACGCAGTACCCAATCGTCCCCGGCCACGAAATCGTCGGCGAGGTCTCCGCCGTGGGCTCCGCCGTCCGAAAATTCAAGCCCGGCGACAGAATCGGAGTCGGGTGCATGGTCAATTCGTGCCGATCGTGCGCTCAGTGCAGGGAAGGGCTCGAAAATTACTGCCCCAAATCGATCTTCACCTACAACAGCCTAGACAGGGACGGCACGGTGACCTACGGCGGTTACTCCGACGTAATGGTGGTCAACGAAGACTTCGTCATACGCTGGCCGGAAAACCTCTCCCTAGAAAAAGGGGCGCCGCTGCTCTGCGCCGGCATCACCACCTACAGCCCTCTGAAATACTACGGCCTCGACAAGCCCGGGCTCCACGTCGGCGTTGTGGGCCTCGGCGGACTCGGCCACGTGGCGGTGAAGTTCGCCAAGGCGTTCGGCTGTAAGGTGACGGTGGTCAGCACCTCCCCAAACAAGAAGAAGGAAGCCATGGAAAAGCTGAGAGCAGACGCTTTCTTAGTAAGCAGCGAGCCGAGCGACATGCTCATGGCGATGAACACCATGGATGGAATCATCGACACGGTGTCCGCCGGCCACGCCGTGTATCCACTCTTGGGGCTTCTGAAGCCCGGCGGCAAGATGGTGGTGGTGGGGGCGCCGGAGAAGCCGCTGGAGGTGCCGGCGTTTGGACTGATTCTTGGACGGAAGTTGGTGGGAGGGAGTATGATCGGCGGGATAGAGGAGACGCAGGAGATGATCGATTTCGCGGCGGCGCATGGGATTTTGCCGGAGGTTGAGGTGATTGCTATGGATTACGTGAACACGGCGATGGATAGGCTGGCGAAAGCTGATGTGAAGTATAGGTTTGTGATTGACGTTGGGAATACGCTCAAAACTTCTGCTGCTTAGTTAGTGGACTGTTTTTCTGGCGTTTCTTTTGTTTATTGCATGTTGCGAGTTTGGTGCTGAAATGGTGAAAAAGTTTTTATGATAAGTAATAAACAACTGATGAGTTGACATTCGTGGGATATGACTCTGCAAGCATAGGATTTTTCTAATGGAACGGAATCCACTCATCAAGTGCTAAAGTAAAAATTAAAAAAAAAAAATTGTTTGTTTATTCTAATGGAGTTCGTAATGTATTTCGCACTCTTTCATTTATGAAATGATTTTCGTTTGAATGAAAACCGCCATCGCACGTCTCTCTCTAAATTTCAAAAACCCCAAAAATATTTCATCATGGAATTCAACTACAGACGAAAACCCGCCTGTTTCCGCTTTTTCGTTCCAAAACACAAATGCAATTCAATGGCGGTACTTGGGATTTTGATTGCTTTTCAAGTTTCACCTATTTGCTTATATAATGAGCAAAACGCTGGCACTCACTTCCAATCGATCCCAAAAATCTCCCCTTTCTCGTGGGTTTTCCATTTCTTTTGCCCTCCTTTTTCTTGCCTCTCTAATGGCGGACCAAGAAAACTGCGTCAGAGTCACGCGCTTGGCTGCGAAGAAGAGGGCTGCTGATCAAAAGTCAACGGAGCAAGAAACAAAGAGGCCTAGAGTGGTTTTGGGTGAGATTCATAATACGTGTGTCCAAAATGACCAATTTCGCGATGTGGGTCTGAAGAAGAAAGGCAATAAAGCTAAGCCCGAAATTCAATCGAAGTCGAACTGGGAAATTGATGTCGATTCAAAAGAGGATGTGAAGTCCGTGGATGATGAATGCAACGGTGACCCACAAATCTGCGTGGCCTACGCTTCCGATATCTATGAATATCTCCACAAATTGGAGGTGAGCAATTTTTTAGATCTCATTCTGCGTTTTCTGATAAGAAATGCTGACGAGTTATTTGAGCTGCTTTTGTTGCAGATGGAGGAGAAGAGGCGGCCATTATCTGACTACGTTGATAAGATTCAGAACGACGTGAGTGCGAACATGAGAGGAGTTTTGATAGATTGGTTGGTCGACGTATCCCAAGAGTACAAACTCATCCCCGAAACGTTGTACCTCACAGTTTCATGCATCGACAGATTCTTGTCCAAAAACCCCATCAACAGGCGTAGGCTTCAGCTTCTTGGCGTCTCCTCAATGCTCATTGCATCGTAAGAAGAACCCAAAAGTTTATCTGGGGCATCATTGTTTCTTGGTTGTTGCCCAGACTAAAGAATTCTCTTTTGACGTGTCTTAATAGGAAGTACGAGGAGATCAACCCACCCAATGTAGAAGACTTCTGCTACATAACGGACAACACGTACACGAGAGAAGAGATCTTAAAAATGGAGTCTGATGTTCTCAGTTCCCTTGCATTCGAATTGGGCAGTCCCACTGTCAAATCGTTCCTTACAAGATTCACCACGGTTGTTGAAGACGAAGAAGGTTCGAGCTTGCTCGATCCCTTGAGCTGCTACATTGCTGAATTGAGTCTCTTGGACTACGCCTGCGTCAAGTTCTTGCCTTCGATGGTGGCTTCGTCTGTGGTTTTTCTCGCAGCGTTTATGCTCTGGCCCGACAGAAAGCCTTGGGATTCAGCGCTGCAAAGCTGCTCGGGATATGATGCTAAGGATTTGAGGGAATGCGTTTGTGTTATTCATGATCTGCTGTGGAGCAGAAGGGCAAGTGCTTTGACTGCAATTAGAGAGAAGTATAGGCAGCCTAAGTTTAACAGTGTGTCTTCTCTTGCTTCGCCTGTGGAAATACCGATGCATTACTTCGAGTGAGTTAGGATTAGGAAATAAAAGAAATGGCTAATACATCATATCCCATAGGACCGTACCATAGTAGTTGTAATTTGACGTTATTGCAACAGTGGAGAAAAACATAACAGAAGCTTAGCTAATTCAAGATTCAACTTTGTCCAAGCAAATTCAACTGCACAACATGATAACCCAAGATTATTCTTCGTTCTTACAACGTTAAGATGCTATATATTAATGAAGCTTCTAACCATCCGAAAATACTAAACTAACAGCCCCCACCCCCCATGGAAGAAAGACCCATCATATCCTTTAATGGTTTCTAACCATTCTCTCATCGCGTCAATTTCTGGCGAACAAAGTCACAAAGAGTCAATCGATTTTGCTTATCCCCATTCTCTTCACAACAGCGTTTCTAATAATAGCCTCGGCCGGCATCGTCATAGTGCTGCAGATTGTCCCGTTTGGCCCAACAATCCCAGACATGTAACTCCTCACCTCTTTCCTCACCATATCTTTCATCACGGCCAAGAACTCTTCACTGAAGAACTGCCTATCCTGCCGTGCCTCCGCCGGCTCAGGAATGGGTTGGAAGAACATCGGTTTCTCCCCAGGCACCTCGCTTGCAGGTTCCGGGTCGGGTTTGGGTTTCGGGTCGTCGGATCCAGCCCCAATTCCTATGCTCAGCGAAAGGCTGAGCGAAGTGGCTGGCCCAGAGTGGCTCGACTGGCTTAGGTCCGACGCGTTTGGGCTCGCCGGGTTAACATAGAGCCCAGAGGCTGAAACCTCCGCCGGCGGGCCCAGACTCGCGGATCTCTTGAGCGGGGGCTGATCCTCCGACGGATCGAAGCTGCTGAACTCCTCCGCCGACATCGAGAGGCACTTCCTCTTGAGCGTCGAGTTCCAGTGATTTTTGATTGCGTTGTCCGTACGTCCGTTGAGCAGCCGCGCTATCGTCGCCCACTTGTTGCCGAACTTGGCGTGTGCTCGGATTATCCTCTCGTCTTCCTCCGCCGTGAAAGCTCGGTGCTCCACCTGCGGGGAGAGCTGATTGCACCACCTCAGCCGACACGATTTCCCCGAGCGGCCGGGGATCGATTTGCTGATCAACGACCAGTTTCTCGCCCCGTGTTTCTCGACGAGCTTCTGCAGCGAGTCGTCTTCCTCGGGGCTCCACGTACCTTTGATCCGATCCGATTCGTTTCTCTGCGATGACATAGTTCGAACGAAAACACCGCCGCCGCCGCCGCCGATGAAGTGTAATTTTTTGTTTTTCAATTTTGAGATTTACGTACGGTTAGAGAGGCGCCGTGAGAGCTGATGAGAGGAAATGGGCTGGAATTGCAGTGGTTTATATAGTGAGGTGACGAAAGAGGATAGGGATGACTCGTTTAGCCGGTAGCATTTACCGGTTCGATGGCTGTTCAGTTAGCTGGCAAGGGACACCTGTTGAATGCTTAACGAACTAATAATTTCTCAGAAAAACAGATATTTTTTTGTACCAAAGGCAATAAATTAGATTGGCTTCTTTCATTCTTTGGTTAGGAGTATAGGAGTTGGGTTATGGAAAAAATCAGTTTAATATAATTGGGACCTCGACTGAGCATCGTATAATAGAGTAATTGGTTTTTCTATCTTTGTATATGAGATATTTAAATGGTAGGTTTGCCACAAAACGACATAAAGACAGCCTGTACAAATTTTACTTTGATTTAATAGATTGCGGTTTTGGTGATAAGAATATATACGTTACATTAGGTTTATTTATATAAAACAATTAACAACTGCTATGATCCCAAACCCATTAACGTGACAAGTTACACGCACGTGGAGTTGCATGCCCCACGTGTGATCCTTCCGAGCAAGTCAGTCAAGGAATAATTATTTTAGTATTTATATTCTTGTTGTTATTATTATTTTTATTATTGCCACTTAGAAAAGATTCTCTATGAGCTTTTCGAGTAATAAACCTGTGGAGTAGAGAGTTGGCTTTAAGCGTTTCACATGGCGAGGAAAGGTAGAAGATGTTTCCTCTTGTTCCGTTTGTATAGAATAATTATTTGTCTATTGTATATGAATAACGAAGTACAAGAAGATCTAATTTCTTGTACTTTAATGGATTAGATGTCCCATCCTTTGAAATTGCATTGCATTTTTACTTCATTGTTGGAGCTTTCTTGGGCCACGCAATATACTATAAAGAGAGAGGAGGAAAGTTGTTATATGAATATTAGTGGCTGGTGCTTTAATAAAAATTCATAACTAAGTTTTAGAATAAAGCATGTGTTTAATAGCTAACCCTTTTGTAGGCGTTGATATATTTTAATTAGAATAAAAAAGTGAAGTGTCTAATAGGGGTGAATTAGGCTTGTAAAAATTATGTTCTCCTTTCTCAAAAACTTAAGATGTAATGACTTAGATATGCCTACTAAAGCTTATGACGTGTATGTCTGATATATCCTGATAACGTCGAATGTGTGTTGGGCTAAAGAAAGAAAGAATGAAAAAAAGAAAGAAAAATGAAAAACTTGGGTAGACGTTGATCTATTTCCTTCAATCATTCGATGGCGCCTCTCAAATTAACAGATATACTCCAAAAAAAATTAATAGATCTAACGGCCGAAAATAGAAAAAGGAAAAAGAATCACAAGCGACTTTACATCTTAATTAAAACGTTCTCATTGAAAAAAGAACAATATTAAGACGTTCTCGATATGTTTATTACACATACGATTTTACAAAGAATGCTCCATTATTATAATTTCAACATTCGAACCACTTAATTCGTTCCAACGTACATGCTATATTGTTGATGTTGAGCGTTCAACTGAAACAATGTTGGGTAACATTCTAGTCAACATCTGTTGGCCGATAATGTCCCTTTCTCAGTTTTATCTTTCATGCCCAAAACCTATTTTAATTATGACGTGGCATTTTTCTAGTGTTGTGCAGGACTCATTCAAGGAATGGAACGGATCAAACCGCGTGGAAGAAGTGTAGTTGAGCAAGAGCAAAAATCGGAAAAGAGCATACTAAAAATAGGCAACTTGGAGCTCAAGTGAAGACCGAGCAGTCCGAGCTGACCAAGTCGATCTACAACGGTCACTAACTGTCCAAATACACTTAGTGGACGTTAGTGGACGTTGTGGGAGGTTGCCAAGCCGTTTGGACAAGTCGTTCAAGAGTGAAGGCATATATAAGTCGAAGACTTAACCATTTCGAAGTACGACGAACACCGAGCGAAAATCAGAGCTTTTCTGAGCGAGAGTTATTTCTTGAAAGAGTTTTTCTTTTCTAAGTCTAGCTTTTAGAGGTCGTGAGATCTTGTGGGTTTAGAATTCTTTTTGATTCGTTCCGTTTGCTAGACTAGTTTTGACTATCTTTTTGATAGTTTGTGTAATCCATATTTCTAGTGGATTTTTACGCCGAGAGGCACGCAGCAAGTTATTTGACTTGCTGCACAAAAACTTCATTTGTGTTCGTTTCGTTTTCCACTGTGCATACAAAAGAGTGAGAGTGAATGTTAGCCTAACATCGAGTCCAACATCAGTATATAACTTGGCGTTTTTCATCCATTGTGTACGGGACCCCCATCAAAGTGGTATCAGAGCCTACGCTTGACATTACTAAGCGCTGAAGATCATCTACAATGGACGTTACAAGCTCAAACCACCTCGCCAAAGTTCCTGTGTTAGACGGCTCCCATTATGCCTATTGGAAGGTTCGTGTTCGGCAGTGCATCAAGTCCATCGATGTGCGAGCATGGGAAGCAGTGCTGCATGGTTATACGACTCCAAAGACTCCACAAGACACTGATGGCGAAGTCGTGGATAAGCCGTTCGAGCAATGGACGATCGCTGAGAAGAACGCGGCCGAATACAATGACAAGGCACTCAACGCCATCTTCTCATCCGTGGACATGTTTATGTTCAAAATCATCCAAAATTGCTCTACTGCTCAAGATGCGTGGGATCTTCTCCAGAAGTACTGTGAAGGCGACGCTAGTGTGCGTGAAACCAAGCTTCGCCTCCTCCTTAGTCAGTTCGAGAACATCAGAATGAAGGAAGACGAAGATATCAGCACGTACTTTGGAAAGCTGTTGACAATCTCAAGCGAGTGCGCCAGCCTAGGAGATCCTATGACAAATAAGGTATTAAACTCTAAAGCTCTTCGTACACTAACCGAAAAATTCAATGTGAAGGTATCGGCAATCGAGGAATCATACAACCTAGCAAACATGAACTTCACCGTCTTGATGAACATCCTGAAAAACTTCGAAACCAATCTCGAAGTCCAAAGGAGGGCCGCACGAGGAAAAAGTGTTGCACTGGTCAGCCAGCCATCGAAGGAACAGATTGAGTTTGATCCCAACAACGAAGAGGACATGGCCATGGTTGTGAAGAGATTTGCGAAGTACTTCAAAAAGAAGAATGTTGTGCAGAATGTTGGCCCAACATTCAGAAAAGGCCAGAATGCACAAATTGAAACCTCTTCTGCCCCTCCGTTTGTAAAGCGCAAGCCATTTGGGAAGTCTGATGGAAAGAAGAAGAATATCAACTATGAGGCAATTAGATGCTTTGAATGCCAAGGTTGGGGCCATTTTGCCAACGAATGTGCTAACACACTTCGCAAGCATGGTAAGTCTATGTGGATCGACTTGTCAGACGATGAAGATGAAGATGAAGAGCCTAAGCAATCGTCAGTGATCATACAATCCTTTTCTGATGATGAAGAAGATGAAGATAATCAAATCGGACTTACTGCGGTAACTGATGTTGAGCCAACATCTGACTCAACATCTGTAAAACACATTATTTTTTATTATGATGATTCAAACTGTCTTGATGGTCTTTTGAGTTGTGATTCAGAACCAGAAACAGAGAGTTGTGAAGAAGCCTTTAAGCAGCTGTCCACGAAATACGACTTAGAGAGGGCAAATAACCTACAACTCCAAGCTGCGGTGAAACTATTGGTCGAAGAAAATGAGAAAAATGAAAAGATCATTGAAGGCTTGATGGATGGCATGAACAAGTTGGAAGCCGCACTGACAAGAAAAGAGAGGGAACTCGACACGCTTCAAAAACATGTCAATAAAGCCGAGGAAACGTTCACTAAATTGAACAAGGGTAAGTCCACCCTTGATGATGTATTTTCTCTTGGTATTTATGATAAGCAAGGCCTAGGATTTAGTGCTCAGCTTGCATGTGATAGCTCAAAACCCGTGTCTCATGATCAGCCTAAGATTGTTTTTGTTAAAGCTAAATCTGTGAATGACGATGTTGAAATCGAAAAGCCTAAAAATAGTCCCGAGCATGTGACCCAGAAAAATTATGATAAATCATATGTGTGTGATCATTGTAAGAAGTTAGGTCATTTGAAGTCATACTGCTGGAAATTGAAGAGAGAGATTTCTGCAAAGAAATCGATGTCGGCTGAAGTGTCACCCAACATATCGGTCAACATTGAGAAATCAGTATTGAAAGATATGTCTGGAACAAGCTCAGCTGGCTCATCTTCGAATTCCGGTGAACAGAATGCCGTTAAACCTTCTAAGAAAGCTTGGATCAAGAAATCAGGTCATAAATGTTTAGTTGTATACACCTCTTTGCGAGCTAACGTGACAGGTTCATGGTACTTTGATAGCGGGTGTTCCCGACATATGACGGGTACCAAAGAATATCTCAGTGATTACATGCCCTTAAGGAGTGGATCTGTGACGTTTGGAGGTGGTTCGAAAGGTAGAATTCTTGGCCGAGGCAGATTAAATGTGCCCGACTTTCCCAAGCTTAGCAACGTGCTTCATGTAGACGGGCTTATAGCGAATTTGATCAGCATAAGCCAGCTGTGTGATGATGATCTCGAGGTAAGGTTTAATAAGGAGTGTTGTGAAGTTTTTAACCGAAATTCTGTTCGAGTAATGGCAGGTAAGAGATCTAGCGACAATTGCTACCTAGTGGGGAACAAATCTGGTGTGAAGGATGTGTGTCAACTATCAAAAGCCGAAGACGATGTTGTGCTTTGGCATTACAAATTAGGTCATGTCAACTACAGAACATTGGAACAACTTATCAAACATGATGCAATAAGAGGCATTCCGAAACTTAAGGAGTTTGGTAAGGTTGTTTGTGAGTCGTGTTTAAAGGGTAAGCAAACACATGTTAGTCACACTGTTGACCAACAAGCTGCCCAACATTTTAAAATTGTTCACTGTTTTCAATTAATTCACATGGATTTGATGGGTCCTATGGAAGTAGAAAGCATAGGAGGTAAGAAATATGCGTATGTGCTCGTGGATGATTTTTCTAGATATGCATGGAGTTTCTTTCTTAGGGACAAAGCGGAATCGTTCGTATTCTTTAAAAATTTCTGTGCTATGATTAGGAACAATTTCAGTGCTACTGTCTTTCGTATTAGGTCTGATCATGGTAGAGAGTTTGAGAATCAGTATTTTGATGAGTTTTGTGATAAGAAAGGCATAGTGCATGAGTATTCTTCCCCTAAGACGCCCCAACAAAATGGGGTGGCCGAAAGGAAGAATAGGACTTTACAAGAGATGGCTCGTGTTATGTTATTATCTAAGAATGTTTCTAAGCGTTTTTGGGCTGAAGCATTGCATACGGCATGTCACATTTCGAATCGTGTGTTCTTTAGGCATGGCACTAAGAAAACAGCGTATGAGTTGTTGAATGGTAAAAAGCCTACGGTTAAATACTTTCATATTTTTGGATGTTTTTGTTACATGCTGAATGATCGTGAATATTTGACTAAGTTTGATTGGAAAAGTGATAAATGCATCTTTCTAGGTTACTCGTCAAATAGTCGTGCCTATCGTGTCTATAACTTGCGTTTGAAATCCGTTCAAGAATTCGTGAATGTTGTGTTCGATGATGCTACTGATCTTAGCAATATGCCTTTTCAAGTTGATATTTCAGATGTTACACAAGCTGTCGATGGGACAGAGGAGACTGGTGGTAACAATGTTGAGCCAACATCTGACTCAACATCCGAGGCAGATCAGAACACTGAGACTGGTCCCAGTGACGTGCGACGTGATCCGCCAGCTAAGATCCAGAAAGATCATCCCACTGACCTCATTATTGGAGATATGAACGAAGGAAGAAAGACCAGAGACAAACCACGCAAAGACTACAAGTCCATGGTAAGAAACGTATGCATGAACACGGTATACGCTGAGGTACGCTTCAATTGCTTTGTTTCTGAGGTAGAACCTAAGAATGTCCTTGAAGCACTCAAGGATAATTTTTGGATAAATGCGATGCAAGAGGAACTTTTGCAGTTCGAGAAAAACCAAGTCTGGATTTTAGTCCCACGGCCGAAGGACATTAATGTCATAGGTACGAAGTGGATCTTTAAAAATAAATCTGATGAACTTGGTAGGGTTGTTAGGAACAAAGCACGTTTAGTAGCTCAGGGTTATACACAAGTAGAAGGGATAGACTTTGATGAGACGTTTGCGCCTGTTGCTAGGTTAGAATCGATTAGGCTGTTGCTAGCTATAGCATGTTGGCTTAACATCACTTTACACCAAATGGATGTTAAGGGTGCGTTTTTGAATGGGTATATTGATAAGGAAATTTATGTCGAACAGCCTAAAGGGTTCGAAGATCCCCATTATCCTAACCATGTTTTTAAGCTGCAGAAAGCGTTATATGGATTGAAGCAAGCGCCTCGAGCATGGTACGCACGGTTAGCAACATTCTTACTTGAGTTTGGTTTCACACGTGGTGAGGCAGACCGAACTCTTTTTGTTAAAAGGGTCGGGTCTGATGTTCTGATTGCTCAAGTATATGTTGATGACATTGTTTTTGGTTCAAGCTCACAAGTTTTATTAGATCAGTTTGTGCAAGCAATGAACACTACCTTTGAGATGTCGATGATAGGCGAATTAACATATTTTCTAGGTTTGCAGATTAAGCAAAGCAGCGACGGGATCTTTATGTCCCAAGAGAAGTATGCCAAGAACACTGTCAAGAAGTTTGGATTAGACACAGCAAAGGTAATGAAAACGCCCATGGGTTCTGCTCAAAAGGTAAGTAAAGACGATGTTGGGCAGAATGTTGACCCAACATTGTATCGATCTATGATAGGCAGTTTATTGTACTTATCTGCGAGTAGACCTGATATCATGTATAGTGTTTGCGTATGTGCTAGATATCAATCTGAACCTAAGATTTCGCATCTAAATGCTGTTAAGCGAATACTTCTTTATGTGAGTGGATCGTGTAGCCTAGGACTATGGTTCTCCAAAGATACTAATTTGAGTCTTGTAGGCTATAGCGATGCTGACTGGGCAGGTGACGAGGATGACCGCAAGAGTACAAGTGGCGGCTGTTCTTCCTAGGTAATAACTTAGTTGCATGGTATAGTAAGAAACAGAATTGTGTGTCGTTGTCTACTGCTGAGTCTGAATATGTAGCTGCAGGTAGTTGTTGCACGCAATTATTATGGTTAAATAGCATGTTATGTGACTATGTGTTAGAGTGCGAATCCGTTCTTATGTATTGTGATAACCTTAGTGCCATTAACATCTCTAGGAACCCCATTCAACACTCACGTACGAAGCATATCGATATTAGGCATCATTTTCTGAGAGATATGGTCGAAAAAGAGTTAGTGCACATATAGATACTAAGAATCAGTTAGCAGACATATTCACGAAAGCATTGGATTCTGAAAGGTTTTCGGACCTGAAGAAATCCATAGGTTTGCACATGTTAGTTTAAATGTTGGTCCAACATTTGGATCAGCATAGCATATGTCGAATTTGATGGTTACTGCTTTATTTTTGATTTGATATTCTGTTCGGTTTTTCCTGTGAAATGACTTGATTCCTCTTGGTTGGTCCCAAAAATGAACCCTACCCCTCTTTTAAAGGCTCTTGGTAATACGTTCCTAGGTACACGGCATTCGCTGTGACGATGTACTTATTGCGACTAAAAACCAATCCTTATCTCATGTAAGCATGCTCATAAACTCTCGGCTAGATATAGGTTTTTGGTAATAAATTCCTTAGGTACACGGCATTCGCGGTGACGATGTATACTATGCGACAAAAGGCCTAACCTTGAGGCTGAGGGTATAAGAATTTCTCGGATATTTGAGGTGAAAGGGTAGAAATAATGGGAACTGATTTTGAGAAGAATCGAGCAGATAAGTCTAGGATAACGGAATCAGGATGTTGAGTCAAATGTTAGGGCAACATATGTGACTGTCTGTTCGATATTGCTACATTTTTGTGCTTTTGCTTTTGTCCGTGTCTGTCTTTAGTACTGTTTTTATGTGTCGTATGTGTCTAGTTATCTCTCAGAATTGCATTAGAAATTCTCGAAGAACAGTTCGTTACGCTTGTCTCTATGTGTTCATCGAAGTCGCTCAAACGGTTAGTATTTCTTGATTCTACCCTGACTTTTGACTTAGTTCTTTTTGGGTGAATCATGATACAAAGTGCTCCTATTTACTCGCATGACTTAGTCTCAAACTTGCTCCTATGTGCTCGTGTAATTGGATTGGTCATTTACTATGTTTAGCTTCATGTTTTGAAAAATCATGACTTAGTTTGAACTTATCCAATTTATGCGGTTTCTCTCCTTGTTCTCAACGGTTATTTTTGTGCCCATTAACTCCATGATTAGCTAAAGTAACTGCAATGACCGTTGTGACTAGCTTGAGTTTATAAGTGGTAGGTTATATGATTTTATATATAACTGTCATATCATCCCACTTTCTACACTTCGATTTCTTCCTATCACAGCTACCTATCGCGGAAAAATCATCTCGCTCCCTTCTCAGTGTCTTAGGGTTTTCAGATTTTCGATCTTGATTCACTTTTTCTTGCTGAAATCATGTCGAATTCATCTTCTCAGCCGAATGTTGACCCAACATTCGATCCTAACCCTATTTTTCCAGTCCCTCTGCAAGTGATTCCAGGTCCGATGGAGATCGTGGTCTACACGGGGCCTTTCCAGCCACTCCGACCACCCAGACCATCACCTCAGGCAGCCCAAGAACGAGCGGCGCCACCGCAGTCTTCATCAGCTGAACCCCCAACGACGAACCCTAGTCAGACCGCGGCAAAGGTGACCAGTCAAGACGACGACGAGGATGTGCCACTGGGAACTCGTCTCCGTTCACTCAAGAAACGGCGCCGGGACAGGGCTGAGGATGGTCTGCCGACCTCGTCAGGTGCAAACCCAGCTCCTCCAGACCCAATGTTGGCCGACCCACCAGTGGGTGAACCATCTCAGGTGGAAGAAACCCCTGTTTCCTCAGACCCACTTTTTCCGGCCACAATCGCTTCCAGACAGACTATTCCGCCCCCAATCTTCAATTTCGCCGACGTACCACTCGGCGCATCTACGACCCAACCTCGGCCGGTCCAGGCGAGTCTGGTCGGAGGCGCAATTAATGTCACGGCACCAATTTTCAACCCATCGCAGCCGTCTGGTCCTTCAAGCACAATTCCGGGGACGGCAACTGCCCAACAGTCGGAGAAATCTAGGCCAGGTACGTCCAAGAAAAAGAAGAGCAAAGCCAAGGCCAAACAGACAGCACCGGTGCCTAAGAAGCGACGAAGTGGGCGTATCAGACGTGCCATGAACCCTACCTCGAACAGAGACGATCCCATCACTCTATCCAGCGGCTCGGACTCAATTGATACAATTGTCGACTCTACAACGTACGACAGCGTCGACTCGGAGATCTCAGACGAGGACTTCAAACCCTCAGTGGGAGAAACTCCGACCTCTGTCTCGGAGTCCTTCACAGCCTCAGACAAACCAGCGAGTAACGACGAGGACGAGGCTGGCTTTGCTGAGACCTTAGCATCTTTGAAGAGTCGAATGGAGAAGCGTGCTGGGAAGAGACCAATGGAGAGTGAGAACAGACCCTCAAAGAAGGCGCGGACTGAGGAAACATCGGCCCCTGACAGCAGCCACCGTGTTGCTACACCAGTCCCTGATTATGAAGATGTTGGGTCTGATGTTGACCTAACATTAGAAGATTCTGACTGGGAGAGTCCACTGCCCAATCGCAAGTTCTACCGCCCAGCCAACGAGGAGCTATGGGGTTCCCTGAGTCAGAGGCTCTTTAGGGTGGAACGGGTCGTGGACGAGGTGAGCTTCAGGAAGTACGACGTGATGCAATTCCTGGAGTCTCGACATCTCGGGCACATGGTGACGAGTTTAGGGACGTACTGTGACAATGTCGTCCGAGAGGTATATGCTAACTTGTTCTTTAATGTGGCTGAAGTTAAGTCTAGGAAATATGGTAAGGTTTTTCTGAGGGGGAGGTTGTATGACATGTCGGCTAGTGCTATAAACAGATTTCTTCGTACTTCTGATGTAGAAATGGGGTATGAATATGATAATGATGCTGTGGTTAGGTTCATTACTGGGGGTAGAGTGTCTAAGTGGGAAGGAAATTGTGCAGGCAGCTCTCTTACATCCCTCTATTCAGTTTTGTTTAAGATTGGTGTATGTAGTTGGTTGCCTACATCAAATGAAGTTAGGGTTACTGAAGGCATGGCTCATGTGTTATACGCACTTGGTCAAAATCTGCCGATGAATTGGGGAAAGTTGATCCTCGATCATATGTCGAATCAAGCTGAAAAGGTGGGAAAGGGAATTCTTCCTTATCCCTCGATTATCTACGGAGTTCTTTTACAAGGGGGATTTCAGCCAACCCGGAAAGACACGGTAACCACCCTACGCAGTCCTTACCCAGTACAGCCGAACCATTTGGCGGGCTCTGGCAGAGTAGTGGACCTTCCCTGGCGCAGCCCCGAACAGCTCGAACACGATGTTGACCACGATGTTGGGTCAACATCGTTGGCAGAACAGGCTCTTAGAGTTCTTGACGAGTCCATCGCAGCTTTGGTGGCTCAAAGGGATGCCTTGAGGAGGTTCATTTCTTCCCAAAAAGGGGGAGATAGGGCAGAAGCAGTGAGCGCTGAGCCGGGAGCTGAGGATCGAGCAGGGCCGAGTGAAGAAGGGCAAGGTGCTGACGCAGACCAAGCAGGGGGAGATCAGGGTCGTGAGAGAGAGCAAGCCAGGGCTGAAGACCAAGAAGGTCAAGGAGAAGGAGCTGGAGAAGAAGCAGAAGATTCGATCGACAGTCTAAACATTTAGACGTCGATTTTTGTGCATGCGCATTTTGTTTGTGTTTGCATGCTTGCTTCTTATTTTCCTGTGTTTTGTTTAATTTGGACCATGTCTATTTTTGTTTTGCAGATGTTTTGTTTTCAGGACCTCTAAGGCATGTACTAATTAGTAGTACTTTGAATAGTTTTTATAACTATTCTGTTTTGCGTCTAACTCTAACTATTTTGTTTTGTGGTTGAGTTGATGTTGCCTTCAGGGGGAGTTTTGCGATGACTGACTTCTGCTTTGGTTTTGGGAAGAAAGATAAAAAGGGGGAGATTGTTGATGTTGAGCGTTCAACTGAAACAATGTTGGGTAACATTCTAGTCAACATCTGTTGGCCGAGAATGTTCCCTTTCTCAGTTTTATCTTTCATGCCCAAAACCTATTTTAATTATGACGTGGCATTTTTCTAGTGTTGTGCAGGACTCATTCAAGGAATGGAACGGATCAAACCGCGTGGAAGAAGTGTAGTTGAGCAAGAGCAAAAATCGGAAAAGAGCATACTAAAAATAGGCAACTTGGAGCTCAAGTGAAGACCGAGCAGTCCGAGCTGACCAAGTCGATCTACAACGGTCACTAACTGTCCAAATACACTTAGTGGACGTTAGTGGACGTTGTGGGAGGTTGCCAAGCCGTTTGGACAAGTCGTTCAAGAGTGAAGGCATATATAAGTCGAAGACTTAACCATTTCGAAGTACGACGAACACCGAGCGAAAATCAGAGCTTTTCTGAGCGAGAGTTATTTCTTGAAAGAGTTTTTCTTTTCTAAGTCTAGCTTTTAGAGGTCGTGAGATCTTGTGGGTTTAGAATTCTTTTTGATTCGTTCCGTTTGCTAGACTAGTTTTGACTATCTTTTTGATAGTTTGTGTAATCCATATTTCTAGTGGATTTTTACGCCGAGAGGCACGCAGCAAGTTATTTGACTTGCTGCACAAAAACTTCATTTGTGTTCGTTTCGTTTTCCGCTGTGCATACAAAAGAGTGAGAGTGAATGTTAGCCTAACATCGAGTCCAACATCAGTATATAACTTGGCGTTTTTCATCCATTGTGTACGGGACCCCCATCATATATCAAATATTCCTTATTACCTAGACGATCGTATATCGTTCGAACACTTTTTTTTGAACAACTAGTTACGGCCTACGAGTCGGATATTATGTGAAATTATTGCTTTGGTGTGGCAAATTGACACAATGTCTGTATGTTATTTAATTTATTTGTTATTTTGTTGTCATTTTTTCTGCATTTGGCAGGATACGAATCTTTCAACACAAAAATTGCACGTATATCTCACGTATATAAATAATATATGATTGACATGGGAAATATATAATATTTTATATTATCTCCACTTTTCTTCCCAAACTTGTCCCACCAAAAGTAGTACAAATTTAATTCGAACACGTCTGTCTTCTGTTGATTGGAGTCCTAATGAAAGTAAGTGGTCACAATCCTACCAATTATATATTAAGTTCAATATACTCACATAATTTCCTTTTGGTATGGTATGGGCGTTGAACTCAACACATCTATTTGCCAAAAGGGTTTCAAGTCTCAAGCTTAATATCAAAACCCAAACAGCTTTCTTTTCTGTAAAAGAAAAATTATAACATAACAATCGATGTGTGAAAATAATAGGGGAGCATTTATCTTGTCTTCGACATAATCATCGAACGAGTAATTTGCACTTTCTGAAAGTAACTTGCCATTATCGTACTAAAAGATGGATCCTTGTTCTTGAATGTAACACATAATCCTTTTTATGTTCTTGAATTTCTACTTGGCTTTTTTGTATTGGTTGATTATGGAATTAGACCTAATTATGGTCGTTAAATTGTTAAATCAGAAGTTATTACAAGATATCCGCAAGCGGACGCACTCAATTAATAACGACCACCTGTATCACGTTTTTCTATTGCGCCCTATAAATATTAATGTAATCACCCTTTTTTTTCAATAATTATTGACTAACAAGACGACCTATAACCGCAAGTACTTTATTGGTTATTTTATAATAGATTTTTATTTAGTCCAACAAAAAAACGATGGTTGGAAAGAATTCGTTGAGACTTGAGACCTAAATATGGGGCCAGAAAATATTGATTAGGTAGTTCGGAATTTTTGGTTTTTACTTTCTCTACCGTTAATTCCATTGCGTTTTAGGGTTTTTTTAGTTGGTGCCCAAAGTTATTTTCTATTTCGGTAGGTACCCTGTATTTAAGACTTTTTCAACTGGTACCCAAAGTACTTTTCAATTTCAGATGGTACCATGTGTTTAAGGCTTTTCCAACTATTGAAGTGTTTCTAAGGTAGATATCCCTGACTTATAACGTCGTGATTTTAATGATCGAAAACGTGATTTTTTAGGTGTAAGCTTGTTAATTGCTAATTGAATTCTAGAAATGACTAAAAAAGGTTTCGACACCTAAAAATAACATTTATAGCTTTTTTAAAATCACGACGTTATATGTTATTTTTAGGTGTCGAAACCTTTTTTAGTCATTTCTACAATTCAATTAGCAATTAACAAGCTTACACCTAAAAAATCACGTTTTCGGTCATTAAAATCATGACGTTATAAGTCAGGGATATCTACCTTGGAAACATTAAAATCACGACGTTATAAGTCAGGGATATCTACCTTGGAAACACTTCACTAGTTGGAAAAGTCTTAAACACAGTGGTACCAACTGGAATTGAAAAAAACTTTGGTTACCATTGGAAATGTCTTAAACACAGGGGTATCTGCCGAAATTGAAAATAGCTTTGGCACCAGCTGACACGGGTACCAAGTGGAATTCCCCTTAATTTAATATCTTACAATCGTGTGACAAATAAAATTAAAGTTTTCAAGTGAATTTAATGCTTTTGAAGCAAGTTAGGCAAACATGGTGAAGCCTACGAGAAAAAGCACATTCCTTGGGCCCAAGTCCAATACTATCATCCTCAATAATAATACTCAATCCATCTCCCATTATAACAAAACAAAATATGCAATTTTTAAGACTTGTCAATATGGATGCAATTATATTATTTGCATTTATAAGATATAACTCATCATATAGATATATACTGCCCCACTTTCTTCATAACTGAAAAAAAAAAGTAAATGAATGTAGATATCTTCATCTTGTGGTTGAAATGTTCGAACTGAATGGTTCTACGCTCCACATAAGTCATGCAAAGAAACAAAGATTCAGTAGGATATGTAAATATAATGTGTTTTCAATCATTGTAATAAATTGAGTTAATTATATAACCACTCATATTATTTTCGTGGTTTCAAATTTGTTTCGTCAAACACAGGTTTGACTAAATCATGAACATTAGGTGGGCTGGATTAAATATATGGTCCACAGACACTGACTTCTCAAATGAAATTTTTGATATGTTTCGTATCCGAAATCAAGTACATGAAAACATTATTTATATATATTATATATATATATATATATATTATATATACATCTCTAACACTCAGGGCCCGTTTGGTTGGGAGGATAGGTTTAGATGGTATTAGTTTTAGTTGGGTTTATATAATGGAGAGTATGAGTATTTTGGGGTGTTTGGTTGGCTGGGTTTAAATAATGATGTTCCATATATTTGGTAGATGGATTTAGATGGTATTAAATTAAATTGAATTAAATTACGAACCTACCCTTATTTTGTTTTGATTGGACATATGATCCTAATTATGGATGGTTATGTCCGGAAGGAGAGATGGATGAGCGAGAGAGAGAGAGAGAGAGAGAGAGAGAGAGAGAGAGAGAGAGAGAGAGAGATGGATTCGAGAGAGAGAGAGAGAGAGAAAGATGGATACGAGAAGAGAGTGTGTGTGTGTATGAGAGAGAGAGAGAGGTGGATTCGAGAGAGAGAGATAGAGATAGAGAGAGAGATGGATTCGAGAAGACTGTGTGTGAGAGAGAGAGAGATGGATGAGAGAGAGAGAAAGATGGATACGAGAATAGTGTGTGTGTGTGAGAGAGAGATGGATTCGAGAGAGAGAGAGAGTGAGAAAGAGAGAGAGAGAGATAGAGAGAGAGAGAGAGAGAGAGAGAAGAGTGTGTGTGTGAGAGAGAGAGAGAGATGGATTCGAGAGAGAGAGAGAGAGAGGGAGAGAGAGACGAGAGATATGGAGTTGAGTGATATAACGTAGAGTGAGGAGATAAGAGAGAGAGAGAGAGAGAGAGAGAGAGAGAGAGTGTGTGAGAGACGATGGTTTAATTTTTTGAATAAAGAAGATAAAAAAAAGAAATGAAAGGATAAAATTATTTAAGATTGGTGGGATTAGTTAAAGGTAGGTGAAGGAATCCCTTTAATTAATACATTATTAGAGGTATTAAGGGGGTATTAGCCAATTCTCCCGTTTAAATAATTCCACGAACCAAACACTGCTTTAATAAATTCTAACCCCCCTAATCCCACATAATACACCCAACCAAACACACCCTAGCACTTAGCAGTACCCATCAAATGGAGAAAATGAAATAAAGTCCAGATTAACTTTTCATATTGGAAAAGAATAAAAATAAAGAAAATAAAAACAAATGAACTCTGTATGCAGCATGTGCCATGGCCTGCGAGTACTTCCTTCATCAATCTTGAGGAAAATAATGATTTATCAATTAATTGGGCTCGTTTTTCTAGGTTGTTGGTCTTTCTTTATATATAAATTAAATATATTTTCATATTAGGAAGGTACCACATAAGAAAAGTCATATGTTTGTTTGTAGTTATGTATATTCATTTCATAAATATATTCATTTGCGTAATAGTTTCGCCAATTTCAATTTCCTTTTGCGTTTTACAATTTTGTTAAAAAAAATTCTGCTTTGTATTTTGCTGAATATAAAACAAATAGTCGTAAAGGCCGCCGTTGCTTTTAGTCGTTGAAGACTTGAAGTTAGGATAACCACAAAAACGAAGTCAAAATTTACAGAAAGGATTTTGTCAATTTCATTTTATTTTTGTTAAGAAATGACTAAAGTGCTTTTTTTTTTTCTTTCTTTACTTCTTTAAAAAATAATATTGAATAAAAGTTTTGCAGAGAGATAGATACTTGGTCCGAGCCTCACGCTACTTCAATATTCCAAAGGTTCCATTCCACATAAATAAACTAAAAATTTTAGGAAAAAAATTATTATTTTTCACATGCAAACAAATACGCCATGATTTCCTTCTTTTTATCATATTTCCCCGGGTTGATATTTTAGCACCACAAGTCCCTTTCTATCTGTGCCTTATTGTCTGAAACGTTCTGAAAATCTTAATGCATGTAAAAACAAAACTTCCTTCGTTTTGTTATGTAGACAAAAGATGCATAATCATCTTCTTTCGTATTGCATACAAATATATCCCAACTCGTAAATTCAATATTTGATTCATAGATTGTATATATATATTTTCAAGATGTAATTACCCCACCACTATAAAGACAAAATAAACAGATCTGGGGAACCACTGATTTACCAGGAATATATATATATATATATGATTTTCTTTTGTTCTTTTTCTGCATTAAAATGCAAAGATGATGGCGGGCGGGCACCATCTATAACTAAAACATCGACTTAATACACATCATATCACATGTTATTGAAACAAGAAATAATAATAAACACATATATATTAAAAAAAAAACTAATATTCTCTCAACTAGTTAGAAGATTGCAGGTTTTTCACTGGGCAGTTCTCATATGAGACGACTTTGATTTTCTTGCACATTGGCTCTCGCGATGCAGCAATAATAATGTCCGAAGCTAAAGCCCAAGAATCTCTCGACGAACTATCATCATCTGAGCTAAAACAAACGCCGACAACTCCTTTTGGACTGCTGGGAATCGCCATGGATGATGATGATGATGATGAGCCAAGCTTTCTTTTGTTGCTTGAGTATCTGTAACGATGACTTGTCGCAACGTCTTCTATTAGCTTACAGCAATCTTCCACTTCGATCTGCTTCGTGGATTCGCACGTTACAACTTTTACAATGAAAGTTATTACAGCAGACAGCTGCACAAAAGAATGAAGATGATATATATATTACCTTGCTGATTCCAAGAATTCCCAGGAGTTCATCTCTGTTTTCAAGACCAACGTAAGGGTTTAAAGTGGATAGAACGTAGAGCATTGTAGCTGTTGCCAATGCTGAGGGCTTATGGCACATATATCTGCAATCTACGGTTAAAAAAAACATGCCTTAAGAAAAGAGAAAAAAAAAAACATAAGCTCTGTTGTTCTATTTCATGTATAGTGTGCCTTACCATGGACTAATGAAAGGAGGAGGCTTTCCCATCTCTTAGTAAATTCAATGCAAAGATTTCCCTCTAAACGCAATGTCCTTGCAATGGAGCCAAGAAATGAAAATGGGGTCACTGGGTTCATCTTCCATTGCAGCGTTGAAAGGACCAAAAGCTCCATTCTTTGAATGGTCTTAGGCTCAAACAAGTACTTTGAATCTTGGACCTGCAATAAATAGAGTATTAACATATATATAACAACGTTAGTCACCTCCTTCGAATCTTTCTTCAATAAAGCGTTCAAATATCAGATATTTTAACATACTTGGAGGTCTAAAAGAAGTGGGGCATCAGTTTCCTCGACTTTTGCAGCCAAAGAAAGGCAAGTCACGGCGACGAGTTGGCTCATCCATGGCTTCTCTGACTGAAACTGAAACCTATAGAGGAATCTGTCCAAGTAGTTCACTGCAAGAATCGCAGTGAGCGAAGAGAACGAGTGAAAGCCGACGACTTTGAGCATCCAATCGACGGCTTCGTCTCTTGCAGAAGCTAGAGATGGATTCTCTTTAAGCCCATTGTACATCAGCTGGTTTCCATGCTCTTTGCCGAGCAAAGAGTTCAGATCTTCATCATCTTCGCCAAGAAAAAATCCATTTTCCGACAACTCCGCTAAATGTCTAGACTCCTTGTCCTCGTCTTGTATGAAACCGTTATCTGAGGTTTCTTCATCGTCCCAGCTCCCTTCTTCTTCTTCACAATACAGAGAATCTAAAGAGTATGAGAGGTTTTGTTGATCTGAGTTCATAATCTCTCCCTCTCTCTCTCTCTCTCGCTCTCTCTCGTTTTATGAACTGCTAAGCTGCTGCTTGTATATGCATTTTTGTAGTGAAATAAAAGAGGAAGAGTGAATAAAGAGAAGCCTAGAGAGAGATGGGTGGGCTCTGACTAGCATCTGTAAAATAAAATAAGCAAGTGGTATGGTAACTGGTAAGTAGAATAGAATGGATTATCAGTTATTAATTTTTGGGGAATTCCGTGTGGTGCCCCTGTGGTTAAACGTTTTCCGGTTGGTACCCATAGTTATTTTCGGTTCCGCTAGGTACCCATGTGGTATTGAAAATCATAGCCCCGTAACCCTGAATGTCATTAATCGAATTTTTTTAGCGTTTAAGCCGTTAGGGCTTAACGGGAATTTCAGAAAAGACGGAAATACCCTTCTTAAAATCGATACTTAAAACCTCAAGCCCCAAATTCATCATCAAAACCCTACGCCATTATCGCAGAAGCCCCAAATTCATCGATTGAAGAAGCAAGCTCTCATTTGGAAGGTAAGACGCTTGATTTCCCGCAAATCCTCACTAGTTTAAGATATTAATCCAAAGGTACTGTTTTTAAGCCAACTCGCGTGTATATAGAGTGCATTTACTGTTATTTTAGTTGATGGGTGGAAATGATGTGTTCTTTTAGTTGATGGGTTGTTCATGGTTGCATATGTTCTTTTGTTTACTGATGATTGCGTTAGTTTTGTGTCCTTGTTCAAAGATGGATTCGTTTTGAATTCTTATATAATGATTGCGTTCTAATCTTTTTGTGTATTATGTTTCCCAATTCACCTGAGATAGAAGATGGAATCTCATGGGAGTTCTTCAAATTGGACTACTCAACGCCAATGTGGTCTGAAATTAAGAGCCCAAAAATGTCCTCATTGCGGAAATAAGGCGGACTTAAAGATATCCGAATCGGTGAAGAACAAAAATGTCCCCTATTTTAAATGCTTACAATGTGATTTCTTCATGTGGGTTAGCATGGAGCACATCATTAGCTATGGTAGGAACAAAGCATTGGAAGAATCGGCATTGGATTCTTTAGTCTATCAAATGAAAGAGACGGTCGAATGTCTGACGAAGAATCTTGAAGACGTTAAGTGGATGGTTAAAGTAGTTGTTGTTCTTTTGGTAATTGTTGTTATTTTATGCTGAAGTAGTTTAATGCCATTTTCTGTAGTAATATTGACATTTGTTGTAGCTTAAAATGTTTGTAATATTGACATTTGTTGGATGCTTAATGTTGATGAGCAAAAAACCAAACAGAAAGCAAAGATGAACCAGATTCATAGCATCCAAAACAGAACCATCCAAAACAGATTCATAGCATCCCAAAACAGAACCATCCAAAACAGATTTATAACATCCAAAGCAGATTCATACCATTCAAAACAGAACCATCCAAAACAGATTTATAGCATCCAAAACAGATTCATACCATTCAAAACAGAACCATCCAAAACAGAACCATTCAGAGAAAAACATAATACATCATAGCTGTGATGATGGCTGTGTGGGCTGGGAAGACTCGGACTCTTTCGGCTGTGATGGCTGCGAAGACCCCCCTGCTTCTTTAGAATTTCTCTTTCTCTTTTTCTTCCCCGTTGTTGCTTCTTGGTCTCTCTTTTGTCGTGCAGTTGGACCACCTTTACAGGTCTTTGAGTTATGACCATAAGCCTTGCACTTCTTACACTGCACAGTGGTTGATCTTCTCCCCTTTCTTGGCTCACCTTGCTCTCTTTTTCTATTTCGGGAAGGTCTTCCAATGCTTCTCTTCATTTCAGGAGGGTTGATAATGGGAAGGTCAAAGGATGGCCATATCTCATCAGATGGCATTGGATGAAAATTCAAGCCATAAGCCTCCTTATATTTTTTGACGGTGAACATTCACTTACATAAGGCATATATGAGGATCTCAAATAGTTGATGGCCCTCATAGCATGCACACAAGGTATGCCACTAATTTGCCACTTGCCACAAGTACATGATTTCTTGTTTAAGGAAAGGGGCAAGTATGACGTACCATCTTGGATTTCAAATTCACCTTGGCCAGCTGCGAGGACTTTACAGGATCTCGAGTCTAAACTGATAGTTTTCACCTGCCTTCCTACCTTCGGACACAAGTCATTGTCATCCCATTCTTCAGCCATTTGTTGTCTCTTTGACTGCCTCACCATAGTCACCCTTCTTATTCTTATAAAAAAATATCAGTAGTTAAGACTTTACGAAGGTTTCAGCAGCAACTAAGGACAAGATTATATGTTTGTGATACCTTCGAGTAGAGTTAGGACAGATTTGCATCTGTCAGTCCCAATTAAGTTATTGAAGGACTCAACAAAGTTTGACGTGTTCTCATCTTGACACAACGAAGGCTCGAATGCATGTCTTGCCCATTGTGACTTGTTTCCTAAGTCAACAAACCATTGTTTAGCACCTTCTCCTCCATCCTTTTTCATCCTTTCCATTGCTTTGTTGAAGGAAAATTCTGAGTATGCATTTACTACTCTCCATAATGCATCAGAGGACCGGGATATAACTTCTTAAAGTTAGCACAGAGATGCCTAGCACAATATCTTCTTTTGACTTCGGGCCATCTTTCTTCCAGAGCAGGCAAAACCCCCTATTATAAGCAGGTAAATTAAAGAAACTAATTAAATTTGCATTTTGGATCCAAAACTGTCAATTTAAAATTAAAGCTATAAGATATTAATACCTTCTGCCTGTCAGATATTATTGTCCAATCTGTCCGGTAGCATTCTTGTAAACATTGCTTCAAATGGTAGAAAAAGCAGGACCAATTGTCTTTGTTTTCAGCAGTAACTATGGCATGAGCTATAGGAAATAACTCATTGTTTCCATCCAAAGCAACTGCAGACAGCAGCACACCACCATAGTTTCCCTTAAGATATGTTCCATCTACCCCAATCAAGCCTCTGCAGCCCCTTATCAAACCCTTAAACTCTGCAGTGAATGAGATGAATATGTACTTGAAAGTTAAAGGTCTTTCAATGCCATCAGCTGACCTCGGCCCCTCACCCCAACAACAATGAGCTACAGATCCAGGGTTTGTTTGCTTAATGACCTCACAATAAGCTGTCAACTTGGAATAAGACGTGTCAAAGCCTCCATTTATGAGTGACAAAGCATGTACTTTCATACTGTAAGCTGATGACTTCTTCAGCTGTATTTGGTACCTCTCCAATAGCAGAATGTTCAGTGACTTGATTGAAATATCAGGATTCGCCCTGATGTCTTCCAACAACTTCTCAGCTGCCCACTTGTAATCGGCCATCGAAATGAACTCCACTAATCTACTGCACTTATGTTCATCTAAGACAGTCTTAATAGCCCATGTATGCCCATCAGCCAACACACTAGCATGGAGCCTGTAAGGGCACCCTTCAGCAGCACACTCACATGTGTATCTTCCCTTATCCGTTTTTCTCACTACAACTGCAAATCCTTCTTGAATGCAATACTCCTTAAAGAATGTTTTAAAATGCTTTTTATCCATAAAAAGCAACCACGGTTTCAGCCTTATTGAACCATACTTTTCATGGGTGTATATCTCTCCATTCTGAAAAATTTTATCGAAGTAGAAGTCCGTATCACCAGTGTCAAACCACTTATGCCCAGAATTTGGCTCAAAGCTATTAGTGACACCCACAAGGTCCTCATCAACATCTGTTTCATTAGCATAAGACTCCTCAATCGATTCCTCTTCAGTAGATGGCTGATAATCTTCATCATCAGAACCCTCATGATCTTGATGCACTGCATCTGGTCTGCCCACAGCCTCTGCAGCTGTTCTGCTCCTCAACCTACTCCTTACAGAACTT
Source organism: Craterostigma plantagineum (assembly GCA_027422505.1). Taxonomy (NCBI): domain Eukaryota; kingdom Viridiplantae; phylum Streptophyta; class Magnoliopsida; order Lamiales; family Linderniaceae; genus Craterostigma; species Craterostigma plantagineum. Next base: position 142,496 of record JAPQWV010000052.1, on the reverse strand, counting down.
TCTCCAACAGAAGATGGCTGAGAACTCAAACCAAATCTCCTAGCTGTTGTTTTGGCCATTTTCTTCCTCTGAGGTTGAGCTGAAGTGACAGGCTGAGATGGGGGATCACATTGGGGATCAGATGGGGTGTTTGATGGTTGAGCCTGTTGATTATCCTCTGGTTGAGCATCAAATGGGAGATCAGATGGCTCAAGCTCAGGTTGTTGATTATCCTCTGGTTGAGCATAAAGTGGTTCTCCCTGTCTCATCTTTCTTTTCTCCATTGCCAACTCCCAAGTCAGCGCTGGCATTGAAGCTTCACATACAATAAAGTTAATTTGCTCCCCCGGATTAACCTCAAACACCCTCATTAAGGTTGTGTCATCCATCACTTCGAAATTCTGGCCCTGATAATTATGGGAGAGCACCGGATACTTGGGCAATTCTACATTGATTTCAGCAAATCCATCCAAAATGGAGTCATATAAGTCCATCATCAAACATCTGTCTATGTTAACGTCAGCCTCAATCGATTGACCTTTCCATTCTATATGAAGTGTTCTTTTCTCCATTCTGTAGAAAATCAAATATTACATAAGATTGGCAAGTAAAAAGAGGGCATATTTATCAAATCCATATTAGCCTCTACAACTGTTAGCTACGGATGAAAGAAATTGGGCAAAACATATGAACAATACAATACAAACTAAAGAAGCAATCAACCAATGCAAACTAAAGAGCCAATTTTTTCAAAACACACAAACAAAGAAGAATTGTTACCTTTATTACTGTTCGAGCACTTTCCCTGACCCAGATTCGCTCTAATACGTGAAAGCAATATCTTCAAGAACCAATTTCGATTTTGGAGGGAATTTCGTAAGAATGTTATGATTTTACTCACTCGAACCCTAATTTTTCATAGTCGGGCTTGCTTCAAACGATCTCTCACATGAATTTGGGGCTTGAGGTTTTAAGTATCGATTTTAAGAAGGGTATTTCCGTCTTTTCTGAAATTCCCGTTAAGCCCTAACGACTTAAACACTAAAAAATTTCGATTAATGACATTCAGGGTTACGGGGCTATGATTTTCAATACCACAGTGGTACCTAGCGGAACCAAAAATAACTACGGGCACCAACCGAAAAATGCTTAACCACAGGGGCACCACGCGGAATTCCCCTTAATTTTTTTTTAAATGTAGTTATTTTTCTGAGGATGGCAGAGAGAAAATAAAATGATAATAAGAACAATATAGCAGGTTGTTATGTTGTCTTGGAGAGACAGAAGTGTTATTTAATTTAATTTCCTTTCTTAACTACCTCGTTGATGAAGCAAGCGTTGTATCGGTGATAGATGAAAATAAAGCGACGATTTAAGTAATTAAAAAAGGACAAAATTATTGGAAGCAATTGAATTCAATCATCACAATTATGGAGGTTATAATCCATTACTCGTATTAATTGGCTCGTCGAATCTTGGCTGTAGATTTCTGTAAAAATTACGTGAAACATTTAATAACGATACGCCCTATTTTAATTAAGGCCAACGTCACTCCCAAAGACGTAAAAAAGGCTATGCCAACGATGATCAAAGTAATGCTTGCTTACATTTATTTAATTATCTTGGTAAAACTTCAGTTTCGTCTTATTACCGTACTTAAAAAGTAAAATTGAGATGTTTACTATATACTACATCGAGTCCTTTGTCAATGTCTAGACGTCAACAGTAAGCAGTAAAAACAAAAATATGAAAGATCATTAAAATATATCATATAATACCAGGAAAAAAACCATATACATAGATAGTGCGGGCGGCGTAATAGAATAGCTGGAAATAGGGCGTACCAATAGTATTAATGCCCTGTATTACATATATATAGTATACGCGTGTGGAATTATGTATACATTAATGCGATAAATATATACATAGGTTTTGATACTATTATGTGTCGCTGCAGCTTTATTTCTTTTGCTTTTTCCCCCTCATATTCTACTACTATTGTCTCTAATACGTAGCTCGATCTTCTTCATGGTTTTAGCAGGTGACTTGTTTGTATGAATGAACTTTACAACCCTTTTGACTGTTAGATAAAAGGCTTCATACTCATAATAAATATACGAATACTCTACGACCTAAAACTCAAGGAATAGTTTAATGGGAACTTTTCATTTCAGGCCCCGTTTCATTTAGGATTCAGGCTTTATTTGGAAAAAATTTAGTCTTAAGGACCCGATTTCTGCAGTACCACTTCATTGCCTGAAATAACAATATGTTGAAATTTTATAACAGAAAATGATCATCTGGTACCAGTTAATGATCATTCGAAACCAGTTCATTTCTTGCATTAACCATTTCATTGTTTTGAAATAATAATATGTTAAAAGTGTATGATCATCCTATACCAGTTCATGTAACTTTTATACCACTTTTTAAGGTTCTTATCTCTAAATTTTACAGAAATTTGGTCCTTTAAACTAAATTTTTTTTTCTGACAATGCCTGAATCTTAAATTAAACTTCTGTCGGGCCTGAGTTCAAATATACCCTAGTTTAATGTGTGTAGTGTGTAATAATCAAGGTGAATGGTCAAAGTCATAGGACGACGGTGTCAAAAGCCTTTATCATCTCACACCTTAATTCACTTTTTCTTTCTTTATAAGTCGACAGTCGTCACAAATCTCAGAAAGTTAACTCACTGCAAGCTGCATGCTCCCCCGACAATCTTTTCTTTTAAATAATATATATTATATGTGCATATACAACCACTTTATTGGAACTCATGCGTTGATCCATTACATTTGAGTTTTGTAACATAGGCATTTATATCAAAGAATAGGTAGGTTTTTATAGCCAAAGGTTGTTGTTAGATTAGATTCATTACAGCACGATTATGTCATGGCCCATTCTGTGGTTTAATTGTCTGCATAATAAGGGCTAAAGATGGCAGGCATCATTTTTATAATGCTGCTTTTAACGGTTAACCGTAATGAACTCAACGAAATGAAAGTGCGTTTGTACTTTGCTTTTCTTAATTAATTGTGTTGGGTGCTTCGTACATCAATGCATGGATTGGATTCAAAACTCAATTATTATGGTTTTTTAACTTTGAATTACGCTGCAAAGATCAAATCTTGGTTAAGTGGGCTGTAATAAAATGAAAAGAAAGTTCTTGCTCAACGGCGACCTATCAGCCATTGGGTACGAAAAACGTAACGATTTTTCTTTTTTCTTTTTTTATAACTGAATGATACAGTCGATTCCTAAGCTTGGGCCTCTTATTTAAATCAAAGCCCAGAATTTCAAGTCTATGTACCTTAATTTCCTTGTATTTTTGAAAGACATTTAAACCATCTTCAACCATTCCTCTACACGTAGAGTTGAAACAGTATAATTCCTCTAAATTTAAAGTTTAAACAGTGTTATCAAACTCCAATCGTTCCTCTATATATTCCTATATATATTAATATTTCTTATTACTAAATTAAGTAAATAATTGAAAATTATTTAAATTATTAAAATAATAACAAACCTAAATTCGCAAAAAGAAAATGTAAGAATACAGAAATTTAAAAATTTAAATACCTATAAAATCTAAAGTAACAAAATTAGATTATTTCTGAGAAAAAATATTTTAAAAACTTATCCAAAACTAATATTAATTTATTTCATGGTTGAATAAAATTATCATATAATTTTTAAGAAAATTTGTTATAAATAATCCATCCTATTGGTTTTCTTCTAAAAATAAACCCAACATTAAATTATTTAAGAATAAATCCAACTATAATAGGTATCTTCTCAAATTACCTTTTACCTATTTAATAGGTTAAATTTATTTTTACTTCTTCTATTTTTCTAATTTAGTAAATTATTTTATATCTTAAAATAACTCAAACATTACGAAAATTAATAAATAAAATATGTCGATGATTCTTAATACGTATAAATAAAAATAATTCAAATTTTAAAAAAAAATAAAAAATAGGCTAAATTGCATATAAAACATATGTGGTTTAAAAAGTAAACACTAAAATACCTACGATTATTAATAGCACATTATACCCCGTGATTTATTTAGTCACGTGCCCCTTGTATTTTAACCCCTAATTGGGGCAAACAAGGATAAATTTTTTGAACAATACCGAAGGGTATGATGCCATGTTTCGACAACAATTGAGGGTACAATACTAAGTTTTAACGAGCACGGGGGAGTTTTTACGGAAGAAAAAAAGCATATGACAATATCTCACATGAGTAACATACAAAAAATAAAAACAAAAAATTCACAAAAGATCCCTCAAAAACTGCAAAAACCTTAAAAATGAAATAAAATATCTCGACGAAAATATTTATTAAGAACTTCGTCTGTTTGAATATTTTAATTGATAAATAAATTAATAATTTCAGGAATTTTCGGCCTAAGTATTTGATATCTTTTTTTAATTTTTAAAAACTTAAATTAATGTACTAAGAATTTCATGGGATTTATGCTGAAAATTTTAGTTTTGATTTGTTTTAAACTCTTTTCATGTTGGAGTTATTTTTTAAGGTTTGATTAATATACTTAAAGTAACATGACTTTTTTGAATACATTATTTTTTATTTTGTTAGACTTCGATTTATATATAAATTATGTTTTAAGAATTTCTTGGGATGTTCGTTGAAATATTTATTTTCAAATTTAAATGTGAACAATAATTTATCAAAATATAAAATAAATAAAAAGAAAGAAATTTAACCTATTCAATAGATTAAAGGTAACATGGGTAAGTTGAGAAGATACATATTATAGTTGGGTTTATTTAGAAATAACTTAAAGTTAGGTTATTTTTTGAAGAAAATCAATAGGATGGATTATTTATATCAAAATTTCCTTATTTTTATAACACTAAGTATTAAATTAAGTTATTGAATTTTAAGGTTTTTAATAAATTATTTTACTTAACTATAACAATAAAAGATTAATAATTTCATTAATGAATAATTTATAGTTAAAGTTAGAAACTACATGTGCGTGAAACTACGGGGACAATTTAAATATTTAATATTAACTTTTTTTAATATAAATAAACTAATCAACAAAATAGATAAACACAAAATAAGAAAAGAAAGTGGGACAGCGGCTGTCTTCTTCCCTAGACCCCAATGGACGCTCTATTTTTTTTTCTAATTTCTCATCAATCGGCCTAATTGCAAAACTAAAAAAAGAAAAAGAAAAGAAAAAGGGATTGCGGTGAACAGTGACCCGCAATATAAAGCGGGGCACTGTAGCACCCGCGAGCTTTGGCGTGGTGTTTGGCGGTGTGTTGGAGAACCCAATATGCCATATCTCTAGTGGAACTTTGGAGACGCTCTTAGACTTGTCCAATTTAACTGTAACTGCAGGTTTGAACTGCCAATTTGCCGGTTACTGTTTGTAAACCTTAACCGTAACAAAACTGAACCGGAACCGCATATATGACGATTTCATCCGGTTTTTAGAGGGCAAAAAAACCGTAACCGCCGGTTTACTTTTTTTTTAATATTTTTAATATTTTTAACACTCAACGGCTAGGGGGACTAGGACGTGGTGTGAGGTTAGTTTTTTGTTTATTTTTTTTTATTTTATTCTTTTCTTCTTCTTTGTTTATATTAGGTTTTTCTCTGTAATCATCTAAGTGTCTAAACTCTAAGTGTAACGGCTACTTTTGAACTTTTAGCTTTAATATATGTTTTGTTAAATATGTACTAAAGCCTTAAGGAGATATTTAACGACTACTCTTATATAAATATAATAATTTTTTTATTTTTATAATTAAGTTGACGGGTATCTACATAAATACCTATTTGAATAAAAACTTACAGAGCAGTACCTATGTCAAATTTTACAGATAGGTACCTGATTTAATTTGTACTAATATCTTCAGTCATGTCGTACCTTCATATGTGTGTATTGCGTACCATAACACGTTGATATAGAGTACCTAAATGTATTTGTACGGCGTATCTAATGTGTAAATAGGGCATACCTAAATATGCTAATACGGCGTACCTTTTTCTAAACGTATTACGTACCACAATACGTTTATATAGGGTACCCAAATGTGTTGTATGGCGTACCTGCGGCGGATCGAGTACCTATCTGCAAAAAATTTATTATGTTAGGTACCTACATAAAAAATGCTGACAGGGTACTAAAGTACAAGTTTTTTACGGAGGGGTATTTATGTGTGAAGACCCCTTAAGTTAATGGTTGAGATTAAGTGTCCGTTGGAGATCGATGGACAAAATTAAGTATCCATTGTAAAATTTACCTATAAATATGTGTATTGAGAAGTTGATTTTAATCTAACTTCTCAGCTAACTATCATATCAAGCTCTCGCAATCTCATGTTGTTACATTATCAAGCTCGCACTTAATTACTTAACATCACGTTTATTATTTCTCATGGATCCTTGTCGTCGTTCTTCATCGGGTTCAAGAGGAAGTCGTGCGGTTGGCAGTTCGTCACAATCATAGGCCTATGACTACGAGAATACGACACTAACGAGGTTTATATCAACGTTGACGATCTGGAGATGGACAACATACTTGGTCCGACGATAGGCGCCGGTGACGAAGATATGCCTATTGGAACCAATGTTTTAAAAAGCGTATAGCGTAATGCATCACGTTTTTACTCCGATATCGCGTGAACCAATGTCGTCATCCTCCTTTTCCTCATTACCACCACCGTAAGATCCATCGGCGTGAACTACGGAACCGTCATTTTCTTACCATATTTTTTGGGGATTGTAAGGTCTGGTCGCTGGTGAGGAGATTTGACGAGCCACAAAAGTACAAATCCTTTGTTAGCCAATGTATGGTGAAGGGCAACAATCTCGAAATAGGCAGCGTTAGAGAGGTCAACATATAAGTCGTGGGATTCGAAGAATTAGACTAGGGAAAAACATTCGAAGAGCAAAGGTGAAGCCTTGAGAGCAAATCAGAGCACATGCGAGCTTTTGTAATAAAAACAGTACTGTAAATGGTCATCACAGAGGAGAGCGTGGTTAAGGATCTAACTGTATGTACTGTAAATTTGATAGAGTCACTGATGAACTGCGATTCTTCGACGGAAATTGGGTTAAAGACGAGTCTTATCCACTGTAAAGAAAGTTTAAGAATTTTTTTTGTTCTTTATCTGATTTTCAGGAAGGATTCGTTCAGAGTGGTGTGAAGAAGACGAGGTTATTTTAGTCATTTTACCATAAAAAATTACTTTTGTACCAATCATAATCGCATTAAAGGCGCGTGTACATCAATCTCGGGCAGCAATGCTGCCCGGGTGATATTGTGCAACGTTTACAAAACCACGAGGAAAAAATGTGTTATTTTAGAAGCATGGGGGTTTTAGCGCTTATTTACGAAAACACAGGTAGGTTATATGCTATTTACCCATCATTTTATTATTACTTTTTATAAACACAGAGGGCCAGAACTATCGCATTATGAAATACATATATTTTTTTTGGTATTATTTGGTGTCTCTAAAGAAATAATATAAAATTTAAAATATAAGTCCTAAACCTGATTCTTTCTTCCTTGATGACTACAACAACCCTCATATAAAGAAAACTATAAAAAGAATAATATAGAAAAGTCTTAAATGCTATTTTCTTTCAGCCTTAGAGCGTTTTCAGAAGAATTAACGCAATACCGCGCGTTGAAGCTCGCTGTCAAACACTATTGAAAACAATGATTGGAACGGAGGAGAGTCCTCAACCTCAAATGACGGTGCTAAGCTCCGATCCAATATCTTCGTCGTGCACTATAAAAAAAGTGCCAACCTAGGTACCCAATCATTTTAAGCTTTATTGCAATTATTGTCCTAAAGAATACATTATGTAAAGGGTGGAGCATATGGTACATATACGCCTCATATTGCAAGTAAGCATGTAGATAAGATAGGAATCAGTGCATCGCAATCCCAAATACAAGTAGGAAAGGGATCTTCGGCAACCGGTAATGGTAACAAAGATTCTATATAGGTATGATGAATCCGTCGCATGTAGGGAACTAGCAAAACTTGTATGTGCTAAGCATCTTCCGTTTAGATTCGCGAATGACCTTATCTTTGAGGATTGGGTGAAAAAATCATACAATCCTCAAAGTAAAAGGGTATCACATAGTACATTAAATGGGGAAGTTGCAAAGACGGTGCTCATCTACAAAACCGAGCTAATCAAAATTTTTTCTAAGTTGGATTGCAACGTTGCAATTTGCTCCGATGTTTGGAGTGATCATTGGCAAGCACATCATATTTGGGCGCACATGCCATTGGATTGATGACTCTTGGACTTCACAAAAACGTTTAATTGCTTACCGTGAATTCAATCAAGAACACACGGCACAAAATATTTCTCAAAAAATAAGTACTATTTTGCAAGAGTATGGGATTTCTCAAAAAGTTTTTTCGGTTTCATTTGATAATGCTAGTGTCAATACGGCTAGTTTAGAATCTATAATTCAATATTGTCAACCGTCTTTTGGTGGTCTTTTTTTTTCATGTTAGATGTTTTTGTCATATTTTAAACGTATGTTCAAGATGGCTTGCATGTTAAAAGATTATGTTTTACCAATTAAAACCGCACTTAGTTATTTAAGTAGACAATTCATCTTGCAAAAGAAATCGAAAGTGTTTTGTAGAAGACTAGGTATGCAACCAAAAAAATTTACGTTAGATGTGTCAACAAGGTGGAATTCCACATATAAAATGTTATGTGGATCGATCTTACGAATATCGTAATTCACTTTGTGATTTTCATGCTCAAAACCCGGAAAACGGTATACAATTAAATCCGACTCAATGGGATGGATGCAAAGGCCTATGCGAATTATTACAAGTATTTCACGAGGCCACAAATGAACTTTCGGATGTATATTATCCCACGTCAAACTTGGCTTTAGAACATTGCGTCAAAGTCGCATTGATTTTACAAGCTAATTTTGCCGATCCTTAGTTGGGAAATGCCATAATTGACATGAAGGCTAAGATCATCTCCAACCAAAAAACACATTCTCAAGCTCAAACGAATACCCTGCAATATTGTCTTCAACATTTTTGTAAAATTTCAACACTATCCACATATTTTATAACTTTACAAATTAGACTATAAAATTTTAGATTTGATCGACAAAAGATTTAATAAAATCAACAATAAAACTTTAATTGAAAAATATAAAAAAGGATCGAAAAATTATTTACTAAAAATACGATAGAGCTAAAACATTTAAACCAGATCCATTTCCAATCGACATTGCTGGAGGAAGCAATTACGAATTATCAGATTATTAAGATATATTGTTTAGTTAAGTGACCCAATTTATTTTTTTATTCGTACTTTTTTAAGGGTTTATGATGATTGGACGGGCAAAAAGGCTGCTACAAAGAAGAATGTTTCTAGTCAATACCAACCCACTAATAATTATTAATTTAAGAGGTCACTTCGTAATATAAAAAAGAAATGCGTTGGATCAAATGTAAAATGCAAAGATGTGTTTAATGGAGAGAGAAATTGGTATAATCTCATTTTGGGTATGCGTATGTGTGTCTATTGGAGTAACTTTTTGTGTTTCGTTGAAAAATGGGTGTCGATTGGAGATGCTCTAAATGGCTAAAGTATGTTTTTGATATTCCCGATTTATTTCTTATAGCTAAAATACTAGAACCAAAAATGCGACTAGATGGTTTGGAAAGTTTACTTAGTTTATATTATAGTTCGCTTGGTAATGTAGAATCTAACTATCATATATCGATAAAGGAAAAAGCTTATCGAACTCCAGGGACACATTTTTAGAGTATAAGATTGATTTTGGTCAAGAAGTGTCTAGTAGTAGTAGTAGTACGACTAGTGACGGAAACCCTACTGAATCCAGTGGAAGTGGTCCTAGTCGCATTTCGGGTCTTTCTTCATACTTATCATAAATGCAACTAAGCGTCCAAGATCGGTGCAAAACCCATATATCGAGTTGGACAACTGCTTGATAAATGCGTTCGATTATCGCGAAGAAGAAGAAACTTGCTTCGACATCCTTAAGTGGTGGTTGAAAAGATCGCAAACTTATCCTACATTGGCTAGACTTGCAAAAGAGATATTTGCATGTCCGATTTCGACCGTAGCGGTATGTAGGGGCTAGGGGGGTCCATCGACCCCGGTCAAACTTACATAACCTTTTATTATGCAAATTTATCACAATATTTTCTCCCTAGTATATTTTTTATCTTTATTTTCTCTGATTCTTTTATTTACACTTTGATCCCCAACTTATGAATATTTAATTTACCTTTTGACCCCCCCAATTCTTGAGGTCTGGTCCGTCACCGCAAGTAGTATGGGCGGCCATACTTTAAGCGAAAGATTCGAGGTTAACGGTTGAAAACCTTGAAAACTAGTGCCTTCTCGATGATTGGGTGAGAGCCGACAGTCGAGCGCAAGATCAGTTGAATAAGGATTCAAGTGACGACTTTGCGGATGATACCAAAAGTGAATCAGTTGTCGAGAGTCGAGACCGATGCGATGAAGAAGTGTCTATGCCACATGCGAAAAAGAAGTCCAAAAAAAGACTATTGTGGCATACTGTGGCAGCGCTTGGCCTGTTGAAGTATGGACCTGTTTCTCAAGTGTGGATCTAGAAAACTAACATATTAAGTAGACATTTACCTGTCCGATAACCAGTCGACGGCGGAGCAGTCTGTGGAGGGTAACCCAACGGCGGAGGTTGATAAAACGGCGACGGCTGAGCCGAGACAAAGCTCGGATTTTGATACATCAAGGGATAATCCGCCGTAGGCGTCTGAGGATAAGCATTTGGATAAGGATTGACGGCGGTTGAGAAGGGTGGAAAAGGAGGCGGTGGTGCCTCCGCAGTCGGCAGAGGATACACGGCGGAGGAAGGTGGTGGGTTCGCCGGAAAACCCGCGTTGGAACGTTGTGATGAGGATAGGGATGGTTCGGTACGGTATACCATACCAAAACTGTGATACCGTATACCGTACCGAAATTTTAGTATCGAAAAAAACATATCAATACCATACCAAAATATCGGTATACCTTAAATTTAGATACGGTATCATACCGAAATTTCGGTATGGTATCGATATCATACATTCTATACCATTCACACGGAGGGGTTTTACTATGCGTGTCTCGTAACTCCTTAGTTCGCTGTTTCAAAATTTTTATTCAATTCAAACTTCTTAGGCCCCAATAGATGGATTATTAATACCAATTTTTCCAAAATAAAAAGATTTTTTAATTCATAAACCAACCTTAAATAATTTATATATTTTAGTCAGTCTCCTTAGTAAGACAAAGAACTTTACGTAACCACAAAATACAACTTTATACACAGATTTAATTAGAACGAAACGACTATTCAAAAAAAAGTTAGTGAAGATTAACAAAAAGTAATTGCATTGCATCTTCACGCTTAATCCTAAAAAAACATTATTTTCATTCGTTGCAAAGAGAAACAAACATGTATTTGTTTTCGGAGGATAACAGACAAACATGTATTTTGTATTTTATTTTATTTTTTTTAGTGTAAGTAAACATGGTAGGTTTCAATAATCTTAGAATGTTGGGTATTGTTAATAATTTATGGGCTAAATAAAATTTATGAAGATCCTTATAATATTTTTATTCATTTTATATTTTTGAAATTATATAATATATGAAGGTATAGAAGATAAAAAAAATTAAGTATTTCGGAATTTTGGTAAATTTTCATACCATTACCTACCGAAAATTTTCGGTACAATATCATACCTTACCAAAAACTTCGGTACCAAAATTTTCGATATTTTCGGTACGTTTCGATACGATAAGGACAGTATATCGGTATTTCGGTGCCCCAGCAATACATGAGGATAGTGATTGCCTGTACTGTTGAGATGTGGAAGTGGTGGAGGTGGATTGTGGTAAGGGTTTGGGGCTGCGTAAGGGATTCCGCCGGCGGTTGGTGGCGGTGGCCGAGGCTGAGGGTTGAGAGTATGATTGAGAAACAGAGCACTCTGTTTTCTGTTCTCGCATCTCAGTTTTGTACCGGCAATGACTTAAAAATTACTATAATTTCTGATTTGAGACTTTGAACATGTGAAATTGGACTTTGTTTAAAGACAACTTGCTTATATAAATCGAAGATTGCAGGAGGTATTATCAACTTGATGATGAACGAAGCAAACTGTTCGTGATAGATCCATGTGCAGCAGCTGTACATAATCAGTCCAATTAGGATAATATTACATATGAAATGGCTTTCCATGGCGTTAAAACTTCAAAATAATCCCAAGCCATAATTAAGCAAGCATAGAGATCAAATGAACAATGGACAGAAACAGAGTCTATAATCTCCCTTATTACACCGTCGTCAAATATTTAAAAAGCAACGACCCTCCAATGATATCCCTCAGGCGCTGCTCTTTCCTCCCCCGACGATCTCTGAACCCTTAATCGGAGTAGCAGATATGCGCTTCATCGCCTTCACCCCAAGTGGATTACCTTTGCTCTGTTTTTTCACAATAATCAAGAAACAATATATATCGCCATCACTTGCTTATTCTAAAGGAAGATTCAAGTTTCACGCAAATAGTAATTTCTTACCAGCGAGCAAGTCCCAGCATAGACATTACACACGGGATATTCATGAGGGCAACAGCTGTAATGATCCTCGCAGCAGCTCGCTCCCTCGAGGGGACAACAGCCCCAATCGTAGCAGTTTCCGTGATACTCATAGACACAGCAGCAAGTGGTGCTCGCGGGGCAGGCGTAGTTAGCGTCGCAGTAAGATGGTGGCTTGACAGGAGAGGGTGGCGATGGGCTTGGTTTGGGCGGGTTCTTACCGTTCTTGGTTGGGTACGACGGCTCGACAGCTATGCCACAGAGGCCAGACTTCGACCTAACGTTTCTCTGCATTCTTAAGTAGCCCTTCTCGCCCCAGCTTGGGCCCCACGAGTTTCTCACGATCCAATAGTCTTTGCCCTTTTCAGTGCCATAGCCTACTACGTTCACTCCGTGGTCCAAGTCCAGGCCACATTTGCCAGTGAATATGCCCTGTAATGAACATACAATGCCTCATTCACAACTTCAATGAATAAGGGTTTCTATTTCTATCTGTTGTGCAGTGTAATGAATGAACTTACGGATTCGTATAGCTGAAAGTCCCTTCCACCAGCTTCAATGGCGACGCTCACGGGTTGGTTTGCAACTGCCTTCTTCAGAGCGTTTTCGTTGTTGGCGGGAACGTCTTCGTATCCATCGATAGATACGACTTTGGCGTTTTTCTGCGATGTAATAACAAAATGGATGACGGTAAAGATAGCTTCTTTTGACATCGTGGATGTTATTACAGTTGGACGATGTTAAATGACTAACTAACCCTGTATTGGTCGCATCTTTCGTCTTTGCCGACGTATGGATAATCAGATTCCGTGTCTATTCCGCCGTTTTTAATGATGAACTGAAATCCATAGTCCATAAGGCCTCCATTGCATCCCTGATCGTACGACGTATCGCAGTCCACAAGCTCTTGCTCAGACAGTGATATCAGTTCGCCGGAAACTATCTTGTTTATCCCTTCCACGGAAGCAATTGTAGAAAATGCCCAGCAACTCCCTTCAAAGATCCAACCAACGTAAAGAAGATAATATAACTTTGACAAAAAATTCAAACAAAGTGATCACAGCATCAATTGACTAATTTGTTTGTTTCTGGGTTCAGCCAAACAAAACTTCCAACCCACTGAAGTAGTAGATAGCCACGAATCTCGAGAAATTAGGTTACCAAAACTTTTGACCAATACTAACTTATGCAGAAAGAATATTTCGCAGCGAATCGAAACCCATCTAACCCAACTTTTCAGAAGAAAAATCACGACACAATAGGTCGATTGAAAAGGAGAAAAATCTTACCGCAGCTTCCTTGATCTTTGACTGGGACAACGGCGCCCTTCTCTCTCCAATCGATCGCATCGGGCAAGCTATCGCCGCCCTTAGGCTCGTAACGGTCGCTGGCACGAGCGCCTTTCATCAGCCGGCGCTTAGCGTCGGTCCTAGTGCCCATATAGGTCTTCTTATACTCCTCGTTGGTCAGATCGGCGAACCGATTCAAGCCCAGCTTGTAAGTGCGGTTAGGCAAAGCGTTCATCTCTTCGACGTACCTCAGATTCTCCTTAAAAATCTCGAACCGCCTCTCCTTCTCTTGGACGGCGTCGTAGGTCTTACCGTGCTTCGACATCCACGATTCGTGCATCGATTTCAGCTCCTCGTGGGTCCGAAGCTTGGTGTTGTGGACCTCGTCGTAGGAGATGATGGACATGTCGGAACATAGCGCGTGGGAGAGGAACAAGGAGAGGGTAAGAAGGACAAGGATGAAGAAGGGAGGTGAAGTCGTCGCCATGGTTTTGTTTGCTTCGTATGGTGGTGTGTATCAAGTCGAGAGAAGTGAAGATATAAAGGCAAAAGTTTAGGAGATATTTGTTATTTTTTATTGATTTTTTTATGGATTTAAAAGAAGAAAATACTACTATTGGGCATTTTTCAACGTTTGTTGCTTGAAGTTGAGACGTGGAACGACTTGATACGCTTGTTATTTAAATTATTCAATATTGGCTTAGTCATTGCTTAATCCATTAGCATATCGAGGCGGTTAGCTTAAGTAGGTTTTTAGTTTTCATATGCAAAAATATCGTGGTATTTAATTTTAAATCAAAATCAAATTCTCCTATAGGGTATTTGTGAATAATTAGTTCGTTTCTCCTTCCATGACTCAAGTCAATGCACGAGTTGCATGCCTTCAATAGTAATACTATAATTAGTTGCGATGAACAAGGGGACCATAGGGGAATTTAATATAGCAATAGTGAAAGGGCCATGGACATCTACATTATTTAGTATTACTTCTTTTATTTAGAACGAAGATATTTTAGTTCTTATATGATTAACATATATATGTATTGACCGAGAGAGCAGCCACGTTCACATGCTTGTAGGCGGTGAACATGGGATTCTATTCTTTGTCGGCTACCTTTTTACCATTCAAACTATCTATACTTACATCAAACCATAATTATCATTTTATCCTCTAGTTTTTTTACTCTCATATTTAGAGTGTCGAACAAGAAATGATTAAATATTAAAATGCTGAAAATTGTAAGTATAGGACGCATGGAAGAAATGATCATGGTTTTCTTCTTCGCCTTCTCTGATGATTTGGGCAGGCCCAAAGGTGATAAATCATTTAGTCCAGCCCATATATAAGCCTACTAAGAAAACAAGTTGTTATTCAACTTTAGTGCTATGTTTCTACTGAAAAAGTGAAAGTCTGACATTCAATATTCAAAATCAGACCTGAGACAGATTGGCTGTGAAGTGTGAACCCTCCACCAGATTCAGAGTTCAGACAATACTAAGAATAAAATATTGTCGCTTAGAGGTTCTTTAGTTCTTGGTCGTAGATGTTGAGAAATCAGCTGCAATCGACTCGACTTCGATCAGTGATTATGCGCTCACAAGCCGATCAGTTTAATTCAAGCAATCGCAGCTCGAATTTACGCGAAACAGAACCGAAAAATTCAGAAAAACAGAACAACAATTTACGTGGTTCGACAAAGTTTGCCTACGTCCACGGACCAACAGAGTCTTCGATTCGATTATTCACCAACTAGAGATTTACAGACCTCCATGTATACTACAAATCTCTAGTTTACACCTTTCGTTAATTCTCACTCTAGCAACAGATACAAGCTCTCAAAATCAGCTCGTTGAAACTGTTCTGGAATTTATATCTGTGTTTCTTCAGGTGTTTAAGTCCCGATTGTTATCAGCCGTCCAATCTGATCTTCATCGCATCCAACGGTTCGCATTTGATCACAGCTTATACAGAAAAACACCATTTCACTTATAGAGTTGCTAAACAACTCTTCCAGCAACGAATCTCATCCGTTCGATCTTCAGCGCGCCACATCCGACGACTTATGTTTAAATCCTGACCAGGAGATAACGCGCGCAAATGACATCGACGGCCATATTTCTTCGCAGTTTAACACTAGGAACTTGGTATTTTTACCCTTCAGCTCAATCTCAATTCTTCAATCCTCTGCTGTGATCGTACAGCCATCTTGCCGGCGACTTTTCGGCCAACTCCGGCGAGTTCTTGGTTCACATTTTCCAACAAACTCCACCTTGAGCCTAGAGCTTGCAATCCGTGCCCCTAACTCCTCCATAACAGCTCAAACATAGGAGTTATACTCACCCCAAAAGCTTATCGGAACCAGTTTTCAACCTTACTTCAGCTTCAGGAAAATTTTTCGACTTCAGCTGTTTTCCTCTCGCAGCTTCAATCGACTCTCCTCCACCTCGATTCGTAGCTCCGCTCTTGACACGCTCAAATACTAGCAAGTGTACTAGGTAGTGCAAGTAGTAAAACGGACGAAGTCCGAGTATCGATCCACGAAGACAGCTCAATTAATTCTAAGAAAATATTCCTAATTCTAATTTAGACTGACGAAATTTTTATAGTTATGATTTGATAAACGAAATAAAAGACACAAATAATAAAATAATCGCACATAAAATAGATGAGGATAAAGCAGTTGACGACGGCGTGATCAAGACACATGCTCAGCACAAATTATTTCTACGTCTTCATGCAATCTAATTTATCTAATCAACATGAATTATAGTAAAGGTAGAATTTCCTAAAATACGTGCTACTGCTACTCCTTTGTCCCGCAATAGCAACCCTACGTAAATAGAGAACCAATCAACAATATGTCTATATGACTGTAGTTCCTATACGTGCATTCGATCTTTATGAAATTCCCCGAGTTTAGATGCTTTCGGCGCCTAAATTATCGGAAACCACACATATGAAACTGAATTCCATCTCTGGTCGGTTTTACATAGTGGTATTCAATGTTTTGTTCTAATCGGTTTAATCACTTAGTTCGTCTCATAAATCAATCAATAATCATACGCATGGAGGCCAATCACACGTACGCATATGAAGCACAAATAAAGAATACGTAACTCAAATCATATGATTAAATAAAATAATAATTGCATTAGTACGTAGTCATAATCTGCCCTCACACGGCCTTAATCACAAAAGAAATTACGCTAGCATATTAATAAACGAAGACGGTAAAGAATCAAAAGAAAGCATTGTCGAAAACGAAATATTAAAAGATAAGAAATTCGCCCTTTTACGGTGTCGCGCTGTCTCGCTCTCGGCCGTCTTCCTCCTTAGCTGTCAACAATTCTCCTCCGCTGTCGTTCCTCTTTTATTCGCTGTATTCGCTTTATTTATTTTCAGTCGCAGCCCCTTTTATTCTCAGCCGTGCGAGAGTCTTATATAGAGGGAGGTCAACTGACTTGGATTCATTATCATTCGATATTCTTCCTTGAATTGGCTATCACGTTATCTTCTCTCCAAAATAGGACATTTGGTGGTGAATTTGCAGGGCTGCCCAAATAGTTTTGAAAATTGCAAGAAGATCCCTAAAGATTCAAATCGTTCCAAAGGTGGTATTATTTTCCCTTTTTTGACCTCGTTTGCTCTGATAACTGTCGAAAAATAAATCGGAACATAAATATAGGATATCGAGGAAATTTTAGGTAAATAACGATCGAAAACACGCTTTTACGGAGTATAAAAATAATATAATTTCCTAACTTATCAGCTGTGTTGGTCACCAAGCTCCGAGCCTCGAAAGAGACCTTGTCGAGTCCGAGTGAGATTGAAATCTCCCACTTGGAACCAATTCGACTTTTCGAGTTTCCAATCTTCGTTTCTCTCGAAGATTCACCCCTCTTCAAGAGCTTCCTTCCAAGCCCATCCACAGATGTCCTTTGCTTTTCCCTTGCCCTCTTTCACAGTAGAAGGCTCATCACCACGCAAACCATTATCACTGTCAAGTCCGGGTTCCGAAATTTCAGCTCCTATCTCAGATTTGGTCGAACTTTCTGGCTCTGATTCGACCTCCATGTCTGAGCTTTCATCCACCTCACAGCTTGCCCTCATATGTGGCTTCAACATTCTCTCATTCCTTGATGGAATAGCCTCCACCTCGAGCTCATAATCATCATAGTTCGAGCTCACTTTATCCAAGCATATCACAGCTGTTTCTGTCAAAACTGCTCTAACAAAGGGTTTTGATCCAGCTCGCTTCACCCCCAAACGAGGTTTCTGTGGCTTCCGTTTCACCACATTCAATAGACCACATTTCCTAGTTTCAGTAGAGCAGCTTTCATCACAGAACAGCCTTCTAAGACGTAGATTCCATGCCTTCGAACACCGGATAAAATCAGCCTCCTCTTTTTCGAAACCGTGAGTTTTCTAGCAACTGCTCTCATGTTGTAGCCCTTCGAATCCAATTCTCCTATGGATATCAAGTTCCTCCTTAAGTCAGGGACATACCTAACATCCTTAAGAATACCTACAACACCAGACTTGAGCCTCAAATGCACAGAACCAATTCCTCGAACTTTGCAAAACTTGCATCACCAAGCTTCACCTTTTCAGCTGTTTCTTTGAATCCTTGCGTCCAATCCTTGTTGCAAGTGATGTGATAGATGCACCCTGAGTCAAGGATCTACTCAGTGAGGTTTTGCATGTGTCTGAGCATGTGGAGAGCAAGGAGTAGATCCTTGACTCAATGACTTTTCCTTGAGTTTAGCTATCTAGAACTCAATGCAGAGAGCACATCTGCGAGCTTTAAGGTCTCCCGACCATACATTAGAGCCTCCTTGAAGTGTTCGTGACTCTTAGGCAGTGAGCAAAGAAGGAGAAGAGCTTGATCTTCATCCTTCAACTCCTCACCTATATTCTCCAAATCCAAAATCAGTTTTGAAAACTGATCAACCTGAGGTTCTAATGCCATCTCATCCACCATCCGAAAGGTGTATAGAGATTGCTTCAACTACAAGCGTCGAGCTAGGGACTTTGTCATGTACAATTCATCGAGTTTCTTCCATAGATCCTCAGTTGTGGTCACCTTCGCAACCTTGCGAAGCACCTGATCACTCAAGCAAAAATCATTGCATATGCTCTTTTCTTGAGCTTCTTCTTCACCGCTGCTGTCATGTCCTACGGTTCCATCTCATTATCAGGCTTCAAAGCCTCCTCAAGACCTTTCTGTCATGTACCTGAAGGGATTGAACGGCGGCGAAGACATGAGAAGTAAAAAGAAAGCTGTTAGAAGATGGGGAAACATCCGTTGTTCGACTACGGCAAGAACTAAAAGAAGCAAAGGAGTTGATGTCTCAAACGTATGGGAAAGGGATGGTTTAGGCTGAATGGTTAGGACCAAGAGTTATCTTATTTGCTTATAGGGTTAATATAGTTTAAGACCAAATTATAATTTTCTTTAAATACATGTGTAGGAGGCATCATTCAGTTATGAAAAGATTAACCTAATTTCTATCTTCTTATTCTTCTTCTTCATCGCATCTTCATCTCAATCTCTTATTCTGATCTTCTTCTACCTGTCTTATCTCTCACTTCTACAATCAATACACATAAAAACTCATACAACAGTAACTATTATCGTACACTTCAAGCAAGTTCGTTACATTAGTATCAGAGCACTCGACTCTCAGCCGACAATTTCAGCGATGGCAGACGATAAGGGTTCCAGCACCTTCTGGAAGTCCTACATCAATCTGTTCGATGTCCCATTCCAGCGAGTAGTTCTCCTCCGGACGAGGTGATGCCTACAAAAACAAAGACTCATACACATTATGATTTAAATGATGAATTTCCAGTGTTTGATGGTACGAGAGCTAGGACTTGGATGCTAAAAAGTTGTTATTTCAAGTTGAGGCCAAATATTGATGAACAGAGGATTACGACATCTGGTAGACATTTTGAAGGAAAAGCAGTGGCATGGTATCAAAACATGGATAACCAGCAAATACAATTGAGTTGGAAGCAGTTCTTAAGCTTAGTATCGGCTAGGTTTGAAGACCTTAAGGATGCTAAAGCCTTTAGGGAGCTCGAAGCCCTCAAACATGTCGATTCGTATTGGATTACGCTAAAAGATTTGAAGAAATAATACGGAACATACGTATCGACGATGACTTAGACCTTTTCGAAGACTATTTCACTTCTCGATTTGTTGATGGTCTTGGTGATGTGTTGCAAGGTATCCTTAAGAAGCTGCAACCTAAGAGCCACGATGCTATGGAGCTCGGCCAAAAACAGCTGCGTATTCTTGATGTTGCAAAAGAAAGGAAGGAGGCAATTTTTGAAGATTCATCGGATGTTTTTTTCCACCAAAAGGGACAGAAAACAAGACCTATAACAGCCCTATAAGAGCCTCAACAGCACCGGCAAAGTTGTTTACAGCTGTGAGAACAGAGTTTGTTCCGAACCCGGAGCAAGAGGAAACCAACCCCGTCAAAATGCTTAGTGATAAAGCTTTCAGAATCACTGATATTGGCCCAAGCAGACTTAAAACAGAGATTGTAGTGGCTGGAGTTTTTGGAGAGCCTAAAGGAGTACTCCCGGATGAAAATATGTTGTTCAATAGTGGACGGTGGGACGCCGAGCAGCTACCCGACGGAGTGGATCCTGACCTACCATTTGATCGAGGACGTGGGTTCGTTGACAGGAGGTTTAAGGTGTTCCCTTCAGCCGAGGAGAAAATAGCTGAAAATTAGACCTCGAAACCACCAACTACAATACTTATAATAGCTAAAATGGTAGCCAATATAGAAGAGAAAGACGAGGAGGTGTCAACCACCCAAAAAGCTAACATTGAGGATTAAGTAGCAGCTGGAGAAGTATTTCTCGCCATCACTACTACAAAGGGGGAAATGGGACCAAATACCGTGGAAGTGATTATCACGGGTCAGGAGCTGAGTCTCTTAATAGACTTGGGCGGCCCCCTAAATTTGTTCAGGGCTAGCATGGTTAAGGGGCTCAAGTGGTCGTGGGAACCAGGGATACCCATTATGATGAAGTTGCTATCACATCATGCTAATGCAAGAACACTAACGGAACACCATCAAATTTCAGAATTACTTTCTGAAATTTATGATAGTTTGGAAGAATCGAAAAAGATTTTCCGAGATCAAAACATGTCGTTCGATCGAGAACGGCTGGGTTTCGGGCAGCTATACAATGGAGAGGCCTCTAATATACCACTTGGTCGGGGATATTGGGGTATTGATGAGGTGAGTTTTTCTGTCGAGGAAAATCTGAACCATCACAGGGTAATAACCTGGACATATCTACCCTTTGATGGAGGAAGATGTGATGATCAAGTATGAGAAGGATTCGAATTTTTATAGCCACTGAAATCTAGACCGAGCACAACAAAGGAAACAAACTTACGCAGAACAAAAGGAGACAAGTAACGAATTTTTCTGCAGGTGAGCAAGATTACCTCAAACTCCAGCCCTTTAGTCAAAATTCACGGGCATCGAATCTGAATCTGAGGCTTAGCGCCATATACTATAGCCTATTGGAGATCTTGGAAGAAGTCGGCCCTGTGTCTTCCACACTTACCTTTCCGCCGGAAGCGAAGATAAGCCCCATCGTTCACGTTTCGTTGTTAAGGAAGTTGAGCCCAAGAGTAACACCTTCTCTTTCGCTGCCTGAAATGAATGAAAGGTGGAATTTTTGGTTGCCAAATACCAGATCTTGGAGAAAATAAGCATCTTTCGAAGGGAATCTACCTGAAACTCAGTTGTTGGCCCAATTGTGGAATGGAGACTCCGCGACTTGGGTAGCCGAAAAGTTTTTGCAGGCTAAGTTCCA
Organism: Craterostigma plantagineum; assembly: GCA_027422505.1. NCBI lineage: Eukaryota > Viridiplantae > Streptophyta > Magnoliopsida > Lamiales > Linderniaceae > Craterostigma > Craterostigma plantagineum. The sequence goes on along the minus strand of JAPQWV010000052.1, from coordinate 120,735 downwards.
ACGATTAGATCATTGGGGACAAGGATCTATTCGAGAAGGGGGTATTGTCATGTACCTGAAGGGATTGAACGGCGGCGAAGACATGAGAAGTAAAAAAAAGCTGTTAGAAGATAGGGAAATATCTGTTGTTCGACTAAGGCAAGAACTAAAAGAAGCAAATGAGTTGATGTCTCAAACGTATGGGAAATGGATGGTTTGGCTGAATGGTTAGGGCCAAGAGTTATCTTATTTGCTTATAGGGTTAATATAGTTTAAGCCTAAATTATAATTTTCTTTAAATACATGTGTGGGAGGCATCATTCAGTTATGAAAGATTAAACCTAATTTCTATCTTTCTTCATCGCATCTTTATCTCAATCTCTTATTCTGATCTTGTTCTACCTATCTTATCTCTCACTTCTACGATCAATACACATAAAAACTCATACAACAGTAACTATTATCGTACACTTCAAGCAAGTTCTTTACACTTTCTCAGTCAGAAGCGCCTTCATCTTCAACTTCCAGAGACCGAAATCGTTCGGTCGTTTGAAGATCTCCATTTCTAGACGAGTTGCAGCCATGCCTCTGAAGATCGTTTCGATTCGCCGCTCACCGCACCACTTCTTGAGAAATCAGTTGCAGTCAACTCACCTTCGATCCGTGATTATGCGCTCACAAACCGATCAGCTTAATTCAAGCAATCACAGCTCGAATTTACACGAAATAGAACCGAAAAATTCAGAAAAACAGAACAACAATTTTACGTGGTTCGGCAAAGTTTGCCTACGTCCACGGACCAAGAGAGCCTTCGATTGGATTATTCACCAACTAGAGATTTACAGACATCCACGTCTACTACAAATCCCTAGTTTACACATTTCGCTAATTCTCACTCTAGCAAAAGATACAGGCTCTCAAAGTCAGCTTGTTGAAACCCCTGTTCTGGAATATATATCTGTGTTTCTTCAGGTGTTTAAGTCGCGATCGTTATCAGACGTCCAATCTGATCTTCATCGCATCCAACAGTTCGACTTTGATCACAGCTTATACAGAAAAATGCCATTTCACTTATAGGGTTGCTAAACAACTCTTCCAGCAGCGAATCTCATCCGTTCGATCTTCAGCGCCACATCCGACGACCTATGTTTAATCTGCCACCTTTAAATCCTGACCATGAGATGACACGCGCAGATGAGATGGACGGCCCATATTTCTTGCAGCTTAACACTAGGGACTTGGTAATCTCAGTTCTTCAGTTCTCTGCTGTGTTTGTACAACCATCTTGCCGACGATTTTCCGGCCAACTCCGGCGAGTTCTTGGCTCACATTTCCCAACAGTAGATAATGAGTTTTATTTTATGTCGGTTTGTGTTCCTTGTGGACCTTTTTCTCCCCAATTGGGAGTATTATGCCCCAATTGTGGGGTCGTGGTGTGCTTGTTTGTAAGCTTTTGTTCTCCCAGTTGACGATGTACTGCCCTAGCGGTGAGATCCTTTGAGCTATTTAATCTCTGTATTTTTATTGATTTATACGGGCTATCGTTTCGAAAAAAAAGTAAAATAAACATAGAGTTTTGTGAATAAAAATAAAATAAAGGTTACCCCAATCCAACGGCTCATTGCTATCCATTTGACTTTCTGTACTTCCCTCGATTGTCAACTATCATCATACCCACCACACACACAACATAGAGACACGCACTTTCTTCTGATTGGTTAAAGCCTTTGACCCTTGGTAAGTCAGAATCGTCAATCAAAACTTTAGAATAAATAGATAAAGAAGAGTTTGACTCTTACACTTCTGCCTTTTTGCCCTTTCTTTCAAGAAATTTCCTCATCTCTCTCTCTCTCTCTCTCTGGACATGGCTGTTGAACTGATGCCTTTGGGTTATAAAAGCAGCAGCTTCGTGTCCAAGAAGACGGCGTACGGAGCCGAAAACGACGCCGTACAATCAGCCGCCGAGGAAGGTTTCCAAAGCGTTGAGAAGCTCCTAAAGGTGCTCACTCACTCTAACCAGCCTTCGGATATTTATCAGGCGGCTGCTGACGTGGCGGTCGACAAGTTCAAGAGATTCATCTCCCTCCTTGACCGCTCGCCGCCGTCCGGCCACGCGCGGTTCCGACGAGGACCGTTGAGGTCGCCGCCCGATCCGATCGAGCATCTGGGTCGACCCGAGCCAACCGCCGACGGTGTTAGAAACGTGAGATTTCATCTTCCTTAAACCAATCAATCAAATCTTGTTCTTTCCTTTTCCTTTGAGCGACGATGGTTGACTTTCTTAGTTTAGCTTGACTTTAGATTTCTTCTACTGTCGCAACAGTCCGAGGAAAAAGATCACGTAGCTTCGGCGGCTAAGATTTACTGTCCGACGCCGATTAAGCGCCTCCCGCCGCTTCCTCAGCTCAGCAACCACCTCCACGGCGCGAAGGCGGCGAAGCCCAACGGCAAAGAGACGACGACCACCATAAGCTTCGCCCCGCTGCCGCCGCCGGTGGTTCCTTACGCGCCGCCGTCGAACGGAGATACCGAGAGCTTACAGTCGGGGTTTCAGATCACGAATGTGTCCCTGTCATCCGCCGGACGGCCACCGCTTTCCACGTCATCGTTCAAAAGGAAGTGTAATTCGACGGAAAACGCCGGTGGGTCAACAGCTAGTCGATGCCACTGTCCCGAGAAAAGGTAAAAAAAATTAGAAAAAATCAAACTTGGACACGATTTGACCGTATTTGATCCAATCCAATTTGAGGGACTTGATAAAGATTCAATTTTGTTTGTTCTTTTTTTTTCGAATTTAATAGGAAATCAAGATTTAAGAGAGTTGTGAGAGTGGCAGCAATCAGCAGCAAGATAGCTGATATTCCACCCGATGACTATTCTTGGAGGAAGTACGGTCAAAAACCAATCAAGGGTTCGCCTCATCCAAGGTAATAACTTTCAAATTCTACTTAATTTGTCTTAATTATTATTACATAATCTTTCTTTAGTGGTTGATTACTATGAAATTGATGTCTTTTTTCAGGGGTTATTACAAGTGCAGCAGCGTTAGAGGGTGCCCTGCAAGAAAGCATGTGGAGAGAGCATTAGATGATCCAACGATGCTAATTGTGACCTACGAAGCAGAGCACAACCATTCTAACAAAGATACGAATGGTTCACTAGTTCTTTAGTCATCTTGATTCTTGACCCGTCCATTATTTGTTACAGTTTGAAGTTAAAAAAAAAAGATTTGATTTTGTTTGGATTGGAAGAGAAGGAAAGAAAGGAAAAACGAGCAAGTTGAGGATTTGGTATTTGCTTTATGAGTATGACCACTAACCACTTGTTTCATTATCTCATTTTCTTCTCAATTTAAAAACTGTTTGACGCAATTATTAGTAGACTTTGGGCCTAATGGCATGCACTCAAATCTTTGAGCGTGACAGACATGCACAAATCTCACGCATGGGGGCGATTACAAAAGGTGGATGGTATAAAATAATTGTTGTTTGGCCAATTATTTAATTTAAACATAGTATGAATTAAGGGATGTTGGGCAAGGTTTTGAAAACCGGACCGGCCGGTTCCGGCCGGAAACCGGCGAACCGGCCGGAAATCCGGTCCGGTTTAAGCTTTAATTAAAAAAAAAAAGAAAAAAGACAATATTAATATATAAGGTAAAAAATGAATTATTTACAGATCTTTTAACGTGGTCTGGTGGCCAGGTAATGGGCTTATTACATGACTAGGCTGGGTTCGAATCCCTGGTTCCTCATTTTTATTATTTTATAATTAACTCATAAATCATACTCCCTCCGTCCCGGTAATTTTTGTACAAGTTACTAAATCGGGCGTCCCAGTAACTTTTATACATTTCTATTTATAGTAAAAAATTACACATAATTAAAATTTTAACACAACCAACTTAAAAATTAATTCTTCAACTAATCATTTATTTACCATACTACCCACCAAAAAAACCTAATTGACACAACTACCCATCTCTCTCCGCATATTCATTTCACCAGTCTCTCTGTCTCGCCATCTATCAGCGGCTCATATCTCTGAAAACCCTAGGAAATGGACGAATTGGTTTCTCCGTTGCCGGCGCTCGTCGCCGACGCTCTGTCGGTGGCGGGTGAACTTGGCGACAGCCTCACTGAGGTTCCAGAGACACCCGAGTCTCTAATGGGGTTTTCTAAGACGACGCGTGATGAGACTCTGTTTTCTGACGTTTGGGACTCCGATTTACTGACTCTGGGTTCTTTGTATGTTCCAGGTGGTGAGACCGTGGTGCCTTGCTCCTTTGAGTTGCCGGGTTCACCGGATCTGGGTGATTCAATCGCCGATCCGGCGAATCTGTGCGACTCTGTGCCTGAATCGGGTGATTTACTTGCCGATCCGACGGATCTGGGCGAGTCTGTTCCTGTTTCGGGTGAGTTACTCTGCAGCTTTGTTCCTGATTCTGAGAATGAGGAGATAAAGGCCTGTATCCGGGACTTCCTAGCGATTTACTGTCCGGCCGTGAAGTATAACAAGGTTAATTCTATCCTTGAACTCAGTCCTTTACTAAGATGCAAAAGCCGGGGTCTTTGGTGTACGGTTAGATGCTGAAATGATGATTAAAAAGGCTGATTGTGGTCTGATGTGTTGGCTTTTATGTTGCTTAGGGTTTAACTATGTCTCGTGTTTTGTGTGGCTGATTCTGCTCGGATTTGTTGGATGTGATGCTGCTTCTGTGATGATGATTGCTGTGATGTTGCTTTCTCTGTTGATGCTTTCTGGTCTGATTGTGGTCTGGTTTGTTATGCTGTGATGATGCTTTATGTGATTCTGGTTTTGAATCTGTTCTGATTTGGCTGCTTCTGTATGTGAATGAGGATGTAATGTTTTCATACGCATTATGTGGTGTAATTTGCATCTAATTGTGTTTCTGAGATTGGGAAAATAGAAACTATGACCTTGAGCACATATTCATCATTCATACACAAAAACAGTACATATATGTGTGTCTACACATCAAAAGTGTCAAGTGCTACCATGTTTACACATCAAACATGTCATCTAATCTATGAATATGTTTACTGCATAAACATGCATGAGCCCTAAGATGATTCTCCAAAATATTCCTCTAGCTGATTGATTGGAACTGTTTCACCTTGTTCTACTAAGTATTGCATGCATTCCTTCACTAAGTCATCATCCACATGTAGTGCATTTGGTAGGCAACCTTCTCTGATTAATGTCTGCTTTTTCATGTGTGGCAAGCTGTATTTATTATGCCCTCTGACCTTCATGATTTCAATGAGGCACGCTTGCATACTTAAGAACACATTGTTCAAAGTCTGATGACTTAGCTGCACATATGATTCTTCCACTGCATGAACTAACTCATCAATTGTATAGGCTGCTTTCTGAACTTGTAAGGATTGAATGGCTCTGAACCATCCCAAGTCATTGATGTTTAAATCTGGTGAATTAGGTGGTTGGCATAGTAGTTTTATATTGAATCCATCAGTTTCTACAGCATATCTGAAATCAGGATCTGAATCTGTAATGTGTGGCTTTGCATTATCTTGTTGGATGATTATGTGTTTATCTGCATTTGCTGGCCACTTCTGCTTGATTGCTGGTATTACCTGCACAACATAATCACGTAGTTTAAAGTAGTCACCAGTAGATTAGCTTGTCAATGCATTTGCTCATGCTTGATGCTTACATTGATTGGCCAAACAGATAATGATGCATAAATCTGAATCTGCTATTGCATTTGGTCAGTGACCATTTTAATGCAACACATGAGTAAACTGCAAACACTATCTACTATGGAGACTACATGGTAGAATTGACAACATACATTGTTGATCAAGCATGCCTTGATCACATCCTTGGTGATTGAATCCATGGCTTTGGTTTCTAATGTGCCCTTAGCTCTATTCTTGCTGTTTCTTTTGGCTGGTTCCTTTACGGTAAATGGAAATAAACCTATTTTGCCATCAAACACAAGCTGTCCATCCTCTGTGTAAAATGGTCTGCTCACAGCACACATAAACATGACTTTTGTGATGAATCTCTTGCTCTTGCATGATCTGTATGGTTCTTCTTCCCCTGGACATAATAGAATCTTTCATTGGCATTTGTAATGTAGAACCACTTCTCATCGATGTGTACTGTGTTGTGCATGCTTGAAAAGTGTAGTCCCTTGTGTATATGGTCGACCACCAATGATGATAAGCAAAATTTCAGCCTTAAAAATCTATTGGAAGCTGTCAAGTCGGGTTTAATTGCATTTGTATGCGGTCTGATCAGCCCTTCTTTCACCCATCGACCCACTGTGCTTTTGCTTACTTGAGTTTCATTAGCAAGCCTTCGGATTGTTGTTCTCTTCTTTACGTTAATAGCCTTTATCTGTTCTAGGTCTACTAGTATTCTGGTTTTTCTTTGCAGGCCTGACCTCAGCACAAAATGTACAGCCCTTCCAGCATCTCTTTGAGATTTTGCAGTTCGCCAAATCTGCTCAACCGTATGCCTGTGAAGCTGAAATAGTGAAGCAACCTCGCTCAGTTTTCCAAGGGGTAACTTACCATCTGTACAGCAATTTAGGAGGCATTGGGCGATTCTATTTTTCTGTTCAGCAGTTAGATTAGGCTTCTTTTTTTTTCATTGCTGTTTCAGTTTGGTAGCAGTTGTGTTAGTCTGATGTTGAATGCGTGTTTGTGTGCTTGACTGTGAAGAGGATGTGTTTTTGGATGTTTAAACCTGTATTTATATATTCAGCTATGTATAAATGCTGTTTTGGAGGGAATCATTAAGTTTTTTTAAAAATTTTCAGCATGCTTAATTCTGTACTATATTAATAAAATAATGTTGCCTTAATATGTGTGCCAAAAATCAAATGTACAAAAGATCTAGGGACAGAGGGAGTATATTTTATTTTATCGATTTGACCCCAAATTTTATAATTTTAATTTCTGTAGCCCATTGTATAATTAATTCCTAACCACCAACATAATTTACCTTATTTAATTTCGACCCACAATTTTATAAAATTCTACTATAGAAAACAATTACTAATAAACATGTATATAATTGTTATTTGGTTGATTCATTCATAAAAATACATAGAATCATATATAAATATACCGGTTTGACTCCGGTTTGATTCCGGTTTTATACCGGTTAAACCACTAAACCTTAAATCACTAAAATTTCCGGTCCGGTTCGAAAACCCGGTTTCAGAACCATGATGTTGGGTCGAGATTTTGTGCGGTGGGTGGATCCCCAAAGTCAAATATCACAAAGCCATATCTGTTATATTATGCATTTAATTAGTCTTTCGTTGTATCGAAGCGTCAATTATCAAGTGACAAGGATGCTGAGCTGAAGCCATGGAATAAGATGATAGAAGCATCGAAGATAAGAAATAAAAGAGAGGGGGAATCAAGTGATGAGAAGTCGCGGGTTCACAACACGCTTTATTCAAAACAGCGTGGCACACTTACTAAGTCGCCTAGCATACCGACGTTTTTAATAACGCACCCTTTTTAAATAGCTGAATAGCGGGTTTTTTTAGCGTGTGTTCTTTTCCCTCTATAAACTCACAGCTCTCACAGATCAATAAACAAGATAGCTAGTTCTTGATCGTGGACGTAAGATTCAAGCTGAATCTGAACCACGTTACATCTATGTGTTCAAAACTCAATTATCCATCACAAATTTGATATGGTATCAGAGCATTAAGAACGCTCGAAGCTGCAATTGTCAAGGTTTATCAAGATTCCTTACCCAGATTCAATTCAGGCACTCAGTCAATTCATCGATCACCATGGAGGCAATTCCGTTTTCAGCACCTTCAAGCTCGGCGGTGCTCATAAACGACCCTTATTTCCTCAATAACAACGACACATCGGGGCAGATTCTCGTGCATGAGCTCTTGAACGGAGATAACTATGCCACTTGGAGCCGGGCGATGATGATCGCGTTAATTGGAAGGAACAAAGAAGGATTCGTGAACGGCGAACTTCAAGAACCAGTGATTGAGGCGGATCAACAAAATCCAGCCGCCACTAAGAATGAAATTAGCGCGTGGAAGAGAAACAACAACGTTGTGATCTCATGGATTCTAAATTCTGTTTCGAAGGACATATCGGCAAGCATCTTGTACAGTGCATCGGCGCGAGAAGTCTGGGTCGACCTGCAGGAGAGGTTCGGTCAAACAAATAAGCCTCGGATATTCCAATTAAAGAGGGAGTTACTCAATCTGTCGCAGGGATCAAATAGCATAGCAGCCTACTACACTAAGCTGAAGACCTACTGGGATGAGCTTGCTAATTACCGGCCGGCCTGCACTTGTAAATGTGGTGGTATGAAGGAGATGAAGGGATTCCTAGATGAGGAGTACGTCCTTACCTTTCTAATGGGATTGAATGATTCATTTTCACAAGTGCGTGGTCAAATCTTGCTCATGGACCCTCTACCCTCCATAAACCGAGTCTTTTCTCTCCTCATTCAAGAAGAAAAACAGAGGACAATGGGACCGGGGACTGCTCGAAATGCAGAGGATCATGCAAGCAGCCCAGCTATGGCGGCCAGAAGTGACCAAGAACCTGTAAGGAGAGGATTCTTCAATCAAAAGAAGGAGGCAGGCAAGCCATTTTGCACACACTGCAACAAGAAAGGCCATACGGTGGATAATTGTTACCAAATCCATGGTTTTCCACCCGGCTTTAAGCAAGCTCAGAAATTCAAGACTGCAAGGCTGAATCATGCAGCTGTGGAATCAGTTAACAAAGTGGACTATCAGGGCGGTGTGAGCACGGCAGATAACATTGTGCAGCTCCAAGTTACACCTCAGCAGCTGCAAAACCTGAGGGCATTACTGAACCAACCGATGCCCAACATCCCAACAAGGAATCTGAAACAGGTGAAAAAATTGGAGGTACATGCCTGTCTTTTAACTTGCCTGTTTTCACATATAAGAATTATTGGTTGTTGGATACGGGAGCAACTAGGCACGTATGTGGTAACTCAAAAACTCTTAGCTAATTTGCATGAAGTGGGAGAATCAAATGTCATTTTACCAGACAATACAATTATTAGGGTTACAAAGGCAGGGACTTTCACTATTAGCAAGCATATTCAGTAAGTCTTTTGGCCTAGCAGAAAAAGTACAGTTTCTGCTTTGATTCTAATGGCTTCATTGTGCAGGATCAATACCTACGAGTGATTGGCAAGGGTAAACAAGTTGGTGGTTTGTATGTGCTGCGAGCTGAACCTATGTTTGAACCCTCAGTTATAAATAATGCTGCTTCCGTTAGGAGTAATTCTGTTAATAATGCTGCCTCTGTTAGAAATAGTTCTGTTCCTGTTTTCTTGAATAGCTTGACAGCTGACTTGTTGCATAATAGATTAGGCCATCCATCTAGTAAGGTCTTGGACATTGTTAGAACTTCTTTGAAGCATCAGTGTAGCTCAGAACTTTCCTATTGTAAGATCTGCCCACTTGCTAAGCAGAAAAGAAGCTCATTTCCAAACGATACCAAAATGGCATGTTCTGTGTTTGACTTAATACATTGCGATGTGTGGGGCCCATTCCACGTACCATCCCACCTAGGACACCAGTACTTTGTGACAATAGTAGATGACCACTCACGTTTTACTTGGGTATTCATGATCAAACACAAATCGGATGTCTAGCCAATTCTTGCATATTTCTTTGCTTTGATTAAAACTCATTTCAAGGGTTGTGTCAAAATTGTGAGGACCGATAGTGCAAAAGAATTTAACTTGATTGAGTTATTTAGGAAGCAAGGAATTATGCACCACCTCTCATGTGTTCAAACTCCACAACAGAACTCCGTTGTGGAGCGGAAACACCAACACCTCTTAAATGTGGCTAGGTCTTTATTTTTCCAGTCCGGCTTGCCCATTAGGTTCTGGTCCGAATGTGTATTGACGGCTGCATTTCTCATAAATAGGACCCCTTCCGTAATGTTAGGCAACAAAAGCCCCTATGAGATCTTGTACCATAAGCCCTTTGATTATAATGTACTACGAGTGTTTGGTTCCCTTGTTTTCTCTTCCACTCTTGCAGCAGGAAGGAGAAAATTCGATCCACGTGCTAGGGAATGCATCTTTGTTGGCTACCCGAATGGGATGAAAGGTTATAAGCTCATGGATATTAGGACAAAAGAGATTTTCATATCAAGGGATGTTCAATTCAAAGAGGATGAGTTTCCTATTAGGAAGGAGTTCACCTCCTCTGTCCAAAATGATCCCTTTGGCAATCTGGTGCTTCCCAGACCCTGTGCAATGGGCCATTCAGCTGGCAGGAACTCTTCCACAGCAGCTGCAGACACATGCCCTGATGAACCAGGCGAGCTGCAACCTACTCAAGCGCCTACTGAACATCATGATGGGGAGACAATGGGGGCAGAACGCCCAGAACCGACCACAGCCCACGCTGATACAGAGGCTGATACAGAGATCTCAGAAGACTCAGCTTCTATGGGAGGATCAGCCCCTACTGACACAGAAATCCCAGCCTCAACTTACACAGAAATCCCAGCCTCAGCTTATATGGGAGGCCCAGGAAGTTCTGCTGCGACTGATGCAAACAGGGGACACCTAAATAGGCGACCAGTTAGACAGCAAAAGAAGCCCACCTACTTAAGGGATTATCATTGTAATCAGCTAGAAGGAAAGAGGGGACTTTACCCAATCTCAGGGGTCATTTCCTACAACAGTTTTTCTCCCCAGTACCAATCCTTTATCGGCAAAGTCTCGATGGCAAAAGAGCCCCAGAATTTCACACAGGCTTCCAGATCAGAAGCATGGGTGGAGGCCATGAGTGAGGAACTCAAAGCTCTAGAAGACAATGGGACTTGGTCAATCACACCACTACCAGAAGGGAATAAGCCCATTGGATGTAGGTGGGTGTATAAACACAATTTCGACGAAACAGGGCAGACAGCTAAGTACAAGGCGCGGTTGGTCGCAAAAGGGTACGACCAACGTGAGGGGGTTGATTACATGGACACCTTCGCACCCGTGGCTAAACCCAACACCATCAAAATCCCCCTTGCCCTAGCAGCTAAACTCAGGTGGAACCTTGCACAGCTCGATGTGAACAACGCGTTCCTCAACGGGGATCTAGCGGAAGAGGTCTACATGGATATTCCTCAGGGCCTTTACACGGCCAGAGAGGGTGTTCGGCAGCCTAGGATGGTCTGTAAGTTACACAAGTCCCTGTATGGACTAAAGCAGTCAGGGGGACAGTGGAATAAAAAGTTTACAGACTCGGTTAAGGACTTCGGTTTTGAGCAATTGCACTCAGACCACACGCTGTTTATGCGGGGCAGAGGTAAAGGTCTGGTCCTGCTCTTAGTATACGTGGACGACATAATTCTGGCAGGTCCATTAACCACGCCTATGAATCCTACTGGACACGGGAGTGAGGGAGTCTACATCTCGCAGCGGCAATACACATTACAGCTTCCCGAGGACACGGGGTATCTCAGTTCCAAGCCATTAACCACGCCTATGAATCCTACTGGACAGCTCACAGAGGAAGATGGGGACTTGCTGGAAGACCCTTTCAGATACAGACGACTCGTGGGCAGACTTCTCTACTTAACGTTCACCCGGCCAGACGTGGCCTTCGCCGTTCACAGGCTGAGCCAGTTCATATCAGCCCCACGGACAAGTCATTTGATGGCCGCACATCACCTACTCTGATACCTAAAGTCTTCTCCGGGGCAAGGAATTCTCTTCCAATCAGATCCTAACCTAGAGCTGAAGGGATTCTCATATTCGGACTGGGGTTCGTGTCGGGACACAAGGGTCTATAACGGGCTATTGTACATTCCTAGGAAGCTCCATGATTACCTGGAAGGCCAAAAGGCAAGTAACCGTGAGTCGATCATCCACGGAGGCCGAATACAGGGCGTTAGGGGCAGTAGTTGCAGAAATATTATGGATAAAGAATCTGCTCCAGGAACTTAGCATCAATACCAGTCAAGTACCAGTGGTATACTGCGATAATCAGTCCTCACTAAAGCTCGCATCTAATCCGAAGTTCCACGAAAGGTCGAAGCACATCGAAATCGACTGCCACTTTGTCCGGCATCACGTTGCAAACGGTGCGATTAAGTTGTTGCCCGTTCGGTCTGAGCATCAGCTAGCAGATGCTTTCACCAAGCCCCCTTACGGGTCCATTGCTGCAGAACATACTTGTCAAGATGTCTGTTGTAGACCTCTACCATCCATCTTGCGGGGGGGATATCGAAGCATCAATTATCAAGTGACAAGGATGCTGAGCTGAAGCCATGGAATAAGATGATAGAAGCATCGAAGATAAGCAATAAAAGAGAGGGGGAATCAAGTGATGAGAAGTCGCGGGTTCACAACACGCTTTATTCAAAACAGCGTGGCACACTTACTAAGTCGCCTAGCATACCGACGTTTTTAATAACGCACCCTTTTTAAATAGCTGAATAGCGCAGGTTTTTTAGCTTGTGTTCTTTTCCCTTTGTAAACTCACAACTCTCACAGATCAATAAACAAGATAGCTAGTTCTTGATCGTGGACGTAAGATTCAAGCTGAATCTGAACCACGTTACATCTATGTGTTCAAAACTCAATTATCCATCACAAATTTGATACGTTGCCATCTTACGACCATTTGTACAAATAAGTAAATAATGTTATATTATTTACACACGATTACTACTATTCAAATAGCAAAATGATTCATGGGATTTGTCAATCTTGGCTGTTTCCAATGTAAAGATTCTTCCTTTATATTTTAATGCCCAATGGATGGGACTTCATGATTCCTAATTTTAGCACAATAAAAATTAGGCTTAGCCCATGATCGTCATTTGTTATGTTAATACTATGGATAGTTACAACGAAGAAACATGTTTCTGGTACTAACCGTTAATGTTGCAGTTGTAATAACAAAAAAAAAGATCCGATTCAATTAGCCGCAAAAAAACTTTCAAGAATGAGAAGAAACCAGCAAAGAAACTCAATACAGAAAGAAAAAAAACACTCGGGTATTTTACACACACACTATATAACACACAAGGAGATGAAATAAAAACCATCTCTACCGACCCAAAACGTCCACCCCCATCACAAACTAAAGCTAATAACTCTCCGACCACAAACCTGCAATCTCTTATTACACGATACGAAGCTCGAGGGACTAGTAAGTATGGCTCGAAAACGAAGAGAAAAACACGTTCAGTTATTTTACCAGAGAACTTATTGAAGAAGCCCATCGTGCACTTTTTCTTGCCCCGCGGATGGATTTCGATAGCTAGACGTATGTATATACACATACACGCACTCGAAACGTATATATATGAGCATAAAACGAAGCTATCGACCATTGTTGTGCCTATATGCGACTTGCTCGGGCAGAGCGTGCTGACGTGGCTTAGACCTTATAACAGTCTCATCGCTGTGCCTTATCCATTCAGAGAGTCTCCATGGCTTCTGCCACTTCCACTTGAACTGTAATAACCATTGATGATGGCTTCTCTTCCATCTCCATAGCTTACCACCATGGCCCGCTAATGCCAGTTTCTTCATCGATAATTGCCCAATTGGCAGGGGAACCATCTGCGCAGCCAATCATAGCCATGAGACCGACAGAGAGAGAGAGAGGGAGGGAGAGAGAGAGAGAGAGAGAGAGAGAGATTATGAACCTTTCTATTTTGATCCAAGAAAGAAGCAGATTCTCGACTCGAGGCATTAGCGATCCCAGCAGTGTACTTGAGTTGCTTAGGCGCTGGGAGTGAGATTGGAGACAAGGGACCATTTGAATCTTCGGCGTTGTGTCTGTGATATATTACGGCCTGTTCGTTCGTTAAAGCGTGTGTAAGAATTAGATAACTTTTTAACAGCAAAATGGCGAAAGAAGTTAGTAAGGTGCGAAAAAAGCCTACTGAAGGTGGCGTGGATACTCCATTGGTTGGAGGAACGGTTTGTTCTCTGATTCTCAGTTCCTTTTCGATCTCTTTCCTTCTGAACTCGCTCTGTCTCAACAGGCCGACGAGCTCCTTCATCTGTTCTTTCATCTCTTTGATTTCGATCTCCTTCTCCCAAAGCTGACACCTCGAATCTCCTAAGTGGTTGAGCATATACTGAAGCAAGTTTTTAGCGTCGCCCATGGATCGTAGCTGGTTAAATCTCCCGCGCGAGCCCAAGTTACGCTCTCTTTCCTCGGCTTCTGAGAGCTGCGAAGCCATCGAAACGAGCGAATTCGATGATATGTTGAGCATGCTTTCGAGCGAGGCGATTCTTGCCATTCTTGCGTTAGGTGGCATTGAGCAAGCTCTGTAATAGATAATGGAGGAATATGGTAAAAAGAGAAAGAATGATAGTGTAGCAAATTAGTAAGTTATTACAGTAGAAAAGCTCACCTAGAAAGACCATTCTTGCCTCTTGGAGGGCTCATGCCTTTAGAAGCCATTTCGTCGACTTGTCTCAGAACGGACAACTCTTCTGCTAGGGCAGCTCGTCTGAGAAGATGAGTTCGAAAAATTAGGTACGAAAGTGCAAACAGTAAATAATGTTTTTTGTGAGGTTAACAATGATCCATACACTTCGCTCTGTTTCTCATATTCGTAACGAACTTCGTGGACATTCACCATGACTTCTAGCTCGTGATCGATCCACCTCTGCAATGACTTCTCATTGGTCTGAAATACGATGGTAATTGTTATGCTGTAAAACTATTCGACCAAATAGTTTGGGAGAAAGATTTACGTTCGATGAAAGATGTGAGGACTATTTTTGTTACCTGCCCACTGAATCCATTTCCATTGCTGGTTACTGTTGAGTTAAAAGCAGCGTTTTAGTATTGAAAGCTATGGTGAATTAACTCGTCGAGACAGCAAAAGAACCTACCGCCATTTTCACGAACTGAAGATTTGCGAGCTTCTAACAGTTCTTTCAACCTCCTCGTAGCCATTGCAGCTTCCTCTGTTTTCCGCTGTAGTACCTGAAATCAGAGTTAGTTTAACAGTCATTACATTAGTACCTCGACATTAATCATACTTGAAAACTGTAATAGATAAGATTTACAGGGCTTGTATTGTTAGTTCTAAAGGAACAAAGTTACCATTTTCTGGCGTTGATTCAGTGTCTGCAATTTATGCCTCTCATACTCGTTTCTTCTACCCTCTTTCCTTAGCTGTTTTTCAGACATTGTTAGAGCGAGCAAAGGAAACTTCACGTAATAGAACATAGTTTTCAAGCAGTAAAGTACCTGCAATAGCTCCTTTTCGCGAGAAGCTTTCCACTGCCGAAACTGTTCAGCTTCTTGTTTGATCTTGTGCTGTAATTGGACCTGCACCATCGAGAAAAAAACCCGTCGCAAAATCCCCAGAAAAAAGTTTTAAATTTTGAGATCGAGAATATTACAGAGAAATGAAATTAAAATGCAAACTCAACCTTTTGTGCCTTGATGCATTGTATCTCTTCTTGCAGCTTCTTTGCTGCGTCCTCACTCTTCTGTTTCTGCTTCAAAAGTTGGACTTGACTCTCTTGCTTCTTCTTGAAATCTTGTATCTGATAATTCACCGAAAACTGTTAGAATTTTCACGCGACAAAGAGATTGAAAACAAGTTGCAATAATTTCAGACCTGAGCTTCAAGGAGCTTCAGTTTCTGAGAATGAACATCTTGCAGTTTCTGTGCTTGTCCATCGCAGTTAGCTGACAAGTTTTCTACTTCGGCCAAAAGTCGATCTCTTTCACTCTACATGAGATTAAACACATCAATTTACATGTACAATGTATGTGAGAGAGAGGGAGATTAGTTCTTCATCTTCCATAGCATATACCTGCACAGTCCTTTTCTCCTCCTCAAGTTCCACAATCTTCTTGCCAAAGTGTTGCTTAAGAGCTATGGCGTCATATCCATTAACGAGCTTCATCTCCGTCTGAAAATTAGAGTAGCTTTCGGTCAGATATTCGTCGACGAAAATCAAACAAATTAAGTCACCGAACTCATAGATTGATTACCTCTTTCATCTCCAACTGTCTGTTGAGTTCACTCAATTCCTTATCCATGCTGTTCTGAAAGTACGTATGCTCCAATTCTTTCGCCGTATCTTCATCAATGTCCCCATTTTCACCTTCAGACATGTAATAAAATAACCTGAAGAAACTTTCCCATATCAAGATTTAGAGTATTCGAACAAAAGAAATAAAAGAACATACTGCTATCGCTCATTTGATAATCGCACGACTCGATACTCTGCAGTCCTCTCTTTAGACCTTCAGTTTTCATTACACCGTTTCCAATGACCTGAAAGAGAATGGCTTTTAATTCTTATAATACGATGACTTCAACAGGTATTCGATTTGAACGCATGGCAAGGAAATGTGTACTTTAATGTTGGCTTCGTTGAGTTCGGCGAAATTGCCTCTGTTACGCAGCGTATTAAGTTCGCGGCACAGTTCCTCGTTATTAGACTCCAGCCAAGCGATTCGATCCTTCATGCTCTACACAGTAGATACATATTTTCAGAGAAAGGTTTCATCGAATTTTTTTTACTGATTATTGTAAGAAAAAAAATTGCAGTTCTTGCCTGTATTTCATCGAAGGAAAATCCTCCACTGCGAGCGCAGAGTTCTGCTTGAAGATATTCCAACTGCTGACGCATCTTTACCATTTCGCTCGACATAGGATCTCTGTTAATCTGTTCAGTTCCGAGTAGTTTCTTAGTATTTTTTTTCAAAAAAAAAAAACGTACGATAACGCTAAAATCTTGAACTCACAACTGGCTTATTCTGAATATTTCGAGCGCGGTTAGCATACTTGAGCGTGTTTAGAGTTTCTTCAGCGTTTATATCCGCTGGACTGATGCAAGCTGAAAAATAAACAACTCGCTATGTACGTCGAAGTCGTATTTCTTGAAATAAACAAGAAAATCAAGCATAATAAGCAAAAATTCTAATAAATTATTACCTATCATTACAGTTTTGCTGTTTCCACCGAGAGAATCCTGCCATTAAAAGGGCATCTCAAAACTCGGCCAATAGGACAATCTTAAGTATGTGCTGTAATAAAGTTTGCAAAACGTACGGAAATCTGACCTGAAGCAGGCGAGTGAGTTTACTGTCCCGATATGGAACGTGAACGCCTTCTCTACGCTTTTTCTCATCGCCGAGCGCACTTATCACATTACCAAGCGCAAGGAGGCCCTTGTTAATGTGAACTCCTATACTTGTAAGAACCATCGCAGTCAAGAAAAAACAGTGTACATAAAACTAAGAAGAGACGAGTCTATCTAAAAAGTAGACGTATATATAACATAATTTGCTAACCTTCCTTAAAACGCAGACCATCAGAGCCCGTCCTCTTCGCCCTTTCAGACCCAGCAAGATCGACCAAATGCAGCTTAGCGCATAGATATTCCTCGCTCATACAATCGTTCGAATTCAGCCTACGAATTTGCTCCATGGTGATGGTGAAGATTGCATGAGAGCGACTGTAAACAAAGAACATACGTATGCCTTTCAATATAATGCAAAAGACTTTTCCTTCTTCTTTCGTTCCTATTAAATTATTACGATTAACCTTGATTGATTGTTCATGTTAGTACTCCCAGTTGCTCGATTAAGCGACCCTTGCTCGAGGCAATCTGACATCTCTTTGAGGTTCTTGACGCTTGCTTCTGTAGTTCCAGCCAATGTAATGACGCCGTTCGACGATTCTCTTATCTGTATTGGAGGTTTACCAGGGATGTTCATCTTTGCGTTATTAGGCCCGTTCGGCGAATCTTGTTTATTTGCAGAGCTTGGATCTATCAAGTCTCTCACTTCTTCTTTATGAATCTATTACCAAAGCCAAAAAAAAAAAGAAGCATCAGCAGAAAAAATGTAAGAACATGTGAAGGAAGAAAAAAAGATAGCAGCAGCAAAGAATGACCTCGATGAACGAAACGTGGAGTTGAAACTCGATTTCGTGGCTGAGGGATTCGATCTTGGCAAATAAGGCTTCCATGACTTTCGGTATTATCCCAGCGTTCGACGATTCTTTGACGTTAGTTCCCATGGTGTATGTCTTCCCCGACCCAGTCTGCATCACAACATTTTCACTCAATCTTTAACATTCTTGGAGAAAAAACAACATTGGATTACTGTGGATTTGATTATAGATGGTTTTTTTCCCTGAATTCTTACCTGCCCATAGGCAAGAACAGTAGCATTATAACCTTGAAAAAGGCCATCGACGAGGGGTGAAACACACTCTTCGTACATGGCGTTAGATGGAGAAGCAGTGCTACCATAGACATGATCGAATGTGAATGAATGAGAGCCAAGTTGAACCTGAAAAACAGATTAACAAAAAAAAAAAGAGAGAGAGGAGAAATGATGATTATTGATGTGGGGAATAAAGAAAGGAAAATGATGCTTTGAGGGGCTGCTGAGCTGAAAGCGATAATTAAAGTGAGAAAATAATGAATAATAAGTAATTATAGTGAGAATTAGATGGAGTTATTCTCTGGTAAGCAAAGGAGAGAGCATACACCATTCACATTGCAATCCATCAAAAATCAAAAGAAGAAAGAAAAAGAAAGAATGCCCACAACCGCAAGCTTGTAAATAAAATAAAAAATAAAAAAAAAAAAAACCCAGCTTTGGCTTAGTTCACATAAAAATCAGATCTTTACATAGCAATCTGCTCCAAAAGCAGCTCAAGGACTCCTTTCCATTTTTTTGTACTTTTTTCGATATGAATGTAAGAAGAACACAGTACCTGAGGTTTCCCAGGTACTACAGTGACGCAATCTTTACAGCCCTGAAGTTTCTCATCTCCTATCAAAGGCCTAATGTGAACTGCAACTTTCACGGAGCAGTCTTCCCCAGAAGAATTGGCTTCCATTGCTTTTCCTTTTGTCGTTTTATTGCTACCAACTATTGACAAAGTGAAGTGTTTTACTTTACTTCCTATGGAGAAAACACCTTAAAGAATGTCCCGAAAATGAGTTCAATGTGGCAAACAGTTGGCAGAAAACCGTGAGAGTGTGCTACACAAGTTAGAGAGTTTTCTTGGACCAGAAAATGATGCAGCAACTTAAGAGAGAGAGAGAGAGAGGGAGTTTTGGAGAAGACAATAAACTCTTATGATGGGCGAAAGAGAGAGGAAATAGAATAAGGTAATAAAAAGGGTATTTGAGGGAATGAAGGGAGAAGAAAGAAAGGCTTTCACTACACACTTGAACGCATCTGTTTCTTACACACTTGAACGCATCTGTCAAGTGTCTGCAGCCGAAACGACAACCACTTTCTAGTGAGTTGGTTAATTTAATTTAATATTATTAATTTATGTATTCATTGATGTATTTATTATTGTTGTTATTTGGTTTGCACTTTTTTTTCACTTTGGTTTTCCAGTGGAATTCTTTACACGCTAGGCTAACATAGTTAGTAGTCAAACAAACTACGTACGACCTATCTACGTATGGTCTTATACTTCATTTGCACTCCAATACCTAATCTAATTAATAACTTCCGTTTATGTTGCATAAATGCATGCCTAATCAATTAAAAAAACATTAGGTTTTCTCTTATGAAGACAACGTTGGTTTTGGAAATAATAACAAATCAGAGAGAAAAAACGAATCCTTTTGTTAGCTTTTTATGACAACGAAAAATTGATTTGCTTATTATATATTTCCCCCCAACAAATAATAAAAAAAATAAGCTCGCGCGTCTCCCAACGGTTTTCTTGAACTTCTGCCTAGAGATAGAACAGTTGTCTCCTCGTTGGACAATGACTATCTTGCCCCTTTGCATATAAAAGTACAAAACCATTTATTACGTGCAGTGCCAATTATTATTATTTATTATTATTTGTACGTATTCTTCAACTTAGTTAATAAATGTCCACGTATGCAATGAAAGGGCTGTTCGTTTGCCGAGAATGTAGAAATAGAAAAAAAAAAAAAAAAAAAAAGGATCAAAGAACTACTTACTATTTTCTCCATGACAAATAAATACATTTAACGAGTTGGCATTTGGTTTTATATATTGTACCAAAATTAAAAACGAGTTCAAGAAAATAACGAACACACGAAATTGCAGAGTTGGCTCGTCGTGCGTCTCTGTTTATTGCCACACGCATGGACACACATATTCACGAGTCAAATAATATATGTATAAATGCTCACAAATATTAGGTTGTAATGAATTTGGAGCTTAGCAGAAATAAAAAGTAAAAAAAATAAAATAAAAAATAAAAAAAAAAAGAGAGAGAGAGAAAGGAAAGAAAGGGACAGTGCAGAGAAAATGGTTTGGGGACATAATAGAAAGAAAAAGGGACAATAGCCAGCTTGGTGGCTCCTACCTCACATGGCCTTCGATGATCCCCATGGGACCCACTTCTTACATGGGCCCCGCCCTTTTTATCTCATATTTATTTATATATGCTTTTTAAAACTAATTTAGAAAAATAGAATTACAAATCGAAATTCTTACAAAACTCATTGTTCGAGGCCGTACATGTATGTGTTTGTACTCGTAATAAGCAAACAGCGCCTCACGGGTTTAGTGACTTATTCTGGCACGTTAATTTGTGCTTTCCAATTTCTATGTGCTTTCCTTGTTTGTATTTTTATTTATTTCCTTCTTTATATATATAATAGATAGTATATTAATACCTTTCTTTCTTCCCAAGATTATTAATGAAAAAACTAACGTGTTCTCTGACGAGTCAATGAGTAACAGAGGCAAGCACTTACATAGCTTTGTAAGGCGGGTGTCATCATACTCATCATCATCATATGTATCACAATGTCACATATTGACAGAAAAAATTAAATTATATATATTGTATTTAGCAGTCTATAGACGAGCCATATTTAAGTCTCATGATACAGTTGGTCAACATATACAACGGTCAAATTTTCTTCAAGCACATATATATATATATATATATATGTGTGTGTGTGTGTGTTATGTTTCTGTCACCTTATCTCAGCATTAAGGCAGAGGATAGTCTTTACAATTAATGAAATTTAAATATAAATAAATTATACGGACTTCAATTTCATAGCAAGTGTACATGTCAAGCTCCAATCTCTGTATTCTTAGTGAAATTGGTAAAGATGTAGCCAAGTAAACAATCACTACGTAACACCTATTCGGTTTAATATATAATTATGGACGATGTTTCTTACAACGAGCGAGATTAAAGACAAAAGAAAAGAGCAATAATTAGTACTTATGTGGGCTCGCGTGTGTTAATCATTAATGTTGACTTCATTAATCTAAAAATTCTTGTATTGTTCTATAATTGATGATTAGCCACCACTAAACTCCCATTAATTATCTCAATTAATACCTCAGTTGAGCCCAACAAAGTTCCAGCTCTAGTGCACCTAGGAGTTATATAAAAACAAAAAAACAAAAAACAAAACAAAACAGTATACAAGAGAATATAGTCATGATTTCTTTGTTTTTTTTTTCCTAATTATGAATTACATGTAAAATAAAAAATGTTCAACAACTAAAACCTCATTGCTTTGCCCCTAAAAAACGGAGATGGGCACCGATCAAGACCTTGAACACGTAAGGGAAAAGAACAAGAAAAATAAAATTCAAGATGTCAATTTTCTAACAAGAGCAAAATATTCTATAGAGCACTTGAAACTTAACGTTAGACTTCAAGTTAAGCAAACTCTTTTGCCGACGAATCCCAACCGAAGTGTTTTGTGTCCACATGAACTGAACAACTTCACACACAAGGAATAAATAAATAAATGATTAAATTAATAAAACATGTCATTTATAGTCATGTTAAGCTAAAGCATTCAAGTTATAACGTAACTATCGCACTAAGTTAAAAAAACAGGCTTTTACTTTAAGGTGCTTTATACCTTTCAAGAATCAGTGAGTTAATTACACAATCACAATCGTGTTAGAAGTTCAGTTTGCTTTCCTCGATACTTACATGTTAAGGCCATCGACTTTCTAGTTGGCATAGGAGAAGTATTCACAGCTTTATTGCAATATATAGTAATTAAGTTGTAACAAAAGCATAATTTAGACACAAAAGAGCGGTCACCATGTAGACAAAACCACGTGATGGTGGGACTAAAATTAAATTATTAATCATCAATACGAACGAACTAATCCCAATTAAAACTCTTACTATTCATGTATATATAATATTTGATGCCCAATGTCGAAAGTGGTGCTTTAAATCACATGCAGCGACCCTCTTTTGTATTTTGATGTTAGAATTATTCTTATCTCCTCACTTCTGATCTTTCTGTCTTCGTTTATTCCATCAATCAAGAACCCATATCTTTCCCTAAAGTAATATAATATCATTAGCACCGTATTAGAATTAACACTACTTATCTATTTCTTGGTTACTTGAATGAGTAACACTAAATATATATGAATTATGAAAGCTTTCTATCAAAAGCAAATAATCATGATAAAAAATCAGATTCTGGGCAGGGTAGTTTTAATACTTTTGTCTTCCCATCACCCATTGTCTTGATTCAAGAAACCCTCAAAAAGTATTCTTTGGACATCCCTTTCACTCTAAGCTTTAAGGACCATAGACATATCTTATGAATCCGAAAATCACAGTGGACAACACACCACATGCATGGCAGCTTTACTGCTTTAGAATCCCAACATCATATGATGCCCTAATAAGAGGTTTATCTACGTGCATTGTTCTCCTAGTAGCTGTAGTAACATCGATATATACATATGTATAGCTATCATAAGGAATTAATCTTGATATTGCTTTTACAACTCATCAAACGGTAGATACTAATACACATGCATGTGGTTAGGCACAACTATATATATAGCTTAGACTATACGCTTAGTTCCCACATGCATTTGTTGACTTTTACAACCTCATTCTTACCATCAATACCTTTCGAACAAAAGTGGCTAGCCTTAGTTATTCTTTGTGCGGAGTTTGCTTAAGAAAAGAATCAAACACATTCGTGTTTGTTGCTCATTCTATACGAAGCCCAACCAACCCTAATCGGGTCAAAGCCCCATTTCAAGAAAGCTATCGAGCCCACGATCCCAATTGGGTCAAAAAGGCGCTAACCAAGAAAAAATTTCCTATAATTACGACTTTCTCCAATTTTACAAAAGCTTTGCTCGGAAAAAATAGCTAGTGATGATTATATGTCGTAGAGGAGTATGCATAAGGCGATCTCACAGTGCTGCTACTATGATCCAAGACAATCTCAAACAGATCGCCTTCAGACTCTACATCGTATTCCAAAGATCTTACACTGTTCACAGTGTTGTTATTGCTGCTTCTGACAAGGCCAGAAGACCTAAGCAATCCCTGAGAATCGATCCTCTCCATGGAGAAAAGCTCCTTACTGTCCTCAATAAACCCTAAAGAAGGTGAGTTGTTCATCATCACAAAGCAAGGGTTGGACGTTCTCTGAGAATTCGCGGGCAGATACTTAAATGGGCTCTGACCAAGATTCACCAAGACCACTGCGTCCACGTTGGATGCAATAACTGGGTATAACGGAGAAGTGAACTCATCGGTTCTGCAATGGATTTCTTGGACTAATTGTGAGTCTACGGTGAAGAAAACCCTCCTTTGGCTTGGGTTGTAGCCGCAGCCTATGACTTCGTCTTTTGCTGACCATTCCTTTGCTTCGGATTCGGTTAGCAGCTTCGTGCCTGTAATTGAATAAACAACGATGTCAAATCATAGTTTAGACATATGTATGGTTGTCTGAACCTATATTATATACCTAACACCACACGTAATAAAGGATACAATCAATATATATTAATGGGGTGTATGGAACTAGATTGTAATAATCTCAGCACTCTAGCTAACTAATAATAATAATAAAAAAATCGAATCTTTAAGAGCATGTAACCAGCGAAGTCAACTTAGATGATATAGATAGGAGGTGGTGGAAGCAATTCGCATTTAATATTTGATGGAAGAAATTCAAAGAAAATATAATATAGGGTTTTTACGTTTCATTTCTTTAGTTATCACCGCAACAAGAAAAATGATATAAGTTTCCAAAATTTATTAAAAAGCCTTAGAAAATTTATAACTCAAAGAATAGAAATTCTAACACTTCCTTCCTACAGAAACTTTGATTCAAAGATTATGCATCTCGTACTTGTTCTTGTTGGCAGATAAGTCAATTAAATGAAAAGAAGAAGTTGCTTGAAAAAATGAAAAGAAAAAAGCGAAAACAATAAAGATAATAATCTTTACCATTAACATAGACCGAGCCACTTGAATTAAATCCAATAGATCCTTGATGATTTCCTGGAAGAATATTCTTCAACGCTTGAGAGTTTCCACCACCACAAGTTAATCCTACAGAAACCAAAACTCGGCCTTCGTCTTGTAATAACAGTTTCCCACGTTTCAAGTCATCCATAATAATCTTGCTATTCTTTCTCTGACTATGGCTGCTGGCTATTACAGAAGATGAATCACCGCTCGTTTTCTTGTTGAAGTCCTCCTCTATAAGCTTAACCTTATCACCATCCAACTTATAACTTTCTTCTTGTCCTAATATCTTTAACTCATCATCACTGCGATCATATAATCCGCTCAGAGAAAGAATCGTAATCTCAAAGTAAGCTTCCTGCGGAAAAGAGCTGCTGCTGCTCCCAAGGTACGGCCCAGGCAAAGGCAAACCTGCCCTTACAATCACCGATGACTGTTTCTTCACATTTGGTCTGAATCTCACCTTCTGCATGTAATCAGACGATCCTTCAAACACTTCCCAGGTTATTTCCACGGTCGATTCGTTCCCAGGCAACTGACGATCATCACCGCCTCCGGCGACGCACGGCGGCGCCAAGATCATGGCCATGGACTTATTCACAGACGAAGAAGAAGATGCAGCGAAAGCCGCGAAGCCAAACCTCGACCATCCGTTTTCGACGGCTTCCGCGACTAGGGAAGGATGATCGGCCCACGAAAACAATAAGCTGCCTTGCTTTCTATAATTAGTGGCCGATTTCTTGAAAAAAGCGTTTGAATTGTCTGCTGCTTTTTCTTTGATGGGGTGGGCGGGGCTCACCTGGTGAAGCCTGGCGGCGGCGGATCCGTTCTGAAGAGGGTGGTTATTGCCCCGACCCGCTTCTGCAACCGGGTCGGATAATCGGGTTCGGGTCGTTCGAGGAGAGCAGTGCCTTTTGAGGAATATGAGCAGCAAAAAGAGGGTAAGGCTTGCAGCGGAAAGTGCGATTAGGGCCGCGTGTAAGGGTTTGATCATTGCTGTAATAAACGTAGTGTGTTTTTGTGTTATTTCATGGATGAGGTTGGATTTTCTTGCAGCAGATTTATCAGTTTTGTGTTCTAGAAAAAGGAGATGTTATGTTAAGGCGCGTGGACTCGGACTTGTTCAACAATGGCAGCAGAAGATATCATTGAGAGAAAGAGAAAGAGAGAGAGAGAGCACATGAATTGAAAAGAAGGAAAGAGAGAGAAGTAACTAAACTATAAATTCAAAGGTTACGTTGAAAGATAGGAAGATGAACAGCTTCCTTATTTTGACCTTGTTATTCCCATCTTAAGCAACTACGCATCAATGAATGCGTCATAAAGATAAGACTCGTTATTATATTATATGTATATTTTGAAGGTTTTTACAAGTAAATATTCATTTGGAAAAAAACTTGTAATTAAGTACCTCTCAGATTTTTTATATGTAGGTACCTCGTAGAATAAATTTTTTCAAATAGGTACCCGATCCGCCGCAGGTACGCCATACAATACATCTATGTACCCTATATCACGTATCGTAGTACGTCATACGTTGAGAAAATGGTACGCCGTATTAGCACATAGTACGCCATCTATAACACAAGGTACGCCGTACAAACACATTTAGGTACCATATATCAACGTGTTATGGTACGTCATTCACACATAGGAAGGTACGGCGTGACTGAAGAAACTGGTAAACATTAAATCGGTATCTATCTGTAAAAGTTTCTAACATAGGTAAATTATTAAGTAGGTATTTACGATGTCGCTATTTTGAAACCGGCACATGATTATAAGTAATTCATAAGTGAGAAAAAAGCTATCCTTTTTGTTGGTTCTTGTCATTATAGTTTTGTCTTTCTTGGCTTTATTTGTTTTTATTATTTAGATGTTAGATTACTGATAAAGACGGGAGAAAGGTATATGTAATATTTATATTAACGTGCTAAAGTTATATAATTGATGGATAAGAAGTGGTCCTTAATGTGTAATGTAATGACGCCCATTTTTCTCATTTCTATATACGTCTCGAGATGACATTGGACGGTCTTTATATTTAATTAAATGCTTTTTTCCCATAACTTAGGGGGTGTGACATTATAGGGACCGCTAATTTAGATGATGTAATAATAGGGACAATAAGTTTTTAAAATCGTGCAATTTATAGATATTATATCTGATTTTCCCAAAATACATCACATGCCACGCACGTGGCTGATTTTTATACCGGATGTCCGACGCGGCGTCGGATAGATGACATGCCCCTTTTACAGAGATTTTTTATTTTTTTTAATCAATTTCTGACATTGTTCCGGGTCGGATTATTTTAATAACGTGGCATTTCTGAAAAACGGACATGTCATCGATCAACCCAAAAATTAGCAAACAGGCATGTCATCGGTCCGGCGCCACGTCATTTTTCCGATATAAAAATCGGTCACGTGCTTGGCACGTGATGTATTTTGTGAAAAAATCATGTATAATGTCTAATTGCACGATTTCAAAACTTACCGTCCCTATAATGCAATACCCTAAATTATCGGTCCCATAATGCCACGCCCCCTATACTACGGGACCAAAAGAATAATTAAGCCTTAGTTAAATAATATACTATCGTTGTGTATCGTTGGGACCTCGATTTCTGTGGAATCGCGAAGCGATTTATTGACATTTTCATCAATTTTAGTATAAACGAAAATGAGATCATTTGGGCGCTATTGATTTAGCAATTCTTGACAGTGTTGTTTTCCCAACGAGCCCATGAGAGGTTCATTACACCGTCAATTTAACAAATATAATATTTATAAACTTTTATAATTTTGCTGGAAAAATTTAATATTCTCTATGAAATTTATACGTATTAAAATGATAACCGAGCGTAGCAAAACAAACTGTGAAAACATCATAGTTGAATAAATTTTAAAAATATATTTGTATCACCGGATTCAAATCAAGGCTTTTTTTCAAAATAATGCGTTTTTCAAATAGGATATCAAAAGTAATGCCGTCTGGGAGGCAATATCAAAAATAGGTGAAAGCGCCACCTCGTGTGGCGCGTTTAGAACGTGCCACTCCGTGTGGCGCGTTCACAACGCGTCAAACCAAGTGGCGCGTTCAACTTAATTTTTTTTCCTTCTTATCTATTTTAATAAGATAGGTAAAATTCAAAATTTTTTGAAATTTTTCTTACTTTTTTGAAATTCTTTTTTTAAAATAGCATAGTTAATTTTTTTTTTTACTTTCTCAAATTTTTATTGTTTTTTATTTGAATAAAATTTCGTAAATAGCTAAAAATCTGAAAATTTTTAAGCAAACCAAACATTACATTGCAAATAAAATTACTTAAACACACATAAAACTCGGACATTTTCGAAGCAAGCCAACATTACATTGCAAATAACATTACTTAAACACACATAAACACACACTTTCAAAATAGCGATAAGTTTCCTTAGCCTTGTCCACCTCTTTGTCTTGCACGCCTCTCAGATCTATCCATCTCATTTGTAATCCTCGTCGTTCGGTTCCTTCCTGCTCCCCTTCGATTTCTACGTTGCGGATTGTGGAATAACTGGAACTCGGCATCATCCCAATAACGCTCATCGTCCAAAGGAACAAAGCGACCCTCATAAGTTCTCAAATAAGCTTCTTTACTATAATACGCAGCAACGTATTGAGCACTATTAAGCCCAAAACTACGACAAGTTGCTTGTGCATGTGAACATGGTATTTTGAACATACTCCAGTTAGCGCATGAGCACTGAAGATCACTCAATACCACCACGTATGTCTTAGATCCCCTTCCACTTAAATACCTGGTATAGACCTCGGCGGACCTTGTCGCATAATCAAATTCTCTCACCGTATGGCTTCTTGAGTCGTTGCTCCAATCACGATACTTTCTTGTGGCATAAGATGACCACGCTGTTTCTGAATTCTCCATCGCAAGGCATGCCTCTTGATACCTGTCAAGAAAATATGTGATAATGCGATGGAAAGTAAACTGGACAATTGGAGTTATGGGCAGACATCGAGCTCCTTTTAAGACTCCATTTAATGCCTCCGATATATTGGTCGTCATGGT
Source organism: Craterostigma plantagineum (assembly GCA_027422505.1). Taxonomy (NCBI): domain Eukaryota; kingdom Viridiplantae; phylum Streptophyta; class Magnoliopsida; order Lamiales; family Linderniaceae; genus Craterostigma; species Craterostigma plantagineum. The sequence continues at coordinate 92,424 of JAPQWV010000052.1, read as the reverse complement.
ACCGCAACGACGACCCATCATATGCGAACGTCCACTTCTCCTTCGGGATTTTATCAAGCCACTTCCAAGCCTTCTCATTGATTGCCTTAATTTGATCCATCGTTCGCTTAAACTTCAACTCCGTATGTGCCATGCCCGCTCGATGACATAAGTCCTTTAACTGTTGGTCTTTAAAATCCTTATAGAAGTTAGATTTGACATGTCGAAGGCAATAACGATGAACACCTCTAATTGAATTTCTCTGAAAAAGCAATTCTACAGCAGATTTTATCCCAGTATGACGATCTGAGATTAAACATACTTCCTCATTTTTCAACACATGAACATTCAATAAGTGCAAAAACCAGTGCCAAGATTCACGGGTTTCTTCGTCGACGATCGAGAAGGCTAGTGGACAAACATTCTGGTTAGCATCAAGGCCCGCAGCAATCAACATCTTGTGCTTATATTTCGTGTAAAGATGAGTTCCGTCTACACATACTACCTTTCGACAATGTTGAAAACCGTCTATGCAAGGTTTAAAGCTCCAGAAAACATACCGTAGAATATTCTGATTATTGTTTGTGATATGTCTCCACCTCACAATCGTGCCCGGATTTTGTGCTTGTAGGGCTTTCATGAATTTCGGTAGTTGTTGGACGGAACTCTCCCACGTGCCATATACGATCCTCATCGCACGTTTTAAACCTCGCCACGCTTGAAGATAAGAAATTTTGTAGCCGTAGCTATCTTTGACCCTTTGTATCACATCCTTTGGAAGATATTGAGGATTGACCCGAACGACGGAAATCAACATCTCGGCAATAACGTCTGGAGATATGTTGCGATGTGTGTCTGGCAACTCATCCATCAAGCACGTGTGCTCACCAGGATACCTTGTTATCATCCAGTAACCTTTCTTCTTTTTGTGGCATGCACGCAACCTCCACACACAGTTTGGACTATGGTTGCACGTAATATGCCATAATGCGCTGTTACTCTCCAAAACCCGGTATTCTCTTCTTGCATGTTTAAGTGAGTAATCGTTGACTGCACTTTTAAATGTGATTTGCTCTGGAAGATCATCTTAACGCCAAGGTGACCTTCGTTGTCGTCGTAGAATGAACCATGTCCTCCGTAGTCATCGTCATTTGCTTCTGGAGCCATCTCATAAGTCTCGTAAAATGGTACAATTGGATGTAGTTCTCTTTGCATCTGTGATGAGGTAGGTTGATGTTCGGCATTCGGTTCATCGTCATCTTCATCATCAACAGGATCCGGTAGATCTTCTAATCCGCCGCCAATGTCATCAGCTTCTGAGTCGCTCACTTCCTTTTCATGCTCTGGCTCAATTGGATCGTCAGGGGGAACGATTGTTGATGGACCTGCTTCGTCGAGTTGAGTTCGAGAGGTTGTTTGATAGTATGCAGATTGGTCAAATACGGGTTCTTCATATGTGAGGGTTTGATTGAGATCGAAGGAATTCATGTGTTGGACTGACTCGACGAAAATATGCAAACAGTTGAAGCCAGAATCTTGACGAAAGAAGAACTCAACATCTTGGTCGGTTTTGACTTCCAAGAGTGTATGAACAACTCTGTTGAAACGCTCGTACTCATACTTCGCATATATTTTAAGAAAGAAATTATTGCTATCGACTCCTACAATGTCGTATAGCAAAGAAAGAAGTTGGAGAAAATTTGTATGACGGGGTAATCTTCGATATGCAATGGGATTAATACTATATGAGACTTCGTCACCACTTTGTTGTATCTCACCACCAAAATATATGATGACTTGAATAGTAGACATAGTGTATTGTTGAGGCTTATGAAGAATAACTACCACAATGGAGTTATTTATAGGCAAAATTTTTTGAAAGAAAAAATATATGAAAGAAAAATTTTTTGGATAGTTCTGAAAAAGTTATGATATGTGACATATCAATGCGAAAGTTCTGAAAAAGCTATGATATGTGACATATCAATGCGACAGTTATGATATGTGACATATCAATGCGAAAGTCCTGAAAAAAGCTATGATATGTGACATATCAACGAAAGTTCTGAAAAAGCTATGATATGTGACATATCAATGCGATGTGATGTGTCGCTGTGAAAGTTCTGAAAAAGCTATGATATGTGACATTTATCACTGTGAGATTTATTAGTGAAATTTATTATTGAGGATTTTTAAATATATTAATATTATGTTAATATAATATTTTTATTGCTAGAACTGGAAGATTACAGGCTCGCTAGAAATACAAAACAGAACATCTTGAAACACAAATATCATAACTGAGGATCACGATGCAACTACTTCACATTCACTTCGAAATATACTCTTTCCAACCTTTCGGGGGTGTGGCCACGAAATCGTCGTCACTTATATCTTCATTGACCTTTGAATTAGACACACCACGTTTTTTACCATGTTTTTTTCCAGACAAGGTTTGTTGATCGAAATGGCTGGGGGGTTTATCCACAAAATCATCATCACTGATATCGTATTTGACTCTTGAACTGGATACCTTTGGGTTTTTACCGTGTTTTTTTTTTCAGACAAGGTTTGTTGATAGAAATGGCCGGGGGGTTTCTCCACAAATCATCATCACTGATATCGTATTTGACTCTTGAAGTTGATACCTTCGGGTTTTTACCGTGTTTTTTTTCAGACATGATTTGTTGATAGAGATGTGTTCGAAGTGTGCTGATTTAATGTGATGGACGTCCTAATTTATAGACATGCCACGTCTAAATTTTTGGAAGTTATTTTCGAAATTTATTAATATAATATATTTATATTATTTTATTTAAATTTTGGAAGTTATTTTCGAAATTTATTTAATATAATATATTTATAATATTTTATTTAAATTTTTGAAGATATTTCAAAATTTATTTAATATAATATTTTATATTATTTTATTTAAATTTTTGGAAGTTATTTTCGAAATTTATTAATATAATATATTTATATTATTTTATTTAATTTTTGGAAGTTATTTTCGAAATTTATTAATATAATATTTATATTATTTTATTTAAATTTTTGGAAGTTATTTTCGAAATTTATTTAATATAATATATTTATAATATTTTATTTAAATTTTTGAAGATATTTCAAAATTTATTTAATATAATATATTTATATTATTTTATTTAAATTTTTGGAAGTTATTTTCGAAATTTATTAATATAATATATTTATATTATTTTATTTAAATTTTTGGAAGTTATTTTCGAAATTTATTTAATATAATATATTTATAAATTTTATTTAATTTTTGAAGATATTTCAAAATTTATTTAATATAATATATTTATATTATTTTATTTAAATTTTGGAAGTTATTTTCGAAATTTATTAATATAATATATTTATATTATTTTATTTAAATTTTTGGAAGTTATTTTCGAAATTTATTATATAATATATTTATATTATTTTATTTAAATTTTTGGAAGTTATTTTCGAAATTTATTTAATATAATATATTTATAATATTTTATTTAATTTTTGGAAGTTATTTTCGAAATTTATTAATATAATATATTTATATTATTTTATTTAAATTTTTGGAAGTTATTTTCGAAATTTATTAATATAATATATTTATATTATTTTATTTAAATTTTTGGAAGATATTTCAAATAATTTATTTTATGTGATTGGAGGATTTTTTAAGTTAAATTATTTTGAATAAGTTCAACATACTACAACTTAAATAACGCTAGAATAAGTCAAATAAATCACAACGATGATAAGTGCATATATTACTAGTGACCTTGACATAGACCTGGTCGATATAAGCAAGTGCCAGTGTAACACATGCGAGGCCTAGGAGCTCGCTGGGTACGACGTCGGCCCTCTTCAGGTGGTTCATCTACCGCAGTAGATGTGGAGGGTCCGAAACTGAAGGGAACAGGAGAACGTGGAGGATTATGGTCTATATTAGGGTGCCTCGGATGCATCGTACCAAACTGTGATAGGCTGCCCATAAACGCTGAGTCGTATGGAGTCGAACCATCGTGCCGAGCAGCAGGCGTCCTCCACATATTATCAGTGTCTGTCCGCTCAGAAACGTAACCTTCAAATCCCTCGTTCTGTCTAGAACTACCAGCCTCATCGTGTCGAGGACGGCGAGACCGACTCCTACGTGCTCTGCTCTGAGACCTCTCAGGACTGTTATTCTGATCACGCATTCCTCTTGGTCGATCTAATGCGATCAATCGAATTCGCTCGGCGACATTCGCAACTCCCATGTCATCTGACATCGCATGAACTCGAGCTAATATATCCTCTGCGGCGTCACCCTACATATAAAGAAATAACGTGAAATTATAAATAAATTAAAACGTATGCAATCAATTATACATAATAAATGTTATCATACCACGGCGCGCCATGCAGCCCCTTCTCCCACCTAAATACCCTGAACCACCGTATACGTACTAGGCGATACAAATCGCCGAGTGACGTTATCATACCACTGATAGTAACCATTCTCTACCAAACGGTTACTAGAGGCTATAGGGTCACTGTCGACCACATTGTCATCTCGATCATTCCACATCGCGAACCACTGCGCATGAAACGTCTCCCAATTAAAACTTTGACGGCCTCTACGCTCACTGATGTCATGTAACCTTGTATGATCAGGCACAGGTGCTGAGGGTATGCCTTGCACCATGTTGAACTGACGTAGGACCCGATCTGGATAATACAGTTCGACGATGTTGAAGAAAATCAACGGACATCTCGACCTACACGACGCTGGCCTATACTCGTCAGGGAGTGTAGCGATCTCAGGGAACTCGTAACTATACGGATCCCAAACGAACTGTGCGAGATTCAAATTATCTAAAATTTCTCGCATCTGCCGCACGTTCGAACGAGCCGTAGACGTGAATATCAACGACGATCTCCATCTACGAACGTTCTTCATTAGTGAACAATAACACTAAAAAGGAACAAGTATACTACCGTAATATAATAGACTAACTTACCTAGCCGCGTGCGGCGGCATGGGCAGCACAACTTCGCCATTGTGTATTGTCTCGACTAGGTCTGCTGCAGTCGATCGAATAACAAGCCTCAAAGGCAATATATGAATCCAAGCCCACACCTACGTAATTGAAAATTTTTAAGTTAAACAAATATACTCTTACAAATATTTTTATGTAAAATAAAGCAGATACATACCTGCAATAGGCGCAGGGGTCCGCCGATATTCTGTACAATTCCGCGAGAGGCTGCGCACAACTCCTGATACAAACACGCAAGCACAGCACTTCCCCAGCTGTAGTCGCCGACCTCGTCGATGCGCTCCAAAAATTGTAGGTAATTGAGATTAACCCGTGAGCCGCTCTTATCGGGAAACAAAACGCACCCAATCAACAAAAGCGCGTATCCGCGTGCCCTTTCATCGACTACGTCCTCCGTACTGTCATCAGTAACTGGATTCTCAAGTAACCAGTTACTCAGCGCCATTACACTCATCTTAGATGGGCTATCGAAATCTCGATCCTCTGGCGCAAATCCCGTCATCATACGACAATAGTCCGACCACTGAGACTTGCTCCTCGCATAAGCAACTCCAGTAACAGCTTCTCCTTCGATCGGCAAGCGCCATAAAGTACCAACATCCAGCAAGGTCACGGTGGCTTCTCCTACCGAGAGATGGAAGGTGTGTGTCTCGCTACGCCATCGCTCAACTAAAGCTGTGATGAGATGCGGGTCCACCTTCTGCGCCTTACAACTATATACGCCGTAAAACCCCATCGACTCCAGCTTTCTAAGCACGCGAATATGAATTTCTCTCGGGTTGTTCGCCGTACCCCATACAGAAACCTCTGGACCCCTCGTTCGAAGGGTGACATCTAGCAAATTCTCATCTCGAAAAATATACGACGAACGATGCGCCTGCTGTTGCGTCAACAAAGACGAATCCCTCGGTCCATAAAGTGAAGTCTCGTCCATCTTGAAATATAAAACAAAAAAAAACAAAAACACTACGTATTAACGAGACGAACGGATAATGCGACTAGTAACGATGTTTAACGTCGACTCGCCCGTGATGGCAACCGTCGGCCAACATTTTAAGACTCGCAAAGATGCGACTCGTAGAGCTGCAATATTGGGTGGCCCGGACCGCCCGGCCCGATTTTTAACGGATCGGTTCGGGCGGGCACGAACTTGAATGGGCCTAAGATCTTAGGCCCAGACCCATAATGTGATGGGCTGGGCCAGCCCGTCGGGACGGGCCTAATATTTGGCCCGTTCGCCCTTCCGGTCTGATGGGGTCGGCCCAATAGGCCCAATTATATTTCGGTGGGCTAATGAAATTTAAGCAAAAATCCGGTTTTTTCGGGCCGGGACGGGTTGGCCCATGGGCGACAACCACGTCGATGATCGTCGGCTATGCAACGATCTCACGACCACCGGCAACGACCAACGAGCCGGCGACGAAGCCGTCACCGGTCGAGATGGGCGGCGACCCGGCCAATTCGTCGGAGCGAAAAAATTCGAAATTAACCTTAATCGTCCACACCCACCACCAAGGGCGGCCACAGCAGTGGACAGTCCGCCCACGACGTCCGCTCCGCCGCGCCGGAGGGCCGCCGGAGACCTCGCCGCCAAAAACGAAAATTAAACTAAAATCAAAAAAATTGAAAAAAATGGACATACCTCACGAAATTGGAAGGAGATTAAGATTCTAGCCTTGAAATTACGGGATTTGGAGTAGGAAAATACTGAAATTGGTTTGGTCCGAGAGGTGGGGAAGAAAGGAAGAGAAAAGAAGAAAGGGGGAAGAAGAAGAAGGAGAGAGGGGGGAGGGAGGGTTTCGTTCGACTGAACGCGCAACTCCGTATGGCGCGTTTAGAACGCGTCATCCCACGTGACGCGTTCAGAACGCGTCGTACGAGGTGGCGCGTTAAACTATTTTTGAAATAGGTTTGAATTGGGCGTTATTTTTGATATCCTATTTGAAAAACGCATTATTTTTGAAAAAAAGCCTCAAATCAAAGTTACGGAACTACTTTATGACTCGTGGACATGATAAATATTGAACACGACAAGCGCATTTTAGGAGATGATTAATTATATTAATAAATATAATAGTTATATACACAGTTGCTTGTGCTCGAGACTATATGAATGAAGAACCATAAAAAAAATAACGAGATAAGACTAACCACAATGAATAAATATAATATTCCTTTTTACTGTTGTGGGACATATATCTTCCTAGTACCATTGGACACTCAAATGTGCGTGCTATGATATATAAATATATTATTTATTATTTTAATTTAAATATTTAATAAAAAATATAATTTAAATTTAATTATATACATATGTATAAAAAGAAAATTCATTTATAAACTAAAAGTAGAATTATTAAAAATAATATTGAAAGGTAGTGGATATTTCTTTTAATTTTATTATTTAATTTTTTTAAATAAAATTAATTTGAATAGACTAATTGACTATTTATATAAAACTCCAATGCTTAATAAAATAGTATAGATAGTATGATTTACTTATGAAAAAGATTATCAACATTCAACAAAAAAATTCAAAATTTCTTTCCGCAATGTAATATCTATTTTGATTTTCTGAACAATAATTTATATTATTTCCATCATAACTCCAATTAATTATTAATGAATAGCTCTAGAATTCGTTTACCTGCCACCACAAAGCATTTACTAAACAATATTAATGACTCCATTAATAAAAAACTTAATGTTAGTGGTTAATTAATCTTCCAAAAGACACTGCCAATTGTCAATTGTCATAATGATTCTCCAAGCTTTTAATCGATCATAAATTTAATTATGCCTGCAATAAAAATATTGAGCAAGCAAACTAAATTAAATATTATTTTATAATCAATAAAAGCAAAAGCCTTACGTTACACCAATACGTATCAGAAAGAAACTTCAGATATACCAAACTTTTGCCACCACATACAAACTTATGCTATAAGAAAAAAAAAATGTATACTTTTTTTAAATAATAACATACAATACAATACAACAACAGAAAAACACATTCTAATTCTAAGGCAAGGAATTAGCCGAATATGCCCTGAAAATAACCCAACTACAAAGCAAAGAGGACAAAGCTTACCCGGAAGTCGCTGATAATATCCAACAGACGCAAAACTCAAATGCAATAAAAGAACCATCTTTAGTGAATCAATGCGATTCATGTCGTGTAATAATAGAAATTAGTGACAGGTGCTTGGCGTGACAATTCAAACACTTTCAAGAAAATGATAAAAAGAGACCATTTTTCACCATTATTATATACATGTATGTGTGCATTGATTGAGAGTTATTATCTTTTTCCACCATCTTTTAACAGTCCAAGACTCCAAGCTATTGAAGCAAATCTTATTTAATTTTTTTTCGAAATTTATTGTTTGTCCGATCTTTCAATCTCACACCACCCCACCAATTTTATTACGTTCTTTTTCACCTCTTTGCCTCATTTTCCAAATGTCTCCTCTCTCTCTCATTCTTTTTTCTCTGTCTTAAGAGGGGTGTGCGTTCACATATCTGTATTCATTTCGTCTCTTTTGCGTTTCTTGAGGAAGAAAAGAAAGGTGGGCTGGTGGACTTTTTGTTTCAAAGCTTCGATTTTTATCATAAGACCTTCAGCATTTTTTTCTTGTTGCTAAACATATTTTTCTGATGATTTTCAGGTTCCTGCTATAGATCTATTTCCTCTGTCTGCTGCTGGCCTTTCGTTTGTAAGCTTCTCAGATTCTTTTCATCTGCATATCGATCGATGACAAAAACCTCGTCATTGAGCTTTTATGTTTTGTGTATGGCTTAAAGATTTCAACTTTTTCGGTTTTCTAACGAAGAAAATTTCTGGGTTGATGCTTTCTAATATTGTTTCTGGCATCCATCGCTATTGCCGTGTTGATTAAGCTGAGCTTTTCAGACATATGGGTTTTGTCTTTTTCTGGAATCTTTTCTATTCTAAGCAATTTACTTCTGAAATCTTTCTTTACCTCAACCGTGGTATCTAAATTGTGTCTTAAAATAATTGTATAAACCTCAATGAACCCTCAATTTTCGTGGGTTATCCTCATGTACTACAACTCTATGCATCTGTTGAAAACTATGTTCATCTAACTCTAATGACATTGGTTCCATATGATGCTACCTTCTTCCCTTGACTACTGCAAAACTTAATTCTTGTCTCATCTTTTGAGTAAATGCCTAGCTAGAATTTTAACTTCTCAAGCATAATACTCTTACAGATTTTCTTGGAAACAAGACTCTGTCTTGTTTGGACAAGTGTTCAATGCAAGGCCAAAGAAATTCAGTGGGTGCCTTGCCTGAAAACCTTCTGTGCGGCGATGGCTCTGCCTCGGGTGATTCTCTTGTAGGGCCCACACAGATGCCATGGAACAACGACCATAACGATTCAACTACATACGAACAAAATCGGGCTAGACAGACACTGCCTTCGAACCATAACAGCGTGCACTTTGTTCAACATTCTGGCCTTTACAATCCAAATACCGAGTGGTTTTCTGGGGAATCAAGTTCGAACGCTTCACAACATCAGTGAACATCGGGGTAAGAAACCTGAAGATTCGTGGAACTTTGGCTCTAATGGAGTCCTCTCATTCGAAAACAGACAATACGAACCATCTAATAGTACTGCTCTTTCTCTGGACAATAATGCTGAGTCAAATGCAAGTAGGAACCCAACATTTACTCTCATGGGATTACCTTTTCCCCCGACTCGTAATATGAGTTTGGGCTTTGGAAATAACGGCGACTGCCCTGAAGTGGGATGGGCCAAGCCATCATTCGATGGGCAAGCACAGCCATCCTTTTGTAGTTCTTCAGAGAATCGAGGCAAGTCACAGAAGAGAAAAGCTCTCGACTTTAGCATGGGTCAATCTTCTTCCAGTGGCATCGAAGTCAGCCAATGGCGAGCTCAGATTGATGCAAACACTTCATTACAAACCGAAAATGGAGATATGATCAGTGGTAACAATGCATCTTACCCCACAGCTCTAAGCCAACTTGCCATTGGAGGTCAAGAAATTTCTCGCAGGAACCTTAGGTTGGGCGTTGATGGCTCAGCCCATTTACTTCCTCGACAGACAATGTACTCTGATGCTAGAACCGTGGCTAGTAACTTACCTTCTAACCATTCGTCGAGATCAGTTCAAGATTCTTTCTTGGGCTCGAATCAAACTGCTACAGAAGCTGAAATGGCGAACCACCTCCATATTCAGCCCGCCCCTTTTCGCCTGCCTAACGTCCATAGAAACTTGAATTTACCATCTATCAGAAGATTAGGCAGCTCATCGTCCTCTTCTTCTTCTCCCTCTTACCATCATCCCATGCCCGAGGAGAGGGTCCCGCCCGTGTTAGAACCATCTAGTTCTAGGAACATTCCAGAACATCCAATGTCCCAGAATCCCGTCCCTTTCTTGAATTCGAGCAGTAGGGGCCTCGCATCTTCTTCTCGAGCACCACGCCCGAGTACAGTCTTGAATCCTTCTGAAACGAATCATCTGAGTCGAGCGAATACACCGCGTCCTAGGAGGCTATCAGATGTTATTAGGAGGCCATTGTTGGCCTCTTCGAGGGTCGAACTGGGCGGTCAGAACGGTCCACGGTCGAGCCCTTCTGGGCTCGATGGTCTTAGCCATCGGGCCAGGGCGGTCTTGTTAGATAGGCATCCTAATGCAACCCTTGGATTGCCTCGTTCTTTAAGAACTTTGGGCACTGCTGCCGATGCTACTGAGGAAGGAAGAAGCAATTCTATGCCTGAGGTCTACGTTACTCGTCCTTTATTTTTCTTCGTAATTTGTTAACTTATTACCATTAAAACGACCCAAAGCTTCAATTTTTATGTTGGTTGTTCTTCTGTTATACAGCATGTGAGGCGTATATTGGACATCATGAGAAGGGGCGATGGCCTGAGATTTGAGGTTTGCTCATCTTTTCTCCAACGTTTAAATCTTCGTAAAACACGCTTTCAACTTGAGATTTTATTACACTTTTTGCACATTTAACAATCAGATTTTTTTATTTTTTTTTGTAATAAACAGGACGTGGTGATTCTTGACCACCCAGCCTTTTATGCAATGGCTGATATGCACGATAGACACCGTGACATGAGAATGGATGTGGATAACATGTCTTACGAGGTTGGCCTTTGCTAAAACAAATCAAATCTTTTTTAGTTTTTCATCTGTCCATTGATGTTCGATCGACGTTTTTCTATTCAGGAATTGTTGGCTTTAGAAGAACGCATTGGCAATGTATGCACTGGTTTGAGCGAAGAACGCATAATGAAACATATGAAGCAGCGCAAATACGCCAACGATTTCTCTCAAGACCAAGACGAGCCTTGCAGTATATGTCGAGTAAGCACTTATTACATTCATTTTTTTTTCTAGACATAAAAAATTGCAGTCATTTTCTTGTTGTAACTTAAGAATTTATTTATTTTAGGAGGAGTATAGTGAAGGAGAAGATATGGGAAAATTAGAGTGTGGACATGATTTTCACAGAGATTGCATCAAACAGTGGCTAAAGGAGAAGAACCTTTGTCCCATTTGCAAAACTACGGGGCTGAGCACTTAGATCCGATTAATTGATTGATTGATTGAATATCATTTTTCTCTCTTTTTCTTCCTTTCGCAAAATGTTCGTAAGCCACGCAAGGGCTAAATTATTAAAGTTTCTTATTTTTTTTAAATACGTTGAGATCATCTGCGTTTTGATTTTAACGGTAGTAACTAACGTCGGTTAATGTACGGACGCTAAATGCATGCATAAACTAAGCAACGCCGTCAACGGTATTGGGCAGTGGGCTTAGCGAATCTTCGGTTTGAATTGGACAGTTTTAATTGCTCAAACATAAATAATATCTTGTGCAAAATATTTAATTTGAAAAGCTATAAGAAAATGGTCGATTTCGAGTGGATGAAGAAGATTGATGCGAACTTTTTCGCAAAAACTTGCCATAGAAAGTGATGACAAAGGCAAAAGTGAATGAATATGCTTTGGCTATATTATATCGGATATAGGCTACCAACATATGACTGTGTACGTAGAAGTGTATTATTGCTGATTATTCCCCTCTCCACTTCATGTTATTACACATCCGATTTCATGTCTTGTCAAAGCTTTTTTATTTAATTAGCTTTTCTCTGCCTAAAAAGCCTTTGCAATCCAAATCAAAGTATTGGACTTTCCTTTTTATCTTCCCTTTTCCGAAAACAATATATGCATGGTATCTATATATCGTTTGCTTTACTACACACACACGCACATATTTGTATGTATATGTATATAATTTAAAGAATAAAGGTAACGGAATGTGCTGAGCATGTACGTACGTTGTATATCCATTTATATTATGACGATGCATGATTGTTATAAAATTAAAGTGCCCCTGTGATTCTTAAAAGACGATCACTTTAAGTGTGCATATATGTATATTATAGGTTTTATTAAAGCCTCCTATTTCCCACACACAAAGCTGTTTTTTTCTCTTCTTTCTTCTTTTATCTTTTTACGAAGGTATCTACCTACCCCATATATCGAGGGTTGATGAACTCCAATATATCACTTCACTTCTCATTATGGTGATGAAGACTAAATTACCAAAAAGGCGTGATGAGATTCTTCCACTTGAAGCTTTCGGACTTTGGTAGCTTATATGAATCAAAAATATGTTACGTATATGCAATGTCTTATCTATGTTTCGTTTAAGAAAGGGTCCATTACACTATAGTCACTCTGAAGAAAGATAGAATGAAAGGTGTGTGTGTGTGTGTGTGTGTGTGAAATAAATTGAGTCTTCCTTCACAAATTTACATCTCCTTTTGTACAATTTGAATCTAGCTATATACTTCCTTCACGAGATAGAAGGTGTGCGACGGCATTATATCTTTTCATACGTATAAATATCTCCACTTTCAAAAGATAAGTAATAAAAACCAACGGGGTTGGTCCAAGTAGTAAGCGGTTTGGTATCGCTTATGCAAGGTCTCGGGTTCGAATCATTGTGTATGCAGCACCCCCTTTGGGAGCCTCACCTGCCCTTACCAGGTACGCGGGGCGAACCGGAATAGTCGGGTCAACCCAGAAATCGGGTCTGGTATCCGAAAAAAAAAGAGATAAATAATAATGAGCTTATCGATATTGAAATTTGATTAATCTTATCTACTTATTTTTAAGGCATTGTAAGTGTATTTGTATCATATTAAACAAAAAGTGACATCGGAGTTTTACATTTAGAACAATATAGTGATTTTTATACTCCTTTTGAAATAGTATCATCGCCCATCATATGATGAGATGTTCATTACTCAATCAAGAGAGAAGATCAGAATCGGTTGGCAAATTAGTATTTACCCTGCCTAATCTTCTTTGAATTATTGGACGTGAAAATAGTAATCATACTTTAGCTTTAAATAATTGTTCCAATATTTCATGAAATGACTATAATATTAATGCTTGAGATAGTTGTTGTGGGGGTACTCTTTTTTTCTTTTTCTGTTTTTAAGATTTCAATCATCATTGGCAATAGAATCCCATAGATTGAGGGGGAGGAAGAGAATTGCAAAATAGACCTCGATTTACTTATTTTTCCTATTTGCCCAATTCCATGGTATAAAAAGAAGAGAAATAGAATGAAGTAAAAGTTGGATGTGCATGTGATCCAACAGCCTTTTTGTTCCCCTCTAAATCGCAATCAAGTTTTCTTTTTTTTTTCCCCTTGTCATTTACCCATTTTTATTTAAACTCTTACCATAATTAGTTCATAGGGTCAATACTTCTATTATGTCTAGTTATTACATATATCCTTTCCATCTTCCAAAAGAAATGCTGATGTTTCTTTAATTGATTAGAAAGAACAAGCCATGCAACTACTTATACAATGCCTTTACTCTAAACCTTACGTCTTTTATTATGTTTCAATTAGTTGAGACGAATAAGCTACTCTATTTTAGCGTTTGCTTAAAGGACTTTTGCATGGAGACTTTTCTTTACGTGACAATATTTCTAATTTATTTTTCCCATTCAATTTGTTGCTTTATGGTTTGTTTCCATTATTAACTGATTTATTTATGGGAAGGGAAAACATTATTTACTGGTGCAAAAATCAAATAACATAATGATCGTAATAGTGTGGATAATGACAAATATACATATAAGATGAAAAATAGGACGGGGAGAAGCTAGGGCAACAAGAAAATGCATAATACAGACAACATTAATGCAACTGTCAACAATGTTCTGAAATCATACGTATAACACACAGCACATACACAGTACGTGTACGGTCTCTCTCGACTATACACAGCTCAGACGATGTCTCCCCTTCTCCTAATAAATATAACTCAAACTGTCTCAGATAAATAACGTTGAGAGGACAAAAGAAACAGCCAATATAATACGTTACAATACGAATTTAATTAAACATCCGTACACCACAAACAAGAACAACTACGTACGACTCCTATTTGTCCTCCTAGTATTGTGCACGATCATACATATATGAACATTTTATTGCAAAATCATTCCACAATTTTTTCGTATGACATGTCTCTCGTGGCTTATCAAAAACTAACCTTAGCTAACATAATATGTTCTCACCCTTCAGAAAATGTCCAACGCAAGAGACAAAAGAGACATTCGTACCGTTCCCTTAATATATATTATATATATTTTCTTCTTGTCGTTTATTTGGGCGAGACGACATTTCCTTCTTATTTGTTCTTTGTTTTCATTTATATCAGTATTCGTAGTGTGTTTTGTTAGGAATTATTTATTGTGTTCAATTAAAGTAGGTTATCTTAATCTTGTAATTTTATTCTGCCCTAGGACTTAATTGTAAATATACCCGACTTGTGGGTATATTAGTTATATTGGGCCCAATAGCCCATTAGGGCTTATATGTATAAATACCCTAAACGATACATCGTTTAGGGTTGCTGAATCATAATAGAGTTGACGACTTTTCTGAAGAACTCGCGCGCTCTCTCGTTCCAACTCTACAATTCGTCTACGGTATTACTTTGTTTACTGCTTCCGTAATTCATCGTATCAGGTAATACTAATCCGTTGATTCAGTACAAGGTTGGATAAAATCGGCCTAACAAGTGGTATCAGAGCCAAATTCGTGGATCAAACTCATTGAGAATTCGCTGAAATCGCTCGCTCGTTCCATCTTTTCTCGTCGGAGTTCATCGAGATTTTGCTTAATTATTCGTTATTCATATCTTATTCTCGAAATCCTAACTATCGATTGTCGTTCAATTTCTCAGAATATCTCTCGGCTCATGAAGACTGCATAATTTATTTTTTATTGATCGAAGTCTTCGTTTTTAGCCAAAGAACCAATCGTGACGGCGACGTGAACAGATTCCCTCTAACATCTCGAGTTTTTTTGACCTACCTAAGGTGTCGACATCTTTCTCGACATTCTGCTCAGCTTGATATTGATTTCGACATTTTGCTCAAATACAAGGGACTCGACATTTTCTTCGGAATTTAGCACGGATTCGACATTTGCTTCGACATCTCTCTCGACAATTTACTCGAAATCAACCATCTCGACATTTGAAGCTCTCGACATTTGGCTCGATTTTTTGGTTACAACTCGACATTTGAATATCTCGACTTTTCACTAGACATCCCGACTTTAATTCCCCTTTCTATCGCGACATTTTTTTACATCAGCTCTCGACATTATTCTCGACTTTGCTCTCTGTTTCGACATCCTATCCATTCGACATTTATTTCGACTTTTATCTAAATATCGATCTCGACATCTATCACGACATCCATCTTAATTCATCCCGACATTTGTATCGATATTTTGCTAGGAAAGGAAGATCTCGACTTTTTATTCGAAGTTATTGCTCAAAATCGAACTCGACATCCACCTCGACATCTTAACGAAGGACTCGACATCTTGCATCCAACTTCACTCGACTTTTACATCGACTTCCTATCTCGACTCGTTAAAAGATCTCGACATTTCTTTCGACATAGTTCGAAATCCAATTCGACTTATAGGACAATATTTCCATTCGATATTTCCATTCGACATTTACCTAGACTTCCTATTCGACAAAAGATTCCGACATTCAAATTCAATTCGAGCTTCGACATTCTTATTATTTCTCTTTAACATCAAAAAAAAAAAAAAAAATTTATATATATATAATATATTTTCGATTTCAAATCAACTCTTGTGCTTATATTATTTCATATATTCCTCTAACCCTATTTGCCTTCCTTGAGTTAAGATTTAGCTGATCAACACGATTAAGATCCATATCCAACCAAAATAATTCTAGAACTGAACTTTCAATATCCACTTTCAATATGTCGTATATGCCGTATCAGTGGGAACAGAAAGTGAACAAACAAGCTAAAGAAATTGAGGAATTAAAAGCTCGCTTAGAGAATAATCATAAATGTCTCCTTGCCAGCTTAAGTGAAAAAGCGCATCTCACTTGCAAGCTTGAAGCAATGCAAATGAGAGTCGATGATCGTGACAAAGAAATAGAAAGACTGAAAGTGAAAATTAGTGAGTCAACTACTAGTTTGAAAAAGAGCGAAGACGAGATACTCACTAAGACTTGTCAATATAACTTCATATATAGCGAGCGTAACGAGTTATACTCTAAAATTAGGAGTTTAGAGGACATTTTAACAAAAAGAGGGCAAGCGGATCAAAATTCCTCTAAGAACCTAGCGTCAAACGGGGAAAATATTTTATCTTCTAACAAATCTACTTCTTGTTGGGAAATTCCAGAGGTTGCTAATAAAACCAAATTGAACGCAACTTTGGAATCAGAAAGTGTAGGTTTTCAAGCAGAAAAACAAAAAAAGTCGGGTGCCGTATTCATGGCAGAACAGGAATCATGGCTCAAGGATACCTCTGAAAGTGAAGACGAAAACCTGGCTCTCATGGCAAACGTCGAAGCTGACTCTGAAGATGAAGCACATACCACTGCAGCTACTCTCCCAACTGACTCATCTTCTGAGACTGAGATTGCCGCTCAAGTGGAAAAAGACGTACTTCTGACAATTATATCTTCACTCGAAAAACAAGTCAATAACTCCATAGATCTCTCTCCACAACTGCATCTAGCTAAGCCTAAGATAGAAGCATCACTCCACAAGAAAATAAAAGGGAAGGAGATAGCCAAAAGAGAAGATTTATTATTTGAAAAATACGCGTCTCCTTCAAATCATTACTATTCCTACGATGATGCACTTGACTTGAATTCCCGTTTTCGTTTTGCAAGCGCAACCCTAATCAAGAACGACACACGGTTCTTCTGTAAAGGCAAGACGGACTTTCTAGCCGAAATTTCACGCCTCGAGGACATCAATAAATCACAAGCAAAGGAACACCAGAATCAATATGAAATATTCAAGTTCGAAAAAGAAAAACTTCTGAATGAAATTTCCCTCCTAAGAAATCTCAACGATCATTCATCTGAAGTTGGTTCATCTTCGACTTATGATTTAACTCCTAATGATGTGTCAAATTTAGCTACAGGCAAGAAACTAACCAAGAAGACGAAGACGATGGACAGGGTCAGGAAATCAAAATCTAAACCCTCTCCTACCAAGGCCTTCTACTATACAAACTATGCTTCCGATGAACATAACTTCATTTCATCGAAGACTATTAAGCATTGTGATGTTTTCCGTTTTAATAAATCTAATATTTATAAGATGCATCATACTTCTACTCGACAGCCATCATCTCATGCAAGCCACATCTCGAACACTCCCGTATTCAATCGATTGATGCATAAGAACTCAACATGGTATAGTCCTAATGTTAAACAAATTTGGGTGCCCAAGCAAAAACATCACTCCACATCCCCTCAACACTCAAAACAAGGATTGAAGCTATGGATTCCTAAATCACAAATCAAATTGAATAGGACTTCAAATGATGACTTAGGACAAGATTTGACACCTTGTGTGCTTAACCCGTTTTCTGCTAATAAGGGAGGACCCATCCAAAAATGGGTACCAAAGTCCCGATAATGTTTTGCAGATATCCCAGCATGAGTAGGTACTATGAGAGCTGCTCCACACTCATGACTGGTATGCGACGAGGGCAGCTAAATATTCCAGCGTGTATGGCATATCGGGTTGCTCCACAGACACGACTGGTTAGCGATGCGAGCAACTAATCGTAGGTAAATTCTATATATATGCATTCCATAGTTAAACTTTTGGCATGCGTATCGAACTGAAAAGATTATATACCTACTTTGAAACTAAAGGGTACATTAGAAACATGCGTGATTCAAAAGAATTTTAAACTTTTAATTTTAGCATGCATATGAGCTGAAATGACTAAATACCCTCCTATAGGTACATTTTCATTATGCATGCATCTTAAAGAATTTCGAGTTTAAATTTTTCTGTATGCATATGACCTGACGCAGAAAATACCTATTTCAGCTTAGAGCAAAAAAAAAAAAAAAAGAAGGCAAAACGTACATTCTAATGCATTTTAAAGAACAATAATTCTTTAGTTGCATCTGCTTTGAAAATAAATTAATACGTTCACGCTTATTTAATTGGGAGAGAATTTACATGTTTTAAATGTGCATGCATTGAGGGGGAGCTACTCTTTTTTAAAGAGAAGCAACTCATATATTGTCTTAAAGGGAGCAAAAATTAAATTTGGAGGGGGAGCGAACTCTAAAGTGTGAACTTAGGGAAAGAGACTCTCAAACGATAACTTTACGAATATGCATCTTTTGAGGGGGAGTAATTCAGTTTTAAGAAGCATGATTTGAGGGGGAGGAATAAAATATATATATATCTATATCTATATATATACATATATAAATAATATAATATATAGTTACTATTACATTATTAATAAGAAAATACATATATATATGCAAAAAAAAAAAAAAAAAAAGAAGGAAAAGAAAAAGAATGGCCAAAAAAAAAAAAAAAAAAAAAGCCTCATACTCTCGTAATTTTGCTTCAAAGAACTCCCCTGTCTTCCAAAGATAAACTTCAAGGACGAATCTCAAGCCTACAACAGTCAACTCTCTTCAAAAGGCGATGGTGGCTTCTAGTGCTAACTCGGCAATGACCTCAACAGACCTGCTCCGAACCGCTGACCAAAATCAAGCAGCACGCATCACTTCGTACCGGATGTATGGATTTCAAGTTCCCATGGTTCAGTCAGACCAAACTGAACCTATCCCCGGAACATAGCCGAGTGTTAGTGACGATCTCAAACTCATAGAGCTACCTCTATTTGGAAATTCTTGACAAGACCGAAGAGCGAAAGATACAAAATTCCCTTAGTCATAAATTACTCGGACCAATCCTCATAGGTACAGGTGCTAATTTCATTAGCTCCCGGGTAGAAGTCGTCGCATTAGGTCCAACGGCGCATGCACAACCGAGCCTTACCCACTCATCGATCTCCCAACAGACCGATGTTTCATTAAATCACGGGGAGCCACGTAATCTATCACTGCTTCACTTGGAAGCAGGATATTTTGAACTAAGTGGTAGTCAGCCCCACACCACTGAACTTTCTTGAACACATCGAGTCTAGGTGTCATCACTACCTAAAAGTTTTATATTTTTTAGGACACATACATTTTTTCCATCTGGACTTTGTGACCAGATCAGAACTTTCGTAGACATGTCATTCCAAGACATGCTTCGATGATCGGAAGGAAGTCCTGCCGTTGCAACATCAAAGCAACAACGGTTTAAGGCCATCGACTATGAGCTACACTCCTAGATCGATGTTAACGGGACGCCTATGTGGCCCTGGTTTATAAAGCCCTATTCTCGTAGGCCACGTCTCAGAGTTTAACTCTGAAGTCATGTCGACGGACTGCCTTTGTGGCTCCGTCAGGTTATTACCCAACCTGAGCACCCACCATTTCCGCCGCGCATACCACTATGAAGACGGGCTCTCATGTAATTGATGGAAAAATCTGAAGGAGCCCAAGCACATTTTGACCCATTCTGTCCGGACGACGCGATCCTCTTGCCAAAGACGATGCCCCATTTTGACCCATCGCATGACGATCTCCCTAGTTCGATCTTCATGAGGGGGAGGAGCACTAAAGCAAAATGGGAGCAACACCACGACGAAAGTGCAATATAGATCAGAAATGCCAAATCTCAAGCGTCGCCAAAGAATCAAGCGAAGACCACAGAGTCCAACGATTGAAGTTGTCGCCTCATGTACGACTCTCCGATTTTAAAAGAAACTCCCCAATCACAACACAAGGTTGAACGAACGTAGGGGGAGTTGAGCTGCAATCGAACGAAGAGATCGGACTCAAATGACAAGATACGATCAACAACTTCAGCATGGACTTCAAGAATCAAAGCTGCCGACTCGTGTACAGCTCTTCGATCTTGTCAAGAGAGCTCCCAATCCCAACACAAGGTTGAACAAATGTAGGGGGAGTTGCGACAAGTGAAGGAAGAGCTGGAACACCTAAAGAAAAGATTCGACTCATGTATGTCTCTCCAAATTTAAAGAGAACTCCTCAATCCAACAAAAGGTTGAACAAACGTACGGGGAGTGGTGACTATCCAGGGGAGAGATCGAACACAAAATGAGGCGAGCCAACAAGCAGCTTCAAGAAGAGAATTTCAGAACACGGTGAGATTTGATCTCCTAAAAGAAGAGGTCACAAGACAAGATAAAGGAGGAGGTGAATGAAGAAGAACATGCATGCAAATGCTTTCGCGTACACAACTCCGATACGTGTTCTTTGAGGACTCAGGACGATTACAAGACGAAGATAACCAGTGCTGAATTGCAAATTGAACACAAAGGGGGAGATTGTTAGGAATTATTTATTGTGTTCAATTAAAGTAGGTTATCTTAATCTTGTAATTTTATTCTGCCCTAGGACTTAATTGTAAATATACCCGACTTGTGGGTATATTAGTTATATTGGGCCCAATAGCCCATTAGGGCTTATATGTATAAATACCCTAAACGATACATCGTTTAGGGTTGCTGAATCATAATAGAGTTGACGACTTTTCTGAAGAACTCGCGCGCTCTCTCGTTCCAACTCTACAATTCGTCTACGGTATTACTTTGTTTACTGCTTCCGTAATTCATCGTATCAGGTAATACTAATCCGTTGATTCAGTACAAGGTTGGATAAAATCGGCCTAACATGTTTATAAGCTGTCTTACCGATATATTCTCGTTATCCTATCCTATTACACAAATACAGATTAGTATAGTCCAAGAACCTATGCTATGAGATTATTAAATAACAAAACTTATTAAATTAATAACTTTACAGTAATCGGAAAGAGCAAAACCGACGGTGGTCATGTGACTTGCTTGTGAGGGGTTTCCCTCTCCTCCTTAATTATTAGTTTTTTCTTATGTGGTACAAATTGTCGTAGAACTTTGTATTTATGATCTCCCTCAACTACGTGACATTTTATTTATATAATTTAAAACTAGATAAAATAATAAAAATGAAAACAGAATACACAGCATGTATATGTGTAGTAGGAATACGCATTGTACTTTGTAATGTGAGACTTTTAGGGGCCCTTCTGGCTACTTTTAGAAAATTCTAGTCTTGTCACATTGATAAATCGTTCATTTCTTTGAAGATCGATCGCATATGATATTGCATTTATTAGCTTGTTGAATATTAATACATATATATATATATATAATAGCAATTACAGTATTCACTTATCACATCCGTGTTTGACCAAAATGATTACTATATCTATGTTGCGATTAAATATACACGACGAACACTTTAAATCGTGTGGGATTGTAAATCTATAATTGAGGAAGGATGATCAGTATGGAAAACAGCCATAAAATAAGATAATATTAAAACGTTATATATAGTTGGGAACAAATTATGGTTGCAAGGAAACTAAAAAGAGTTGCAATAATGATGTGCATCTAAGCCTCAAAGTCACGATCTAAATCATCAGTGGTGAATCTTGGTGAAATTATTGCTCATCATTTTCCTATATTTTTTTCTTCCTTTTTATAAGTTGAATGAAAAAGAGAAAGAGCAGCGACTTTTGCACGTTTGAAAATTATATATATATATATATATATATATATATATATATATATTCACCTTAATTTTCAAAAAGATCTAATTTTATTGGGTCTCGACAAGGAACAAAGAAGGGAAAAAAACAGTATAATGATATTTTAGCTGATATTCTTAGAAAATACAGCCAGCTCGGTAAATTCTAGGGCTTCAAATCTTAGATGGTTGAAATAAAAGGAATAAATAATAAGCCCTTAATGGAGGGAGGACAATGGTCCATGTTCTAACACTATGCATGCGTCTGTGTCTTATTATTGGTTACCCAAATAGATCTAAGCAAAGCATATATGTCTGTATGTTTGTACATGTGTGTAAATATACATATATATATATATATACATATGAATATGCATGAAAGAGAAACAACGTAAAGGAAGATGATAAATTAGAAGAAAAACACAGTCTTTTAAGTCTCATCACACGTAATACGATGTGTGTGTGTCTTTTCCTTTGTATTGCTTCTGGATAGAAGAAGCAGAGAAGACAGTGGGAGTAAGAAAACGATGGAGATTCGAAGGTGTAATGACATTAAACTACAAACACAAAAATACAATAAACAAAATAAATAAAGACGAACGCTCGTTTTTCGTGAAGATTCATTCATTCACACGCGCACACCACCACCTTCGAACTATTTATTTACTTCATCTTCATCTTCCCATTACTTTTATAATTTATTGATTGTGCCAATTTTATATTAACAAATCTGAGTCTTGCAAAGGGTGGGAATCTTTATTTTTCTTTAATTATTATTGTATTATATTGCTGTCGTTGTTGTAGCGTAATATTAAAGCGCCGAGAAGGAACACACAAATACATATACTCTTAATAAATAATAACCCTATCTTCTGCGTGATTCTTCTAGCATATGCGCTCTTACCTCGAATTGAATGTATTTACTAGTTTTTATATTATTAATACTACTGTATTCTATATATATATATATATATATATATAGAGAGAGAGAGAGAGAGTATGTCGTCACGGGTTTGTCTTGAGAGGCCCTTAATTAATATATATAATTATTTCCACAGTTCTAGACAAACAGACACATATTCCTCTCTCACTACACTATACTACGCATAACCCAAGGTCTCCTTGGTAATTATAAAACAATCGAAAACCCAAATAATAAATAAAAATATCTTTGTATACAATACACACAAACCCAAAGACAACTTTTCATCTACTACTTCTAATTCATCCTCTCTTCAAAACCCTCATATTTCTCAAACACTCACTCCCTAGTGAACAAACTATAACTATTATCCTCGCTTGAAACATTGATCTTATCTTCTTCTCCAATGGCGGCTTTGATGCTCGACAACTGCGAAGGCGGCGGCGGCATTCTTCTCTCCTTAGACTCTAACAAATCAGTCCCAGCCCCATTTCTTACAAAGACTTATCAGCTCGTCGATGATCCCACGACGAACCACATAGTTTCTTGGGGCGACGATGATTCTACTTTCGTTGTCTGGCGGCCGCCTGAGTTCGCACGTGACCTTCTTCCCAACTATTTCAAGCACAACAACTTCTCTAGCTTCGTTCGTCAGCTCAACACCTATGTACGTCTCGTATATAACATCGTATTCGTGTTATATATATATATATATATATGGAGAATCTCTGTGTCTCTTTCGTATGCTTTTGCGTGTGCTTTATAATGGGGTTCTTCTGTTTGTCTGTTTGTTTGTTTTATTAGGGTTTCAGAAAGATCGTGCCCGACAGATGGGAATTTGCGAACGAGTTCTTCAAGAGAGGCGAGAAGCACTTGCTGTGTGAGATCCACCGGAGGAAAACGGCTCAGCCGCCGCACGTGGCCCACGGCGTCGCCGGCGCCGGTCAGGGCAGTTTCTTCCCTTATAACCCTTCTTCAAGAATCAGCGTATCTCCGCCAGATTCAGATGAAAACATAGCGAGTCAAGGGTTTAACAGCCCATGGTGTGATAATCATCAGTCGTCGCCTCAAACATTCTCTTCTTCTTATATGAATGGAGGTTATTACAGCAGCAACAAGAACATTAGCAGTGGCGGTGGTACTGCTGCTATTACCTCATATGCTGCGCTGTCCGAAGATAATGAGAGGCTGAGGAGGAACAACAGTATGCTCGTTTCTGAGCTGGCGCATATGAGGAAACTCTACAGTGATATCATATACTTCGTTCAGAACCATGTTAAGCCTGTCACTCCAAGCAACTCTTACAGTTCCTCCTTGTTTCTCTGCAATAATAACAACGGTGGGTCATCTCCCTCGACAACGCTGCAGAAGAACAGCTTAGGTTGTAATAGTAATCATAATCAGCAGCAGCAGCAGCAGTTCATTGGGTATAG
Organism: Craterostigma plantagineum; assembly: GCA_027422505.1. NCBI lineage: Eukaryota > Viridiplantae > Streptophyta > Magnoliopsida > Lamiales > Linderniaceae > Craterostigma > Craterostigma plantagineum. The sequence continues at coordinate 67,961 of JAPQWV010000052.1, read as the reverse complement.
TCATCATCAGAGTATGCTGGGATCAAACACAAATAGGCCCTCGGTGAACATCAACAACTTCTTATCTTCTTGTTCGCCAAGCAAGACTTTACAGAGCAGTATGACGACGATGATTAACAATGGAGATAATGGTACTAATAATGAGGTCTGTAAGAGTACTAAGCTTTTTGGCGTGCCACTCAGTTCAAAGAAGAGATTGCACTCAGAATATAACAGTTCTTCTGTTGAGACTAACAAGCCAAGACTGGTTCTTGACAAGGATGACTTAGGCCTAAATCTCATGCCTCCTTCACGTTAAACTGCTGTCATTTGCTCTTGGAAATTTAAGAGAGAGAGAGAGAGAGAGATTATGTCGCTTTGCTGTTAATTGAATTCTAGGTTCTATTTACTGTTTATTGCTTATTTTTCCTCTCCTAGTTCAGAAGTCTTGTTAATGTTATTACCAGTAGTCTTTCAAGAGAAGTGATTTCTTGAAAAGATGTTACTTGTGCCTCTCATCAACGGTTTTCCGTGGTTATGTTAGATAAATATATCTAATATAATTAGGGGCACTTGATTATAAGTTCAAATTGTGGTACTTCCTTTTTTAGAACTTGATATACCAATCCTTCTCCGCAGATTCTTTAAGAGCCCTTCATTAGTTGTTTGTTTCCAATAAGAGCCATTTTATTACATGCTAGCTTTTTAGTTCCCTGGACTTTCTTTTCTTTGTTTCCTCTCTTTCTGGTTTTGTTATCTGAATGTTTCAGTCAGATCATTTAATGCTAATATGAGAGAGATAGAGAAATAGGTCTGAGATGAAAACTCAGAAAAAGTTGCAGCTTTGGCTCAAATGGCTATTACATGTTCTTGTTTTTTGTTCTACATCGCACTTGTCTGATCAAAGCATTTATGTATCATACGTACATATACGACGACCATATCTCCCCCTTAAACTAGTTGTACATTTATTCAAAATGTAAGATTTTTAATGATTGATACAATGAATAATCTCTTATTTAATTATTGGAGAGAAAACTTAGGAATCCACGAGCGAAGTTTCAAAAGCTTCATCATTGCTATTCGCCATAATTACCACTATTATTAATTATATCATTATGGAAAGAAGTAGGATCATCATGTGTGTTCTGATTATGGTTCAGATCTCCATTATAATATAACAACTTTTTCTTTTTTTTTTGTTTTCTTTCTAATATTTTCTAATTAGATCTAGATTTCTCGTTTATCTAAAAAAAACAGATGCTTTACACACAGTCACGCAAAAGTAAGGAAACGAACACAGAGATAAGTACAAAATCATTGTAAGTCCACAACATAGCATGCATGGAATAATAGTATAAATTAATATTGTAAGAAAAACAAGACATTTTGAGTTATTCCATGAAAGTGAAATATGTTTGTTTGAAATGTTCCTATCAACGCTGCTTCTAATACCTTCTTCAAAACCTTTGCTTTTTCCTACTTTAGGTATTTTGAGTGTAGTTCTTTTTAAATAGTTCTATTTACTATTTCTCTTTTGTAGCCCCTCCATGAGATAGACACACATGTTGACTGTTATGTAATAAATACAATGTAACGTATATATGCATGTTTATGTATATTACTTCGCATGATTCCAAACAACCTTTGCGAGAAAACCCCATCTCTTTCCCTAAATTATCTTTGCTTCTTCCTTTGTCGAAGCATTAAACATAAAGGGTAAATGTAAAGTTTGACTGCTTAAGCTATTCTTTTCCTAATTTAATATATAATATACTTGTGCATAACCGTAAATTATTTCCATGTACGAAAAGGAAACTCTTAATTAAAGCAAAGAAGAAGATGCGAAAAAGTTGTTACAATATTACAAAAACTAGGTCGTGCAATGATTTGGTCTCGAGCAAATAATAATATTCATAAGCCTAAAAAAACCCTAGTTCTTCTTCTTAGTATTATTTTTATTCCAAGTGTTTCCTTTTTATTGTCTTCTTATTTATGGAGTAAGTTCATGGCACGTGACGCCAACATCACGTGCTTAGTAGAGTAGATAGGATAAAGTTATATACTGAATACATATATATAATTTTATTTAAATTAATAGCTAGCTATATAGTTGAAATATATAAAAGAAAAGAAAGAAAAAGGGCTATCTATGAACAATGTAAAAAAGACGCTTTAAGAAGATGAGTGTGTGTGTGTGTGTTCTGTTTGCTTAACAGCCCAGTTTTTCGAGAGTTGCGAAAGTGAGAATTTTGTACTGAGAGATTTTTCTTACGTTTAGTCTTTTTATTTCACTTTATTGACATTAGATAGTATTTGCTACATCACTTTATTGACAATATTAATTTATTTATTGTATCGTATGGTTTTATTATCACATTTTTATAAATGTAGACTTGATGCTTCTCGATCTTTAATGGAAGGTCATAAAGTTCCATATTTCCTTTTCTAAAATTCCTTTCAACGTTTTTAAAGAAGGAAACAGTAGTCAATTATTGATGTCTAAGTGAGGAACTGTTTTTTTATTTATTTTTTGAAACACTGGCCATCTGTTTTTTCTTATTTTATTTTCTTTGTCAAAGTGTTAGAAAATTGCTAAAATACTGTTAAACTTATTGCTTAATTAACTTGATTATTAATTTATTACCTATCAATCAATTGAGACATTATTGAGTAATCATAGTGAAGCTCATGCAAGTACGCTTTGGTATTTATCCACATATCATCCGTACGCTTTACATCTATATGAAATATCATACATGCAGAAAAAGGAAAAGGAAATAAAAGAAAAATAAATTTAAACTAATTCCATGCTATGTATTTATTTATTTCCTTTTTAAGATTCACCTGATTTTCTTTTCCTCTTTTCTTTTTATCAAAATTGTTCCATTTATTTTAACTCTCCTATGTTTTCATGGGCTTTCGAATTTATGGCTCATTAGCCCATTAACGATACAGAAACCCACAACCATGGAGATGTAATTATATATTTGATGTTCAAAACCTGCATTTCCATAATTTCGGCCTAGAATCGCGAAATCAATACATTAGAAAATAATATGTTTTTCTGTTGGATGGACATAAAATTATCAAATCAACTATTTTTTTTGAAAGAAGCATTTGTAATGTAATTAATTAAAGATCAACTGGGGTAATAGTATATTACCAACAATATGGTGGACAATATTTCTGAATCACCCAATGCAATTAGAGGTGTTCATTCGGTAATAACCGAACCGAACGAACCGCGGTTCGAGAATTCATAAACTGAAAACCGAACTGAAACAATTTGGTTTTCGATTTTTACCGAATTTTTTCGGTTCAGTTCGGTTAACAGACCAAAAACTGAATTTTAATAAAAAAAATAAAAAATAATTATATTAATTGATTTAAATTATAAATTTTTATTATCATATATTTATTTGTATAGAATTTTTATTTACCCCATATTTTTCCATATTTTATTAAATATATTAATTTTACATATATTATAAATATATATTATCAGGGGAATCCTTTTGAACAATCCGTTATAATAGAAAAGCCTTATATTTGTGTATTGGATTAGAAATCGAGAGAAGCCGCGGATATCTTATATATAAATATATTGTATAAAATTTTCATTACCTAATATTTTCCATTTTTTAAAATATAGTGGATATATGATTGCATATTAAATAAGACATATTAAAGTTTATATAATAATATATATGTATTAATAATTAAAAAAAATCGGTTATTCGGTTCGGTTTACCGAGGTAAAAAACCGAACCTAACCAAATTTTTTTCGGTTATCAAAATACAAACCGAAAACCGAACAGAAACTTTTCGGTTCGGTACTCGGTAAGAACGGGTTTGGTCAGTTAAGTGACATTTGAACAATGTTGCAAAACTCGCTAGGCGCTAGTCTAGCGCCCGGTAGGGGCCTAGCGCCTAGGCGGGGAGTAGGCGTTTCTAGGCGGAAATTAGTCGCTATACTTATTTTTCATTTTCTTTTTATTATGTATATCATTTATACAAATATTATATGATTGATCCAAATTTATCAAAATTATAATAATCTAGGCCCCTTATTGTAAATATTTTGTATTTGATATTAATTAAAATTGTGTTGCACTTTATAATTGTTATTTAATAAATATTTTTACCATTATATTAGACCAATAAAAGACAAGGCCCAATAAAACTAAGCCCATCGTTAAACCCCAATTTTTTCCTTGTCGCCTCAAGTCATTGTCTTTGTCCCATCTCAGCTAAGAACGACCAGAACCCATAGCATCTTCATCTTCTCTAGGTAAGAAAAAAATCTAAAGAAAATGGAAAATCACAGGCGCCGAGACGGACGATAGGCGGACAAAAAACTCGAGAAACTCGGCGACTATGCGGCCTCGGCGCAGCGTAGGCGGCTCCGGCGCCCAGAAGGGCCGATTGGGAGGTTCTTGCCTCGGGCCAGGCCCGCCGAGGAGCGAGTTTTGCAACAATGAACACTCTTACCAATGTTGTAGAACTAGAAATTCAATGTGCTGTCGACTATAATAGTATTTATTCTTTGAAAAATAGAGTCAAAGTCTGTCATACAATAAGAAAATGAAAAAAAGGAAAAAATAAAATATTACCATAGTCAAAGTACAAAATCATTTTAACTTGATTTCAATCTAGTACCAAACCAACCACTTCTTGTTCTTGACCGACACTTTAGTAGCTTCTAATTTACCGCATGACGTCATAAATAAATATATCGACATTTTTGTATTATTAAATCAACATCTCTCTCTCTAACACAACAACTTTCACGTTATTATCTCATAAGCAAACGAAATCTAAACCCTTATTAAACCAAAATCTAAATAAAAATTCCACCAATATGACAGCTAAGTCTCTTCATTGTACAGTCTTTCACTTGCCAGTTCATCAAGCTAAGCACGCATTACTCACCATTATATAATATAATTATTATTAATCTTTCTTTCTTTTCATCCTATGATCGAATCCGACCCAAAAATCAAGAAGCTGAGAACTGTTTGTTTTCATGTGCTTTTAACCTTTTTAGCTTCAGACCCATCCTCGTAATCCTCGCAAAGAACTCTGTCATTACTTCCTATTTTCTAATCGAAGAAGGGAAACTTCCCAGGTTTTTGGGCTGTAGTAAGTTTTGCTCCTCTTCTTTGACTTAGGTGAGAACTGTATTGATGGAGGGCGGCGACTCGAGGCCGGCGGCGGCGGATATGAAGTCGCAGGTCGAAGATCACAAGGGCTTTCATTTGGAGCCTGACGTGGCTGTTTCTTCGCCGGTGACACGCCAGAAGGTTGCCGCCGCCAAGGAGATCATCGAGAATCATTACAAGAACTACGTTCAGGGGTTGCAAGATCGAAAGGAAAGGTGGGATTTTTTGATTTGTTTTGTAATGTTGATTTGCTCTGATTTATCTTCAATAGACGCGTTCTCAGCGTGATTTGTATGTGCACTTCATGTGTTTGTGTATGCGCGCCAATGGGGTTTGCTTTATTGTGTTGACTTTATCGCTCTTCCCACCACTTGTCTGTGATCTTGATCTTCAGATCTAAATAAGCAAGATGAGGATAGTAATCATAAGTTTGCAATGCTGGGATCTTACGTTATTATTGCTTAGATTCATTATTTTTCGATTCCATGGTTTGTTAAAGGAGGAGGGCTTTACAGAGGAGGGCACAAGAAGCTAAGGTTTCTAGTGAAGAAGAAGAGAGAATGTTAAGAAACTTGGAGAAAAAGGAAACTGCATTCATGAGATTGCAGAGGCACAAAGTTGGAATCGATGATTTCGAGCAGCTTACGATCATAGGCAGAGGAGCTTTTGGCGAGGTTTGTGTCCTAATATTCTCTCCGTGTAATAATTTTCAGACTATCTATTAAATCCGTAGGCTTATCAGTTTGATCCCACCCAATAGGTAAGGCTGTGTCGCGCTAAGAACACTGGCGAAATATTCGCCATGAAGAAGCTGAAGAAGTCAGAGATGCTCAAGCGTGGGCAGGTGAGCTGAGAGTATCAGAATCAGTCAAATTAAATCAAGAAAGCTCTTTTTTTCTTCCCTCGGATTTCTGAAATTCGAACTGTCGTAGGTCGAACATGTTCGTTCTGAGAGAAATCTGCTCGTGGAAGTCGATAGTCGATGCATAGTGAGGCTTTACTATTCGTTCCAAGATTCTGATCACTTATACCTTATCATGGAATACTTACCTGGCGGTGACATTATGACACTGCTAATGAGAGAAGATATATTGTCTGAAGACGTCGCGAGGTTTTACATGGCAGAAAGTATTCTCGCCATAAGTTCGATTCACCAGCACGGCTATGTGCATAGGTAATAGAATGATTACGCATCTTTTTAATTTGAAGCCAAATATGATGAAAAATTTTCTTTTTTTCTGCAGAGATATAAAACCAGACAATCTGATTCTAGACAAGAACGGACACCTAAAGCTGTCTGATTTTGGGTTATGCAAACCACTCGAAAAGTATTCGTCGATGTTGGAGGAAGATTTCATTAATCAGAGCTCTAAAATGGAAAACGAAAACCATAACGACCCAGAAAGCGCTCCATGGCTAATGGCTAAAGAACAGCTGCAGAGATGGAAACGCAATCGCCGAGCCCTTGTGAGCCATTTACTATATCATTTTCTATATAATAGTTTTGCAATCTAAGTTTTTTATTTCTATTCAATTTTCAGGCTTATTCGACGGTAGGAACACTCGACTATATGGCGCCCGAAGTTCTGCTAAAGAAAGGTTATGGGATGGAATGTGATTGGTGGTCTTTAGGGGCAATTATGTATGAGATGGTAATAGGTTATCCTCCCTTTTGTTCTGATGATCCAAGAATGACATGTCGTAAGGTAATAAAACTATAACCATGATTTTGATCCCATTAATTTATCTTCTTCTATTAATATTCTTTGTTACTGGTGGTTGTATGTAATACATGTTTGCTGAATAAAAAAACGGTCAGATAATTAATTGGAGAACATGCTTAAAGTTCCCCGAAGAACCCAAGATTTCAGACGAAGCGAGGGACTTAATCTCTCATTTGCTTTGCGATGTCGAGCATAGGCTGGGGACAAGAGGCGTCAATGAAATAAAGGTATATAGTTCTTCAGGATGTGAGAAAATGTTCTGACGACTGAATTCGAAGCTTAAAAGAGGGAAGTTCTTTATTCTTATGTAATTGACTGTATATCGTTTTTTATTTTAGGGACATCCATGGTTTCGAGGTGTGAACTGGGATTCACTCTATGAAAGCGAAGCTGCGTATAAACCTACCGTACACGGAGAATTAGACACGCAGAACTTTGAGAAGTTTGACGAAGTGCGTATTGAGCGCATAATATCATTCAAGAATGTGTCTAACGTAAACCATTCGTTAAAATTTAAATTTCTTATCTGCAGGTAGAAAATCCACAATCTAGCACGCCAAGAGTTGGACCTTGGAGAAAGGTATATAAGCAAATCGACGTATTCTTTCGCTAATTCTCTCGAATCATATGTTTTTTGAACTGTAATTTACGACTTGTACTTCAGATGTTAACGTCGAAAGACTCTAACTTTATCGGATACACTTTCAAGAAGTCAGATATTTTGAAATCCGTGGGAACTGCTGGTAAGAATCTTACTTCGTTATTGCTTACACGATCGTTTTTCGATTACATTCGACTGAAATAGTTCATCCTAGATATAATATATGAACCTAGTTTCTTCCTCTGTTACTTACGCCAGGCTTAGATGTGATTTCCAAAGGATCTTCGAAACCTCCATCTTGATGTCCTTGTTCGGTAATGAAACCTGCATTTATCTCATTTTTCTTTTCGTAGCAGATGATTCATTCATGGGGTTATTTTATTATTATTGCAACCTTAACTTCTTAATGGAAATAATTGCAGGCCAAATCGACATACACGATAGTGTTATAGCCGAAGACGATGAGCCAAAGTCGAACACTAGTACTTGATCGACGGCTGAGTTCCGATTTCTTGAAAATTTTCTTATCTATACGATTAACTGATAAAAAGTTTTGGTCTTTTCATTCATAAATTAAAATTTCGTCATTTGTTTGTATAGCCAAATAAAATCATATAAGTTGTTTCAATTTCTGTATTTTCATGAATTTCTGGAAAAATGAAGCGGTTTTTATACATAAGTACATATTTGGAAAAAAAACTTATAATTTAGTACCCAGTCAGGATTTTTTATATGTAGGTACCTAACAGAATAAAGTTTTGCACATAGGTACCCGACAAAGAACACATTTGGGTACCCTATCTCAACACATTTGGGTACCCTATATAACAGAAAATGGTACGACGTATGTTATATTTAGGTACGTCCTATGTAACACACAGGCATGCCCGTAGGTACGATGTATCCTATATTTAGGTACCCTATATAAACGTGTTATAGTACGCAATATACACACAGGAATGTGCGATATGACTAAAGAAACTGATAAAATTAAATCGGGTACCATATCTATAAATTTTCTGACATGGGTAGTTATGTGTAAAAAAATTTTCTAATTGGGTATTTTTCTATAGATTACCGAAAAATGAAAGTTAAAAGATAGATTGTTTTAAAATGTAGTATTAGAAATGGATAAATTGAAATTGTCTAACCAAAAACAAGTTAGCCCTTTAACATTCAAATATTGCAATTATTGCCTTGAATTAGGTGAGTAATGCTAATCCAATCCCCACACCACACCTACCAAATTTATACCCAACCTCCACGTCACCTCCTTCATCATCATCATCAATATGACATGATTCAATTCGAAACGGCGACATATAAATACCACGCCATTTGCAGCTTAGTTAACAGAACATCAGTCGGCGAAGCTATGGCGGATTCAACTCCTCAGCTGAAGTCTGAAGCTGTCATGGAGCAGATGAAGCTTCATATCTCGACTGAGGCTGGTAAGCAGCTGACGAAGAAGATCGGACTCGTTTACCAGATAAACATCGCTCCTAAGGTTCGCACGATTGATGATCAGTTGTCTCTTTTTGGTCGATCGCTTGATTTGATCGGAGCCTTTTCTATTTTCTGTGATAGAAATTGGGATTCAACGAGAAGTCTTTCATCGTCGATTTGAAGAAAGGGGAGGTTAAAGAAGGTAAATTAGGGGCTATTGTGCTTTTCCTTTTTTTTTTTCTGTCCCTCAAATTTCAACTGGGAAACCTCAAGAATCCAATTTGAGATTTATTGGAATCTTTTTAGGGACTTGCGAAGATGGGAAAGCTGATGCTACATTCTCCTTCACCGACGAAGATTTCGTGAAGGTTGCTACTGGGAAATTGAATCCTCAAATGGCTTTCATGAGGGGTTCTATGAAGATTAAGGGGAGCATCACTGCAGCGCAGAGATTCACCCCTGACATCTTCCCCAAACCTTCAAAGATGTGAGCTGTAAGATATTTACGACGATGTTATGAAATGAAAATATATTAGACATATTCTAATATGATCACTGGGTCTCTCTAATCTGATTTGGTTGGAACATATAAGTATATTATATGACCCTATCTGATCTGATTTGATCATAAAGGTGTAGTCTTTGCCTAATAACTGAATTTTTATTCAAGACATGATTCGGGATATTTGAATGCAAGAACACTGTTACTGCATATTTGACATATACAAACATTTTCTTTAATCACAATGGAACAAAATACTACGAAATCAACGAGATTGAACAATTGCAAGGAATAACGAGCAAGAGAAAGGGGGTATAACTTGTGCGTCTAAATATCAACCTAGGCTGGATGAAGAAAACTGCTGGAGATGTATATATGTTATGTGCAAACATATATATATATATATATATATATATATATATATATATATCAAAATTTCTTTTATATCTATTGATCATACTGTGTTGGTTCTCCGTATATTGCTGCCTGTAAAACGAATATGTAATGTGATGTAGTGTAAATTCAATCATTCTGTGGTGTCGTTAATATGAAGTGCTTTGGCGCTACCTTGTTGCAGGAAAGTGTTTGCGACGATTGACGTGTAAGCTATATTCTTTTTTCTCGTCCATTTACATTGATTCAGATATCAAGAGGAGGAGGAGGGAGTTTCCAGAAATTCCAGGAATTAAATCTTCCTGGAAAACATGATATAGATAGTATATGCTTAGCAGAAAAAAATGAACTGAAATAGAGAAGAGAAAATCAAAACATGCACTTTATTAAAAGGAGAAAACCAATACCTGCTCGGAAGATGAGGTTGAGGGGAACATGCCGTGCACAAGGGTATGAAGAGACGAGTATGATTTTTTGTTAACGCGTCTGTTAACAACGATGTCACCCTATATATATACATGCAGCACCATCGCGAATCAGATGGAGAAAAAAATAGATTTGCAAGTTCAATCTAAACTTTGAAAGTTATCATGGGGAATTTTTACCTTTGGATTGATGATAAAGATTTTCCCACTTGGAATCCCGACCTTAAGATAGCTAAACTCATCTGTGTCTCTGTTTCCAAAGCCAGCGTAAAATGGATTTGTATCAGCCGGAAATAGTGCTTTAATGTCCTGGAAAATTCAAAAAATATATTCATTCATCTGTTATTGATAAGGTTTCGGTAAAGTTATAATAGTTCACGTTGAACAATGGAACAACATAAATAGATAAAAATATAATAATCAAGTAGCGACCTCCAAGCAAGCAATTTTGAACTCATGTGGAGCTCTTCTCACAACTGCAAGCAGGTATAAATGGAGATGTTTATGAGCTGAAACAGAAGGGTTTCTGGAAATTATCATTAATCTTTTAACGAGGAATATATTGGTACCTTCTCGATACAGAGATGGAAATAGTCGTCAGGTGAGATGACTACAGGTCCCTCGGGTAAGGCTTTTCCGTCCTGGAATAATATATGAACTGAAGGTAACCATACTTATCTAAACCATATCAGTAATTTATCAAGATAAACTCATATTTTGATCATTTTCAAGTTTTCCGTTATGAAATGCCTAATAATCAGGACAATTCATAAAAGGAAGTCTTCACTTGTGCACCTGAATAGCTAGCTAGCTAGCTATGACAGTCTTAAGGCATACCTGCTTGATATTAGACAAGAATTGTCTGGTAATGAAGGACTGAGAAATTGAACGTGCACTTAGGAACATCAATTCATAACCGTTCTCCTGCATCAAACAATATTTAGAAAAATTAAAAAGAAAAAAACCACAATAATTTCGTGTTCAATCTCATTATATAAATCAGCACACATCACTACTAGTATCCCAACGTTTGATATGCAAAGGTGTACAAGTCTCCTTTATGAAGAACTGCAGTGGAGCTGGTAATTGTCATCTTTATAATGCATCTGTGACATGATGAAACATGGTCTTAAACTATTACCGTTCACTGAGATTAATGTACCTTGATTGCTGAGAAGAGATGGGCAACACCTGTCTGTGACCAATCCATGCCAACCAAAGGCATTACCTGTCCTAGAAGATCAGACCTATATTATGGAGTAAAATGTCAAACAAAAGTAAATTCTAAGAATCATATGGTGCAGAATTGCTCTCAATCATGGAAATATATATCATTGTATCAAATGCCTATCAGGAAATATCAACGTCTCATACCGGAAAAACTGAGGAAAAATATACCTAGTAATTGTCCCGTCCACATCAGATATTACTATTCGAGTGTCCCATCTCCACAAGAAAATCCGTGCATCGACCTAAGTTCAATGTAAAAGAGCATATAAGAAATTGCTATATCTATCATTAGGCATCAAATGATGAAATCAAAGTAACCTGTTGTGTTCCGAGCATTGAGGTTGAGAAGGTGAAGATTACTGTATTCTTCCTTCTTTTAAGTTTAAGGAAGCTAGCTCTTCTGAAGTAGGAGCAAGTTGTTTCACCTTTTTCTTGTTATTATTCAGATTCTCATTTGTATTCACATTTGCACCTCCAAATCGACTTTTTTCGGTGAAGTTTCTGTAGGATTGAGATCACTATCACCATCCATGTCATGGTGAGAAACCTAACACCTTTCAATTTCTTAGGAGGGACGGGCCAACTTCTTTGGCTTCCTTTTAAAGAACTATTGGATGGCAGAAGATTCCCTGAAAAGTACCTCTTTGACAATCATACTCTCTGTTTGGAGGATTTTTTAATAATTACTGGATGAAATTGTGATATGTTTAACATTTATGAGGTACATAAAAGGATAACATAGGCTTAGAGACCACTAGTATAAAACTAACATGCTACTTACTAACACAGCAACAATGAATATAATCAATGTCGAAAATGAACTATACAATGATCACTTACCATCAACATGATTGTTAGCATCCCCTGCCTTATCATCTGAACATGAACTGTCTGAAGAATGGGCAAGATCGCTTACTTCGAGATTTGTACGACCTTCAGCAGAGGGCAACGACCTCATCCTAGTTAGTTCTTTGGACTGAACTTGGTCAAGTTTTTCAATGCAACCATCACTTGCCACGTTTCTCAACCTTGTTTTGAACATTAACATTATCTATGTAGTCATTTATAATAGATTGGTCCAGCGGAGAACTCAAGCAACATTTGGCATTAGCAAACTCGTTGGTTTCATCCAAAACCCCCAATGAACACGAAGATTCAGCTTCTTTAGTCGCACAGAAGTGTTTGGCATCATTAGAACACGATTCATCAAGATCGCCAAATAGGAATCTCTCTTCTTCTGTGATGATTGATGCTTTAACAAACGCATCAAGAACATCAGTATTTAACATTTGGGGTTCGCAAACTGTTTCCGTAGCCACAACAGTTTTGTCTCCGCAGCTACAGAAGGTGTGATGCCAGAACTAGAAATGCTAACTACACGCTCTGACTCCGTTATCGTAGAAGAACCGTTCAATGGATGAACAGAAATTGAATGAGAGTAAGATTCCGCAACAATGTTTTCTGAAGCACCATGTACGAATTCACTCACAGAAACCTTTTCCTCATGAATTAAACTTAACCCATGTCCTTCTACTTCTGTCACAATTTCATTTTCTTAACAGTCAAACTGGTCTCAACAATGCCATTTTCACCAGCACCATTCTCCATCTCTTTAACTGAATCAGAAATAACATCCATTTCATCTATGTTTCGAACATCGAGCTGCAAAGTTTTTTTGATTTCATCTTTCGATGTATCTCTGGAGGAAAATCTTTTTTTCTACGCCTTGAGGAGAGAAGGTTCGTGGACCACTTAAGGCCAAGAGATCAGCTGCCATCTCAGCATGCTCCAGAGAATTTGTCCTTATTACACCGTCTACATTTGCTTCCTCGTGGACTATAGAAACATCTTTCTTGATGATTGGAGCCCATAACCAGCACGCCGAGAGTTAGACCTAATGATAGATTCCTTATCAAATTCAGAAGATTCAGACCAAGTGGCCTTAGAATCATAGTTGCAGCTTTTCGATTTAAGGGGGCAGCTGATCCTAGGTTGTCCATCAGCATCCTCGCCGGACGAAGATGGAGGAGAATGCATGAAGCAACACTTTCCTCTGCATCAACTTCTTTCAAAAAGAAAGCTTCCCCTTTATGATCCAAGTACATATGAAGACCTTCTGCTTCGACCCCATTAACATGGATTCTAACAATTTTTTCTGTTGCTTTCAACACGCTTGAAATTTACCGAATCGAACGTACCAAGGAGACGATTTGAAGCTACCATCGCGTGTTTTACCACGATTATATCCACTGCACCACCAAACGGGTGAAATGGGCCAGAGACGGTGTACACGCCTTTACTAATGTAGCTACCTAACCTCCCCACTGCTTCCATCTTTAATGGCACAGAAAATCTTCGCCAAGATAACGAAGTCTTCCAACAACAGATCACAAAATAGAATTCACAGCGCGAACCCTTTCAAGCTGATGCTTGACAAACTTTCCCACTTTTAAATTTCACAAGAACCCATCATCAATATTAAGAACAAAAATCAAACATTTGACGCCCCACCATCATGAGAAACAGAATACCCAGCTTCAAGAATGAACCCAATCCTCGCAAATTGAAAATGAAAAAGGAGATTCAGGAGAACACACTGAAAAAATAAATGCTTCCGATAGAATTTCAAACAACCAAGATGAATTGGAAAAAAAAAAAAAACATCCACTAAAGAGATATGGATATCGACTAATTACGAAAGCAAACCGACGTGTGAGAAGCAAACGCAAACCGCCAATAGCTGAACGTCGAACAAATATCGCCTGAAACTGTATGTTCTTTTCGTAGGCTATTCGAATATTCCAACGTATATGATATTATCCACACTCGAAACTAATAATTGATCCACCCTCAAAACACGATTGAGGATCTAACATGCAATGGATCTATTCGATTGCAAACGAAGCATAACATCACATGCGACGAGGAATTCAGGGAAACAAAAGTGATGGTGGGAGGATCAAATAGGATTTCAAGGGAAAGTGGAATAAATATGACAGTGATCTGATATAATAATAACTAACTAAAATAAGTTTTTCTCTATAATTTTATCATCATGATTGCTTGAATGGAATGGAATCATAAATGTTTTCGTTATAGGAAATCGTGGCTAGGACGTAAAAATGTGGATCGCATTAAGATTGCCAGGTCAGCTATGTTTTGATGACTCTGTTTATATGATATTAATTTTAATCTTATCATAGTAATAACAATTATATTCATAAATAATTTGCTGGAGCTTGTGGTAATCCATTAATATTGACTATTGACTCTGAACAGTCGCTTTCTCATCAATCCTATTTGTTTGAATAGTAATATAATAAACTAATAATCGTGGACAAAGCATATTGTGGGCTCCGAAACCGTTTCATGGGGGCCCATCTTTAAGGTGCGACCCATTTAATTTCGGCCCAATAAAGACATATATTTTATATATTTTTAAATAAACTACTACTAGGCTGTTTGCCGACGTTGTGAAATAGACCACCTAAAAAACTACCCCAAGAAATGCTATTTCAAAGTTCACGAATATATAAAACACAATAATAGAGTTTGGTGAGCATAGTATATTTGGTTCAATTGCATCCCGCCTCCTCCCATTAATCATAGACCCATGGAAGAATCATCCAAATAAATAAATAGTAGTTGGTCCAAATACGCTTTGTAAGAGAATTGTTTTCGAGCTTTGTACAAATTATCACCACGTCGTCTCTAATAGTATCGAGTTTGGTGGGGCCCCCGCCTAGGTTCCAACCTACACTTGCACATCGACGCCATTAAAAAACAAAGTCGTAGCCGTTGAACTAAACTATTACAAGACAACTAACTACACATTCACTTCCATCCCCAACCCAACCATAGCATAATTAAAAACACCCAACCTCCCCAAAGGCCTTTCCTCAATGGCCAATGCATCATTACAGGGAGATTTCAGCTTCCCCATTACAATCTCCGATTCGCAGGCATGCTTTGTCGAGTCGCCCCTCTATGGAATAACAAACCCGAGCAAACACTCATAGGTGGTAATAAGAAAGAAGCAGAAAAGGGAGCGAATCAGTTGAAGCTGCGCTCGTTTCAAGAATTCGAGGACATATTGTGTTAGAGATCAGAAGAGTATCTACGACGATGAGATCGATTTCGACGACGAAGAGGAGAGAATGGACGTTTTGTGGGAGAATTTGAACGACGAACGAAGTATGGGAAGCGGTGGGGAAGTTCGATGCTTCGCCGGCGTCGCCAGATGGGAAGGTTCAAGTGAGTGTGTGTTAGAACCTTAAAGCTGTCTAAGGCCAATAGCCAAATGAGTCTTTCTGGGAAGATTAAGAATCAGAGCATGGTGATACTCATCAAAGAGCTGAAGAAGGTGTTATCAATATGTATGGTTCTGGCGTTCAATCGAGGAATGAAGGGAAGGGCTAAATCGTTAGCTCAGAAAAAGACAATGTGTGGGAATGCAAATTGTATATGGTTTCCTGTTTTTTGGAGATCGAATGTACTTAGACAATGATGCAGCAAAAAGATAATGCCTGATCCATGCAAATAATTGTATAACCCAACAGAAGTTCCCTCGCCCAAGAATGGTGACGACAATAATATGTTAAAAAACAGTACGACAAAGATGACAATCCTTTCTTTAATCAATGACACATGAATTTGAGGCTATAGAACACCTATATGGTTTACATGCTATGTTCGTTCTTTCAAGCGATTTTGAAGAGGGCCAACAAAACTCACCTTGTATGCTCGAACATGGTTGAGGAAATCAGTACGCTTTACTCATTCTTTGTATGAATATTGTCATTTACACCATATGGCACCAGTTGGTTGCAAATCTGCAGCAATTTGGCACATTTGGAGGAAAAGAAACACATGACTTTTAGACAGAATCACCTTCGAACGAACTACTCTGTCTCATTCTGGGGAAGGTTTCTCTTCTCCTCGGATCTGTGACGGTACAGTTTAGCAATTTTCTCTTCTCTCACAGTCCTACGAAAACAAATATTATTATGTATCTGAATATAACCAAGGTGATTAAAAGATTTTATGCTCTCAGTTAGAATGAGTCTTAGCACCTTAAACATATTGAGATAAAACATTTTCTCGGGATTCTTCCTCCTCAACTTGTGATATGTATACGCAAAACTTAGCTGGTCACGAGGAGTAAATCGATCGACTTCATTAACCAAAGGCAGGAGAACAAATTTGACATTGGAGTGTGAGCCCTGACAATGAAGGAACCCTCGGGTACATCTGCAAAAAGTCAACAAATCATGCACAAATACAAAGCAAGGTGGGCAGAATATTATATTTGAATTTTTTACTAAGCAAAATTGGGCAAGTCATACTGCTTGAAGAAGCTTCTTTGGATCTGATGCATTGAATTTTTCATCCCATCAGCTTGATAAAATGCAAATTGTCGGTCTATCATGCTGTGATTCTTAATTGAGCCTCTTGTTTTGTCCAACTTTCGTCCCATAAACAGTGGCGATCATAGTGATTGGATATGGCGTATTCATTACCTTTTCGCCACAGGAAATATTCCAAGATGACCAGTGGATCGAGTTGAAGGCGTAATTTGCTGTCTAACCAGATTGAGTATCTGAAGTACAATATCCATACAAAGTAAAAATTGAGTTCAATTGAAAAATGCATGCATATAGAACCTGTCAATTTTAAGAAACAACCATAAGAAACAAGTTTCCAAGCAAGATTCCTTACCGGGCTGAAGGAAAGAGCCGGTGAGACAGAAACTTTGGAATTTTGCCAACTCTCCGCATGTCAGCATATGGAAGATTCTTCACCACCACAATCTTCCACAATCCAATGAAGCCCATCATATCAGGCATTTGGCCTTCCGATGAAAGAGTTAGCAGAGTTACTTCATCCGTGAACATGACAAAGCATACATTTTTCCTTGACAGGCGAGGAGACCTAAGTTTAAAGGGGATGTGACATTTTGAAATTGGAATAATTGACGATAAGAGTTGTCTACGAAAGTGAACAATGATATGGTCATACACCTTCTGTTCTCTGAATGTCATGACTGCACTAACATGGGAAATGTATAATTTTCAAGATTGTTGAAATACTCAGGCTAAATCTTGTCTTAAGTTTAACGTTCGCTCTAGTTATCGTTAGTAGAAAACCTCTTCAATCTCAAGAAACTAACAGTAGAATGTTCTAAAATGTAGTCAGCATCACAACAGCAAAAGCAGTTTGCCATACATATAAACAACGGACACCTCGTACCAGGACAGAAATAATAACGGAGATGTCTGAATTGTGTTATAGTAATATGTTAATAGTTGACAGGAAAGCTGTGCGTTAGCCATTTGTTAACCACAGTGGTACTAGAGATAGAGAATAGGAGAAAAGTAGTACCGTCTTTCCTATCGGTGATCTCAACCGATCAGAATTTCCGAAAATGCACGAAGAAACAGCAATGTGACAGCTACTAATGTATTTTGCATCATCTTCTGCCAAATCAAATCCTGTACTTGGAAACCCTTTAGGACCTTGGACAAAGCCACAGTTGATCTTCTGATCGTGAGCAACAAATGATTCTTCCCTTTCTCTCAAATTCTGATGGCCAGCAAACCTAGGTTCCCAGTTTTCCATTTCAACAGGCTTTCTCTCTCTGTGTATACTGTAAGGAGAATCTTGCAAATTTTCGACTTTCTAAAGGCTCGACAATTAGTGTGCTGGAATTCAGAACTTTCATTGCACAACCTGAGAATATTGAGTACCGGCATATAAATCCAAACCAGAAAGAGATACAACAAAGATAGAGAATGAAATTGGCATTAATTGGTAACAAGATTGTTAACATATGTACGGATAGGAAAGGGGAAAGATAAGAAGGATGCAGGTGAGCAATCTGCCGACTGAACAGAGACAAGTGACAGACATAGGAATAGAATCAGGTTAAAGTTTAACATTTTCAACAATCTTGACTCATCATCCATTAAAAGTTTCATATGGTATAGCACTTGGTGCTGAATTCAACCATAGTTGAACCACAAAGTTTTGATGCAACTTTACAGTCTAAAGAAGAGCATAATTGAAAAGAAATCACTACCGTAACCAAAGGATATTGAATTACAAACGAGTGAAAGATTGGTCCTTCATCCCCAAATTTCGAGGAAGCTCTATTAAGGGACCATATCCTTACCAGAGAATCTTCGACGTTTTGACTTCTTTTGGAACCTGAGTGTCTACCAGGAATCACCTTTCGACCAGGTTGGCCTTCTGTGCTACTGATATGTCCTGAATCTGCATTAACCTTCTCATGCTGGGCATCTGATTGAGATCCTTCGTGGTATGTATCAGTAAAAGTGTTTTCATCCCGTTCAATGTCAACGTTTTGGGGTTTTGTGACATCAGATTCTTCCCCTTGATCATTACCATAGTCAAAATGTTCCATACTATCATATCCTGAAAGTCAAACCATCATCATATTCGTCATTTTCATCAATATCCTCAGAGTGATGGTCCCCGCTGCCACTCGCATTCTTTAAAGAGGCCTCATATTGTGCTTCATACTTTTTCAGTTCATTACGTCCAGCCTCATTGTATAAGCCATTTCCTCTGTGATCCGAGGAAGCATGAGACTGGTCAAAGTGAGAACTCGTACTTTTATTTACTTCACGCGTGTCATCCTCATTCGTAGAGTCATTTCGAGAACGTTCTGATTCCTCCTCACTATAATCTTCATCTCTTCTCTATCATCCTTGTCCCAGTACCGTGAATCGCCGGCATGCGTTACGGATCCACGACCAAACTTTAGCTCACTGGTTCGCTGTATTTCCTTGATATCCAAAAGAAATTCTTTGTCATCACCCAATTCGTCATCTTGAGCTTTGTATGCACTTGTTTCCCCTCCTAACAAAGAACGAAATAAGGTAGCCTAATCAATCGACTTTTGACGAAATCTCTACAGAATAACTAAGATTCCAACGAAATCATAACTATAATCCGGCAACAAATAATGATCTCAACTATAGAAGTCAAATTACGACGCGACATTTTCTAAGCCAATTGAACAAAAACTACAAGCAATGCAACTTTAATATCATGCATTAACTTATCGAATCAAAATCGATCAGCTTCAACAAACCAACTCAAAATCGAAGTAAATATATTTTTGACATCGCATCCGCACACAAGTAAATCCAAACATTACCAACCTCCTAACAACGAATCCAGCCATTAAACTATCTGCTATATAGACGTTGTCACATAAATGAACTGAAATCGATTTGAAAAACGGGAAAGCACTTGACTTCCAGCGAAAAGCTCTTAAAATACCTTTACTTTGTAACCAGAAATAGAAAACGCAGATATCGACAAAATGAGGGACAGAATCAGAATGCAGGAGCCGATCGAGATGTTGTACTGCGGCGAGGAGCGCGATCGGCGGGAAGGAAGTGCCGTGAACCTCCGCGAACGCCGACAGCTACGTGATCTCCGTTTCGAGCTGCACCGTTCACCACCGCGCCGGATTGCCTGTGCTGAGCCATCTAAGCATCATGCGATGCAGACAGACAAACTGCGTATGTACGTGCAAGTAGTTATCGATCCGGCGAATGGCAATTCCAAGCTGTAAGGAGGTTCTGACGCGGATTTAACAATGACCACACACGAGTCCTCCAACCACGGAGTTCAATGGCGATTATGCCGTATCGTATCACTCAGCTGATTCGATCGCTCTCGCTCAGATCGCATCTTTTCCATTAATTTATTTTCCTTAAAATACTGTGTTTTTCTCTTCGAAAATGCCCTTGCTCCCTTCTTACCCTCGATTTCAGTGAACGCCCCTCATTTTCAGTAATTTCAATAGGACCCCCATTTCACGAAACCGCATCTACAACAATGCAATCTCTTCGAGGATGGATATTTAATTGTTTAAACATCACTAAGAAATAGAAATTATCTTATACCTTATTACATAATACTACATGTCCAAAAATGTCCCCGTCTTTGCTGGCGCCAGGCATACTACCTACCAGTTTTGTTTTAATGAACGTTTTGCATTATTTTCTTCTGCTTGACCTCTTGTGTGTTGTGGAATCTAATTAATTGCAATACCTTTTTAACAAGGTTTGGATTTTTAGCTTTCAATAAAATTGAAGTAACAATCTTAAGTAGCATGCTAAACATAATTAATTTAACAAATCAACATTTACAAGTACACATCACACTATTATCATTAGATTTGCAGCAAGACGCTATCAAATCCAAAGAATTATTACACGCGCACGGCACGCACGAACATAAAACACCCACAATAAACGTAATTATTAATAATAAATAGATGCATCGGTATACTATATATATATATATAACTTCAAGGGCACTTGAGCCTATTTCCGTGTGTCCTTAATCTAGCATAGCATGGGCAGAGGTGTGTGTTCCGTACGTCCCCGGCGGCACACAGTTGCACCTTGCGCAGCAAGTGTTGCACGCTCTGTTGCACAAGTTCTTCCTCCTTGCCTTGCTACACCTCCTTAGACACTGACCCCCACAGTCTGCAATTTTTCGATGTTAATAATAATTATATTCTATGCGTAAACACACATGAATATATATAATAATGCTGTATTATAGCTTTTTAAGAAGATATATATCACCTATTCTGCGATTTGGATGTATGAAGTGTCTCTTCTTGACAAGGCTTTCTTCTAGGTCTCCACCGTCAGCATTCTCCTGAGATCAAACCAATATATATATATATATATATATATATATATATATGCAAAATTAAATTTAAACTCCGATGTGTGTGAGGTGAGTGTGTGTAGAGTGAAGTCACCTTCTCATGAGGGGAGTTCGAAGCACCGTCGATCGAATTTTCATCAGCAAGCACCTGAAGGATATAGAGAAAAGTCAAGAAAACCTAATTCAAATGGCTGTAAATAGAAGATTTGATCTGTAAACAAGACATTAATTAAAGTTAAGGCAAGTTTAGGTGTGTCTTATTACCGAACAGGCCTCTAGGAAGAAAAGGGCTATCAGCAAAAATGCCAGTAACTTATTCATGGTGAGTGATTGATGATGAGTTGTATTATTACTTGACTAAAAATTATTGGAGGGGACGAAGGTTATATATCTGTTTCTGCTATTTATAGAAGGGTTTTCTGCTTGCTTACTACTCCACTCGCTTTTTGCTTACTTGTTTTCATCCATTTATTGATGTTCACATTATGCCGTTTTAATTGTGAAGTTTTATCTCAATCAAATGCATCATTTTCTTCTCGAACTATGTATTACATCTTTCCATCAGCTTTTTTCGCAGAACAGCTGTTGATTCGTTCACTTGCGAGGCCTATCGACAGGTGCAAAAAACTACATAATATATGGTCCCCTTCATAATGCATATATATTTGTCCTTTCATATATTGCAATAGAAGGTGGAAAAGGAAGCAAGGTATCAATATATATATTATATATGTATATATACGTTGATCGGATGGTAAGTATATATCTTCAAGAAAAGCATACATAACATGAACCATGTAACGAATTAAATGACGCGTGTACTACATTACATTACATAAGTGTTGCCCTCTACATATGTTGCCGTAATACAAAAACGCGCACACGCACACACACGTTAGGGTGTGTTTTGGACTTTTTTTAGAGTTTCTATTAGTTGCATGCATGCTTTGAAGTTTGAAGAGTCGTGGTCAGGGAACAGCTGTGCTCACGAGTGTCTTGATCATGCATAAAAAGGATCAAACAAAGAAAGACTACAATGTAAAGTAGCCTAACCACAAATATATTTAAAAATAGTTATATATATGTGTATATATGTATTTATATATTCATGGGCAGTTAGTTCACTCTTTATTATCCTTAACTTTGTTAAACCACATGATGTAGATAAACTAGTCTTTTTCCTTGTTTCTAAATTCCTCGACGTCTAAAATATAGATTTGAAAAATATATATTAGCAAGCACGACAGTAAATATTGATTTCCTTGCACATCTCTTTTCCGATTTTCGGACATCCGCGTAATTTTCCAAGATATTATTGTTGGGCTTAGGCCCATGTTTGTGCCTTTGTTATTTATCCCACACCGGATAGAATAATAAGGCATGGGGGTTTCCTCTCCTATATAAGGAGGGCTATACCCTGATTATAGGTACACCAACACATTAGAAAGTTATGTGTGTTAACAATTAACTCTAGGAAAATTCCTTTTGAGTGAGAGTTTGGGTTAGCGGGTGAAATAACTTTCGGGTCGTGTTGTCGGGTTTGGGTGTAGGCGAGCGTAGAAGAATTGTGTGATTGTAATATTCACATAGTGGATTTTCTGCGGCCTTGTTGCCCTGGTGGTTTTCCCCTCTTCGTTAACAGAGGGTTTTCCACGTTAAATCTTTGTGTTGTTATTTTCTCATGTTTATATTTCCGCGACGGATCTTGGGCGGAATTTCAGTACGGCCGGATTTTCCAACAAGTGGTATCAGACCAAGGTTAAACCTAGTTTGTTCGTGCGGGTGGAGCTAGCGACGGGAGCTTGAGCGCAGAAGGGTTTTCGACAGACGAGTTGCTCTTCGGTTTTCTGCGAAGTTTTTGTTCGCTAATCCACAAGGATGTCCGGAAGTAGGTTCTCAAATCTGGCGAGATTTGAAGTGGAGAAGTTTGACGGAAGAATCAATTTGGCTTGTGGGAAGTGCAAGTCAAAGATGTGTTGATTCAGTCGGGGTTACACAAGGCTTTGAAGGGCAAGGAAGTTCCCAAAGGCGGTGCTACCAGCAGCACTGAGGAAACAGCTAGTGCGAGCAAATCTAGAATGAGCGACAACGATTGGGAGGAACTGGATTTGAGAGCGTGTCTGGCAAAAAATGTTCTTGCAAACGTGCATGGAATTTCGGCGGCAAAAGCGTTATGGGAGAAGCTTGAGGAGTTGTATCAGACTAAAAGCGTCTCGAATCGGGTGTATCTGAAGGAGCAATTTCATACATTGCGGATGTCTGAAGGTCAAAGTATTTCAGATCACTTAAGCGTTCTCAATGGAATCGTCTCGGAGCTGGAATCCATTGGAGTGAAGATTGACGATGAGGACCAGGCGTTGAGACTCATTTGGTCTCTTCCACCATCTTATGAACACATGAACCCGATCTTAATTCATGGGAAGGAGAAGATTGTATTTCTGAAGTCACTGGTAAACTTCGTGCGGAGGAGAGAAGGCTAGATGGTGGACGGAACAATTCACCGGAAGATCAAGCTTTGTACGTCAGTGGCGGAAAGAAGAGGAACTCCAAGGGGAAACAAGCTGCTATTTGCTGGACGTGGGACAATCTGGGCACGTGAAAAGAAATTGTCAGAAAGGTGGAGCAGGTTCGGTAAGCGGCTCCAAGTCGGTAAGTGGGGATACCGACAAAGACGCTAATTTTGTCTCTCTCTCCACGGATGAGTTTTTCTGAGAGAGACAAGGACGTCCTTATGGCATGCGCTAAGTGTCATGAGAGAGGGCGCGTTACTATTAGCGGGTCTGCAGTTTACACACGGGCATTGGTTTGGCTTTGATTCAAGGTGTGGTGGTGAAAATTCGTGTCGATGGCTGATGAACTTCCTGGCAAGCCAAGCGTGGAAGTTGCACCATAGATGTCAGCAAGGTTATTTCGACATGGGCCGAAGAAATGCTTGGATGCCATTCCAAGTGGATATGCTTATGGTGGAGCATGATGGCGGAAGCCATGCGGATCTTCGCTACGTGAAGGTGTCAAGACGGACAAAGTCACAAGGTGGAGGTTGTTGGGCTTAGGCCCATGTTTATGCCTTTGTTATTTATCCCACACCGGATAGAATAATAAGGCATGGGGGGTTCCTCTCCCTATAAGTAGGCTATACCCTGAATTATAGGTACACAACACATTAGAAAGTTATTTGTGTTAACAATTAACTATAGGAAAATTCCTTTGGGTGAGAGTTTGGGTTAGCGGGTGAAATAACTGTCGGGTCGTTGTTGTTGGGTTTTGGGTGTAGGCGAGCGTAGAAGAATTGTGTGATTGTAATATTTTTCTGCGGCCTTGTTGCCCTGGTGGTTTTCCCTCTTCGTTAACAGAGGGTTTTCCACGTTAAATCTTGTGTTGTTATTTCTCCTGTTTATATTTCCGCGGCGGATCTTGGGCGGATTTCGGTACGACCGGATTTCCAACAATTATCTATTTATATTTTTATTTTTGCCGAATGCTATGGGCCTAGTTATTAGAATTCCAAAGCTCAAACTATAACGAGCCCAAAATTGAGTAAGTCGGCCCAGTAATTGGCCCATTTGATTGGCGAAGAAGATGCTTTGCTAGTAATCAACACCTGATGATTGATTGATCGATCGCACAAAACGATGGGAAAGCCACTCGAGGAAATCGCGACGCCGAAGTCTTCGCCGGAACCGTCGACGAGTTCGGCGTCCTCCGAGCTCGAAGGCTCTTCGTCGCAATATTCGGACGAGCAAATTGAATCGTCGTCGGGGACGACGGCGTCGCGACAGAGAACGGAAGAGATTCAGAGGCGACGGCGAAGGAAGTAGAAGGAAACATAGCAGGAAAGACAGAGATAGGCGCGATAAAAGAAGGGAGAAGAGGAAGAAGAAAAAGAGGAGGTACGATTCGAGCGGGGAATCCGATTCCGAGTTGGAAAGTCCTGAGGATGTGGTTAAGTTTATATTGGAGGAGTTTCCTGGAGTTCTGGGGATTTGGAAGCGGTAATTTGTAGAAAATTTTCAGCGTTTTTTACGAGCTACTATCTTATCTTTACTGGAGGGCGGAATATGGTTTATTCTTTAGATTGATTATTCTCTCTTATTGTTCCTTGTGCGACGTTGTAGTTTATGTGCTAGGAGCTAATAGCTGGAAAGCAGAAGTGTTTAATTAAGTTAATAATGTGGAGGAGCTGGGCTTATTTGTGCAATGGCCAATGTAACTTGGAAATGAACCATTTGGGAATCAATAGATTTTTGCTAAGAAATGGTTATCCTAGGCACTGATAGATAAAGGGATTTGAAAACTTTTGTGTTGAGTGTAATGGAATGACTATAATGCCTGAACTTCATAATTTGTAGCGAAATAAATGGCGAGACAGGCTTAGTGTATTCCATTGAATATAAGGTTTTGGGCTTTCTTATAAAATGATGGTTTTGTTTAGCTTTTGCGAATGATCGACGATGGGCAAGCTGTTGACATAAAGGGATTGTCAGAGAAGTCATTGGTAGAGCAACTTCGGAGATTATTTGTCTCATTGGATCTCAAAGAAAAGGGTGACCGAGTCTTTCTGTTGCCTCGCAAAGCTAGCCCAACACTGACATTGTTGGTCCTATACTAGCGTCTCGTCTGAAGCTGCAGGACACTGTTCCTTTAGATTCAGCAACAGATGAAAAGCCTGTGCCGCCAGATACAGAATGTAGAGATGTTGCAGATGACCAAAAGGAAGACCCTATTGCCCAAAAAGAAGGTAACTGCGTTATACATGTTACTACTGATTATCTGAGTCATTCCTGCACTGGGCTGCCTCGTTTACTCACAACCTTATTTCACTGAAAAGTAAATATAAAATTATGTTTGGA
This sequence comes from Craterostigma plantagineum, assembly GCA_027422505.1. Classification (NCBI taxonomy): domain Eukaryota; kingdom Viridiplantae; phylum Streptophyta; class Magnoliopsida; order Lamiales; family Linderniaceae; genus Craterostigma; species Craterostigma plantagineum. The sequence goes on along the minus strand of JAPQWV010000052.1, from coordinate 41,929 downwards.
ATTTGCTTTTGGTTTTTGGTAGGGTCATGGACCTGACTTGCCTTCTGCTGAATTACTCGCTGCTGCTGCCAAACTGACAGAAGCACAAGCTGAAATGAGGTCCGAAGCGGAAGAATATCTATACATATGTTTTGTATTAAAATCATTTTATCTTATCGACTTATGCTTCCTCATGGTCAACAGAGAGGCGGAGATGGATGATGACACTGCGTTATTAGGACTCCACCCCTGCTTTGGTAGCAGAAGCAGGGTCTGCTAATGAAGCAGAACGTTTCGAGGAGGTTTCTCTCTTTTGTTTCAATGTTTTGATCCGTGTTATTTAAAATATTAGTGGAGAGTTTCTTTTGAAGCGTCTATGGGACGGTGCTCGAATAATTGGCTTTCTGCTATATGGTTCAGGTTACAAGAATAGTTGGTGCCGAGGAGAATAGTCCTTATGATGTACTTGGGGTCACAAAAACATGGCCCCTGAAAGCATGAGAAGAGGTACGGATTACGTCAGTAGTTTCTAAATCATTCAAACTTTTTGTGCTTATGGCGTTTCCGCCGTGCGCATATGGTACAACTTTCCAAATATTTGGTTTATGAACGTATTATTTTCTGCTCTTTCAAATTTCGTCAGGACTGGAAGTTGTCTTTAATGATTCATCCCGACAAGTGTTCTCACCCTCAAGCTCACCAAGCGTTTGTGAAGTTGAACAAAGCATTTAAGGACAACAGGATCCTGATAAGGTTAGTATTGCAACCTTCGCAGATTTATGCCTTTTAAAGTTTCGGTCAACTGTATTATTTCTGTCAAAATCTTAATTTAATTTCGTTTATTTAGCGAAAAGCCATAGACGACAAGATAAAGCAAAAGGAGAACAGAAGCATTCCAGGTATCATTTTAACCCACAAACTTTTTTTGGAGCAGATGTTAATTATGTTCAGGCTAACCTTAAGCATTGCACGAGACTGCACAATTTTCTTACTCACCACAATTTTATGAGAACTAATCCTACTCAGGTCGAATTAAAAGCAATGCGCGAGCTGGTGCCAAGTTAGGCGTATTCAAGGTCCTTGCTCTCTTCTTACATTACTCATTTTCATATCTAAAACCTAATCATCTAAACGTAAAATTGGTTGCTGACACAGGCATAGCCATGGAGGGCGATGACCTTCTACTTGCTGAGATGGATGCGAAAGCTGCTCGTACGAGAGATGAAGGATGACTTCATTACCTCCCGAAAGAAAGTAAGTTTCAAGAGCTACTCATTTTCTCATTTATCTCCGATTAGAACTAAGTTATATATGTTTTCTTCAGCCTGGCGTGTCCAGCATTCGACAACTAGTTTTAGTATGAGACAAAGAGGGACGTGTGGTGACACCAGCGCGTGGACAGACACACCTTCAGAAAGAGCTCAAAAGGCGAAGATGAGGTAAGTAACTCTCGCACCGCTTATTTTTCTTTCGACTCGGAAACTAATCAATGAAGATGTCTGAATTCAGGTTTCTTTCTAATATCTGCAGTTATCTAGAAGCTTACAATGAAGCTGCAGCCATAGCTTCGAAGGAGGAATCTGCGGCCGACCCGTCTTTATGCACGCAGCCGTCAATAGCCAAAGAAGCACTGCATTGATCCTTTTTATCAATTGTGGTGATAGATGAAGTTGCCTCTTTAGTATATTAATTGACTATGAAGTTAGCAGCACGGGAACATATGAATTGGGTGACGTGAGTCAGAACAAACCAAATCTAATACTGTGTTAGAAATGAGGTCTTTAACCTAAAATCAATTGGTTGTAGGTGAATTTGACCCACCCAGAAAAAAAAAATAAAAAAAAAAAGATGGGTGAAGTTGACTACTGAGTATATATTAATCGATTACGAAAGATCGACGTGGGATATTTTTATGATCTCACCTGGCCAGGAGCCGCCGTTGTGGTAGCTCCACCTGGTGTTTCTTAGGATCGCATCCCGTTACTATCCTCCACTCGTGGCTCTCGATGGCGGGAAAGGCGATCTTGAGGGGCATGTCGCCGACGAGCTCCTCCCATCGAGACTCGATGAGGTCCATGATGGCGGACGACTGCTCGGGGGTCGCGAGGGAGGAGAGCACGGCACGCAATTCCCCAACGCGAACCACCTGAAGTCCATCCTGGCGGGGCTCACGTTCCCCACGAAGTAGCCTCCGAGGGTCGGCATGAAGTCGAAGACCCACTCCGGGATGGAGTCGGGGATGACGTTGAACTTGTTGACCGCCGTGTGGGAGTACTCCTCCGTCTTGAATCGGTACACGTCGTTCAGCTGCTGGAAGTCAAGCCAGAAGTAGCTCCTCATGTGGTAGCTCAGCGCGTGCAGACGCTTCACGATCCTGTCCACAAACTCCTTTCCCTCCGCGTCGTGCTTCATCATCAGCAAGGCGCACCTCAGTGCCATGAAGAAGAGGGCTTGGATCTCTATGGGATATCCGTAAACTCCCTGCCAATTAAAACTCCGTTATCGTTAAGCAGATAAGTGGGACATCCAAAATAGCCATTAAAGACCAACTGAATCTTCGAATGGATCTGAGTCTAAAAACCCACTGATCCGATGGGTATTATATATAGTCATTTTTGGAATAAGTCCACTTACCATTCTGCGGTCGATCATGGAGCAACCGTCGGCGCACAGAAGGGTCGGGAAAGTGTCGAACCCTTCGGACAGGCACACAGCGCGAGGATTAGCCTCATGCCCTTCTGACACTCTGGAGTTTCGGACAACGTCAAGTCTCCCGTGGACTTGGTGTAGGCGCGGAGGAGGATGATCCACCAGAAGCCAGAGTCGACGGGGGCCACCCTTCCTATCGCGCTCTCCCCGAAGTCCGCCGCCATGGAATCCGTCCTGCGAACGGGTCGTGGAGCACCTTGAAGCTCGCCGGCATGACTCCCTCGCCGAGCTTGAACCTGTCTATCCTCTTCTCCCAACTCTGAAGCTGAAGCGTCTTCAGAAGAAATTCTTCACCACGTCGGGCTCGCCGTTCATCAGGAACGCCAGTCCGCTTGGCACGAAATCTCTCACAAACACCTGAGTTTTTTCAATCGTTTAATAAACTAATTTTATTCGCCAGGAAAACGAAAGGAAAACTTACTGACCTGATCGTAATTTAGGACCTCCTCGGAAGAGTGATCGTAGGCGGCGATGGTGCCGACGGGCTGACCTCGAAAGTAGACCAGTGAGCGTCGGAGGGCTTCCCAGGCTTCGGCGACCATCGGGTGGGGCTGAAAGCAGCTCATTGCGTACGAGCCGGCGGGAGAGTCCAAGCCGACCGCACGGGCGAATAGGCACCGCTTTCGTGGTTGTCTCTTGTTAGGCCGATGGATAGCTCGCTGAGAGACCTTTCGTCGTATGATCTCTGCCTATCTATGCTTAGTTTGGGCTTATTGCTTAGCAGTTTTGAGAGGTTGTAGTCGTCCATTTCCGATAGAGAGCACTGCGAGCTTACGCTTCCGAGGCCTACTTGACCGGCGATTGTTCGACCTTTCGGCCCGTCGAGAATTGGAGTAGTAGCAGTAGCGTCCATTTTATCGGTTTTCAACTTACCAAAATCAATGTATTATATTCTGCATCAAGTGAGTGCATGTAAGCTTATGAATGAGATGAAGAAAAAAGGGTAAACTTTTGAGGCTCAACATGTCAAGAAGGCAAATGCATTGCCACGCTTCCAAGAAAAATAGAGGCTGAGCTATTAGATCCGCAAAATATTCATCGAAAAGAGAAAAACTAACGCAGGTCCGAAGGAGAAATTTTAAGACAATCTAGATGATATATTGCTAGAATGGAAAATGCACAGAAACGCAAAGGTTCTTTGATAAGCGCATCTTAATCTGTGAGTCACTCTACGGATCTAATCTAAGTCTGAGAACATACCTTGAGTAGATTATGCAATAACCTAGCTTTAAGAGCTGTGATTTATTTGTAGTAAATTACGTGAGAGAGTTTACGATGGAAGAAAATGGAGAAGAGAGAAAAGAAGAATCATGGTGGCTGATAATGATAAATTTATAGATCAATGCATCATCCAACCCCAGAAAGGAAAGTGTACATTAGATTTAGATCATAAGTGCGAGAGAAAGAGAGAAATAGAGTAAAAAGAAAATAAAAAAACAAATAAAGACGAGAGATTTAACGTTCCTTTCTTAGAATTGTGATACAAAATTTTATCTAAATTTCTTGTAAATATGCCATGTTACAATCGGATTTGATTTCTTTTTCCTTTTTCTTGATCTTTAAGCCAAATCATGCTTCTTTTATCCTCAAGCAAGATGCAGAATGAATATCGACAGTTTTTCCTATATAAAATATCAATATATTTAGACGAAGTCGCAAATCGACCGAGAATGTAATTTCCGAAAGCATGAAGGCCAAATTTGACGCTAGTGCTTGGAAACAAAGAATGACGAACTATCCTTTTGTTCAATTTAAGCAGAAACCGCCATTATCGACGATTACATCAATAGCGACGATTCAAACGAAGGTCGAAGACTCAACAAAGTTCAAGAGCGTTTTTAAATCGGAAGTCGTTGAAATTTTATTTCTTAGCATTGCCTAACCAACAAATCCATCCCCAACTGTTCCGTTAAAACGCGCAAAGTCGCGCCTATAAACGACACAGAAAAATTCTCCCCCAAATATTCAAATCGAAACCCTAAACCTAGCCTGTGTATAATCGAATCGATGGCGAGAGCAAGCTCCTCGAGACAATCGATCCCTTCCCTCGCCGGAGCCGAAGCCACGGCCACCACCACCGTGACAATTGAAGCTGGGCCGTCCTCCGATCAGCCGCAGATCACGGAATCGCTGGTTTTGAAACTCAGGCGCCCCAAGAAGAAGGTTTCCTGGAAAGAAGGAACCGTGAACAACGAGTTCATGAATAAGAAGAGCTCGAAGAAATGCTGCATATTCCACAAAGAGAAGCCTTTTGACGAGGATGATTCTGATTGCGAAGAAGACGACCACGACGATTGTGGAGGCAAGGGCAAGGATGAAGATCATCACGGAGGAGACGACCCAGGGAATCGTTGCCTCGGAGCATAGTTAGTATGTTTCTATCTCATTATGGATGTTGGTTTTCGCATCCAATTGATATGTGGATTCTTTTCTACCGAAATATTGTAATCACAAAGAGCAAAAATTTATCGACACCCCACGATGTGCGAATTTTGTTTTGGCCATCACATTGACTCTCTGCTTCAGTTGATTGACCCTTTGCATGCAGCAGTAATTGATCAGCAATTGTATGAGTTGGAATCCCAGATTTCTTCGAGGCGATAATTTTCGTTGCTCGTTTTATCATTAAGTTTCATCAGTTGATGAAGCACAAACATGTCCTGCTCGGCCTGCTTAAAATTCTGCCAAAATTACAATCTTGGTTACACAAGTGCTTGCCCAAATGATCACATCGTCATCTTTTGTCAGCGAAACTCATCTCTGTTTATGCAAAACGGAAACCAGCAATGTTACAATTGTAGAATTAATGAGGGATGATGCTAGCAGCTTGTGTGTCGAACAATGTGTATGTTTGTAACGTATTGATGGGAATGTACTGTGAAATGGACATTTGTTTCGATTCGATGATATGCATGAGAATGACTCGTGGTTCTTGGAATTTATGATTTCAGGTCACAGAAAATATTTTTGTTATTGCGATGGCTCGTTCTGAGATCTTCCGTAAGATGGAAACTTTGGGGTGGGAACCGAACTCTGCTTAGCTTCGGCCGTCTGCTAAAACAAGAAGTGAAACTCGCTTTCGTGCTCTAAATGATCGGTTAGAAATGGAGATGTTCAACTTGTTATCATTTATCATCGGTCCTAAATGCAGAATGCTTAATTTGCCAGATTCTGGTGTTGGAAAAATGATAGTATTCATAGAGAAATTTTCTTTTCTTCCTAATGGTCCATCAAGAAAACATGGAAAGAATTTCGACCGTACGATGTTTGATAAATATCTATCATCCATCGTGAGATCAATCATGACGCGTGTCACAATTTTGCTTTAAATAAATACAAAACTCGTGCTGTACTGTTTCTCTATATGTAATGGAGGGATTAATGATTGCACTGCACTCATAGAAGCCCATCTTTTTTATTTTCCCTCTCCGCTGATATTTATTATAAAGCAAGTTAAAAGTCAGTATATTAGGGTTAGAAACGGCAGTAGTAATAGTAACACGATATATGTCATTATAGTTTATACTCGATTTTCCAATGAATGATAATAGCTAACGAAGCATGTCCTTAGTTCTATATACGTGTAAGACTCCGTGCATGAGGAGTTGCCCTGACTCGCGATTTAAGAAATAAATAGAAGTCTATAAAATAAAGAAATGTGATATATTCATTTAATCATGAAAATGCGAAGATAAATACTATTTATAGAAGTTGCAAAATAAGGTATGAAATTCAGGAAGCAACCCTCTTTCCTCGTGAAGGCACTAAAAGCAGCCGCTTATTCGATTAATATATATCTTGTGAATGAATCTTTCTTTCACGTACGTTGAATGTTGTTACATTATCTGCCGAGATTTATGACCACAATCTTTCTCCTCGTCTCACTTGGCCCCCTAAAAACCCGCAAAAATAAAATAAAATAATCGTTGATATTTCTGAAATATAAATCAAGATAGCACTCATCCACACCGGTGAAAAGTTGGGATCCTAATATCTCTATATTTGGCATCTCTATATTTGGCCTCATTACACATATGTCAATTGAAGCCTTGATCGTTTCATATCAAATTAAATAGGACTTCTAGTAAGGATATCATATGTGCAGAAAGGAAGATTCACCTTTTAACTCTAAATTTAATTATAATTTATAACACTACATATAAATTTATGCGACTTCATGACTCTTGTAATCCAAATATATAAGAAATATAATCCCACGTACAATGCATCATTCACTGGGAACACAATAATACTGCATCGTCATCAATGGCCATCAATAACCAATGATGTTCGTATAAAACAAGACTGTGCATATGTTTTTGTCATTCAATGTTTCCCTCTTTTTCTTTCTTCCTCGTAGTTGCTGCTGAACTGTCTCCCCTCTTTCTCTTGTAAGCTAAATGCACTTGTATCATAAAGTTGGTTAGTGCATGAAGTAAGAAAGAGAGAGAGCATTAAAGCATACTATATAAAAAGATTGACAGATCATAGATGAAATGGAGGAGCAGCTGTGTATGTATATCCCTCTCTTCTTCTCTCATTACACAAATATCCAATTAAGGAAAAGCAAAAGAGGACAGATGCGTTGTGTGTCTAATCGCCACGTGCACTGTGGGGGGACGTGGCACGCACTTGGAGTATAAATAAATTTTACCAAATAAAAAAAAGGGAAGGTGGAAGTAATAGCATATAAGGAGTTGAGATCTCAATTCTCATCACCTACATATATTGAGTCGTTTGCTCCTTTGAGTTGTTGGCCCCATATTACTTTTTCTCGTCCGTTGCTTTTTCTTTAAGTGTAATTTCACGCACAGAGAGGGATAGAGAGAGAGATAGAGAGAGTAAAGTGAGAAATAAAGTAAAATAAAAAGACAAGAAAACAATGCTGGATTGTGGTAATGAAGCGGCAGCAGAAGCTTCTGTGGTCGATGGAGAAGGCTTTAAGCTAAGAAACTGTGTCTCTTCTTCTCCAATCACTGTCAAGGTATGGTGGGAAACTCAAGGAGTGCTTTTCATGTTGAGTTAACATCATATGACTATAGTCAGTTAATCATGTGCTGCTTTGCTTGCGATCTTGTCTGAAAAATTGCTTCTTTTTTTATGGCAGTTCGTGGACCTTTCTTACAGTGTCAAGCTGGATAAAGCTAATAATGGTTCGACGAAGCCAAGAATACCCTATAACATAAAAAATATGATCTTTAACACTAGTGGTGCCTCGACGCCGGCAACATCTGACGTGGAAAATCAGAACCCAACAACCGATCATCACCGCCGTCGTCCCCACGATCGTCTTCCCCGCCATCATCAGCAGCGTACGATCTTGAACAGTATTACCGGCGTGGCCAAGCCGGGTCAAATCTTGGCCGTCCTTGGACCATCGGGCAGCGGCAAGTCGACCCTCCTCAACGCCGTCGCCGGTCGCCTCCACCACGGCCACGGACTCGCCGGCACTGTCCTCTTCAACAATCGAAAGCCAACTAAAACGGTCCTCAAGAAAACTGGGTTCGTGGCACAAGACGATGTTTTATACCCTCACTTGACCGTTCGTGAGACCCTCGTTTTCTGCGCACTGTTAAGGTTTGTGTTGTGTTTGCATTGGCTTTAATATACTCGTGCATGTCTGGGTTTTTGTACGAACGAGGGCAATTTCTACGTTAACTATAGCGAAAGCTCTTATATACCTTTTCAATTTTGTAGGTTCGTTTGTTATTCTAATCAAGACTTATACTTTTCTTCTTGTCAGACTCCCAAATTCGATGCCACGTGAGGAAAAGGTCTCCGTGGCCGATCGAGTGATATCTGAGATGGGTTTATCCAAATGCGAGCATACGATCATAGGCAACACATTCGTGCGAGGAATTTCCGGCGGAGAGAGAAAGAGAGTGAGCATAGCTCACGAAATGCTCGTCGACCCCAGCGTCTTGATCCTCGACGAGCCCACCTCAGGCTTGGACGCCACGGCGGCGTACAGGGTGGTGGCGGCTCTGGGTACTCTGGCGGCGAAGGGAAAGACGGTGATTACGTCACTGCACCAGCCGTCTAGTCGTGTATACCAGATGTTCGACGATTTGCTTCTGTTGTCAGAAGGGAGGTGTATATACTTCGGCAAGAGGAGCGAGGCCATGGGCTACTTTGAAACCGTTGGATTCTCGCCGAGCTTCGCCATGAATCCTGCAGATTTCATGCTTGATCTCGCTAACGGTGCGTTTTTTTTGTCCTCATCGAATTAAAGAAGTTTTCGCTTTCACGCCATAAATCTGTTACTATCATATCTTACTATCGCAAACCTTCAACATGCATGTTAGATCAGCCGATTTTGAGGTGCTGAAACGTTCCTCGCATCAACTTGCATGTACGCATTTGCATCACCACACAAAATTGGCAAATTTGTTTTCTTGGGCGATTGGCATTTGCAGTAGGGGTTGATAGATATTTGAATATTGAATAATTCTCTGTGTCTATTCCACATTAATGATGGTACGCAAGTGTGTCTGTGGGACATCAAGATGATAGATCATAAGGACAAGATCAGAAGCTATGCTTAGGAAAAGTCAAGTTTTTTGTTGTGGCCTTCTATCTGTTTAGCAACGTTGTCTCAATTAGCAGAGCCAACTTGTTATTAAAAGATAAATAAAATTTAAGGGTCTACAGGTAACTCTAGCAGGCTCATGTCATGTTGGTGGGCATAACATGAACTAGTGGCTGATTTTGCATGTCTAGTGATGAGGTAAATGCCCATCTGCATTAATCTTTGATGGGACCTATAGACATTGTTAAGTAGTTAAAATTCTAACATGCATGCATCTGTAAGGTGTTTATCTCATTTCGGACGAGATTATGGTTACTAAATTTCCTTATGAGCAATTGCCAGTATTGGTCCATAGACTGAGGAGTGGGTCATACCTATATTTAGAGAAACATCACCCTCTTGACCTTTTTTGTTCATTACAGCAAGGTATAGATTAGTCAGTGTCATGGGCCGCCTTCATTATTGATTTTCATATTGACACTAGCCGATTTTTTTAAAGAGAATTATGCATAGAGTGTTGGACAAGTTGTGTGCAAAATGACATTTCTGAGGGGTGGTTGTGAAAGTGATGCCTCATATAATTGATGTCTGGAAAATTTGTGTCATCGAGTATCAACTAATTGCATAATGGAGTGCACAACTACTACTATTGTAGCTCCTTGCCAAGGCCAGGGGCCGGTGGCAGGGGGTGTTGACAGTTGGGGTGTATGGACTTGTTGAGGTGGGAAAGTGATGAAAAGTCATATGCTAAATGATGCGCCTTACATATTAAAGTGAAAGGTTTTGGCTTTTCTAACTACTACGTGTCCTTAAACTTATGGAATTGTGGACTCATTTTTCCTTTGAGAGCAACTTTATATGCTGTCCACTTTCTACTTTTTTAGATATTCTCTTCCTTTTCTTTTTCCTTTTAGTTTGAGCCAAAAAAAAGCACTCTTTTACACTCATTACCATGGGAAGTCCAAGTAGCGATAGTAATGTTGGAGGTGATGAAATCTGCTTAAATTACTCGTATTTGGTTAAGAGTTCAAAGGGTTCTTGATATTAACCGTGTTAGAAATAGTATGGTGCTTTAGTAATAATCTATAAGAATCTAAGGATGCATTACATAGTCATCCATGTTTCCCCTTGATTCTTGAAGATCATGACAGCCAGGTTATGTCCCGCATGTGATGCGACCTATGATTTAAAAAAGTCTATATCCCACTTTATATGACGGGAAATGGGAAATCAAATTATTTGATTAGACGATTTATGGGGTCACAAATCTTGGGAGAAAAATGGCGTGATTGTGTTGACTAATTACTGAAGTGATCATTGTACTAGAGAAAGTGACATGTTATGCATTTTCCTTGAAATGAGCATCTTCCATATCCGTGAGTACTTGCTGGTATATATGTGTTTACATAGGAGTGGAGAAGTATAATGTAGGTGTGGCCACTCATTACGGTAGTCAACCTCCATACTCCTTTATAACTTCTATGGATGATGATGATGATGAAGATAATAGATAACTGTATTAAGTCCTGCCCATCTTTCATTACAACAGATAAGGGATGCACAAAGACTGTCATGTAGCTATTGAGAAGTTGATTCTTTGGCTTTTAACTTAAAGACAGACCTGTGAAAGAACATAGTTATTTTTGGATATGATGAGTAGTCATTCCATTGGTTGATAATAAGGTTAAATAACCAGCTGATATTCGGTCATTTGTTCTAAGGTGGTCCTCTTGAGAGCACTGAACAAAGAAATAAGAGGTGGGATTTTATGGGATAGTTGACAAGTAGACGCCATCTAAAGCTACTATCTATTTTAAATGGTTGAGGGAATATCATGGCCTTTCCTTAGCTAATAATATATGTTGCTTCAGCAACCGAGCCTTCCGAATAAAGGCTAATACTACGTGCATTATTTATTATTGCCAGAGTTTCTGCTGTCAAATGGCTTGTGTGGTGGCCCTAAATGCACTAAGCAGCACTATCAGTTTAGTGGGCTACTCCCACGCCTCACTAGCAACATAGAACACTACCATTAAGCTCATATCTAATGCTCAAAAGTATATTAAAATATCTGATTCTGGGCGCCCATTCCGTTTTTGATTTGTCGATTTTTAGTTGTCTAAAACGACCCTCGTTTTATATGCAGGCGTGTGCCACTTAGATGGTTCGAGCGACGCAGATCAGCCCAACAACGTCAGGCAAGCCCTCGTCTCCTCTTACAACAACTTACTAGCTCCAAGGGTCAAAGCAGACTGCACCAACACACCATGTCCAATGACAAGAGAAAGCTCGCCGACTCTCCACCACCACAGCACCACAACCACCACCACGTGGCTCAACCAATTCACAATCCTACTCCGAAGAAACCTAAAGGAGCGAAGGCACGAAACGTTCAACTCCCTAAGAGTCTTCCACGTAACTGTAGCCTCGATCCTAGCAGGCTTCATGTGGTGGCACAACGACTACCGTGATATTCAAGACCGCTTGGGACTACTGTTCTTCATCTCCCTATTCTGGGGGGTACTTTCGTCTTTCAACGCGGTCTTCGCATTCCCCCAAGAACGGGCGGTTTTCGTCAAGGAAAGGGCCTCGGCGATGTACACGCTGTCATCCTACTTCATGGCTAGGATCACGAGCGACCTGCCCATGGAGCTCATCTCCCAACTCTGTTCCTCACCATAGTGTATTGGATGACGGGCCTCAAGCCCGAGCTGTACTCCTTTCTGCTGACGCTCGTCATACTATTGGGCTATGTGCTTGTCTCCCAAGGGCTCGGGCTGGCCCTCGGGGCCATGATCATGGACTCGAAGAAGGCCTCGACTATGGTAACTGTGATAATGCTTGCCTTCGTCTTGACCGGCGGGTATTATGTGCATAAGGTGCCGGGATTTATGGCTTGGATAAAGTACGTATCTACTACGTTTTATAGCTACAGGCTGCTTATAAATGTGCAGTATGGAGATGGTGAGAGTTTGTCGTCTTTGCTGGGCTGTGGCATCGGGCGTGGTAATAAGGCTGTGTGTAAGTTTGTCGAGGAAGACGTTTGTGGGCAGATTACGCCTTGGACGAGCGTTGGAGTGTTGGCGGTTATGTTCGTTGGTTATAGGCTTTTGGCTTATGTTGCGTTGAGGCGTACTACGGCATGAGAGAGATGGGTTCTTTTTTTTTATTCTGAGCTAACTGTAATATATAGTCGGATTATAGGAGTTCCAATCATCAAAAAAGTGTAAAGATCAATGGTAAGAACGTCCCAAGTATTTGCTTTCTTCCTCATGGTTGTAGGAATTGGGTTAAACTTTGAACTACATGGAAATGACTCAAATAATCTGGGATTTCATTTCATGAGAAGATAGTGATATTGAAAACAACAAACACTACGATATTAATTATACGAAAGCTCTTTTTTAAAGGAAATTTCTCTGGAAAGAACCAGAAGCAAACCTCGAAGTTAAGCCCTGGGACATATTCTCTGGGTCGAGCTTAACGTTTTGCCTTCCCGCGGTTAAATCTTTCTCGCGATCCCAAGGCTTCCATGGATGCTTACCTTCCCAATCTTCTTTAGACTCCGAAGAAGAAGGCCCTTGTTGTTTCGATTTCTTCTTCGATCGATGGTTGTTCTTGGCTGTTTCTAGATGCTTCTCGACGAGCGATTTCGATCGATCCACCAGTTCGGCATCCGTATTTGATCTGATCTTTTCTTCCTCCTTCGAAGCTATGGCTGCAGCTTCATTGTAAGCTTCTAGATAACTGCAGATATTAGAAAGAAACCTGAATTCAGACATCTTCATTGATTAGTTTCCGAGTCGAAAGAAAAATAAGCGGTGCGAGAGTTACTTACCTCATCTTCGCCTTTTGAGCTCTTTCTGAAGGTGTGTCTGTCCACGCGCTGGTGTCACCACGTCCCTCTTTGGATCTCATACTAAAACTAGTTGTCGAATGCATGGACACGCCAGGCTGAAGAAAACATCATATATAACTTAGTTCTAATCGGAGATAAATGAGAAAATGAGTAGCTCTTGAAACTTACTTTCTTTCGGGAGGTAATGAAGTCATCCATTCATCTCTCGTACGAGCAGCTTTCGCATCCATCTCAGCAAGTAGAAGGTCATCGCCCTCCATGGCTATGCCTGTGTCAGCAACCAATTTTACGTTTAGATGATTAGGTTTTAGATATGAAAATGAGTAATGTAAGAAGAGAGCAAAGACCTTGAATACGCCTCCACTGGGCAGCCTCGCGCATTGCTTTTAATTCGACCTGAGTAGGATTAGTTCTCAATAAAATTGTGGTGAGTAAGAAAATTGTGCAGTCTCGTGCAATGCTTAAGGTTTAGCCTGAACATAATTAACATCTGCTCCAAAAAAATTTTGTGGGTTAAAATGATACCTGGAATGCTTCTTGTTCTTCCTTTTGCTTTATCTTGTCGTCTATGGCTTTTCGCTAAATAAACGAAAATTAAATTAGATTTTGACAGAAATAATACAGTTGACCGAAACTTTAAAAGGCATAAATCTGCGAAGGTTGCAATACTAACCTTATCAGGATCCTGTAAGTCCTTAAATGCTTTGTTCAACTTCACAAACGCTTGGTGAGCTTGAGGGTGAGAACACTTGTCGGGATGAATCATTAAAGACAACTTCCAGTACCTGAAGAAATTTTGAAAGAGCAGAAAATAATACGTTCATAAACCAAATATTTGGAAAGTTGTAACCATATGCGCACGGCGGAAACGCCATAAGCACAAAAAGTTTGAATGATTTAGAAACTACTGACGTAATCCGTACCTCTTCTTCATGCTTTCAGGGGCCATGTTTTTGTTGACCCCAAGTACATCATAAGGACTATTCTCCTCGGCACCAACTATTCTTGTAACCTGAACCATATAGCAGAAAGCCAATTATTCGAGCACCGTCCCATAGACGCTTCAAAAGAAACTCTCCACTAATATTTTAAATAACACGGATCAAAACATTGAAAGACAAAAGAGAGAAACCTCCTCGAAACGTTCTGCTTCATTAGCAGACCCTGCTTCTGCTACCAAAGCAGGGGGTGGAGGTCCTATAAATAACGCAGTGTCATCATCCATCTCCGCCTCTCTGTTGACCATGAGGAAGCATAAGTCGATAAGATAAAATGATTTTAATACAAAACATATGTATAGATATTCTTCCGCTTCGGACCTCATTTCAGCTTGTGCTTCTGTCAGTTTGGCAGCAGCAGCGAGTAATTCAGCAGAAGGCAAGTCAGGTCCATGACCCTACCAAAAACCAAAAGCAAATTCCAAACATAATTTTATATTTACTTTTCAGTGAAATAAGGTTGTGAGTAAACGAGGCAGCCCAGTGCAAGAATGACTCAGATAATCAGTAGTAACATGTATAACGCAGTTACCTTCTTTTTGGGCAAATAGGGTCTTCCTTTTTGTCATCTGCAACATCTCTACATTCTGTATCTGGCGGCACAGGCTTTTCATCTGTTGCTGAATCTAAAGGAACAGTGTCCTGCAGCTTCAGACGAGACGCTAGTATAGGACCAACAATGTCCAGTGTTGGGCTAGCTTTGCGAGGCAACAGAAAGACTCGGTCACCCTTTTCTTTGAGATCCAATGAGACAAATAATCTCCGAAGTTGCTCTACCAATGACTTCTCTGACAATCCCTTTATGTCAACAGCTTGCCCATCGTCGATCATTCGCAAAAGCTAAACAAAACCATCATTTTATAAGAAAGCCCAAAACCTTATATTCAATGGAATACACTAAGCCTGTCTCGCCATTTATTTCGCTACAAATTATGAAGTTCAGGCATTATAGTCATTCCATTACACTCAACACAAAAGTTTCAAATCCCTTTATCTATCAGTGCCTAGGATAACCATTTCTTAGCAAAAATCTATTGATTCCCAAATGGTTCATTTCCAAGTTACATTGGCCATTTGCACAAATAAGCCCAGCTCCTCCACATTATTAACTTAATTAAACACTTCTGCTTTCCAGCTATTAGCTCCTAGCAACATAAACTACAACGTCGCACAAGGAACAATAAGAGAGAATAATCAATCTAAAGAATAAACCATATTCCGCCCTCCAGTAAAGATAAGATAGTAGCTCGTAAAAAACGCTGAAAATTTTCTACAAATTACCGCTTCCAAATCCCCAGAAACTCCAGGAAACTCCTCCAATATAAACTTAACCACATCCTCAGGACTTTCCAACTCGGAATCGGATTCCCCGCTCGAATCGTACCTCCTCTTTTTCTTCTTCCTCTTCTCCCTTCTTTTATCGCGCCTATCTCTGTCTTTCCTGCTATGTTTCCTTCTACTTCCTTCGCCGTCGCCTCTGAATCTCTTCCGTTCTCTGTCGCGACGCCGTCGTCCCGACGACGATTCAATTTGCTCGTCCGAATATTGCGACGAAGAGCCTTCGAGCTCGGAGGACGCCGAACTCGTCGACGGTTCCGGCGAAGACTTCCGGCGTCGCGATTTCCTCGAGTGGCTTCCCATCGTTTTGTGCGATCGATCAATCAATCATCAGGTGTTGATTACTAGCAAAGCATCTTCTTCGCCAATCAAATGGGCCAATTACTGGGCCGACTTACTCAATTTTGGGCTCGTTATAGTTTGAGCTTTGGAATTCTAATAACTAGGCCCATAGCATTCGGCAAAAATAAAAATATAAATAGATAATTGTTGGGAAATCCGGTCGTACCGAAATTCCGCCCAAGATCCGCCGCGGAAATATAAACAGGAGAAAATAACAACACAAAGATTTAACGTGGAAAACCCTCTGTTAACGAAGAGGGAAAAACCACCAGGGCAACAAGGCCGCAGAAAAATATTACAATCACACAATTCTTCTACGCTCGCCTACACCCAAAACCCAACAACAACGACCCGACAGTTATTTCACCCGCTAACCCAAACTCTCACCCAAAGGAATTTTCCTATAGTTAATTGTTAACACAAATAACTTTCTAATGTGTTGTGTACCTATAATTCAGGGTATAGCCCTACTTATATAGGAGAGGAAACCCCCATGCCTTATTATTCTATCCGGTGTGGGATAAATAACAAAGGCATAAACATGGGCCTAAGCCCAACAACCTCCACCTTGTGACTTTGTCCGTCTTGACACCTTCACGTAGCGAAGATCCGCATGGCTTCCGCCATCATGCTCCACCATAAGCATATCCACTTGGAATGGCATCCAAGCATTTCTTCGGCCCATGTCGAAATAACCTTGCTGACATCTATGGTGCAACTTCCACGCTTGGCTTGCCAGGAAGTTCATCAGCCATCGACACGAAATTTCCACCACACACCTTGAATCAAAGCCAAACCAATGCCCGTGTGTAAACTGCAGACCCGCTAATAGTAACGCGCCCTCTCTCATGACACTTAGCGCATGCCATAAGGACGTCCTTGTCTCTCTCAGAAAAACTCATCCGTGGAGAGAGAGACAAAATTAGCGTCTTTGTCGGTATCCCCACTTACCGACTTGGAGCCGCTTACCGAACCTGCTCCACCTTTCTGACAATTTCTTTTCACGTGCCCAGATTGTCCCACGTCCAGCAAATAGCAGCTTGTTTCCCCTTGGAGTTCCTCTTCTTTCCGCCACTGACGTACAAAGCTTGATCTTCCGGTGAATTGTTCCGTCCACCATCTAGCCTTCTCTCCTCCGCACGAAGTTTACCAGTGACTTCAGAAAATACAATCTTCTCCTTCCCATGAATTAAGATCGGGTTCATGTGTTCATAAGATGGTGGAAGAGACCAAATGAGTCTCAACGCCTGGTCCTCATCGTCAATCTTCACTCCAATGGATTCCAGCTCCGAGACGATTCCATTGAGAACGCTTAAGTGATCTGAAATACTTTGACCTTCAGACATCCGCAATGTATGAAATTGCTCCTTCAGATACACCCGATTCGAGACGCTTTTAGTCTGATACAACTCCTCAAGCTTCTCCCATAACGCTTTTGCCGCCGAAATTCCATGCACGTTTGCAAGAACATTTTTTGCCAGACACGCTCTCAAATCCAGTTCCTCCCAATCGTTGTCGCTCATTCTAGATTTGCTCGCACTAGCTGTTTCCTCAGTGCTGCTGGTAGCACCGCCTTTGGGAACTTCCTTGCCCTTCAAAGCCTTGTGTAACCCCGACTGAATCAACACATCTTTGACTTGCACTTCCCACAAGCCAAAATTGATTCTTCCGTCAAACTTCTCCACTTCAAATCTCGCCAGATTTGAGAACCTACTTCCGGACATCCTTGTGGATTAGCGAACAAAAACTTCGCAGAAAACCGAAGAGCAACTCGTCTGTCGAAAACCCTTCTGCGCTCAAGCTCCACCCGTCGCTAGCTCCACCGCACGAACAAACTAGGTTTAACCTTGGTCTGATACCACTTGTTGGAAAATCCGGCCGTACTGAAATTCCGCCCAAGATCCGTCGCGGAAATATAAACATGAGAAAATAACAACACAAAGATTTAACGTGGAAAACCCTCTGTTAACGAAGAGGGGAAAAACCACCAGGGCAACAAGGCCGCAGAAAATCCACTATGTGAATATTACAATCACACAATTCTTCTACGCTCGCCTACACCCAAAACCCGACAACAACGACCCGAAAGTTATTTCACCCGCTAACCCAAACTCTCACTCAAAAGGAATTTTCCTAGAGTTAATTGTTAACACACATAACTTTCTAATGTGTTGGTGTACCTATAATCAGGGTATAGCCCTCCTTATATAGGAGAGGAAACCCCCATGCCTTATTATTCTATCCGGTGTGGGATAAATAACAAAGGCACAAACATGGGCCTAAGCCCAACAATAATATCTTGGAAAATTACGCGGAATGTCCGAAAATCGGAAAAGAGATGTGCAAGGAAATCAATATTTACTGTCGTGCTTGCTAATATATATTTTTCAAATCTATATTTTAGACGTCGAGGAATTTAGATAACAAGGAAAAAGACTAGTTTATCTACATCATGTGGTTTAACAAAGTTAAGGATAATAAAGAGTGAACTAACTGCCCCATGAATATATATAAATACATATATACACATATATATAACTATTTTTAAATATATTTGTGGTTAGGCTACTTTACATTGTAGTCTTTCTTTGTTTGATCCTTTTTATGCATGATCAAGACACTCGTGAGCACAGCTGTTCCCTGACCACGACTCTTCAAACTTCAAAGCATGCATGCAACTAATAGAAACTCTAAAAAAAGTCCAAACACACACCCTAACGTGTGTGTGCGTGTGCGCGTTTTTGTATTACGGCAACATATGTAAGAGGCAACACTTATGTAATGTAATGTAGTACACGCGTCATTTAATTCGTTACATGGTTCATGTTATGTATGCTTTTCTTGAAGATATATACTTACCATCCGATCAACGTATATATACATATATAATATATATATTGATACCTTGCTTCCTTTTCCACCTTCTATTGCAATATATGAAAGGACAAATATATATGCATTATGAAGGGGACCATATATTATGTAGTTTTTTGCACCTGTCGATAGGCCTCGCAAAGTGAACGAATCAACAGCTGTTCTGCGAAAAAAGCTGATGGAAAGATGTAATACATAGTTCGAGAAGAAAATGATGCATTTGATTGAGATAAAACTTCACAATTAAAACGGCATAATGTGAACATCAATAAATGGATGAAAACAAGTAAGCAAAAAGCGAGTGGAGTAGTAAGCAAGCAGAAAACCCTTCTATAAATAGCAGAAACAGATATATAACCTTCGTCCCTCCAATAATTTTTAGTCAAGTAATAATACAACTCATCATCAATCACTCACCATGAATAAGTTACTGGCATTTTTGCTGATAGCCCTTTTCTTCCTAGAGGCCTGTTCGGTAATAAGACACACCTAAACTTGCCTTAACTTTAATTAATGTCTTGTTTACAGATCAAATCTTCTATTTACAGCCATTTGAATTAGGGTTTTCTTGACTTTTCTATATCACTTCAGGTGCTTGCTGATGAAAATTCGATCGACGGTGCTTCGAACTCCCCTCATGAGAAGGTGACTTCACTCTACACACACTCACCTCACACACATCGGAGTTTAAATTTAATTTTGCATATATATATATATATATATATATATATATATATTGGTTGATCTCAGGAGAATGCTGACGGTGGAGACCTAGAAGAAAGCCTTGTCAAGAAGAGACACTTCATACATCCAAATCGCAGAATAGGTGATAATATATCTTCTTAAAAAGCTATAATACAGCATTATTATATATATTCATGTGTGTTTACGCATAGAATATAATTATTATTAACATCGAAAAATTGCAGACTGTGGGGGTCAGTGTCTAAGGAGGTGTAGCAAGGCAAGGAGGAAGAACTTGTGCAACAGAGCGTGCAACACTTGCTGCGCAAGGTGCAACTGTGTGCCGCCGGGGACGTACGGAAACACACACCTCTGCCCATGCTATGCTAGATTAAGGACACACGGAAATAGGCTCAAGTGCCCTTGAAGATATATATATATATAGTATACCGATGCATCTATTTATTATTAATTAATTACGTTTATTGTGGGTGTTTTATGTTCGTGCGTGCCGTGCGCGTGTAATAATTCTTTGGATTTGATAGCGTCTTGCTGCAAATCTAATGATAATAGTGTGATGTGTACTTGTAATGATGTGATTTGTTAATTAATTATGTTTAGCATGCTACTTAAGATTGTTACTTCAATTTTATTGAAAGCTAAAAATCCAAACCTTGTTAAAAAGGTATTGCAATTAATTAGATTCCACAACACACAAGAGGTCAAGCAGAAAGAATAATGCAAAACGTTCATTACAAAACTGGTATGGTATAGTATGCCTGGCGCCAGCAAAGACGGGGACATTTTTGGACATGTAGTTATGTAATAAGGTATAAGATAATTTCTATTTCTTAGTGATGTTTAAACAATTAAATATCCATCCTCGAAGAGATTGCATTGTTGTAGATGCGGTTTCGTGAAAATGGGGGGTCCTATTTGAAATTACTGAAAATGATGGGGCGTCAAATTTCAAGGGCATTTTCGTCAGAAGACAAAACACGTGATTTTACAGGAAGCTGAATAAATTAATGGAAAAACCAATCTTCCTTGTTTTCTATCTGAGCGGAGAGCGATCGAATCAGCTGAGTGATACGATACGGCATAATCGCCATTGAACTCCGTTGGTTGGAGGACTCGTGTGTGGTCATTGTTAAATCCGCGTCAGAACCTCCTTACAGCTTGGAATTGCCATTCGCCGGATCGATAACTACTTGCACGTACATACGCAGTTTGTCTGTCTGCATCGCATGATGCTTAGATGGCTCAGCACAGGCAATCCGGCGCGGTGGTGAACGGTGCAGCTCGAAACGGAGATCACGTAGCTGTCGGCGTTCGCGGAGGTTCACGGCACTTCCTTCACCGCCGATCGCGCTCCTCGCCGCAGTACAACATCTCGATCGGCTCCTGCATTCTGATTCTGTCCCTCATTTTGTCGATATCTGCGTTTTTCTATTTCTGGTTACAAAGTAAAGGTATTTTAAGAGCTTTTCGCTGGAAGTCAAGTGCTTTCCCGTTTTTCAAATCGATTTCAGTTCATTTATGTGACAACGTCTATATAGCAGATAGTTTAATGGCTGGATTCGTTGTTAGGAGGTTGGTAATGTTTGGATTTACTTGTGTGCGGATGCGATGTCAAAAATATATTTACTTCGATTTTGAGTTGGTTTGTTGAAGCTGATCGATTTTGATTCGATAAGTTAATGCATGATATTAAAGTTGCATTGCTTGTAGTTTTTGTTCAATTGGCTTAGAAAATGTCGCGTCGTAATTTGACTTCTATAGTTGAGATCATTATTTGTTGCCGGATTATAGTTATGATTTCGTTGGAATCTTAGTTATTCTGTAGAGATTTCGTCAAAAGTCGATTGATTAGGCTACCTTATTTCGTTCTTTGTTAGGAGGGGAAACAAGTGCATACAAAGCTCAAGATGACGAATTGGGTGATGACAAAGAATTTCTTTTGGATATCAAGGAAATACAGCGAACCAGTGAGCTAAAGTTTGGTCGTGGATCCGTAACGCATGCCGGCGATTCACGGTACTGGGACAAGGATGATAGAAGAAGAGATGAAGATTATAGTGAGGAGGAATCAGAACGTTCTCGAAATGACTCTACGAATGAGGATGACACGCGTGAAGTAAATAAAAGTACGAGTTCTCACTTTGACCAGTCTCATGCTTCCTCGGATCACAGAGGAAATGGCTTATACAATGAGGCTGGACGTAATGAACTGAAAAAGTATGAAGCACAATATGAGGCCTCTTTAAAGAATGCGAGTGGCAGCGGGGACCATCACTCTGAGGATATTGATGAAAATGACGAATATGATGATGGTATTGACTTTCAGGATGATAGTATGGAACATTTTGACTATGGTAATGATCAAGGGGAAGAATCTGATGTCACAAAACCCCAAAACGTTGACATTGAACGGGATGAAAACACTTTTACTGATACATACCACGAAGGATCTCAATCAGATGCCCAGCATGAGAAGGTTAATGCAGATTCAGGACATATCAGTAGCACAGAAGGCCAACCTGGTCGAAAGGTGATTCCTGGTAGACACTCAGGTTCCAAAAAGAAGTCAAAACGTCGAAGATTCTCTGGTAAGGATATGGTCCCTTAATAGAGCTTCCTCGAAATTTGGGGATGAAGGACCAATCTTTCACTCGTTTGTAATTCAATATCCTTTGGTTACGGTAGTGATTTCTTTTCAATTATGCTCTTCTTTAGACTGTAAAGTTGCATCAAAACTTTGTGGTTCAACTATGGTTGAATTCAGCACCAAGTGCTATACCATATGAAACTTTTAATGGATGATGAGTCAAGATTGTTGAAAATGTTAAACTTTAACCTGATTCTATTCCTATGTCTGTCACTTGTCTCTGTTCAGTCGGCAGATTGCTCACCTGCATCCTTCTTATCTTTCCCCTTTCCTATCCGTACATATGTTAACAATCTTGTTACCAATTAATGCCAAATTTCATTCTCTATCTTTGTTGTATCTCTTTCTGGTTTGGATTTATATGCCGGTACTCAATATTCTCAGGTTGTGCAATGAAAGTTCTGAATTCCAGCACACTAATTGTCGAGCCTTTAGAAAGTCGAAAATTTGCAAGATTCTCCTTACAGTATACACAGAGAGAAGAGAAGCCTGTTGAAATGGAAAACTGGGAACCTAGGTTTGCTGGCCATCAGAATTTGAGAGAAAGGGAAGAATCATTTGTTGCTCACGATCAGAAGATCAACTGTGGCTTTGTCCAAGGTCCTAAAGGGTTTCCAAGTACAGGATTTGATTTGGCAGAAGATGATGCAAAATACATTAGTAGCTGTCACATTGCTGTTTCTTCGTGCATTTTCGGAAATTCTGATCGGTTGAGATCACCGATAGGAAAGACGGTACTACTTTTCTCCTATTCTCTATCTCTTAGTACCACTGTGGTTAACAAATGGCTAACGCACAGCTTTCCTGTCAACTATTAACATATTACTATAACACAATTCAGACATCTCCGTTATTATTTCTGTCCTGGTACGAGGTGTCCGTTGTTTATATGTATGGCAAACTGCTTTTGCTGTTGTGATGCTGACTACATTTTAGAACATTCTACTGTTAGTTTCTTGAGATTGAAGAGGTTTTCTACTAACGATAACTAGAGCGAACGTTAAACTTAAGACAAGATTTAGCCTGAGTATTTCAACAATCTTGAAAATTATACATTTCCCATGTTAGTGCAGTCATGACATTCAGAGAACAGAAGGTGTATGACCAATATCATTGTTCACTTTCGTAGACAACTCTTATCGTCAATTATTCCAATTTCAAAATGTCACATCCCCTTTAAACTTAGGTCTCTCGCCTGTCAAGGAAAAATGTATGCTTTGTCATGTTCACGGATGAAGTAACTCTGCTAACTCTTTCATCGGAAGGCCAAATGCCTGATATGATGGGCTTCATTGGATTGTGGAAGATTGTGGTGGTGAAGAATCTTCCATATGCTGACATGCGGAGAGTTGGCAAAATTCCAAAGTTTCTGTCTCACCGGCTCTTTCCTTCAGCCCGGTAAGGAATCTTGCTTGGAAACTTGTTTCTTATGGTTGTTTCTTAAAATTGACAGGTTCTATATGCATGCATTTTTCAATTGAACTCAATTTTTACTTTGTATGGATATTGTACTTCAGATACTCAATCTGGTTAGACAGCAAATTACGCCTTCAACTCGATCCACTGGTCATCTTGGAATATTTCCTGTGGCGAAAAGGTAATGAATACGCCATATCCAATCACTATGATCGCCACTGTTTATGGGACGAAGTTGGACAAAACAAGAGGCTCAATAAGTACAATCACAGCATGATAGACCGACAATTTGCATTTTATCAAGCTGATGGGATGAAAAAATTCAATGCATCAGATCCAAAGAAGCTTCTTCCAAGCAGTATGACTTGCCCAATTTTGCTTAGTAAAAAATTCAAATATAATATTCTGCCCACCTTGCTTTGTATTTGTGCATGATTTGTTGACTTTTTGCAGATGTACCCGAGGGTTCCTTCATTGTCAGGGCTCACACTCCAATGTCAAATTTGTTCTCCTGCCTTTGGTTTAATGAAGTCGATCGATTTACTCCTCGTGACCAGCTAAGTTTTGCGTATACATATCACAAGTTGAGGAGGAAGAATCCCGAGAAAATGTTTTATCTCAATATGTTTAAGGTGCTAAGACTCATTCTAACTGAGAGCATAAAATCTTTTAATCACCTTGGTTATATTCAGATACATAATAATATTTGTTTTCGTAGGACTGTGAGAGAAGAAAAATTGCTAAACTGTACCGTCACAGATCCGAGGAGAAGAGAAACCTTCCCCAGAATGAGACAGAGTAGTTCGTTCGAAGGTGATTCTGTCTAAAAGTCATGTTGCTTTTCCTCTCCAAATGTGCCAAATTGCTGCAGATTTGCAACCAACTGGTGCCATATGGTGTAAATGACAATATTCATACAAAGAATGAGTAAAGCGTACTGATTTCCTCAACCATGTTCGAGCATACAAGGTGAGTTTTGTTGGCCCTCTTCAAAATCGCTTGAAAGAACGAACATAGCATGTAAACCATATAGGTGTTCTATAGCCTCAAATTCATGTGTCATTGATTAAAGAAAGGATTGTCATCTTTGTCGTACTGTTTTTTAACATATTATTGTCGTCACCATTCTTGGGCGAGGGAACTTCTGTTGGGTTATACAATTATTTGCATGGATCAGGCATTATCTTTTTGCTGCATCATTGTCTAAGTACATTCGATCTCCAAAAAACAGGAAACCATATACAATTTGCATTCCCACACATTGTCTTTTTCTGAGCTAACGATTTAGCCCTTCCCTTCATTCCTCGATTGAACGCCAGAACCATACATATTGATAAACACCTTCTTCAGCTCTTTGATGAGTATCACCATGCTCTGATTCTTAATCTTCCCAGAAAGACTCATTTGGCTATTGGCCTTAGACAGCTTTAAGGTTCTAACACACCTCACTTGAACCTTCCCATCTGGCGACGCCGGCGAAGCATCGAACTTCCCCACGCTTCCCATACTTCGTTCGTCGTTCAAATTCTCCCACAAAACGTCCATTCTCTCCTCTTCGTCGTCGAAATCGATCTCATCGTCGTAGATACTCTTCTGATCTCTAACACATATGTCCTCGAATTCTTGAAACGAGCGCAGCTTCAACTGATTCGCTCCCTTTTCTGCTTCTTTCTTATTACCACCTATGAGTGTTTGCTCGGGTTTGTTATTCCATAGAGGGGGCGACTCGACAAAGCATGCCTGCGAATCGGAGATTGTAATGGGGAAGCTGAAATCTCCCTGTAATGATGCATTGGCCATTGAGGAAAGGCCTTTGGGGAGGTTGGGTGTTTTTAATTATGCTATGGTTGGGTTGGGGATGGAAGTGAATGTGTAGTTAGTTGTCTTGTAATAGTTTAGTTCAACGGCTACGACTTTGTTTTTTAATGGCGTCGATGTGCAAGTGTAGGTTGGAACCTAGGCGGGGGCCCCACCAAACTCGATACTATTAGAGACGACGTGGTGATAATTTGTACAAAGCTCGAAAACAAATTCTCTTACAAAGCGTATTTGGACCAACTACTATTTATTTATTTGGATGATTCTTCCATGGGTCTATGATTAATGGGAGGAGGCGGGATGCAATTGAACCAAATATACTATGCTCACCAAACTCTATTATTGTGTTTTATATATTCGTGAACTTTTGAAATAGCATTTCTTGGGGTAGTTTTTTAGGTGGTCTATTTCACAACGTCGGCAACAGCCTAGTAGTAGTTTATTTAAAAATATATAAAATATATGTCTTTATTGGGCCGGAAATTAAAATGGGTCGCACCTTAAAGATGGGCCCCCATGAAACGGTTTCGGAGCCCACAATATGCTTTGTCCACGATTATTAGTTTATTATATTACTATTCAAACAAATAGGATTGATGAGAAAGCGACTGTTCAGAGTCAATAGTCAATATTAATGGATTACCACAAGCTCCAGCAAATTATTTATGAATATAATTGTTATTACTATGATAAGATTAAAAATTAATATCATATCAACAGAGTCATCAAAACATAGCTGACCTGGCAATCTTAATGCGATCCACATTTTTACGTCCTAGCCACGATTTCCTATAACGAAAACATTTATGATTCCATTCCATTCAAGCAATCATGATGATAAAATTATAGAGAAAAACTTATTTTAGTTAGTTATTATTATATCAGATCACTGTCATATTTATTCCACTTTCCCTTGAAATCCTATTTGATCCTCCCACCATCACTTTTGTTTCCCTGAATTCCTCGTCGCATGTGATGTTTATGCTTCGTTTGCAATCGAATAGATCCATTGCATGTTAGATCCTCAATCGTGTTTTGAGGGTGGATCAATTATTAGTTTCGAGTGTGGATAATATCATATACGTTGGAATATTCGAATAGCCTACGAAAAGAACATACAGTTTTCAGGCGATATTTGTTCGACGTTCAGCTATTGGCGGTTTGCGTTTGCTTCTCACGTCGGTTTGCTTTCGTAATTAGTCGATATCCATATCTCTTTAGCTGGATTGTTTTTTTTTTTCCAATTCATCTTGGTTGTTTGAAATTCTATCGGAAGCATTTATTTTTTCAGTGTGTTCTCCTGAATCTCCTTTTTCATTTTCAATTTGCGAGGATTGGGGTTCATTCTTGAAGCTGGGTATTCTGTTTCTCATGATGGTGGGGCGTCAAATGTTTGATTTTTGTTCTTAATATTGATGATGGGTTCTTGTGAAATTTAAAAGTGGGAAAGTTTGTCAAGCATCAGCTTGAAAGGGTTCGCGCTGTGAATTCTATTTTGTGATCTGTTGTTGGAAGACTTCGTTATCTTGGCGAAGATTTTCTGTGCCATTAAAGATGGAAGCAGTGGGGAGGTTAGGTAGCTACATTAGTAAAGGCGTGTACACCGTCTCTGGCCCATTTCACCCGTTTGGTGGTGCAGTGGATATAATCGTGGTAAAACAACGCGATGGTAGCTTCAAATCGTCTCCTTGGTACGTTCGATTCGGTAAATTTCAAGGCGTGTTGAAAGCAACAGAAAAAATTGTTAGAATCCATGTTAATGGGGTCGAAGCAGAAGGTCTTCATATGTACTTGGATCATAAAGGGGAAGCTTTCTTTTTGAAAGAAGTTGATGCAGAGGAAAGTGTTGCTTCATGTTCTCCTCCATCTTCGTCCGGCGAGGATGCTGATGGACAACCTAGGATCAGCTGCCCCCTTAAATCGAAAAGCTGCAACTATGATTCTAAGGCCACTTGGTCTGAATCTTCTGAATTTGATAAGGAATCTATCATTAGGTCTAACTCTCGGCGTGCTGGTTATGGGCTCCAATCATCAAGAGAAGATGTTTCTATAGTCCACGAGGAAGCAAATGTAGACGGTGTAATAAGGACAAATTCTCTGGAGCATGCTGAGATGGCAGCTGATCTCTTGGACCTTAAGTGGTCCACGAACCTTCTCTCCTCAAGGCGTAGAAAAAAAGATTTTCCTCCAAGAGATACATCGAAAGATGAAATCAAAAAAACTTTGCAGCTCGATGTTCGAAACATAGATGAAATGGATGTTATTTCTGATTCAGTTAAAGAGATGGAGAATGGTGCTGGTGAAAATGGCATTGTTGAGACCAGTTTGACTGTTAAAGAAAATGAAATTGTGACAGAAGTAGAAGGACATGGGTTAAGTTTAATTCATGAGGAAAAGGTTTCTGTGAGTGAATTCGTACATGGTGCTTCAGAAAACATTGTTGCGGAATCTTACTCTCATTCAATTTCTGTTCATCCATTGAACGGTTCTTCTACGATAACGGAGTCAGAGCGTGTAGTTAGCATTTCTAGTTCTGGCATCACACCTTCTGTAGCTGCGGAGACAAAAACTGTTGTGGCTACGGAAACAGTTTGCGAACCCCAAATGTTAAATACTGATGTTCTTGATGCGTTTGTTAAAGCATCAATCATCACAGAAGAAGAGAGATTCCTATTTGGCGATCTTGATGAATCGTGTTCTAATGATGCCAAACACTTCTGTGCGACTAAAGAAGCTGAATCTTCGTGTTCATTGGGGGTTTTGGATGAAACCAACGAGTTTGCTAATGCCAAATGTTGCTTGAGTTCTCCGCTGGACCAATCTATTATAAATGACTACATAGATAATGTTAATGTTCAAAATACAAGGTTGAGAAACGTGGCAAGTGATGGTTGCATTGAAAAACTTGACCAAGTTCAGTCCAAAGAACTAACTAGGATGAGGTCGTTGCCCTCTGCTGAAGGTCGTACAAATCTCGAAGTAAGCGATCTTGCCCATTCTTCAGACAGTTCATGTTCAGATGATAAGGCAGGGGATGCTAACAATCATGTTGATGGTAAGTGATCATTGTATAGTTCATTTTCGACATTGATTATATTCATTGTTGCTGTGTTAGTAAGTAGCATGTTAGTTTTATACTAGTGGTCTCTAAGCCTATGTTATCCTTTTATGTACCTCATAAATGTTAAACATATCACAATTTCATCCAGTAATTATTAAAAAATCCTCCAAACAGAGAGTATGATTGTCAAAGAGGTACTTTTCAGGGAATCTTCTGCCATCCAATAGTTCTTTAAAAGGAAGCCAAAGAAGTTGGCCCGTCCCTCCTAAGAAATTGAAAGGTGTTAAGGTTTCTCACCATGACATGGATGGTGATAGTGATCTCAATCCTACAGAAACTTCACCGAAAAAAGTCGATTTGGAGGGTGCAAATGTGAATACAAATGAGAATCTGAATAATAACAAGAAAAAGGTGAAACAACTTGCTCCTACTTCAGAAGAGCTAGCTTCCTTAAACTTAAAAGAAGGGAAGAATACAGTAATCTTCACCTTCTCAACCTCAATGCTCGGAACACAACAGGTTACTTTGATTTCATCATTTGATGCCTAATGATAGATATAGCAATTTCTTATATGCTCTTTTACATTGAACTTAGGTCGATGCACGGATTTTCTTGTGGAGATGGGACACTCGAATAGTAATATCTGATGTGGACGGGACAATTACTAGGTATATTTTCCTCAGTTTTTCCGGTATGACGTTGATATTTCCTGATAGGCATTTGATACAATGATATATATTTCCATGATTGAGAGCAATTCTGCACCATATGATTCTTAGAATTTACTTTTGTTTGACATTTTACTCCATAATATAGGTCTGATCTTCTAGGACAGGTAATGCCTTTGGTTGGCATGGATTGGTCACAGACAGGTGTTGCCCATCTCTTCTCAGCAATCAAGGTACATTAATCTCAGTGAACGGTAATAGTTTAAGACCATGTTTCATCATGTCACAGATGCATTATAAAGATGACAATTACCAGCTCCACTGCAGTTCT
The DNA here is from genome assembly GCA_027422505.1 of Craterostigma plantagineum. Classification (NCBI taxonomy): domain Eukaryota; kingdom Viridiplantae; phylum Streptophyta; class Magnoliopsida; order Lamiales; family Linderniaceae; genus Craterostigma; species Craterostigma plantagineum. The sequence goes on along the minus strand of JAPQWV010000052.1, from coordinate 12,654 downwards.
TCATAAAGGAGACTTGTACACCTTTGCATATCAAACGTTGGGATACTAGTAGTGATGTGTGCTGATTTATATAATGAGATTGAACACGAAATTATTGTGGTTTTTTCTTTTTAATTTTTTCTAAATATTGTTTGATGCAGGAGAACGGTTATGAATTGATGTTCCTAAGTGCACGTTCAATTTCTCAGTCCTTCATTACCAGACAATTCTTGTCTAATATCAAGCAGGTATGCCTTAAGACTGTCATAGCTAGCTAGCTAGCTATTCAGGTGCACAAGTGAAGACTTCCTTTTATGAATTGTCCTGATTATTAGGCATTTCATAACGGAAAACTTGAAAAATGATCAAAATATGAGTTTATCTTGATAAATTACTGATATGGTTTAGATAAGTATGGTTACCTTCAGTTCATATATTATTCCAGGACGGAAAAGCCTTACCCGAGGGACCTGTAGTCATCTCACCTGACGGACTATTTCCATCTCTGTATCGAGAAGGTACCAATATATTCCTCGTTAAAAGATTAATGATAATTTCCAGAAACCCTTTCTGTTTCAGCTCATAAACATCTCCATTTATACCTGCTTGCAGTTGTGAGAAGAGCTCCACATGAGTTCAAAATTGCTTGCTTGGAGGTCGGCTACTTGATTATGTTATATTTTTATCTATTTATGTTGTTCCATTGTTCAACGTGAACTATTATAACTTTACCGAAACCTTATCAATAACAGATGAATGAATATATTTTTTGAATTTTCCAGGACATTAAAGCACTATTTCCGGCTGATACAAATCCATTTTACGCTGGCTTTGGAAACAGAGACACAGATGAGTTTAGCTATCTTAAGGTCGGGATTCCAAGTGGGAAAATCTTTATCATCAATCCAAAGGTAAAAATTCCCCATGATAACTTTCAAAGTTTAGATTGAACTTGCAAATCTATTTGTTTTCTCCATCTGATTCGCGATGGTGCTGCATGTATATATATAGGGTGACATCGTTGTTAACAGACGCGTTAACAAAAAATCATACTCGTCTCTTCATACCCTTGTGCACGGCATGTTCCCCTCAACCTCATCTTCCGAGCAGGTATTGGTTTTCTCCTTTTAATAAAGTGCATGTTTTGATTTTCTCTTCTCTATTTCAGTTCATTTTTTTCTGCTAAGCATATACTATCTATATCATGTTTTCCAGGAAGATTTTAATTCCTGGAATTTCTGGAAACTCCCTCCTCCTCCTCTTGATATCTGAATCAATGTAAATGGACGAGAAAAAAGAATATAGCTTACACGTCAATCGTCGCAAACACTTTCCTGCAACAAGGTAGCGCCAAAGCACTTCATATTAACGACACCACAGAATGATTGAATTTACACTACATCACATTACATATTCGTTTTACAGGCAGCAATATACGGAGAACCAACACAGTATGATCAATAGATATAAAAGAAATTTTGATATATATATATATATATATATATATATATATATATATATATGTTGCACATAACATATATACATCTCCAGCAGTTTTCTTCATCCAGCCTAGGTTGATATTTAGACGCACAAGTTATACCCCCTTTCTCTTGCTCGTTATTCCTTGCAATTGTTCAATCTCGTTGATTTCGTAGTATTTTGTTCCATTGTGATTAAAGAAAATGTTTGTATATGTCAAATATGCAGTAACAGTGTTCTTGCATTCAAATATCCCGAATCATGTCTTGAATAAAAATTCAGTTATTAGGCAAAGACTACACCTTTATGATCAAATCAGATCAGATAGGGTCATATAATATACTTATATGTTCCAACCAAATCAGATTAGAGAGACCCAGTGATCATATTAGAATATGTCTAATATATTTTCATTTCATAACATCGTCGTAAATATCTTACAGCTCACATCTTTGAAGGTTTGGGGAAGATGTCAGGGTGAATCTCTGCGCTGCAGTGATGCTCCCCTTAATCTTCATAGAACCCCTCATGAAAGCCATTTGAGGATTCAATTTCCCAGTAGCAACCTTCACGAAATCTTCGTCGGTGAAGGAGAATGTAGCATCAGCTTTCCCATCTTCGCAAGTCCCTAAAAAGATTCCAATAAATCTCAAATTGGATTCTTGAGGTTTCCCAGTTGAAATTTGAGGGACAGAAAAAAAAAAAGGAAAAGCACAATAGCCCCTAATTTACCTTCTTTAACCTCCCCTTTCTTCAAATCGACGATGAAAGACTTCTCGTTGAATCCCAATTTCTATCACAGAAAATAGAAAAGGCTCCGATCAAATCAAGCGATCGACCAAAAAGAGACAACTGATCATCAAATCGTGCGAACCTTAGGAGCGATGTTTATCTGGTAAACGAGTCCGATCTTCTTCGTCAGCTGCTTACCAGCCTCAGTCGAGATATGAAGCTTCATCTGCTCCATGACAGCTTCAGACTTCAGCTGAGGAGTTGAATCCGCCATAGCTTCGCCGACTGATGTTCTGTTAACTAAGCTGCAAATGGCGTGGTATTTATATGTCGCCGTTTCGAATTGAATCATGTCATATTGATGATGATGATGAAGGAGGTGACGTGGAGGTTGGGTATAAATTTGGTAGGTGTGGTGTGGGGATTGGATTAGCATTACTCACCTAATTCAAGGCAATAATTGCAATATTTGAATGTTAAAGGGGCTAACTTGTTTTTGGTTAGACAATTTCAATTTATCCATTTCTAATACTACATTTTAAAACAATCTATCTTTTAACTTTCATTTTTCGGTAATCTATAGAAAAATACCCAATTAGAAAATTTTTTACACATAACTACCCATGTCAGAAAATTTATAGATATGGTACCCGATTTAATTTTATCAGTTTCTTTAGTCATATCGCACATTCCTGTGTGTATATTGCGTACTATAACACGTTTATATAGGGTACCTAAATATAGGATACATCGTACCTACGGGCATGCCTGTGTGTTACATAGGACGTACCTAAATATAACATACGTCGTACCATTTTCTGTTATATAGGGTACCCAAATGTGTTGAGATAGGGTACCCAAATGTGTTCTTTGTCGGGTACCTATGTGCAAAAACTTTATTCTGTTAGGTACCTACATATAAAAAAATCCTGACTGGGTACTAAATTATAAGTTTTTTTTCCAAATATGTACTTATGTATAAAAACCGCTTCATTTTTCCAGAAATTCATGAAAATACAGAAATTGAAACAACTTATATGATTTTATTTGGCTATACAAACAAATGACGAAATTTTAATTTATGAATGAAAAGACCAAAACTTTTTATCAGTTAATCGTATAGATAAGAAAATTTTCAAGAAATCGGAACTCAGCCGTCGATCAAGTACTAGTGTTCGACTTTGGCTCATCGTCTTCGGCTATAACACTATCGTGTATGTCGATTTGGCCTGCAATTATTTCCATTAAGAAGTTAAGGTTGCAATAATAATAAAATAACCCCATGAATGAATCATCTGCTACGAAAAGAAAAATGAGATAAATGCAGGTTTCATTACCGAACAAGGACATCAAAGATGGAGGTTTCGAAGATCCTTTGGAAATCACATCTAAGCCTGGCGTAAGTAACAGAGGAAGAAACTAGGTTCATATATTATATCTAGGATGAACTATTTCAGTCGAATGTAATCGAAAAACGATCGTGTAAGCAATAACGAAGTAAGATTCTTACCAGCAGTTCCCACGGATTTCAAAATATCTGACTTCTTGAAAGTGTATCCGATAAAGTTAGAGTCTTTCGACGTTAACATCTGAAGTACAAGTCGTAAATTACAGTTCAAAAAACATATGATTCGAGAGAATTAGCGAAAGAATACGTCGATTTGCTTATATACCTTTCTCCAAGGTCCAACTCTTGGCGTGCTAGATTGTGGATTTTCTACCTGCAGATAAGAAATTTAAATTTTAACGAATGGTTTACGTTAGACACATTCTTGAATGATATTATGCGCTCAATACGCACTTCGTCAAACTTCTCAAAGTTCTGCGTGTCTAATTCTCCGTGTACGGTAGGTTTATACGCAGCTTCGCTTTCATAGAGTGAATCCCAGTTCACACCTCGAAACCATGGATGTCCCTAAAATAAAAACGATATACAGTCAATTACATAAGAATAAAGAACTTCCCTCTTTTAAGCTTCGAATTCAGTCGTCAGAACATTTTCTCACATCCTGAAGAACTATATACCTTTATTTCATTGACGCCTCTTGTCCCCAGCCTATGCTCGACATCGCAAAGCAAATGAGAGATTAAGTCCCTCGCTTCGTCTGAAATCTTGGGTTCTTCGGGGAACTTTAAGCATGTTCTCCAATTAATTATCTGACCGTTTTTTTATTCAGCAAACATGTATTACATACAACCACCAGTAACAAAGAAATATTAATAGAAGAAGATAAATTAATGGGATCAAAATCATGGTTATAGTTTTATTACCTTACGACATGTCATTCTTGGATCATCAGAACAAAAGGGAGGATAACCTATTACCATCTCATACATAATTGCCCCTAAAGACCACCAATCACATTCCATCCCATAACCTTTCTTTAGCAGAACTTCGGGCGCCATATAGTCGAGTGTTCCTACCGTCGAATAAGCCTGAAAATTGAATAGAAATAAAAAACTTAGATTGCAAAACTATTATATAGAAAATGATATAGTAAATGGCTCACAAGGGCTCGGCGATTGCGTTTCCATCTCTGCAGCTGTTCTTTAGCCATTAGCCATGGAGCGCTTTCTGGGTCGTTATGGTTTTCGTTTTCCATTTTAGAGCTCTGATTAATGAAATCTTCCTCCAACATCGACGAATACTTTTCGAGTGGTTTGCATAACCCAAAATCAGACAGCTTTAGGTGTCCGTTCTTGTCTAGAATCAGATTGTCTGGTTTTATATCTCTGCAGAAAAAAAGAAAATTTTTCATCATATTTGGCTTCAAATTAAAAAGATGCGTAATCATTCTATTACCTATGCACATAGCCGTGCTGGTGAATCGAACTTATGGCGAGAATACTTTCTGCCATGTAAAACCTCGCGACGTCTTCAGACAATATATCTTCTCTCATTAGCAGTGTCATAATGTCACCGCCAGGTAAGTATTCCATGATAAGGTATAAGTGATCAGAATCTTGGAACGAATAGTAAAGCCTCACTATGCATCGACTATCGACTTCCACGAGCAGATTTCTCTCAGAACGAACATGTTCGACCTACGACAGTTCGAATTTCAGAAATCCGAGGGAAGAAAAAAAGAGCTTTCTTGATTTAATTTGACTGATTCTGATACTCTCAGCTCACCTGCCCACGCTTGAGCATCTCTGACTTCTTCAGCTTCTTCATGGCGAATATTTCGCCAGTGTTCTTAGCGCGACACAGCCTTACCTATTGGGTGGGATCAAACTGATAAGCCTACGGATTTAATAGATAGTCTGAAAATTATTACACGGAGAGAATATTAGGACACAAACCTCGCCAAAAGCTCCTCTGCCTATGATCGTAAGCTGCTCGAAATCATCGATTCCAACTTTGTGCCTCTGCAATCTCATGAATGCAGTTTCCTTTTTCTCCAAGTTTCTTAACATTCTCTCTTCTTCTTCACTAGAAACCTTAGCTTCTTGTGCCCTCCTCTGTAAAGCCCTCCTCCTTTAACAAACCATGGAATCGAAAAATAATGAATCTAAGCAATAATAACGTAAGATCCCAGCATTGCAAACTTATGATTACTATCCTCATCTTGCTTATTTAGATCTGAAGATCAAGATCACAGACAAGTGGTGGGAAGAGCGATAAGTCAACACAATAAAGCAAAACCCCATTGGCGCGCATACACAAACACATGAAGTGCACATACAAATCACGCTGAGAACGCGTCTATTGAAGATAAATCAGAGCAAATCAACATTACAAAACAAATCAAAAAATCCCACCTTTCCTTTCGATCTTGCAACCCCTGAACGTAGTTCTTGTAATGATTCTCGATGATCTCCTTGGCGGCGGCAACCTTCTGGCGTGTCACCGGCGAAGAAACAGCCACGTCAGGCTCCAAATGAAAGCCCTTGTGATCTTCGACCTGCGACTTCATATCCGCCGCCGCCGGCCTCGAGTCGCCGCCCTCCATCAATACAGTTCTCACCTAAGTCAAAGAAGAGGAGCAAAACTTACTACAGCCCAAAAACCTGGGAAGTTTCCCTTCTTCGATTAGAAAATAGGAAGTAATGACAGAGTTCTTTGCGAGGATTACGAGGATGGGTCTGAAGCTAAAAAGGTTAAAAGCACATGAAAACAAACAGTTCTCAGCTTCTTGATTTTTGGGTCGGATTCGATCATAGGATGAAAAGAAAGAAAGATTAATAATAATTATATTATATAATGGTGAGTAATGCGTGCTTAGCTTGATGAACTGGCAAGTGAAAGACTGTACAATGAAGAGACTTAGCTGTCATATTGGTGGAATTTTTATTTAGATTTTGGTTTAATAAGGGTTTAGATTTCGTTTGCTTATGAGATAATAACGTGAAAGTTGTTGTGTTAGAGAGAGAGATGTTGATTTAATAATACAAAAATGTCGATATATTTATTTATGACGTCATGCGGTAAATTAGAAGCTACTAAAGTGTCGGTCAAGAACAAGAAGTGGTTGGTTTGGTACTAGATTGAAATCAAGTTAAAATGATTTTGTACTTTGACTATGGTAATATTTTATTTTTTCCTTTTTTCATTTTCTTATTGTATGACAGACTTTGACTCTATTTTTCAAAGAATAAATACTATTATAGTCGACAGCACATTGAATTTCTAGTTCTACAACATTGGTAAGAGTGTTCATTGTTGCAAAACTCGCTCCTCGGCGGGCCTGGCCCGAGGCAAGAACCTCCCAATCGGCCCTTCTGGGCGCCGGAGCCGCCTACGCTGCGCCGAGGCCGCATAGTCGCCGAGTTTCTCGAGTTTTTTGTCCGCCTATCGTCCGTCTCGGCGCCTGTGATTTTCCATTTTCTTTAGATTTTTTTCTTACCTAGAGAAGATGAAGATGCTATGGGTTCTGGTCGTTCTTAGCTGAGATGGGACAAAGACAATGACTTGAGGCGACAAGGAAAAAATTGGGGTTTAACGATGGGCTTAGTTTTATTGGGCCTTGTCTTTTATTGGTCTAATATAATGGTAAAAATATTTATTAAATAACAATTATAAAGTGCAACACAATTTTAATTAATATCAAATACAAAATATTTACAATAAGGGGCCTAGATTATTATAATTTTGATAAATTGGATCAATCATATAATATTTGTATAAATGATATACATAATAAAAAGAAAATGAAAAATAAGTATAGCGACTAATTTCCGCCTAGAAACGCCTACTCCCCGCCTAGGCGCTAGGCCCCTACCGGGCGCTAGACTAGCGCCTAGCGAGTTTTGCAACATTGTTCAAATGTCACTTAACTGACCAAACCCGTTCTTACCGAGTACCGAACCGAAAAGTTTCTGTTCGGTTTTCGGTTTGTATTTTGATAACCGAAAAAAATTTGGTTAGGTTCGGTTTTTTACCTCGGTAAACCGAACCGAATAACCGATTTTTTTTAATTATTAATACATATATATTATTATATAAACTTTAATATGTCTTATTTAATATGCAATCATATATCCACTATATTTTAAAAAATGGAAAATATTAGGTAATGAAAATTTTATACAATATATTTATATATAAGATATCCGCGGCTTCTCTCGATTTCTAATCCAATACACAAATATAAGGCTTTTCTATTATAACGGATTGTTCAAAAGGATTCCCCTGATAATATATATTTATAATATATGTAAAATTAATATATTTAATAAAATATGGAAAAATATGGGGTAAATAAAAATTCTATACAAATAAATATATGATAATAAAAATTTATAATTTAAATCAATTAATATAATTATTTTTTATTTTTTTTATTAAAATTCAGTTTTTTGGTCTGTTAACCGAACTGAACCGAAAAAATTCGGTAAAAATCGAAAACCAAATTGTTTCAGTTCGGTTTTCAGTTTATGAATTCTCGAACCGCGGTTCGTTCGGTTCGGTTATTACCGAATGAACACCTCTAATTGCATTGGGTGATTCAGAAATATTGTCCACCATATTGTTGGTAATATACTATTACCCCAGTTGATCTTTAATTAATTACATTACAAATGCTTCTTTCAAAAAAAATAGTTGATTTGATAATTTTATGTCCATCCAACAGAAAAACATATTATTTTCTAATGTATTGATTTCGCGATTCTAGGCCGAAATTATGGAAATGCAGGTTTTGAACATCAAATATATAATTACATCTCCATGGTTGTGGGTTTCTGTATCGTTAATGGGCTAATGAGCCATAAATTCGAAAGCCCATGAAAACATAGGAGAGTTAAAATAAATGGAACAATTTTGATAAAAAGAAAAGAGGAAAAGAAAATCAGGTGAATCTTAAAAAGGAAATAAATAAATACATAGCATGGAATTAGTTTAAATTTATTTTTCTTTTATTTCCTTTTCCTTTTTCTGCATGTATGATATTTCATATAGATGTAAAGCGTACGGATGATATGTGGATAAATACCAAAGCGTACTTGCATGAGCTTCACTATGATTACTCAATAATGTCTCAATTGATTGATAGGTAATAAATTAATAATCAAGTTAATTAAGCAATAAGTTTAACAGTATTTTAGCAATTTTCTAACACTTTGACAAAGAAAATAAAATAAGAAAAAACAGATGGCCAGTGTTTCAAAAAATAAATAAAAAAACAGTTCCTCACTTAGACATCAATAATTGACTACTGTTTCCTTCTTTAAAAACGTTGAAAGGAATTTTAGAAAAGGAAATATGGAACTTTATGACCTTCCATTAAAGATCGAGAAGCATCAAGTCTACATTTATAAAAATGTGATAATAAAACCATACGATACAATAAATAAATTAATATTGTCAATAAAGTGATGTAGCAAATACTATCTAATGTCAATAAAGTGAAATAAAAAGACTAAACGTAAGAAAAATCTCTCAGTACAAAATTCTCACTTTCGCAACTCTCGAAAAACTGGGCTGTTAAGCAAACAGAACACACACACACACACTCATCTTCTTAAAGCGTCTTTTTTACATTGTTCATAGATAGCCCTTTTTCTTTCTTTTCTTTTATATATTTCAACTATATAGCTAGCTATTAATTTAAATAAAATTATATATATGTATTCAGTATATAACTTTATCCTATCTACTCTACTAAGCACGTGATGTTGGCGTCACGTGCCATGAACTTACTCCATAAATAAGAAGACAATAAAAAGGAAACACTTGGAATAAAAATAATACTAAGAAGAAGAACTAGGGTTTTTTTAGGCTTATGAATATTATTATTTGCTCGAGACCAAATCATTGCACGACCTAGTTTTTGTAATATTGTAACAACTTTTTCGCATCTTCTTCTTTGCTTTAATTAAGAGTTTCCTTTTCGTACATGGAAATAATTTACGGTTATGCACAAGTATATTATATATTAAATTAGGAAAAAGAATAGCTTAAGCAGTCAAACTTTACATTTACCCTTTATGTTTAATGCTTCGACAAAGGAAGAAGCAAAGATAATTTAGGGAAAGAGATGGGGTTTTCTCGCAAAGGTTGTTTGGAATCATGCGAAGTAATATACATAAACATGCATATATACGTTACATTGTATTTATTACATAACAGTCAACATGTGTGTCTATCTCATGGAGGGGCTACAAAAGAGAAATAGTAAATAGAACTATTTAAAAAGAACTACACTCAAAATACCTAAAGTAGGAAAAAGCAAAGGTTTTGAAGAAGGTATTAGAAGCAGCGTTGATAGGAACATTTCAAACAAACATATTTCACTTTCATGGAATAACTCAAAATGTCTTGTTTTTCTTACAATATTAATTTATACTATTATTCCATGCATGCTATGTTGTGGACTTACAATGATTTTGTACTTATCTCTGTGTTCGTTTCCTTACTTTTGCGTGACTGTGTGTAAAGCATCTGTTTTTTTTAGATAAACGAGAAATCTAGATCTAATTAGAAAATATTAGAAAGAAAACAAAAAAAAAAGAAAAAGTTGTTATATTATAATGGAGATCTGAACCATAATCAGAACACACATGATGATCCTACTTCTTTCCATAATGATATAATTAATAATAGTGGTAATTATGGCGAATAGCAATGATGAAGCTTTTGAAACTTCGCTCGTGGATTCCTAAGTTTTCTCTCCAATAATTAAATAAGAGATTATTCATTGTATCAATCATTAAAAATCTTACATTTTGAATAAATGTACAACTAGTTTAAGGGGGAGATATGGTCGTCGTATATGTACGTATGATACATAAATGCTTTGATCAGACAAGTGCGATGTAGAACAAAAAACAAGAACATGTAATAGCCATTTGAGCCAAAGCTGCAACTTTTTCTGAGTTTTCATCTCAGACCTATTTCTCTATCTCTCTCATATTAGCATTAAATGATCTGACTGAAACATTCAGATAACAAAACCAGAAAGAGAGGAAACAAAGAAAAGAAAGTCCAGGGAACTAAAAAGCTAGCATGTAATAAAATGGCTCTTATTGGAAACAAACAACTAATGAAGGGCTCTTAAAGAATCTGCGGAGAAGGATTGGTATATCAAGTTCTAAAAAAGGAAGTACCACAATTTGAACTTATAATCAAGTGCCCCTAATTATATTAGATATATTTATCTAACATAACCACGGAAAACCGTTGATGAGAGGCACAAGTAACATCTTTTCAAGAAATCACTTCTCTTGAAAGACTACTGGTAATAACATTAACAAGACTTCTGAACTAGGAGAGGAAAAATAAGCAATAAACAGTAAATAGAACCTAGAATTCAATTAACAGCAAAGCGACATAATCTCTCTCTCTCTCTCTCTCTTAAATTTCCAAGAGCAAATGACAGCAGTTTAACGTGAAGGAGGCATGAGATTTAGGCCTAAGTCATCCTTGTCAAGAACCAGTCTTGGCTTGTTAGTCTCAACAGAAGAACTGTTATATTCTGAGTGCAATCTCTTCTTTGAACTGAGTGGCACGCCAAAAAGCTTAGTACTCTTACAGACCTCATTATTAGTACCATTATCTCCATTGTTAATCATCGTCGTCATACTGCTCTGTAAAGTCTTGCTTGGCGAACAAGAAGATAAGAAGTTGTTGATGTTCACCGAGGGCCTATTTGTGTTTGATCCCAGCATACTCTGATGATGACTATACCCAATGAACTGCTGCTGCTGCTGCTGATTATGATTACTATTACAACCTAAGCTGTTCTTCTGCAGCGTTGTCGAGGGAGATGACCCACCGTTGTTATTATTGCAGAGAAACAAGGAGGAACTGTAAGAGTTGCTTGGAGTGACAGGCTTAACATGGTTCTGAACGAAGTATATGATATCACTGTAGAGTTTCCTCATATGCGCCAGCTCAGAAACGAGCATACTGTTGTTCCTCCTCAGCCTCTCATTATCTTCGGACAGCGCAGCATATGAGGTAATAGCAGCAGTACCACCGCCACTGCTAATGTTCTTGTTGCTGCTGTAATAACCTCCATTCATATAAGAAGAAGAGAATGTTTGAGGCGACGACTGATGATTATCACACCATGGGCTGTTAAACCCTTGACTCGCTATGTTTTCATCTGAATCTGGCGGAGATACGCTGATTCTTGAAGAAGGGTTATAAGGGAAGAAACTGCCCTGACCGGCGCCGGCGACGCCGTGGGCCACGTGCGGCGGCTGAGCCGTTTTCCTCCGGTGGATCTCACACAGCAAGTGCTTCTCGCCTCTCTTGAAGAACTCGTTCGCAAATTCCCATCTGTCGGGCACGATCTTTCTGAAACCCTAATAAAAACAAACAAACAGACAAACAGAAGAACCCCATTATAAAGCACACGCAAAAGCATACGAAAGAGACACAGAGATTCTCCATATATATATATATATATATAACACGAATACGATGTTATATACGAGACGTACATAGGTGTTGAGCTGACGAACGAAGCTAGAGAAGTTGTTGTGCTTGAAATAGTTGGGAAGAAGGTCACGTGCGAACTCAGGCGGCCGCCAGACAACGAAAGTAGAATCATCGTCGCCCCAAGAAACTATGTGGTTCGTCGTGGGATCATCGACGAGCTGATAAGTCTTTGTAAGAAATGGGGCTGGGACTGATTTGTTAGAGTCTAAGGAGAGAAGAATGCCGCCGCCGCCTTCGCAGTTGTCGAGCATCAAAGCCGCCATTGGAGAAGAAGATAAGATCAATGTTTCAAGCGAGGATAATAGTTATAGTTTGTTCACTAGGGAGTGAGTGTTTGAGAAATATGAGGGTTTTGAAGAGAGGATGAATTAGAAGTAGTAGATGAAAAGTTGTCTTTGGGTTTGTGTGTATTGTATACAAAGATATTTTTATTTATTATTTGGGTTTTCGATTGTTTTATAATTACCAAGGAGACCTTGGGTTATGCGTAGTATAGTGTAGTGAGAGAGGAATATGTGTCTGTTTGTCTAGAACTGTGGAAATAATTATATATATTAATTAAGGGCCTCTCAAGACAA